>JAMJFZ010000107.1:44555000-45967500 GCA_026225945.1 Cricetomys ansorgei | reverse complement strand
ATTTGTAAGTTGTGTATTCATTTTCATTCAATTCTAGAAAATATTTTATTTCTTTCTTAATTTCTGTTTTGACCCATTTTTCATTCAGTACTGAGTTGTTCAGTTTTATTGAACATGTAAGCTTTCTCTTGTTTTTATTGTTGTTAATACCCAGTTTTAAATTGTAGTGATCAAATAGAATGAAAGGTGTTATTTCAAATTACTTGTATCTGTTGAGATTTGCTTTGTGTCCAAGTATGTAGTTAATTTTGGAGAAAGCTCTATGAGGTGTTGAAAAAAAGGTATATCCTTTTGTGTTTGAGTGAAATCTGCAAATATTTGTTAGGTTTGTTTGATTTATAACATCTGTTAGCTCCAGCATTTCTCTATTTAGCTTTTGTCTAGATGACCTTTCCATTGTTCAGAGTGGTGCATTGAATTCTCCCACTCTCAATGTGTGTGTGGGTGGGGTGTGTGTGTGTGTGTCAAAATGCTATTTAAGCTATAGTAGTGTTTCTTTTATGAACTTGGGTGCCTATATGTTGGTGTATATATGTTAAGAATTGCAATGTTTTCTTCATGGAATTTTCCTTTGATGAGTGTGTAGTGTTGTTTTCTATCTATCTTTTCTGATTAGCCTTGATTTGAAGTCTATTTTGTCATATATTAAAATGGCTACTATAAATCCTGGTCAAGAATAAGAAAATCACAATTGAGCCAGATTTGAAGCAATCAACCTTTAATTAAATTAATTAAATACTGGCCAGAAAGATGAACTCTGACCAGGTCCATTCTGAGGTACCATAGAGTGAACCTTTCACCTCCAGAGTTCCCACAGAATGGAACTGAGTCATGTGGTACAGCTGCTTAAAAAGGTAGAACCCTTAAAGCTATATACTTCCAACTAGGTCCAATCAGTGGCAAGCATCTATCCTGATGTACTTCCTGTTTGGGTTATCTCCTGACTACAAGCAACCAATCACATCCAGTACATTTGGAGCATATTTGGTGCAATAGGCTCAGCTAAATGGCTGTAGACATTACCTACCCAACATTCTAAGAGGTTATGTCCTGGGCAAGGGAGATTCAGTAATATTTCAGCTGAACGGCCCTACCTAGCACTCCTGGAAGTTATGTCATTGTTCTATAGATTTCTTAGACCAATTTTTGCTCTTACACCCTGAGATGATGTCTATCCTTGATGTTAAGGTCTGTTTCTTGAAAACAGAAAATAATGGATGGTGTTTTGTATCCATTCTGTTAGCCTGTAGTTTTTTATTACAGAAATGAGACCATTGATATTGAGAAATCAATGAGCAGTGATTGTTGATTCCTGTTATTTTGTTGTTATGGTATTAGGGGAGCTTAATTTTAGTTATGTTTATATGCACTGTTGGGTGAGGGACTCCCTAGGTCTTGCCACTTTGTATTGTTTGCAAGTGATAGACTTATGTGGGGGATGTTGATTGCTAATGATCTGCATATGCTATCAGTAGAACACCTGAGGAGTTCTGAATCAATAAAAACACTTGAGCTCAGATGCTCAGGGTTCTACTGTCAAATATGGCACCTACCATGATAGTGGCTCCCTCTGCTGAACTCTGGAAGTGTTTTCACCAATGAAAATTCCTCCTTGTCTCCTTGCTGAGCAACCACAACAGCTTACTACTACATTATGGAGTATGTGTGTGTGTTTCCTTCTTTTGATTTACTGTTCTGAGGTTATTTGTTCTTGTGTTTCTTGGATATGGTTAACCACTTTAGGTTGGAGTTTTCCATCTAGTACCTTCTATGGTGCTTGATATGTACATAAGTATTGCTTAAAACTGGTTTTATCATGGAATGTTGCTGAGGAAGTTTATATTTAGTTATGTTTAAAGTGGTTTTATATACTGTCGGGTGAGGGGCTGCCTAGGTCTTTGAGTTTTGTATTGTCTGCAGGTGTTAGATTTATGTGAAGGATGTTTGATTGCTTATGATTTGCACCTGAGGAGTTCTGAAAGAATAAAAACACCTGAGCTCAGATGCTCAGGGTTCCACTGTGAGTATGGCACTGGCCATGATGGCAGTTCCTTTTGCTCAGGTCTGGCAGGATTTGCAGTTAAGAAATTTGCCTGCTTGTCTTCCTTGCTGAGCTACCACATTAGCAGCTAACTGTAGAATGTCATTTTCTCTGTTTAATATGATTGAAAGTTTTGCTGGGTTTAGTAATCTAAGTGGGCATCTGTGGTCTCTTAGTCTATAGAACACCTGTACAAGCCCTTCTGCCTGCCTTTTAGAGACTCCATTGAGAAGT
Organism: Cricetomys ansorgei; assembly: GCA_026225945.1. Lineage (NCBI taxonomy): Eukaryota > Metazoa > Chordata > Mammalia > Rodentia > Nesomyidae > Cricetomys > Cricetomys ansorgei. Next base: position 45,965,225 of record JAMJFZ010000107.1, on the reverse strand, counting down.
CATATGTAATTCTAATAGGTCTGCCTTTATATGTTACTCGGTCTTTTTCTCTGGCTGCTTTTAACATTCTTTCTTTGTTCTGTGCATTTAGTGTTTTGCTTATTATGTGCCGAGGGAAATTTCTTTTCTGCTATAGTCTTTTTGATGTCCTGTATGCTTCTTGTACTTTGATAGGCATCCCCTTCTTTCAGTAAGGGAAATTTTCTTCCATTATTTTGTTGAAAATATTTTCTGTGCTTTTGTCCAGGGTTTCCTTCTTCTTCCTCTTTACCTATTATTCTTAGATTTGGTCTTTTCAAGTGTGTCCCAGATTTCCTGAATGTTTTGTGCCAGGATTTTTTAGATTTAAACTTTTCTTTGACAGATGCATCCATTTCTTCTATAATGTCTTCAATGTCTGTGAGTCTTTCATTTCTTGTATTATTTTGGTGAGGCTTGCCTCTGAGGTTTCTATTCAAATTCCTATCATCTTCATTTTCAGACCTTCCTTCATTTTGGGATTTCTTTATGGATTCTATTTCTACTTTCAGGTTTTGAATGGTTTTATTCATTTTTCTTCCACTGTCTGCTTGTGTTTCCATAGATTTCTTTAAGGTATATTTATTCATTTTCTCTTTAAAGACCTCTACTGTATTCATAAAAGTTGCTTTGAATTCCTTTTCTTGTGCTTCAGCTATATTGAAATACTCAGTACCTGCTGGATTGCTGAGCTCTAGTGGAGACATACGGTCCTGGCTGTTGTGTTTTTACACTGGAGTCTAATCATCTGGGTTTGCAAAGATTGTAATTCTAGGTGATGATATCTAGTCTAGTCTTTGTTAGGTGAGTGTTTTGTTTCTTAGTTTCTGTTGCCCTTCATGGTTCTTAGGGGCATGTGGTGGCTGTGCGTTGCCAGATAAGAATTTCTTTTAAGTCTTCACTATGTATGGTCTCTGGCAGGTAAAATGTGTTTCTAGATATTGGGAGCTAACACTTAGGAATAGTGATTCGGTGGGATAGCCAACATTCTTCCCCAGCTGAAGTGGCTTTTAGATTCCCAGCAAATGACTGTTGGAGTTGAAGGCTGAGAAAAAGTAATGAGTAGGGAGAGGGAAGTTGGAGAGGAAGATCTGAGTGATGGACTGGACATGGGGCAGACAGGAAGTGAAACCTGTAGCAGGTGTTTTTTACAGATCTGGGTATGAGTCTTGGGGTTTAGAGTTGGAATAGCTGAGGAGGAAGTGAAGATCTGCAGTTAGCCTACTTGTTTCCCTGGTTAGAATGCTATTCTTGCATTTCTTAAACTGTCAAATAATATAACAGAGTCAGTTGAAATATCCTTAAAAATAATCACAACTTACTTCTTTCAGAAAAATGTATGAGAGAGTCATAATGGTTACTTAGCTGATTTTATTAAATAAATTAATTGGTTATTTACTGAAATTGCTCTTTTCCCAAAGACAGACAAAATATTTGGCACATGCATTTAAAATATTTTTTAATAATCTGTGAAAGGACTCAAGGTTAAAATGATTTTAAGTTCTGTAGTCCTTCCCTTCCATCCTCCCCCCACCCCGGTTAGCAAGGGTATTAGGCTACAAAAGCTTAGCGAGTTAGTGTTCATAATATTTGAAAAGTTAAATGACTATAAACATAAAAGTCATGAAATATGAACTAATCTTAGCAGCCAGGTTAACAGATCTGGGTACATTTTTATTAATTACTTTGCAGTTAATTGATTCTCTTGAATGTCTTTACCTAAAACATCATAAATGTAGGTAGAACAAATATTCACAAATCTTTTCCCTTAGCTTAATCTTTTGAAGCTTTTCTAACAGCATGGTGTCACAGTCAGGATTTTTGGGACAGTCTTCATGGAAGTGTAAAGTATATCTTCTAGCAGGGATCAAGAGTTTTGCACCTGCATTTAACTTTCTAAAGCTTCATAGTTGTTCTCCATCTATAATGAATAGGACAAGCTATAGCTTTGGAAAGCAACAGCATGAAGAATTTGGCAGCTAAAGCTCACTATGAAATTTGAATTTCAAACAGCACACGAATTTTTGAGGAGAATTTCTTTAATTTTATTTCCAAGAAGCGTGGTTGTTTTCTTTTAAATCTGTTCTGCCTATTTGTTTATGTAACAATATTGTCTGTGTTTATATGAGTCCATTAAAAATCCCCTATTTGAAAACTGAAATAAATTGGAAACCCCTTGGATTTCAGCTGTTAGCTGAGAGTGTTTTTTCTCTGGATTTGATGATAGAGTATGCCAAAAGTGTTGGGCTAAATTGACATAAACATTTTGCTTTATACACCTAACCACCTCACTTCTGGTCTTTTCTCCAATGCTATAATTTTTTGACTCTCTGTAAACATATAACTCACAATAAAGCATAAAGACATAAATCAAGACTATAAAATAAGACAGGAGAGACCAGGGGCACATTCATCTCACATAGGGCACAGTGATCTAGCAGAAAGCACATGAGAATTGATTGAAGCTTAGCTCCCACATGTATAAGCTGCAATGTGAATCATAAGTAAGTCTTTCTACACTTTTGTATTTTCCTCTTTTGCCAACATGTGGATGAAAATGCATTAACTGAGTGATTGCTCTAAGACTTAATGTAGTTATAATATAGTGGCTAAAATTATGTCATTATGGGGTTGCCTATTTTCCACATCATATGAAAGAGTTTCAATTAGTTTTCCTGTTTTAAAAATAAGGAGGTTGAAGAAAAGTGACCTTAAGAAATCCATCAATATATTCTTGAAAAGAATAAAGAACTTAAACTTGGATAGTTAGAATCAGTGCCCTTTTCCTAGCCACTGACAAGACTGTCCTCAACAATTGTTGTAAATTCACCTGATCCAGATCAATAGCAAATTCTTATTTTACTTATTTTTCACTCCAAAATACTTATATTTTGTTGCCATAATTGTTGTGAGGCAAGTTCATCAGAAACCACCACACAGACACTCTTAAAGCCGAAAAGGAAGTCTTTATTGCCAGCAAGTAGTTGCATGAAAACTTGCTTTACAGACCTTTGTCTTTTATACACAAAACAATATCCTGGTTGTCACACTTCAGTTAGCAAGAAGCAGAACTACAGAAGCTCAAAAACAAGCTTAATACATTTAAGTACTTTCCTAGAACTATGGACTAGGCCTTTGATGGATAAAAGAAAAAGTATTTGAATTCTTATGGAGGAAATGCATTTCTAAACAATCTTGAAATCAAATTTTGTTCTCTTTGAACTTTTTTTTTTAAATACTTAGAATATCAGCAAATTGTAATTATCTTTTTGGAGTACAAAGAAACAATGAGAGATATCACCATGCAAAAGGAAAGCTAATTGAATTCAAAGAAGAGAATAGAATGAAGTTTATCAGAGGTCAGGGTAGGTAGACAATGGTAGTTGATTAAGGATATAATGGTCTTTTCATAAGAGTGGAATAGTGGTATGTATGTATGTTAAGTGATGTCCAATGATGCTTGCTGAATAATTATTTGATCTATTTTATCATAGTCACAAGATAATTTTTAGCTGTTGGGAGATCTCCTTAGGCCATTATATGTTTGCATTTTAGGTTGAGCCAATACTTTGGTCCTATATAAAATGAATTAAAATAAAAAGACACAAACCTGTGTATATTTGAAAGTAGTTAACGCATCTTTTTTCTTCCTGTCTATCACACAACTACCACAGGAGACATGTAATATAAACACTGGAAAAGTTCATCCATTTTAAAGAATGTATTTATCTTTAGATAGAGAAGAAACCTGTAATTTTACGTACTAGATCAAAATCATAGCACTTCTATCAATGTTTCTGTCCCTAGTTAGGTATAAGAAAATATGCTGACTAGATGGTGGTGGCATACGCCTTTAATTCCAGCACTCAGGAGGCAGAGGCAGGAGACTCTCTTCAAGGCCAGGCTGGTCTACAGAATGAGTTCCAGGACAGACAGAGTTACAACAAAGAAACCCTGTTTTGAAAGAAACAAAAAGAAAAGAAGATATGCTATTAAGGTACCATTAACTATGTAGAAGAAATACATAATGTCTCAGAAACTCTTGGGTTCATTTTTGTCTCAACATATTATTCTGTATTCCTTCTAAGCCCTGAGCCTTGAAGAAATTACTAATCCTCAACTATCATTTCTCCCTTTCCACTCTACTCAGTAAACTGTAGTATCATCCATCTACATCAGCCAGTTGCCACCATGTTCTTCTTTGTGCCAAAACCAATGGGCATTTCTTAATTTTAGTTTACCGTGAACTTAAATCCTTCAAAGTGTTTATTATGTACCATCCCCTGTGGGGTCTTGAGATGTTCTCATCCTAGAATTTGAAATATGTGTCTAATTGAAATACCTCTCTATTCTAAACCTAGTGTGTCCCATAAATCTGTCTTGATATTGTGGGAGGCATTTAATGCCACCACAAAACATGGCTTGTTGACATAAAGAATATGTTGATATGAAGTAAATTTAAAAGAAGCCTAGAGAAAGTGGACTGCTCACTATTTTCTCAAACACAGTCTAGGAGTTTCCCAAGACAAAGCAATTGTTTCTCCTCATCTCTACCATGAAAATAGCAGAGGAATCTGCAGAGCTAATTTCATTTACTTGTCTTTGAACAATTTGCTCTTGCTAGAAACTCAGCCTGTTACTTCTCTAAAAACTTCCTGTTCTTTGCTGAACATACTACATGTGGCAATGGAAGGAACTCCTTTGCTGCTGTTGTGATGGTTGCTTATGGGACAAATAGCTTAGAGAACCAACTGAAAGGATGAAAGACTTACTTTGGCTCAGTTTTAGAGCTCTCATTCTACAGGCCCTAGTTTCTGGGTCTGTAGATAGGTGGAATATGAGAATGAAAGACAGGGTCATATAGACCTTAGTAACTAAAGGAAGCCAGGAAGAAAAGAAAAGAAGAAACCAGAATCCTGAAACATCACACAGCAGCACATCCCTCTGATGCATGTTCTTCAACTAGGTCATACAATCAATCGTTATACCACTTCCCAATAGTAATTCATAGTTAAGTCCATCAATAGATGACACTATTGCTTAGACCAGAGCCTTAACAATGAGAACATTTCTAGAAAGGCACACACAAACATGCACATACACATAATACACACGCATGCACACATACAGAGAGAGAGAGAGAGAGAGAGAGAAGAGCCAGAGGTATCTTTTGCTAATTACCTGGTGATTTCTTAATGAAATTGAGTTGATATTCATATGGCTATCAAAAAATGCTAGAATTTCAACCAACTCTTGTGAAACTTAATCATTTCTCTTATTGTTTCCCAATGATGTCAGCAACATTGTTTGCTACTGTTTTGTTAATCTGTCTTTTGTTACAGAAATTTCTAGCAAAGAACTTTGAAGGGTAGTAAAAAATTATTTTTTTATTCCCAAAAGAATTATTTTTCAATCACCTTTCTTGTTTTCATATATAATTAAAGAGTAAACCTCCAATTTGAGGAATGAGTTACATTTAATCAAGTTGTTGGCCAAAGAAGTTCATGGTAACCTCCAAACAACTCAGGCTATTGTCAAGGGTATTGGTTGCTCTCCACAAACTGATGATGAGGTCCTATTGCTGAAGACAACACCCATACAACTACTTGAACATGGAGAAGTAGAAATGTTGCCTACCTAGGGACTCCATCTCTACTGTCTAATGTTCATGTTACTGGGCACTATGCACACTGCTAAAAGAAAAAGGTAAACACAAACCCAGCTATAAACTCTTCAATCTACAATGGTGACCTGCATACAAGATGTACTATTGCAATAGTGGCACACAGCTTGTGTTCCATACAACACAAAGAAACCTAAAATAACCAACCAATATCTGATTGGATTTAAAGCCCACTTCATGAGATGGAAGACATCTTCAAGACTCCTCAGGCAGCCGAGAACCTGGGACTAGATAGACCAGGAACCTATATAAGACCCAATGCTACTAGTCTGCTAAAGAAATATAACAATAAAATGACTCCTAATGAGATTCTGGTCTACTCATAGACAGTGTCTTCTATGACAGTGTCTTCTCAGCCATCATCAGAGAAGCTTCCTCCTGCAGTAAATGAGAACAAATACAGAGACTGGAGTGTAGACAATGTGCAGAGTTAGACTTTGGAAGGTAGACATTCAGCTCCAAATGAGATTTCTCCATCAATTCGCTCCCTTCAAGTCTCAGGAAATTTTGCAGAAGAGGAAGCAGAAAGAGTGTGTAATAGCCACATCAAGGAAACAAGGCCTTCTAAACATAGCAGGACCTATGCACATATGAACTTACAGATTATGGCAGCACACACAGATCAGGTCTGTGCCAGATGGAATCTGAGCTCTGAGAGGGGAAGTAGACAAAAGCCCACATTCCTAACCCAGAAGCAGCCACCTGCAATTAATAATTGAAGATGAAAAATTAGTTTTCTCCAAGGGAGTCTCACTGAGTAAACAAATGACTTCTTTGTTTGCTTTGTTTGCTTGTTTGTTTTGTTTTTCGAGACAAGGTTTCTCTGTTGAAACTGGCTGTCCTGGAATTCACTCTGTAGACCAGACTGGTCTCAAACTCATAGAGATCCACGTGTCTATGCCTCACAAATGATTGGATTAAAGGTATATGCCACAACTGTCCTGCTATAAACTATATTTAAGGCCTGGCCCCATGCCCAGAAGTAGACGGACTACACAAAATTAACTCAATAATGCTTTGTCAACAGTTTTCCCTCCTCATAGGTCCTTTGCATATATGTTATTATTTTAACTTTTGTGTTTTTAATGGAATTTCTGTTTATGCAAATGTGTGCCTCTTCATCTATATGTTTCTTGGCTCTTTTTCTTGTTTGTTTGTTTTGTACTATTGTGTTTTATTTGTTTTTATTTTATCTAATTGATTATTATTATCATTATTTTAGATGCCTGTTTGTATCTTAATGAGAGAAAGAAAGAAAGTATATGGATTTAGATGGGTCAGAAAATGAGGAATATCTGAGAGGAACTAGGAGAAGAAAAATCATAAACAGAATATATTGTATTTAAAGTACAATGTACTTCTAATAAAAAAAAGTGATTTTTGTTTATTTCCTATGGCTTTTATTATTATTGGTTTTAATTAACTGACATGATTTACTGAGTATTATAAAAATATGATGAAAGGAGTCTTTTTTTAACAACAACAGAAAATCCACAAAGAGTCTTAACTATGGACTCAAATTTAGATAGTTCAAAGTTCCCTGAATTCCAGCATCCTAAAGATAACTCTTTTGATCTATGTACTGATTATCAGGAAATCCCCATGTGTGTCTTGTTAAGATTTCTTTTCTGGGCATTAATGTAAATGTTTATAACTAATAATTTATCATATTTACATTGCTTTAGTAGTTTGTGAACTTTGACAAATTATATTTTATTTTAATTCATCCAAAGTATTTTTCATTTTTTTCTTTTATTGAAAATATATCTTTTCAAACAATATATTCTAATTATGGTTTCCCCTCCTCAACTCCACTGAGATTCTCCCCACTTCTCCTCATGTACAAATCCATTACCCTTTCTGTTTCTCAAAGAAAATGTGGTACATTTATACAATAGATTATTACTCAGCCATTAAAAAAATGAAGTTATGAATTTTGCAGGTAAATGGATGTAACTATAAAAACAAAACAAAACAACAACAAAAAACAAACATGCTACGTGAGGTAACTCAAACACAAAAAGACAAATATAGTATGTATTCACTTATATATGGATATTAGCTGTTAAGTCAATGAAAATCAAGCTACAATCTGTAGAACCACTATGTTAGGTATAGAATAAGGGGCTGCGGGGACAGATAGATCTCCATAGGAAGGGGAGTTAGAAGCATAGCAATGCCATAGTAATGGGCAGAGGAGTCTATAGAAATTTATTTTTAGTTATGTATAAAATAATTGTATTATGCACTGTTGGGTGAGGGGCTCCCTAGGTCTTGGAATTTTGTATTGTTTGCAGGTGTTGGATTTATGTGGGAGGAATGTTTGATTGCTATTAATCTGCATGTGTTATCAGTAGAACACCTGAGGAGTGTTGGATCAATAAAAACATCTGAGCTCAAGGTTTCACTTTTGAGTATGGCATTGGCCATGATGGTGGTTTCCTCTGCCGAAGTCTGGCAGAAATGCTCTGTGTCTTCTTTGATGAGATGCCACAGCAGCCTAACAGCTATAGGGGGGCAGAGGATGAGGAGAGGAAAAGGGGAAAAAGAAGGGAATACAGAGACAGTCAAATCTAAGACCATTTGAGGTGTACTATGGACTCCTAATAAAGTAAAAGGTTCCTAAAATATATACATATATAAGGGAATTATAAATGAAATTGGAAATAAATGGAGAAGACAGAGCTCCAACTGGTCATCTCCCATCATTAAATGAAGATTTTAGTCTCGAGATTGGGCTAAATCTAATTGATTTGCAGGGGTCTCACGGGAACTCCCAAACAACTCAGGCTGTTGCCAAGACTATAGTTTGTTCTCTACAAGCTTGCAGCCCCTTCCCCCCGATGCAGTCAATACTTAAACAACTCATTGAACTTGAAGAACTGAAGCTGCTTCCTTTATAGAGCCTTTACACCTATGTGATGGCATCTTTGATATAGAAATATAGTCTGCACACTTCCAAAAGAGAGACATAAACACCAACCAGCCACAAACTCTTTAATGTACAATGGTGTTCTGCCTGCAATATATGCTACTGCCATGGTGGCACAAAGTTTATGGGAGTAACCAGTCAATATCTGATTTTACTGGAGGCCCACTCCATGAAATGTAACCCACCCCTGACCCTACTTGGAGAACAAGAACCGGAGACAAGGAAAGCTCAAGGTACTGGAGTAAATCCAAATACTACTATTCTGAAAAACAAAACAAAACAAACAAACAAAAATGAGCAATAAAATGATTCCTAATGGCATTCTGATGTACTTATAGATCAGAGACTTGCTCAGCTGTCATTAGAGAAGCTTCCTCCTACAGTATATGGGAACAAATACAGATGCCCACAGCCAGATATGATGGAGAGTAAGAGTCCTTGGAACGATCATCCCTAAATGTGATGTCTCCATCAAAATCCCTCTCCTCAAGGGTCAGAGAACCCTGTGGAAGAGGAGGCAGAAAGAGTATAAAAACCATAGAGAAGGGAGAACACCATGAAATCAAGGCCCTCTAAATCAACATGAACAAAGCTCATACGAGCTCACAGAAACTGAAGCAACATGCATGGGGCCTTCATATGTCTCTACTAGGTTGCTGCATTTATGTTATGGCTTCCAGTTTAGTGTTTTTATAGAATTCTTGACTACACAAATGAGTATGTCTCTGATTGCATGCTTTCCCTTGGGTTCTTTTCTTTCCATTATTTTGTTTTTGTTTTGTATTTAGGTTTGTTTTTATTTTTTTCTAATTCTGATGTTTTAGGTTTTGTTTTTTCTTATTTTATTTTTATTATATAAACAAAAATAAAACAGTCATCTCTAAACGTCTCAGTATATAATACATCATATTAAAAATCATGGAGTCTGAAGACTACTGTTGATATTTTGTTGTGTTAGTAAACTGCTACCATTGTCAAAAGTACCTTAAATAAATCAACTTAAAGGAAAGAAAGGTTTACTTTGGCTCACTGCTTGAGAGATATATGTTGATGATCACTCAACTTCATTGCTTTGGGCCTGAACTTAGGCAAAGCATCATCATGGGTGTTCACTGTAGAACAAACTATTCACATTCTGGTCACCAGAACACAATGATATATAAAATAAGCTAGCACCTCAATACCTCCGCCAAGTGCACACTCTGCAGAGACCTAACATCCTCCCTCTAGCACTTGCTATCCTAAAAATTTTAATAATTTCCCAAGAGCATTATAGCAGATGAGCCTTTGGATAAGAGTTGAGATATAACCCACAATAGCAGTCTAATTGATTGTCTTCTATGTGTTAGGCTGTTAGACTATTTTCACTTGTGGTGAAACATATAATCTTCAGAAACCATCCCTCTAAAGTCTGGGACTTCTTTGACTTGACCATTCAGTTTAAAAAGTATGTTTTTAATTTTTATTAATAAGAAAATGCAGGAAAAATGTTTGAGCTCCTCAAGTCTTTCTGAAATTGTTATATGATGGTTTCTTGAAAAATCACTGGGAAGATTCATTTAACATGAAAATGTATGGGCTATATATAAAAATAACAGTATTGCAAACCACCAATGATCAATGTTTTATAATATGAAGATAGTTGAAGACAATTAAGGAATATAGACCTAATGCAAAACTACATGTAAACATAATTCTGAAGAACACAAGACTCCTTTTGAAATTGCTTTATTAAACATTTACTGTAACTATTTTTCATAAAGTGTTAGCAAATGTGTCACATTATTGAGAAATGTGACAAGATGTCCTGTGATGTATAAAAAGTTAATGTTTTAAATAGTTTAGAAGGATCATATTTCAGCAAAGCTTGTTAGAGTTCATACATATCTCAAACTATAGCAGTATGGCATTTAAGAAAGCAGAAGCAGGAAGGCCATGTGGATCTTCTCAACCATGACCTTCACATGATAGGTGAAGGTCTACACTGTCTACACTAAGGGCAGAAATGTCACAGGATACCAAGAAGAACCTTCTAAGGTCATCTCGTTTATTACCAGTAGATCATACCCTTTTGTTCTCTAATACTTCTCTGTGTCCAATGCAAAAGCATAGTCTTCCCTGAGACTTGCAGTCTTCAATTCTGAAGTATCTATGCCATTTAAAACTTATATTGAAGTAGCACACTTCTTTCTTGGTGATCTGTATTTTGTAATAGGAATGTCAGTCATTCAAAGGGTGAGAGAAAGATTTAATTTTTTCTTCCTGACAGGTCCCATGTTTAGACAAAAAATATTGATTTGAGGTAGATTACTTTCTTATAGTATTTGTTTACTACAATACAAATTTTTCATTAAGAATACAGTTTGTGAAATTGTTAGGCAGCATAAATATGAAGATGTTTTGTCATTTATAAATTGAATTTTGAAATGTGTTTTGATTTATTTTCTAGGAAAAAATCATCAGACAAATCTGGTCTTATAAAAGTGATAGCATATTTGCTATATGCTCCATTATACATGTGCCTTTTTCTTTGTATAAATTGAATCTATGGGATAAAGGTGTATTATAGTAGCATTAAATGCTGCAAAAACTATTTAAAATGTTGTAATAATACATATTTATTTGCAATACTATCTATTGAGGCCTAGACCCTTTAAATAGTTATTTATTTATATATTTTAGTTCACTGACTTTGGGAACTATAGTCTTTGTGTTATGAACTAGGATATAAAGCATCTTGGAGAGAACCTGAAAAAGAAAATATTACTCCTTGTAAAATGCAAATACCTCTGTGGCCTCTCAGGTGTAGGAGACACATTTGTTATGACTTTGGATTTCCCAAGGGCGGGTGGACTGTGAAAACAGCAGAGGAGAGCTGGAGATGACTGGAGGCCTACAATGGATGGCTATTTAATTGTTTATACTAGCTCTGAAAAGTGGCTGCTTTCTACTTTTACAGTAAGGACACACTCTGAAAAAGGCTAGCTCCCTTGGCAAAAGACTTCTCATTTCATTTACTCCTTTCCTCTGTTGAATACTGAAAATAAATAGGATACCAAGGATGAGAATCGAGTTTCTATGTGACTGCTCCCGCTGTGGGAATGAAACAGATATTAAACTCTGTGCAATGTAAATGTAGGCCTTCGAGTTTCTTGGGGAGGCTGTGACTTTCTTATTGCTGCTGGAAATAATAATAAGGAAGATTATTCATCAAGTTCTTACAGTGTGTCAGACCTAGTTTCCTGTATGTTTCCTGCACATTATATATAAAATGTTGCTTAGTTGTTACAATCAGCCTGCAAAACAGCGTCCTATTACAATCATCAGAGAGGTACCATTCTGATGTCAAATCTTTTAGCTAATGAACCAGAGTTCAAGTACCCAATTTAGATTAGCCTGACTCTAATGCCCATAATGTGTAAAATTACTGAGAATGTATCTTCAAAAATTTGCAACACTAAATTTTATGTCAATTAATTTTATGTATGTCAAAGTTACAGGATGCTTCACAGACAAGAACCAACATTCTGTGGGTCAAATGTCTCATAAGCACCCAAGACTGAAAAATGGAAGATTAGTCAGCTCCTGTGTAAGAGTAGCCAACTGTGGGAGTAGAGTATTCTAACACTGTCAGAAACCTCCATGATTTGAAAGTGTATGATGTGAATTTATGAAGCCTAACATTTTCTTTAGGGTGAGCACAATATTATATCAGACCAACATCACAGAATATATTGCTAAAATAGTTTGCCTCACTGTACATATTTTTTTTTGTTTTGACATTACTTTTACAGAATTTTAAATGTTTTTTATATAGTTATTTATTCTATTTAAAATATGTTGTTGAGTACAAGGTGTGGTGGTTCAGCCATTGGCCTCAATACAAACTAAACTACTATACTTAATTAATTTTATTATTCTCAATTAATTAATTACTAATTAATTTATAATTCTCAAACTTTCTAAGGAAAAACTAGCATAGCCATTTAAAGTCTCTGAAATCCAGACAGGTGACTAATTATTTTTCATTCCCTTATTGCATTAGCAAACCTATATCTTAAGACAATAGTAAACAGCAACAGTGATGATCTAAGTGAGGGTGTGGTAAGAAAACTATGTCATCTCAGTGAAGAAGCAGCAGAACCCTCTTTTTGGCTAACAAGCCAACACACTCACAAGATATTCACTTTGAGAATGTACATTAGGTTTTGGGTACCACCAACCACTTGCACCATTGCTTTCCAAGCTACTCAATTGCATGAGTAGGGGCTCATTGCTGATGATTAGAATTCATGAAGAAGGCTGTCTTTGGAAGTTGTCCAAAGAGGCCCAAATGGAGGTGTGGCAAACTCAGCTTCATTTATTTTCTCATTTTCATTAGTTCTTTGATAATTTCATATATATATTTGATCATATTCACCTTCCCAATTCCTCCAAGATCCAGACACTCCCCTTCTCCATGGGTATTATGCATTATGTCACAACCACTATGAATTCATATATACAGCAATTGCCTTTCTGTGTACAGAAAACAACTACCTTTAGCTCTTCTGATCTTTTTCTTTTCTCTTTTCTGCAATGACCCTTTCTCCTACAGAAGAAATAGGCACCCACATGGCAGTTTATAACCATCCATAATTCCAGTTCTGGTGGATCCAAAGCTCTGTTCTTGTATACATGTATGCAGTGAAATACTCATACACATAAAAGTAAATCTTTATGGAGAAAGAAACTAAAAAGTTTGGAAGGAAGAGGGAAGAAAGGAAGGGATAAAGAGAAGAGAGAAAAAAAGATAGTAAGAGTTCTATACTTGTCCCATGTTCTACAAAATATCAGACATAATGAAAACAAAGCAAGAATAGAATTCCTTTTGATTTTGAAACTGGTTAATATGATATTTTCAATGGCCAAGAAGATAAGAAATCATTGCTTACTATTTATCAATTATTGTTCATTGATTATTATATTTAATCGCAAATAAACTTTAAACAGTCTTTACATTTCTCCAGGTTGTGTGGCCTAATGTTGTTCAATAAATGCTGCTGACTGAGACATCTTCCAAGTAACAATTACAGCAGCTGTTAATCACAGGGCTATGACTATTCAATTATTGACTTTCTTCAAGGAGAATATGCAAAAAGAAATCTCTTATAAACAATTACACTTGCAAGTTGGTTTTTTTTTGCATCTAGGTACTAGAAGCATGATCTATTATTTGACGAGCTTGTCATGAGTTTTAATACACACACACACACACACACACACACACACACTGTTGGTAAATATTCATTCTAAAATCATCCAAAATGATATTGTCAACAAGAAGCTATATATTTCTACATGTTCTGAGTGACATGTAGAAAGTTATAGGACATTTAAAATGGATTACACACCTAGCTTCTCCATGTACTTCATTTTTTTCCTTTGCTGGGATGTAATTTTTCAAGTTGGAACATATCACTAAAGAACTGAATTTAGATAAAATCTGTCTCTACTCAGTTGAGATTACACAAAATTATTTTTAGCTAGTCAAGCCATTCTCAATACTCATAGCGCCATTTCCAGCTGGAAGGAAGCAGCCAGGTAGCACCTTGCAAACACTCCTCACACAACAGCTCATTATAATACCGAGCACCACAAAATGGGATCAAAATCAGACACTATAGGTAATGAGAGGTGAGCATCTTGACAAAGTCATGAAAGAAGAAAATACCTGATTCATCCTGAGAAAGCTGTTTGGTGACATGTTTGAATTTTTTTTATTTCTTTTTGGTGCTTTCTCTTTGGGTTTTGCAAAGGTTTTGAAGGAGGCAGAATATTTATGCATTCAGAAATTGAAACAATAAACATTATTCTTAGGATTTCTGCCTGGAATACCAGAAAATTATTAAAGTGCTTGCTATTGTTCTAGATTCTCTTTTTCCCAACACACCATGGTCCTCTCCTTGGTCGTCTGGTGAATTTACTTGAGTTTAAAGTTCTCGTTACTGGTTTCTCTTATAACAACAGGGTATAAACACATAATCTTGCCTATTTTGAAAATGAGAACTGTAATGAGATATTTTACATCTTTATTTAAAAATCAATAAACTGGAAAATGTTTCACACAGTTTTTTTTTCTTTTCTAACATGGGATTTCTTTCCTTACGAAGTTAACTCAAAACAGAAAGAAAAGAATTTTTAAAATCATATTAATTTTCAGAAAATTGAAAGTATTATGTGTGTGCCTGCTTGATATTTGATACAGCGAGGCCCCTGTAATTTATTATTCATTATACATCTTGTAAAATCAAATCTAAGATTTATTTATTTGAGTTCATAAAATTAATTCTGAGGTGCGAATATAATGCTGTAACATTTCAAAAATTTCTGTCCTCTTTTAGGTTTCTCTATTTCGTGTGGTGTAGAGTGCCAATTCTCAAGTCTTCTGTGCAAAAGTGGATATTAAAAGAAAAATTCACAAATTGACCTCACAAAAGAGCAATATGCGTGAGTCAGCTTTGTCAGTATGATAGGATGCCTGGGATAAGCAACTTAGAGGAAATGTTTGATTTGACTTACAGTATCAGAAATCTCAGCCCATGGTTACTCAGTGCCTCTTGGGGGAGTTGCCTGTGGCAATGTAGACTTTCATGGTAGCAACTGTGGGGAATTATTCACCAATGGCAGCCAGAAAACACTAAAGTGAACAAAGGTCTTAGGGTCTCAACATTCTTTGAGAGGCGTACCCAGTGACCTGTTTATACCCATAAGGCCCTAGAAACTATTTTCCCATCATTCAAGAGGACCATGGACTAGGAATCAAGCCTTTAGTACAAGGGTCTTTGGGTACACTTAAGATACTGACTGAAGCATACCCCAGTCCATGTAGAGTATCTTCAGAGCTTTCATCAGTCTTATTATAAAAAAGAAGCCAACTATATTGGTAGCTTTTATTAAGTTAAACATTGTAAAATATATCTTATTATTTGCAAGAAATCTGGAACTGGTTCATTTTATATCTCACTAATACATTGACTGTTCTCTGATCAAGAAATGGCAGGAATCTTCTGTGATAATGTGTAACTTTGAACTCTTTAATCTTCCTGAAAAGTAACTATCTTTCTTTGCTGTTTACAAATTTAGAAATGTCTGCCTACTAAGGGCAGAAACATGAGCTTAAAATTGTATCATAAAAGAGAAGAAAATGGAAAAAGAGAAAATAAACAGAAATGAAAAAGAATAAAGAACAGAGTAAAAATATAATTGAGAATTTTAGAAAAATAAAATAAACTCATATGTGAAATATACCATCTTCTTGCAAAGCAAACATTATTTTTAAACAAAAAAATCACATATCTCTACGGTAGCAGATCCTGGAACATGTAACTCAATATACAATTTTAGATTGTAAAATGAAACTAGAACCATTATGAATGAAAGGTAAATTTTATTGTTTTATGAAAGAGTAAATAAAAGTAGCACTTCTAGACCACATTCTGTAGCTTATGTTAAGATGCTCTGAAAGTTATTGATTAAATTATAGATGTGTATTTTCAGACCACACTAAATGGCACTCTGAAACAGAGGTATTAATGGGACATTCGCATGTCTGTATATCTCTACGACATTTCTCTTCTGTAAGCCATGATGCTTACTGGCCACAGTTCCACCCACAATGTCTGAGAGTTGTGGTCACTTTGCTTCCTTATAGTACATGGATTTTCAGACATTAAAAACTTCAATTCATATGTTTATTCAGCATGAATTAAGTGTGTGCTATACATCTAACACTAACATGAACATTATAGATTTAGCAGTGAATAAAGGATGAAAATTCATGTACTCATAAAGACCAATCTATTTATATACAGGGGAAACAATGTAGTTACATACATAGACAATAAACAAGGCATTTTAATATATTGTGGTTATATGGTTAACCTTGGGATGTTTACTTGACTTCATATTTCTAACTATTCTCAAGACATTAAATGCCTTTGAACTAGATCTTTTCAAAGATATTTGTATTAGCAAAGAGCCTTGGAAGATAACGTAATATTAGCTCACAGAGCAAAGGGCAAGTGTGTTTACAGTCTTCAGTGATGGACTCCCTCTGAAAGCAGCAAGCAGGCATGTTTTACATCCATAAGAAGTGGGGGCTTCCCAAAGCTGTTTTGTCTTGATGGAGCCATGCTTATAATGAGCCCATCAGCAGTCTTTTCTATTGGTCATGGGGGGCACTGAAAGTGGATGCCCACATCACAATTGCTCTGAGTATCAAACTGTCCTTTGTCTCTAACATGTTAATTTCCTCTTGTCTAGAATCATCTACCAGATTGGAGAGAGATGTTAGGAAACAATGTCACTTCTCATACAGTCACAATGCTGGATAACTATCTGATTATCTGTAGAAAATATTCATAATGAATTTCATCTAAATCACAAGTCTAAAAACACATGGGATTGATCAAGAAATGATGGTGCAGTTTTTGAGTTTATACCAAGAAAATTATAAAATCTACTGAAAGATTTTAAAAGAACTCAATAAATGCCAATATACTAATAGTGCTAGAGAGGAAGATTTGGCACTGTAAAGATGACAATTTTATGCAAATTAATCTTTTATTTAGTTGAATACTAATTAAAAATGAATAAGCTTATTTTGTGGGGCTCATCTATGGGAGTTGTACAGCAGGTTAAAGAGTGCTAGAGCTGGGATGGAAACAGACATATCCTTCTTATCATCTCCATCCAACTTCACATGGAGGTACATTTCTGGGTCACACATATTGTTTTATTTAACTTTAAAAATAAACAAAGTGCTTCCCTTTATTCTTTTTAAGAAAAAGCTTAGACTCTTACAAGTAGTGAACATGACTAAGAGACATTTGATGTATTATTCTTGGAAATGAAGGTGGAATCTGTAGTTGAATTTTTTAGGCTTGCTTAAATCTTAAAATGTCAGTGAACATAATTTACCTTTAATTATGACTATGTACTTTGCTAAAAATTCATATAACATTCATATTTTAATTATTTCAATAGGATAAAAATCTCAACTATTTAGAAACTAAGTTATAGCTTTTAAAGTAATACCAGACAGGTAATTTATGAAATAACATATTTTGTATTTCATAACATGTTTTCTATTTTTCTAGAATTTGGGTTGTATTTTAAGAAACATGTTTTCAGGGACTGGAGAAATGGCTCAGTTTTTACCAACATTTGCTGCTCTTCCAGGGGACCAAGTTCAATGTCCAATTGAGATGCTGACAAACACCTGAAACTCCAGCTCAGCTCTTTGAGACCCAACTCTCTCTTCTGGCTCTCTCTGCATGGGTATGACATGCATTCTTATTGACGCATACACACATAAGCTAAAATAAATAAAAAAATTAATAAAATTTCTACTCATAAGAGAAAATACAGTATTTTATTTGTTTATTAATGAAAAAAGAAAGATGTTTATCTTCGCTTTTATTTACTTTTATTAAAAAAAAAAGAGAAAGAAAGAAATGCTCCACATCAGGCATTTAAATAAACTTCCTGATATGTGGGACTTTCCTCATGAGTCTTTGACCTTGTGATATATAAGTAAAAATAAAAATCCAGCAGAACACATTGTAAAAAAATAATTCAAACACCTCCAATGTTTTAATAAACATCCTGTTTTCAAAGGTGTCAAATATTTAAGATGCCAGGAATCTCTATTTTTAGCTTTCTTAATTACATTGCTATAGTGAGTTTTAGAAGCCTGAAGTTATATTTTTTGCATCAAACTATTCATAATTCATTCACTCAACTCATTCATTTTAAGTTCACCTGTTGAGATTAAGTTTTCTTCTCTTATATTTGAAGGCAATTTGGAGCACAATTAAAATTGTATATTTTTAAATTTTAGCAAAGCTGAATAAAATTGACAGCATTCTAATTTCTCTTTAATTTTTTGCATATACTCTTGGCAACATTTTATTTTACTAACTATAATTTGCATTGGAAATATACTTTTACACAAACTCAAATAGATAATGAATTCAATTTAGTCTAGAATAAACCTTGATTTGAGCCATAGTTCAGAAACCTGTCCAGAGCATAGGCTAGAACTGTGGCTTCTCCATCTTCTCTTGTTAATTTAGATACAGAGGAAACAGAGACAGTGAATGTCTCCAGGAGCCTACCAAAACAAAAGTGAGGCTCCATCAGTTAACAAAATACTTTTGAGAAGATATTTGGATGCTTTCTGAATAATAACACACAAATTTCCTGACATCATTACTTAAACAAAATATTGAACTAGAATGCACGTATGGAATTGTTTAGCCTTAAGAATTGCATGAACTAAGGTCAGACTTTCTCTGATCTTTTCTCCCATCCTATCCGAACCTTGTTATCATCAGTTCTTATTTTTTTATATATGTCTAATTTAATTTGTCCAAAACAGTCTATATTCTCTTTGTAATACATTTCTTCCCATTCTATGAACTTTTAATTCACTTTAATCAATCTTACCTGTTAATGGATGAAATAATTTAATCAAGGCCTTTATTCAGGACATTTTCTTTTGACACATTTGAGAAATATACTTGGACTCTTTGGTAAAATGCCACATATATGTCTTCATTATGTTATAATGTCTATTGTCTAAACCACAATGATTACATTGCACATGAAGGATTTTAAATTTGGTTACACTTATAGAACTACCAAACAACATTGAATTTATACCCTAGCTTGTTATGATCTTGGTATCTTATTATAAGTCAAATCCAAGTATCTTTACTTATTTAGTAAAACATTAAGAAGGTTTATACTTAGTGAACAGTATATTAACTCATGATAAACTTTATCCAAATCACTCTTCCATCCATAAGTATTATTGACTAAATAGTTTCAAATTCTTACCTCTTAATGTTTATTTAATATGTTTCTGTGTGTAGGCTGAAAGTTCTCATCTTCCACCATGTGGGACTTGAGTTTCGAACTCATGTTTTCTGGATGCTTAGCAATTTCCTTCACCTAATATGCTATCTTGCAGGCC
This sequence comes from Cricetomys ansorgei, assembly GCA_026225945.1. Lineage (NCBI taxonomy): Eukaryota > Metazoa > Chordata > Mammalia > Rodentia > Nesomyidae > Cricetomys > Cricetomys ansorgei. The sequence goes on along the minus strand of JAMJFZ010000107.1, from coordinate 45,945,572 downwards.
CTGAAAGGTTTCTTTAGCTTATTCAAGTATTTGGTTTTTTTAAATTTTTCTTCAATGTTTTTGTGTATAGAAGCAATATAATTAAATCGATTTTGAAATTCCCAGAGAATGTGTTGTGTTTCAAGTGTTTTGTCCCTGAACAAAAATTTTCTTTCAAGATTAAATATAAAAGTCATAAATTTTCCAGAATTAACTCTCATCTGAAAATATACTTTTGGTTCTGTTCACAGAAGTAAATTTGTCTGTTTGGGAAAAGCAAACAAACATCCAAATGCAAAATATAAAAGAATAATAAAACTATGCTAAAATATTAATTTTCTATACTAAATCACCCACCAGGAACAAACATAATTTAACATAGTGTAGCAGAAGTTTTCAACTGGACTGACACTTCCTATTAATCTAACTGTAAGATGCCATGCAGGGGGGTAGAGTAATAAGCCCATTAGCTCATGATATTACTAAGATCCTTGCGTCTTCACCTGTACTAGAAACAGGCAAATGTACATCTTACTTGTTAATTAGGATTCTCAGGACACCATCACTCTTTTATATTCTATTTTACTCACCATCAGTAGATTTTGTTTTATTTTCTGTGTCATTCATAACGAATGAGCTTATAAACAGAGTCAGTTAATAAGTACAATACTAGCCAGCCTGTGGAGACACACACCTTTAATCCCAGCCCTTGGGAGGCAGAGAAATCCTTTATTGAAAAAACAAAAAACAAAAAAAAAAGAAAAAAAAAAGAAAGATAAATCTACAATACTATAATACCTTGAACATGTATTTCACAGCAACATTTCTTTTAACTTATCATTTGGCCCAAAGTAAAAATGATTGGGTTGAGATTAGGATCAAAATTAGAATGTTCTATTATTTATACTAATTACAAGTTCCTAAGTAGGGCCTGATGATGGTGGTTCATGCCTTTAATCCCAGCACTTGGGAGGCAGAGGTAGGCAGATTTCTGTAAATTTGACACCAGCCTGATCTACAGAGTGAGTTCCAGGACAGCCAGAGTTATGACAGAGAAACCCTGTCTCAAAACAAACAGAAAGAAAGAAGGAAAGAAAGAAAGAAAGAAAGAAAGAAAGAAAGAAAGAAAGAAAGAAAGAAAGAAAGAAAGAAAGAAAGAAAGAAAGAAAGAAAGAAAGAAAAACGGCAAGGGCAAGGCAAGGCAAGGCAAGGCAAGGCAAGGCAAGGCAAGGCAAGGCAAGGCAAGGAAAGGAAAGGAAAGGAAAGGAAAGGAAAGGAAAGGAAAGGAAAGGAAAGGAAAGGAAAGGAAAGGAAAGGAAAGGAAAGGAAAGGAGGGGAAAGGAAAGGGGAAAGGAAAGGGGAAAGGAAAAGGAAAGGAAAGGAAAAAGTTTCTATGGGAAAGAAATTGTGCAAGTAAGCCAGAGACCAACTATGTATTACATTTCAGGCCCATTCCAGTATTTCATTCACTCCATAGTTTAAGAAGCACAGTAGTCTCATTGGTCTGACATCAAGTAACATTTGTATAAGATTCTCTTTCAGTCTCCAGTCATATAGTGTGACTATATAAATTTTCCCCTTTCAGTTATTCAGAAATAAAACAGAAACTGTTGAACTGTCTTCCTTCTTCAATGCTGACCCTAGGACTCTAATAGGTCATCTTCCCATGAATATCTTTTGGGAGTTTTAATATTTACTTTTAGAAATCATCTATCTTCTAATAACATGTTTTCAGCAAGTAGACATCATGGAGAGTCATGACAAGTAAGTGGTTCTATGTTCCTTTCTCACCTGCCCATTCTTGCATCTAGTAAACTTTGCTTGTAGCTTCTGGCTGTGACTTTATATCAACTTTTAGTCTTTTGGATCATTTTACTCATAACCAGTGGAAATTCTAATGTGAATCTTCATCTATATAAGGAAAGGCCATATCTTCTTTGTTCTGAAAACTGAGAGAGAGTTTGTTGAAGTTTACATGAAGTGAGGCAGGTTCTTGGCAATAAAGTTTTTCCAGCTCTGTGGTGCTAGAAAGGAAAGAAAATATGCGGATCCCTTGGGCTTCCTGGATAGCCAGCTTCACCTCCTCAGTGAGCTCCAGGCTACTGAGAGATCCTGTCTCAAATAAACAAGTTGGGTAACTCCTGTGGAAGGAATGATCCCCAAAATTGACCTCTGTTCCCCACATGCACTCTAGGTTACACAAACACATGTGAATGCACACACACAAAATGTACTACCACACACATACATAGGTATTTGTATACAAAGAGGAGTCATAATTACAACATGTTCTTCTAAGGGTGAGCAAGTGGACTGTAATTTCCCTAGTGGAACATGGAATGCTGAAGAAAGAATATGCTCAGAGAAATGAGGCTGAGGTGGTTTTGATATGCTCACTTTGAATTACTTGTAGTGGTCAGAATAAAATGTCCCCTCCCATATTACTGGGAATATGAATGCTTAGCCCCTAGCGGGTTACAATTGTCGGAAGTATGTTACTAGGAGTGGGAAGATTTTGACATTTTGATAGACATGTGATTTTTAATTATCCTTTTCTGCTTCTTAGAGGTTCCAGATATGAACTAATAGCTCATCTGCTGGGCTTGCCTGCTTTCATGCTTCTCTGTCATGATAATAATAGACTCTTATCCCTCTGGAACCATCAGGCCAAAATAAAACCTTCATTCTATAAGTTGCCTTGGCCATGGTGTTTTGTCACACCAATTGAAAAGTAACCAAGAAAATACCTATGGAGTTTTCTGGTAAAATGCCATTTGGAAGATCGTAGGAAAACTGTGAAGACCAAGAATCATATGCAAGTAAGTGATTGCAAAGGCAGAGAAGAATAAAGGAAATACCAAGGGAAATTGATACATGAGATGAAAAATGGCCACAGGTCAGAATTCTAATGAGAATTATGAATAATGATGGAGTAGGAAAAGTAGTAAAATGTCACCTTTTTGTAAGTGGATTTGGAGAATAACTAACAGGGAAGAGACAATATGGGAGATTCTCAATTGGAGGGATAACTGCTTTAATTATCACAGTCATTATCAAATTTCTGAAAAGTTAAATGAGTGCATCAAGAATTATCCTGATAGGTCTAAAAAGGTGCCCTCTCCCTACTCTACCTCAGACTTCAGTAGTGTGGACTTGGTGGTACTTTGTGATTTTTCAATAAGCCATAAGATTCTTTATATTCATACAAATGCATGAGGTGGAAATAATTCTTATGTTGCATTATTCAATCTATTATTTAATTTTCAGCTAATTGATATTCGGTTAATGGATGTGTCTAAAATGACTGGGCCTCTGGGAGAGGGCGGTAGTGTTCTAAAATATTATGCACAAAGCTTTATTGTCTTGAGGATTGGATGAATTATACTTTAGGTCCAATTTATATTTGTAGTTTATATGGACCATGAATATTGCATGAATATTTTATCAAAACCAAGAATCATTTCAAAGAGATTTTGTTCTATTTTTCTGAAATTTCCCCCACTTTCTGCTGATGGCTATGACATTCTACAAGATAAGGTTTTGACAGCATGAGGCTTTAGATTTGCCAAACAATAGATAAATGTGAAATATTAGATTTGTGTTATTTCTGAAGTAAGTTCTTTGGCCACTATGCAGCTGGAAGTGAGCCATTAGAAATGATGAGACACTGGAACACAAGAAATAACACATGTAGGCTGATTAAGTTGCTTTTCTACTTAATGTGGCAAAGTGTGTAATCACCCAGACTCTTTATTCTCATGAGAAAAAGGTATTCTTACAAAAGGTAGATTTGGTATTCAGTATTTTCCTAATTGAAACAAAGTCTATGAGAAGAATTTTTAAAAGTCCTTAAACATAATATGTGTACATCTCTATGGAGTACATTATGCTAATCAATGTGTGTATTCATTATATGATAATCAGATCAGAACATAAAATTTCTGTCTCTTCAAATATTAATTTTATGAATGTGTAATTTAATACTTTCTAATTATTTTACAAGACAGGCTTTTTTAATCTTTAGTTTCTCTTCATGGCTACAGAAGAAGTGAAAGTAACTCTTCCGCTCTATTTTGTTTTTTGTTTTTTTTCCATTCACCCTTATTCTTCATAGGTGGTATTGGCCACTATACCATCTATTCCACAAAACTTACTCATCGGTTTCTACAAATGAGCAAGGATATGTATTTGTAGTTCTATGTCTTGTTTATTTTACTTAACATAATATTCTCTGATATGTGTGTGTGTGTGTGTGTGTGTGTGTGTGTATGTGTAATGCTGCAAATAATGGGACTTCATCATCCTTTATAAATGAATCACAATCCACTATGTAAATACACCACATGTCTTTATAAATCTATCCCCTGCAGAGCACTTGCTTGATTTCATAGTTTAGCTACTGTTAATAGTCCTCCAATAATTTTGAGGTGCAATTATTTTGTGAAATAAAAATTTCATCTCCTTTGGATATGATATAAGAGTTGTATCATATTCTAGATGTATTTTTAATTGAAGGAACTTAATAGAGCTTTTCATAATAATGTGAATTTAAATTCCCACCAGCAATGTATGAGAGATCTTCTTTCTACACATTTGCAGCAGCATCCATTTGTCTTTCTTGGTGATCTCAATTTTAACAAAAACAGTTAAACTTTTAACTGACACATAAAATTTCCCCTGAGCTGTTTTATTCAATACAGTTCTCTTCATGCTCCCAAACACAGTGTGCATACTACTGACCCTTCACTTCTACTTCAGTATCCTACTTTCTCTTTTTTAAATATTATTTCTTATTTCTTATTTCTTATTTCTCTTTGTTTAAATATTACGATTCTTATATATAAACACAACTGAGACTCTAGTTTGTCAGGGAACCCTTTTATGTCCCATATGCTAATGAACTCTCCCTTCCCATCTTCATACTTTTAGCAATCATGTTTCTGACATTTTTGAACCAACATGACTTAGAGATGGTAAAAGAACAATCACGCCCTCCTAACCAGGTTTGAATTTCCCTGTGTATATAAAGAGTAATGGACCACAGAAGAAGATTATAGTTTCAAGATTCTCACCAGAAGGTTCACAATAAAATAATGTAAATTGAAATATCTTAACAAGGAGGAAAACTAATGAACAGAAAATGATGATGGGTTTTAGTTACCTGGTCACAGAAAGTGGCTTCAATTCCTTCTACTTTTCTACTTGCTCAGCAACTTTGAGTTTCTGTTACTCTATTTAACTAACTATGTTTGCTCTGTATTGATTAATTATCGTTAAAAACTCTTGAGGAACAGAATAGGCTTTTAGTGTGTCTTGAAGGTTTTACATTTATATTTTTTTTCCTTTTCTTTCTCTTCCAAATTTTTTTTTACGTTTCTATGACTACATAGCTAAAGCTGGCCTCAAATTTATAACCTCCCTTCCTCTACCGCCCTAGTACTGGTATTATAGATATGGACCATCATGCCCAGATCCCTTTCTTCCTCTTCTACAAGTTTCCTTGAAAACTGAAAGATTCTATAGAGACTGATATATCGTGACTGCTTCAATACCAGAATCCCTATACTAATATTACATGAGGTGTCATGTCTGCAAAGTATCGTAAGTATTAATCATGTTGTAATGTATTACACATATGCATTGAGTTTCACTCAAGAGCAACAACAAATTATAAATAAGTTGGGAAATATCCAATGACCAATGAGCTAGCTTTAAGTATCCATATCTAAAAATCTAGTTCCTCTTCTAATTGTTATTGGATATCTTAAAGTATTATAAGAAGCTATTTGAAAGAGAATCTTGCAAGTGGACATTGCTAACATGAATCTTATTTTTTATAGGAGAAAAAAATGGCATTTGATTTTCTCAGATAGTAAATTTGTGTCTTATAATCTTTTACTGTTCTCTAATGTTTCTAAAGTGAATAATCTAAGTGACTACAGTTTTATTAATTGTTAAATTTCCATTAACATGACTTTAAGATATCATAAGTCTTATTGTTTTCAATTTAGTAAGTCAGTCTGTCATTAAGTAAATCAATAGGAAGATTGATTATGTAATCAATCATAAGCTTAAATATGATAATCAGATTAATTTGAATATCAAGACATACCCATATTCTGTGTCTTGAAGCCTATTAATTCCTTTGTAGAGAATAATATCCCTCATGTAAACTACTGATAAATGAATTACTACACCACTAAGGAGATGTGCCCTAAGTGTACAAGTTCTAGAATGATTGCTACTGTTGTATTCTTGGCCCCAGAGCTCAATCTATCTTTGCCTTACTTTTCTCATCTGTAAACAGAGATGATGATGCCTCCAATGTTTAAGAATTAAATGAAAAAGAATAAGGCATGAACACACAGATATATATATATAATCAATTTAAATGATTATTCTTGAATATTCCTGAACTTTTAGTAAATGATTTACAAATTCAGCTACTATTTAACCTTCACACACTTAACATTTTAACTCATTATATTTATATTCTGTATCTAGTAAAGAAAAATATCTTAAAATAATTCACATTAAGATGTTAAATTTTCAGTTCATGAAAGAGCATCTACATCAGCTCTGTAAACTATAACATTCTCTGTGAAAATGGGAAATGTTATGACATTTCTGTTACAACAAGATCTGAAGTGGCAGTATGAAGACAAAAATGGATTTGAAACAAGAGAGATCATTGAAAACCTGAAGCTGAATTCAGCTATTTCATACTTTTCCCTCATGCCTCCTTCCCCACAAATCAGAGAACATAATCTTTATTCATCTTTATAAGGTTATTCAATGAAAGAAAGCTGATAAGGCATCATTCCATACAGTCTGAACTGAACAAATCAGAGCCATGGATCTAATCCTGAATATGATGTGGAGGGATTGACTGGCCACAGCCTTAGCCAAGTTTGTGCACAGCCGAATAGTCCAGTAAAGTTTGTAGAGGGGAACACACATGGCTGTGAACTGAGAGGACAGGATTGTAGCAGGGAGTTCTCATACCCTGGATATAAATTGTGTTTTTCTGGAGGGAATAAAAGTGAGGCTGGGATCCTACTCTGAGGCTGCGTTCCAACCCCTGACTTCATGTACAGGATGGCAGGAATAATGTTAACAGTAAACTCTACCTACTGTAACATCTCTAGATATCTGTAGAACTTTGCAGAGAACATAACCCAAGACAGAGAATGGTTCCTGGAGGACTTGCTTATATTTTAAGTCTTATTACAAATATCCATATCTCATGTGGAAAATGTAGTTACAATTCAGTTGTTGCTCTGAATAAATATCATTTTTATTTGTTTCTTTGTAATTTTCTTGTTTGTATATAATATATTTTGATCACACCTACTCTTCTGTAGCTCCCTTCAGTTCTCTCTAAGATCACCAACATGTCTCCATTCCTATTTCAATTCTAATTTTAAAAATAATTATAATAACACAATGTTTCCAATTGCTTCCACTCACATATACATGGATGTAGGGCCATCAACTGAGGCATGGGTAACCTAGCAGCAGCCTACTTTTAGCAGCCTACTACAAACAAGTGACTCTCCATCAGCTGCCACTAGTTCCTCAGCTAGAGATGGGGTAGTATGGCCCCTCATTTAAGACACTTAAAAGGTGATCAACATCCTTAACTGTCAGAGAAATTCTGGTTAAATGTAAGACTCCATCAGAATACTCATCATCAAAATATAAATGAGAATTAATTCTAGCATGGATACAGGAGAATGTGGGGATGTCGCCAATGCAGATATTTTGGAAATAAGTCTGGATGTTTCTCAAAAATCTAGATTCAGAACTGCCAAAATTTTATTGGTTTTTGTATTTGCAAATTTCTAGAGGATGTGGCAAGCACCATGGTACCAGTAACCGTGTCATAATGACTTATTTTCTTCCTAACAGCTTATATTCTACCTGGGCCTAAAATAGTTATCAATATTTTTTCAGTATATGAATGCAAAAATCATGTACTAGATTTTTTTGGCATTTTTCCATAGCTCTTTACAGTTTCCAGTATATCAATGTGATTTAAAAATATGATCAAAGCTCAGATTCACCATCAGAATTCCTTATAAACTCTGCTCTGCCATGGTAAGAATGAAGCTGGGACATAGAATGCAAGATTCATGTTGAATATATTCACAACCAGGTTGTGGAAATGAGTCCCTTTTCTGTAGTATATGATCCATACCACTCCTGAGCATAAGAGCATATACCCAAAGGATGCTATATCCTGCACACTCATGTTTATTGTGCTGTTCAAAATAGCAAAAACATGGAATTACCCACGGGTGTTCCTCTACAGAAGAATAGACAATGAAATTGTGATGTATACAAGTGGTGCTTTCCCCACTTGTTAAGAAAACCAAAATTATGAATTTTGCAGAAAAATGAGTGGAACTATATTAAATGAAGTGTCCTAGTCCTGGAAAGACAAATATCACATGTTCTTTCACATACAGACCTTAAATTTTTATGTTTATATGTATGTAGACATGGAATTGTAAGCATAGGTAAGATCAATGGGATACCATGGCAGAAAAACTAGAGATTCTGAGAAAGGCAGGAACAGCAGGGCAAAAGGTTAAATGTTAAAAAAAAGTAGGAGAAGAAAAGGAAATTCAAAATAACTGTCTCTTTATCTAAAACAAAATACATTTAGCATTCCTACAAGATAACTGATGTAGTAACTACCATCTAGTTACAAAGTGTGGCCAAATGTGCAAAAATGTAGACGAGAGTGTACATGGCACAAGGTGATGAGTAGCATATAGAAAACAAGACAAACAAGCATGTTGACTTTTAAACTATAATAAATGTGTGTTAAGATCTTATTAATCTACACTTTTTTTCATGTGAAGCCTGGAAACTAAGTCTACAATTATGCATTGTAATATATTTAGCTGCACTGAGTCTATTGAACAGAATAAATCATTATAACATTTTCCTATTATGTACAGAAAATTGCATTATGTAGAGAAAATATGGATATAGATGACTGATTCCTCACTGAAACTAAATTATCCCAGGAGGCGAACTCATTATAAAGTTGGTTTCAATGTTACTCCACCAATTGCATTATGCTATGTTTTTTCGAAGGCAATACAGTTGAATGAAGAAGTTCCAACCATTGTCTTACAGAAACACTGTGTATTTTTCTCTGTATAATGGATAGGTATAAATTATAAGGTTGTCATTCTAAGGTCTTCTTAGCTTGGCTATTTATGTTTTTACATTGAGAATCATGTCAGTCTTACTAATCTTTTTCTTTTTTTTGGTTTGGGTTTTGGGTTTTGGTGTTTTTTGAGACAGGCTGTTCTGGAACTCACTCTGTAGATCAGCCTGCCCTCGAACTAGCAGAGGTCCTCCTGCCTCTGCCTCAATGTGCTGGGATTAAAGGCATGTACCGCCACCACCAGGCTAACATGCATCATCTTTAAAATCTGGCTAGTGTTAGTAAAAGCAGAAAATATTTGAGAGTTCAAACAATTTGAATTATGGTTTTATCAAAACAAAGATGCTGAATCTGAAGAGAAACTGGTGTGTAACAGATCACACGCTAATGAAAAGGACAGAGATAGAAGTCTGAGAGAAGGGAGTGAAGAGAAGCAAAGGAACTGCTGCAAAGGAATTTTCATCTTGTAATTTACTTACATGATCCATTTCAAGCTCAGAATTGTCATAAATATTTTTTGAATTTTGTAAAAATTAAATGTTCTCTTTTTTCTACAATACAAACATGTTCAGATACTAAAAAAAAAGGAAAAACAATGTTTATGGATCCAGCCTGAATATTAGTGTGCATTTAAATCATATTTAATTTGTTACACATTTGAATCTCCTTAAGTCTGAACTTCAGAGCATGAATTTACCTATTACAAACACACCTGCTCTACCAAGCCCTGCCTTTGTGTCTCTCTTCCTTTCTCTGTCCCTCCCTTTATTCCTTATTTTTCTCTTTCTCTTCTTATTGTCCTGTCTTCCTTCCTTTTCTCCTACCTCCTTCCCTTTCTCCTTTTTCTCTTTATTCCTTTTTGTTCCTGTTTTTATACTAGATATTCTTTGTAACCCATGAATTATTTTCAGCACTCAAGCTAGAAATAATATATTAGTCACAAGTTAAATTTTGCTTTGAACAACAGCTCCAGTTCTTTCGTTTTGCCAAATGCACCAGCAGGGTTTTATAGTCATTAAGAACATGTTAACACTAATTTGAGACAACATAGAGCATAGATTTCAAATGGTAGATGGGTATGTTAATTAATGTGATTAAAGCAGCCACATTGTATGTATCACACCATATTCAGTAAATCTACACAACTCTAATTTTTCAATTAGAAATACTATAAACAGCACAATACTGTCACCTATAATCCCAACATGTGGGAGGCTGAGGCAAGACTGATAGTTCAAGTTCAAGAACATTCTGGGTTACCTAGCTGATTCTATTTCCCAAACAGAATAATTTAATAAATTAATAAATAATTAAATACTGGTAAAACAAGCTCACATGAGGAAGGACAGACAAAATGTCGCCTGAGAGGGAAAGAAGATATACAGCCAACATTTTTTTTCTAGTTTCAATCTACCATAGATTTTTTTTTCTTTTTCGTTATGGATAAATGAACAAAAATGCTATTACTAGTGGTTATGTAAAACCTAAGCTGGGGCTCCACAGCTTCAGGATATGAATTTCTTACTAGATAGGAATTCTGAGATGTTTAGAGTTTGGTACAATGCAAGTGTTTTGAGTGGCTATCTCAAAGTAGTTATGTGAGTTAACTAGAAAGAAATATATGTGTTTCTATGTGTGAGTTAATTAGAAATAAATGGTTTTATTCAAAACAACAACTCTTACTGACCCACTGCTAGCCACAAGGCAGACCTTTTTCTGAATAGAAAACTACAGCTGTGGCCTTGCAGAACAGTTGTTCCAGAACTCCTTGAACATAACTCTTATTCAGGAATCTTATTGATAACCAGGACCAAACACAGTACATCTTTGAATAAACTCCTTCAATAATTGTCATGATTACAAAGAAAAACATATTGGAAGAGACAGTGTAGGTGTAGTTGTCACTCTACACAGGAATCCTATACCTTTCCACAGCTGCTCTCACACTGATCTTGCCAAACTGGTTTCAGTCGAGTAATGCACATGTCTTTCTACAGGAAACTAAACCTGCTGTTGGGCATGCTAATTATATACAAAGTTTTCTTGTATTGTTCTTAAATTGATTTCCTATTTTGCAGGTGACTGTTCTATCATGGGCACTGGTGTCATTAAAAAATAGATGAATTATAGGGAAACTCAAAAGCACTCTAATATACGGATATGATTTGACATGAGCAGGTTTTTGTCAGCAGGAAAGCAATGAAAATGGGATCAAGCTTATCCAGAAAAGGAAATTAACCAACAGGCGCCTGACAATTGCAGACATATTTTAAAAGAGTGGTGACATGTTTTGAAGGTTATTAAGTTGTGACCCCCCTATTCACCCAGAAACTTAAAAGTTTCTCCTTGGGAAAAAAGATCTATGGGAAAGTTACATACTATTGTTACCTTACCAGAAGAGTTGGCAAAGGCTACTGCTCTTGTCATGTGGCTTTAATTAGAAAATTTGGGTTTAAATTCCAATTAAGATACATAGTAATCTTGACTCCTTAATTAGGTGATTTAATTCCTGAAAATTTGCAATATATGGTAAATTTAAGTGAAGATTAAAGGTGAAAATGACTGTAGAAATGATCATAAAATATTTGGTTTAATAAATATGTGAAATGTCATTAAAATGTCACAAAATAGCTAGTTAGTTGTGTCTCTGTAAGACAATTCTGTTATCAATTAATTGAAAATGTAGAAAAGAAATCAGATTAATTGGCTGGTATCTTGGCATCTAAGTTTATGTATCTTATAGTCATATATGGAAACTTGAAATATTATCTCTTATCAGCAGATTTGTATCTAACTTTATTGTTTATATTAAGGTGGCAAACCAGAGACAATTAAGCTATTTTATAACACTAATAAATTGTCTCTTAAATTTACTGACCAAGCAGGGAAGAGATTTAGAGCTCAAATTAGTACTTTATGAAATAGAAACACAGTGTAAGAAACTGAATGAATTACCAAAGTTCCATAGCATTCTTAAACTGATCCTACAAAGAGATTACATTTAAGGAAGCTTTCCTGTTATAATCTTTGTGCTTATTTATGCCATATTTGCAAGTCTTTTGTTTAGAAGACAAATGCTCAGTTTCCCCTTTACATACGATAGGCTCATATCGAATCAAGATAACATTTCAGTGACTGAATTGCAAATAGAAAAAATGAAGCCTAAAAATATTAAGCTGTGGTTCTGACATTATCTATTTATTTTTGATAAAGACATGACATGCAAACACCATTTAGTCTGTCTTAAAATGAGGCGTTGTAACAGTAATGACTAGAAAGTGCAACAACTGTCGTGTGCCCCTGCGTATAAAGAAATTGCTGCAAAGTGGAAACAAAAACTTGAACACTCAACTCAAAATGACACAAAACATGCATCACTTTGTTTTGAGTCCATTGTGTCAGGAATTCAGCAATGAAAATTACAAAAAAATCAATTAGATGACATGTTTATCAAAAAAAATTTTTTAAAGTATCATTTCTTTACTACTGCTCCACATGTATTGTATTGTAAACCTGATTCCACGGCTTGGAGGGGCCTCCTCAAAATCTATGTGATAAAATCTTGGTCACTAGCCTGTGATACCTGGGAAAGTGGTGCAATCTGTAGGGGACAGGCCAAGTGGGAGATAATGATGGCAACCAGGACATGGTTTTGAAAGGACTGCGGGATTCTGTTCCTCCTGTCTGCCTTTCTGCTGCCTGGCTCTAGACGTGAACAGCTTCTTCCATGTTCCCATCAGGATGTTCTGCCTTGCCTCAGAAATGAAGGCAACAGGAACAGCCAGCAATGGGCTAAAATCTCTGAAACAATGAGTGCAAACAAAGGGTTGTTTCTTGTTCTGTTTTTTTTTTTTTTTTTACGTTTTGAGGTTGTTCATCCTGGGCATTTTGTAAAGCTAACATACAACATATACTTACATTTCTCATTTAGTAAGATGAAGTAAAAGGATGGTAGTATGGATCAATTTTTGATATTAAATTATTTTAATATGTTCAAAATTTTGGAATTTAATTAAGTTAGAATTCAATTAAGTTGCAAGAATTATTTATTTCTTCATAGTAATTACAAAATTTACTCTCTGGCAGTTGGGACTCATACCTGTAATCCCAACCATTGGAGTGTGGGTGTGGAAAATTTCTGTGCATTCCAGGACAGCACCAATAACAAAAATTCTCCATTAAAGAAAAAACATTGAAATTTACAAACTAAAATGCATACTTAAAAATGAAAGGCACTTAAAGGAGTCGGATGCTAGTTTTGTAGTCATAAAGTTACACCAAAGAGCTTTAAAGTGACTTGAATGGATTGCAGCTCTAATATTTTGTACTTTCTTTAAGTTACGTAACCTCTCACAGCCCAGGATTCTTTGTGAGCAAACCGGTGTTATCACATTCCTTAGGGCTACTTTAAGGATTAAAAGACATTTTCACTAACAACATCTTAAACTCTAAATTGCACGCATATATGTATGTACGTACATATATGCATTTTATGCCTAGTATTTAGTATTTGTGAAGGGAATTGCAAAGATTTCAGAAGTCTTAATTTAATTTTCTGTATCTCCACCCATAATGAAGGAACAAGAAGCATTCAAAGTTAAATGCACATATTCAATAAATATTAAATTCTTTGTACTTATCAAAGAAAACAAGGCCATGGCAGATTGGTTATGTAATTCTCTAAACAGAGATATATACAGAAGCTAGTGTGATGGCTCAGTTGGTAAACTGCTTGCTGTGGAAGCATGAGAACTTGAGTTCAGATCCCTAGCACTAACATAGGAAACCAGGCACAGTGCCATGCTCCATTAATCCAGGTGCTTGTGAGGTGGAGACTGGAGTATCTGTGAGGCTTGCTGGCCAGGCAGCAGGAATCAAACCAGTGATCATCAGGTTCAGGACGAGAACTATTCTCAAAAAAATGTTGGGGAGTACTTAAGGAAGGTATGTGATGTTGGCCCTGGCCTCCAAGCGCACAAGTATACACATGTGAAAAACATTCACAAATATGTATGGATAATATATTATCCCTGGAAGAAAATGAAAACAGATTAAATTCAGCAATGAATCTTTGGGATTTTTTTTTTTGGTAGAAGTTAATTCATCCATAAATACTTGGGCTTTTACCAAGATTATGCTCAACTGAGCCTGTAAATGAAGAAAACTAATGAGTTCGCAGTCAGACACATACTTTTGAGATGTTGTCTGTGTTTAATTTCAGAGTACATGTAAATATCAAAATTAAAATCTCCCAATTAATCTAGGTTACCAGAAATTTATCTAGCAGTAGTGTTGGATGTTTCAAAACTATTTCAGGCTTTTTAAAGTCACTGTTATACAATGTATGCTATGTAAGAGAATTTTTGCAGGGAAATATTTGTGGAGAAGATAGCAATATTTTAATTGCCAAATTAGTAAATTTTGTGTTATTTATTAGTATGGCCTTTACCGTTTTTTATAACTGTTTTAGCTTTTTTATGCTGTGATAAACTCATGATCAAAAGAAACTTAGAGAGGTCAGGCATTAACGCATCTCACAGCTGCAGCCTATCAATCACTGAGGATATCCAAGGCAGGGGCCTGGAGGCTGGAACTGAAGCAGAGCCATGAAGGAACTCTGCTCACTGGCTTTCTCCCCGTGGCCCAGCCTGCTTTCTTATACAACCCAGGACCACCTAAAGGTGCCAATGCCCACATGATACTCAGCCACTATTATAATCAGGCTTGTCTACAGGATATGTGATGAAGGCATTTTCACAATTGAGGTTCCCTCACACCAAATAAATCAAGTTTGTGTCAAATTGACCAAATAAAAGGCAATAAGTGTCCCATAATTCCTTTATAAATTGAAAACTATTACTGAGCTACAAGCTGTTCTGAATGAACAAAAATGTTACATTTACCCTCCATGAACCCATTTATCTCATGTTATTAGAAGCCACTTTATAAAAAGCCTTCTTTAAGGAGGTAAAAATATATTGTGTATATGTGTTTGTGCACGTTTGTGTGGGAGTTACACATGTATATAAATGAATGAGCTCCCTCAGGTGCCATCCTATTTGTTGGTCATTGACCGGGAACTTAGTAGGCAGGCAAGCCTTGAGAAGCCTGGTGATTTGCCATCCCTTCCTAACCAGCAATGGGATTATATGTACAACTTTCTCTCTCTCCCTCTCTCTCTCTCTCTCTCTCTCTCTCTCTCCTCTCTCTTCCTCTTTCTCCCCCCTTTCTCTTCCTTCATTTCTTTCTTTCACATGTTTTCTGGGAGTGAAACCCATGTCCAAAGAACTTCATTGACTTAGTTATCTCACTGGCCATGCATTACTAGTTAATTTCTTTTCATGTAGAGTTGTAATGATATAACTGTTTTTATTTAATTCTTACCTTTTGTTTTTATTAAAACAATACAACTGCTATTGTAGAAAAATCTTGACAGAGACAAAATGTTCTTCCAGTTTATTGTCCCCAAACAACATAAGGTTTTCCTTTCTGTCTCTTTAGGAATAAACTCCAGTAGAGTTTACTACTCCATGAGTTTTCTGCTTTAGTGTTTTCTCTCTACTACAAAAATTAGGCAGGGATTTCCCATTTGCATTTTAATTCATCAACTAGAAGATAAGTTGAACCAGTTTCTTTTTTAAAAATTCTGAAGCAGTGTCCAGTGACATTTATCTACATAAAACTTAGACTCTTCAATACTTAGTTCCTGTGTTCACGTTTTACAAATACAGCTCATGATCCAAAAACTAATTTCTAAAAGTAGAATTTACATTGTTGATTTAAAATTCATTTCTTCATGAACATGATTGAGCACTTACGATGTACAGTGTACTTTTAACAGATTTCATTTTATTGAACTTTTCAGAAAGATAGCCACATTTTCTCTTAAGTTTTAAAATCATGCTCACTTGTTACTTAAATGGCAGGTCATAAAGAATTAATAGAATACAATGGGATGAAAGTATGATGAGTACAAAGAGGAAAGTAACCCTTGACTACTATCTATTTTAAAATTCATGAGAAGTCTGTCACCGTGTTTAGTCTTTTATTTCTTCCACAATGTGCCTCACATTTACCCTATTCTCAGCTAACTACCAAGAATGAAATTCAGATTTTCATTACTCTGTGCTTGGAATATGTCAACAGCTCTTTTACTGCCCCATCTGTGCCTAGCACTTTCTTCTCTGATCTACTCTCTACAGGGATAATCTTTGTACAGTGTTGATACTGCTATGTTACCCATTTGCATACAAATGAACTGCCCATCAGCCATCACTGGCAACTTATAACTTTATACTATTCTACTAACGAAGCTATACTTTCCCATTAGCCCCTTCTATCTAACTTTATGACAATCACCAACTTATCTCTTTCCCAATTGAATTAGCCAGTATTCTCCCCATGGACAGGACAGCACACATGGATGCTTATTAAATTATGAAAAATGGACACATGATTCTGAAAGTGGACCAAGTACTTACACCATCTGCCATCTAGAAGCTAGAGATCTAAGAAAATCCATGGTGTAAATCAGTCCAAATTGATATACCTGAAAACCTGGAAAGCTGATGGTAGAACTCCCAAGATGAGTCAGAACCTGGGACAGAGCTGGGGAGCAGTAGAAGCTAGCATGGACCTTGTTGTGGAAGACCAGGAGCAAGAGCTGTGATATGCAAGGACAGGAGGAAATTGATGCCCCAGCTCCAGAGGAGAAAGAATATATTTTATTCATTTCAGGGCCCCAAACTATTAGGTGATACTTAGCCATGTTAGTGAGGGGATGTCTTTTACTAATATCAAATTTTTGCTACCCAAGAAACCTCATCACAGACACATTCAGGTATTATATCTTTTGGGTTTCTCTTTATCCAGTCATGTTACATAGAAGACGCCATCACAAAAGTATACACTGTTTCTTGCCAAGTTCTGGCCTGTAGAACAATCTAGTTCTTTGTACTAGTCATTTTCTTCCCATGTACCTTTCTAGTTATTAATATGATCTGCACAGAAAAAAATGAATTTTTACTTTAATCAAGTATTTTCCAAATGTTATTTCCTTTTCAGAATTCCTAAAATATCTTCAGATAAGCTTAGTGTTTCTTTTCATTTGACTCTTGAAATCATTTCTACTTCCCTTTCCTATTTACATTTCGTAGGTTGCTGCATGGTTATTACACTATCACAGTAATGAATGATGATCCTTTCTTCTCCACCACTTCTGAAAGTCCCTCAGAGGAAAACAACTGGTGTTGGTGTCACATTTCCAGTAAACTTCAAATAACATCTCATACATATGGCCTCGCAATACATGTTTGAAGATAAAAATCTCTCTCTCTCTCTCTGTGTCTCTCTCTCTCTCTCTCTCTGTCTCTCTCTCTCTCTCTCTCTCTCACACACACACACACACACACACACACACACACACACACACACACACATATACCTTCCGATCTAAGAATGTTCCCTGTGTCTATCAGGAAATTCTTTAAGGCTCAAGAGAATACTAAGGGGAGGGGAAACATTCTACTCTGTAGGAAGGCACTGAAACGTTCAGGATATTTCAAAGGGATGCTTATTAAAATAAAAAAGTAAACAACTCAAAAGGATCAGGAAGTCCCTGAAACTGGGCAGATATACTAGCCTTCAGCATGTTCAAGCTTATATAAGAAATAAGGACTCCTAAGAGACATTCTTAGTTTAGTCAAGCTGCTTGGAAGAGGCAATGACTAGCCAAAATGCGTAGAAGAGGCTCAAATTAACTGAACTGCCCAGAAAAGATGTTTCTGACCTGTCAACCTGCTTGTGAGTCATGTACTGAGGTGCAGCATTTGAGTTTTAATTTATTTGTTTTTCTTCTCTTATATAATATATCACAATCCCAACCTCTCTTGACTCATTCCAGCTACCCCACATCTTTCATCTCCTCTGATCCACTCTGTCTTCCTATTTCCCCTCAGAAAAGAGCAGGCCTCCCAGGGTTATCAATAAAACAGGGCTTAAAAAATGGAACAAACCCAGGCACATATCCCTACATCAAGACTGGATGAAGCCACCAATAGGAGGAAGAAGATCCCAAGATCAGGTAAAAGGTTCAGAGACCCTCCATTCCAACTTTTAGGAGATTTATAAAAACATCAAGCAAGACAACCTTAAGATGTAGGAGCCCTAGCACAGATCCAAGCAGACTCTGTGTCTGCCACTTCAGTCTGTGAGCCCCTATGAGTCCTGGTCAGTTCTGTGGGGTATGTTCTCCTGGTGTTCTCAACCCCTCTGGTCCCCAGAATCCCTCCTCTTTCTCTTCCACAGGGTTCCCTTAGCACTGCTCAGTGCTTTTCTATGGGTTTCTACATCTGCTCCCATCAGCTGATGGAGGAAGCTTCTCGGATGACACCTGGACTAGGCACCAACATATGAGCATAGCAGCATTTGAGTTTTTTGGAGCCATCATCCATTCTTTATTCACAGTGTTATGTCATGTAGAAGAAAAGCAAAGAAAATGCATTGTAGTTATTCCTACCTTAGTAATGTTGTGACTCTAGCATATGATTCTATGCAATAATCCTGTCTTACATATATAAATAAATCTCATTTACTTTGGCACATATTTGTTGGTTAATTTTAATCAATGTGTTAATAAAAGTCACTTATTTTTATGTTGCCACTATATCCAAGTGCTTGTCCCCTCTGCACCATGGACCCTGAACCAAGAAAAACATAATCCTTATTCTGAACAAATCAACAAATCTGTGGGAGTTTTTTCACTTATATTTCTATGGAATATATTATCTTCCTATAAGAAAGAAACAAAATAAAGAGTATCACCTTCTAGAGTGGGTAATTTTAGAGTGGTTGGGTGCTTGGGGGAAACTGATCCTTTGAAAACAGAAACTTTTCAAAATGGAAATCTATCACCTTTCAGCAACATCACAGGTTGTTCATCAAACTTGTAATACTAGGGCCTTCAGGGGACACATAAGATTCCAAACACAAAAGCAAGGCATGTTGACACTGGCCAATAAATAATCCAATCACTCAGGCCAGAAGAAGAGGAACTCAAGTTCAGGGTTTGCCTGGGCTACATAGTACAACCCTGCCTCTACATAAATAAATAAATAAATATTAAATGAATTTCAAGCTATCGTATGCCAAACATGTTAAGAGTTATGTGTTTAGATACATTTAGTGAAGTGTGTCATTGATTTCTGTGAATGATATATAGATCATTTTCATGAACCAGGGTGCCCTGGGCATAGATTTTTTTTTTACTTACTTTTCTTATGTGGTAACAAGAAGGTAAATCTATATCAGTTCATTTCCTTCTTGTATGATAGATGTTTGGCGTGAAAAAAGCCAATTAAAAATAATTGTCACCCTCTCATAGAACATTTTTTAATGGAAACAAATGGCACAGGTTCCAACTATAAAGAATAAAGATAGCAGTAGTAGAAAAAAACACTTTACTAACTCAAGAACAAAATTAACAGTATGCCCAAGATGTGTGTGTAACTACTGAAATTAGCACAAGTCTCTGCACAATCAAGATGAGTAATAGATATGCCAAATGTCTGGTAGTCCCCTCTAGTGAGTGTTTTATCTGTGGATATTCCATTAAAGACTATATTTCATAGACTTCTTTGCAGATAATTATAACCAGGGACTAATTTCAAGTTATCAAGATAGTTAGTGATACAATCTCAAGATATTAAGAGATACAGTATTTGTGATTCCCAGATTATTTCTCTGTCTCTGTAATAATGTGTGCCCTGAGCCTTCTCTATATATTGCCTAGCTTATATGTGGTAATGACAGGAGAAATCTTGTAGGCCATCTGTTAAAGATGACAGAACTACCCAACAGAAATGTGTGGAATACTGCTCTAGGAATGGGGAATACATTGTCAAATTTAAGCTAGTGTACTCATAATAAATTGCTATTCTCTAACCAGTAAAAACACTAAAATTGGACTTCACCAATACTAAAACAATACTTTAATCTTAGACATTGGGTAGTAATGGAACTTCGTTGTGTTGTAGCAGAAGGCACTGCATGTTTTGGCATTGACTCTATGTGAGAAAGCACAAGAGAGTGTCACTATAGTAACAGTGGAAGAGTAATTGACGCCATTCCTTTTCTTGTCTATCACAGGTAATGGTCATAATTCATTTGCTTAAAAACACAAATATCCAACATTCAGTGTCAAAATAAACTGCTTAACGTAGATTGATTAGTAGAAGGTAAAATAAATTACCTTTAATCTCTCTGGTTGGAAAGATTATCATTGATAATGATTATCAGAAATACCCTTCCAAATCATCTAAATACAAGTATACTTCCTCAATGAAGCTTGAATTATATATGTGCATTATTCTCTTGCAAAACATGGTAACTCACTTTATATAGTAAACTGTATATTAAATATATAAAATGGGATTTGGTTGGGAGACAAAGAAAGAAGTCCTGAGCTCTTCATTTGCTGGTTTTCACCAAGTTTAGTGCAACTGATTTTATGCCCAAGAAGACCTTTTACTTCAGTTGATTACCCTACTGTCTACCTTTCCACTTCAGTTAATGGAGTCATCTAAGACCCTTCTATCCACTGGACCTGTAATACATTTATCTAACGTACATTTGGCTTAGTTTTTATTAATATGGAATATGCAGTTGGGTGAATATAAAAGTAGCCCACCTATTCCACGAATTCTCACCCTAGCAGGCTCCAGCACACCTGTTGGAGAGAAGATGATGGTATATGAGAAGAAAGTTTATACAGTAGGAACTCTGAAATCTTACTTAGAGTAGTTTACAAAGATGAAAATGTAATCATATATTGGTAGATCAATATTGTACAGGAATTGCATGAACATCATTATATACAGAATTATAAGTGGAGAAATTCATGTAACTATTTCTAATTTCTTAATCTAATATTAAAACAAAAGATATGTCCAAAATTTTAGATATTTCTAAACAATACAACAGTTCATATAGCAAACTATCATGTGTATATGTATGTATGTGTGTATATATATATATATATATATATATATATATATATGCATAAATCCTAAGTCAGCATTTTTACCTAGCCAGCTTTCTCATTCCTCAATCATTTTAGATCAATAAGAGCTTACTCTTTTGTTCACTATGGGCTACTAATCAATACCATTGATTTTGAACTTTGAAATTTTCCCTTCTAACAAACTATCCTACTCTCAATCTTCCTTGTTCCTCATTAGCAACGATCTTGAACTTTGAGAAGCCCTATTCCTTGAACCAACCTTATACTTCTGACTCATCAACCTTTTTCTAACTACTTTGCTCTGAACTTAGATCTTGAGAGCCGTATTGAGCTCTTTTAAGCATCTTCTCATTAATGATCTCAAGGCTCTCACCATTTGACTTTTGCCCTCTGTATTCTAATAAACTTCTACTCTCAATAGTTCTTAACCCCCTCCACACACACATCCAATGCTTGCAGACCATTCACACTGTTGAAGGAAGTTAGCAAATCAGGCTATTTGCACAATAGATTAGTACCATCTACTTCACCTGTATAGCACTGCTATTGTTTGTCTTCTGACTCAGTGTCACAGCATAATCTCGAGGTATTCCAGCTCTCTTCTTTTATCTGAATCTATATCCTCCACCTGGATCCTTTGTATCCAGTATACATGTCAATGCTCCACCAAATGCTCTGTTGAGTCTGTCCAAATCAAATACTTCCATTAACATACTCTTCTTTCCTATGTCAAAGAGAAAGTGTATGCACAGTATTCCTTTCTTGTCAACTCATTTTATTAAATAAGCATTTCTATGTTTTCCTTTTTTTCATTTGTTTTATTTACAAATGCACTTACATTTTTACTGCCTTTCAAAAAAACATCTCTTCATTACTCTGTTCTCCACATAGCTTCATCAGACTGTTAGATAGGTTGGCAAGAGAACTGCAAAATTACCAGAATATGACTCAGGGAAACCAAGGTTTACTGAAACTTACTAATAAAATGGCTTCATGAGAACTCTTACAGATGAAGAGTCACCAGAAGCTAACTAGAGCAGTAGCATTTACATTGCTTGCAATGCCTCCCTGTTCCAGACCAGCAAACAAATCAAAGAAACAGCAAGGAAAATATCTCATACACTATACTGATGTTCCAGTCCTGGCCAGCCTCCATCAACCCTTGGCTCAGCCAGAGAGTCCTTCAAGCAAAAATACAAATGGCTCTTCAGGAACCTAGTGTTTGCTGTCCTCCTTTTCTCATATACTAATACTGTCAGGGTCTCAATTTGCATTGCTTTGGGCTTATGTCACAAAACTTCATAAAGAGCCTTCTCACAATTCCATCAGCAGACCAGCTATTACTCCTTGAGGATTGATTTCTTGCAGAGACTCTTTCACCATGAATACTTAACAGTAACTAACCTATATACTTTTTTCCAGTCCTAAGTTGCGTCAACTTCTGGGAAACAATTGGTCACTTCTTGCTTCTTGAACTTCACTTCACTCTTGCTTTTACATAGCAGCTTCAAATGCGGCCATTTTACTGACATTTTTGGTAGCTATCATCCCTGCTTAGTTCTAAGACATAACCATTCTGTAAGCATGAATTGTGCCTCCAGTGTTCTACTACTACAGTCCACTACTGCAGGACTTATCTGTTAACTTATATCCATCTGTCTGTTTGATATTGATGTTTAATTAACGTGTTGTAAGCAATACAACCAAAACAAAGCTATTTATTTCTTATTTCCCTGTAAAGATTTTTGCTTTTTGTTGATTTTTTTTTCTCCTGACTGCTAAAAATTTTAGTCACGATCCAATCATTCCGCAGCCATAACTGGAAACACATGAGGTACCCTTCACTCCATCTCTTCTTTTCTCTTTGACAGCAACAAATCTGACCTTCTTTGTTGCTCTTTTTAAGTGACTTCCTTTCAGCTTTGCTTCTCCTTGAGGTTTTGTTCTTGTCTTCTTGGCCTGTGGTCAAACTTCCAAAGCAGTGCTCAGATCTGTGTCCAGATGTTTTCTTCCTACAGTTTAACATAAAGGCTTTTGGTAGAAAACAAGATTGGCTTTTTTAGACTATTAAAAGTTCGATGAAATTTACCTTTCTACCTCCTTCTCCTCTTATTTGTTTAAATATGCTTCAAGTTGTATTTCATTCTTATTGTTCAACATTTCTCACATTTTGATTATATTTTCCTTTCCTCAATTTCTCCAGATCTTCCTAGCTCCCTACACACCCAACTTCATAATCTTTCCCTCTCTCTAAAAATATTAAAAATAAAACCAATAAGATAAAAATTACCAAAACAAAACAAAATACATACCAAAAAAATGTGGAAATTTTTGTGTTGGTCAATTATTTCTGTTACCCTGCTCTGGAGTATGGTTGATATACCAGTGCTATTTCATTGAAGAAAACTGAATTTTTTGCTTTCTCAGCAGTTACCAACTGCACATAGTTTCTTGGTTATGACCTGGATTTTGTGTCCACTTTTCCTTCTCAGTGCTGGGATTTTGTCTGGTTTGAGCATGTGCAAGTTTTGCACATGCTGTCACAGACTTTGTGAGATCATGTGTGTATATTATCCCTGTTGTCTGGAAGACGTGGTTTCCTTGGAGTTATACACCACCTCTGGATTTTAGAGTGTTTCCATTTTTCTTCTGCATAGATCCCTTTGCCTTGAGGGAAGGGCTTTAATAAAGACATCCCAGTTAGGACTGAATGCTCCAAAGTCTCTCACTCTCTGCACACTGTACAGTTCTGGGCTTCTGTGTTAACTATCATCTAAGAAGCTCCTTTGTGCCATAGATGGTAACTAACAGACTTTAATTCTTACTGCTACTCTTTCTTTAAACTGTGAAGTCTGGATTTCAGTCCTGTCTTTTTTGTGTAGAATGTCCTACTCTAGAATGTCTGCTCCTCAATGTAATGTATCCTTGAAAGTATTTCTCATACCTTAGACTTTCAGCATTGCTTTCTGTCCCTTAGCCAAAAGATCTCTCTTTCTTCTTTGGATATTTATTTTAGGTTTTCGGTAGTATTCTTCCAGTAGGTCTGGAAGGTTCGATTATAATCCTTTTGCATGTAGGCGTCTTGCATCTCTGTCTTCATTATCTCCCTTGCAGCACCTAAACTACAACACAGAACTTTTTCTCTATATGTACATGCATCGATGTCAGATGAATTAATGAATGAATGATAAAGTATCTCAAGTTTTTGCACTGTTTTCAATGACTTTTTCACACTGCATTCCTGTGATTCTGAGTCACACATAATTAGTTCCTATTAAGAATAATTATAAACTTTCTCAACTTCCACTATATTTTTCAAATTATGCATGCTTTATAATTTTATTTGCTTCAGTAAGTCTTTTGAAAACAACATGAAATGTTTGTAACCATCAGAGTTTTGAAATTTGCTTGTATCAGTCACTTTGTTCAAGTATCCCAAGGCATCTGCACTGTATGATTCCAAATATGTAGTTCCTTCTGGGTGAGTTTTCATGAAAAATTCAAGAAGCCTCATTTGTGTTTTCTTCTTTGTAATGTAACTGTTTTTCACACATTTCCTTTATTCATGAGAAACTCTGTAGTCTTATGCTTAATTTAAATAGAAATAATAAATATGTACAGAAAAGTGTGGGTAACATTATAATTTCCCTCCTTGGGAAATATACCAGTGTGAATAATTAAAAATGAATCTCTGCTAGAAACAGAGAGGTATTATTTTTGCCCACACTGTCCTCCTGTTTGTCATGGATGTGACCTTCAGTGACACCATACTTTTAACAAAATCATTCCTTTCTCTTCACTGTCAAGGATTAACTTAAAGTCATTTCTGAGCTAATAGATTAAATTATTCTTTAAGGCCAAAGGGTTTCAGAATAAGATTAGATCTGATGTAAGGAAGAAATAAAGTATTAAGACGCCATGAAGGTAATAAATCCTCCTTTATATGCAACATATGAACTGTCATTTATTTTTAAGACTGAAATATTAGTCTAAGTTTTCGTGAAGAAACACCTGCCTCTAACTCATGATTCCCCATATTCCTAAAAATATAATATTTAACAGCCACCATTCTGATAATGCATAATTACTGAAATATTCCTAAAATGCTACCTCAATATTTATTATTTTTGATGAGTATTAGAAAAAAAAGTATGAAACAAACTTAAGAACTTTCAAGGTAATTCTTTAGGTGAGTGTTTAAAATTTGTGAATTCTGAAACAATATGAAGTAGTATCCCTTCATAGAGTTTGTTGATGTTGAAGAAAATAAACAAATGGGAGTCTATACAATGATGAAAAACAAGAATGTCGCAGTATGGCATCATATCTTAAGATGTTACCTAGAACACAGTAGATAGCTCTAGAAATTCATTGACTTAATTAAACTAGAAAGATCATTTCATGGTTGAATTTCAAATATGAAAACTTAAATATGTCTACTCATACTAATACTCATACTAATCTTCCATCAAAACACTCACTCACTGTTCCAACAGTTGTGTAAGTATTTTGTACATCTATTTTACATTAAAGTAATAAAAGGCTTAACTTCAGGCACAGAAAACACAATGTACCATATTTCCATATCTTCAGCTCATTTTGTATGAGTGATTATGTTGATACCAAGTGTTCCGAAACAGCATCACTAGGCCCATGGCCCACTTGAGTGCTCTAAAACATAACAGATGGGATTGCCCCTTGTTCAAATCTTTAATTTCCATGGACTACTCTGAAAAATGAGTGCAATTCAGTTAGTGTCATCTTTCTAATTTTTCTCATAATGACATTGGTATATAAATCAAACCCAATGGGTCTTTATGGCAGATGATTACCTAAATGGAAGCAAGTATCAAGCTGCTTCTTTTTTTTTTATAAGATTTATTTTACTTTAAATCATGCATGTGTACATAGATATGAGCACATGCTGAGGGGTGGGGGGAGTTGGAACTAGAAGAGCAGTATGTGTCTTGAACTGTTGCATATACATGCATAGTTTATCTGTCAGCAATCTATTGTCTATCCTTCATCTGTCTCTGTATCTTTGCTTGGTCCCTGCAGCATGTGTTTAGTTGAGTATTCTAAACTGACCTAACTTCAAACCTCAGAGAAAATAATTGATTCTGGGTTCTTTCTTCAAGAAATATCAGTTTGGCAATACTTAAGGAAAAAAAAATTGTTCTACCTCTAGTATAAAGGGTAAAATAAAATTTCAATAATAAATAAGAAAATTATGACATTTTTTTGACAAACATAATTTAGTAGATTCTCCTTCTCTTACTTACCTTCCTCAACAACATATTTTTAATAGAAGATAAAATACGTCAATTTTCTAAAAAGTATTGATTATTGACTTTCCAAATCATGTGTTATCAGAAGATCTTGCAAGAGCTTAGAGGAAAAATATATTTCTAATTGCATGAGAACTTGTGATGTGACTCAGAATCTGTGAATTAAAAATATTTTTAATATTCTACATATTTATTTACAATTTTGAGGTATTATGTACTATAAAAATATTTTGACTAATCAAAACGAGGCACATGGTTTTTTTATTATTCATTATAAAAGAAACTCACACATGCAACCAATTATAACATTCATTAAGGATCTGTGTTAAATAAAATCTGGAATAAATAATACGATGGGTGAAAATTCAGTCTAAATTCAAACTAGTTTGATTCGACACTGATTTTTTTTTTTTATTTCTTGTTCTAATTAAATAAGGTCATCGAAAGGTAAGGAAGAAATTAGTTTGAGAAAGTTCATTAACTTTGTTCTCATAGTCTCATAAGAATTTCATATTCTAGGTAAAAATTGAAATAAAGTCCAAGTATCTTTCAATTACAATGTCTGTATGTTTTAATTTATGAACTTTATCTTCATTGTTTTATGGTTTCTTTTTTCAGAAGTTAGTTCTATCTTTAAAGTGGAGGATACTACAAAGGAGACTTACAAACCATAGTATAAACAATTTTTTTAAAGCAACAAAGAAGGAATCAAGAAAATGGCTTATATGAGGACCTGACTTCAGAGCATCAGTATCCATTTGAAAAAAAAAAAAGCCAGCTATCTGGGTAGAATTACTGGCTGCTTCTTTCTTAGAAACACTCATAGCACCTTCTGGCCAAGAAAGCCTGTCCTCAGGTTGGGGCTTTCTAGTCAGGGATAGCTCAGGTCTTCCAAGTCTTATGTCCAAGTTGGTTGTTTTTCTCAGTAATAGGAACTTAACTTCAGCCACTGGGAGGCAACTACAAACTACAACAATAGCGTATATTGTTTTGGATTGGCCATTTGGATTCCCCTGACCAACAACTCAAAAGAGTATTTCTTATACCTGATATTTGGGTTTTTATTAGATAATCTGTGGTTCTTTCAGGGAATTTTATCAGCCAAGTAGTATAGTATTTTGCAACTTTATAGGAGTCAGTTCTTATAAATGTATAAATATTCTTTATTTAAAAGAGAATATTTAAACAAACAAAACTGCTGCTCACCATCAAGTTTTCCCAGTCATTCTCACTTGCATCTTGATCCCTTCTTGGCCTTACTTCTCAGAAGTATCTGCCATTTCCATCCTTCACTGATGAGCAAAGGTGGATGCACATTCCCTGGATGAGCTAGATGAAAATGGAGTCATATCTCTACAGACTAACTCCTAATTCCTCAGAGAGATGGGCTATTATATAGTTTAGAGCAAAGATATTTTGACTCTCCTGTGTTACCCTAGGTTTGAGAGTGGTTCTTGAATTGAAGAAGTTAGTAAATGGGTACATTTTTTTAGTGGAAGCTGGCATCATTGACAGATTTGGTTCTGTCTCATGGGTGAGGATACCAACACAGGGGGCTTGGAAGTGCAGGAAATATGGATGAAGGGAAAAGAAGAGCAATAGCTGCAGAAGCATGTAGGTGCATGTTCCTGCAAGCTGAGTTACAACAGAATCAGGTTACCATGCCCCAAGCCCTGCTGAATAAAAGCAAAGGTAGGAGGGCCATTCTCAAATTCTCCTTTCCATTCTCTGAAGTAGATCCTACAACCAGGAAGGCCACCTCTAACCATCTCCCCACCTTATCTCTGAATTCTCTAATTTAACTAGGTCCTTTACCCATGGAAGAGTGCTCAGCAGGAAGTCTAAAGGATCTGTGCATATAGGCCCCCTTACACCCACTTCAGGCCGCTTCCATCAGTACAGTCATATTTCTGTACCACTGTCCATGAGATACACTATTCCCATTTTTTTTGTTCTTATTACTGAAGGCCCCACATACTGTAAAACTCACATTAAATAAATCATGTTTTTCTCTTTTTAATATATCTTTTGTTACTTGGGACCCAACCATGAATCTTGTGACAACTGGAAGTACACTACTTTTTTCTCCCAGAGAACCAAATCTCTACATTAGCTCTGATGATTTTACTCTTTATTATTTCTACAGGAATAAATTGTATCTATTATTACAAGTAGGAGGTCTGTGATATAATGTTAATTCAAAATTCAACAACAATAATTTGAATAGATAGCACAGCACAAGATAAGAATACAGACAAGTAATTAAAATACAAGTAAAGGAATAATTTTGAAACTTTAAAGTGTTTGGTTGAAGATTTTATGTAGGAGGAAGCAGTTGAGCTGAATGGGTAAAATTTTGACAGCCTGAATTTAGGAGAAAGACAAAATGTAAAGAAGTGGAAAAATGCAGTCCATGCTTTAAGACAAAGATGTGTTGTTTTATATGCCAGAATGAACTGTGACTTGGTAGAATCATGATGTGAAAAATAAGATTAAAAAATACGGAGACCAAGCTAAAAAATTTGCATTTATTCTGTAGGCAGCATTGATCCATGTGAAATGTTTAGTACAGAGAGGAAACGCTAAGTCCTGTGCCTTAGGAAAACCTGAAAGAAATTAAGTAAGAAAATCAGTCCAGAGTCAATATAGTTATCTGGATAAGAAGTCCTTAAGTGCCTCAACTACAAACTGAGCAAAACATGCACTACTAACTATGTGAAAGTATTAGCCAAATAACCGAATGAGGATTTGAACTAAAATAGAGTTCCAGAAATGGTTAGGCCCACATGATAGAGTTCATATTAAGGTATGCATGGAGTAGGCAGAAGTCATCTGTTGGATGTGTAGCATATCTTTCATGAGATTTCATATGTCTACAGGACTCCTACAAGTTCCCCTTTCTTCTCAAGAACTAAGGGACTGTTTGATATTTCTAAGATGCTTGGTCTTCTGGTTTATGGAACTAGATACATTTAGATAATACACTGATACACTTTATGATCATTAACAATTATTAGAAAAAAGTATGATAGATAGAACCTTTATATATTAGTAAATTCATTGGACAAATCCTAGAACATTGCACTCATTCTCTACCATGTTCACATGTTTGTATCAGGTCAGGGAGATTCATGTTTACCTCTTTGAAGTTTTCTGGAATCTATAGATTTTCCTAAAGCATTAAGCATTACATATTTGTCCAGGCCCTTTGATGTTTATTAGCGCTTGTTTTTTCCTTCTGAGTCATATGACTAATTCATCATGGCGGATCATTGAGTCCTCTCAGGAACAGACACTTGATCCAGATTCTCTCCAACTGTAGAAAGCAACATGATCCAAATACTATCAGTTGTCTTTCTTTTCTGTGTACATAGGGAGCTGTCATTCTCTATATCTCTACATGTGATCATACCTTAATACAGGTTTCAGAGTTGAAGACTTTGAAGAACACAATTTCCTATCTCTACCCTATACTACATAAACTAATATGCCATAGTCTTTAGTTTTTGTATATATATTGAACATGTATACATGTATATCATATATAATTGTTTTCTGATTGTAACACTTTTCATATTTAGCTTGCAAACAATGTGACATAGAAATTGGCAACTCTTGAGTTCAGTAAATTAATGCCCTTTTAAAAATATTTAACCAATAATTGAATTGATTTTACTGCTTGAAGGTGTTTTTAACCTATACAGCAAAAAAAATCAGTTGTATTTACAAATGAACCAGTGTTTACAGAGCTTCAAATTTTATAAAAACTACTATCTTTTATTTTATAAAACAGCTTACCATTTTTGTGTTCTTTACAAAAATAAACAGAAAATGTTGTGAACTCTGACTATTCTCCCTGAAGTGGTAAATTTAATTAATTTCCTTTATGATAATAGAACCCATTTTATTCAGAGCAAATCACAGTTAAAAGCCTTTATTACATAAGTATTTAGAAAGAGTCTGTTGAACTATAAACACAAGTACTTGATTTTATGCCTACATAATTTTCAATAATATTAGGAGTTAAACAGTTGACTTACATTAATATCTACAAAAGCTTCTTAGGAAACAAAACCAAATAGATATGGCCATACAAGATTAAAGGAGTAGAAAAAGAGGAAAAAAATACCTTTTATGTTGTATTTGAATATAGATCAAATCAGTGGTCATGATAAAATAATCATCAGTCAATAAACTTTTGTATACATAAATTCTGTTTACTTGTTATAAAGTGCAGTGCAGAACTTAGCTACCCAGAGGCAATACTGAGGACATATAAATAGTAAAAACTATTGCTGATTTATTTGAGTTTCCTATGCTTCCCCATAGATCTTTGGTTATTGTAAAAAAAGAAACTACAAATGTGTAGAGTTTGGCTTCCTTTCTGCTTTTGTTTCATTGGGATTAAGTAGGTGTTTGTTCCTTTAAAATCCTAAATAAAGGGAGACCCATATGTACAAGGCTAATAAATATCAGCCTGTATAGCCCAATGGCTTCTTAAAGCAGGTCTGTACAAGGTTACAGTAAGTAAAAAGAAAAATCAGGTCATCTAAAGGTTGATTCCAGCAAAACTGTCAATATTTGGTGATGATGACATCACTGGAGCTGAGATCTCTTAGTCAATAAAATCAAGTATTTTCTGGATGACCAGTTTCATAGAACCCATACTTTATATTCATTCACTAATTCCCTAGCAACATAGCCACCACCTGCCAGCATGCCTCAAAATGCAATTACTTTTTAGGTGTGTTATTCATCATGTTTCTCTAACTTTGCTTTGAAAGGAAAAGCAACATCACTAACAATGGCAGCATAGGAAGTCTTCTATGCACAAATCTCCAACCCTAGGGACCCAACACTCACTCTTGAAGCTCAGATGTAATCTTCGTTTAAATGTGAATATGTGTGCCAGGTTTATTCACTTTTTTCAAGGTCTATAAATAGTTTTAGTCACATAATGACATCATAAAAATTAATTTTGGATAAAGTATGTTAAATATACATTAGTAATGCCTTTCTCAAATACTATTTCCTATGGTAACATTTTCAAAGTCATTTAGTATTATATCTTTAACTTTGAAGATTTATTCAATATATTTCTTCAAAGAGGCAAATGCATGATGACTCATTAGACAATGAAATTAACAGAAATGTTTATCTAAAATCTGTGTCAGCCTGACAGGGATAGGGTTCACATAATTTTCAGTTTATATTTCAGTTTATTTTTTATTTTCAGAACACATACAGGAAATAAAAGTGACATCAAGAGTGAAAGTCACATTTAATAAGATGGTATTATTTTTAAAGGTTAAAATATTCTACTTTATTTCAATTTCACATTACTGTCATAGTAATTTAATAAAAGTGATAGAGAGTCTTGTTAAAATACCAATTCAGAAAAATGAATGTTTTATATTCATACCCTACTAAACATTTTTCCTACTTCAAAATATATACTGTGATAGATTTTGTTGGTTTCTATTTTCACTTATTCATACAGTGACTTCAAAGAAATCTATAGTGTTTCATGTAGTCTCAGAATGCATCCAGTAAAAAATACCTTATCCTATCTTTTTACAGAATCTGCAATAGAGGGACATTGAAGACTTAGCTACAGAGACATCAAGGGTTCACCTGTCAGCTGCTTTAAAAGCCTGTCTTGTTTTTTACTTAATCCTAATTTCTAGCAGGTTGCTCAAGTTCTGTAAAGTACAAACATAATAGGAAACTGCCTTTGGTGTAGTGAAAATAATAGGATCATAAAATAAGGGAATTTACTAGCCAGCTTACTTCTCATCTTCACTTTGTCTTCACTGTAATAGCTGAATTATTTTTCACCTCATAATCCAACTTTTACTCCATTTATTCCTCTCTTTCATTCAGTAAAATATTGTGATTCTATCTCCTCTCTGGTATTTATATTAAATATATTTAGGGCAGGTCATGCATATGTGGCAAGTTGATAGATATGGGAAGTAAGGAGAGAAATAAAATATACAGGCACATAAGCACTCTTTCTTGAAAATACCTTTCTATTAAATTGTCCTGTATACCAACTGCATGCTGTCTTTTCTCCCTTAAAATAGAAATGGGGAATAATGGAACAATAAGGGTTAAGAGGGCTTGGGAATGGAAGGGCAAAGTAGAGGAAGGAGTATAAGAAGAAATGACTAAACGTAAAGATCATTGAAAAATTCATATAGAAAAGGAAGGGGAAAATTATGTAATTATGATCTCAAAAAATGAAGTATTTTTTTAAAAAAGTCATATGGAAACTTCCTAACATGTGTGTGTGTGTGTGTGTGTGTGTGTGTATGTGTGTGTGTCTGTGTGTATGTGTGTGTGTGTTTGTGTGTGTGTAAAGGGATAATGCCCCTCCTAGACACTATGAACAATTAAATGAAAACCCAGTACTGAAATGAGTTACTATTTAGGACTTGTTACTCATCGGGGTCCCAGTCATTACAGTCTATTTCCAGGTTCTTAATTTTTCCTCAAGAACTTGATGATTAAACCGTATGGCTGAAAACACCACATACTTGAGTTATGGAAATGGAGAAATCAAGCTGGCACTTATCTAGAAGCTTTTTCAATATGGCTAGCTCTCATAGTGCTGGAAGGTACTATGCGCACTACCAAAGGAAGTGTATCATCAGTCTTCACAGTTGTAAACCCTGCAAGCTACAGTAATGATTGGCCTGACAGAATAGACCCACTTGTGCAATAATGTCAAAATGTTATATGAGTAACTAACTACTTTCTGATAGGATTTAGGGCCTACTCTACAATATGAAACTTTTTTTCAGACACTTTTATCAGGGTCAATATCTGGTGACTAGATAGATTATAGGCCCTAGAAGAGAATTGCTATGTACTTACTATTGTTAGGCTAAGTGAACATAGTATTAAACTAACTCCTAATGACTTGGCTGCAACCATAGATTAATGCATGTTTAACCCTCATCAGAAAAGGTTCCTCTGGCAGTAGATGATGATCAGCAGACATGCACAACTAAAAGCCAGACACCATGGTTGTGACCTCATGCATGAGACCTTCACAAACTCAGACCAGACAAAAATTCCAGCATGGAAGTGAGGATGGGCATGAAGTTCCTCCCTTGACAATTGATGGTTTCTAAGTGAGAGATAATCGATTTTCTTCAGGGATGCAGTCTCTAAGAGGTTGTCTAGATTCCAGCAAATAGTCTTAAACCCAAGAACATAGAGACACACTAAGTAGAGGGCATGGATATTGGAAGGATACAGACACACTAAGTAGAGGGCATGGATACTGGAAGGATACAGACACATTAAGAAGAGGGCATGGATACTGGAGGGATACAGACACACTAAGTAGAGGGCATGGATACTGGAGGGATACAGACACACTAAGTAGAGGGCATGGATACTGGAGGGATACAGACACATTAAGAAGAGGGAATGGATACTGGAGGAATACGGACATACTAAGTAGAGGGCATGGATATTGGAGGTAAATATGGTAGGGAGATAGAGGAAGAATTAAGGAATAATGGGTATCTGATCAAAAAACATCATATACATATAAGAAACACTCAATAAAATGATGGGAAGAGGAGCCATGCTCAATATACATTTGGAAGTCAGAATAAGTTGCAATAACCTGTCCTCACCTTCTATCAGGTGAGAACAGATTCCTGCAAATTATTGTGGATTCATCCACAATATCTAATCTGATTCTCAGGCATCGTAGCAAATGCTTTTATACACTTTCCCATCTCCCAGCCCTAAAAGGGTCCAAATTCCTTCACTGGGACTTCATTTTTATTGTATAAATTGGTGTCTATATTTGTGGAAGAAACTCTCAAATTATAATGTCTTTGGGGCCGATAGTACCACGAACTATTTGAAAGTAGATTTCATAGGACAGTTACAAGGAATATCAGGATAAATGAAAGTGTGGAAACATGGATTGTAAGATGAAGTGGGCTTCAACTTAAGGAGACTGGATGTGAAGGCAAATCAGAGAAGAACAACTCGCTATGAACTGTGATAACAAATACCTACTACCTGTATTTAGGATCAGTGGGCATGATGGCCGCAACCAGGGTCTTGCTGTGAGCTTGGAATGTCTGTAGAGAGGCAGAGTGAATCATGCTGTAGAGGTAAAAACGGAACCCAGTACACAGATAATAGTGAAAAGATTTACCTTGGAAAAGAAGCAGCTATTAAAAGGATCACAGGCTTGGCTTCAGGAAACAAAAGGGGGGTGGGGTGGTATCTTTTAATAAGGAAAAATCCATAGTTAAAATGAGATGCAACAGCAGCTAGTGAGATTTTTCTTCTGTACAGTGTTGGTTTCCCTTTGTCTGTAGTAACATTCTAAGAACATTGTCAAGTGTTAGGATCTGGGATGAAATCCATTATTGCAAGTAATAGGAAAGTTTTAATGGTGGAGTAAAATTTTAAATGCAGTGTTAAATATTTATTTAGAGATGATCCAAGGACTAAGATACTGTCAATTTAAATTTATTTTTAACATCTTAATTATTTTACTTTTTCACATAGGAATATTTTTCATAAACAATTATGAAGCACACTGCATAGACATATGTATTATTTCAAGTTCTCTAGAGGAATCATATATATATATATTATATATGTATGAATGGCTTACAGACTGTGTTCCAGTTAGTCCAACGATGGATATCTACCAACAGAAGGTCTAAGAATCCAGTAGTTCTTCAGTTCACAAGGGTGGATGTCTCAGCTGGTCTTCAGTGTATGTCAGAATCCTGAAGGAGTATTCTCTAATGCCGGTGAAGGAATGGACTTGACAGTGACAGCCAGAGAAAGCAGACAAAGAGAGAATGGTTCTTTCTTCCATGTCCTTCCTACATACTGCCACCAGAAGGTGTGCCCAGATAAAAGGTACATCTTCCCACCTCAAAAGATTTGCTTTAAAAGTGGATCTTCATGCTTCAAATATTTTAATTAAAAAAAAATCCCTAGTAGGAGTCCCCAGTCACTTTTAAATTTTAAATTTAATTTAATTCTATATATAGTGACATTTACAAGTAAGAATAACCATCACAACTTTGAAAAGTTCAAAATACTTTAAAGTAAGTGAATGATAATAATTTTTTAAGATACTGCTGAGAGATGAACCTGTCAGTTTTATTTTGCTATGATAACCAATTATCATTACTTAATAAAATGTAATTTGAAAATTAGGGAAAATTATACAAGGGTGTACTCTACAGGAAATACAGATTAGCAGGTATACAAATTTGCATTTTTACCAGTTGTTCCTGAGACAGATGAAGTCTCCTTTCACTGAGGCACTGGGCAGGTGTTAAGCACTGTAACAATTGCTAAGATCTGTTAAGATCATTGCTACTGTTAATGGCACGTTCTTGAAATTTATATGTGTAAACATTCTTTCTGATGCTCATTTTCCTGTAAATAAGCAAACACATTAGGGATGGGACAATTTAATTCCCTAATTAGCAGCTATTTGAATCCTGCTTGCTGCCTGGACTTTCTGTAGCAAAGGGACTATAAGCCAGCAAAAGTACCCTTATGCCAGCATCAGCTGTTTAGAACAAGCCACAGATGCCTTGAGACAGCTATGCAAAGACTGCACCTGAGTTCCCCAGCTCCTGAAAATGCAGCCTCAGTCAGGGCCTTTTGCAACAGATTGTGCCAGGCTTTTTGCTGGCATAAATTTCTGTGAACTCTCAGTGACCTTGCAGTCCACATTGGCTGGAGAGCACTTAGGCTACTGGAGGGACTGATCCTCTACTTAGGACATGGTGATGACTGATCCAAAAGCAACCGGTGTGACTGGTCAGAAACAAATAACTATAAATGTGGGCTATATAAGCAGATTCTCAGTGACTCAGTCTTCAGAATCTATCTTGGGTTGCCTCCCCTGCTGTTGGAGCAGTAAGCCCAATAAAGGCTTCATCCGAGTGCCCCTTTCTTGTCTGTTTTCAGTAGTTCAGGCTGTTCTGGTCACATGAACAAAACAACAGCAGAGAGTCACTGTGGTGTCAATAACACAGCAGAAGCATGGCTGAGCAGGAAGCCATCAGCATCACTGTGTAAGAGCTGACTAGGCAGCAGTTTACCTGACCCTGCCTGATGATACCCGGCTGGCCCGCATGGACTACACTCTCCTGCTATCTCTGCAGGAATCCCTGACCACCGGCTGTGGACACTCATCCCTGAGTGATTCCTTCCACACCGGAAGCCTGGTTCCTGAGTGGCCCTCTGGATACTGATTAGACCTACCCTGCCTCAAACTCTGGCTCCAAACACAGGTCTGGCAGTGCTAGCCATGCAAGTCATCCCAGCCATAGCTTCAGAGTCATGAAAAGGAGGCAAGCAGTTTCCACCCAGGTGAAGAAGAGTATCTGGGAAGGAAGAGGAGAAGCAGGAAGAGAGGAGAGAAAGCCAAGAGTTGACTAAAGAAGAATTAAAACACTGGGACAATTTGGGAAAGAGAGCCTCAAGACTTTAGAGTTGTTGCAAGAACTCCAGGGGCCTGTGGAGTTGTAATCAGCAACAGTGTCTGAGCTGTAGTGCTGGCCCCTAGCCCTGGTGAAGGGTCCAAATAGCCAAGGTCTGCTCTGCAACTGTAAGGCTAGAGGTGCTCCTTTGCTAATATAAATGCAACGTGAGCAGTCTTCTGGTAATTTTCCACAAAAATAAACATTGTGTTTAGTTAATGATTCAAGGATTTTATCCTTGGGTATTTATAAGAAGGTGAAAACCTTATGTTTACATATCTAAGAACATCTACATGGATATATGAAATAGCGCTGCTTATGATTGTCAAGTCTTATTAGCAAGCAAGTTGCCTTCTGCTAAAAGAAAGTATAAGTGAACTGTGGATAGACTCTAGAACTTTACATTTTTAAAAGTGAATGAGCCATCTGCCTATGGAAGTACATGGAAGAAATGTAAACAGGCATTATGAAGTGGAAAGTCAGGGCTAAAGACCTGTGCACAGTAAGATGATATCAAGTGTCAGGTGATCTTGAAAAGGCAAAACTAAAGAGGCAGTGACAACAATGGTGACCAGAAGAAGGGCAGAGGAGGGACACCTAACTGGTTAGGCTTAGGGCAGTGAATATACTTTCTATAGTACTGCAGCAGCAGAAATGTCTCTGTTCATGTGTTGAAACCTACAAGATGTGCAGCACCTTAAGCTAGAAGTGAATAACACTGATGGATCGCTGTAGGCTCATATTTTAAATATATGTAAGAGTCTTGATGTTGAGGGAGCCCTGGCATGTATGAAGGCAAGAGATATATGAAGTGTGCCCACTGTGGCTGTGATCCTACAACTAGTCAAATGACCCCAGTATGTTTTAAAAGATACATGGAAGGCAATGGTGGGTTTCTCGAGTTACCATCCCTAACTCCTTATTAACATGGGCTTTTAGACCAAATCCAGGTACATCCACAGCTTTGACACTACAGCTTTAATTAACCATCTAAGAAAGAAGATCTGCTGGAACCTGACGCTGACTTGCAGCCACGGTTTTGCTCACCACTGATATTTTATTTCCATAGAAATTGATTTTGTGGGATTTTTTTATGAACTCAGTAAAAATCAGTAAAAATTTATAGACCACTGTATCATTGAAAAGTTAATTCTACACCTGAGGCTAGTTTATTTTCTAAGTTCTCTGACATTTTGTAAAAATATC
Organism: Cricetomys ansorgei; assembly: GCA_026225945.1. Taxonomy (NCBI): domain Eukaryota; kingdom Metazoa; phylum Chordata; class Mammalia; order Rodentia; family Nesomyidae; genus Cricetomys; species Cricetomys ansorgei. The sequence continues at coordinate 45,907,403 of JAMJFZ010000107.1, read as the reverse complement.
AGTATTTTTTTTCATTAGTCAGAGAAAGATATAAAATATTTCCACCTATCTTGGTTTGACTGAGTTTAATGAGTGACAACCTCCATTTTTTTCCAGTCCCATCTTCTCAAGAAAACTGTATCATTGATTTCCTTGCATGAATATATAAATGCTTCCCATTGTTAAATGTTTTTTTCAATAAGTAATAACATAGATTGCATTCTAATTTACTGAGTACTAAATTGTTTTTCCAGAGCTCTAAAGAATAGCTGATTATGAGCTGTCTTCAAATATAACATTAGACAAGAGCTTAGGAAAAAGAAATATTTAGGTTTCACCCCTAAAAGAAAAAATTATTTCACTACGTGTTCTTGTCTTATCAATGACCAGATCAGGACATTATACATTTTGCAAAGCTTTGGCTTTCAATCTACAGAGAAAAGTTTAGACAGGGTAGAAACTCATATTTATTTTGGAACACTCTGCCCATGTGATAGAATTAGAGCCTTAGGAAATAATTCTTAGGAAAAGTAGTCAATGATGTCTAACAGAGTAAATCACTTTTAAATATCATCATTATAAAGTAATCTCAAATTTATTAGTATTTGTTTAAAGGAAATAAGATAAACAAAATTTCTTCCATACTATGTTATTTAAGTAATTCAGCTTAAATAAGTACATATTAACACGAGTGCTTTTGTTCCTTTCAACATATAGTAAGTATCACAAATCTTACACATTTAACTATATTGTCAGAATTATGATTTATATATGACTACTGCATTTATTCATATATCATTTATTTTACTTTATGTTCTGTTAGTTCCTCTTACTTTTTAAGAGCATATTCTCCATATATACATGAATATATACAAATATATGCAGGTTAATATATTCTATATAAATAAATAGGTTGGTAATTCTTTAAGAACAACAAAATGGCCACACTATGAGTATTTACACTCATTATCATTGGTCCAAGAAGTACATAATGAAGATAGGAATTCACACATAGACAAATGAAGAATTTTTAGATGATGCCATGCAGAAAGAGAAAGAAGGATCACAAGGACTTAAAGGAATTGCATTTATTTCGAAATATTGAAATAATTTATTAGTATAATAAATTTTATATTTATAGTACATGCTTTTTATATTTTCTTGGTATTTTTTAAAAATAATCTATATGCTTTGATTTGTTTTCAAAACCCATTTTATTTAATTTACTTATAGGATACAATGAGATATCTATATTATGAAATGGTGTATTTTATCTAACTAACAGCTTCATCACCTTGACTACTTAGTTTTCGTGGAGGAACATCTAAAATCTAACCTCAGCTGTCCCAAGTCTACAGCACATTGCTCTTGGCCATCACCATCAGATAGCACAACCCATCTCTAGGATTCATCCCTCTTAACCGAAGGTTTGTAACCTTAACCTACATTACTTCATTTGTCCCTCCCTGTGGCTCTTTTTAAAAATGTTATTTTAAATTTTTAAATTACATTTTTAAATAAAATATAATTACATCACTCCCCACTCTTGATTTTCGCTCCTCCCAGATCTTAATATCCACCATTTTGCTTTCTGTTTTTATGATTTTACATTTCTATATAATTGAAAGCATACAGTATCTGTCTTTTTGTGTTGACTTATTTCATTTAGCATAATTTCCTCTATACACACTAGGAGCTGAAAAAGTATATAACATTTATTTACTCATTCACTGATAAAAACTACAGTTGCTTCCATATCTTGGTTGTTATGAATAATGCTACAATTAGCGTGGTAATGTAGATATAATTTCCTCATAATTATTTCATTTGCAAATATCCATAGTGCAATTACCAAATCATATGGTAGTTATTTTTCAGTTTTTTAGAAATTGCCACACTGTTTTCCATAATGGCTGAACTAATTAATATTATCATGAACAGTGTGAAGTTCTTCGTTTTGTAGATGTATTTTTCATAAATATTTCATTTTTAAATAGCTTTTTTTCTAATGAGGCTTTATCTCCTCTATCAACAGAAATATTGGAAGACAAACTATTACTCAAAATAGTATAAGGTCCTCTTATTTTATTATTTTACTCATATTTCAGGGTATTATCAAATATATTTTTAATTTAATACTGCTGTGAAATACATTCAGAAAGAAAATATGGTGCAATCCTCATAATTTGCAGCATCTCAGTAAATAGCGATATTTGAAAATGAAGACTTTAGAGTGGTGATCACGTTAAAATTAAGACCTTAGGGTGATCTCAGATATCCACTACTCCCACTCCTCAATATAGCATTCACAGCTTTAGCTATGGCAGTTGGACAAGCAAAGGAAATTAAAGAGATACAAATAGGAAAAGAGTCCAAATTATGTCTATTTGCAGGTGATATAATATGCCTAAAAGATCCTAAAATTTCCACCGGAAAACATCTAGAAAAGATCAATACTTTTAGCAAACTAGAAGGATACAGAATCAACCTATAATGATCAGTAGCCTTTCTATATACAATAACAAACATGCTGGAAAAGAGAGCATGAGAATACTCTAATCCTCAATAGCCTTGAAATAAAAATCTAGAAACAAATCTAATCAAGAGTGAGAAAGGTCTCTATTACTATGAAAGCTTTAAAGAAAGAGATTGAGAAAGATGCAGGAAAATTGAAAAAAAAACTCTTCATGCACATGGATTGGTATAATTAATATTATGAAAATTACTATTCTATAAAAAAGCAATTCAGAAAGTGAATGCAATGTCATTCTTCAAAGAAGAGAAAAAAGTCACAGGAACCACAAAATACTCCAGATTTATAAAGCAATATTGAGAACTTAGAGAGCTATTAGTTACTGCATATATATATAAAACTTGCTACCACACCTAAGTCTCAGGAAACATTGAGGAAGGAGCAGAAAGACTGTCAGAGCCAGAGAATCTGGAAGTGTGCTGAGAGATGGTGTCTCCTCGTAACATCAGAAGGAAGATCCACGGAGTCTCCCAAACACGGCTATACAAACTTGAGTTGAACAAGGATGACACCAGTGAGCATGCCAAACTGAGTAGGGAAACACCCACAAGACCTCTATTTCACACAAGAGACTATAGACAACTGAGAAAAGCTGAGAGTAGAAGAGTTAGCTTTCCCTAGAGAAGAGCACACTCAATGGTTGTCCAGTGGGAAGCAGTCAGCCCCTGAAAAGATACATACTAATAACATTGTATAGATTGAACAGGTTGTATTTAGGAGTATGGGGGACTGTCTGTGTGTATATGTATACATGCATGCAAAAACATTAGTGAAAGGAAAGACCACAAATTTGAAGGAGAGTGGGAAGGAGTGTATAGGAGAGTTTACAGAGAGGAAGGACAAGGGAGAAAAATGTGATTTTATTATAATCTCAGTTTTTTTGAAACGTTAAAAAAAATCTTTGCTATAGCAAAGTTAAAAATCAACTGAGTAGAAATAAAGCCCACAGAGTAATGAGAAGTTTTGCCAGTGATACATCTGATAGAGGACTAATATCCAGGATACATATTTTTAAAACCATAAAATAATGAAAAAAAAAAACACTTTATCCATAACTGTGGATCTGAAAAGTTTCAGAACTGGTGTATTTACAAGGTGGAGAAATCTGAACGTTGAGTCAGTAGAGAGAACAAAGTGTGAAGTATGAAGAAGACAAGCCGTATAGAAAGGCCCAGAACAAACTTTATCCTTCCAGCCTGAAAGAGAGCCTCACAGCTCCCACATCCATGGCTGAAGGAGCATCACAAAAGAGGGGATGGAAAGACTGTACGAGCCAGAAAATCAGGAAGTCTGCTGTGGAATCGTCTCTCCTGGAAATGGCTGAATAAACAAGATATAACAATGGCAATATCAGTGGATGTATTAACATGGAAAGGGAAAATAGCACAGGTTATCATCTCTAGAAGACCTATAGGCAGACAATGACAGCTGAAGAGGGAGAATGAGCCTCTCCCACCAATTAGCCCCCTAATTGGTGGTCTGATACAGAGTGGTCAGCCCAAAAACCGTATGCACACAAACAAGAAAAATGGATTCGGTAGGTTGTATTCATATAAATTTGTGCACACATATCTGTATATATGTATGTAACAAATTAATGAAAGAAAAAGAGGGTATCAACTTGAGAGTGTGGGGTCATGGTAGGGGTTTAAGGAATAGTAGATGGGAGGAGCTAAAGGGGGGAAAGAGGGAAGAAAAGTGGTGCAATTCGATTTTGATTAAAAACATATTTTAAAAATTTTAAAATGAACCAAACCTGTGAAGACTTTTATCTTGAACTCTTAGCCTCCAGAAACATGAGGCAATAAATGTATATTGTTTAAACTATTCGTTTTATAGTACCTGATTACACTAACCTCAGAAAACTCATGTACTAGTGCATTTCAATATTTAATTTTCAAAACATCAAACGTTTAAAATCTAATATGTAGTATTAATTTTATTATTCTAAGCTTCAGTTGCTAATAACGTGTGATATTAGTGTTGGTTAAACATTATTTTTTAACATCAATGTATAGATAGGTAAGGATATTTTCATTACTTTTCTTTTACATTTGTTTTTGCAGGTTAGAATTATTTTTCTTTAATTTCTTATCCTTGAATTCCTCTACTAGAGCCTTAAACACCCTATGGGAGAATTGTTCTTTGTTCTTCTTTTCACTGTTAAGCTCTCCATGACAGCGTGTGTCTAAGCAGCCCCATAGTTAACCCATTGCCAGCTGCCCTGGAGTAGGGCTAACCCTGGCTTATCTCTTGCGATAGGGTAAGGACACAGATTGAGTTGGAGTATCACTATACTTCGTGGGATCCACCACTAAAATCATGTGAAGAATAGAGGACAAATACATTTTGATATGAATACGATTCAAATTTTTTCTGATATTGACTGAATAAAACATAACTACAAACTTTGGCTCTAATAAAATAAAAAGTCTGCATTTTCAGGAACACCACATATAAAGAGTCACATGAAATGGCGACCAGGCCAATCATTTTTGGGTGGCAATTACAGAAAATAAAATTTCTTATTATTCAGCCTTTTGTAGGGTACAAACCAAACAAATACAGTACCAAAAACAGTGAGAATGTCAGTAACAATTTATATATGAAACAAAAGAGAGAATTCCTCAAGCCTGAAAATAATTCTTAATATACATTATATATATATATACATACATGTGTGTGTACACACATTAACAAATTAAAATGCTAAAATTATTTCTTAAGCACAACCAGTGATTTTTATAAAAGTCAACTATGCTCACAGAAGAATAGAATTATCCTATGTTTGCATGGCAGCTACTACAAAAACATTGCTGTTTCAGCTGAGATTAGAGAGCACACTTCCAAACTCCCATAGGAATTGGTCTATTATACAGATGTACTGGGCACAAATATCAAAACCATTGTCCTTCAGGCTTTATGATGTTTAATTACAGAGTAGCTTTTTAAATTTTGAAATTTTGACTCATTTCATTTCTCATTTCAAATGTATTTTCTTTTTATACATCAATTTGCTTTAATGATGTGTATTTTATAAGCTGCATACACAAATCCTATTAAACCCAAATCCTAAATGATCCTAACTCAATGGATCATTATCCAGATCCTAAATCCACTCCTTTCAAATATCAGCTGAAAAGAGGCTGGTGGAGGAGGGGAAGTCAGAAAGCAAAGAAAGGTGCTCTCAATCACTGTGTTTAACCTTATAGAATAGTTTATAGAAATATTGATTGTATAAATGTTCCCTCAGCTTCTAGTATCCATGAAGGCATTTGATAATTGCAACTCTCTGAACCCTCAGCTCCACTTGTTTCTCAGTAAACCACTACCACCTACTCCACCTAAGTGTCAGCTTAACCTATCCCTATAGTTATATATGCGCCGTTAACTCATGCAACAGGGTAGTTAACAGATAGCAATTACTTTTGAGATGAGGAACTCAGAACAGTGAACAAGGAAAGTCCCTGTTTTCACAGAAATTGTCCTGCAATTTTAAACAAAATAAATTTTTAAATGACCAGGAAGATATTAAGTTGTTTCATAAGATTTTCAGTAAATAAATCTCGGGAAGGGAAAGACAGCTGTGGTAATGAATGACATTAGATCTTTGAAGGTGACTCTGAGAATTATATTTTTATTTGCAATAACCTGAGGTCTAGTAAAAAGCCATCTGTACAAGTGTTTGTAAAGAAATACTTCAAATGCAGCAAACAGTAAGTGCAAAATTGCAGGGACAGACAAGACTCTTACCAAGATTCTAAGAATACAGACATAATAGTGTGGCCAGAGTAAGATGAGGCATAGCGGGAAATAAGGAGCAAATGACAGTGTGCTCATCAGCAACTCCATCACTGTGACTTAAGAGAGGATAGATTTCTCTTGGCACTTGGCTTTAGAGTTTGTAGTGCATGGGTTGGCTGGCTCTATTGTTTCTAAGTCTGCAATGAGCTAAAGCACCATGGAAGAGAAACCTGGCAGAGCAAAGCTGCTCATTTTATGGAGCTAGGAAAAAAGAAAATCCTTGCTCCAAGTCATCTTAGTTTCTGTAATTCCATTGGGCCCCAGGTTTTGGATGCTGCTGCCTGTATTCAGGCTAGCCCTTCCCTATTCACTTAATCCTACATAGGTATGTCCTCACAGATTCAGGCAGGCAGATTCATTAGTCTCCTGGGTGACTGTCAATCCAGTCAAATTGACAATCAGTACTAACTACCAAGAGTAACATCACATGAGAATTCTGAGGCAAAGCTATAATGCTTATGGATGTTATTCAAAATGCCATAGACTACTCCCTTGTGGTGGCCCAATAATACGTGAAATTTAATATGTCTAGAACCAATGCATCATCTTTCCTTCATAAACACATTTATGCTTTTGTGTAACCACGTTAGTCAATAAAGCTATTTTCCATTACAAAACCAAAAAAAAAAAAACCTCCATTCTGTCTGTCTTTCAAGATTTCCAAGTCTTATCAACTACTAATGTCTATTGACCAGTTCTTTCTCTTAAATATTGCTCACCACACGATCTTTTGCATATCACACATACTGTCCAGCTCACATACTATTCACCTTTGCTGGAATCGTATAATCTCTTTGTCTAAAATGATTCACCATGTGAGGCTTATTTCTTTATATCTAACACAAAAACAATGATTTCTAAACATCTCCCATTCTGCTCCTCTGACCAAGCTCTTTATTAGTTCTCCACTCACTACACACACAGCCTGCAGCCTTAGGCACAGAATGCAAAGGTCCTTAACATTTGACGCCTACCTTCAACTCCAATCTCCAACTTACCACACAAATTAATTCCACAACAAAACTGAAGTTACCTTCAATTTCCTTTACATTCCTTTATTGGAAGTTCTATTCTTGGTGCATGCTGCTTCTGACAGTTGGAATGACTGACCCCATTGTGTCCACTGAAGTTACCCTGCATATTTCATTCTTAAAAACTGAGTTTGGTATCACAAAAAACATAAATAAATAAATAAATAAATAAATAAACAAACAAACAAATAAATAAATAAAACAAAACACTACCCTTGACAGCTCACTGCTCCTACCCATCATCAGTACTACCACTTGACTTTGTATTGTTTCTGTATTACTTCAACTGCGCAACATTCCATGTCACTATATTTTACAATTCTCTGCCTCAATGCAATGTGCAAAGAAGATCTGTAAAGACCATAGCTTAGCGTAAGTGACAGATATAAAGTGCTAGATATATACCGAATTGAATGGTCAGTAAAGCAATCACATTATATGGCAAATGAGAAAACTGGCAACCAGAGAGGACAAGCAGAGTGGGTCACCAAAGCCAATTGTTCCTGAGCTCATAAAAATTTCAGATTCTTCCCAGCTGCTGAGCTTCATCCCAAGTTCTGTGCATGATCTGGTCTTCCTTCCTTATCTTCCGTATTGACTCTCATGGCTGTTTCTTAAATGAATAGCTGATTTGTGGCTATGATTTTCTTATTTATCCTAATGACTCTATAAATATTTATTTAATAAATGATTAAAACAACAGTGCTTAACTTACAGTAGTCTGATGACATGGTCACCTACTGTGTGCTACTATGCATTTATCATTGATTCATTTACTAATTCTCTTGCCATTTCTTTACAAGCTTATAAGTGCTTTTATGCCATATTTGGTATTTATATTGAAATTCTGTTAGAAGCAATCTTTGGCATCCAGGAAATCACAGAGAGACAGACACATGATCAAGACATTAAAGCAGGTGAACCAGACAAATGATTTTGCTAGGAAATAACAAGCTAGACTCTTTAGATGAAGTGATATCTGAGTCATATCTTCATTCACAGCCAGTCACTAAACTTGGTGATAATTTAAAAATAGGACAGGAAAGGAATTAGACATGAAATGATAACTAATGTTGCTTGTACTCAGAGCTTGCATTACCTTCTCAATTGACCACACAAATTTGTCTATCATTCTACCAAATGAGAATCAGGAGTATCCGATGCCTAGGAAACTTGGGATTTAATTTTTAATTTTATGTATTTTTAGTCTAGTTTTATTCTCTAACATGCTTTACAGCATTTCATGCTTAAAATTTGATTTTCAATTCCTTTCTGAATCTTCTGAATTTGGGCCAAGCCTACAATTCATTCCGGAGTCCCTCTGGTAATATACAGTATAGCAATTTTGCTTGCCACAAAATTGTTCTTGTGATGATGTTCTGTGAAATGTTTTGATAAGAGAAACAAAATGGGACTGTGCTTCTGGTTATATAATCAGACAGTGTCTATTTCACAGCATAACAAATACTGACTGAGAATAACCTAAAATTTGGTTTTGCCCAGTTATTTGGTTGCTCTATGTCCAAAGATAAACATGTACATGAGCAAACCCACTCTTCATCATGGCTTTCTAGAATTCTAAAAAAAGCATACTTATTGGAATTCACTCACTTGGTTTCCAAGTACAGATGGTTATGTTCATATAAACATCTGGAGGCTTGAGTCATGTATCTTAGTTTACTTTACTTGCTCTAAAGTACATATCATTGCTTTTCAATTTTTTTCAGCAATCATTTTGAAAACATTGAATTAATTCTCTCACTTGTTTTCACTATTGGGTGGAAAGATACCGTGGTACTGGGTTCCTTCGGTTTGAGACTACATTAAAAATAAGAAAAACATGAGTTCTAGTAAGTAAATTTTTCATAAGAACATGCAAATATTTAACATGTAAATCATTAGATAATTAAGCATGCAACTAATTTTATATATTTACATTGTATGATACATATGTACAGGGTGTAAACTTTTCTAATAATATTTAGATTATATTAGATTATATTTAGATATTTAGATAATAATAATTGCTTCAATATTTTCAGAATACTTAGAATACATGCCTTACTAGAACCGCAAAATCAATCACATGACATCAGAATTAAATGACAAATGATGTATTCAAGTTCACACATATAAGTTGTTTACTAAACTATGTTGCATAAAAAAAACAGGCAGGCCATGAAATAGATTGTTTTTATTTATGCAAATTTACTCCTTGGGCATGATCTTTTATTTTGTGATTAAATTTCCAAAGGGCATTTTTGGCATTCACATTAGCTTAGTTTGAGTGGAAATTAATTTCCTCTTGACAAGTGTTATGAGTTTCAAAATATCCCCTGTGTACATGTTTGTTGAAAAGGTTATTTGTATTACAAATGTTCATGATGAAAAAAATCTAAGCTTTATTATGCCTAAGTATCTTTATATACATAACACCATTTTTAAGTTAATGTGATCAGTATTGTATAGTAAGCTCTGAAACTAGACTAAAACTTTGTAATTATATAATGGTTTCTCACTTATTCTCTCTTTTATAAGCTTGATAATTACATGATACAATTTTATCTGACTAGTCATACAAAGATAAGAAGTAATTAGCATAAAATTCAGGTAAACCAAGTAGCTATTCCTGTAGTCACTCTTGGAATGAGTGTGTTAGAGTTGAAGATAATGGGTTATGGGCAGAAGTCCACTGGACCTGAGCTACTCATAATGCAGAGCTATATGACTCCATCAGAACACGGATGACAGCACTTCTACATAGTAAATTTTTCCTTTCTGAATTATAGAACAGACCAAAATACTGAAGCATCTGGCCTGGCTGTGGTAGTTGGAAAAACCCCTTAAGCACATGCCACAAAACCTTCAGATACTTGTGCTGTAATATACATGGCCCGAATAGGACTGAATATTTATTTTATATCAAGATAAGCTGCTTGTCATCATTTCTTCAAAAGCATCCCAAACACTATTTGTGAACTAAGCACAAATCCAGAGTGTGATTTACCTACTTTTCTAGTTTGCTGAAAATTTAAGTAAGCTACAAATTAAAACTCAATAAATAACCCAAAATCCACAAGAATGGATCATTTTCTCATTTAAACCTTTTGTTTTCCTTAAAAAATAGTCTTGATGATGAAGAGATGGCTTAGGGGTAAGAGCAGTTACTAAGTAAGCATGCAGACTTGAGTTCAAATACTGGTAAACAGGTATCAAGCTAAGCATGTTCCTTCTCATGCCTATAACCCTATTTATGAGAAGCAGCAGAGACAAGAGAATCAGTAGTACTGTTGTTGTTGTTCAGTTTTGGCTATGCTGGCCATCCAACAGTATTATTACTGAGATAGAGTCAGTGAGACTCTATCTCAAAAGAATAAGTTAGAAAGTGAGAATAGCTGAAGCCCATACATACATGTGCCCATATCACGCACATGCATATACACCAAAGACTTGTTATTTAGAGTATTTAATCTCTGTTTGCAAATGTACACTTTGGTTCTACAACAGGTCTGATTTTAGAAGGAGAAAAGGATTCCCACTCAGTAAAATAAATATGTAAATATGCATAAATATGATGCATAGACATGTGTGTACACATATAAATTGCAAGCACAAGTGTGTTCCCCTTGGGATTTTCTCTAGGATGGTATATTTTATAGGTGCTTTCTTTCAAAAGGACATTGAAATGGGTGAGTTTACATATAGGTGTTTTTGAATCTTTCCATAGAGTCAAGCCCCCACGGAACACTTGTATTCATTTAACAAATTATACCCACATTTTGCCTGTCCAGATAAAGATACTGCCATTTAAACTCTAAAGGAATGAACAGTGTTCTGGTCCTGTGTAATGTCTGGTTTTACACTAAGTGTGTTACAAATGTATAGATGTATATACCTGTAGTATATATGTATAGATGTATATATATGTATAGATGAATGCAGCTGTTTTCTCTCAGTGAGTGCTTATTATTATTATTTAATGCTGCTAAATCCTGTTTCTGTAACCCATTCAGAAAGAAGATGCAGATGCAGTGCGTGAACATGGTACACTGATAATGTCCTTGTAGGATTGAGTTGGTGACACAATGGCTTTTGGGATGAGCTCCTAAGAACTTAACTGACTCTAATGAATACAGCTCTTACATTTTGTTACTTGGCTTTGGTATCATTTTTATGCTAGTTGAGCCATTTAATTGAATGTGTTTACTATAACATGAAACACTAGCTAGGCACTGTTAGTTCTACCATGCCTCATTTCATTTCTCTTGGAGTGGCTGCATAATGTTTATTACAGCTCGTCCCTAATTGTCTTATTTTCTTCTTCATTTCATTATAGTGACTTGTGTGATAAACTTGAGACTCTTCCTTGGAATAAGTTCTAAAATTTTAGTCTTATAACATTAAAAGTAAGCAACTACTAGCATAGTACAAAAAATACAAAATCTCTTAGATAAATGTACTTGCACACTCATACACACTCATAACACACACACACACACACACACACACACACACACACACACACACACATATATATATATATATATTTAAATAGCCACCTCTTAATATCTGCAAATATAGGTCACAGGAACTCTATGAATAACAAAATCTGTGATGGTCTAGTCATCATATGAAATGTCATAGTATTTCCATGTAATCTATATACATCCTAGTATCTATTCTAAATTGTCTCTAAAATGCGTATAACACAGAATGGCTTATATGATATGTATGTAGTTGGTATGCAATCTCTTTAAGGGAAAATAAGAGAAAATAATGTCACATATTCAGTACAGATACAATTTTAAAAGCTATTTTGATCCATGTTTGGTTGAACCCACAGGTGCAGAACCACAAATACAAAACTCACAGACACAAAGACATGACTGTGTAACCATAATGTCATTAAAAATCAAAAACAAAAAACAAAAACAGAACTCCATCTTGTAGACTGGAAACTGTCATGAGAATGAAATACAAAACAGAAGCTACTAGTTTTGGTAGAGGTATCTCAGGAGACATGCATCCAATGTCAACATGTCTTCCTTTGTATGAGGAATTGCAATAACCATGCAATCTGTCTTGTAACCATATTATCCCATTTTCTATGTGTATATTGAAACAACATTTAACACAATTCTATTTTCTCCCACATGAAACATTAGAAGAAAAACATGTATTTTTTTTAGGGAATATGGGCCTGGTTGGTAATAAGATGTTTGTTTTAGTCTCATATTCCTTTCAATGTAATAACAAAATATATCTTCTCAGAAATAGATTATTCCCCAATGATAATGTATGGGGACAAGTGTGCTCTGTGGCACATAGAGTCATTCTTTGTAGCTACCAGGTTGACCAGTGCAGGGTCTCACTTATGAAGGGATGACAATGCAAAGAATGCTGAGGATGTGATCCCAACTGAGGCTTATGCTCCATTTCAGCAGCAATTGGTGCTCTCTACATTCTCGGGGAGCTATCACAGAAGTCTGCCACCATTTTGATATGAATTTTCCAAGAAGAAACACCTCACCCACCTCAGAAAATAATCTTGACGACTTCTCTATTTTTACTGATTTCTTTTGTGTCTCCATCAAAGCCTCATTTCGTTCATTTCATTCACTGATCATCTGACATTCAGACCCATTTCTCAACTCTGAAAAATAGAAAGATGGATGGCACACATTCTATGGAATAATCCAATCAAAACACCTAATCCAAATCTAATATTGATAGCATGAAGGCACATGTAATAGAAGAGTAGGATGCAAACAAAAATGCAGACTTCAGAACAAGCTCAGAAATATCAAAGATTTCTTAGTGACACACTTAAAGGATGAAAAGACACTATGTTTGGCAGAAAGAATAAATAAATCATTCTAGCAGAGAGAGCATTGAAACAACAAACGAGCAAAACCATGAACACAAAGTGTTAAAAACAGCATGAAATGTCAGAATACACAGATGTGATTCTTGTGTGCAACCCAAACTACTTATAATGACAGTGTAATAAAGCACTACTTGATCTGTCACTAGTTCTTATACTTTTTATATCAGCGTTTCTCAAACTGTGGGAAAACACATATTTCCAATGGACTAAGGAAGTGAGACACCACTCAGTAGCAAAATTATAGTTATAAAGTAACAACAAGAATAATTTTATGGTTTGGGGTCACCACAACATGAGGAACTGTATTAAGTGGTCACAGCATCAGGAAGGTTGAGAATGGTTTACTGAATTCTTTTTCTGCCTGTTAGTGATATTGAAAGGAACCTCAGCATTTCCCTAATCACTTTCTTCAATTACTATCTAGTTGCAGGAAATAAAAAAAATTTTCAACTTGAAACTCCATGCTTCTTGCCCCCTTCAGCTGGCAGTTGAAGGAGGAGGCATGCAAGATTCTTATCTCACACAATATCTAATAGAGAATAAATGTGATTTGAAGAAAATATAAAGGCAATGAAATAATTAATCAGAAAACTGTTGTCATTAGATTTGAGATCATAAAGATTTATTTAGGAAATAGATTGAAGAAAAGGAGAACTCTATTAGAAAACAAAGAGGGGTTTCGATCCTTTCTAAATCGAACAAGGAACAATGTTAGTATTGCTGGAGTGGCAGGGAAGAAAATAGTGGTTAAAGATAGTGGAAGTTATGCATGCTAGGTGGAGGTTAGGATACAGCTAAAGGAGAAGGAGATATAAAAGGCAAATCTCAAAAAGTAAAAAACACCCAGCCACAGCCCATGCAATTCCAGTACTCAGAAAGCAATAGTAAGTAAGGTGGATTGCAGCAAGAATGAGACAACACAAGCTCCAGGACAGCCAGAGATATGTAATGAAATCTATCTCAAAGTGTGGGGTGCATGATAGAGCTTATTGGTATAGTACTGGAGTATTGCCCTAGCTTGTGTGAGGTCTTGTATTCCATTAACAGCATCATAAAAAGGAAATTAATTAACTAATTAAAGAGACAAATCTCAGGTTTCCAATATGAATGAATGAGGAGACTTACTTTCATCTGCTTCTACAGAGGTCAGCAGGACTAGAAGTTTGAAGCAGATCTGAACTCAATATTTAAGTATTTAAATTAATGGGCATAGTGGCTCAAGCCTGTAATTGCAGGGCTCTGGAAGTAGAGTAAGGAAATATAGGAATTCAAGGTCATCCTCATTTTCATGGTAAGTTCAAGGCCAGCCTGGGATATAGAAGAGCATGTCTCATAAAAGCCAAAATAAATAACTAAATCTGTTGAGTTCAAGGTACACATGAAACAAAAGCAAAGACAACCTATGGATATTTGTATCCATTAGACTAAATCTAGGGTGAGAGTAGATGAATAAGAAAAGACTGAATATTCTAACAAGAAAACAGAAGCAGCAGAGAATCACTAGTGTTAACAGAAAGCCCATTCTATTATTATAAACTTAGAAGTTTATTGATTTCAGCTCCTCAATTCTAACAGCAAGATTATTTCACTCCACCATATCATATACGTGTTATAAAACATGTTCTTGTAAACACACTCATTAGTCCTCAAACTTAAAAAATACGTAATACAAATAAGAGAGGCAAAACAAGCAAACGATTATGTTTTTCGAAGAGGTTTCCATAGATGCCCATAAATATGAATTACTGTGCTTTTTAGAGGGGGTTAGAGGAAGACAGTGTGTTATGCTCAGTTCTTTTTCCTCCTCCGCTCTTCACCATATGCGATGTCCACATTGAGGAAGCTGACTGTATTCTGGTCTTAGATGACACGTGTTCTTCAGCACATTTTCATTCTATGATTACATATAAAGAGCTTCTGAACTCTGGCTCACTAGGAACATGAGCCTGTCACTTACGGCTTTGTCTCTGATAGAAGTTTGTTAAAACTGCCTTGAAATCCGCAACCTAAAATGTGTATTCTGGTTTGATTTGTTGGCTTTAAAGTGTCTTTAGAGCTATCTCTGTACAAGGAAATTGAAAGCCCCTGTGTCTGAGCAGTTAACTGAGGTACATGAGAAAAGACATTTAAAATCTACAAATAAAAGCCTTTCTGGAAAAAAAAATCAATTAAGCTTTCAGATTGAATAAGCGTTGTAGGCTTTATTGCTATTAATGAGGATACTATCAGCTTAGAACTATAATTTTTATTCTGGTGGCGTTGTAGAATACATTTATGTCATTTGAAAGAATTAATCATGAAGAGATATGAAAGCATTTAATGAGCTATAGCATGCATTCTTGTTTTGTTCTAAGAAGTTAAGAAAAAAAAATAGAAATGTAACAATGAGCCTAGAAATGTGGAAGCTTTCTTCAGCCTACATCACGAGACAGAACTGTCTAAAGAGGTTTCATCATAAACATAAGCACATTAGTGGATGGCTCTACTTTTCAAGGCAGTTGGTAAGCTGTCCAAGACTTCACCATAACTAGCACCACAACTTTCCTAATACGGACAGTTGTTATTCAGAATGGTCCTCAATGTGTTTTCTCTCAGTAGAGAAAAGTTGAGATCATAAGAAATAAAAAGCAATTTCTGAGGACAAAAATCTCATCTCTTCTAAGAAAGGTAATTCTTGATTTAATCCAAAATTAGCAGACCAGAAAAAGTTCACAAGATAATGACACTGTTTGGTTTCACATGTTTGGGTAACTTTAGAAAAGGGGTAAGATTTCAGCCCCAAGATTTCAACCCTGTTAAAATATTTCATCCTTCAGTATCTCAGATTTCAAAGACATTTAACCATATGTAGGTGTGCCTGAATTTTCCTAGTAGAAAACAACACAGATTAACATTTAAAAAAAAAACATATTATGGTCCTCCATATAACTTTTAAAATCTAATAGTATGGTAAAAGAGTAAATAACTATGCTAATTGCTAAGTGAGTTTAGAGGTAAGGATATATAGCTATCTACCAAAGAAATAAAACTAATTGATTGAATATAAATTAAGAGTCTTAAAGACAGGCAGAAATTGGAAAAAAAATTGTCACATTGTTAGTGAGAAAGAGAGGCTCCTATAATGTCTAAGCTTCGGTTCATCTTCCCTTTAAAGTATAAACATTCATTTTCCACATTTGCTTGTTCATAGTCAGTCCACTTTCCTTCCTTGCTCTGATAAAACATTCTCACCACAAAGCAATTTAAAGAAAAAAAGGGTTTAACTTTCTGGTCACCATACATTACTGAGGGAAGTTAGGGAAAAGCCTTGAACCAGATATTCTTGGGAATCCTGCTCACTAGATCACTCTCAAGCATATGCTTAGCTTGCTTTCTTATATAGCCCATGACCACTGCTGCCACAGTTATCAGGGCCATCCTCTACCAACTCCCAAGACAACCTCTTACAGAAGTGCCCACTGACGACCCGAGACTCTTTCAAACTGATAATTATTGCTAACTAGAGCAACAGTGAATTTGGCTGCATAGCCACAGTATTGCACATAGCAAAGAGTTTAAAGTACTTATTAAGTTATTAAGAAGTGATTTATGCCAATTGCCATGTTACAATGTGTAGGACAGAGTAGTCTTCAAGCGTCTCTGGTCATTTCACATTCTGATGTCAGTATCTTCCAGGAGTATGATACACCCAGTGCCTCCATGGACAGTCACTATTCCTTTCCTTTTTAAATTCTAGCCTGAATACCTCTTCATACCTCTTCATTACCTCTTCATTAAAAGTCTCTTTTAATCTGAATGCTAGAGGCATTGCACACAGAACAAGACAAAATAAATCAGCACTCTCATAAGGCTTCTGATCTTTGTAAGACACATGTCTACCTCACACTTCCTCTACAAGTCAAACTAATAGTAATTTTCATTTACCCAGAATATAAATATTTCCCATAGACATTATAACAAATTACTTTGCTAAAAAGCTGCAAAAACAAAAGTTACCATCATCAAAATGCTCCACAATAAATATGTGATCAACAACTAATTAAATTAATGCCTCCATAAAATAATTGTCTCATTTTTTATTTGTGCATGTATCAAATTTTATTTCCAGTTAGAAAACTGTTGGTTACTGCCAACGTATGCAAATCATTATTGTACCCTTTGGGTTATTGTTGCATACCATTGTTGTGGTTCACAGACAACATAGCTGTATAGGACTGTTGGTTGTTGCCTTCCTTTGGAAGCTTACAAAGTACCTTTTGTTACCATGAAAGCCAGTCCTCAAGGGGAAGGCATTCACATAAGTTCCAGGTCAGGAGCCTCTGGACACTGAGTCTGAAATGTATGGTGTCTTCAGCAACAACGTCTTACCTTCCGCCTCTGGGAAGCAACCAAGTACAATAGCAGCTCCATCTATACACAAAGAACTACAGGCAGCTAAGAAATGATGAAAGTGAGAGAAATAATCTTTACCAGGGAAGAATGCATAAATTGATGTCCACACCAAATGGTCAGCCCCAAAAATAAACATAGGAATATCATTATATACATACATACACACATACATACATGTGTGTGTATGTACATATATATTTGCTACATATATAATGTATATACATATTGTACATACATGCATTTAACAAGTATCAGTTTAAAAAGAGACCATGAATTTGAAATAGAGGAAGGAGATAAATTATATAGGAGAGTTTTAAGGAAGGAAATGGAAGGAGAAAGGATGTAATTATATTATAATCTCAAAAATAAAAGAAAAAAATTATCTCCAGGCTCAATTTTACTAACCCCAAGTTATAACCACATTTTTATTTGTATCATGTCATTAAAATGACATGGATGTAATTTTGAATACTTGTCTTACAATTTTTATTTTATTAAATATTAGTGTTTAAATGGTGAACTTAAATTCTCTTGTAAGTGCAGACAACATTCATAATATATGGTTAGAAACCGTCACATACTCCATTAATTATATGACTAGAGTAAAAACAATACAGAAAAAATGTCTGAAGAGAACACTCTTGAAATGGAAAGTTTCTACCAAAAAGAATATTTTAAAATATAATGGAAAATAAGATTATAGTGGAACATTACCTGCCTTTTTGTACTAATATTTTTTTTAAATGCAGGGTACATTCAGAGAATAAAACTTCCCATTGGATGTGTCTTAGGCAGACACCACATAGAAAGATTAACTGAGTTTTTAGTACAGTAAACAATAGAAACAGCAGAAGATAATAATAGATCTTTTGATTTTACATTATGTTTTTGTTCTGCTATATTTCTTTAGGCAGAATGTCATTATGTTTGTTATGCAATTCAGCTTGGCCACATACTCACCCAAGTTGGCCTTAGCTTCCCATTGCTAGGAGTGCAGCTGGGTACCATCACTTTCAGCTTAGTGTTCTTTGAGTTGAAAGCATTTGCAAAATATTTTCTTGAGTTAATTCCTTAGAAATAGTTTACATTGAAAAAGAATACTCACTTCTGGAAATTCTTGAATTTTTTCCCTCTTGATCCCTGTGTATCTGCCCTTATATAATTTCTGGGCTTTCCTTCTTCCTTCAAGATCTCTTTAGTTGTAGCATTATGACACTACTTCTTTAGTTTATACGTGTTTACTTAGTGTCTGGCCTGGCAGAACACTTATTATTCTATTCCTGACACTTTGGTCCAGATCACAAGTTACTGAATCTGCAACTATAATTTGTGTCAGGAAGAAGTGTCTAGTTTATTTTACTGTCCTGGCATTTAGTACAATATCAAGCCCAGAGGAGCACTTTTACCATGAGTGAATTAGTCAAGCAGACAGGAGGTATTGCCCTCATCTGGTACAAGTCTAGTAGTACAGCCGGGCTAAGCTGGCCAAAAATGTAGTCTGTGTGACCAGTCAGCTGGGATGGAGGAGATATGCACCAATCACTGGATGGAAATATTGTCTACTTACCCCTCACCACTCTCACTGGACAAAAATTCCTTAAGTATTCTGTATAAAATCATATTTTTTCTTTCTCAGTTATGTGACACTATTTTTGAGTCGACATTTTTTTTTTTGTCATTGCTCTTCCTTCTCCTAAATTTCAGACATAAGAAAGCCAATTTGTTTCACTCCTTGTATATTTTCCAATTGAGAGTAATCCTTGAGGGCTCTTTTAAGATTACACTAAATGTAATTATCTGGTCTCAAGTGAGTAAGACCCTAATTACTTTTGAAAGAATGTGCCTGAATGATCTACACTGGACCTACATTCAATTTGTTTTATACACACAGCAAGCAAGGAAAACATTCAGAGGCAGAAATACAATGTACGATCTAATTCGGTATTCCGTGACTACTCCCAGCAAGACTAATCCTAGCCTCCTAGAGAAGAGACTAATCTTCTTTTGTCAAATGCACAATAGGTCAATAAGTATATTTGCATTTCTCATACGGTCCCTGCTAGGCACTCCAAGGATAAAATCACCAGTAAATATCAACACTTACCATGCATAATGTGCTTTAAAAATGAAACATTACACTTACTTTACGTATTTCTCAAACCAACTATGTTTAAATTGTTTCCTTTATTTATACTAATTAAAAACTAAACATAGAAACTCAGGAATTCACTTAAATATGCTACAAATCACAAGTGCTAAGCCTTAAATGAAACCTGTACAAACTGCAAGAGCTAAAGTTATCTCAAACTCTCCTTCTTATTCTAAAACTGTCATCAGCAACCAACTATATTATATGAAACGCATAAAGCTGCGGTTCTCAACCTGTGGGTCATGACCCTTTGGGGACTGAACAATGCTTTCACGGGGGTCACCCTAGACCATATGAATATTAGATATTTACATTATGATTCATAACTAGCAAAATTATATTTATGAAGTAGCAACAAAAATAATTCTATGGTTGGGGGTCAGTCACCACAAGATGAAGCACTGTATTAAAGGGTGGCAGCATTAAGAAAGGTTGAGAAACAGTGACATATGTTGGACCTTTCTTGTCATGTTCCGTAGGAATATAGCCCTCTTACAGAAATTGAAAGTCAAATTAATATTTTATCTCTCTATTTTTATTGTTGTTGCTTGTTCCCTTACGTTTAACTTTTTCTGATTGACTAATCATTCTTAAAGCTGGTTATCAGATGTTTGACTGCCAATATGTTTGCCAATTTGTTCTCTGACTCAGAAACCTACAAAGTTCTTACAAACTTCATGCATCTTCTACGGTGGATCTTCCCTGTCAATCCACAGCCATTTGTGTTCAATCTTTGGAGGACTCTGCTCATTTCATTTTTACATTTGCTCATTGCAATCTTTTTCATAATGGATTTGCGCCTACAGCATATTGGTTTAGAAATCACTGAGATGAAGAATATAGAGGAAAAACAATAAAGTAAGGACATTGGTGTCTGAGGTGGAAGAGAAAGGAACGCAGTTAGAAATGACAGCAGTTAATTTTTTTTTCTTTTCTTTTAAAAAGTTTTCTTTAATTTGTTAAAAACTTAATCAAGTACAGTACATCTTGACCCCAGCCTCTCCTTCATCCACTCCTTCCAGCTCCTTCTTATCTCTCATCTGCCCTTTCCCCCAGACCCTACCCCCACTTACCCTAAGAAAAGAGCAGGCCTCCCTGCTCCCCGCTCCAAACACACATATTCCGACTCCTAGGAGTTCTGCAAGAACACCAAGCCAAACAATCTTAACGTATATGTAGCAGACCTAGCACAGACCCATGCAGGTTCCTTGTCTGCCACTTCAGCTCCTATGAGCCCTGGTGTTGTCTTCTGGTGATTTTGACCCCTCTGGTCCCCTCAATCCCTCGCCCCCTGTCTTCTGTGGTCTTCCTGGAGTTCTACCCAATGTTTGGCCATGAGCCTCTGAATCTGTTCCCATCAGCTGTAGGAGGAGCCTCTCTGATGAAGATTGGACTAGGCACTGATCTATGAACAGAATAGATATTCGTTAGAATTATCATTAGAAATCATCTTCAGGTTGTCCAGTCTTCTTAGCATGCCCTGCAGCAGAAGGCATGGAATTCCTCCCTAAAGTTTTTCAAAGTGTTTTAATCATAGTTAGTTTCTAGAAAACAAAAGGGCCATAAGTTAAAAGACGCAATGAGAAATAAGTATAAGTCATATTTTATTAAGATTACAAAATATTAAGGCTGGGCATGGTGGCACACACCTTTTATCCAAGCACTGAGAAGGCAGAGGCAGGCAGGTCTCTGTGAGTTCCAGAATAGGCATAGCTACAAAGTTAAAATCTGCCTTGAAAGAAAAAAAAAAGTTATACAGTGTTATGTAAAAATACACTTTATAAGGACAGAATGGACATATTACAAATGCTCTGGTATAATATTAAAAGAAAGAATTGAAATACGTACTGTCAAAGCTTTGTACTTCTGCATTTCCTGCCAATGTGTTTCCTACTATAGAACATTTTCCTCTATCTTGAAATAGAGGTTTTGGGATGTATGCCAAGAGGAGTGGTTAGTTCAGATTATTCAATGGGCAGATTTTTAAGCAACTTTTTTATTTTTTAATTGGTTTTAAAACAGGCTTAATAATGGCAATGCAAACTGAAATAATAGAAGAGCTAAATTGGGAATACTTAAAAAATCTCACGCTTCTATCCTTGACAATGTTTTTATGAATTATAAAACTAAGTTTTATTTGAAGATTTAGTGAAAGTAAGTTGGAACGCAGTGATCAAGATAATGACTTTGCTAACTCAGATTGGCTAGATTTTTAAATAGATCTTTCACTCACAAAGGTTTGTTCTTCTCTATCGTAATATTACTGTGTTTCAGTTTCCCCATTTGTAAAACAGGGATAACAACACCATCTCTTTCATATATCAGAGATACTAAAGAAGACATGGAATTTTAAAAGCGGTAACAGGGATTTTCTAAGTCTTCAATTGTAGCTACTTTGTTGTTTAGTTTTGGTTTGGTTTTTGATTTTTTGAGACAGGGTTTCTCTGTCTCATGGCACATGGAACTCGCTCTGCAGACCAGGCTGGCCTAAAACTCACAGAGATCCTTTTGCCTCTGCCTCCTGAGTCCTGGGATTAAAGGCATGCACCACCACCACCACCTGGCTGAGTTTAGTCTTAATTTTACTACTTGGAGTAGTTTAGAAGGATGTCATGAGACAATGTCTTGTAAAAATACTGACTTAATGAGAAGAGTCATTGGAAAAAAGCACTGCTTTAGTTCAGTGCTTTAATTCTTTCCTGTTTGTTTTATTTATTTCATATCTACTGGGTGCACATGTTTTCTGATATGCCTGCTATGTGCACTGCTAGTGGTTTGGTCGTGATTGTCCTCCAAACTCCTATGCTTGAAATGTGGTTTCCTATGTGAAGCACTACTGGATGTGGTTGAGGCCTGTGCAAGTGAGACCTGATGGAAGGAAGTTGACGGATTGGGGTACACACAGGAAGGTGATGTGTAGGTCATTCCTGCCTCCCATTTTGCCTCCCAGTGACATGAAGAGGGCAGTTTTGCTCCACCATGCATTGCTTGCCTTGATATACTTACTGTCATGGTATAGGCCATAAAGCACAAGGTCATTCGCCCATGAACCTCTGCAACTATGAACCAAAATATACTGATCTCCCATTTAATGTATTATCTTAGATATTTTATCCCTGTGATGAAAAGTTTACTAACAGAGAGCACATTGGACCTACACAATGCCTTTCCCACATGACTTCTTGGCAGCTCACAAGAAAAAGAAGTTACCACGTAGCCACGGGATTTCAGGCCAAATTTAGAAGCTGTGTGCTTACCAGAACCATATGACCAAGAAGCAGGAAAATTTATATTAGGGTCCTTCTGTACTTCGTCATCCTGAATGAATCTGAGATTAAGTAATTTTAAGCCAGTATTCTACCGTGTCATTAGTGTCAAAGTCCAGTTTCATTGCATTGAAATACTTAATCCTTCAGTGGAACTTGTCCTGGATTTGGAAATGTTAATACTTCCTCCTAAACCTACTCATTCACCTGCTTTCCCCACCTCAGACTAAAAAAGACCTACAGAACAATTCTCATTGATTAAAAAAATGCAGTTTTTGAGTCCCACTGCAAAGCTCAGAAATAGGTGAAACTTGGAATCCCTCTGCTTCTACTTTCCAAATGCTGGCTTTACAGGTGTGTGCCATTAGCTGAGAACTAAGGCTGTTTTTATTTATTTCCCAGTACTCTCTTTTTGTTGTAATTGTTTATTCATTATTTTTGTTGTCTAATGTCGTCACTCTATAAACAACAATAAAAACAAAAACGTTATAAAAATTTATCACATCACCATTTATATATCTCTGATACTTGGAATTTGTTTCCTTTAATGTAATTAACTATGTAAAAAGAGCACTGATGATCTTTATTTTAGTTTTTCTTATGTTGTTTCAAATGTTATAATATCTTTTGTTTCACATATTATTACAGTGAAATTGAATTCTTTGTTAAAATATATCATTTGAGTAAATTATAAAAACTATTTTGGAGTGAATTTCACATTTTAAGTAGCTAAATACAATTAGAAAAGGAAGACTATTTAGATGTCAAAGTTTGTATTTTAAAAACCTTGAGGAGTGGTGTCTTGTTCCAATAAACTCAGTATTCAGTATGCTGAGAGAATGATTACAGAGATCTCAAGGCTAGCCTTGGCTGTTCTGTAATTCCCTCTCTCAGAAAAGAAAACTCTAGATCCCACCCTCTCTCTTTTGTTTTATGTAAAGAATTATCTGATGTTCCCTTCGGCAGCACAGACACTGAAGATGTAATAATACAGAGAAGATTAGCATGGACTTGCACATAGATGGCAAACAAAGTTATGAATTGCCACACATCTTTTTTCTCTATGCCCTTCTCCTTCTCCTTCTTACCCCACAAACAGCAAGATTTGGAGTCCTTGTGGGAAGAAGACACCAGTGGGGAAATAGAAGGATTTAAGGCCCATTTTCCTATACAATGGCATGAGATGAGGGCATACCAATATTCTGGATGGAGGTCACAGTGAAGTAGGGAAAGAAAGTGTCTCTCTTCACCAGATTGATTTTAGTTTATGTAAACTCACCAAAGAATGCCCTAAGCATATGCAAGTGACAATAGAAGCAGAAAAATACCTAAGTCAGGCTTCCTAATCTCCATCATGACAGCAAAGGCAAGGAATTCTACATTGTAGACTGGAATGACTCATTAACAAGAGTGAAATAAGATGCCCTAGAAACTCCCTAATAATAGCAGTGGTCACTAGGACTTCTTTTTTTTTTCTCATATCACATATTTAGGATAATTCTCTTATTATTTACTAAAATACTAATACTTAAAACTGAAGACAAGGACAACAACAATAGATATGCCAAAGTGAGCAACTAAAGAATACTGAGAGTGGCAGAAATAGCCTTTCCCAGCGAAGAGCACTCCACTTGGTTAGTCAATTCTAAATGGACAGTCCGGGAAAAATACATACAAGTAACATTCTTAACACAGAGCAGGTAGGGATGGGTATATAGGGGTGTTCAGAAGGAGAAAGAGGAAGAGAGAGTGATGCAATCCAGGCTTATAAGTGGTAACAATAAACATGACAAAATAGAATATAAGAAGATGAAACAAAACTGTAGTGTTGAAATTGGACATGACAACCCAACATGAGGAAAAGAGTCCAAAGAGAAGGCACAAGAATGAGAGACCCACTTGTTCTCATAGTCAGGAGTCCCATAAAAATACTAAGCTAATAGCTGTAATATATATACACAGAGGACCTGGTGCAGACCCAGGTGAGCCCTCTGCTTGCTGTTTCCATCTCTGTGAGCTCATACGTGCCTTGTTTAATTGATTCAGAGAGCCTTGTTCTTCTGGTGTCCTCCATCTCCCCTGGCTATTCTGATCTTTCCACCTCCTCTTATCTGAGCTCTGGGTGGGAGTGTTTGATGTAGACCTCAAATTAAGACTCTCTCTTCACATAACGTCTAGCTGTAAGTCTCTGCATTCTTCCCCATCTGCTGCCAGAATAAGCCTGTTTGATGATCACTGCACTGATCCACGAGTATAGCAGAGTATCATTAGGAATCATTTATTTTCCCTTTTTTTCTGTTTTTGTTGTTGTTGTTTGTTGTTTGATTTTTGTTTTGTCTTGTTTTGTTTGTTTGTTCCTTGGTTTTTCGAGACAGGATTTCTCTGTTGTAATTCTGATTGTCCTGAAAATTACTCTGTAGACCAGGATGAACTCAAACCCAGAATGCTGGGATTAAAGATGTGTGCCACCACTGCCTGGCATGAAGAATCATTTTATAGATGCTTTTTTTGTATACCCTTAGTATTTGTTTTTACCTTAGGTCTTTGGGTTTTTCAGTCTCCCAGTTCTTGGTTGCTTAAAGAATGTTGAGTATGGGTTCCTTCTCATGGAAAGAGCCTTAAGTCACATCAGACGTTGGTTGGCTACTTCCACAGGTTCTATGCCCCCATTTTCCTAGCATATTTTGCTATGTGGGACATAGGGGGAAATATTAGGGTTGTGGGTTAGTGCTCACATCTCTGAGTTACTACTTTGATTCTATGAGTAAGATTTTATTCTTGGAAGAAGATTAATTATCATAAATATGAGTTGTTATAAAGTACTCTGTAGCTTCTCTTCTCTCAAATGTGCCTTGTTTGCCTGACAGATTACCACTTTCTGCTATAAAGTGAAGCAGCATGAAGCCCTCAGCAAATGTGGCCATGCAACCTTTGACTTTCTGGCATTCAGAAGCAGCGTCCAAATTCTCAATGAATTTTAAGTCTTAGGTATTGTGCAGTAACAAGATGGGGAAAAAAAACAAACCTAAGATAGAAACCTGGTACCCTAAAACCTTTTCTATTCATGAAATGTGAACCATGAATTAACTAAAAGTGAATTAATTAAAATGAATTAAAAATGAATTAAAAGTACTACTAATTTCACAATAGGTGATTAAACAACATACCAATATAACATTTTCCCACCTGCCAGAGCTGTGGATATGTTAGGAAATCATAAATATTATCACAAGAAATGTATTCAATAACTGTGTGATGGAAGTATTTTTAATTTAAATTTTCCAGTTCTCTTTGCACCATCGGTCTTACTGTTCAGTATGAAAAACAGAAAGAGAATTTTAGATCTTAAAATTATAACAGAAAAAACTATTCATTGCTTTTGTTCAGTTTAAAACTGTTTATCTTCTGTGATATTAAAATTTTGAGAATACAATAAATTCAAATCACATTATCGAACATTCATAACTATTACTGACAAAAATATAAAGATCAATAGATATTCCTAAAGCTTGGAGGCTGATATTTGTATAACATTTCATAGTTTCTATGATAGTTCTTCATCTTCGTTCTTCCACTAAATACCTCTGCAATCTCCAAGAAAACCCTGAAATTTTATCTCCTTGATTCTTACCAAGGAAACCACACACCAAATATCCTCTGGACTCAAAACTTCTAAGATTTCCTATTCATTGGCTTATGTAGCAAGGTATCCTTCTACTTGTCATGACTACTAATGTTAGTACAGATCTTAAAAGCATGTGACTAGCTGGGATTTGTAAGTACATGACTCAAGAGCAAATGCCCATGAAACATACACATCTGCTCCCTTATTTACACACACCCTCGAGATCACACTTACATATAAAGTGGTCACTTGTCCTTATTTAATAAATGCATATTTCACTTTCTTCTATAGTGCTTAGCTTTTGAAATTTTTTTTCAGTTAAATAATGAATTTCACTTGGCTTTTTTTAATTATTCCTGTAGCTTTCAAATACGCTTAACAAATATAGAGTGATTAAAAGATAAACAAATGGACAAGAAAGGTGAAAGAACTATCCAATCATTGATAAGATGTCCTTACATACCCCTCAGTATCTGGCAGTTGCAGGTAAGGATTGTGAGTGTAAGGCCAGAATTGTTTTGTGTGGCTGAGGGTTAGAACTGTTACAAGTTTTTATAGTGACTATAGCAGTAAAACCAGCAAAAATTTAAGACTTACAAAAATATATTATAAAAGTAATTGTACATGTACACTGAAATTATATACATATGTGTATGCAATCATGACCTTATCCATGTTCACCTGGAGGTGCAAAAAATTCCGTATTAAACAGTAGCAGAGATATAATGTGATAGATAGATTGCTTTAGTATAACAGTGATCTCCAGCTGTATGTAAGATTATATACAGATGTTAAAATGTTGACTAAAATAGTCCACACACACACACACACACACACACAATGAATATGATTCTATATATATGATACTGAGAATTGGGCATGATTCATTTTGGTCTTTGAAGTCAGTTTTTGATCACTTCCTCTCTGTCCCTCAAGTGTAGGGTTCTAACATAAGGCTACTTTTTCCTTATTGGACAACTTCTCTAATGGAAGCAGCTGTTTTTCTCTGAAGAGAAAGGGACATAAAAATAAAATTCACATTTTTATAATGAAAAAAACCATAGGGTGTTTGGAAAATAAAGTCCAAAACTCTTATATGAAGTGCTTTGTCAAAATAACCTTAGAGATGAAGCAAAAACATTTTTTCTATTCCTATCTCATGTCTCTTCATTCCAGAGGACAGTTGTTTACATATTCCCTAGAATTTCATTCATGAATCTTTAAAATATCTTGAAGAAATTAAAATCATGGTAGTTTGCATGAAAGTGGATTAAAAAAAAGGATGTGCATTTTATATACATAGCACCAAACCAATACATTTTTATGTTATTAGTTATTAGGGATATATATCACTATGTATAAACTGATATGCCATTAGAGATTGCTCCATGGCCTTTCTGGCTAATATGGACACAGTCCTCCTACAGAGAGCTATTACAACCTTTGGTGTCTGACTCTGAAAATGGAAGGTTATTTTCTCCAGTTTACCTGCTGGTAAATGAAATAATGCATGCATATTTTATTCCTCTAAATTTATTCCAATTCAGATATGCAGGTCTCTGTGATCTACTTCTCCTCACCCATTCTGGTCTCTCTGGACTGCTCTTAGACCTGTTGTTCCCCAACAACCAGGTCCCTCCTCCAAGCCCACCTCCAACCTCTTGGAAATCACCATTATGGCGTAGACCCAGAAGGGCCCTAATTCTTCCCTGCTGCACCTTGCAGCCATTTCTTCCAGCCTGTCTGTATTGCTGTTTTAACAAACAAACACTCCTGAATGTTGATGAGATTGAATGTATTTATATACATTTTAAAGTAATTTATATGGCATTGTATAAGTTTTCCTGTAAATTTGCCATTTGTATACTTATTCAGTAGCTTATTCAATGTATCATCATACCATCCTGTGTGTGTGTGTGTGTGTGTGTCTGTGTGTATAACATTTCATAGTTACTAAAGTCTTTACTCTTTACTAAATATCCCTGTGATCTACCAAAAAAAAATCTGGACGTTTGTCGTCTTGATTTTTACAAGAATAAATAAGCAAATGAACAAGTTAGCATAAGTAAATAGTCATGAGTGAATCCTAAGGTGTTGTGACAAAGCAGAGTTTCACCAAATGGGGACGTTTTCCAGACTGCAAAATTTCTCTACACTTTAAGTATATTATATTAGTATATATGTAATATACATAATTTTTCTGCTTTATATCATATGGTGATGGGAGAAACAGAAGTTTGGTTAGTACTCTAATGTTCCCAGAAAAACCATGCATTTTCACAGAAAGCTCTTGGTAAAACAGGTTGTACTTTTCCTTATGGGAAGGCCAGTCAGCTTCATCTCCACTAACCTCTATTTGCTGACTCTGGGGGCTGAAGTCACAGCCAGTAACTAATTATCAGCAGCTGTACTTGCATTTAACTTTATTTGCTTCCTCTATGATAGTGTAATTCTCTTGGATGTCATAAACCTATATCTTTGTTATCCTCTGATAAATCATAGGGTTATCTCCTCTGAGAGACAAAGAAGCAAATGACAGAAGGGTTCATGGCCTACCCTGAAAGCCCTGTTTTCTCTTACTACATTTACCTATATTGGAGGAGAATAAGTACTGACTTGACTCTGGAAAAATCTGTTAACAGTGTTGGTGGTGTGAATACATTGCATAGCATGAACTTAAAGATGTGTTCTAGACCCACTGTGAGTTTCCTTGTTTAACGTGTGCTGTGTGTTTCACGTGACACTATATCGGTCTTGCTTGCTGAAATGGACTCAGTAATTCTCTCAGTACTCAGATCTTATAGATCAGCTACCCAGGGATATTTCACCTGCTCAGAGTATGGTGAGATTGATATTGACCCTTAATGAAAAGATGAAAGGATTTTTTTCTTACCTGTTTTCACTTCTGTATTCCACACTTGATTGTCACTATTCACTTCCTAATGCCTCCATTTATCTTTCCCCCCAGCACGTGTGCATTTGTGATGGCCACTGACAACTGTCACCGACTGTGGCTGTCTTCTCTGCAGAAGCCCCAGTAACCCAAATTTACATCTACACTGAAATCTCCCTTCTTTCTTAGATAATTGCAGCTTGCACAAAGCTTTCTTGGAAAAGCAATGACTTCCATATCTTGTTTGGTCTCTCTAGAAATAATCGCACATAATAGACTATGTGAAGCTGAGCATGGTGATGACTGTTTCGGATCCCAGATATTGGGAGTCAGGTCAACCTGAATGACATAGCAAGACCCTGTCTCAAAAGCAAGTAAATAAATAAATCAGCCTAAGTGAACATTCTTTCATAAATTCTCAGGTGTTGTGACACAGCAGAGTTCCAGCCAGTGTAGAGATGCTCTTCAGACTGCAACATCTTTCTATACATTAAATTGGCCTAAGTTACTCATGTTTTAGCCCTTATTACCTCCTATTCCTGTCAAGGTTTAACATCATGGTGAGAAAACTAGTATTGATATCAGGAGTTTTATGCTAATGACAAATATGTTTTCACAGACACAATGTCTGATTTCTGAGTTATGTTCATGCTTTATCAACCACTAGCTCTCTCCCTCAAATTTTATCATTGCTTACTGATTAAAAAACTGAATAGAGGACAAACAGAGAATAAAAGACCTACCTTCCTGACAGCAACTCAAAGAAACATCTGGAAGCAGAGGGCAACACAAAGTTTACTTAGTTTCTTCACATATTCAACAACATGCTGAGTATTGATTTTTGTTCCGAGTGCTATGCTGCTGCATGCAAAAGTTCATGAGGCTGAAAGCAAAATAAAGTGACAACTCAATCTATGAAGAAAAGAAATTGTTCTTGAGTGTTAGTATACTCATGCCATGCAGGTTACCTGACTTCTCCATTAGTATAAATCATTTAAAAGTATTTACTTTTGCTTCTTTGAATATTAAATCTAATCTTAGGTAGTCTATGATCTTAGGATGTTTTCAGTGCTAGGTGTATTATATATTCAAATGCTAGAGTTCCCTTGTAGGAATTATAATGTAATGTCAAGATTGTGCTATCAATGTTTGACCTCAGATTTTGTCAGCAGACCTAAAGAACAATCACAGTAACAATAACAGTGAAGATTCGTATAATGAAAACCTCAACTTCATAAAACAGAGAACATATGAGGAACATACATGCATAAGTAAATTTTATGCATGCATAAGAAACACTAAGGTATTGACCAAAGGTCTTTAGAACAAATTTATTTATGGATTCCTGCCTTCTAGTGAAGTTTTGTGAGTTTAAGATACAGTACTTACACAAAATTGCTATTTTATAAAAGCCTAAGTGTCCTACTATAGGATATTTTGGCATTTATTTCGCATGAATTTTGTTCCTCCTACTTTTCTCTAACTCTTAAAATATGGTCATTCTGTATTATAACTTATTAGAGAACACTTTGCACATTTTTGAAAACCACTTTCATAACTATTATCTCATTTCAGACAGTTCAACATGAGATCCACAGTAGGATGTGCTTTATCATTTTACAGATATGGAAATTGATGCCCAAAGAGATTATGTGTCTTGCCTGAAGCACTAACATCAGAACCTCATTTTCTCTTTTCCAACTGAATAAATTCTCCACTGGGACATCCTGCTTTCTATATTAACATTTCATCACTTCTCATCATATATATGTATACATATATGTGTGCATCCACATACACAATTTTAGCTATTGCCTGCTCATACCCTCAAGCAACATTTGACTAGAGTCAGGTTTTATTTAATCACCTCTTTCGCTCTTGTATTTGCCATATATCCCCCATTTGTACACACATTCACCTTAAGCAGTCTGTTATGCAGACATCTGTCTTTACCGCATATTCTTGGCCTCTGTTTTCTCCTTTTGCCTTATGAAGTCCAACATCAACAAAATAAAATATCCTCATACTTTATTAAAGTTTCAGTGCAAAAGTGATATAACCTTTGTAGAAGTAAGCTGTGTATGTTTGATTGGAAACAATACTGAATGAAATTTGGGAAGATAAAAATAAGTAATTTGTTCCTTTAAACAACTGAGGAGCTTGAGCTGATATGTATAAATTGTGTGCTTAGGAATTAAATATATTGTTACAAACCACATGTGTATGTATATTACCAAATGGCTTCCTAGATTCTCAGGATATTCATAAACATTGCATACCCAAACTCTATTTGGAAAACAGCCATGATGGAGTAAGTTGAGAGGCATGTGTGTTCCATGTTGGTTGTTTTTAACTCCTTTACTATTAATATACTAAAGGGAGGGGCCAATTTTTACCTAATCAAGTCTCTCTTATCCCAATTATATTTTTTCCTAAAGTAACCCTTATACTTTACCTGGATAACCCTTCCATACAGAAATGTGATCAAGCTACTCTTCTTCTGTGATACATCTCAACAGCAAGGTGAGATGCACATTTCACATTGTTTGAAATTATACAAACTTAAATCCACATTGCAGCTGTCCTGAGTCAAAGTCTTCTTATAACCTGAATACCTTCTCTCTCCCAGGACCTTGCATCAGATCAGTTGTGACCTAGCAATCTCCAACTTTCTCCGTAAGAAATACAGACTGAGTGAAGTGTGCCAATATCACCATGACTTGTTAACTAACATATCTTTAGGATCTAAATGATAAAGCATGTTTTCAGTAAACATTAAATTAGTAAATAGCTGTCATTTTACATCACTATATTATGATCTATGAATATGTTGGCAAATACAGTTGCAGCCAGTGCTGTGGACTTTGTATTTAGTACATGTAAGTCACTTCTATCTTGTTAAATTAGTAAATTACATATTTATGCAAATTAATTTGTGATTTTATTGTTATTCTGAACTTTAATACACAGTATACATTTCATGTTTCTAGAATAATATCAATTTTAGGTTTGACATACAAGATACCAAAGGAAATTTTGCATAAATTGGTGTTATAATGATGTGTAACAATAGAAGACAAGGTATTTTATAATAGACACACATTGCTTAATAATAGCATCGCTGATAAGCTTTCTGCCAGAGCTAAAATGAAACTAGTTAAATAATATGCCTGCTTTAAAAAAGCATTGATAAAAAAGGTCTCATGACTGATGATAAATTTAGTCTGGCTTCCTAGATAACAAATTGTTCAGCTACAAAATGACTTTCCCAAAGAACACATTTGCATGATCTTCAAGTTCACTGCTAGGTAGACTCTAAATAATAATCAGGTCATAAAGCCAGGGAAAGGCATCTTTAGATTGCCATGTAATTTTCACTGAGAACTTCGAGAATTACAGGAGAGTCTGAGCCCTAGTGATCCTTCTTAGACGGTAAAAGAAATAATTAGGAAGACTTCAAACAGTCTATCTCTGTAAAAGTTTAGTGTCCTAAATGTGAGAGAGCAAGAACATTGAAAGTTGTTTAATAGCTTTGGTGAACAGCTCTCATCAGGGAAGTTTTACCCTCTGACACAAATTGGGTCTTCACTGATGAAAATTGGAGCTACGGTCGCAGACAAATGTTCAGATTCTTACATGCGCTTCACCTCCTTGAATAAACTGTGTTAGAAAATAATAATGTACCTGCCTTGAATCACTTGATTTTAAGGTTTTTTTTTTCACTTAGAAGAGAAAATTGGAAGTTTTTCAAACTTAGCAAAAAAGAAAAGATTTCAACTTTTTGTGTGAACTTTATTGCTTTTCCATAAGTAATATAGAGTCATGACAGAATCTTAATTATATTAGAAAAGTCAAACAATCAGAGAAGTGATAGAAGGAAAATTCTGAGGCCTATTGTTATACCATTCATTGCACTGAAGCAATATCTTTAGGATATTTTCAACTAGGACATTTCAGTTTTATTTCTGAACTCCCAAAATAGAACTCAGCAGCATGTGGAAGAACCAAAACATTTCGGTTTATGAAGAGAAACCACCCATTTCTGAATACTGTTATCTGTTGGTGTTGTTTTACACACCTGGGAACTTTTCAAGTGTACTCTTGGTTTGTAAACAAGAAACTAATAAAATCAACACCAACTGGCAGTAACTGACATAACTCAGCCTTAAATTTAAAAATCTAATGAATAATCAAGGGACCTAGAGTATAGCTAGCTGTTGAGGGACCAGTTCCGAGTGAGGTGGTACTTCTGTAACCTAGTGCTAGCGTTCTGTCTGCTAGCATTCATGCTTCGGTTCACACATTCAGGAACTCCGATTCATGATAAGGGCACATTTATTCAAAGGCTTTAGAAAACTGTTCACTCAAGCCAGTCTGTGCTAGAGGCTTGACTGCTGTACCTGAAGTTCTCCAGCGAGCTAGATGACTCAGAATGTTCAGACTGACAACAAATCTGAATAAAAAAGTGCCAACCTTTTTCATAATCAAATACAAGGCAAGACAATTTTGTGAAAATACTTCAGAAACTTTCTGCAAGGCTCCTATTGAATAGATCCAGGTCAAGAATTATGTCTATAGTTTTCTGAGAAAGGTGAATTTTTAGCTCACAAACACATATTCTTTATATCTGAAAAATAAAGATAATTGCTTGGCCCTTTGAACTCTCTCAGGATATAGATGTGTGACTGCATTTTAATATCCTCTAGTTTTGGCTTTGAGGTGAGGTGTCAGCTAACTTAGGTATAATATATAAATTATGGAATGGTCTTCTCTTGGAAATGCAGATAACAGTAGAAAGCTCATTGAATTAATCGACTGTGCATGGTAACATAAGCACATACCTAAATATATCGAGGGAAGAAACATGAGTAGAAAAATTGGCTTCTGTCATGTTCCCCACATAAACTAAACAGTCTTCCTTTTGATTGGTTGGTGGCTGACGGTTCTTATAGAAATGGATCTGAACATTCAAACATGGTGATTTCACTTTTATTTGTCATTTAGACAAATGTACCAGGATTTTATAGTAATAGTTCATCTTCCTGCTTCTTAATGTGATCTGTTGGTAGCCTCTCTGCTTTCTTTCAGATATTACAAAGATTTAGGCAACCTGTGATCTGATGCCAGATTATAGCTTGTATGCTTAACTATCTGTAGGAAAGGACGGGATTCAAAAATAGTATTCAGAAGCTATTCATGAATTCTTTTTGAGAATATGTGAGTTGGAAAATCCTTATTATTGCATTTTTCTCAAATTCCACACAGTTTTGAGATTTCCTTTTAGCCCCAATTTAAAGGCTATCAATGCATCATAAACCATTCTCAACCATTCTACTGCCGTGAAATACATTCAGAATACATGGGGGGAACATTATTCTTTTCCTTCTGGGTTAGAACCACTTGAACAAAAAATTATAGATAGGAAATGAAAAAGTATAAGGTGCTTCTTCAGGCAAAAAGAAAAAAATCTCTTCCTAGGATAATTTGATGTTAAACTACAATTTTTTCAAAGGTCTAAAGTTTCATTACTGATGTGGATCTTTTGAGAAAGTCAGAGGAATCACACACAGGTTACTATTAAGGTATGTGATCAGTGTGCATTTATTAATAAAACTATTGATATCTAAGATAGCCCTCTCTAGTTGTGGGCAAGACTAAGACTTTAAGTTTTTTTTTTTTTTATTATTCCAAACATGAATTATGATTTCTGGGCTTCGCCCTTTCTTGCTGTGTCACTGGCTGATATTTGCTGACTCACTGGCCACTCTGCACTCCTATTGCTTGACTATAAGAATCTTGCAGGAGATGACTGTACCAAAGTGTTTTGCTCTGTTTTTTAATTCATCCACTTCCTTGATTTAAATGACTTTTATATTATGACAAATTTGTATCTTACCCACTTGTCTGAGACTTTTTATATTATTCTATTGAATATATCACAAGTATTTCAATTCTAACAATTTTCACTCTGATCAATTTCTTCATCACATGGACATCTCATCTTTAAAACTTTTCTGGTTTTGGTACTTCTGTGGACGCTACCATCTTAACATACAATGTTAGACCCATTGAATTATTGTGCTTGTCTTTCCTCGTTGTCTTGCCTTCCAATTAACATTCCCTGTTGTTTCAAAAGTCTTCCTAAAAATAAAGGCACATAAAAATTAAGGAAGAGAAAGTAACAAGAGAACATAATGGAATTGTGGTATTATGAAAACAGAACTGGGCTCTATTTAGGTGAAGGAAGGGGACCGGCAAGAGGGAGAGGATGGGGAGGGGAGTTTAGATGACAAACTTGAACAAAGTATATGTATGCAGATGCCACAATGAAACTCATTTCTTGCTCTTCAACCAACATCCAATTTTAAAAATTAAAAAATAGAATGTTGACATTTTCTATTTTATTTTGCTCCATTGATTGCAAGAATATTTTTGTTCTTTCCTTGACTCTGGAATAAATAGCATGTTTAGACCAATCCTTTAGTCAGGATGTATACTAGACAAGAAAGCAAATTCTCCTTTAGTATTCAATAGGATTCAAATATAAACGATGTTTAAACTTTCCTTTATAAAATTTCTTCCAAAACTAGCAACAGAACTAACTGCAAAAGTCAAAGTACTGGGTATTTAAAAATTTATATCACTGTTGTTTCCCTCTGAAACATTTGTATCTGTATTCAAAAGTAGCTTTGGAAAAACAGGCAGGGTTTGTGAGTGAAATCCAGTTAAGATACACTGAGTTATCCCCCAAAAAATGTTTAGACTTACAGTAAAATGGGTGAATTCATGGCATGGTGTCTAGTGTCTTTCTAAATACACATAGCACAATAGAAAGATTGCAATGCTAAGAATAACATAGGTTAGTCATTCATTCTTAGCATAGAAGTGAAGAGGGATAAACTCTGAACTTCCTCTCCATTTACAAAATTCCATAATGTTTCAATTATGTCCCATAATTAATATTCACATCTTGAAATTTTACTGCTTGGAATACTGAAAGGATTCAAAAAAACACATCAACTGTGAAAGGGAGAAGATATATGTGTAAAGGGCAAAACATGTATAAAACAAAGACTCCAGGTCTCCTGTAGCTCAGAGAGAGTGGAGGAGTCCAGTTTCCTGTTTTCTTCTCTATTCTCTAATACCCCAAGCTTTAGCAACTCTGCAAGGAGTCATTTAGGCACTGAATGCAATCACTTGGTGCTGATCCTGTAACTTTAAGTTACAGAACTCCTTCTCCCAAAAGATAACCAAGAAAATTCTTGTTTTGTTCCTAGTTGATGATCTTGTTTTTTTTGTTTGTTCTTTTCTCTCAAGTTCATAGATACCAGTGTTACAGGAAGTACAGAGAAGATTAACTAAATGCTCTGATTTCTGGCCAGAGACGAAAGGAGGGACCCACACTAGACAGAATATAAAAGGAGAAGCTTGGGAATACAACAACTCTGTGTGGTTTTGGCAGAGAGTTAGGCACATAAATCAATGAGACAGGAGGAATTGCTCAGAAATACATCTGCCCAACTGATTGTTTCAAAGGACAATAATTCACCATTGGAAAGATAGCCATTGAGCAAAATGTGTTGATAAAATTAGGCATCATAGGTCAAAATTATCTGAACCTGAATGACATACTTCCTAAAAAACTAATGCAATATATCATAAATGTAAATGTGAAATGCAAAGCTTAAACCTTCAGGATGCCAAGAGGAAAATCTTAGCGTGAAGCGATTTCATTCTTAGACATGATACTGAAAGCTCAGTCCTCACGGGTGTTCATACTGAAAACACTAACAACATGACTACACATTAACATGGACCCAGATGTTCAGAACTGCTTTCTGTGTAACAGCCCCAAACTGGAAACAACCCCTAAACTCTTCAAATCTCAAATGGATAAAGAAAGTATGATGAGATATAAGCAAATGAATTATCAATGCACCCAAAAATATAAATGATTTCAAATAGTGTTTTTACTTAATAGAAAAAAGTACATCTCAAAATGTTGCATAATAGGAACTTTGGAATCACTTAGTGGTTAAACATATTTTTTCTGTAAATGGAATAATCTAAATTTGACTCTCTAGACCAGCAGTTCTCAACCTGTGGATTGTGACCTCTTAGTGGGTCAAATGACCCTTTCCTTTCACAGGGTCGCCTACGTCCATTTACATAGCAGATATTTACATTATGATTTATAACAGTGGCAAAATTACAGTTATGAAGTAGCAATAATAATTGTATGTTTCTCTATCACTACAACATGAGGAACTGTATTAAAGAGTTTCAGCATTAGGAAGGTTGAGAGCCATTGCTCTAGTCTTTATATCAAAGTTGGGTACATAGAGCAAACTTCTGTAATCCCGGTGCCCATATGGGAAGATGAGAGACACAGATAAGAGAAAGCCTGGAATCTCATGAGCCAGCTAACTTGACATTGCAGGAGAAAAACAACAAAGGGATTGTGTCTCAAACAAGGTAGAAGGTAAGAACTATCACTCAAGATCCATGAACTCTCCATGTGCACATTTACATTCACACACACATTCGTGCACACAGACACACACAACCTTCATGTCCATACTTACAGTCAAAAATATTATATAATGGCTTTTCCAGTTCCATGTCATGCTTGCAGTAGTAAAATTATACTGAAAGAGATCTCTGGAATAAGTTATTGCAATAGTACCATTAGGAATAGTTTGTGGTTCTAAAAAGTGTCTTTCTAGAGATGGAATAGTTTTGTACCTTTTACTGAATTTTATAGCATGTTGTGTAATGATAGCTTATCAAGGCTAACATAATACAACTTCTTCAAAGGTCTATACATACAAAACTAAACACAGAGTTCCTGCTGCCTCCAGGAACCATAGTGTCAAACCCAGGTAACTAATATTTTAGTAATAATAATTAGTATTATGAAATAATAAAAATGAAAAATAAAAACATGCACATAACAGCTGTTGAAATGTGAATAACACCCACAAATTGGTTAAAATGATTGCCTGCACAGCCATTTTTCAGAGTAAGCCATGTGACCATCGTTCTGGTCACTAACTTGAAACTAGAACGTCCAGAACTCATATTTTTTATAATCTTTGCAAGTTGGCATATTCAAAAATAGAGCATACAATTAGAACAAGATGAATCCTAAATCCTTAGGGATAATCAAGAGCTTTTACCATGAATGAAAGAACCTTAAATATCTCAAATGACAAGCTTAGACTTTTAATTTTTATATTTCCTTAACAGAAGCTGGGGTAAATTTGTATTTAGTAATATAAGAATGTATGAAAAGCTAAAGTAACTTAAAATTAAAATCCCAACTAAATGTCATAGTAATATTCTAAATAGTAAGTACTGTAATATCAATTTTATTTCTCCTCAAGTACAGTACTTAAAATTAACATATATTCATTAAAACTAAAAAATAAGTTAATAAGTACTTTATAGTTTCTGAAAGAAATAATAGTTCAGAAAGAAAAACTCATAATGTGAGTATTTTGGTTCTAAGACAATATCATCAAATTTAGAGGAGAATCTTTTACTTATACAATCCTAACTCATTTTGTTGACCTTCATTTATACAGATTTCCAAAGGAAGAGTGCAAGAAGCATCTCAGTTTCATATTCAGTTTCATAGAAGTATCTCCCTGTAAACTTGTCTGAAATTAGCTCTTTTTATTTCAGACAACCTGGACAATTGGTGACTTGGGGACACTAAATGCTAACTAACCTTCCATCCTCCTATACATGTCACATGCTTCAAATGTGATGGATTGCTTGTTTAGGCCAATTATCCCTCCAATACCGTGGGAATTCTTTAAAACCCTAACCTAGCAGGAAGTGACCTTGATCTTACTCCATCATGCAACAGCTGTCAAAGATGTCTCTTGACTGATCTCCATCACATAGAGGTATGGTTTAATATAGTAAGATCTCTTTTCTTCCATCAGGACAATTGAAGGGCTTCCTTTTCATAAGACTTATTTCAGCATTGACAAAAATCTCAGGTGACAACAACAAAGATGAATACTACAGATTATAATGTGAGATTTATAGCTTGCCCCTGTCTTGCAGCAGCAGAGATACTTAAAATCCTACAGATGCTAAGTTTTTGTCATGTTAAGAAAAAGCATTCAGATTAAATCCAGAAACCATTTCAGCTGTCAGTGACTTTACATAAGAGTGAAATTCTTTATGGACATGATCTATCTTGAAAAACATGATTGGCTCGGCCCTCTGCATATACAGGTTTGTGACTACTTGGGAATCTGAATGGAATTAAGTTAATAATCAAAATAAGAAGAAGAAATAATGGAAAGGAAAATAAGAGAAAGGGACTTCACTGATTTTTTTTCTCCAAATTACATACAATATGCCTTTAGATCAAACCATTCCATTTTTTTCAGTCCAGACTTTAAACATAACATATGTAAATACACAGTCTCTACATGTTGTCGTTTTTGTTAATTTTTTTTTTGCTTGTTTTAGTTTTGTTTGTTTTAAAGAAAGAGAACATAAAGTTGGGTGGGTAAAGAAGTGGAACGGATCTGGGGAGAACTGATGGAATGAAGAACATTATTAAAATATAATGTATGTAAAAAATTCAATTAAAAAGTCTTAAACTTTTACACATTAAAAAAAATTTTCCCCCAGCAGCTGAGGATTTGTGCTTGGCCAGTTATGTTTATTATTAAGTTTTTAAAAGGCACAACATGTATGATTGACACAGGTTTTCTTGATGGTTCCATAAGTTTCCTTCCCCAAAGGATGTTTCCAGAAAGGTTCTGGACTGCATCTCTGTACAGGAGGGGAGGATCATGGGAGGTCCTGCCTCTAGGATGGCTGGATCACTGGCAGGCAATTGAAATGTTGGAATCCAGCAGTAACCATTCTCTAAGTTAGAGACTTTAGCACCTGCTCCTCATCTTTGAAGGATGTTGCTCTTCACACTTTCTTGTTTTCCCCCCTTTTTGCCGTTTTGGGGAGAGAGTAATTTGCCCAAGACTCTGCTATGGCTTTCACAGGAGCACCTCTGCTACAAATCACCAGCTACTTACATGGGATTATGTGGGCTGAATTCTGAGTGTGTGGGCAACATTATTTCAAATCATAACCAGCCTTTGTCCTATATTTTTTCATATGTTATGATTCTACTCTGTTTCGAATGCCTCCGTGTCACTGAATTTTTCTAAAATATAGTTTAGTTTCTAACAGTTATAGGTCAGTTTATTTACTATCAGCACCAAGACATATTTGACCATGTACCTGTTAGTGAATAGTTGGCATACCTTTTTAAACAGATAATATTGTTAAGTGTCATCTTTCCACAGAAATACTTGCCAATTATGATGCTTATTCTACCTACTTGCATGGACTTAGAATCACCTAGAAGGTGCAGGTACAGAGGTGTCTGTAAGATCACTTGCAGGGAGGTTTAACTGAGAAAGGAAAATCTACTGCAAGCTTGAGCTGGGTAACCAGAATAAGGAAAGGGAGAAAAGAGCACAGAGACTGATGATTCCTAGCACCTATCACTCTGTGTTTCCTGGCTGCAGAACTAACACATCCAGCCATCTCATGGTCCTACCAGCTTCCCCTCCATGTAGGACTGTGTTCCTCAAATTGTGAACCCAAATAAATCCTTACTTCCTCAAGTTGTTTCCATCAGGCATTTTGTCATAGCAATGAGAAAAGCAACCAATATGCCTATTTTATGGATATTGTGGTTTCAAAGTGAGTAAATAATTTGATTCAATACATACTTAACAAATTGTTTTCTAATGGTTATTGCAAAATTTGCCCTCCAATTAAAAGTATACAAAACTCCATCTCTTCTCAATCTTTCATATCTACTTTATTTGGATTTTTTGATCCTGTCATTTATATTATTGTAAACAATATCATTTATGGTGCAATTGATGAAAAATTGTGAAATGCCCTTCAAATTAAATATATGAAACCTAAGTGATGTTTGTATAAATTCATTATAATATGTAATGATATGTGTGAATTTATGCACATTATACTTCCATAGAGCTTTAAAAATAAAATCTAATTAACAATTGAAAAATGCAAAACCTACTCCTCCACTTGAACTTAGAATAGACCTTTGAGTAATCTCTAAATCTGTTTTTCCCATCATTAACACAAAGAAAAGCAAGGGAATTTTGTGGGGAGGAATGACAATATGTATAGACTTTCTTCTTCCCAAGTCATCTTTTAAAAAAAAAGTTCAAGTAGGATTTCTGAATAAATATCTAAAAATTAATTCATCTGTCTTCTTTCAAGGGTAATTTCTTTATTTACTGCAATGTGTAAAATGCACAGAAATTTGTTTAAGTATAGAAACAGTATTCAACAATGTAGTTTTTCTTAACTCAAATTTAGGCTGTTCAACACACTTTTTAAAAAAAGAAAGAAAAGAAAAGGTGAGAACATTGACTGCTGTCACAATCCATGGTCTTTGTAAAACTAGTGTTTGTGAGCATGCTCACATGCTCGATGCCATCCAAAGAAAACTGCACGTTCACAGTCCAAACTAACTGTATCTTAAAGCAATACTATGACTTCAACTAGTAGAGTTCAAAGCATTTCTTCTATTTATTATTGCTCATGTCTTAAAATTAATGGAAGGCACCAATTTCCATTGTGAAGAAAATTCCTAGTCCATCACTGCCCAAATGTATTAAAATTAGATTCTTCCACAGATATTGTAAGCAGTGTGTTTTATACACTCTCTAAATTACTTGTAACTGAAAATGACCTGACCAAGGAATAGAAATTATTTACATTATCATTATCATTTTAATTATCATTACAAGCAGAGTGAGTGTCATTAAAAGATACTGGCTTTTCTTGGGGAAAAAAGAAAGAAAGAAACTAGTGATATAAGTTGCTGCTCTTAGACTGTTCACTAAACATAAATCAGTGTTGAGTGATACTTATTCTTTTAGAGAAGCTGAAACTGTCTTTAAAAAGCCCAAAGATGAGATTCCTTTCCAGAAGATGTGAGGATCCATATTTGATGATACACATGCCTAAAAGGAAATAATACCACATGAGTAGAAGCTGTTTCTGCTGGAACAATTCTCTTGATCAGAGATGGTCGAACTATGCATTTGATTATTATGCAGAAACCCATAATTTCCAATAGACCTCTGAAAAATACTGCTAAATGTTTAACTAAATTTACTTAATCCATGGAAACAAGCAATATCATATTTATTAATTCTTCCCAGTGGCATCGGGGTTGCAGAGAAAATGGGAATTAAATGAAGTTAGATGGCTGAGCCTTAAGAAGCTGTCATCAGAAATATGAACATAAAAAAATGATGGCTTAATAGAAGAAAAGATTCTGCATGTAATAAGGAAAGTTCACTTCTCCCAAATGGACTTTGTTTTTTCTACTCTGTAAACAGAATCACAAGCAAGTTGCTCCCACAGTAATCCTGTAGCAACCACATGGCAAAGTAAAGACTAGTGAAGCTGGCCATGTTTACTTTTCAAACTTCTTATGCCTTGTCCTCAATGAACTCCAGACAGCATGTTCATTTGTATCACAAATAATATGATCAAAGACATTTAAATAATTGGCTAATATAGACCTAAAAACACAGTTATGTGTAAGCTGTAAAGTGTTCATCAGAGTGGCTCACGAAGAAATTGTGGGGGTGGCTCTAAAGGGGTGGTGGTAGTTCTGTGTAATGTACTTGTATATATGGTCATTTGGTATTAAATAATCAGTTCATGTGCTCTTTCCTAGGGAAAAATAAATCTGCTTAACTTCACTCAGTAATGGACTGTGATGTGGAAGAGTAAGAAAACTAAACTCTTTTCTGAATTCCTACAAAAGCAAAGAAGATTTCCCGTAAGGTACCCAGAAAAATAGAAGACATTACAGGCTGTTCTTCAGATTGGATCTGCTGCATTGGTAAGTAAGGGGGTTTCAGCAGAACATTTTATACTTGAATTAAAAAGGATCTTGTCTCTGTGTTGGGTACCATATCTATGTATTAAAAAAGGATTGAAAATTTGAAAAAAAAGTAGAAAATGTAACAAATGAGGCAAGGTTTCCAGGCTGGCAAGGCGAGAAACACAACGAAGTTGGGATTGACTGAAGGCTAAAGAGAAGAATGGGGAGGATCTCTTCAAGACAGAGGAGCAATTTTTCACCAATGCCTAGAGAAATGTTTGGATGTTGAGAAAAAAGAATGTTTTCTTCTGAGATACAGAACAAGAAAGCAATGATTATTAGTCTTCAACCCAAAATACATGATAGTGATAAGATATACCATTGAAATATTCATAGATTCATTCAGACAATATTCACAGACTACCTACCATGTGGTAGACTAGACAGTAACCAGATATAGCAATTTTAAAATAACCTATATCATTAATGGCAAATTAAAAGCAAGGAATAACATTTTAAAATAAGAATTCTTTGATAGCTGGGCAGTGGTAGTACACGCCTTTAATCCAGCACTTGAGAGGCAGAGGTAGGCAGATCGCCTGGTCTCCAGAGTGAGTTCCAGTACAGTCAAAATTACAACAGAGAAATCCTGTCTCAAAAACGCCAAGGAAAAAAGAAGTCTTTGATCTGTAAAACAAACTTATAAAT
Organism: Cricetomys ansorgei; assembly: GCA_026225945.1. NCBI lineage: Eukaryota > Metazoa > Chordata > Mammalia > Rodentia > Nesomyidae > Cricetomys > Cricetomys ansorgei. Next base: position 45,863,221 of record JAMJFZ010000107.1, on the reverse strand, counting down.
CAACTTTTGCAAACATATTTTAATTTATTTGCTAATAATTGGCACACAAGACCTGTGTATATAAATCATGCACAATACACTTTTTAAATCTGTATTCCTAGGAGAATGACTAAATTAAGAAGAGTTAGTTCATATCTTCTGTCTTTCCCTTCTACTGTGACCAAATGGAGCTAGGTGGATCTGGGTGACTGTACCTGCGTTGAGACTCTGCCAATCTAACCAATACTCAGCATATGTTTTTGTTTTGAGTGAAACACTGAAATTAGAGAAATATCTCAGTTGCTAGCCCAAAATTATATTATGAGAGAACAGATGGGTGGCAGCATGAATTTTCTACATGCAGGCTAGACAGAACAGTCTTTGTCAGCAATTAATATCTGCACTAACAAGTCTGTGATTCTCAGTAACTTATATTGTTAGTGGGTGACTATTTTCCAGAAAATATGATTAACAGCATCTTCTCATCATCTAGTACAACCTGCTTTATAGACTATTTTATCAGAAAGCATTTTATTTGGTTCACTGTACCTACAGAATATTTCCTCCAATAACTTAACTTTACTAAAAAGTATTTTTCCTTGTGTGACACGCTGTGCATTGAGACTGTATGTTCTAATCATATACTATTATTTTCACAATGCTCAAGTTGGTAAGAAAAGATTATTAATGAATTTATGTGACTTAATGTAATAGGCTAAAAAATTACAGTCATTTTGATTAGGAGATTTGAGGAAAAGAGCAATAAAGATCTTTCCTATATGTAATGGTATTTAGGTTAATAGTCCTTGTCCATTTTCTATTGCTATCATAAAAATTACTATAAACTTGGTGGTTCAGGTTAACAAAAATGTAATATGTTGCAGTTCCATATGTTAAAAAAGTACGGGGAGCATCTCCCATGCTAGAGTGAGTTAGGCTGAGTTCTTTCACAAAGCTACAGGAACTTATCTGCTTCCCTATATTTCTTTTTTATCTTTCTTTTTCTTTTTTTTTAAGACAGGGCTTTTCTCTAGTATAACTCTGGCTGTCCTGTAACTCACACTGTAGACCAGACTGTCCTGGAACTCAGAGAGATCCACCTGCTTCTGCCTCCTGGTGCTGGAATTGAAGGTGTGCCCCACCACCAGCTGGATTGTTTTCTTGTATTTCAATACTCTATAGGCCACCAGCAGTCCTGAGATTTTGGCCCTTCCATTTTCTAAGCAAACAATGTTATATTTCTCTTACAATTCTTAAGTAATTACTTCTTTCCGTGTCTCTGCATTTTGCCTGCTTCCTTTTAATTTTTATGAATATATATGCCTTTAATTTTTAAGATGATTTGTATTTTACATTTTTTTTTTCAACAACTTACTTGGTTTATCCTTTGATGATTTCATCCAGGTATATAGGATGCTCTGACCACCATAGCCCTCACTCACTTCTGTCTCCCTCCCAACCTTTTCTCCCTTCCTCCACCCTATAAACTCCTTTACTACACTCATGTCTTTTGCTTTGTTTGGATCCCAGTTAACCATGGTCATCCATGTCACCATGAGTTTGGAATTATTGGCTGTAGCCTGGTGTGCTTATCAGTGAGTACAATACTGAAGACAATAAGTTCCCCTCCACCCAGTTCCCTGGGGAGGGGTGGTACCTTGTGGGCCCCTTTCAGCTTGTTCAAGCCCATTGTAGAAAGCCTCAGCTGCTGTGGGATCATGACAACACTGGCTATGCCATGCTTGAAATACGGAATTCTACAGACTACTTCCCTATCTTCTGGCTCTTCCATTCTCTCTCCCCCTTCTTCTATAAAGTCTCCTGTGCTTTAGAGGGGATGCTATACATGTCCTTTTGGGGCTGAGCTTATCACCTCTGGTTATTCTTCTTCTCTGCACCCTATGCAGCCATGTGTCTCAGCATTCACTGTCATTTATTTAAAAAAAAATAGATCGTTCTCTGATTAAGGCTAAGACTAGCATTTGTCTATGCATATAAGGGCAAATAGACAGAAAGCACTATGATGCCATTTCACTTTCACTAAACAACAGTTGTAAGTTTGCCCTAGGGCCTTAGGCTCCTCTGCTTCTCCATGGTTATTTTGTATTTTTGTGCTTGATTTTTTTTGTTTCGTTTTTTAAAGATATTTTTAAAAAGATATACACACAAATTCCAGAATTTTTGATACTGTTATCAATAGATGGCATTCATCATGCTTTTAGAAAATGCTGCTTTATAGAAAATTAATAAAAGGAAAAGCTAGCAAAATAAAAATAACAGTATTGAAGACTTCAAGACATTTTAAATGGGCATTTATTTCAGTGAGACAAAACTATTTTTCATATTCCATGTGGTTCCATCAGTATTTTTATATACTAATGATAATGAGAGAAGCCGAAGCATGTATAGAAAGACAGTGTAGAAAACAATGGGGTATCTCATACAAGGAATTAAAGCGCACAGAATAGTATTGGTTCACTTCTATATTATGAAATCTAAGGGATATCATAATTTTAAAGGTCAGTTTTATATATGAAATGCAAATGCTAGGATTTTCCTGGAATAACTTTAGATAATTTGGAAATGTGGTCTCTTACTCTGGACACCTCACCACACTGGGAAAATTACACACACATACACACACAGACACACACAGACACACACACACACAGACACACACACACACACACACAATGAAACTATGTGATATTTCTGTATAAATCATAAAATATTACATAACTATGAGGAATTTCTTTGCAATTTTTACTGATTTTTAGATATATCACTGTTCACTAAAAGAGACTCACAATTGATGAGTGGTATTTGTTTTCCCTTTCTTTTTATTAATAGAACAATTGTGAATGACTAAATAATTATTGTCCCAATTCATATCAAAACAGATTCTAGATTCAGGCATTGGGTAAATAAAATTCTTTCACCTCTTGGGTGGCCACTCCTACTTCGTGTTGTCAATCCAAGGATTAAACATTGAGTTTCGGAGGGGATAAAAAGCACATTATGTTATTTCAGCCCATTCTTGGCAACTTGGCTCTGATGGAAAGAAGACTAATGGAGTCATGTATAAGGAGAAAAGTACTTACTAATGTGAGAAAACTGATCATATTGAAGGACTATGGAGAGATTTGTGTTCAGTCAACAAAGATTTATAATGTCTATGTGTGTGAGGGGGGCATGTTAATCCCAGCAAAATGAACTGAAATTTAGAGTGGTTTTTATTTTAGAAAAAGTGATGTATATAATACCAATGCAATTTTATCTTTGAAAAAAAAACAATTCCCAAAGGTGGCCAAAAGCAAAAAATATCTGAACTGTCATGAAAGAGATGTTAATCAATAATATGATGTCACTATCTGGGCAGGAGCTCTGGGATGTGATTGTCAAGCCCTTGGGGATCCAAATGTGTGATAGTTCAGAAGTATATAGAAGTATATAGAAGTCTCTCTCTTTGGAATAGGTTCATCCATGGAAAGTACCAAGGGGACCATCGGCTGTAGGTTCAATATTCACAAAACTTTCATCTTCTCTGACCATAAATAGACAGGACAGCCCTCACATAGTGCAACTTTATCAGAATGTTACCTTCCACTAACTGAAAGCCATTCTCAGACTCAGGCTCCGCAATTTCAATGGGGAAATCAGCTTTCCTGCTTTCCACACTATGCCCTCCTTCAACTCATTTCTACAGAGGTTCTGAAACAAGATGAATATCCAGTGTCCCATCTCATATTTTATCATAAACCTGCTCTACTGCCCTTCCTTCCTACCCTGATACATCCAGACCAGGATGTGTGCCAGTGACCCATCTCCTGCATCTCCCTTACCAACACTGTCAAGCAGATGAAGACCGATATCAACAAGCACACATTTTCAGAAGGGACAGATAGACATCTTGGATAAGCATAGGTCATATGGGGAAGATGGGGTCTTGGAGATGTCTCTCATGTACCTGCCTTCTTCACGAAGGATGACAACAAGATCCAACAGGGCCGAAAAGGTTCCCTATGCTGAGACATCAGAAAGATGCTCACTCTGGTCCAGCAGCCCCTTATCACAGAACACCAACCAGGCCTGGATTCATGAGTTACTGGTGAGATGGAGAAGTTCCTGACCTTGATGTCTATCCTTCCACTTTCACTGACACTCATTTTTATATGTAGACAAAGAAGTGGCTTATCAGTTTAAAAGAACCCCCTATGTAACACCACCTTTCTCCCAAAAGGATGTTTTCCAACAAAGTAAACAAGCATAGATAGCATGTGTACAAGGAAAGAAGCAGCTGGAGACTGTGTTATTTTACATTAAGCTTGAAGCCATAGGTGTCCCAACACATTGGAGGCATCAGATCGGAACTGTCAGCTTTGTGGCCAGAGAGACTGAAAATTCTAACATGCACTTAGAAACTGTTTTGCTAAAAAGCATTGATTTCTCACTCTAGCCCATGATTTAAGGGAAGAAGAAAGACTGACAGCTCTGACTTCATTTTCTGTTTGTGCCCTTTACTGGGAGTCAGATTCCTGCTTGACTCTGCATAAACATCTTAATCATTCAAAGAGTTTCAGTCTACCTCATTCAGTTTGTTCCTCTTCAAAGCTAAAGGCACAAATATAAGGTTTGTTGTCTTAAACTGGCAGTCACCTGGAATCTCAGGGACACTAGATTGTCATCCCAGAGTAGACCGTTCCTTAATTATATTTACTTCTGTTTTCTTTTCCTAATCTTCCTCATTTAAGTCTGATGCTATCAGAAGCCTGAAGATGAATGTACAGTCACTGAACTCTGTTGTCTTTTGTGGGACTGTCCTAGAGCTAAGAGCAAGTTGAAGCTAGTTTCAAACCCTGTATTGTCCCTAGAGATGACAACAAAAGGTGTTTGGTTGTTCCTTGCCTTAGCCTGGCAGCTTCAGAGAAGCAAAGAAATGTGGCAGATGCTGTAGCTGGAAGCATAGGGAGGCTTGAGCTCCACATGCAGATGAGGCTACTCCCAGTATCCTTGTCTTAACCAATGGGAATTATTGGGGTCAGTGACCACTCCCACCACTGTAATCCCTTAAAAGGTACCCCCAAACCTTCATTAAACAAGATTGAGCAATGACGCATTTCTCCCAAGTTTGTACACTCATGATTCACTGGGCTTCACCAAAGACAAGATGTGAATGCAGTAAGAACCTCAGCCCCCCACTCCATGTTCTCCCATGGCTGTCCACATGGAGACACCAGCCGAGGGTAGCCACTGCTCCTCCAGGCCAGGAAGCTGTGGCTGGGGACATGTGCATGGGTGAGGATTTCAAATCAACAATCTTTGTCTGATGCTCTTGTTGATATGCATACTGACTCAATCCCATTTCTCTGCTTTCCCCATTTCTTGTTGCCTCATTTGGTGTACTGGAACAGATGGGTGTGCTTAGCAACTTGGAGGCACCCTAAAAGCTGTACTATCAAAATTATGACTTTAAGAATTAAGTCTCTGAGAAGATGTCCTTGCGAAGTACACATGTGTTCAAGTGTACAAGCAATTTAATTTCTCTATTAATTAGAAACAACAGCAAAACTCTGTCTGCAATAACCCTGAGAAGTTGACAGTATGAATCCTTGTACTGACAATGTAATTCAGGATGAGAAGGTTTAAGTTGTATTTATGTGGTAGGTTGGAATTCTTTACAGAGACACTAAAGCATTTAAAGCGGTAGTTAAGGGTGCTTATCCTACTTTCCAGTCTTAAAAGGAGTTTTTCTATAGACATTAGATGAGCAGGCATAGAGATAAGGAGCAAACACAGTTGTTAGACTTGATTATTCTTTCATTTTATGCAAAATAAGCATTTTAAATATGTATGCAAAATGAGTGGGTTTATTATAACAATCTATACATGCATAATGCAAATCTTGCTCATAGTCACATCCCTGTTCCTTTCTTTTACCCCTTCTGCATTCTAAATAGTCTGGTTGTTACCCTTTCAAATAGTTGCCTTCTCCTCTATCTGTCTGTCCATCTATCAATTATCTATCTATCTATCTATCTATCTATCTATCTATCAATTAGCTATCTATTACCAAACTATCTGATATATATATATATATATATATATATAATCTATCTAACATCTAATAATCTAACTATTTATCTATCTACCTATTCATCTATGACTTCTATCATCTGTCTGTCATCTAATTCAAATTAGACTCGGCATATGAGAGAAAACATACCACATTTTTCTTCTGAGTATTTTTTTTATCATGATGGTCTCCACTTCCATTCATTTTCCTGAAACTTGTAAACAAGTGCATTTTGGTTACATTTTGGGTTCGCATCCTGATTAGTAAGAAGCCAAAATAAATATAGTGAAGACATAATAGAGTAGATAAAGATGTAATTGGGAACTTGATGCATGAGTCTTACACATGTGAATACAAGGGTTAGTCCATGTCTGTATATCCCCAACTGAAGGCACAGCAACTGAAATGATTGAGAGGAATGCTTCTTCACATACTGGCTTTATACCAAGTTTTAGTTGAAAATGAAGGAGAGAGCACCTAGGAGTACATTAACATAGGAATCTGTCCCTGAAGGTGCCTGACTTGCTTAGTGGCTATCATCAACATATAACTCCATTCCTTATTATCTAATCAAATTTCATTATGCGTATGTACATCTTCCTTATTCATTCATCTGTTGATGAATATCAAGATTAATCCCCTACCTTAGATGCTATGCCTATGATGGGTACCTGGACATGTAGGTTTTTCTGACACATCCTGACTTAGAGTCCTTGAAGTATAATCCTAAGAGAGGTATAACTCTATTATATTTTCAAAAATTTTATTGAGAAACATTCATATTGATTTCCATAGGGCCAGACAAATTTATCTTCTCAGAAACATTGTATAGTTCCCTTCCCTACTCCCACAACCTTTCCTAGATATGTTTGTTTCCTTGATGATAGCCATTTTAACTAAAATAAGATAAATCTTCAGTAGAATTTTGATTTAGAATTCTCTACTTCATAAAATGGTAAAGATACTGAACACTTTTTCATATATTTATTGTCTACTTGTACTTCATGGTTTACAAAGTACTTGTTAAATTCATTTGCCCATTGATTTATTTTTTGTTTTAAAATGTTTACTTCTTTTTATTTTAGGTGTATAGTTTATGAAAATTTCTCTTAATTTATAGGTCATTTCTTCACACTGTTAAGCATTTACTTTGCTATACAGAGCTGTTTTTAAGTCCTTTACTTTATTATTAAATGAAAGGTTTTCAAGAACTTGGCATAAATTAGAACCCTTGAGTGCTATTGATGAGAATGTAAAGAGATGTAATGACTAAGGAAAACAATGTCATTGTGCTTAAAAATATTAAGTAATTACTCATGCTTGGGCAAACCTACTTCTGGACGGATATCCCAAAGAACTGCAAACAGAGCCTCAAAGAGTTTCTTAGCAAAGTGATCACAGTATCTAAAATGTGAAAGCAACACAAATGTCCTTAATAATGACCAGATAAACAATATATGGTGTGCATATAAAATGTATATTTTTAGTCTGATAAAAAAAACAAACAAGCTATGTATCATGTGCTACGACATAACTGCCTCTTGAAATAATAGTGTTAAATGCAGTAAGTCTGTTACTTAAAGACTGTGCAACTGAACTAATAAAACATATCTAGCACAATGAAATTCACAGATAAAGTAAATTGATGGTTACCAGGGCATGAAGAGAGTGAAATAAAGGGAATTGCCATTCAATGAGTGTTGAGTCTTCACTTGATAGATGAAGAATTTCTAGAGCTTGGTCACATCTGTGCAAATGTATCTAAATTAACAGGACTAAATTGTACACTTGTAGAACTGTTTAAGATAGAAAGCGTTAAGTGATATATTTTACCATAATTTATTTTTAAGTCTAACTTATATCCTAGTGAGAGTCATAGATCAGAAAAGAACAAATTAAATGGAAGAAATCCTGCAGCCATTAGGGAAACACATTACTGGCAATGACTTCAAATACACAGCCTGTGCCTCCATGGCAGTTCCCAGTGTATCACAACAAAGGGTTAAATAATAGCAATTTTGTTTCAGGTAATATTCTACAATGCTATGTATATCCAAGAACCCACTAACCTCCTGCTGGTAATTACTTAAAATTATTAGGGTACAATATTTTGAACAGAGTTTGTGCAAAAAAAAGAGAGAGAGAGAGTCCAAAACAAAATAAAATGCCAATAAAAATTCTGAATAATCTGAATATCTGTTGTCTTACTACAAATAATGGACATATGTTGATATATATGATATATTGATATCAGTCATAGTATTGTTAAAATTAGTATCACCTTTCTCAGTTTTAACTGTGAGTCCAAGATAGTAAGCAAAAACTATATTCACAGTGCAATTGGATTAAATTCCACCTCAGTGGACTTCATCAAGGAGGTGGTAGAATGATTTTTGTGATCCTCAAAAGACACTCTCTGCCTGTTCTTTGAAAAATACTGAAGATAAAAATAAGATTTTTTTTTTGTAGGAACGATACTGGTTTGCTTCACTATGATGGCTACTGTGCCACTAGGTGTTTTCTAAGGGCCAAAGGTGCCTGGTGGTGTTCAGTCTATGTCTGAATCGAAATGAATGGAGACTCAGAGTCCTGGGGCATCTACCACAGAGGCTGGTCATTTGCTATAACCTTCTGGCACCTGTTCCTAGAGCCCCGACCTTTTGACTTCAATCCAAAGTTCTTACAACAGCGCCCTTTCCTCTGAGGCTCCAAATACACCAGCGGAGAAAAATACAAAACGTCCTAGTTTCAGGTTTATCTTGAGTCTTGCCCCAGAGAATTATGTGGATGGATTTCTCCAGGAAAGGATAAATCATCAGTTTCCCAGGTGCTCGTGGAAAAAAATATAAAAGGTTGACCACAGAGATAAAATCTTGCATTTTACTGCCACAACCAGAAGGTGAGTAATCCTTCACTGTTCAAAGCTATACACTCTACATGACAATCGAAAGAAAAGAAGAATGGGTTCGAAGACTAAAATTCAGCGGACAGTGGTGTCAGCATCATGGCTTGTTCCTGGGGAAAGCATAGATACATTCTTTCGCTGTGCTTGCATTGAGGCAGTTTGTTTCTTGTTCTCTTTGCCCAAGGAGAAAGAGCTGAAGAGGGGGGAAGCAGCTGCATACAGAAAGTGGATACATTTAGTGAGGTACACTTCTACCATGTCCCCCAAAGAAATAATTGGTAGACTGAAGATACCTGACCATGTCCGCACTGTGGAATAGCATGAAGCATCCCAATTAAATAGAGAAAGAATTCAATGGCTACCCAAATATACATATCACAGGTAATGTTTCTAGGTGCATTTTAAGTAGTTTGCTGCCCAGACCGCTCAAAGGATTGCTTTACACAGCTCCAGAAATGGCCCTGCATGCCAAAACGGTCCTTCAAAAAACCACAAAACTACTTGATATACAGTGTGCCTAAAAGAAAAATTCCCACAAGGTATCATAAATTGAATTCCTTAAACATACTGCCCACAGATGAAGCAAAACTGTGGTTTAAGTCAGAGACAGACACTGCATTCCTTTACATAAAATTCCATCTGAAAGGAAAGCATTGGGATTTAAAGCTGTTACTTTAAATATGCTATTGTAAGTTAGAATTTATTTGCATTAAAAGAAAAATGTGCATAGGTGCATGAAAAATTAACCACAAAATGACAGAGATGGTATTTTGAAAATTTAACTTAGGTTCAGGAAATACCAGTTGTTCTAAATTTATTTTATTTTATTTTATTTTATTTTATTTATTTTATTTTATTTTATTTTATTTTATTTTATTTTATTTTATTTTATTTTATTTTTATTAAACTCACCATGCTCCACAATACTTGGAGATTCAGGGCTCCTCAGTAGTAAAGAAAATTTGACTGACTTAATCAGCATCTTAGTTGTACATGACTATTTTATAAAAAGGTTAAAATCAGTTAAGCTAAAGGTAGTTTTTGAAAGAAATCAAAGTTTACATGTGTGTAAAACTATGGAAATAAACAGCATATAGATGAAGTTTAGCATTTGCTCACATTTACTTTACAAGCAAATCTTCTTGTTGGAATCATGGAGACATGATTGTCTTTGTGGATCCTCACAGTGATCTCTTAAAAGCTTCCTCAAGAATTGTCAGTGTGTGAGAATGTGGCCACAGGGAGTCTCTGCAACAATGATGCCCGAGTCTCAGGAAACACTTGCTATATACAGTACACAGTTACATCCTGGCTGCCTTGGCCTCTACAGAGTGATGTAATTGGTCTTGATGGAAAGACAAACATCTGTCTATATCTTCTCCTGTCTCAATAAACTGGATAGAAATGTGTGATATGTAAAAGTGCAAAACAGAGAGGTCTTGGCTTAAAGCATGTTGTAGTGGGCAAGAGCTCTGGGAAGTTAGGCTACAAATTTCAAGGCCAGTAAGATAATGTGGTACAACTTAACCTGACAAGGTAGAGTGATTTTGCAAGAAACGTTCCTTAACCAAAATAACCTGTGCAGAGATTCATTGTCCATTATCCATGCAAGAAGTTGCTCATTAATATATAATATATAATAAATATATAATATACAATAATATATTATATAATAATATATAATATAATATAATAATATATAATATAGTATACGTGATTTTAAAAAAACTAACCAAAGCCAGCTTTGGAAGAAAACATTAATTTCTGCTTACAGGTTACTGTCTATCATAGAGGGAAGCCAAAGAAGGAACCTGGAGGAGTGAACTAAAGCAGGGGTCATTAAGGAGTACTGCTTACTGGCTTACTATTTATAGCTTAATCAGCTTTTCTTTAAAAAAACAAACTATTTGGTATTATAATATGATTAGTACATTTCTTCATTCCCTTTCCTCCCACCAAACCCTGCCATATACACTCCTTACTTTCCTTCAAATTCATGGCCTCTTCTTTACTAATGGATATTGTAGCTTTATTTCATACATAACCCAATACCACCTGCCCAGGGATCACACTGCCCACTGTAGGCTAGACCCTTCCACATTGATCATTAATTTAAAAAAAAAAAATGTCTTACAGACAAATTCACAGGTCAATCTAGTAGAAGAAATTCCTCAGTTGAAGTTTCTTTTTCCCAGGTGACTCTAGTTTGTGTCAAGTCAACAAAAAGTAGCCAGCATGGTTAATATTACCCTTTAGATTGAGATTCTATGAATGGATGATTGATGATATTTAGTTTGATAAAGGGGATATGTGTTGAAATACTTAGGTATTTCATGAAAGAAAAGTGAGACTTTTTCCATTTTTAATTTTTTTGAAATTTTTGGGGGCATATAAAAAGTAGGTTTTAAAAAAAAGTCTTGAATCAGAAAAGTTTTTTTTTTTTTAAATACAGTACCTCATCTTGACCAAATAAAAATTAAGCTTAACAAAGCAATGGTATTACAGACCTTTGTCCCTTGGCATAAATATTAAGCTTGTTTAGGGTTGCCTTTAGACACAAAAGAAGTATAAAGAAACCCTGGCATCAGGAAATGATTGAGGACAGGCTTTGCCATCATTTCCAAATTTGGCTGACAGTTTTATAGCAAATTGCAATTAGTAATTGTAGATAGAAGAAAGTAATTGATAGAAGAAAAAGAGGTTAACTTAGGATAAAAGAGGATAAAAATATTCAAAATGATCAGATATAGATTTTTCATACTTAATAACTGCCTACAATATATATGCTTCATATCTTATACACACTAAAAAAAGCATATTTTCCCTTACAGGCAAGAAGTAATTTATCTAATAATTATGCTAAGTTGTAACTGACATGTCTGATCTAAGCTAACTTCATTCTTCAATGTGAAAGGGAAATAGATTTTAATATAAAAATGTTTCCTAGGCTCATATTTTTTAAAACTGGCATAATTTCCCTGAGCATTAAAGAATTTTTTTTCAAATATGACATTTAATTCCAAGACAAGTAAGATGCCTCAAGATCTCCTTTGTGAGCAAATTTTTTTAGACAGGGTCTCATGCTGGAGCCCTGGCTGCTCTAGAACCAACTAGGTAAGCCATACTGCCCTCAAACTTATAGAGATCTGCTTGCTTCTGCCTCCTGAGTGTTTCAGTCAAAGTACATGTGCCACCACACTGGACATGAATAAAATTTTTAAAGTACGTTTCTATGATCTTTGTAACATGACAAATAATGCTTTAAATAACAAAAACATTAAATAAACTTTCATGACAATAAAGAAATAGTTACTAATATAAAATTACATTCACATATTTTATTCATAAAATTGGAACTCATTATCTCTGGGAAAAGAAAACTTTTGCTCCATAACTTCAGTTTTGTTAAATTATATCATGACATCATTCAAAATATTTAACCAAGAAAAGTTAAGACTGTCATTTTATGAATTTGGAGTTAAATTAATACTTCCCAAGTCAGTCAGAAGACTATATAACTTTTTAATATATTTGTTCCACAAGCTAATGCTCAGATTCCAAGACATGTGAGAATTCCTCTTGAAGGAACACAGTGGATCTGAAACAGGGCACACATTTCTGTCTTTTTCTGTGGGTCTAGAGATTGAACCTAGGACTTTGCATGTCCTTGACAGGCATTCTACTCCCAAGCTGTAACCCCACTCAGAGATACTCATCCTTTTATTACACAACACACTACACATACTAATATAAAAAACACAAATCTATTTCACTCTCTGTCCCTAATGAGTTAGCAGAATTAAGCACTTCTACTCTCCTTATTATAAAGAACTTTATAGTCAGTCTTTCACAAAAGCCCCAACCCAGAGCCATGCTTTGAATCATTTCATCAGCTAGCACTGTTCAGTCTCTTACTTCTGCTCTCCACCTAATGCCCATTTTCTCATTTGCTCTCCATGAGTTCACCAGGTATTGCAAGATATTACCTGCTTATATTTTATCCTAAACTGTAAAGCTCATAATTTATTCACTTGTTCTCCACTCATCCAGAACTGATGGTATGTATTTAATAAAAATATTTATTATTTATATCTATTTAATATCTATAAATGAATAATAAATAATAAATAATATAATTAATATAATATATAATATATAATACAATATAAAATATATGTTATATATAATAAATAAAATAATATAAAATAAACAATAAAATATCTATTTAATAAAGCACCAAGCTTCAGTTGAATGCTACATATGATGATATTAGCACATAGATTATAAGAGATCCTACAGAGATAAAATATAGTGAGCTTCCAAATACATTCTACAGTGTCTGAAAAAAAGTCTTGTCAATAAACTATAAAACCTTTCTATTGCTTTCCCATTCCCATGTGAATAATAACACAATAAGAATCAAGCACACACCCTATGGTTAATAATGCTATTGGAAATGTAGTTTATGAAACACATTCTTGACACTATATAACAGGCTATTTAGTAAATTAACTCCTCTAATATTTTTAGGTTCTCTTACCAAAGATTTTACTGATGTTTTCTTTATTGGTGCTTCAAATTTAAATCTGGACCTTATGCACTGAGTTATACACATGCCCTTCAAAACTTTCCTCCCTATGTTAGCATTTCTCAGCCTATGTAAGAGTGGTGGTTACCTTCTTTATAAATGCAAGCAGCACAACCTTCAAAGCATAACATGAGCACCATGATATCCCACAGTCCCACCCCTGACTACCTTGTAATTGCCGACATCTTCAGATGCTGTAGTTAAGTGCCAATGAAGAGAAATCAACATTTATTGGGAAACTTATATTCTCTTCTACATATTATCAAATTCCATTTTTTATCTCAACAGTTGAGTATATGTTAGGATTTGGAGTTCTATGTCTGAGTTTCAGATGATTCTTGGATATTTTTATTGAGATTTATACAATCCATGGGAGCTGTGAATACAAATGTCCATTGGGGCTTATATGTACATTCTTTAAGGTTTATTTATATGTATTGAAAATGTAGAACACTGAGTATACTTTGAATCCTTAGAATGCTATTTCAGAGACAGAAGTGCATTGAAACCAAGCTGCAATTTTGATTATAGCACAAGTATTCTAGCTTTTTGTCCTTTCAAATTTATGGTCACACATGATTGTATACTAACTGGCAACATTATGCAGAGCTGGTGCTGCTAATATAGCCCAAGGACTGCTTCAGGTCTTCTGACATGCCACCTTCTGTTATTCTACTTAATTCATGACTCTAGAGGGCTCACAACTCTCTAAATGCATTTTTGGAAGAATTATTGATCCTAATGAAAATTACAGCCCACATTCCCAGCTTCATGGGTTGGTAGGTATAACCAAAACTAACAGGACTAGAAGGAAAAGGCATGCCCTGACCTCAGGAATTTGACCTCATTTGACCTTTACGCATGATTTGTATAGCCATCTCTTTCCCCATCATTGAAAGAGGACAGAATTCTAAATGAGTGCTTCATGTGGGAAAACAGGAAAGCAGTCCTGCTTAGATCTTAACCCAACATTTGTTTTCTTTGATTTCTAAGTGGCTCAACATTAGCAAGTTCTCAAGTAGAAGGCTTGTCATGGCAATACATGACCTGGGAATAGCTAATTAACCAGATGTCAGATATCCTGATTGTGTGGTTGACTATTTATGCCTTTTCTCTCTTGCTATGTCTAATCTACCCTCCCCCCTCTCTTTCTGTGTATCTCTCTCCTTCTTTCCCTCTTTCTCTCTCTGTCAATTCTCTCTCTCTCTCTCTCTCTCACGCACATACACACACACGCACACATACACCAGGAGTAGAGTGATTATCTATATAAATTTCCAATGATAGTGTTAGCAACCAAATCAAATATCTATTTATGACTATGTATTGACATAAGTAGCATAATGATTTTCTTCTTGGAATATGCATAAAACTTAATATACTAAATACATTGATTATCTTCTAAGATTAAAATATTGTGTTACTATGTCTTTTCTGATGTGCTCCATATAGGCAAAAGAAAAACAGACAATTAAGGAAATGAATTTGAAATAAATCTAGGAAATCTGAGCAGTTTCTTACTGCTGTTTTGTTTTTATGAAGTTATTTCTTTTAAATTTATTTATTTGTTTTTAAGTCAGTTTAATTGTGACTAGTAGTGGGAAAAGCCAGGGGTCTGCCTGAAGAGCAGGGCTTTGGTTTTGCAGATGAAACAAACAAACAAAAAAAGATAATCCCATGTTTCTCTGTCTGATAGAAACTTCCTCATCAGAGAATGTACTGAACTGTTGCAGTAGCAGAATCTTTTAAGTCTGTGTACTTACTGGAATCTGACATTCTGTTCTGGCCCTTACTGTCACTATATGCTTGTTCTACACAAACATCCATGCAGGTAAAACACCCCCACACATAAAAAAATAAAAATTAAAGGTTAAATCTGATTTCTGTTCAACTCATATGTGTTATTGTCTTTATCAGTCTTAATATTTTTTACTGTTCTCAAAAACCAGGGAGACTGAGCATGTTACTTGGTGCTGCCACATCTTGCATATACAGGACTGGGTGTGTCTGACCAGGAATCCATGCTTTTATCTACTAGACTACATCAACAGAGGTGGAGCAGTGGCCTACAAGTACGTGAATTTCCATGTTCACTCACATAAACTAGAACTCCAAAATCTTGATATAGTTTCTGATTATGCACTAAATAACTTTACATTTTAATGATTACTTTTGCTTGTAGGGTTTTATTCTTTTATCAGCACATATTATTTATACATGATAATGGGTATTTCGTCATCAAATTTGCCTATGTCCAGAGCTTACATTTTCCTCCTATGTTTTCCTATAATAGTTTTAGAGTTTTCTATCTTACATTTAAGCCTCCAATCTGTTTTGAACTGACTTTTATGCAGGGTCAGGGTGAGAGTTTTTTGAAGGTATTGTTTTTCTGAATTTAGTAAATACTCATTGTTATCCGGCATGGCCTGTCTTAGTTATATTATTTACTATATTTTATTTTTACAGACTAAATAAAATTTAGATATTCACATTTTGCCCTTCGTGGTATAGAATGAAATTAAGTATAATAATTTGTATTAATTATTTAAGGATTCCATGCAAGCATCCATCCCCTTCCTCCTCTCAGAACCATCCCTCACAATTTCATGTTTTTCTTATTGTCATGTGTGCTGCCCATATACACAAAGATATGGGCCCACCCTCTGGAGCATTGTCAGCCTACAAAAATGTAAATCTAAGTATAAGCTGTAAGAAAATTATTTAGATGTATTTAAATAAACCAAATTCTTAAACATTTGCAATTGTTTCCTGGAGACTTTATTTCCTAAGAAGTAATACAGATCTGAACTAATCTTATCTATTCAGTAACTCCAATTGACATTGATATTAGCATATCTATTAATTATTTCTAAATAAAGGTCCTGAGCATAGAATATTAAATAACATTATTCATTCGTGTTCTATTACTGTTCTTTCCTTTAAAGAAACTGGAAAAATCCATTGCCTTAACATACTGCTAGATTCCACAAATAATTCCTAATGACCACAATACTAGATGGACACAAAGTGAATGCCATGTTTAAATGTAGTTTTCCTAAGAGTTAACAAAATCCATGTATTATTTAAAAGATGTACTTGCCCAAGTGGCATCAGAGAGACTTCCTCATGTAGTTGCAGGGAGCAGATGCAGAGGCCCAGAGCCAAACATTGGGCAGAGCCCAGAGAAGATGCAGGTGGGGGAGGGATTGCAGGAGACACCAGAAGAACAAACTCCACAGAGTCACCTGACCAGGACTCTTAGTGGCTCACAGAGAATGAAACAGCAGATCCTGCAGAGTCCCCTACATGTATATCTTAAGGTTATTTGGCATTGCATTCTTGTAAAACTCCTAAAAGTTGGAAGAGGGTTCTCTGATCCTTATACCCGTCCTTGGGACCCTTTTTTCTCATGCTGGGCTCCCTTGTACAGCCTTGATGTAGGGGCTCCAGCCAGGCAGTTTCACCTTGGAGTTTTACAGTAGTAGCTCATCTATTTAGCTCTTTGGTGTATTTTGAGTTAATGTTTTTGAACCTGGCATAAGATATGATCCAACTTCATTCTTTTGAGTGTGGATAAGCACCAATTTATGAAAAGACTACCCTTCCCCCCACAGAATGGCTTTGTCATCTGCTGAAATCATTTGACCATGTCCACAAGGGATTATTTCTAGGATTCTTTTTTCTCTTCCATAGTATTTGTAAATGCATGTCACTATGCCCTAACCGCAGTTATGATTACTGTAGTTTTATTATATGTTTTGAAATCAAGAAATATGACACCTCCAATTTAAATTTTCTGAGATTATTTTGACTGTTCTGAATCCCTTGTATTTCCATATGAATATCATGTTGGATTATTTTACATTTGCAAAAAAGAAAAAGTGTCATTTGGAATTTTATAGAGCCATTCTGAATGCTAAATGACATTTAACAATATTAACTTTTCCGGTCAAGAGTCACTAATGTCTTTGCATTATTTGAGTTTTCTTTAATTTCTTTTGCAGTTTGACAGGGTTTAAGTCTTTTGCTTTTTTGGGTAAATTTATTTCTAAGTATTTTACTCTTTGTTTCTCCATTTTTGACAGTATCATAGATGCATACAATATACTGTGGTCATCTCCATTATCCTCTCTTATTCCCCTTCTACCCTTGCTGAGCCCTCCTTCCCACATGGCCACATCCTACTTCCTTACCTTTGTGTGTCTGTTGAGGCTACAAAGTCTTGAAGTGTGAAATCTCAAGACCAATTCCTAGTTGCCCATTTCCTCATTATTCAAGCATGGCTCCAAAAACACCACCCCCTGCTGGGGACTATGTGTCCTCACATGTGTGCCTATGGAAGGGACTTCCCCTTGAAACCACATCCTTGCCTTGAATCTTTTCATGTGAGAGTGAAAACTTTAAGCCTTATTCCATTAAACCTAATGTTAGTTGTGACCTTTTCATAAATGACCTTTACTGGTTTCCTTTCAGTCTTTATTTTGAGTGTTCTCATTGTGTTGGATCTGATCAAAAGTTTTTCCTCTGTAGTGACTGAGATACTCAGGACATTTTTTCTATTCTTCACTATGAGAAGGTGAGTGCATTACACTGATTGACTTTTATATTTTAAACTGCCCATACTTTCACCACACTAATATTAATATTAATATAGGAAAGTGTTTTATTGAAGTTTTTGTATCAACCTTCATCAGGGACATTAGTTTTTAGTTTTCTTTCTTACGGTATTTTTTAAATTGTCTTTCCTGGCTTCCATCTTAGGTGAATATTGGTTTCACAGAGTGAATCTAGTAACGTTCTCTCCTTTTGTTTCGGTAAGAAGTTTGAGTGATATTCATTTTAGCTCTTCTTTATCTACTTGGTATAATTTTTCAATATAGCTTTTTAGTCAGTTACGGATTTTTAGAAGAGGTACTATAGACTTGATATTGTTATTTAATTTGTTCTGATTTTCTATTTCTTTATGATTCTGCATGTGTTCGTTGTCCATCTTTTTTATGTTGTGTGAGTTTTTGTCAGAACTTTCCTTAGTTCTCTCCTATAATCTTCTGTATTTTATTAAATAGGCAATAACATTCCCTCTGTCATTTCTGGTTTTCATTGTTTCACTTTTTTTTGCCCCATCTGGCTAGGAATTGTCAATTTATTTTCATCATTGTGAACTGGCTCCTGACTTCAAAAGTTCATCAGTTATATATTAATTTTGCCACTCATGGTTTATTCCAATCTATTAAAATGAAGACACATCAATATATTAAATTAAATGAATGCATTAACAGAATAAGATTGATCATATATACAAAAAAATCACATAAAATAAACAAATGTTTCCTTGACTAAAATCCCACTGTCTGTTCACTAAGTACATGGCAGGGTGTGGTTTACTAGATCCACATTTAGAACATTTATTTCTAAATGTTATATTTTATATATTTAATATCCAAACATTATATTTAATATAACTGACAACATGGCAAGATGTGGGGTTACTTAGCAACTAAAATTAAAATAGTAGATGTGGTTGAAACATAGATGTCAGGGAGAGGAGAGAAAGAAACCCAGTAAGATCCTCCCTCCAAAGACCCAGTTACAGGTGAGCATGGAAGAAGAAGAGTGGATGAGGCAATGCTTCTACTGTTTGTGTGACTCCAGCTTCCATACTTGTCTCAGCAATAACTATTCCTATTTAAAGAAAATTTAACCTATAAGGTAGTCTCTTGCCAGGATTTAATAGAAGAAATCTTCTATAATAGAATGAATAGTTACCAGCTAGGTATTAAATGGGCATATTTGTAAATTACTCTTTGAAAAATCAGGCAAGTTTTGATCTACAGTGTGTTTATGCCAGGCTTGTCATTCAGACTGGTGTTTGTCAAAGAATTTCCAAGTTGTTAGCATAATTGGCATTAGTATAATTAACACTGAGGCTTGTAAATCAAAGTGAAGATTTGCTCATATCCTATGAGTCATATTTTTCACTGTAAAAATAATTGCACTTTCTGTCAAGAACTGAAAATTGAAAGTTAATGCCATTTTGACTAATTTGACAGTGGTTGACTTATGTCAATTAAGTAGCTTATTAAAGAAAGAATTTATTCTATTTTAGCTATAATTAGGTAGCACAAATTTGAAAGAATTTAGAATATTGATTTTTTAAAAAATTTCAAATTCTTTGTATTTGGATCAGATTTATACTATCTAAACATGATAATATTTAAAAGCAAATGTTAATCTCTCATAAACCCAAATAATCATTGAATTCATAGGAAGACTGGAAGATTGCTGATGCGACTTTGGAGAGTTCTAGCAGTTATTTCAATTTTATCTCAATTAAAGTCTCTTCTATTACAAAACATCTGCAGCCTCTTTTTGTAACTTCGATGAAGTCCTCTGAAGATCAACCTTGTTCCTCTTCTGTAGCATCAGCATTCTTCCTCATTATTTAAAAGCATGCTCTCTTGGATTTATATACAGTGATCATATATTTGTGCTCTCTCTCTCTCAGTGCCTCTTTGTAACAACAAGTGGCATCTGTGCACATGACCTAGGGGTATAAGTCATTCCCAGGCCTTGACAGACACACTGAAGGACCAGTGATGAGAGTACACTCACCTTCCTTCCTTTTTGACCCTTCTCTTTCTTCACATTGAGTGGTGCAACATACCATATGGTACTACCCTTCTTCAAAACGAAGACAAAACACACTCAGGGTCAGCCTCACCTCTCCTTAAACTCCTATATCACTGGTTTCAACCTGCTTGATACTTACACTGGAATAGCTCTCTGCTTGGCCTAATTCATTTAACATTTAAGGAATCTCTTTTCTTAGGCTCACTGTAATGTAATCCTCCCTTGGAGTGAAGTCATCCTGGTCCTTAGTTGTTTTCATTGGTTTGTTGGGAGTGTTATTGTTCTTTGGAAAAGTGTGGTACACTCACACATTCCTAGCTGCATTTTGAATATTTATCCTTGGACCCACAGACAAGTGGTACACTTGTCTTCATCAGCCTTCATCAAAGAAACTTCTCTTTGCAGCAGAGACTGTTATAGAAAACCAAAACTGATCAAACAGTAGAGAGCAAGTGATCATGTGATAGTCATTGCCATCTGTTACATCACAAGTAAGTCTCAGGGAACATAATGGAAAAGGGGGCAGAAACAACGTAAGAGCTAGAGAAACAAAAAGTCTGCTGTGAGATCATGTCTCCTAGAAATGTCAGGGAACCTACACCCTGAAAATCTAAACAACATCGTGACCTGAACAAAGATGACACATGCTAATATGGAATGAGGCTATCTCAGAAGCCCGCAACCCTAAATAAAGAGCTACAGGCGACTCAGGAGTATGGACAGAGATCAGGAGAAATAGTCTTCCCCAGGAAAAGGCCCCTCAATTGGTTTGATATTTGATATCAAGTGGTCAGCTCTAAAATCATACACATACAACATTATATATACAGACTTAACAGGTTGCATTTATATATTTAGGAATAGATAGATGATAGATAGATAGATAGATAGATAGATAGATAGATAGATAGATAGATATTATAGATACTTTGGTAGGTAGATAGAGATAGACGATAAATAAAAAATATATAGATATATGTTTAAAGGAAAATAGCAGCAAGGGAGTAGGTACATGCAAGAGGTTGGAGGGAGGAGAGGGAAGGTGTAACATAATTATATTTTAATTAAAAAATTATTTTTAAAAATGAACAAAAAGTTGGTTACCAAAAGATAGAATTCAGTAATTTTTATGTTATTCTCAATTTTTAGTTTCTCAAAACACAGAAGACTTGTCTACTGAGATGAGATAACCCTTCTTGGATTCCATATCAGTGAAACTGTAAAAACAGTTTCTGCTTTTATTTTTGAAAATATGGCTTCTCTTGAGATTAGGACCAGGCATTCTATACTTTTGCAATTTTAATTAAATTTTCTCTAAATTTAGATCTTACCTAATTCTAACATACAGACTCTCAAAAACGAAGCTATCATCTGAGTATCTCGCTACATGGGAGAAGTAGAAGAAAAAATTTATGTCAGTACAGGTCAAAAGGATTAAGGAAGGATATCAACTTTCCAATTTATTTATGATGTAAGAAATTCTTACTCCATAAGGTAAATATGAAAGAAAACAATAACAGCCAGAAGAATCACTTTAAGAGAAATCTCATGGGCCCATAAAATCAGGAAAGGACATTTCCATTAATTCACCCTTCTCAAAAGCCTTTTAAACTGATATCTAAACTTGCATGTAACCCTTCTCTCACCATAGTCATATGGTATTGTAATCATCAGGCTCCTTTAATGTATTTATTGATTTTGTCTTCCAATATGGACTTCATGGGAGACCATATCCATCCATTTAGTAAAACACCTGCCCCATATTTCTCACATAAAAAGTGGCTGCAGAATGGATGAGTTATATAATCTGAAAAAATAATGTTCTGTATTCCTAAAGAGCAAAACAAGCCCAGTTTGTTTTCTTAGTATTGGCTGTAAAATCGCAATCAAAGTTCTATCCTTACTTCGAAGGTCTTATTTCCACGACTCGTCCCAAATCTGACACTCATTTGGAATCCCCTGACTTTCTATACCTCAGCCACAGCCATGGACTTTTATTCCAGTCCATATGTTGTTTTATTTAAATAAAACATAAATTTTATTTGTACTCTTTAGCTGTTAGGACAGCTTCAGTTATCAGCCTTTGCACCTGTTACTCCTTCCTTTATCGTTGCGTCTTTTTTCCCATCATCCTGCAAGAATCAAATAGGCTGCATCTTCATCTTTAATCTCCACCACTGCCAGAACGAAATTTGCGTCAAGCCCTCTGCCTAGATTCCTGCAAGTATTTTACTGTCAGAATCACTGCTTATATTTCTCTGTCTTTCCCACATTTTACCTTATTTTCTTCTTTTCTTAACATAATTGGAAACTTATTGCAGAGTTAATTTTATTTCCATTTCATCTTCATTTTCACAAATGCCTATGATGGCACTTTCCATATGGAAGGAGAAGGATAAACCTTGATACAGTATGCCTAGCCTACGGGTGATGGCAGCTGCAGCCTATCAAACACATAAGTCTTCTATTCTCTCCACCAATGCTCTGTCTGGTTTTCTAGTTTTCAGGGCATACAGTCAGCTGTAGGTGATGTCATTTGATTTTCCTCTTGCATGGAAAAGGTTGGAAGAAAGGCACTCTTCCTGATCAGAAAGCTCAGGTCCTGATGTCACATTTGCTTTTCTACAACACCTTTCAAAGTAAGTTCACAGCTCCTATTACCCAAAGAGTTTCTTTTACTTACGAATTAATAACATGAGATGCACAGCAGAGTAATCTGGGTAGAGGCTGGAACAGGTGTGATTCTTCACAGCTTCACTTGAATACCATTCCTTTTGCTGAATATCAAAATTCACACCCTGGGGTTTTAAAAGTCTCTCCTCTCTCACACTAGGGCAGAGCAGTCTATGTCATGGTAACATTGCTCCTAGTCCTTTAGAATCATGGAACAAATCAGAAAACTTGGGTGTTGTTGCTTCAGAATCTTAATTGCTTACAAGTTGTTCAAAATAAAAGCATTTGGACAAATGAGAATTTGAGACAAGTTGGGAAATCAGAGACCTGAAGTTTTATTTGCAGAATGTTACAGGCCAGATGTGCATGTCTTGGGTACTTATCTGTAATAAAAATAGAACAGAATAAAGAGTTTATTAGTATTAGTATCACTCACTAGTTCTGAACCTGTTATTGGGGTTACTAGATCAATAGTTACATGTGTTACATGTGATAAGGGGTGTTCGTGTATTCATATTTTCCTTCACTCAACTCAAAGGATCTCAGGTTAGGAATGTTATAATGAATAAATACAATATCTGTTACAAGAAAATAAAAGACTATATGTGAGCATACACACAGGAGGACCTGACAAATCTACTGTGTGAATGGAAATCCTGACAAAGACACCATGATTAAGATTAAAAGTTAAGGGCTAAATACCTTAGTTTAAATAATAAAAGGCCAGTAGGCTTGTGCTATGCATGAAAAAGAAAGGTTAGCAGATAGAGGGTGTATGGAGAAAGATAGTGTGATCAACAAATAGAATTCACTAATGAAAGAGCAGAAAATTAGGAGCATAGTAGGTCTATCTGAGTAGGCAGACAGAAGAAACTCATTATACTGAATTTACTATGTATCATTCAGACAATGGATGAGATGCCTTAGCAGGGAATGAGGAGTAAATTTGCATTTTTAATAGTTTCTTATTTGAAACATGGTTACATTACTCCCCCCTCCTTTTTCTCCCTCTAGCCTGTCCCAGCAACCCTCCCTTGAACCCTTTCCATGTCCCTACTCTCAAGTTGAAACCCTCTTTTACTTTGATTATATTTGTTACTTTTTCTTTTTAAATGCAATCACTATAAGAAGACAAGGAGAAGCTGAACATTACAGTTTGGATGTTGAATAACAAAATGTCAGAATCTAGGTGAACTACGCTGCTGGTCAAACCTGCAAAATCTATCATATTAAAGCAGTTATGTGTGTCCCTGTGTTCATATATCAGATTAACTGCAGCTTCATTTCACTGCAGTATGAGACAGCAAATTTTAGCTTGTCCTGTATGCAAAGTATATTAAGCTCTTAATACAAATATATGTATTTGAGCCTAAATTTTCATATACAGAATGCTTTTCTAAAACAAGCAATCTGTAATCATATACTTGTTATCTTTATATATATTACATATTTTTCTCAAAGCTTCTCTTACTTTCTCCCCTTCTTCCTATTTGCCCAATTTATTCATAGAGATAACAAATCTCTATTAACTTTTGGATTGAAAACATTTCTTGTTACTCGATGGCTTGAAAACCCCATTACAGAAGCTTTTTTGCTCAATTTCAGGATCATGTAACAGCTATGGAAGTACTACTGACTATAAATAAAACAAAACAACAACAAAATGGTGAGTGAGATAAAAATATATTGTGTAAAAGTCTCAAAGAACTAATGAAAATATTTAAAATAAATAAAAGGGTAATAAATTTGCTTAGGTTCTTGGTATAGGAAAGATATTCTAAATCTATTCTAGTTCTTTTTATTAATTAAATTTATTTCTTGACAATTTTATACATGTATGTAAACATTCTGATCACTCTTATCCTCCGCATCCGCCTATTCTCCCTTCTTTCTGATCTAATCCCCTAATTCCTCCAGGTCCTTTTCTATGCTTGTGTCTTTTGATTTGCTTTTGATCCACTGAGCTTAACCAGCATCATCTATGAGACCATGGGTATGAAGTTAACCAATCAAGCCTGATGGGTTCATCAGTAGGTATATAACTAAAGATGATGATACTTCCTTCAAAAGAATCCTTCAGTATCCAACTTAACCATGGAAGAGAAAGGGTAGGGCCCGATAAGCTCCTCCCTCATGACTGATGGGCTGTTGACTGGTCTAGTCATGTATAGGCACAATGCAGGCATCTTGACATTGTGCCAATTTAGGTAAACAAGAGTAGCAACTTCCTTCCTAGGGCCTGTTAACTAGACTCATGAGGTTTTGACAGGACATAAAACACCAGGAATGGATTCCCTGTTATAAAATAAGCCTTAAATTAAATCAGAATAGAGTTGATTTTTCCCAATAACAGTCATACCACTATTGTACCAATGGGCGTATCTTACCAGTCAGGTTATACTGCAGCTCATAGTCTTCACAGCTGGGTAAGACTATTCATAATAATTTTTCTCTCAGTAGCCTATCTAGCATCTTTGGCATTCTGAAAGCTAGCTAGTAGAAAGAAAATTTCAAGGTCAGTTTCAGTATTGTGTCTCTATATCTTACAACTAACATGAATGGTGTCTTCAATAATACAGTCTTTTCAATTTATTCTCATGAACAACAAAAGGACTGACAAGACCCTGCATTTCAGAATGGGAGGCTCTGAATTCTCCCGATTAACCGCTTGGAAGGAGTTATCCTATACCTGACACTGATACATTGGCCCATGGTTTCTAGGAGAGGCATTATACAGCCAACCAGGCTTTCACCCTTCTAACTCTTCCTTTTTAACTTACGTTTTTTAAAAATTGAATTATAATATAGGAGATTTCCATGTGGCTTTTTCATATAGCCTTTATTATGGTTATACTTCTCCCTTTATTCATCCTCTTACTCCCCTGTCTCTTCACTGTATCTCTGTTTAGACCTTTTCACTTGGAGTTTGTTGTCTCTACTTTCCTATCACCTATGTTTCACATCATCTCTTCCCTTAAGGCATTCCCCCAGTAACACTCCTTTCTAGATTTCTGACCTGTAAGAGTACTCCAAGTTAAATATACAGCTCTAAGGAGTCAAGGCTAGGATCTGCAGAAGTGAGAATACTTAGCATTTGTCTGGGCCATGTCACTTAGTATAATTTCTTTCCAGTTTCATACATTTGCCTGAAAATTTTATAATTTCAGTTTATTTTATACCTAAATAAAAGTCTAGTTTCATTATCTATTGATGAATTAATAGGTTATGAATAGAGCATAAATGAAAATAGATAAATAAGAGTCTCTGAAGTGTGATCGAAAGTCCTTTGAGTATATGGCCAACAGTACTGGGTCATGTGGAATTTCTGTTTCTAGCTTTTGAAGGAGCCTCCACACTGATTTCCATAGAGGCTGTACCAGTTTAAATTTCTGTCGACACTGAAGGTTCCTCTTGACCCTATTCTGGACAACATTTGCTGCCATTTGCTTTCTTGAGGAGAGCCATTATGACTGGGGTAGGAAAGTACCTCAAGATATCTTTAGTTTGCATTTTTCTGATGACTAATGATGTCGAAATTTTAAAAAAATCATTAGTAGTCATTTATTTTTATTTTTTGTGAACAGCCCATTATTTGATTTTGTTGCTTCTTTTCTAAATGTTCTTGGTTTTTGTGTATTTTTAAAATTAATCTTTTCTTGGAAATATAGCAGGCAAAGATATTCCTCCCATTCGATAGGCTGTCTCTTCACTCAGTTGGCCATTTCTTTTGCTCTACAGAAGCTCTGAAGCTTCATGTGTTCCCAACTGTCAGTCATTGGCCTTATTTTTGAAGCAACCAGAATTCTGTGCAGAAAGTCCTCATCTATGAATACATATTTAGCATACTCACTGTCTTTTATCTTAGCAATCTTATAGTTTTAGGGGTTTGTTCTGGTCTTTGATCCATTTGGAGTAAATTTTTGTGCAGAGTGAGAGATAGGAATCTAGTTGCATTCTTCTGCATGGACACACCCTGTTTTAAGTCCCCAGGGCAACATCAGTAAAGAAAACAATTAACTTTTCTACTCAGGGAATTTCCCACTCTTCTCAATGCCTTACTGTCACCAGTTACTCTCTTTGTCTTGCTTATTTGTCCCACATTTTCCAATTTAGCAGAACAGAATTTAAACACGAATAATATGACAAAAAATTCTTCAGTCTTCCTTTTAGTGGCAAGAAATATTGAAAAAAGGAATACTATAAATATTCTAGAGTGAACAGTAAGAGTTGAATCAACTGTGATTTTAAATAATTCTCCCTTGTCATATTTCTGCAATATCCAACTTCATATCAAGTTCTATTAAAATAAAAATTTCAATTGCCTTCTAAATATTTATGTTTATGCCCATAGACTAGTGCTGCTGTCAGCCTTGTAAAGAGAAGCTTCTGTTGAAAAATTTTTCATGATATAGATATATCATATTCTTTCTTTTCCCCTTCCCCTCCCACACACCTTTCATAACCACCCACCTTCATATTCACTCTCACTCTTAAGAGAGGGCAGTGGTTAATTCTGAGACTCGTGGTCCATATGTTCAACGTAAGTGATTGCTGAGTGCTCATCCCTAAATGAGACATGTATATCAACCACTCCAAGGTACAAGGAACATTGTAGAAGAGAAGGATAGTGGGAAGAAGCACTATAAAATGTTATCTTCTGAATGTGACATCGGTGTTGTGATCGTGAGTGCAGGTCAGATGTAACTACCCACATAAGACGCATGTATGTGCATGGAGAAACATACATACATACACACACACACATACACACACAAAAGACATGTAAGTAGATGAGGAAACTAGATGTATAGGAAAATGTCTTCAGGAATGAGAAAAGAATAAGAGGAGGTGAGGGGAGAAAATCAGGCTCATAAATTCTAGCCTATGTGTATGAATGTACCCAAAATAAAATAAATTTTAAAAATAGAATTGAAAAGATAATAATATTTGTAGTAAATAAAAATTTCAGAACAGGAAACGTAAAACTTTGAATTAGAAACATTTTTTTTCATAAATAGATTGGAATTTGATATTTGAATTTCTATAGAAAATATTCACAGCGCTTGGTAGTTTGTTCTGTTTAGCTATTTCACATCTCTGGTCTCTCAGTAATTTCAGAAAACAAAAAGGACTGCCTAAAGATCATCATTATCTCATCATTTATACTTGGGGTCATCTCCTTCCTGTCTACTGAGCAATCTCATAACAAACAGCCTCCACCTGGCCTGCATTTGATACAGTATCCCCTTCTGCTTTCTACTTGACTACACTATTGTAGTCGCATTGGGATGAAACTGCATTTGTTCCCGTCAGTATCTTTGATATGATGGCTTGACTTTAATATTTGCTTAGATGAGCAATCAATGAAATTCAAAAGGTTAAAGAAAAACATTGTAAATATCATTTTCTAAATATCAGAACCCCATGAAGCCAGTTAGGGATATAGAGGGTCACTCCTATAGAGGATCTGACCCCAGATCACATACTAGTTGATGAATGAACATAGCATTAATCAAACTGATGCAAGAAGAAGATTTAATCTTTAATTTTGAAGTTGGTATGGAAGCACAGGTTGGTTTCTGTTTTGTCAACATATGAGAGATAAACAAGGGACATTTTCAGAAGGTTTCTAATAGTTCCACTTTTTCTTGCTCCTCTTTTCATCTGTAAACCAATTAAAAATATGGGGAAATAGCTTAGGGCAAATTGTCTCTAAAATAGATAACACTGACCTCAGGGAAGATGGGATATAGCATCAATGTTTTTGAATAGCATTGTTATTAAGGTTTTCTGTGTTTCTTGAGTTTGGAGTACTAATACCAATTACAAATGTCTGTAATGTACCATCTTACCTTCATCCTTGGATATTTCAAATTATACATGGCATTTTCCCAAATGACAAATAAAGTCCATAGAGAAAGTCAATAGACAGATGATTCAATCAGGCTCACTAGGATAGACTATTTCCCTTTTATTCCCCTTTTCTGTCTGATAAAATACTCTCATGAGGATTTTGCTAACACTCTTATATCCAATGTGAAGATGTAGTTCCTTTCCACTTAGATAAAAATAGCTAATTTCAATTTCACTTATTTGCATCTTCCTAATACCTCTTTAATTTCTACCTAATTCCTTCTATTTACTCAAGCATTAATTGTGATGCACTTATTAGAAGCATCATATCTTTCTTGAAAATTGCTAAGCATTTTACTGCTCAATATATTCTATTTCCAAGAAATAAGATTTCAGAAATCGTTGTCAAATAGCAGATATTCATCAACTATCTGGTCAGTCCTATAAGCAGCGCGATAGTGAATTGATTTTTTTTTTCTCTTTTGAACACATTGACTCCAGTTACATTTACAATACAATGATTTATTTTTCATTGCCAAACAAGGGAAATTTTTTTAATAATAGCACTCTTTTATTTTCTACAAATAAATAATTATGGCAGCACACAAGATTTTAAAAAATTCTACTGCCACCTCAATTTTCCCTCTCCATCCTCCAAATCTTTTATTGTTGTGAACAGTTTGAAACCAAAATACTTGAAATGGCTTTCCTGAAAGCTGCTTTTTTTTCTGTCTATCAATTTTCTGGGGTTGTTCAGTATACATCTAACTTCCAGTAATTGTCCTGAATAGACAGAAGTAAAGTAAATGACATGGCCAAAATTCATTTTCGCCTCATAAATGTTATACCTTGTCAATTAAAACAAATACTCATTTTCTGAGCCAAATAAACAACATTTTCTGTTACATTCACAATCTGCTTCTGGTGCCATCAGGTACTAGCAAAACCTCCAACAGATGGGAATCAGTAAACGGCAATTGCAGCTATAACTGACTGAATGAGTAACAAATGGAAGATATGTCCTGTGAGTTACCCTGTCAGGCACACACTGTTAGGAGAGCTTTAGAAGATGTTGTGCCAGTGTTTCTGAGGATATCGGGGTCTGGACAACAAATAAAATGCTGCATGACATAACACTTATTCTATATGAGTAAATGTGTATATGCACACCATTATCACCTGTAATATCACATTATACAAAGTCAAGGCTGTGGAGACCTTTCTGTTCTTTTTGGAAATATTTCAGAGGAGTGAAATGAAGTAAAAGTCACCAACTCAAAAAGACATGCAGTAGTCATCAAAAGCTGGGATGCTATACAGCCATATTTTAAATTAAGGAGTGCAATGGTCTTACTTTAACTTATTTTATTAAGGTAGACACAGAAATATTATTCAGGTGGGTAAATATGGTGGGTAAATATGCTCTTCCTCAGAGCACAAATCTTATAATATGGTGCCAAGAGAAAGACAAAGATCATAGTCAGGAAAAAATAGAATATTCCTTTGACACCAAGTGCCTAAGACTCAGAGAAATGTCTGACTTTAACTAAGCCAGGTCATGAAACTGGAATTCTCTGCATCTGCCCCTTGCCCAGTCTTGCTTGGCACAGCAATCTGAGCTTCTCTTTTAGTTCTGCCCAGAAGCTGCATAGAAATACCAACAGGAGGACATCTTATAGAGAGGGTGCTGAGTAGAAGCTGGAATGGCAGGGAGACAAGAAATATGGGGCACATGTCTCCTCAGCTTTGGGGTTCCTAGTCCTCCTCTCCATATATAAGGCCTGGAATTTAGGATTTGAGTAAGCTAGTCTTTATAACACAGACCAATCACAACTGAGTTCTCACTGTTGTAGTCAGAGACTCAAATCTGAGTGAATCAGCTTAGTGGAAAAAAATCAGACTAGAGGAAAGGAAGGTTGCTGTCTTTTCAGACGCTGATGCTTCCCAAGTCACAACTGGCCCTTTTCCTCCTTTTCTTTAAATAGTGTTTTCATTAGACAGTCATTAGCTAGATGAGAATATTTTATTTAAATTATGTGTGCATATATTTATACACAGAATTGTGTGTATTATAGGAACTGTTTTAGATAGAGAGTTAATAGCATGATTCTTTATGAATTTTCGGGCATCCCTGCTGTTATTTTAACCACCCTCCATTCTTCTTTTGTATTTCCCTTTCTTCCCCTGTTTCCCAATTCCCCTATCAGATCCCTGTACTTTGCTATAACCCTCTCTATTGCTCCCCCAAACTCCTGCCATAGCAATGGTCCCTTTTTACTTTCCTGGTTTCTGCAATTACTCCAGGCTATGTACTCACACCTGAAGATATGGAGCTAGGAGTCTCCAATGAGAGAAAAAAACAAAACATGTGTCCTTTGTCTTTCTAGGTTAGGGTTACTTCAGTCAATATGATTGTTCCTAGTCCTGTTAATTTACCTACATACTTTCATGTTTTCCTTTTAGCTGAATAGCACTCCATAGTGTATATGTACAACACTTTTATTATCCATTCACCAGTTGAGGAACATTTAAGTTGTTTCCATTCCTAACTATTGTGAATAATGTAGTAGTGAATATAGCTGAGTAAGAAGTTTCTGTGAAGTACAATGTTGAGTCTTTTGAGCATATGCCAAGGAGTTCTATAAGTAGGTCATTTGGTAGATTTATTTTCAGGTTTTTGAGAAATCTCCACACTGATCTCCATAGTGGCTGCACCAGTTTGAAATCCTACCAACAGTGAATGAAGGTTCACCAATCATAAGAAGCCCTCTTTTGAGTTGATGATAAGGGTTATCAAAAAAGCTCTATAAAATATTACAGATGGTTACAGAACCTTCTAGAAGTAGAAGGTTCCTATTGCTGAAGACACCATGAACTTAAGACATAGGGTCCAAATGACCCTAATCTGGCACGGACCTGAATGCCTCCTCCTTAAGAGAAGCTTTCAGTTTACAGGAAGGCACCATGCAAGATTCCAGAGAAGGGAAGCAATCAACAGTCCTACCCAGCTAAGATGCCTATAAACCACAATGGCCAGCATGACATGATAATTTTTAAACACGAGGGTGAACTAGTGGCACATATACCTTGGCAGTAACCAACAGCTCTCCAGTAGGACTAAAGAACAGATCAACCAGGGGAAATCATGTCTAGTATTGGAAACCTAGACAACTACCTGGGGCTAGTGAAGTCATGAATGTTATGGAAGAACCTACAATCACTACTTTACTAAACAGCATAACCTCCACCTATACTCTAAATAATTATCCTTATACTCACAGATAAGTGTAGTCTTCACCCAGCATCAGGGAAACTTCTCTTAGCAACATGTTATGAAGTTCAGTCCCAACAGATACACCTACAAAATACTTCCTGCATTTAAAGCTCAGATAATATTTTGGAAGAGAGGGGAAGAAATATTGTAAGAAACAGAGGATCAGGGAATTTTTCTGTGAGACTGTGTCTCTAGTAATGTCAGAACATACACCCATCAAGTCTCACAAACATAACTGTCCAAATATAAACTGAACATGGACTACACCAATCACATGCCAAAGTGGACCAGGGAAACACCATGATTTCTCAATTCCAAACAAAACCACAGGCAACTAAGGAATTCTGAGAGGAAGAAAAGTACTCTTACCCAAGGAAGAACACACCAGTTGTTTATCCAATATTAAATAGCCATCCTTGAAAACACACATGCAACATTATATAGGCTGAGATTGTTATACACACACACACGGGTATAAGACTGATGAAAAAGATACCATGAATTAGAAAAAACAGCAAGAGCAGTATATGGGAAGGTTTAGAGGGAGAAAGAGGAATGTAGAAATGCAAATATAATCTAAAAACCAATAGAAATTATTAAAATTATTTCATACTTTTAATTATATCCCTTTTCCTCCCCCAACTAATCCCAGATTCTCCCTACCTCCTTCCCTATACAATTTTATGATCTTTCTATCTCTCTCTAACAAAAAGCAAACAAAACTCTAAGAAACAAACAATAAGACCAAAAATACCGTGGAATCCTTATATATATATATATATATATATATATATATATATATGAATGAAATTTAAATTGGGCTTATCATAAAATGGGGGAGATAATGCTGAAAGTTGGTAGATATCTCATGCTACCCAAAGAATCTCTAGTGTCAGAAATAGGTTACATCTATTAAGCTGTTGGACAAAAATGTTGCACAGACCCACACACACATCACATGCTCTTGTCAAGACTCTTGGTTATTCTCTAGAAACTGATAATATGGTCCTGTTGTTGAAGTTACCACTTACTTATGTCATGGAACATGAAAACATCAAGCTTGTGCCCAATTTGAAGCTTCCCCACTGCTGACTTGAATTCATGATGTTGGAAGTTTGTTTTTTTGTTGTTTTTTTTTTTAACATGCTACTGGAGGAGAAAAGTAATTATCAATATCACTGATCCATAAACACTCAACAGTGACTTGCCTGTAAGATCTACTGATGCAATTGTAGCACAAATATTATGGGAGTAACCAACCAGTTTTCATTTTCCATAAAACATTTCATGTATTTATGGCCCATTGCATGGGATGGAAACATTCCTGACACTGCTAAAGTGTCAAAGGGCCTGAGACTAGATAAGTCAAGGACTCTAAGAAGACTATGCTAAAATAACATAGTAATAAAATAGCTCCTCTTAACATATTGCTATACCCATATATCAATGCATGGCTTCACCTTCATCAGAGATACTTCTTGCTACTGCAAGAAGATCGTGCATAACACAAAGACTCACTAGGTGGTGTGCAGAGAAAGAGAGACTTGGAATATTCATCCCTAAATGGAATGTCTTTATCAAACATCTTTGCTCAGGGTTCAAAGATCTTTGCATAAGAGAAGCAGAAAGATTTTAAGAGCCAGAGGTCATGGAAGACTCCAAGGAAACAGCAGCCTCCACATACAACATGACTGATAGACATATAAACAATCTCACAGAAGTTGATAGCATGCACAAGACCTGTACCAGTTCAAAGCAGACAGAATTACAGCACTAAGAGGGTGAAGGAAGTAGACAAAAAGTTTCACCCTTAACAAGAAGCTATTTGTAATTGATACCAGTTGGGAAACAGAAAATCACTTTTGTCCAATGCAGCAGCATTAGGTATATCAACCACACTTCAGGGAAAGTCCCATGGCCAGGAGTTGATGGGCAACACAAAGTGGATTCCATGCTTTTCCTTTCTTTTTAATTTTGTTCTTATGATCTCAGATCAACAGTACAGGTCAAAATGTTCACTCATCTTTATTGTTACCTAAGACTGTTTGTTTTGGGTGGTAAGACACTAACTACAATAATATAAAACATAAATTATGAGGATGTTATCTTCATTGACATTTGAAAGTGAATTGGTCCATTTCTCTTATGAATGGAGTACAATTTGGGATGAAATTTTCTTCCTGGGAGATTTAAAATATGACTGTCAAGGATTTTAAGATTTGATATTTGGACTAATTGTTCTTCAATCATTGCATCAATAAAAAATGTAAACTAGGAATTACACTGGGTTTCTTACATTTAAATTCATGAAAGAAATAAGAATAATATTTTTGTACAACATAATCTTTGAGTAGTTACTATAATCATGGTTTTTCCTATTCATAATCATCATTATCAACA
This sequence comes from Cricetomys ansorgei, assembly GCA_026225945.1. Taxonomy (NCBI): domain Eukaryota; kingdom Metazoa; phylum Chordata; class Mammalia; order Rodentia; family Nesomyidae; genus Cricetomys; species Cricetomys ansorgei. The sequence continues at coordinate 45,828,846 of JAMJFZ010000107.1, read as the reverse complement.
CTAAAAATATTTTATAAAGTCTTTATCATACTTTATTGTGTGTGCATGTACACATACACAGACTCCTGAGTGTCAAAGATTAAATTAGGAGAGCTTCTGAATAGCTCTACTGTTTCTGTCTATTTAAGTTCCTTTAACAAGTCTTCCTTCATCTTTCCCACTGTCCTCAGTGCCATTTCCTGATTCCTTCATAAGCCCTTATGTGTTCTTTACTTTACCATCTGTAAGCACAAGTAGATAACTCTAAACCAAACAGGGTTTCATTGTATAACAAGGGATATGCAGTGTGTTCAATTCCAGGGTACTTATAATTTCAGTGAAATTCCTTACACTCATATCCTACATAGCTACTGCCCTGCCTAGAAATTACATAGGCAATATTCTTTATTGAACATTCTTTCCCAGTATAGACATATGCACACATACTCATACAGTTTATGAACACTCATAATTCTAGGCTATGAAAAAAAAATCACAATAGGTGGAGATATACACACATATTGTTGCAAATGTTGATTTTATAAGGACATATATATATCCACAAATCAATTTTCAGTGTTTAAGTGTGCGGCAGCATCTCAGGGTCCCTGGAGCTTATGAGAAAACCTCTATTCTGTTTTGTGACTTCAGCAATCTACTTTTATGCCTTCAGAAAATGTTTTGCATATGGTCCTCTGGAACTCGTGTTCAATTCTCCGTAGTCTGTGAATACTGTGTCCTCATTTCCTTGAATTTCTCCAGGAGAAAGAATCACTCTATAACCTTGGGTTAGAAAACCATTAAATGTCTATTCACTCCCAGCTTTCCCCTCAAAACAACTGCATTATACTGTTTAGCAACTCTGTGAATACTGAATAAAAACCCAGCTTGGAGACTGTATGTTCAATTTTTCTTCATCTTTTTTCTCCTTTCAGTTTACTATTTAATACATAATAGTTCTGTCTCTTGTATCTATCAAGTCACTGCTTTATGAGAAAACTTATTTAGGTGTATGGTAATGAGTACAGCGTGATTTCCTCCATATAGTATCTTATTATTTTGGTGCAGATGAGATGGATCTCCAGGACCCATGTAATGGAAGGAAAGAACTGAACCTCACAAGTTCTCTTCTAACTTCCATAAATAAGTACACAGATAAATAAATGTCTTTAAGATTCTATTATCTTAACAAAGGCAATCTTGAAATATTTAGTGTTATACAATGCAGTATGCCATTGACAATGGGGATTTTAGAGGTCATTTCAAAATATATCAACTCCACATTTGGTATTTTTCTCATCACTGCAACCAAATACACAGTAAGAAGCAACTTAAAGGAATCAGGATTCGTTTGGGCTCATAGTTTGAAGGGATACAGTGCAACACAATGGAACAGGCATGGCACTAGACAACTCCAAGTGGCAAGATCATGCAGCAGACTCAGACTCATTGCCCTTCACTTTTTGGCCAAACAAGAAGCAGAGAGAGACTGGGGCCAGATGTAGTGTTGGGCTACAATCCTCAAGGCCTACACCCCAATAGCTTGTTTCCTTTAGTCTGTACCTCCTAAAGGTACCAAACTCTAACAGAAGAACTTCCATGTGGGGATCAAATACACAAACACATGAACCTGCCAGAGATGCTTTGTGATTTGGTAAACCATAAGAAGCACCATCTAAAAGAATGAGGCTTCTGACCTTTGTCTACCTGGTATCTTGTCTTTATCACCTTTAAACCCTTGTCCACAGAGTTCGCTTTAACTGGAATTTACAAGACCCAACCAGGAATACAGTCTTTCTCTTCACTGACCAAAGTTATTATCTTTCCTCTTATCGTCATAATATTTTATAAAGATACGACCACCCATTGCCCCAGTGCTTGCAATGTCACAGGATTATTTGCTTCTTGTTATGCTCTAATAACCATCCATCACAATATTGAAATGAATATATAAATGTTATGTATATAATTGAACACAGTAATAGGTTATGTTTCTATATACAACACACACTTATTAAATTTAATAGCCATTTTACTACAGATAGATAACTTTTCATGCCTTGAAAGCACTGCCTAGGTGGCTCCATGCCATAAGTCCATGTACAATTTCTACCTGGAAGGAGCCTTTACCGCGAAAGCTACATAATGAGGTCTGGCATAAACATGCATAGTGATTTAATCCTAACAGCAGTGTTGATATTCAGTGCTCGTATGCTCGCAGAAAACTGATACGGTAGAAATATAGGCTGATCCCGAGACTCCTAATATGCTAGACTTTGGATGAAATCACTTTTATAGAAATAGAAATAGTTTTCATAGATCAAATAAAACTCTGCTGTATGTTTTTGGGGGAATTTGTTGCTGTTGTTGTTGTTTAAGAGCATGACCTATTAGGAAACCAAAAAGAATTCTGTCTTTCAAGCTACTTGAATTTGAAAATAAGTTATAAAACTAACAAAAGTGAAAGGTGTGATAGCTCATGCTTATAATCCCAGCACTGTAGAGGCAGAGGCGGAAAGAACGCTGGGACCTAGAGGCTTGTCGGTTCCACATAATGAGTTCAGGGCAGGCTAGGACTAAAGAGTGAGACACTGTTTCAAAAACTTATAAAAACAGTAAACAAACAAGAAATTATCAAAGATAAGAAAAGATGGAACAAAAAACAGATGAGGAACTACAAAACTGTTATAAGTGGCTGGAGGATGCCCTGGCCATGTCTTAGGAGCAGTGAGTGGAGCAGCCACGGAAGCCACAATCCTAATTCCACATAATAGTCATGCTGAGACTCTAGACGGCATCCTGAAGCCACTGCTGCAGTCAGCACTGCCCCTGATCCTTAGGCAGCAGCTAGGGGTGTACACTCTCACTAATGATACAGAAAGCAGGAGCCGACTCTGACACTGCAGGAGTCGGGGCCCAGGACATATGCTTACTACTGCAGCATCTACAGCCATCCTAGTTGTAGAATGCCGCAGAAGCAGAACTTCAGACTTGCACCCATTTGTTACGTGATGACGAAAAAGAAAAGAAAAGAAAGAAAACATTTTTGTGTGTCTAAAAATACCAGTTTTCTGTTCAGCTTCCAACTTCTTGCCCAGTGCCTTTCAATGTGAGAGTTACAAGAATTTGGCCACAAAAAAAAAAAGTCCGGAAAACATGTTTGACAGGTATGCATTCCTGCAGCACAGTGTAAGAACACAGAAAGGAAGAAATGGAGTTGAGCAGCAAGAAGACACAGACTTGGGGCTTTATAGAGAAAGCACATTAAAAAGCTCCATAAGATGCATCTCTCTCCCAAAGAATCTCTGCTTTTGTCAGCTTCCAGAGGCACTCACATATCTTTCCTGTGTCATTCCTCTTTCTCCCTGCACCATTCTCCAGTCCTGACTTCTCTGATGACATCTGGATTTCCACTGCTCTTAACTAGCTCCATCAACCTGCCTAAGCTCGTGGGCCTGATGCTTCCCACATTCCCCTTTATTCTGTCAGGAAGGAAGGACACTTTGACTCACCAGAGAAACTATAGTTTCTGTTTTGATTTTCACATTTGATTGTTTTCCTCACAAGAAATTGACCTTCACTGAGTAAGAACATTTAAATTAGAGAACAGAGTCTTGCTTCTGCTGATTGCAACTTGGAAAAAAATCTAACACTTCACTGAGCATTAGTTTCTTCATGTGTAAAATCGGGATGTTATAATCTTGAAATTCCTGTCCCACTCACTTTTGTGAGGTTTATACAATTTAGCTCATAAAATAGCTGATTATTTTCTTTTTCACTGGGAAAACTTTTCATAGCAATTCCATAACATCTGAAAAAAGAAAGACAATAGAAACCCAACACAAAAATCACACACACACACACCTCTTTATAATGATCAAAAATACTTGAAATTTCAATTCTTTCTTTTAAAGCATATAGCAACACATCCACCAAACAAACTTCCTTTTGTTAATCTTGACCATGATGTACAGCACAACTTCAAAGCATCATCTTATCTCTAGCTTTTTCTTCATCATCTTAAAGACCGTCTTTGTTTAGATTTCTACGAGAGCAGCCATTATAATACAGGCCACTGTAGAAAGGGAATGTGAAAAATAGCAGCCTTCCACACTGCAGGTTATAAATATAGCTGACGCTATTGTAAATGGTAAAAGTAAAAATATTTGAGTTTTGAAATATGGAAATCTATGTCATAAAGAAAGAGGAAGAGCAGGACTCTAATTTAGAGTCCTTGACTTTTTAGGTTCTAGCCATGTATTTCACAATCCATGGTTAAATTTCACCATTTCCCCCTTCTTGATAGCAATGGATGCTTCAAGATGACATGGAAGTGAAGAAATTTCAGAAGAGAGAATTAAGACAGAGTAAAACACTAGTACTTATTGATAAAGTTTAAGTCAGAACCGCACACTAAAAAGTGTCAAATGCATTTATATATTCTATTTGAACAAAAACCAACTTTCCTTGTTAGATGGTACAATGTGTGGACAGAATTTGTTTAGAATTTGTAACATCTGTTTTCTTGTTTTTGTATATTTAACACTTTTTAAAAAAATGTTTATATTAAGAATCATAATAGACCAAATGCTCATTTTTTAAGTGTTGAAAGATCTCGAGGGACTTGTAGCAAAAAATAGAAAAATAGAAAACTATAATAAAGAAAAGCAATATGTTCATTTGAGGTCCACCTGTTTAAGTGTTTTCTAAGCTATTAAATGCATCTGTTATTTTTTCCCTATAATAAGTTAAATTTTTAAATCTGTATGTAAATATCTGAAGCTAATTTATATTCAAAAGATATCTACAGTGAGGAAAGAAGAAAGAAAGGAAGGAAGGAAGGAGGGAGGGAGGAAGGGAGAAAGGAAGAAATCTTCATAAAATTAAACTGGTAAAAGTTAGGGTCAAAAGATCTTAGACTGTTTTCCCTCCAAAGAAGGTTCACTGAGGCCACTGTGGAGACCTTGAGCCAATCCCAGCCATCAGAGACCATGTCTCCCAGGAACAGGTTGCTTCACTGCCCTTTCTTTGTTCAGTCATTGGCCAGAAAGCCCGTATACTCTCGGATGTGTGGATACATGCATACCATGAGGTGGACTTCAGAGGTTAGCAATCAGTCTCAATATGACACCCCCTGTGTAGACAGAGACACATAATTGGTACCCTCACAGCCAGCCAAGGTCACTTTCCACAGCCTCTCTGCTCTGCTCTCCACCTCAAAGCCCATCTGCTGCCTCAAGAATTCTCTCTTTGATCCAGTCTCCCAAGCATCACTCCCTCAAGCTTTCATATGTAGAGCTTTCTCCACCTCCGCCCTTTGCTTGTCTCTCATAGATGCCTGTTTAAATTTGCATCATCCATCCTTATTTTCAGGAATATATATTAAAAGCCAGTATATGTCTGTACTCGGGATATTAAATACCTGCTGATTAGTAGCATTTGCCCAAAAGACAGTGAAAAGAAGACTATGCCTAACACATTGCTCCCTGCTGTATCTGTCTTGTGTTGTGCTGCTACCAACCTATTCTGTCTATTTATTATGCAACCCTCATCTGGCTTTTGTATCCAACAATATATGAAATTGCTTCATAAAATCATCAGAGTCTTTAATTGCCAGTCTATAGACAATTTCATAGTTATATGGTTGACTTTCATATTCTTTCAATATTACTGATTCATTTATTTCTTAAATTTTTATTTTATCTAGATCAATGTGGCATAATGGCATACTTTTTTGTCTAATGGTTATTTCTTTTCTATGTTTCCTCATATACTTTCCTCTTAATTTTTTAGAGATTGCCATTCCTCAAGACTATAACTTTAGTCTTATATAGAAAGTCTGCTTTCTATCCTGAGAGCCTTATTTTCTACTATATAAAGGCAGTTTTCATTTATTCATGTAATGTTACATTTTTGGTCTCCACCAAATAAAGTGACCCATAATATTAATAATATGTGTGGTTGGTTTGAAAATAATTTATTTTACAAGTTTTTACCTTCTTTTGTGGACAAGGATACATACTTTATGCATTATGACTTATTCAACTTTTATAATATTCTAAATTGGAGAATATGGTCTTTTTCTTTTTTAATGAGGAGGTTGAGGTACAGAGGATGTGAAAGACTTGCCCCAAATCACATTGGTTAGTAAAAGAGCAGGGAGTATATCACAGGCCATTTAGTTTTAGATTGTATCCCCATGCAGTTGGTTCAAGTCAGATATGTATGATCAGTAGTAACAAATTATTGAACCAAATTTCAGTTCCAAACAGATTAGATATACTTATTTATAAAACACTGTTTCATGGATAAAGCCTTACTGGGGGATTAAAGTTCAAATTGGAACTGAACATTAAAACACTGATATGTTGGTTTACATGAGACTTTTATCTTATGGAAAAGTCACTAAGATGTTTTATTTTTTTAAAGATGTCTACTTTAGAAGTGCAGTTCAATTCTGAAGAAATGAGAAATGGATCCATCTATTGATAGACGTGATGGGGTATTGAAAGGACAGGGCTGCAAGAACTGCAGTGAACTCTTGAGAGTAGGAATGGATCCACTATGCCCACACTGATCCATCTACATTCATTTTGGTGGTCCTCTACTGCAGACACCAGAATTTGATATTGAATTACTTTGAGAAAATGTTACATTTATAGATTTGATACATGCAGAAATGCAAATAGACATGCTCACAAAAGCCTGTTTATTACTATTCATGGAGACCTATGACCGCTAAGCAAAAAAGCCCAGCCAAACCTGCAGAGAGAGGAAAATATATGTCCCCAACAATCCAGCCAATTGCTGATTAATCATCAGATAACCTAGAAGCCAGATGTCTTAGATGACCAGATGCCTTACCATGGTTTTCATAGATGCTTAGTGTAGTAGTCGATCATATGAATCTAGCCCAAATTGTCCAGTCACACAATCATAAGCTAAGAAAAAAAGACAGATGTTATAGTAAGTCCTAAGGTGGGTGGCATGTTAGACAACATGGTAATTGACCATGTATTTAACCAATTGAATTCAGATAACTATTCATATGATTGCATTTCTTAATCTAATATGTCAGATTTTTAATTTTTGAAATACTTCATAGAAGGAAAATAATTGCTATTAAGTAAAAAACTCATTATGCCTAGATATTTTACAACATATATACATATATATATACATATATATATACACATATATATATATAATTAAAAGTGCAATTAGTATCAAGTCAGCAAAATTAGAAGTCTAGTATACTAGTACAACAGGTATCAGATTTTTATTATATCCATGCAGTTGTTCACCTCTGCCTCCCAAATAGATAGCTATTTGCTAGACATGCATCCAACATATCCATTTACCAACTCCAAGGAACAAAGCAAGCATTTAGATTTTTATAATAAAAATTAAATATATGTTACAAAATTGAAATTAGCCATGCTTATTATAAAAAGTAATGATTATTTTCATTTCAGAAATAGGTATAATTTTAGAAATCATTGCTCTGGATTTAACAGGAGGTAGCTAACTTTTACCCAGTAATATTTCAATAGATAAGCTGGCAAGGCTACCTGTCTGCTCATCACAGGTGAAACCAGTCTAAAAAAATAGTCAATGAAGTAACTTTTTACTACAGGAGAAATTTCTGCTTTATGTGCCAACGAAGAGTTACAATGCCAGAAGCAGTTGAGGACTAAATTACTAAACACTTACTTTATCACAACAGAATGCTAATGCCAGTGCTTGATTACAACAAGCAATCCAATTGCAAGATTTTGGACTGCAAGGCAAACTAGGCTTTTATATTCATTAGAAAAGTTATTGATTCTGGAAGGTTCACACTAATAAAACCACACTATTTTCGAAGGCCTGTTATATGGACTCAGACAGCTTATGTGATCAATGGAATTGAACAAAAGGAAAAGCACTCATTGCTTCTAATCTCCTTGTGTCTAGCCTGTGCATTGCTATTGGCACAAAATGAAGAGAACATGTCGGTCTTATGTTATGCAGTGTCAGTACTGCCATGGACTATAGATATGCCTTCTTGGGTTGCAGATAACTACATATAAAGTTTCTTAGATAAATTACATTGTTCTGATAAAACATATTAGGTAGAATCAAGCTTAAACTAAAACTTAAAAATAACGTGACCATGTACATAGAAACCACACTAGGCTATTATTTTGTTATAAAGCGCCCTTAATAGCATCACCCATAAATGACACGAGTTATTTCAGCTCGTAGCTGCTTGAATTCTATGCAAATTGGTGTCTTATATGTTAAAGAACAAGGCCCCATAGTTTCTACAAAAATAATTTAATTTTAATCAAAAATATCATTCTTTATTTGTTTCATGGAAACAAATTTTCATAACTTTCATGAATGAAGATGAAAATCTTAGGTGCTTAAAAATTTTTTGATACAGAGTCTTATGTGTAGCCCTGGCTGGCCTAGAACTCCCTATGTAGAGCAGACTGAGCAATCTCTGCCTCCTAAGTGATGGTATTAGAGGTGCGTACCACCACAGCTGGATCACCTTTGCATTAGTTAATTAATTGTCTTTTTAACATACTGTTACAATTAGTTATTCACTTATTTTGATATTTTATTAGTCCTCCAAGAATTTGTAAAATGTGCTTTTAGTCGCATTCATCCCTTCTCTGAGATCTCCTCGCAAGCCCACCTCTCCTTCCTCATCCACCCAACTTTTTGTGTTTCTTTAAAACCCTTCCAGAACAATTTGCATTGCTCAAATATTCTGGGATATGTGGCTTTCCAACAGAGTATGGTCAAGTTCCCAGGGACTAAACTCTTCTAGAAAACAATTTCTCTCTCCCTGCAGTTAACAGTTGCTAATAGCTCCATGGCTGGGTTTGAGATTTTATGCACAACTCCCTCTCCGGTGTTGGAATTTTGTCCAGTGTGTGCTTGAAGCAGTCTTGTACATATTATCACAGCTGCTGAGACTCTATATGTGCAGCTGCTCTTCTGTTGGTTACTGCCAATATATTAGTGCCACTATTGCTCCTCTGGGAATATTTTGCCATTCTTGTTATTGTGGTTGGTGTATTTCACACTGGATAGGACTATTGATTTCTTTTCTGCCTTGGAAGTTTGCATGGTACCTTTCACTACTATGAAAGTTAGTTCTGAGAGAGGAGGCTTCTGGGTCAGATCCAGTTCAGTTCCTCCAAGTTCTCTGTGTGAAGTATGTGGTGTCTTCAGCAACAGGGACTTAACCTTCAAAGTTAGATAGCTTTATTGTTCATCATCCTTCTCAGAGGATGCTTAAAATGTAATGCTTTGAAATTGTAGATTTATTTTCACAACTCACAAATTAAAGTGTTAATCATATTCCACAAAGTTTTCGTCTCCTGGATCCGCCTTTGTCTACCCTCACATTTCAGGTCTTATAGGGTCCCTTTCCCTCTTTTAGAAACACACCTTTCAGGAATTATTTTAGAGAAGGATATTTAGAAGTAGACTCGTCAATCTGCTCATTTATTGTTATTTTGTCATTATTCTTCAAAGATATTTTAGCTTTGTAAGCAATGCTAGATTGACTACTTTTCTTGCTAAGCATCATGAGTACATTCCACTATATTCTTGCTTTGTTTTCACTTTGTTTTGAGGATAAGCCAGCTGTCATTTTAAACACACCTCGGTAGGATTTGTGCTTGTTTTTAGGTCCCTATGAGCATTATAGGCTTAAGTCTACTGTATATTGCAATTTGGAGCAAGGGAATTGAGGTCTGCAACAACACTATGGATTCAGGCTCCAAGCCAAGGACAAGCTACTAGACATTAAATTAGAAGGGGTAATGTTTATATTTTTCTTCTACTTTTATCCATGCTAAGACTACATTTAGCTATGTATTTTTTTCCATTTTTCTGGGATTTGGCCTTGTGGAAATGATAACACTATAGTCCACACAATTCTGGATGTGTTTTCAAGGTTTCAGTGAGCCATTGCTCATTTTCTTATATCTTCTTGTCTTTTTGCTTAGCTCCTAACAATTCAAACTTGCTTCATTTTCATGTAGGTTTATCCATTACAGTTACATATCTCTTTGCCCGACCTCACTAAATATTCTTCTTTTATGAAATCAGGAGAAATGTAGAGTCTGGTCAGTCATATTTTCAGAAATACAAATAGACCACAAAGTTTTTCATGCATTTCAGTTCATTAAGGCTGAGGACAAAATATTGACATATAAGCATGAGTGGTTAGTTACCAAAGCCAGGTTGCCACACAATATCAATTATGTGGTTAAAGAAAGAGATTTCAGAATAACAATATCTTCCTGTTCATTCCTTGTATATTCCTTGGGAGAAACCCATAATCCAGTACTTTTAAAACATTATTACCTACCAGGAAAGTTTAAATAAGTACTGTTGTCATTTGGGAAGCAGAAAACTCAAAATTTTCCTGGACTTTCAGAAAATAAATTTTATTCACATTCTGACTACATATTCTTAACCTTTCATATAAAATATAGTTATATATCAAAGGGCATGTGTGATGTCAAGATAATTGCATTTTCTGAGGATGAGAAAGGTTGCTGAATTATTTTAGCTAATTAAATGGCAAACATATCAAAGACTCGTGTTTCATATCTGTACTTTGTATAGATTCTCTGGTTGATCATTTCTGTTGGGCTTGTCCATTACCATTGTGTACTCACTTAATTATGCAAAGAATCTGTCTACATCAACATTCCACTGGGTGCCACAAAGCATCATTGTTGAAAGTGTACTCAATGAAGAAGCCTTCTATATACTACCTGATACCATCCATGGCTAGTACCATGAGTGCTAAATGACTGTCAAGTGAAAAGGATTCTCAATTGTGAAGATCATATGCCACCACCAAGAACATCATCATAATCATAATGATAGTGCTTTGTTCTGTAGCACTTTAAGAACCACACATTCTTTCACGTAGATTAATTCATTTTACCCTCCCAGGCATTTCACTCTTAAAGTATGAAATTGGATGCTCAGAAATAAGTGGTTTATTCAAACACACCAGGGAAAAGTAACATAATAAGACTGAATTCTAAATCAATTGCAACTTGACTTTTTTTCTTTGCAGTTTTATGTTGCTCTTGTTGATTGTTGGGAAACTGATCTTGGGAACCAGGATAAAGCAAAACAAGGAAAATAACTTTCTATAACCATAAAAACAAATAGATATTAAGACAGTTTTTCTAAATGATACAAGTCAAATTAAGACAAACTTCCCCTCCCTAGACACTGTAAGAAATAGATGAAGCACAGCTTTGTGCCTTTAATGAGGAATATCAGGCACCCACAGTGCATTGCTAGTGATATAATATTTGTCATTTCTTGGATTTCTTTGATTGGTGCTCAATAATCCTGTAAGATATCTATTATGGTGCATTGTTTATATAAGAGAAACAGTTAACAAAAATTAAGCAGCTTGCTGAGAGCCATGCACAAAATACATGTCTCAGACAGAAAAAGAACTGACATTAGTTTAATTTCTTTACTCCTTACTCCAATTGTGCTGTTGATTTATTTTTAAAGAGTATATGTGACTCACAGGCTTCAGAGATGAACTTACTGTTATTATCCTGCTAATTGGACATAGCATCAAACTGACCTCTATCCATAGATCAGTTCAGCTCTCAGACTTCATCAGAGAAGTTTCTTTGTGCAGAGGACAGTGGTTAACACAGAAGCTCACAGCTTGTCAAAGTGTGGAGAGTAAGCAAACAGCCACAAACAAATAAATAAACAAATCCACATCACCAAGGCTCAGAGCCTACAGTGGAAGGGGAAGAAGAAAGAGTCAGGGTCAGGAAGGACTGGAATGAAACAGTATCTTCTGAAATTGACAATATTGCTGCTCCTGTACTTACTGCAGCTGTGTAGAAGATCTGCATGTGATCAAATCATCACTATTTCAGCATTGCATGGGAAGACATTATAGAGCCTCCTTCCCTAACTGAGGAGCTATAGGAGATGATGGCTTCTATGGGAGGGACAGCCAATTTTCTTTAAGGACATAGCTCATGTCCAGTGGATAGCCCCATGCCCGGAAGTAAATAATCAGCACAATCTGACTTGATATAATCATATGATGTTTGAGAATCAGAAAGGAAGACAGAGGAAAATGTCAGGAAAAAGCTAGGCATTTCATACTAAACTGGGATGATAAGGGAGCTGTAAGCCCTGGAGTGTGGGTACTTTCCAGAAGCTGGAAATTATTCTTGGCCATTTCCCAACAAACTAAATAGTAACAAGTCCCCCAACAAGACAGAACTCAATTTTGCCAACAATCTGAAGAAGACTGGAAATTGGCTCTCCCCAAGACCCTTTAAAGAGCCTGGGCCAGCTCATGAATGGATTTATACCTCCTGTGACCATAAACAGAGAACCAGTGGAGCCAGGCTGTGCCTCAGCTTGCATCACATGGAAATTGGCAAGCAGCTAGGCAGTTTTAATTTATTGTGGCAGAATAGAAAGCTAGTACAGGATAATATTTTCCTGTATATACTGCACTTAGAATGCTGAGACAGGGTTGTGAGTTTAAGACCAGCTGGGGCTGTATCATGAGATGTCATCAATTAAGAAAAACAACCAATAATGCTCTATAGGTAATAAATTTCAAAATTATTTTCTTGCTTTTCCTTATTAGTTTACCATCACCAAGACAACACATACATCTCTCTCTCTCTCTCTCTCTCTCTCTCTCTCTCTCTCTCTCTCTCTCTCTCTCTCTCTCTCTCTCTAACACACACACACACACACACACACTCACGTACACTCACACATACTCACACATATACTTGTCAGCAGATGCACGTAATCTCAGAGATACTCCTTGATTCAGAGAGTTCTCATTGGACCCTGCTATTCTCATGTTAGTTTGGACAGGTTCCTCTCTCCTGCTCCTTGTCTTTTCCCTCTATCATTTTCTTTGTGTCTTGATTTTATCTTATATTTACTTGTATGGCATAATTAACTGCACAGCTATTCAATACATACATACTTTTCTTCATTGGGAAATCAAGAAAACATCCTGCACTATGTGAGTATTTTTATCTTTTTTTTGTGTAATATAACTTCAAAATGTTCTTGCTAGATGCTTCAATAGAATTATTGAAGGACTACAGGATTCTTCTGGACTAGAAAATATTTAGCCTCGGGAAATATGAATTATTATCGTATTTGTTTTTAATTAGTTTTGATGTTTTTAAGTATTTTGTTAGTATCCAGAGATTCTATTTTAAAAAAAATCAACATTTGCAACTTATGAATTGCATTTAATGTAAAAGACAGTAATGCCTCTGTCTGAAAGTTTAAACAAAATTGACAATTAACCTTCATGAGTTTTGGTTGGCTTTCAATTCAGCATGTTCAGTTTCACGTAGAGATGGGCCACAATTTACAAATGGTTTGCAGTAGTACAAAAGTGATATGTAATCATATATTAAGTATGTGTCCATACATTAAAAACTTGGCTTCAGCATTTGTTTATTTGCTTGTTGTTGTGATAAAATACCCTAACAAAAACAACTTAAAGTAAAGACTATTTTGGGTCACAGTTCTATATTACAGTCCATCATGTTAAGAAAGCCTTGATGACAGAAGCTGGAGCCAGCTAATCATATAGTAGTCACAGTCAGGAAACAGAGAGAGATGGTTGCTTGAGCTTAGCTTACTTTCTTTTTTTATTAATTCCAGGGCCCAACCCACAGAAACAGTGCTACTCCCCTTTAGGAGCTGTCCTTCCACCTTATTTAACCTAATCAAGACAATCCCTCATAGCTATGCCTAGAAACTAGCCAAATCTAGAAAATCTTTCACAGGTATGCCTAGAGATTTGCCTTCTAGGTGAGTCTATAGCCTCTAAAATTGACAACCAATAGTAATTACACAACTTTATGAGCAAGCTATAGGCTCCAGCCAGCCATATTGACAAGGGTAGGCAACTAGTGCTTGATAGTGCATGGTATTCATGCTTATGTCTAAGCTATGATGCTTGATAGATTAGCTATAGTAAATGCAGTTTTAATCCCAACATATTATAGATTTGTTGGGATATTACCATATTAAAAACTTAGAAACATCCATAAATGCAAATCAATACATTTAAGGGCTAACCTGGATTCAATTCACACTTTACCTCCTGAGACTTAGACCATGTTTTCCTCAATGACCCTAAAAGGCAGAAATAGATTTGAAAATGAGGACAATGATAACTGTATCACAGAAAAACTTACCTCTTGTCATTTTGCAACATCCCAGCTCATCTTTCAGTAGAGAATATTTTTGTCTCAAAGCATTTGTTTATCAGAAAGCTAATGGAAATATTCATAGGAAACATACTGGTATCAAATGATTGGACAAAAGACTCCTTAAAAACCTGCACATTGGTAGGCAGCACCATGCTTCCTCTGCTGCCAGGAGCTCTGTCCTCTGGCCACCCTGGTCCCTTGAACAATTAGTCATTCAGGGGAGAAAATGACCTGTGAATGAATTAATTGAATTTTAAGGAATTTTGTCAATTTGATATGTAGGGATTATTTTGAGATTGACATATGTTGACAACATATGATAGTAAAATTTCATAGAACATAAATAGAATCTAATTTATAAACTGTTGATTTGACGTGATGGACATTATGCTCTTTTTAGAAAAAGTGACATCTTTGTTTTGATAAAATAACTGGAATTTATTATATAGTCAATTTATGATTGAAGCCTGCCTGATTTTTATACACTTAGTTATTCAAAACTTTTCTAATTTTGGCTAACATGTGAGTTTATATTTATCATCAATTAAAATAATACAAATTACCTTATTAAATTTAATTTAATGAAATAAAATATTTCAAAATCTAAACAAACCAAGACTGTTATAACTATTTTTCCTCAAGAATCTGTGGACTTAATACATAATCTATTAATTTTGCCACAAGAGTAAAATTTAAAATATCTTTGAAATATATGTATAGGCTTCAATATATATTTTATCACAAAATATTTACTCTTTTATGAGACTTGGGTTCACCTTGTTTCATGAAAAATTACCCTGTATACATTTATTTTTCTCCTTGGTAACATTTACATGGAAGAATTCGCATCTATAGTGATTGATATGCTAATAACTGCATTTATGAAGTTAAATTGAGGTTAAAGAAAATGAGTAAAATATATAAATAGTATTCAAAATATATTACTGACACATTAACTGATAAATTTTCAAATATAAAAATTTTAAAATATAAAAATAGGAATGGTGAGTTGCTAATTATTCTTTAAATATTTCCAATTTGTTACTAATTAATAATAAATTTGATAATACTTTCCCTATATATTGATTAATAAACTAGATTCTTCTCATCTGAGCAGGGTTTAGATGTATTACTAATATGATGGGTCAGACAGCTCTTTCACTTATTCTAATTAATAAATCTCTCTATATTTTTATGTTTTTAATTTATTTTTTCTCTTGTACAATACATCCTGACCCCAGCCTCATCTCTCACCATTCCTCCCAGCTCCTCCATTTCCCCTCTCCCCAGTTTCACCCCCTACCCTGCTCCCAACTCCCCTCAGAAAAGAACAGGGCTTAATGTGTTAATCAATAAGGCTTTCCAATTTCCTTTCTTTTATTTCATTCAACAAATATTTATTAAATGTGCATAAATCCTATTCTAAATACTTAAGAAAGAACACAAAGAAACAATCAAAGACAATGTCCTCAAGGGGCCTATAACAATGAGATATTTAGACAGTAAATAAACATATACTTCAATCTCAAGTAGTGATGATTATTTGAAGAACATATAGTCAAAGGAGATATGCAGGGGATGAAGTGCTGGAGAAGTCCTCCCCATGGAAACGCTGTTTGAATAGAGTACTATACTGGAAGCGGGAGTTCTCCAGAAAGACAGAGACAGAACGTTCATGACTGCAGACATATCATGGTCCTTAAGCATGTCACTGTGTTTGAAGAATATGGACGAAGTCCCCATGGCTAGGGAAGATGTAGAATGTGGGCAATCATGAGGAAGATGAGTGCAAGAAGGAGTCTAATTAGAGACGGATAGTGTGGGTAATTATAGATTGGTGATATTTTTCATTTTAAACATGGTTAGAAGTAACTGAAGAATTCTCATCAAGAGGCTAGTATATTCATATGTTGAAAGGGTCACCTAGGAAAGAATAGAAACAAGAATCTTTAGTAAGAATAATTAGAGATTCTGAGAAAGAAATGGAGAAGTATAGACCAGAATGGAAACCATGGATGAGGTGAAATTCAGGACAGAGGGTGTGCCTTGAATATGGGGATGTGTAAGAAAGTCACAGGACACTATAGAAGCAACAGAAATTCAATGTGCTTCAAGTAATGGGGGCAAAGGAGTAGATCAGAGCATCTGAAGGTAGAATTAGAGATGTGCATAAGTCAGATTACATGAGGCATTGATAGGGGACAGGGAACTTTTATTTAGATAAATATGAAATTACTGAGGATTTAGGTGCAGATTGGCATAATCTGGTTTGCGTGGCATAAAGTTTAACTAGTACAGAGATAAATAGGCATGGGGAAAGAGGAGTAAGAGTCTGTGACCAATTCAATAATTTAATATGAGCTGTTAGGAAAGAGGTGGTGGTGTGGATTTAGATGATGACAATGGAGCAGACAGGGTGAATTTATCCAACAAATACTTCATGTCTGGAACAGGATTTTGATGAGAGGGAGGAATCAAAGAGTAAAAGATTTCTAGTTCTGGTATCATTCGTTGAATGATAGTTCACATAATTGTTAATCTATATGTAGAAAATATTTCACATATACCTGCATCTAAATTTGTTTTATTTGATTTTGCATTTTAGTTCAGGTTTAATTAGACTATGCATGTATTGTTTAAAGCATGATGCTTTCATCATCTAAAAGTTTTATATGCATGGTACATAGTAAGCTTAAATAATATTTGACCAAGCTAATGTGATATTCTTCCTACATACCTCAAATATATCTTATTTCTAGGTCATTTTTAAATAAAGAATAAGCTTCTAAATATTTCTAAAGATTAAAACATGATCTAAGATGAAACATGCCACTGTCAGCATAAGTAATAAAGGCTGAAAAATTGCACATAACATCCATCATCTTAGTAGGTTTAATCTTGAACATTGCTGCTCCCCAGCATTTTCTTTTTCTTTGATTTAGTTCCACCAACAATGTGAGCTATGTAATAGAATTATAACTACTCAAATTTGGGATTTTCCTAGCTCAAAATGCCTTACTCCACTTATTCACGTTGTTATTGATATTTTGCTGTTTTTTCCTTGTGAGAAACTTTCCAATTTTCTAAATCTATGTTAGGTACCCTTCTGTGTATTCTCTGATACGTGAACCCTTTTATCATACTTTAATGTCTTTGGCAGGTAAGTGCCTATTTACTTTTATATATCATCGATTAAACAATACATTTCTTTCTTTTTACAAACTTTTTTTTATAATTTGAAAGTTTCAAACATTTATAGAATGTATATTAATTAATCATGTATACCCACAACTACCTTCCTCTGACTCCTCCTAGTGCCCCGATTCCACCTACATCCCAGATTCATGTCTTCTATTTATTTTTTATTATAAAAAGCCCAAATTAGTGCTTTCAATATGCACATTTGTGTGTTACCATTCATTGGAGTATGACCAGCCTGCTAGCAGACACATTTCCAAAAGAAAGTGACATCTTCCCCTGCAACCACAAATTGCCAATAGCTTCTTTGATAGGGGGTGGAGCTTTAGGGCTCCTTCCCCATCCTTGCTGGAATTTTGACTGGCTTGTTCTTGTGCAGGTAAGTACAGTTGCTGTGAGTTGATGCATGTAACAGCTATATCTTGTCTAGAAGTCAACATTTCAGTTTCTCTCCCTATCCATCAGTCTATACTTTCTCTCTACTCTCTCTTCTGTGAAGTTTCCTAAGTTTTAGATGGTGAGAGGTTTATAGCAATGATCTTTCCAAAGTTGAATGCCCAGATTTGTTTATACTTGGTACTTTGACCTTTTAAGAAAATCTTCTTCTAGCAAAGTTGAGAGCAGCACAGATTTACTAGTATAAGCACAAATATTCAGAAGGCAGTTTGACAGAATGACCAATTAACAAAACAACAACAACAGCTCCCTCCCCCACCACCATGATGTCTCCAACCATGGGCTTTCATCAGGTTTACAGTATCAGACATTAAATCCTCCTGTATAGCAGGGCTGATATCCAATCAGAAAGTGGATGAAACCCGGATAACGACCATGCTAGTACTAGGTAAAACCACTGATGTCTTTTGTTTCCAATGACACTTTCTGACACTATGTAAGTTAGTCAGCAGGGAAGGTGTCATAGTCATTTTGAGGTTGATTTCTCTGTCCTGCATTCAAAATGAGCAGTATCTTCAGAAATAAGGTCTTACTATCTACTTATGGTGAGCATCAAGACCAATGGCAATAGCATGTATTATTTTAGGTGCCTTGGGTCCCCCTTGACAAATATGAAGGTATCTTGTACCTAGCATTGAGATTTTTATTGAATAATCTATGACTTCTGGTAGAAGCATCAGACGATCAGAGATCTCCTTCCCCACCATAATTCAATCCTGAGAACATAACATGGTATAGAATGTTATGTTAAGATCTTGAAAAATGTAACATTACATGAATAAATAAAAGCTGTCTTTGCACAGAAGAAAATAAGGCTGCTGAAGAGGAAGTTCTCAAAAGTCTGTAATCTACTGGGTACCCTCTGCCCTTTGCATTCCCTCCATATACTGGACGCTTATAAATATCTTTTTTGTATGGACTAGAGTCCAGGAGAGGTAACTGAGGATACATCCCTCTGTACATGCATCTCGCCTCTATCTCATCTCCCACGGACTCTTAAGTCTTATCTCCATCCTCTAAGACAGAGAGATATTCTATTCCCAGTTCTCTCTCACATTTAGCTCTATGCACGAAACATCTCAAGTTAAAAGGTTTTCTACACAAAGCAATTGACCACATTTGTCCTGTGATTTTAAACACTCAGAAGTATATCTCGATGAAAGATAGCCAGATAAATATAGGGCATTCTTTCTCTTTCATAGATACTATTTTCTCCTTTGGGAGTTTCTCTTCTTTTCACACATTTGTGTGTGTGAAGTGCATGCACATGTGTATGTGTGTTTTCAGGTGTGTAGGTGCACATCTGTAGAGTATATATGGAGGCTTGAAACTGATGTCAAGAATCTTCCTCGATCTTCTTTTGAGACAGGTTTTCTCAGTCAAATCTTGCTCCAGGATCCCATCTCTGCCTTAGAGACTTAAATTACAGAGGGGCAGGCATACCCATCTATATTTAAATGGCTTCTGGGAATCTGAACTCAGGTCCTCATTCTTGCATAACAGTTACTGCAAAACCATGTCCTCACTCCATCTGTTGAGTTTTGTCAATCTCTCAAATCTCATTTTTAATATGGTATATAAAACTTAACTTAATTTTAAAATTCTGTATGTCTCATTGAATAAATCATGACTACATCTCAAAACAATTGTCCTTTGGGTATTTAGGTAGGAAGTAATATACACTAAGGAGACAAAAGAATTTAACAGTGTATTCATAGTCCTTCAACTTTCACCCATATTTCCTGTTATTATTTTAATGTTAAATGGGCTTTTAAAATAATTATTTTCCAAATTTGAGTCTTCTATTTTAAATAATGAAGGATTACTGGCTACAGAGTTAATAAATGATAATAAAAATTCTAGCCCTCAGAAGTCTGAGGCAAGACAACAGAAATGGAAGGTCAGCCTGGACTATATAGTAAAAACTTGTCTCAAACAAAGAGGCAAAAACAAAACTAAAACTCTACATTTTGTTTCAGGCCATAAATAACCTTATTATAACCTTGTTTTGCATTGTTGAGCAATCAGTAGACTTCTTTATAAATTAGTTTCAGGATGTGGTCTATGAGGATTTAGTTAATAGAGCCTGTGAATAAATAGCTTTGTCTATAAAATAATGGCAAGATGTGTATGGTAGAATGAGAGTGACCTTATATGATATATAAGTTGATGAATTATAGAAGATAGATAGATAGATAATGTAATAGTTTATTGATAAAACAATGATAAATAGATGGTATGTAGATAAATGAAAGGTAAATGACATATAGACATGATTGATACCAAGACAGAGCAACGATAGATAGATAGTTAGATAAATAGATATAGATAATAGATAAATGGTAGATAGATTGATAGATGGATGATAAATGATAGAGAGAGTGAGAGGGAAAAGGAGATAGAGAGATGATATGAGAGATAGGAGAGCCATGTACACTTCTTTGGGTTTGAATTAAGCAGCTATCCTCACATTTGATGGGCTTCTTCAGTTCAACTTCTTTAGAGGTAGACCCCTTATACTTTTAATTGAAGGCCTGTGTATGTGTTCTCTACATACAGATATTTGGAAGGATCACATTGAAAGTCCTGTGTGATAGCTAGGAAGGGATCACACTAAAAGGTCTGTATGATGCGATCACATTCAGAGACCTGTGTAAGTGGATGAAATCCTATGAAGGCAATGGTAATGATGCCTTTAATCCCAAACTCTGAGATTGATCACAGTGAAGTCTGAGATTGACTCAGTGTAAGGACATGCCCAGCTCTCAGGATATAAAAGTAGGCTATCATCTCACCCACAGTTCAGAAGGTCAGAAGGAAAGTTGGAGAGTTAGTTCACTCAAGCAGCTCACAGACAGAAGGAGAAAGAGCAGAACCATCTCAGAATAAGTATTGAGAAATCAGTCAAAAGCAGATGGTGTATGATTTATATTTGGGATTTCACAGTACAAATCAGAGTGAAAAGAGGTAGCTGTCAACCTAGCTAGTCAGTGTGAGCTCAGTCAGCAGTAAGTCTCAGAGGCTGAAACATTCTAGGTTTAGACTTGCATCTTGAAGGTTAGATTGTATGGAGGCTGAAGCCTTCTAGGTCTAAATTCAAGATTAGATTGTACAAAGATTGAAACCTTCTGGGACAAGGGATTAAATTACCAAAGAGTAAACTGCCTTTTGCCATAAACCCATGAGAATAACACTTACATCTACACCTACATTTCAATTTACTGATTATTTCTATTTCAATTCACAAGATTCTCTGGGTAAGTCCTATTTCTTTTGATGAACTGAATCTTTCTCAATCCCACTAAAACAATTATTATTGACATGTTAAACTGTCAATGAAATGTGCAACTTCTAGTCTCCTAATCTCTCATTCTGTGGGTCTCGTGACTTTATTCATTTCTAAATTTCCTTTGGTCTTTCTTTAGTATATATTCTTATAAAGGTCATGTGATACAAGTGGTCAAGCTGTCACAAGTGGCCATAGTTCTGATCAGAGATGACTAGAAAAGGAGCTCCATGTAAGAATTTCATTTTTTGAAATATTTTTCTAAAAATTTTAAATTATTTTTATTAATCTATTTTGTTTATGTATTTCTGGTGTGTGCAGGTGTGTGTGTGTGTGTGTGTGTGTGTGTGTGTGTGTGTGTCCCCACATGTACATTTATATGCACTGGTGCACATGAGTGCATGGATGTAGAGGCCAAAGGACAATCTTATGTATTGTTCATCAGAAGCTGTTCACCTTATTAGTTGAGACACAGTCCCTGACTGACACAAAACTAAGCAATGAGGTGAGGGTAGCTGACCAATGATCCTCAGAGGACTGCTCATCTCTGCCTCCCTCAGTAGGATGGAAAGTGCAGATGACTATGGTCCATCATTTCTACATGAGTTCTAGATCTCAAACTCAGGACCTCATGTTTGCAATACTAGCCCTTTATCAACTGAAATAGCTTCCCATCCACTGGCAATTTATATTACTATCTGCAACACCAATAAAACAGTTAATTAAGAAGCTTCTCTGCCAAAGTATAAAGTAAATACAGATATTAGGACAAGAAAAATGTTGTCCTGTCACATAAAGACCACCTGAATGACAACTATCCCCAAAACTTCTTTGTTATATTTTGAAAAATATGTTTGCTTTTATAAAACAATGTCAACATGGAAAATAGACCACAAAAATGAACCTGTCTCTTACTTTTTCTTCACTCATAAAATGGTAAGATGAAGGTATCTGTTAATTAGCTTGTGGTTTTACTAATATTGAGAAAGAATTAATTTGAGAAAAGTTTAAATTCTCCATTTTTGTTTATCTTAACTATTTGAATTTATCTACCAGATCTCCTTTCCAATTCATAGTCATCCATAGCTTTATTGATAATTTTCCCTTGGATTTTATTATTGTTTTAAAGAACTTTCTTTTTACATATATCATTAGAATTTGAGACAATATTGATTTATCGTCTTGAAATACTCATGCCAAAAATCTATCATTGATGCTATTTTAATCAAATGTTTCTAAGTTATGTATCATAGGTTTTTCAAAATGATGTTTGAACAAAGATTGATTTTTAACAAAAAATATTGGAGTACTGAAAGTCGGCATTTTCTTCTCATGATGACAATTAATACAGCAGCAGAGTTTGTTGAGAGAAAAACACTAGTAAAAGTGATTTAAGTATAAATATAGGAAAGCCCTGAACTTAATATGATAAAGACTAGCAAAAGATAAAAGCAAACAAACACAGGGATGAATACAGCAGTATAAATTCTGATGCAGACTTATGAATAATTTCCACTTCAAAATAAATTTCTCATTTGTTCCCCATTTTAGGTAGAAACCATAAAATAAATCATAACTTTAAACCAAGCTTATTTTTTCTAGTAATGTTTGGCCAACGATTGTTTTGGTGATCACTGGGGCTGATCAATTTAATTGGATGTCATATTCAATGAACTGAGGTGACTGAGGTGAATTATAACTATAACTATGTAAGCATGGCCTGTCTTCTAAGGGATACATTGAATCAGTAGTTCTGTTTTAGTCTTTCATGATTAAAGTACACCACCAGCGTATGCAAACTTCTCCATTTAAAATCTACAATTCTGCAATGCCTGTAGGTTGTAAATTACACCTTGTGCTTTTGCAGATTTGATTCTGAATTACTGAGTTTATCATACAGGCTCATTTGGATCCTACCCTTATAGAACCCCTCAAGGCTAAATGTTCTTTGGATATTTGCCAGCATGATTGATCCGGGATAGGGAAGGGAAGCTGTAGTCTAGAAATAATGGATGGACTTTAGTCACATTCTATCTGATATAAGCACACGTTGCAGATAGCACCCTCGTCAGTAAGTCAGACTGATTAATGAATGTAGGCAGTGAAGAATAAGTGGCAGTTCAAAGACAATAAATCTTAGAGGGTACCCACATTGTAGCCAGCTCTTCCAAAGAAGACAAAGGCAAATTGTGGTACAGTGGAAGGAACTGCAAAAAACAGTTATCTCAGAGAAGTTGATGTACCCTGAGAAAAGGCTTTAGAAAACCCTCAGTACTGCTCACAAGAACCAGGAAGACATCAAAACAGTTCATGGGCCACAGGAAACTTTACTTCACAAAAAATGCAATAATAATGTTTTGAAGCAAATATTATTTTATTTTAAGTTTTAAAGGATTTTTGACATTATAATATAATAAGATCATTCCCCTTCCTTTTCTTCCCTCCAAACCCTCCCATGTACCTCTTCCTTGCTCTTTGAAATTTAACTGTTGTTACATATATGTGATATAATACATATTTCTAAATGCATAATTTTTGAATATAGCTTTTCTTACACATGACCAAATTAAAGAGAGATGCCAGGTTTAAGAAAAAAGAACCATAGGTTGATCAAATTTCAAAGTTCAGAACATTCTGGAAGAACTAACCTATCAAAGGATTGTTTTCTTAAGGGTATTCCGGTTCAAAGAGGCTATGGCTCAAAGACTGATTATGTTTTATGTTGAAATAATCTTTTCTATCTTTAATCATTTTAGGTTTAAAAATTTTAACTGATTAATTGACTAATTGATATTTTTTGAGACAGAGTCTCACTTTGTAACTCAGGAGGTCTGAAATTTCATATTGGCCCAGATTGACTCAGACTTGCATTTAGCCCTAGAGAGCCTAGAACTTGCTATGTAGCCTGGGCTTCCCCTGAACTACAATCATCTCATCTCAGCCTCCTGCCTCAGTTGATTGCACGGATCACTGGCACGTATCACACTACACACACACCCGCATACCCATCTCTACCACTACTTTGTGTGCGTGCATGTGTGTGTGTGTGATATCATGTATATGTGTTCATGGTTGCACAAGTAATTATGTGAGTACATGTGTTTAGGTGCAAATGTAGAAACCAGAGATCTCTTCTATGGCTCTTTACCTTAGTTTCTGAGTTAGAGTTCATCACTGCTCCCACAGTTCACGGACGGACTAGGTTGGTGAGAGACTGAGCTCTGAGGATACATGTCTGCCCACTCAGCGCTGGGGTTCCAGATGTGTGCCACTGCACTCAGTGTTTCCTGGATGCGGGGGTCTCCCTGTTCCACTAGCTGGTCTTTACCCACTAGACCATCAATCTCAACTCTCACACACCGTTTTCATACTGACTGTCAAGTTTATCAAGTGTTATAATAATTTTGATGAGCCCCATGTAAAAAAATGATGTTTTTTAATTTCCTCACATTTTCTACAAGGATTTTCAGATTTCACTTGGCATCCTAAAGCTTGAAATAAACATATACTTTGTAGTGGAATATGGTCTAATTGGTGGGCCATGATCTAATATTCAACGCTAACTGAACTACTTATAAACTAGCTACAATGGCTGATGTCTTCAAGTACTGGGGAATAGGCATTCCCAATTTTTGCTGAATTTCTCTGCACCTCTCTCCTGTTATTCTTGTGAGACAAACATGGCAGATTCATGAGGTCATGCTCACTAATGGAGAGCAAACAGGAAAAATGAATGAGTTAATTTTCAAATATATAGCCTTTCCATTTATAAAATATTACCTTTTTACTCATTTGTTTTGAGGTGGTGCATTCTGAGCCACATATGTGGAGGTCAGCGGGATAGCTCTGGGGCATCAGGCATCTTCTTTCACTGTGTGGGTCCACTGATGGAGCTCAGGTTATCAGGGTTGGTTCCGTTACTAACTGATCCTTCTCGCCAGCCCTTTTTATTTTACTTAAGAAACAAAAAAAGTTTAAAAATGCGTAAGACTAATTTCACCATGAGAAGTCTTTTTCCATCTGCTGGAAATGTTTTATCAGTAAAAATGTGTGAGAACAAAACTGAATTACAGAGCACACAACTCTAAAACGCCCCAGCAGACAGTCGCATCTACACAGATGATAAAATGAATCCCTCTTTACAGAATGTTCACAACTACCAAAATGTCAAGTAGATTCAATGCTTTTGAGGACTCTTGCTGATACAAGCCCTGTCTTAGAGTTAAGAATGCAAAAGAAGTTTGCTGCCAACCTAATATTGGTCACCTGGGAAGAGGCAGGCCACACTGCTGCCCAGAGCAACCTGCTCTTTCTACAGCAAAATGATTCCTAGATGACCCCCTAGAAAGGACGCCTATATAGTGGAAGAACCACACTCAGATAAAAGCACAATTTCCAACCTAAAATACATGGTCAAACATGTAAAGGGCAAGGCAGAGAAAAAGTGCTCTGTGCATTCAGATACTCCATTTAATTAGGAAACTCAGAAACATTTGAAGAAAGAAAATAAGTTCTGCCAATGATCTCATTGAAGATCATGTCCAAGGGCTCTGAGAGTCCTCTAACACTGCAGAAGCATTTGCTCTAATACTCACGGCTGTGGATGGGCCCCAGAAAGGACTGCTGGAAGCACAAAGCAGGTTACAGAGTATTCAGTAGATAAGGAGTTGAGATTGATGGCAAAAACAATTTAACTTTGAATTGCCTACACTGGACAAAATGAGCACAAAGGAGGGGAGAAGGGAGCAAGATGAGAGGTTAATAACCTTAGCTTGCGATGTCCCCATAATGAAAGTTGAACAGACAGAATGGAGATATCAGTGTGACAGGAAGTGCTGCTGGCCAACACCTCAGGAGTTCTTGGTTTCACAAACTGGAGTTTGTTAATTGAAAGCAATAAAATGGGCCAACAGAAAAAGTTTCAAGAAGAAAGAAGAGCCTCCTGGGGATGGGTAAATCTCAAAATTCAGGAGCTGCTGAGCTCATTGTGCCATTCTTCAGATCGTATTAATAGTTCATCTTTTACCAAGTAAGACAGGTGAAGAGGGAAGCCTAAATGAACAATGGAACATTGAGAAGGAACGGGGTCTACATGACATGAAAGATAAAGAAAGAGACATGGCAACAATCTGAAAACACACATAAGCAGAAACCTGATACATCTTGACAAGCACCTCAAACCTTGGCCCAAATGTTGGCTTTTAGGTCCTCCCAGGACCCAGTGGCCAAATGATAGAGAAGATACTTTCAGTTCAGGCAGCAGCTGGACCACTGTAGAAGTTCTGTGTCTATAATGGCCTCCTGGCTGCATACTGAGATGAGCTTTCACTGTAATTTCCCTTTTATTCACAAGACCATAGTGAATTGGGTGAGCATGCCAAACAAACTGAGCACTTCTTATTCTGTATTCTGTATTCCGAGCAGTAGAGGAAAGCCTCTTTCTGGCTGGGCCAAAGGTTTTATCATCAGTGCAGCAAAGAAAGGCATTAGAGACAAATATTTAATATTGGTGGAATAGAGTCAATCCAGCAAATTGAAAGGTACCCAGGAGGAAGGGGAAATGCCACAGAAAGAAGTGGTATTTTTTAAGCCTGTTTCTAATATGCTTGAAGACACAAGGAGCCCTAAAACAAGAAAAAGATAATTGGGAGAGCAGTCATCCAGAGTAATGAAAATGTAGGTGGTAAACTGTATAAACATAATTAAGAAACGACAATGCTAAAGGCAGAAAAGTGTTTGTTATCAGGATATAGGGACTGAGGGTCTATGAAGTGTTGGAACTAGGGAAAGACAGAGACCCAGAAAATTTCTCTTTTGTTGGTAATGCAAATTCTTGGCAACTTCTGGTAAGATTGTATCCTAGCAAATCCACCACTAATTGAAAATATTGTGATTCAAAAATGTTTTTGTGTGTTTGTGACTACATTTTGCATCCATGTGTATGTGCATTCATGTAGAGGTGGAAGATTGACATTCTCATTGAGAATTAGGTAAAATTTCTCATGGAACCTGGAGTTCATTAGTTGCCTAGACTGGCTGCTAGCAAACCCTACACCAACAACTGAAATTGCAGGTGTGCGTGGCTACATCCAGTTTTTTACATTGGTGCTAGAGATCTAAATTTAAGTCTGTACACTTGTGCAGCAGATCCTATACCCTTTCAGAAACAAATGTTTTTAATATGCATAACCTACAAAACCTCAAACTGGAATCTAGCCTACCTTAAGTGTGCTAAGTATAGTTCCATTAGCCCAAACTTGAACCAAATCATCTAACACAGTCTACCTAATAGAGTATTGGATCTTTTCTGTAATTTAATGAATATGCTACAATTATTATTTGGTATAAGTAAATGTTCAGCCTACTGCATTGAAGAAAAAGCAAACTGAGTCACTGAACAGCAAGCAAGTACCTTCGGTTTTTAATTTCTTCACCAGTATAGTTGTTACATGGTATTTCTTATATGTCCCTATTCAAGTATCTATTTAAATTTGCATATCATGTTTATGTGTATGCTACATATCTTATATACACATACATAGATAACCATGAGGGACGAAACAGGATGCATAGCAAGGACATCTGGAAAACACAGTTCTAACGATGTCCTCTCTGTCTCCACCCACTTATAAAGGGAAAAATTAAGAGAACAGACTACGGTAGAGTTTTGGGGAAGAGAACACAAAGGGCTTCGCTTTCAGTTTGAAGATGATGTAAAGATAGTCTTTCCCAAAAGCTGCCCACAGAATTTGAGACAGAAAATTCCATCTTATGAAAACAGAACTGAGGTGACACACAAAACCACATGGCCCAGAGGGTGTAAGACCAGTGCACACTGGGCAGGGTGCTGATGGGAAGAAGCAGAGAGATGACACCACAGAGGGTATGAAGTCCAATAAAGAAGTCTCTTCCACTGTGGGCGTAGGAGGGTGCACCACAGGAGCAAACCAGCATTCAATGCTTGCAAAACTGGAGAAATAAGCAGAGACTACTTGCTAATTTTCCTCGGTCTGGGGTTAAAAATCTAGAAGCAGGTGAGGTTAACCATGGAATTACATACATGCAGGAAATTGGAGAAAGCTAGTTATTCCGGAGGCAGCAGGGACCCACAGAGACCAGCTTGTCTTGTGATCAGACACACCAACACCCGGTTTCAGAGACTGGGACAAAGGAATGGCTGTCTACTCAGACATAGCTCTGCATGATTCCTTATTTTAATCACTCCTCTGAGTTAGAATCAAATATAAGTAGCTTTTTAAACATAGAAGAAACAATGCAGTGTCAGAAAACACTTAGAAAAGAAAGTTCAAGAAAAAAATGTGATCATTGAGTAGCCAGACACTGTGACATTCTTTATCTATTTGTCTATTCCTTTTCTTTCTTTCTTTCCTTCTTTCTTTCTCCTTCTTCCTTCCTTCCTTTCTTCTTTGTTGTTTCTTTCTTTCCCTTCCTTCCTTCTTTCCTTTCTTCCTTTCATCTTTCTTCTTTCCTTCTTTGTTTCTAAGCAGAATCTGTCCACTTATCTGAGTTGGCCTTTTGATCCTGCTGCCCCACCCTTTCAAATGCTGGTATGATATGTCTACATGACCATGCCCTAGCGTGTGTGATCAAACATATCACCACTGATTATCAAGAGCACAAAAAAACAGAACATAGGAAAGCTATCACCACACTGTTCCAAAAGATTCAAGGGAAGGATTTGAGTGTGAAGGAAAGATGGGGAGAGGCAAGAAATGCCTGTGTTGGTTTCACCATTACTGTGGCCAGATGGCTGTGGAAATCTGGAAGGAGGTTTCAGTCCATCACAAAAGGAAGGGTATCTACTCTAGGCCTGGGCAAGCAAGAGACAGCAGAGTAGTAAAAGGGAGGGTAGTGCAAGATACAGTCCCAAAAGAAATGCCCCTGCTTCCCCTGCCCTAGGGACGTACTTCCTCTAACAAGACCCCACTTCCCACAGTTCTACTATCTTCCAATAGTCTATTTTTTTTAATTAAAGATTTATTGATTTTATTTTATATGTGTGAGTGTTTACCTGTTTGGTGCACACAGAGACCAGAAGGTGTTGGGTCCCTTGAAACCCAATTCCTCTGCAAAAATAGCAAGTGTTCTTAAACACTAAGCCATCTAGCTCCAAAAGAATCTATCCAAATTTCTATCCCAGAATGGATTAACTGTTCACCAGCTCAGAGTCCTCCCGATTTAATGGTGTCTAATGGTGAATCCCCCTCACAGATACCCCCAGAGGCATGCCTTACTAATCCTCTTAGGTAAATGCCCTCAACTGATTCTTGACTATTTCTGCACAGCTAACCTCATGTGCCTTGGATGAAAGCCTCTATGTGTCATGCAACTCTGATGGTTAAGTTGACACTGTAATCACAAGGATGGTGGTCCAGTAGTCCTCAACTCTAGGAGAAGTGACACCCATAAAATCCTCCAGCAAGAAAGTGCAATGCAGGGACTTTATATGAAACCACACTTTAATTCAAGGAGAAAGGCATCACAAACTGATTTGGAGTGTATGAAGATAAGGGAACATTGTCTCTATGGGAACTGCTCAAAACACCCACTACTGGACAAATACCAGCAAACCAAATGTTGAAATGGTCGAAGAAGGTCGGCCCAGGTCCCTCAAAGAGCCTCAATACGCCAAGTTGTAGGAGAGATGAAACATGAGGCACATGGGCTGTATACACATTAGATGGATACATCTGATAGAACCGGTAAGGGTGGTGAGTGACTTCTGTACCACTGCTGAGTTCCTGTGCTGAAGAACTGGGAAACAAAAACTAGTGTAGTGCGGGGGTGGGGAGGGCTGTCAAAGACAAAATGAGTAGATGGTTCACAGTGAACCACATCCCAGATTTAGAGGCTGAGAACACAGTATCGTTATCTTACAACTTAAAGATTAGACACTATGTACGTAACATCCGTGACACACATTAGCATCAGGAGAAGTTAAATCACACTCATCAGCCTCCGCTGATGAAGAAAAATGGGTAATGATATGAGAACCTGACATATCGAATGTACTCTTTCTAATGAGAGACACCAAGTTGTCACATTAAAAATACAGAACGCCTTTTTATTTCAATGCCTGTTATTTCAGCACTCAAACCTCATAGAAATATCAGTGTCGGCCACAAATTGTCTTCAATTTCCAAAGTGCAAAATTATTATACAAAACAAAATTATTAACAAGCTCAAAAACATCAGTGAAATAAAATTTAAGTTGCTTCATCATTAATATACAGGTATCTTTAAAAAGAATAACATGAAGGTTGCTTTCATTCTTTTAACCATTCAGTAAATATTTGTTGGGAGTCACATAAATGCAAGGCAGTAAACTATCCCTAGAACAAACAGATAAGATGTCTGCCCTGAAGGAGCTGATAAAGTTATTAGCTTTTATCTATCTCATACACCACAGGATGCCTTTTGCCCTGGGCAACCCTCCAGCTCTCACTGTGTCTGGTACTGCCAGTAGCAGAGGATTTTCCTGCAGGATGCAGCGTACAGCCCCTCTTAATGATCTACTCCACGAAATTCAGGGTCTCTGAAGAAGAGCCAACCTTACCTCATGCTCACTAGCCATAGCTTACAACTCCCTGCAATATATGAAAATGTTTATATGCCATCAAATCATAGGAATTTCTGTTCCTTGTTACTATTTAGAGGAAGGACATAGTAAGCTCTCCCTTAGGTAGAGATTGCATAGTTAATAACTGTGTTTTAGAGTGTTGTTGTAACATTTAAACATTAAACAGCATATATGTTTATTGATGAAATGTCCATGCGCACTTTCATTCAAATGGCCAGATTCAAAGCTGCACCCCACACCATGGTTGTCTGTAATCCCAGCATTCTTATGGGGTGAGATGAAGCAGAGGCAGGAACTTATGGGCTAGCCTGGCACAGCTGTCCTGGTACAGTCGCAGAAAACACAAGAGAAAAACCATCCCAAACCAGATGTAAGTTGAGGACCCTCATTGAGGTGGTCCACTGATTTCCACACACATATTGTGGCATATGTGGGCTGACATTCAAACATACAAATGTGCTCACAATGCACATCTATACACACACCACAGAAGACAGACTCTAAGCATGAGTTAAATTATATTTTTTCACTGATATTAGGTACCTACTGGCAACAGTTTTAGCAATTCAGCCGGATCCTGTAAGAAAGAACAATATATTTTATTTCTCACATATACTGTTTAAAAGCCTAAATATTGTTATCAACTGTGGAATGACTACACATATAACTTAACTGATTTCATGTAGCGATCAACTAGGTCAGTATCACAGAAGTTAAATAATAATTTTGTTATTAGTAGCCATTTTATTATTTTCACAAGAAAATATCTGTTTGCTAACAAATTCTTTCAGTCTTAGCTCAATAGCCAATAACAGCATAGCCATTGTCTGTATTTTTTAATTAAAAGTACTATTGCTATATTGTGGCTACTACCCTCACACTGAAGCTTTCAAACTTGTACTTTATGATTTTTAAATTTTTATTAATTTTTAGTCAGTATACAAAAATAATAGGATTCGTTATAACAATTTATACATGTATGTAATAAGACTTCATTAATAATTGCCCTAGAATATGCATATGAAGAAATATGTGCTATTTATCTTCCTTCTATCAAACTCTTGTATCCCTACCTCCTCCCTTTTGGCCCCCGTCTCCCCTCTTTGTCTCCCTTCTATTTTCAGATCATATGTATACATGCATATGAATAAATTTATTATCTCAGGAATGTGGTGATAGTTTTCTGAGTTGGGGGACAGACAGTGTGTGTTTACTTGTGCTGTTGTTATAAGGATCTATAAAATACTAGTAATAGATTGAGACTGTTTTCAGGATTTGATGGAGAAAATACTAGATACGTTTAGGATATCATGGCTATTATGATACAGTTTCATGAAATTGGCAGTCATCTCTGAAGGTCAGTAAATGATAAGCAACTCCTATTTTAATCTATAATTCCATTTTCAGCCACAACAACTATTCAGTTCTTGGTTTATAGCTCTCTGCTAGATGCCAATCTTTCTGCAGAGAGAAAGAATGTGATTAAAGAGCTCTCTTGTCTCTGCATTAGAAACTGGCTCTGACCACTGCAACAGCACACTGAAAGGTTTTATAAATAATTTATGAACCACTGAGGTCTGTTTGAGGGAGATATTTACCTTTTCTCCATCTGTGTGCCACACCTCATTCATCAAAACCAAACACAGCTCATGCATTTCTGCCTGGAGATGGGTAGAGCTGTATATTAAACAAACAAATAAATAAAGACATCAACTCAGGTCTATGGCTGTCCAAAGCCCACTAGTGATAATTCCAGGAACAATCTCTTTTGACCATGAACCTTGATTATGTACAACATAGGAGAAAGAAATTTTTTTATAAATGATAAATACATCCACAGGAGGCAGAATTGAAGAAAGTTTTAGATAATAGCAATATTGTCCAAAAATTTCAAGTATGCCAATGTAACCCCAACAGCTGCTTTAAACACCAAAGCTTTTCAGATTCCATTTGTAGGCTGTAAGATATTTGAGACTTCTTGGAAATAAATCCTGTAATTAATTCTTTCAAGGAAAATTCAGTTACACATGTATTGATTTTTTTATAGTTTATATAGAATTTTATAGATTTTTAAAGCCAGACATAATGAGTAGAACCTACACTTTTAACAGAATACACAGTAAACAGGTACTGTTTACATATTATTTTCAAATTATTTTAAGTTTTTTATCTTGGTCTTTGCTCTTGCTAGTAGGTTAAAGGGCAGCACAGCTATCTCTTTTCCGTACTTCAAGATGCTATTCTTCAGTTAAGAAGAACTCCTCACAATGCTTTAGATTAGAAGTTTTTAGTCTTTAAAATAACAAATCATATCTTAAACTTAATTTTACTGATGACTTCTCAATGACACTAGTACTCTTAAAATCTCAAACATCAATTTTCTCTTAAAGAATTATTTGAGCATAATGCATAGTTGATAAAATATAATTGATCTTCTATGCAACTTTTAAAAACATAATGCTTTATATTTATAAAAATAGTTACAGAGAAATTTCCACAAGGGCTCTGAAAATATGGACCATTTACTACTTTTCTAAAGCAAGATTTACTTCCATAATTGCAAGGAAATAAGAGTCGTATTTATTTAAAATCTTGCTTATCACATGGACAAGTCTTTGTGGAGTAATGATTATAAGATAAGTAAAAGTGGGTAGGACATGATTCATACTTTAAAAGTGTGCATACTTTTGAAGAGATTTTTAAGAAATTATAATACAATATAATGAAAAATCAAATCTTTCGACTTCACCTCCATTGCATCTCTCAGAAGAACCAATCCTTTCTCACCTCTGGTCCACTGCAACAACTTGGCTAGTCCTCTCTCTTACATTAAGTCCTTCTATCTCAACTCCAAATGTAGACAGAATGAATAACTGAAAAGACAATAGATCTGTGCACTAACCTTTTAAGCCTACAAGCACCGTAGCTAGTCACATGTATATTCAATACTTATTACACATCAATTGGGGATGTAAAGGAAAATATTAGAAATGTCTTTTCATTTTATCTGACAGTGAAGCAAATTACTGATGTTTATTAGACCTAGAAAGACCTAGACCTAATGTGTGTGAGATTTCTAAATATAAATACATATATTAAGATGACTATTTTAAAACATTTACCAAATAAATACAAAAGCAAAAAAATCTGAAGGCAACAAGCGCAAAGGATAAAGTTGACCTGCCTGGTATATCCATAAGGTACTTCCTCTTCCTATTTCTTCCTATTACAGCTTCCTCTTCCTTTTTACTCCACACAGAGAATATGACAAGGTAGTGATACCAGTTTGCTTAGTCTCTAGATTGCACATTGTACTCTGTGAAGCTTCTCTACATTTGCTCATGTTGTCTTACATCTGAAAGATCCCTTACACTTGTCATGTAGAACACTCTGTATGTTTACACCTTCATTCAATGACCACCTCATCAAGAAGCGTCTCCTGACCTCTCACAATGCTAAGAAAGCTACTCTTTCCTGTGCTCACCGAGTCTCTGTTCGATCTTGCTGTCATCACACACATTCTATAGCAAACATTATTTATACAGCACATGTGTTTCTATGTCTGCCTCTTCTATTTATTGGATGCATTCTCAGATCAAGATTCATGTTCGATTTAACTTCAGATTTCTGTGACCTTGCAAAGCATTTGATAGAAGGATGAGAACAGAATATGCTTGTTGAAGGACTATGGTCAAAAGGGAGGGCATTTGCATCTATTATAAAAGCTGTGCTGTAAAATACACAGAGGAAAAAGAAAACTATATGCCTTAGTTCTTCAATTTGTGGAAGCAGTGAAGAAGCAATGCCAATTGCAGAAGGCCTGAGGTTTTACTCTACCCCTAATCTAACAAGAGAATTACTATTGTTTCATAGCTGCTGGCAGAGGACACAGGATGCCTAAGTCAACAAAGGACTCCATTAATCATGACGAAGCTGCATCATGAGCCACATGCTCACATCAGCTTCCATTGTTCCCTGGGAGCGAAGTGGGGTGGCCCAAGGGGATGCTTGGCACAAAATAAATGGTCTCGGTAGGTACTCTCAGTGTTTTATAATAGACTAAAGTAAGGGTGCTCATACTTTTTCCTAAAAGGAGAACATTATCTTCATTTTTTTAGACAATAAAGTTTACCCCTACCTCACAGGAAGGTACTACTTATAATTTCTAAGGTTATTCACCATAAAAATAGTATTTGAGAAGATAATCCAAAACAGAAGCTACTCGTGTCTGTCCATAGCATGTTGAAGCTTGGAGAGTTGCTTCCAAAATACAAGTATTAAAATGTCCTAAATGCCATGAACAATCCTAGAGCAGTGAATTGGCCATAGCTCTGAGATGCTGCTTTGGAAGCAAATTCATCTCATTCTTCAATTTATTTTTTAACATTTTTATTTATTTATTGGGGAGTGTGTACAGGAGCCATAGCGTGCCTGCAGAGGTCAGAGGATCATTTGCAGGAGTCAGTTCTCTCTACCATGTGGGTTTCAGAGGTTGAATTCAGGTCATTAGTCTTGGTGGCAAGCACATTTATCTCCTGAGCAATCTAGTCTGCTTTCACTGTCAAATTTTAACTGGCACTTCATTAACTTTCAGTATTACCTCCCTTGTATTCAAAAATTAATTTGAGGCATTAAAAATAAATACATTTTAGATTTAGAAAACAATTATTTTCTTCTCTCTTCAATTTAGATTACTTAACACTCATTTTTTTGTCTTTTTTTTTGTGACAGGGTCTCTCTATGTAGCCTTGGCTGGCCTGGAACTCACAGAGATCCACCTGCTCTGTCTTCCCAGCATGAGGATTCAAGGCATGCAGCAACAAGACTTCTTGTGTGTTTGTATTTTAATCTTTGATATCAGGGATCTTTGAGCTTCTCATTATGAATAGATATATTTTAATAATATTTTCTTATTATTTGAAAGTCTCATATGTATATACAGTTTACCTTGATCATAAACACTTTCCACTCCTCCTCCAATGGAAATGAATGTCTTTAATATAAAAGTTCTATTTTCTGAAAATCTTATATATGAATACTATATTCACATCATTTCGATCCCTTCTTCCCCTCTCCAACTCTTCTCACACCCACCCCTTCTCCCGCTCAATTTCATAGCCTCTTTTTCTATCATTATCATTTTATACACAGATACACACACACACATACACACACACACACACACACACACACACACACACACACACATTTACTGTTGTTCTTATGTACATGTGTTTAAAGGTGACCAGTTGACTCCGGATAACCTTTCAGGATGTTTGTGTCTGAAGAAGATTGATTCTCCCTGTTTCAGCAGTCATTGATTGCTTGTAACTCTTTATGTAGGGGTGGAGTGCTGTGATGTTTTCTCTATCATATTGTCATGTCAATTGTTGTTGTCATTATGCAGTAATTACTTAGGCAACCACAACCATATTGTTTAGATTTAATGAGTTCAGCAACCTGGTCATGTCTAGAAGACTCTGTCTTGAGCCTTGAGCAGGTAGGTATCTGGGTCCTCTGCTCTTAGAGTCTTCTGTTTCCACTTCTGTGATTTTCCCCCAGCCTTAGGAGTAGGCATTGGATTATTGATATGTTAATTGGGATTTGGCACGCTATTATTGCTTCTCAATTTTCCCAGTTATAGATTTTTGTTGTAACTTTCATTTGCTGCAAAAAAGAAGCTTATTTGATGAAAAACAAAGAGACATACTTATCCATGGATATAAGTATTTAGGGTATAATTAGAAATTATATTGGTTTAGGAAAACGTAGGTTGCAAGTTCTCCTCTAGATTCCATGGCCTTAAAAATTCTGGGTAGGTGGCTATGTTTACAGTATCAGCCATGAATTCCCTTATTGAGTGGAATTATTGAGTGGAACTTAAGTCTAATTAGACAGCTGTCAGTCCCCCCGCCCAAGATAACAGTGCCACTATTGCATAATTGTGGCTCTATATCTGGGTAGGACTATTAACTGTTTTTCTCCCTTGGAAGTTTGTGTAGCACCTTCCTTATTTTCCTCTGTCTTTTATTTGATTTGCATTTGTTATTTAATTTATACCATAGTGGCAGAATATTTAATTCACAATTTCATCTATGTATCACATATTCTTTTTCTAAAGAAGTAGAATTGGAACAGTGATAGAGATATCAAATAAGTCAAAATTTCAAAGTAGAAACTTAAAAAAAAAAGAGAGAGGTTATATTTTGTTGGCCCCAGTAATTTAACACCAATTGCTATTCTCATGTCTGTAGATGAGCTAGATAGACAGATTACATGCCCATGTCTGTGTGTGTGTAAATAAATAACAGATAATACTTCCCTATCTGCAATACAGGAGTTCTGAATCTTCTATGTTAGCATATATAAAAATCATGAAAAATATTTGATAAATTATAGATCCTCAGACCTTCCAAAGTTCATTCTTTCCTCATCTTACATGGGGTTTATGCTTTCAATACTATTTTCATATGATTTGGGGTTGGCTTTATATTTATAAAACCAAAGGTATCTTAATTAAAACTTTCAAAATATAACTTACAGTGCTTGAAGTGAAGCAAATCAATAGATACATTTTAAGAGAAAAAAGACAGAAGTAGTAACAGAATATAGAAGTGATTAATTAAATTATATTGAAACTGCAGTATCATTCATTCAAATATCAATAAGAGATTAGCAAAATAGCTCAGTGGGTGAAAGTTCCTGCTACCAAGCCTGATGACCATAGTTCTATCCCCCTGATGACCAGAGCTCACATGCTGGGAGGTAAAAACCATCTCGGATAAGTTGTACTCTGACCTCAGCATACGTGCCATTTATACCTGTCCTGACACCAACCCCACAAACAAATAAATAAATGCAAAAATATAAGATAATAATTTCAAAGACCCGATACGAACTTACGAGACAAGGAGCCTTCAAAGATGCTGTTGAATTTGTTTTCTGTTGACAATGTACTGCTAGGCACGTAGCCTATCCTTAAGAGTATTTTGTTTCCCCAGTAACACTCCCATGGAGGAAAATAAATTTTCATTTGAAGGTGGTTATCAATTAGAAGACAGCTTCTGGGTTAGAGATGGAGTGTGTCTACTTCTCCTTTCTGTTCTAGGACTTGTGCATGCTGCCTCAGTCTCTGAATTCATATGTGTATCAGTATTTTATTTACAGGACATTCTCTTTAGTGTCCTCTGTTCCCTCTGCCTCCTACACTTTTCCTGCATCCTCTTCTGCAGGGTTCCTTGAGCCCTAAGGACATGGATTTCATGGATATATCTCATTTAGGATTGAGTATTTAAAGGTCTCTCACTCTGTCTATTGCCCAGCTGTAGGTCTCTATATTTACTACTATCTGCTGCTGGATGAAGCTTCTCTCATGAGGCTGGGCAAGGCACTGATCTATGAACATAGAAAAATGCCATTAGGAGTTATTTTATTGTTCTTTTATTAGGAAACCCTATATCTCTGGGCTTTCTAGTCTCAGGCTCTTGGCTACCCAAACAATGTTGGGTATAGGTTCCATTTTATGGAGTTGGCTTTAAGTCACATCACGTATTTGTAGGTTACTTACATAAGCTTGTGCCACAGTAGCACTAACATATCTTAAAGACAGAACACCATTATCTATCAAAGGGCTTGTAGCTTTTGTTAGTGTTTACTTTTGTCCTTTGGTAGTGTGCAGAATACCTTCCTGTAAATAGAAATATCAAAGTAAGTTATCATGTCAAGGTAGAGAGAAACTAAAAGAATTTATAGGGTATACCTTTTGTTGTCCTCAATAATGTAAAAATGTCAATTTCTCTTATCTAAGATGGGCATGCACATAGATGAGTGAGATAGATAGATAGATAGATAGATAGATAGATAGATAGATAGATAGATGATAGATAGATAGAAACATATATAGAAAGATGCATACATTATATGACAGATAGATAGATAATAGATTGATAGATGATAGGTAGATAAGCAATAGGTAGAAAGCAGAAAGATAGATAATAAAGAAATATATATAATAATATGTACATACAGCAAGCAGTCAGGGCACAAACAATACTAAGAATTTAAATACTGAAAATTATCATGTTTATACCCAGTTAATACGATAATTCAATTAAATTGCTTCATTTTGTCTACTGAAAGTTTAAATTTACTATCTCTATCATAGTGTTATGAAGTTGTTGTTTCTTGTTTTTTTTTTTTTTTTTTTTTCACTTACATTCAGTTTCTAGGTTAAAAGGTGTCTAGCAACAAATTCTGGCAACAAATCTATTCATTCCTTTTGATAAGTTGGGTCCCTTCCTGCCCAACACATTGACTATGGCCTTCGAAGTGTAATAAAATTTTAAATCAAATTTCTATTGTCACAAGTTAATCCTCTAAGATTCCTCTTGAAATATCTAATTGAATCAAGTGACATTTTTCTTATTATTTGTGAAAATATATTCCTTCTTTGATATCTGTTTACTCCATAAGAATATCATGATGAAACACTTTGAAGTCATTAAATGCAAGCTTCATGGACACACATGCATGTTAAATATTTCCTGATGTCTATGCCTTTCATATGCACACATCATTCATCAATATTACTAGGAGTATTCTTTCCTTCTTGTAAAGATTTGTGATTTTCTCCTTGAATCACTCTGGAGTATCACCCTTAGAAAAGTAAAAGTGATTCTATAGAATGCATCTTCACAGATTAAGCAAAATTATTGAAAAATAAAATGATCTTTGCATTCTGAGCTCACTCTCTTACATGGAGGATGGCTATAAAAGTACCGGAGAAAAATTTTGTGCTTTATACAACACAATGAAATGAAAGCCAGGCTTCCTGTGTAATTTTTTTTTGTTTTGATGGTCATTGGTGCCATTAAATTGATGGTTAGACCTAACTGACTACTGCTGTTTGAAAATAGAATAGTCAAAATCTTTGTGTTCATAGCGGTCGAAGTACCTTAAAAGACTCAACAGAACAGGATTATAGAGTGGGCAGTGGCCATTTCAGTGACTTTGCTCATCTACACAATAACAGGAAAGCATGCATTTGCCAGAATTGGCTGAGTAGAACTGCATTGCAGAAACCATTCTCCTTCCCAAAGGCATGTATTACACCAAGCCCTCATCCTCCTCTGAAGGAACATGTATATCATTTACCTCCTGCCTGGCATCTGAGAATCCACAGTTCTACAGAAACTCTACCCCCAAATCACCACATGCAATCATGTCAGACCTATAAAGAGATTTGGTTTTAAAACTCTGTGTGGATATCAATCCATTCTAAGCTGTCTCATATAAAAAGCCAAGATCAGGAACTCTACTAACAAAAACCCAAAAGGGCCAGGATCATAGTAAACTAATAGAGGCTAAAGCAGGGCTTGCCACAGAACACCAAGACTATAACATGTTCATTCTTTGAGCCGAAGAGACTGGAGCGCAGATTTCTCCATGTCGATTCTGGTAAGGGTAAGAACTGGTATATGGACGGAGAGACTCGTTGAGGAAAACTTGCTGCTAATTCACAGTACAGAAATAAAAAATAATGCACCCTTCCATGGCAAACAATAGAACTGAAACCTCTCTGTTAGTCTCTCTGACTTTAGTCTTCCATTTTTCATCAGATTTGAAGAAGTTAAAAACTGGCAGCAACATGAAATGCAAGTCAGGAACATGGATCTAGGGTATACCTTATCAGAGCTTCTGCCTTTGGGTGAAATAAACTGTTTCATCCTCTGAAAGTCTGAGAGATGTCTGAGATGATATGCTTCTTTGTTTGCTTCCCTCCTTGTTTGCTTACCACCCATTGAGCAAAGAGTTAAGGTGAGCCATCTTAAGAAGTGTAAAAGAAAAGCATTAGCTAAGGGGAATTTATATTGAGCCTTCATTCCGTAGATTGTTTTTTTTTAAAAGAGAGAGAGAGAGATGAGAGAGACAGAGACAGAGAAAGAGACAGACTAAGAGACAGAGAGAGAGAGAGAATCAAATACCTTACAAATCACAAGTGCCTGTAATCAGCGTTTGGGAAGTGGAGGCAGTCCAAATCGTGAGTGAGGTTCAGCCCAACCTGGAAAATGTGAGAGTCTGTCTCAAAAGAAACAAAAGAAGAAAACAAACTATGAAAGGAAAAAATAAGCCATGTTCTGAGTATGTAGCTCAGTGGTAGACCGATTCAGTAGTAGAGAACTTAGTTTTGGTGCTGCAATACGCATCGATTTTCAAGTAGCTCTATCATAGGCTGATTTGGAGTTCTTTGAGTAAACCACCCAAGAGTGTTATAAATAGGGCATACAGGAGATCTATACTTGACTTAGTCAGATGGTTACTTTTGAGAAATTTCTGTACTGATTTATACAGTGTCTGGCTTAGTTTGTATTTCCATCAACAATGTAGAGGTCTCCTTTTTGAATGTATCCACACTGCTATTTGTTGTTATTTATTTTCTTACTGATTGCTATTCTGACTTGAGCGATATAAAATCTAAACATAGCTTTAATTTACATTTCCCTGATGACTAGGGATCTTGAACATGTTTTCTTATGTCTATTGGCAAGTGTACAAATTTAATTTTGAATTAAATTTGATCATTACACACTCAAAAACCTCTTCTGCAGCCAAAATTTTCACAACCCATAGGTTCAGTTCTGTTCCCCATGTGGCATCATGATGTACAAAAGTTTATGTACATGAAGTTCATAAGTTTAGGAAGCATCAAGACAGCCACATCTATCTTTATAGTCATCCTTTTACATTTGCTCTTGATTCCAATTTTCCATTTCTTTGTGGCACATTCTCTAAACCACAACACTGGTAAATATAGACTGTGCCTTTACCTTGTCAATATCCAAGAAATTTGAAGTGAATAAAACATAGTAAACCCGTTTGTTTGTGTCACCCTAAATATGAGACCACAAGTGGCCACTTGAGATTGCCCAACAATTTTTGCCCCATTTATTTAGCCAATGTTCCATTTGTTCCATCCTCCCTGGTTTTTACATCTTCCCCTCCTCAAAGTTTCACCATCTACATAGTTCTGCCCGTAATAATAGCTGTGATCCTTAATTCACTGTGAACTCTTATAAACCTCCATTTCTACAAAAACAATTTATCTACAACCTCTGCTTTTCCTCCTATTAAGCTATGTGAAGTGTTTGGTGATCTATTTTGTGTTGCTGTAACAATATTTGAGACGAAGTACTTTGTGAAAAGGTCTATTTGGATCACATATCTGAAACTCCATCTGCATTCTTTTTCTGACCATGCAATCCATTCCTCCCAAGGATTCACATCTAAAGAACTATCACAACTATTTATTTACACAAGATCTCAAGTCAAAAATTTCTCATACTTTACATCCTCCTCTTCAGTAAATGTTATTGGGTTTTTTCCTTAAGTTGTTGGAAATATAACTAAACCTTAGTACCTCTTTAACTACTGTCACCCAAATCCAAAATCACCACACTTTGAATCCGCAATGATTGCTTGATTCTTGATCATTGATCAAGACAACCTGCTCTTGAATCTTTCTGTTCAAGTGAACCTGCTTTTGTATAGGGATTTTGAGTTTGAGCTATCACATATTTCTGTTTTTCAAGTTATACCTTCTCTAGGCTCATCCCAGATGACTAGATTAAGGGAGTACTGAGAAAGAATTGCTACCGCCTGGTGTAAATTTGCTCTAAAAAGAACCTTTCACTAGGGGCCTCTCATTGGCCATGCTGATACCTCCTCAGAACTATGTAGTTCTTTTGTTGCCTCTCCTTTACTCCTACATTTATACCACTGTCTGAAAGCTCTCCCTTTTCAACGCTACTCATTCTCAACTTGGATCTTGAACATTCAGTCTCATTTTACATTAGCACATCTCTCTCTCGTACATTTTCCTCTCATATTTCTTCCTCCTACCATGCATGACCAACTACCATGCAGTACTGAGAGGTAGCTTTTAAAATGTGTCATAGCCTGGCATTCTTTAGCTAAGAGTTTTCCAGTGGCTTCCTATTATACTTATCACCCAAACTACCTATCGTGTCTATCACTTTAATTTTTATAGCATAGACCTGATTCACTACTGATTCCTTGCATGCCTTTCTGCTGTCAAAAGTTACAAATTTTCATCCACCAATGTCTGCATGTGAAATACTACACTACAATTAGGTCTGCGCTTGAGATAGGGGACAATGTCCCTAGGTATAATTCTACATAAAACAAGAAGAATTTTTCATAAATACTGTTCAAGTAACCTGCTTTTGCATAGGGATTTTGACTTTGAGCTGCCACATTTTTCTGTTTTTCAAACCATTCCTTCCCTAGGCTCATCCCAGATGACTAGGTTTAGGGAGGACTGAGAAAGAAGTGCTACTGCATGGTGTATATTGATTTCAAAATTAAATATTTTGAACACCCAAATATGTAAACGCTCTTTAAATCACTCTTTAAACCCTTGAATATATCCCAACTATATGTAGAGTAAGTGTGCAAAACAGAACTACATATTTTAGTCTTATTTCTTTTTAAAAGTGTTGTTATTTTAATTAAAATATAATTATATCATATTCCCCTTTCTCTTCTCTCTCTCCTACCTCTCCTGTGTACCCACTTCCTTGCTCTCTCCCAAATTTATGGCCTCAGTTCTTTTTCTTGTTGTTGTTGTCGTCATTGATGTGTGTGTGTTTGTGTGTCTCTGTATTTGTGTGTATTCTTAGTTATATAGATTATAAGATAACCAGTTTGTACAATGTTACTTGTATGTATGTGATTTCAGGGCTGACCACATGGTATTATAAATAGTAAGTATTAAAATACCCCAAGAAGTAGTTCCCTTTGAGATTAAAGCTTGAGTTTCTTTTCATTCAAAATATGACAGGTTAGGTATTCTTTCCTCTAATGTGTCTATTTAGTTATTTGCAAAATAAAATAAATCCATTGTGCAAATGGATGTAAATGAACTGTGACTATTTGTGTTTGTTTTATATTCTCAGTACATTTTACCACAGTTTGCATTTTAATAGCCTGCCTGGTAGCTCTTTGAGAGAGCTGTTAGAGACTAATAATTCCTTAGAAGAGTGCACATTATGGAGATAGAGATTTGATAAAATGTTTATTTTCTTGACGCTTGAGGATTCAAGTCTATTATAGATTAAAGATAATTTCCTAAAACTGAACAATGTGGTTAAATGTGATTAATTTTAAATGTCTTCTGCTGGACTCATTTAATAGTGTATCCAACTTATACTTTCCAATCATTAAAGTAAATTGTGGGGCTCTCCTATAGCTAAGAGGGGGTTGAAGTGTGCTTTGAACCCCAGAACCCTCACTCTGAGAGCAGAAGGCATTCTCCTTCCTTTCTCTGACAAGTCACAGCTATGCTCCCTGCTTTCACAGCCTGGCACCACCTCTTCAAAGGCACCACCCCCTGAAGGGTATGCAAACTGGCTAATGTTTACCTGTTGCTCTGGGCCAAGGTTCCTTTCTCCCTATATGACCTTGTAAGGTCTCTCCTTCTGGTCCCTGGGAGACTCCTGCCTGTGTAAAAGAGGTTCCCTCAGAACTTTCGCCTCAGCCAATGACAAGATTACCACCTAGTGGGGTTATGAGCCCCCCACATGCAAATGGGGCTGTCATATCTGTGCTGCACTAACAAATGAGCCTTCCCTGGCATCCCTGGGTGTCAATGACACCTTCCCTTTCCCCCTCTTTCCCTATAAATGTGGTCACTATTCCCTCAAAAACTGAGCTGCATGCACTGATATCTGCCTCCCTGGAACTCTGTATTTCTCGCCAGATCTTGCAGCTTCTGATGGAAGATCTGCCTTGGGCGTGCAGACCTGGCCCTGTGCTTTTCTCTCCAAACCTTAACCACCTACCAACAGCTCAGTTCAGTCCCGAGGAGGAGAGAGAAAAGAAGAAAGAAGAAATCCAAAAGTAAATAGTAAGGCACAA
This sequence comes from Cricetomys ansorgei, assembly GCA_026225945.1. Taxonomy (NCBI): domain Eukaryota; kingdom Metazoa; phylum Chordata; class Mammalia; order Rodentia; family Nesomyidae; genus Cricetomys; species Cricetomys ansorgei. Next base: position 45,784,121 of record JAMJFZ010000107.1, on the reverse strand, counting down.
TGGAAAGTTTGAACACAGCAAACCTAAAGGAACACAGAAAGTAAAGCTAAGGATGACAGTGGCGTCTTTCAATCTAAAAATAAGGCAAACAACAATATCAATATCAACTCAAAAGGAACTAAGAAGATAAAATTTCAAGCATCAAAACATAAATGTTTTATAGCAATTTGCAAGATGTAAAATAATTCACATTCAGGTGAACATAAACTCTTGTGTACTCAACAAGATTACTTCAAAATCAGAGAGGTACTATAACAGAAGTAATAAGAAAATTATAAAATCACAAACAAAATCAAATACTTAGAATTTCAAAATTCACAAATGAAATAGAAAAACAAAAACAAAAAAATGTATACCGAAAATAAATGTTTAGACTTTCCTCTATTTAGTCTAAGCTGGCAATAGTGAATTGACTGAGAATTCTCTCCAAAGAGTCAGATGATTGGCCCCAACTTGTGGTCTTGTTTGGGTAGGTTTAGAAGAAATGGCCTCACTGGAGGAAGTAGTCACTAGAGGCAGGATTTGGGATTTAAAAAGCCAGGGGCTATTTCCAATTTACTATCTTGGTGGCTTGAGGTGAGAGTCCTCAAGCTTGTTCAGGACACCATAGTTCCCTGCTGCAATGGTGATGAACTTATCCCTTTGGACCTCTAAACCCAGATAAGTTCTGTACTTGGTGGTAGTGCTTTATTACACTGAGAGAGAAGTAACTAATCCAGTGTCCTGATTCATCTTCCTGCCTCACACTCCCATGTGCTAAGATTACAAGTGTGTACCACCATGCCTAGCTCTGAAAATCTGCAATAGCTGATGATTTACTGGTTTGAAATATGAGACTCAATTTTCTGAGGGGGGAAAAAAAACATTTTTTTTCAGTGCTTGATTAACATGAATGAGTTCCTGGGTTCAACCAAGAGTACCAACAACAAAGTAAAATGGAAAGAACTCTCTCTAATGAATTCAAATCAAATTTCATCAGGTGTTGGTACTGAGGTTGACAGAACATTGGCATTCAGACTTAGATTGGCAGAAGCTGGAAATATGGCTCAGTTGTTAAGAGCACTTGTGGCTCTTACAGAGGACCCAGGTTTCTTTCCTAGTAACCATAAGGTGGTTCATAACCATCCATAGCTCCAGTGTCAGGTGATCCAATACCATCTTCTGAACTTCATGGGCACCAGGAACTCACATAGTATATACATGTAGACAGGTAAGTAAAAGAATTATGGAAATAAAACATTTAAATGAAAATAATAAAATTTAAGTGTGAAATTGTTGTGCAGAAGTTAAGTATGGGTTCAGAGCACTGTATGCTATGCTTTCGGCTCCACTTTACTCTGAACATCAAATGGCTCTAATGAATAAGCTTAATAGTGAAATTCTTCTTCTATGCTATCAGTTTTGAAAATCAAACCTCAGGTCAGTTAATAAATTCTATTACTTAATTTTGGAAAGACATTATTGTTCACTTAGTACAGTAGTATCTTTAAGTATTATTTTTAGTTTATTAAGGTAAAATATTTTATATGTTTCGATTGCAAACATATATTAAGTTAGCAGGCATCTCTAAAAATCATAAGGAATTTGAAAGATGTAATCATGTCCTTTAGCAGACTGCAGCATACAAACTTATTTTTGCCATCGTTGTTTGTCTGAGTCAGATTCCCACTGCTACCAGGCTCATCTTGAACCCTTGGAATCAGATGATCTTCATATCTCAGCCTGCTGAATAGCTTGTGTGTGTGTGTGTGTGCATGTGTGTGTGTGTATGTGTATGTCCCATGCTTGGCCATAAATGTACCCAATGCCTTCTTGCTAAATATTAAGAGGAGAAATCTATACAGCATGAACTAGAGGTAAAAAGAATTCCTATCCTTGATTTACTGTTGAATAAAATCAAAACTTAGATAAAAAATTAGTAAGCGAACCCACCCAAAATCATTCAAATAAATTTTCTGAACATGATTTTAGAGGTAACATTACACATATGTTTTCAACAGCAACAGCTAATTTTTCTTTTAGTTTCCTTTGTTTTCAGTTAGGTTGTATATCAGATGAAGGTGAGAGATGAAGTTTTCACCTCCTAGCTAAATCATTAATAAATTTCAAATAGAGTTTATGCCTACCAAAATATCTATTGAAAATCTCTGAAGAGTGAATTTAACTTCACTGAGTTCAATTTTTTTCAGAGACTTTACTTCTTATTTCAGAACATATATAACCTTAAGTTAAGAAAGCAGTGCTCTCCAAATCAGAATTCTTTTAAAACTACTTCTTCAGCAAATTGGTAACTATGTGGTAAAATGGTATGGGAAGAAATAGAGGGAAAGTATTTTTATAATGCTGAACTTATAAAATAAAAAGATGACTGGCCAAAACATGGCTGCAACATAAGCTGTGCTTGCAGTCTGTGCATATTTCGTGAAGTGGACAGTGGAATACAGTGCATAGATAGTTCAAAAATAATCCTCACTTTTCCTTCAGTCATACAGGTATTTCAAACAGTGCTTTCCTTGCCTTGAACTTTTTCCAGTTGCTTTTCATTATCTCCCAAAGTCTTTTTTGCTATCATCTATTCGAAGTAATTTAAACCTCATGCTAGCCTGTGACTATTGTTGTGGCCAATTTAAGTGCACTTCAACATCAACTTGATAACAACTCATTTTTTAATCAGTAAATGTAGTAGTGGTTGATTACAAAAAAAAATGGAAAATGTGTGTATTTGCTTGCTTGCTTGCTTGCTGTGTGTGAGACAGTGTCTTATGAAATAGCCCTCACTACAGAACCCAGACTGGCTTCAAACTAACTATCCTCCTGCTACAGCCTCCTCATGATGCGTTTATAGGTCAGTGATACCATGCCAACCAACCTTCTAATTTATAAGGATTATACCAAGCTTCAGAGTTTCTTGTACAAAGTCCTAGACATCTTCATGTATTCAGGAAATACTGAACATAAAAAGCAACAGTGAAAATTCTAAAGCTAGATATTTCTAGAAGCCATGGATTATCAAGCAAAAATCCAAGCATCAGGTTTGGGATACCTCCTTATGAGATATTGGTTAGAGATATCCAAGAAACTCCCAAAGTAATATAAGTTCCTATCATTTTTGTTGGTTCACCATCAGACTCAGATGATAATACCCTATTGCTGAAGACACCATACATCCTGATCAGAAGCTGGAGCTATGCTAGAAACTTCCTCCATGTTGGGTAGTTTTCATAGTGGCAAATTGGGGGATAAAAGGCATCAACAATACTACCTAAATGAGAATCCTACAAACTACAATATCGGCCTGTCAAGCAAAACTGTCCACTTGCAGAATAGTGGAATGATTGTTATAGAAGTAACCAATGGCTCTCAAATTGGATTTGAGGCTCATTCCATTAGAAAGAATCCATGCCTGGTGCTAAAACTTGTGCCTGGGGAGACTAGAGCTTAATTTTGTTTTTTTCTAAGTCAAACAATGGGAAAGGAGACTTATGTAGGAACAATGGAAGGGAAAAGACAAGGAGATTGGGAAAGGAATAACTGAAGCCAAAAGTGTTTGAAAAAGTGTATATTAAAACCTAGTGTTTTATAAGCTTTATATATTTTTCATATAAAATAATTTAATTGGAGTTACCCTACTCAGGGGATTATGGCCCTCCAAGAAGCTTCAGGTTGCCGAATAAAAGGTTCACATAAAATAATAACTCTCCCTGAATTGTTGGTCAGGTGTGTTGTGGTGGTTTAAATAAGAATGGCCCCCATACGCTAATATATTTGAATAGTTAGGGAGTGGAACTGTCTGAAAAGATTGGGAGGTGAGGCCTTGTTGGAGTGAGTGTGGCCTTGTTGGTGTAGGTGTGGCCTTATTGCAGGAAATGTTTCTCTGCAAGTAGGTTTTAGGATTTCAAAAGCCTAAGCTAGTCTCAGTCTCTCTCTCTTTCTGCTGCCTGCAGATCCAGACGTAGAACTCTCGACTGTTTTTCCAGTACCATGTCTGCCTGTAAGCTGCCATGATCCCTGATGATGAGAGTAGACTAAATCTCTGTAACTGTAAGCAAGGCCCAATTAAATGCTTTCTTTTATAAGAGTTGCCATGATCATGGTGTCTCTTCATAGAAAAAGAAAACTAAGACAAGTGTCCTAGAGACCCCTCAAATTTTGGCATTTTCATTGTTCTTGGTTGCTTACCAGAACTGGATGGTAAGATTTTATTGCCAAAGATACCACACATACATTCGTAACAAGATATTGAGAGAGCAAGTTGTTACTGACGGGAAAACTCCCTCTCATTTGGTTAGCTTTATAGTTCTTAAGGTACTATGCAGGAGCTGGTGGGGAAACGTTATCAATACTCTTACACATATATGAATCATGTCAACTACAGTAACAATCAACATGGCAAGATATTTCCATTTGTGTGGTAGTGGCACAAATGTTTTAGGATAACCAACTGCTTTGTGATTTAATTTAAGGCCAGTTCCACAGAAATACATGTCTAGAACAGTAAATCTGACCAAGAACTCATGGATGGGGAGCTCATAAACTCCAGGGGTGAATCTATTACTATTATCTTCATAAATGGATACAGTAGCAAACTATTATCTAAATTCATGTCTCTCTATCCACAGATTAGTGCAGATCTCAACAAACTCAGTGGAGTTTTATTGTGCAGTAGACAGTTATTAATGCAAGACTTCACAACTGGTCAAAATACAGAGAATAAATGCATTTTTGTTAGAGCTTCTATTGCTGTGAATAAACACCATGACCAAAATCGACTTGGGAAGGAAAGGGTTTATTTCATCTTGCATCTTATAGTACATCATCCAGGAAAGTCATGCGGGAACTCAAGGCAGGATCCTGGAAAGAGGAACTAGTGCAGAGGCCATGGAAGAACGCCGCTTCTGGGTACATGCCTCACAGCTTGCTCATCTTGCTATCACACGGAACCCGCAATCATGAGCCCAGGGAAAGGGTTCTGAGTGATCTGAACCTTCTTCTATCAATCATCAAGCAAGAAAACACCCCGATAGGCTTGCCGACAGGCCAGTCTAATGAGGGCATTTCCTCAGGTGAAGTTCCCTCATCTCAAATGGCTATAGCTTGTGTCACGTTGACACTAAAACTAGCCAGCATAAAGTATCAGTTGAGTGCTCAGCAATGGAATGAAACATCTGTAGTATGTGACCCATGGTTCAGGGATCATCACTGAAGAAGGTGTCGAAAAGAATAAAAACTCAGAAATCAGGGAGAACCAGAGAAAGTTGCCAGTACAAGATAAATCTAATCAAAACACCACAATGGAAGATAGTAGAGCCCATTAGCCCTCACCTCTAACTGAGGAGTTATTGACATTTGATGCCTGGCACAGGAAAGAGAGTCAGTTGTCTTTAATGATGTGGCTAATGATGGGTCAGCCATGCTTCAGTGAATAGCCCTATATCCATTGGTATATGAGCAGTAGTAATTGGGCTCAGGGGTTTACCAAAATGAAAAAGAAGGAGGAGGAGGAGGAGAAGGATAAAGAGGGAGAGAAGGAAGGAGAGAGGAGAGAAGAAAATAAAATGAAATAAAATAAAATAAAGTAATAAAATAAAATAAAGACCTGAAGTTGGGAAAGGTATGGCAAGTGGGGTGTATGTGTCTGGAAAGAGTCAGGAGAAAAGAGTAGAAATAAATGTGATCAAAATTTATTGCATGCATGTATGAAATTTTCAAAGAATTACTAAAAGTATTATCGTATTTCTTTTAAAAGCAGACACTGTGGCTGCTTTGATTTCTGCATCTGTACCTGGACTTGTATCTGAATTTCATGAAAGTGGAACTGTTGAGAGTAGAGGAGTTTGAAATTTGGGAAAGGGGGTGAAGTCTCAGAGACACTCCTTAAATTGTTCATAAGCTAATGTTTCAATGAGCATCACTCAGAATGGCTATCACTGCCTACTTAAAAATAAATCAGAATGGCTTATGGGGACTTGAACCGGCCCGAAAGCCAAAAGGTCAAGTGAAGTCAATCACAAAGTCTTGCTTTGCCCTCATGGACCACAGCTGATAATATGTAAAATTTGTGGCAATACGTTGGTTAGCTGCCTCCCATTTCAAACACCTGTTCTGAATTTGGGCCATACATAATATTTCTTAACTTCCTGAAAAGTTAAAATCAACAGAATAGAATACAGGTAATTTTTTTTTCCTTTGTTTCATTGGCTCAAGGAGGTTGAACATAGATTTTTGTGCCCAAGGCTCACATATTCTGATGGATCCATGGTAGAATTCAGCTTTATATCACCTGAAGTATGAAAAAGTAAAAATGGCCATGGTGGGAGAGGGTGTAACCCAACAGTGTGGAAGTGGAAACAGATGTCTCCTTTTTGGCTATCTTTTGAGAACTCCAGAAGAAACTCATAGATAAACAGACTGTGAATCATGACTATTGATAAACAATTAGCAGGCTTCAGTTGAAAAATTACCCTTAAGCATGGATTTAATGAATCAATTAGATCATTTAGGATCATTTCACCAAAGTCCAGTCAGTTCTAAAGGGAAGATGTTACTTTATCATTTTAGTTATTCACAAAACAGATGTGTTTGATGCCAAAATGCTTTCTAATAACACTTGTTTGATAAGAATCTTTGCCACAATAAGAGAATTCAGCACAGTTAGCATTAATCTTCCAACTCCCAAGACACTGTGGAGAATCTGTCCATCCAGAACTTGGCATGATGGCACAAGCCTGTACTTCTGGCAATTGGAACTCTGAGGCAGGAGGATAGTGAATGTGAGGCCCAGAACAAGATCCTGTCTAAACCACATATGTAAGTATATAAACAAATAAAGAAAATAAAGAAATATAAAGAAATAAATAGCTAAATTTGATTCATTTATTTATTCATTGACCCACACACTGAGCATTTGCCTGTGATAACTCCTCTGTCACTGAATGGTTTCTGAAAAAATTCTGATACTGTAAATTAGCAAAAAAATTAATCTCTCCAGGTATGTTAATTAACAATATCTTATAGTAAAATGTGAAATGTAGATTCTTCATTATGGAAAGAAATGAATAAAGTTTAGAATTCTAAAATTTGATTTTGAGGTTACAGTAACTTGTTTTTAGATGCTACTGATATATAGATAGATAGATAGATAGATAGATAGATAGATAGATAGATAGATAGATATATGACTTTCTAAAACATGTTAGAGATGCTTATTTATGTATTGTATTAGAAAGAAATAAAGCAAATGAAATTAAATTAATACAAATGAAACAAATTCATCTATGCCATTTCATCTGTTTCAAATTGTTTTTTTCCAATGTTTAATGTGTATATAAAACTAGAATCTTAGGAAAAGCTGGTTTTGAAATAGTTCCACTTGGAAGTATCTAGTGGCTGAGTGTTGGAATGTGGGGAATTAAGGATAAAGGTGATTTTAAAGTTACTGATGTAAAAAAGTATTTTAAAAAAATGACAAAGTTCTTTGCAACTTAATCAACAAACAAAAAATTCTTTATCCTCAACTATGTGGCAAACATTGTGAACATAGAGACCTATACTTAATTAAATATCTCAAACTATCATGAGACAGACTAACATGAGAAAAAATGTTACAGTACTGAGATATAAACTCACCCAATATTCAATAAGTATCTAAAACTAGGAGTATAGGGGCTAAACAATGAGCAAATGAAGTTGACCCTTGAATGGTAAATGAAAAGTGTCAAACAGGGAAAGGAAAGATCTAGACAGAAAGCAACAGTCTTCAAAAGTTACACTATGCCCTGGAAATGGTGTGTCCTAATTCACCAAAAATCATATAAATGAAAGGGACACAAGAACAGAAGTTTCAGTAATTGACAGCTAACTAAAAATCATGTATAAGATAAGTACTTTTGACAGTTTAGGAGATTATAGGAAACCAGAAAAGATAATAAGAAACATTCTTGCTTCTTCTAGTAAAAAGAATTGAGGAGAAAAGTGAAGGAAACATTGGGATGGAGAAGACTAGAGGTGGGATTTAGTTTCTTGTAATAGTCAATGCAACCATGAGTGAAGATTTAAGGTAAGAGTGTCAGGAAGAGGAGCAGCTCAAGTCAGAGAGGAGCTTGAGAGAGAATGGGCTGAAAATTGACAACTGGATAGATACGTAAGTGAGGATGACAGTGGGGAACAGCACAAAATGGAACAGAGTGTATCAGCACAGGACACAAAACACTAATTTTGTTGAGCAAGAAGGACAGTAATGGTGTTGGCCATATTAAGATATCTATGAGATATTCAGAAGACATAGAAAGAGAGAACCAAATCTAAGAGAATACATTAAGTCTGGAGAGATGTTTTCTTTTAAGTAATCAATGGGCAGATCACCACAACATGAAGGAGACAACATTATGGTTGAAAACTGAAAAGGAAACAGCTGGAAAGTCTATGGAAGAAAAACAAAGACTTTGTCAGGGTCAATGCAACTTAATTTGTCACCAGACTATTTGAATATTGTATATTTCTTCAAAACTCCTTGAAGTAAATGACAAATGATATTAGTAAGCTATAGAAGTAACAAGTAATATCAGACATAAGTAAAAGCAACTATCCATCACATATATTGTATGAATGAAGTGGAAATGCAGTTGATATACAATATTGCGTTTGGCCAGAACATCCAGGAAAAAACCTACTCTTGTCCCCATCTGTACTAACTTTTTTCCAGAAGAATCCCTTTATTTGTTTATTTCTGACTTCTGCAACAAAATATCTGATAAAGGCAACTTAAGTCTAACATGGGAGTAGAAGGCATGGTAGAAGCTGTCTGAGAAGACTTATCACACATTCAGGAAGCAGAGAAATGAATGCCTGTGTTCTACTCATTCCTTTTCTTCATTCAGTTAGCTATATCAGTCCATGGATAGTGCTACCCTACTCTAGCCAGATCTTCCTCCTCTGTCAAACTTCTCTGGGCACAAGCTCACAAACATAGCCAAAGGTTTGTCTCCAAAATGATTGTAAATCCTATCAAGTTGAAAATAAGTTATTAACCATTACACTCCCCAATCATTTATTTGCAAAGAACAGTGGAAAGTACCTAATGGATTTAAAGACACAGATTCAGGACTGGAGAGATGTCTTAGAAGTTAAGAGTACCTGCTATGCTTCAAAAGGATCTGAGTTCAATTCTCTGCACCCATATTAGGCAGCTCTCAGTCATCTACAATTCCAGCTCCAGGGAATCCATTATCTTCCTTTGGGATCTATGGACACCCATATACATGTGGTATACAATCACAAACGCATATACATACAGGAATTTCAAACAATTTAAAAATTAAATAATTAATTAACTCAATTAATTAAAAATTAAGTCTCAATGACACACATCTTTATTAATTGGGCAGGGACTGGCAGATTCCATTGCAGAAAACAAGATGGAAATGATCTGTCTTCAGTCTTCTATCCTAAACTATTTAGCTCTACGTTATTTTTAACTAAAAATGAACTATCCAAAGGCTCACAGCTTTTCAACAAGTATTTCAAACTAACGGCAGAACATTTGACCTAAAAAAAACAGTGACCATCAACCTGAGTCATGACAGTATCAGAAGCCCCATTCTCCCTTCTACCAAATGGGTAAGATATCAGGGCACAGGTTTTTACAGTTGTTGTTCCTGAGCTACTGCAACAGAAGAAAATCACACTTACATAAAAGCATCTTGAAGCATAGTTATTTCCTTAAAATGCCATGCACTATGTGTCCTCAAATCTAATTGATGTTAATGAATGCATCTCTTCTGGAGTAAGTTAAAGAGAACAACCCAACATTTGTGTATTATATATAATCTCAGAGCATTTTTTTCATACTCGTATGATGTATTACTGTCTTCTTGTGACAGATAGGAAAATAAATTTCCAGAATGCTATTTCCCAAGGTTAAAAAAGTCAAATTAAATATCAAGCTCAACCTGGTATGAGTCCATTTATAATCCATTTCCACTATATTACCCAACCATTTATGGAAATAATTGCATAAAGAATCCACATATATTTTAGACTTTCCAAGTCCCCCTTCAGTGTAACAATTGATTTCCAGTTTCTTCTAAAGTGTCTTTTCAAAAAGTTAACTCGGTACCTGAACATTTGCTATGACTAGAGAAAGTGACCATATATTTCTGGTATATAATTTATAGAAGCGGCTTAAAAAATAATTTCACACCTTTCAACTTGACATGTATTTTGCAACTGAAATGGAGTCTAACCATGCAATAGGGTAAAACCTTAAATAATTTTAGAAATTGTGTTTGTGTAAAAGTTATGATTACAAATTAATTATATTTAAAATCTCCTTCTGCAAATATGCCTAATGCATGAATTTAAATACAAAACGAGGGTGATTAAAAGGCTGCTTAGGATTTGAAGTGACCATCTAGAAGCCCTTCCAAGAAATGCCAAGACATTAAAAATACTCTACAATTCTGGATTTCACAGCTTATGATATTATGGGATTTGGCTCTTTCTGCTTTTCTCAATGATGAGCACTCAAGTATTTGAAGGTTATAATTTTCATTATAAGGGAGCCTTTCCTTCCACTGTACTGTGCTTGAATGTGAAATTCCTACCTTTTCTGCCTGTGCCTGTGTTATGACTGGAAGCCATTTAAGAGCACTATTCTAACCTACTCTACTTTATCAGGCACTAGAATATGTCACAGACCTATCACTTTTGAATTTATCAGCCATATATTGATATTCTAAGCATCTGAATTTGAAAGACAAAGTTGATTGCTTTTCTGCTCTGGATCTCAGAGACAGATTCCTATAAAGCATGTCTAATAAAGTGAAAACTATAAGAAAGTCACAGGAAATATAATTTGGAGGGTTGTTTATAAGTTCTTATATTCACACTAAGGAAACTAGCTATTAAAATATCTCCACTGTTCCAAATAACATAGATTAACTCATGGGTAAAGAAAGAGCATTGTTGTCTCTTTGACAAAGTATTGACATCTCTAGGGTACACTGCAGTGGTAACGTGCTTGCTTAGCACATTCAGGGCATTTCTCTGTGTATATTACCAACATTTGCAAGTTATTCAAAGGCTTGAATAAGTTTGTGAATTTTGACTGTTCTAAACACCTATCTGTTTTTAGTTGGGAGACTAAAGGACTGAAGTGTGTACATTTTATTTTTCCAAGCTGAGTTATCATTTGAGAAATAGATATGGCGAATCTGTTAGATCCATTTATCTTTATTCACCACCTGGGGACTAACTGGGAGAAATGGAAGTCTTTTTAGAAGTAGGAACAACAAGACTATGTGCATTAAAATTGCTTTTATGATTGGAGTATGATTTGTTCTTCAAACATTCATGTGCTAGAAGTTTGATTTCAAACATGGTAAGAGGTAGGAATTAGTATTAGATAATTAGGGCACTGAAGACATTATCCTTTGAAGATGATAACAAAGTCTTCTTGGGGGTTTGCCCTCATTTGCTTTCTGCTGTGATAGCACCATAACCAAAAGCAACTTGTGGAAGAAGGGATATGTTTCATCTTGTATTTCTAATCAACAGTCCATCACGGAGGCAACTCAGGAAAGGAACACAAGGCAGGAACCTGAAACAGAGGAAATGGAGAAATACCACTTACTGGTTTGCTTCCAAAGCTTATGTTCAAGTATCTGTCTTAAACAGCCAGACCTACCTGCCTCGGGATGGCTCTGCCCATTGTGGGTTGGGTCCTTCTACACCAATTGTCAGACAATAAAGTGCCCCCAAAGATATACCACACATCAAATCTGATGGTGGCTGTTCTTCAGTTGTGGTTCCCTCTTCTCAGTTGTACCAACATGCACCCAAAACTAGCCATTATTGTTCTCGAGAGAGTGGGTTTCTATGTACAGCCATTTCATCCTACTTTTTCACCATATTGGGATATAACTAAAGGTGCTCTCACCAGAGGCCAAAACTTACACTATAATATTAAAAAAACTCTAGGCAAAATAAAAGTCTAGAGTTAATTAATTGCTAATTCCGGACATCAGGTGTTATAACAGAAAATGAACCAATAAAGGTATACAAAGAAAAAATTATGCATAATTTGCCCACATGGAATCTTTTTTGAGCCCTAAGTCTTATTAATAAAATTTGCTTGTCTTTTAAACTGTTTGGATCAAAGCTTTAGCCAGAATTTCCTCCAATATAGTCTCCTGTAATAGTTGTTTAGAATGTAGCCAAATAGAGATTTCCCTAATTCTCGTATCTAATTAATGTACTTCTTAAAAAGCAGTTGCACCTATATTCTACACCTAGCCAGGTCTAAGAATTAAGTCTCAAGTGGTACAGTCTATCACAAAAAAAGAATTCTAGGTACAAAAAAAGTCAAATATAAGAGAGATGTACTAAATTCCAACTTTTTATTCTACCTTAATGAAATTTGTTTTAAAATGTCAGCCACAGTGATAAGCATCTTATATAACTTTAAGTTGTGGACACTGGTCCCTTAGAGACCCCTTTGCAATTTTCATTTTATATGTAAAGAGACTAAGAACTAAAAGATCACTTAACACAACCTGATTCAATTCATCTACTATTCAACTACTGCCTTATGAATGAATGAAGCTTTACTAATCTATGAAGCAGAGCTCAAATATAGTAGAAGACTATGAGTCTTCAGGAAGGGAAAATAAAAACAGGTAACCAGTTAGGAGAACAAAGGAAAATATGAGAAAGGCAGGAGACAAATGTCATAAGCAAAATGTTGCAGGAAAACAACAACAGTGTATGTGGTTTGCCTAGTCCTAGGAATAGAAAATAGTGTGACTGTGGAAAGAGGGGGATCTGTTTTAAAGTAAAATTGCTTCCTTGGTGTTATTAACAAATACATCAAACACACACCTGATAGGTTAGAAACTCATAAAATAGTTTCAAGTAAGTACATATTCTTAAAGCCTATAGAAACCTATTTAAATACAAAAGGATCAATTCTAAACTTCTACCTATTAAAAGCCAAGAAGCAGCTCCATCTCAAACTGCAAATTGTGAAACAGCATTTCTCAAATACAGAGATATTTGGTCAAAGGAGAAAATAGGAAGTGGATCCATAGTGAATTGCTTGCATATGCCCTTTAAATTTTTCTACAGCCTGAATGATTAACTCTGGAAACTGGTGAAATAGAGAGAAGACAGATGGTAAATAGCATTCACCCTTAAAATGCTCTCCAGAGTCAAGAGTTAAATACCCTATTCTTCTGTATTTTACCTGTTCCCAGTCACACACAAGCACACACTCACACCTAATTTCTTGTTCTCACTGTGAACCCATTTCACCCCTTTAGAAAGCAAGGAGCTTTCTAAAAACAAAGAAGACAAATCAAGCAAAATTGAATAGAAGACATTCTGAGAGGGTATCCATATGAAAGTACCAGTTTTGTCATATTACTATCTCAGGACAGCACAAATTATAACACTTGCTTGGACCTCCATCTCAAGAATGTTTTCAATACTGTAACCAAGTGGTACAAAACAACATTACACTTTGGACCAGTGAGATTCCTCAGCAGGTAAGGGCCCTTGCAGTCAAGCTTGATGACCTGAGTTCACATAGTAGAAACACACACACACAAACACACAGACACACACACACACACACACACACACACACACACTTCATCTAGCTCAAATCCCTGATGACCAGCCACTACAGTCTCATAAATTCCCCCACCTCACCAAAGGAAGCACTAACCAAGAATATTTGAGCAAAACACTAGTGCTACAATACCAAAGCATTTAGTGATACCTCAGATCAAGTTCAAAGTTAGTCCAAGATACAACTGGAGTTGAAGGAAAGGAAAGAGATACTCACCACGGCATATTTAGTCTAAGAATAAAGGATAGACAAGTTCCACCTAAGAATTGAAATAGCAATTCACATCAGCCTCAAGTTCTATATAAAAGTTGCCAAGGCAGGAATACACCTCAGTCTCCTTAGTGCCTGTCTCTCGAGAAAAGCAGTTGACCCAGATCAAATTGAGCAATGACTCCGTCCAACCTCACAACCCAACATGCAGTCCTACTCAAATTACATAAATTGAATGGTAATTGTTATGGTTAATCTTCACTGTCAACTTGATTGGATTTACAGTCACATACAGGACATATCTCTGAACATAGCAATTAGGGGTATTCCAGAAGAATTTAATTGAAGAGAGAAGATATACTCTGAATGCAAGTGACACTTAGGATTTATCAAACCTAAATCCGTGGAACATGATTCCCAGACGAATAAAAGAGTAAAAGAAAGAAGCTAATTGAAACAGCATTTATTTATTTGCTTCCTAACTGTAGCCACAATGTAACCATGTACCTCATGTGCCTACTGTCATTCTCACCATTATGATCTACACACCTCTCAAACCATGAGCCAAAATAAATCTTATTTTCCTTACCTCTAGCAGGTATTTTTGTCCTAGAGATGAGAAAAGTGACTAATGCAGAAAATTGGTACCAAGAAGTGTTGTAGTTCTTGTAATAAACCCCATGTGGTTTGCAGATCTTTAGAAATGGTTTGATGGAGGAATGTGGAAAAGGTTGGAGCTCTGAGTTTTAAAAGCCAGAGACTGTTTTAAGTAGAATTTAATGAGACATTCTGATGATAATGTAGAAGATCAGAAGCCAGTGGAAACATGGATAGTAAAGGTCAGGCTCATGAGATTTCAGAGGAAACAAGGACTCTATTGGAAACTGGGCTGGAAGCCATTAGTGTTCCATTCCAGTAAAGAATCCGACTGAATTGTGCTCATCCCCCAAAATTTGATTAAGACTGAATTCAAAAGTAATAGATTAATTAAAATAATTCTTTAATCTGTTTCTCAGAGAGCATGTCCACACAATTTTCAGGCTGCAGCAGCATGGTAATTGCTTGTGTCTTTACTCACATTTACCATGAAAAAGAGCAGCAAGTGGAGAAGGAAGGCATGCAAATTGTGCAGTTCTTCAGAAAAAAAGAGCTAGAATGAGGTCAATGTCAAAGACAGAGTTGGTGAAGAAAATTTGATGGTAATTTTCAAAGAATCAGTGTCTTTCAGTAGGAACATCAGACTCTACACTGAGAAAATAGAAAGGATGTCTTGAGGGTGCCACATACAGAAATCTACTCAAAATGGATTAAGGACTTAATGAATGACTCACTTGAAAGTGAATAAATGGTCATAAAGAATTTTTTTCAAAAGAAAATATACAAATAGTTAACACATGAAAATGTGTTCCACATGACTAATCATTCAAAAGTCAAATAAAATCACAAAATATCACCAGCAGATTTCAAAGTAGCTAGTATCAAAAAGATGAAAGATGGGCATGGATAAGATATGGAAAAGAGAAAACCCCTCTACCTTTGTTGGTGAGAATGTGGATTAGTATATCCATTATTGAAATCTATGACTGTTCCTCAAAGTACTCAATATATAAATCACACTTTCTGGGGATGTGTGTATGTATCTTAAAGAGTTTAAATCAGAATGGTGAAGAAATAGTTGTGACTTTTGATGATTTATCAAACCTAAAATATGAAATCACCCTTAATTTCCATAAAGAAAATATGGTATGCATATGCACAATGAAATACTGTCCCTCATTGCAGGAAAGGAATTCTTGAGTGGAAAGATGTCTCTGTCAGTTAATTTCCTGTTGTGTAAACCTCAGGTCCTAATTTCAATTCCAGCACCACCATAAAAATCTGGGCGTGGTGATGCATGCTTATAATCATAGCACGGGAGAAGTCGGAGACAGGCGCATCCTTGGGGCTCGGTGGCAAGGCAGGCTAGTCTAACCAACAAACTTCAGGCCCCAGTGGCAGTCTTTTTCTTATAAAACAAGACCAGTGTATCTTAAGCGATAACCCCCAGGGTTATCTTCTGGTTTCTGTGCACACAGCTGCACACATAAACACACTTACACATATACACACATACAAAGAAAGTTCTGTCATCTGTGAAAATGTAAATGAATTGCATGACATTGTGCAGATGACATGAGTTGAGCATAGAAGAACAATCTGCACATGTTTTCACATGCACAACCTAAAAGGGGTGCTTATAGAAGCAGGAAGATAGTGGTTGACAGAGACTGCATGGTGAGGTGAACTGGAAGATTTTAGTCACTTGTTACAAAGTTACAGTTAGACAAGAGAAGCAAATGACAAGCATTTAAGGTGGCAGATATGATAATTACCCTGATTTCACCATTCCAGTCTTGTAGCAATAACTCTAGTATTGTTTCATCACCCACAATTATAAGTAAAAATCAGTTAGCAAAAATAACTAAATAACCCTGAAACATCTATACCTATGTTTGGCGAACAGGTGTTGTATTAGCTCTTTTTTTTATTTTAATCTGCATATGTCATTCCCCATGAATTTCAACTTGGGAAAAAAATCAAGAAACTTCAAAAGGTTAGTCACAAATGCACTAAAACCTGGAAATACTGAAAAGCAGCTATGTCATCTCAGCCGTCTGTTGCCATGAACTTGAAGGGTCACCATACTGTTTAGCAACTTGACCCAGATAGATATGTATAACAGCTGTCACTAATATACAGGAGACCTCTCCTATGGATGTTGAAACTTTCTAAACATGTTTCTCAGCCACTTTCATTTCATCTTTTCAGAACTGCTTATTTGGTTCCATGCCCCCTTTTTTTAATAAGATGTTTTTTTTTCTTCATGCTTAATTTTGGGGAGTCTTTACATATCCTACACGCTAATCTTCTGTCAGACATGAGTAAGTAAAGATTTGTACTCAATCTGTGAGCTGCCTTTTCATTTGAGTAATTATGGTCTTTGCTTTAATGAAACTTAGTTTCATGGGGTCCCATTTATTAATTGTTGATCTTAATACCTGGCCTATTGGGATCTTGTTCATAAAATCCTTTCCTGTGCTAATGAATTCAAGCATAGTCTATATATTATATTCTTTCATATTCAGGATATTGAGTCTTATGTAGAGGTCCTTGGTCCACTTGGAGTTCAGGTTTATGCAGGGTAAGAGAGAAGGATCAAGTTTTGTTCTTCTACATGCAACTATCTAGTTTTGTCAGCAACATTTGTTGAAATGCTATCTTTTCTCCATAGTGTATTGTTACACTCCTTGTCAAAAATCAGGTGGCTAGAGGAGTATATGTGAGTCCTGAATTATAGTCCATTGACCAATGAGTCTTCTTCTATGTCAGTATTGTGCTATAGTTGTTAATATATCTTTATAATATACCTTGAAATCTGGGATGGTGGTATATTCAGTAATTTTAGAAGATTGTTCTGGTTAACTGGGATCTTTTGCACCTTGTGAAACTCAAGTGTATTTTTTTTTTTTGTGAAGAACTCTGTTGGAATTGTTACAGAAATTGTATTGAATGTGTAGATTGGTTTTAGTATAGTATTTCATCTATGGTATTCTGTTAAATTCTTTTTTTCAGTGTTTTAAAATTTTCATCTTACAAGTATTTTACTTCCTTCATTAGGTCAATTCCAAGATTTTCTTTGAGTCAACAATGAATGGTATTGCTTCCTCAATTATTTCTAGGTTGGTTTATCATTTGTATATAGGAAGAAACTGACTTTTATGTGTTACTTTTGTATCCTGATACTTTGCTAAACGTGGTTATCAACTGTGGGAATTTTCTGGTGGAGACTTCAGGGTCTTTTATGAATAGAATCATGTCATCTGAAAACAATGATACTTTTACTTCTCCCTTTTCTATTTGTATCCCCTTGCTCTCTTTCCATAATCTTATTACTTTAAATTAGACATCAATCGGGAGTGGAAAGAGTGAGCATCCATGTCTTGTTCCTGAGTTTAGTGTATATGATTCGAGGTTTTCTCATTAAGAATGAATTTGATTGTTGTCTTCCCATATATTGCCTTTATTATGTTGAGATATGTCCCCTGTATCCATTTTCTTTCCAAGACTTGTAGCATAGATGGATGTTGAATTTTTGTCAAAGGCCCTTCCTATATCTGATAAGATGATCATGCAGTTTCTGACCTTCAGTCTATTTATGTGATGGATTATGGTCATTGATTTATGTACATTGAACTATTCTTACATTTCTAGGATGAAGCTGACCTAATTGAGACAAATAATATTTTTCATGTTTTTTTAAATTTGCATGTGTTTTTAAAGTATTTTATTGAGAATTTTTGCATTTATATTCATCAGCAATATTGGCCTATAATTTTCATTTTTGTTGAGTCTTCGTTGAACATCCTGTGATAGCAGGGAAATGCAAATTAAAACCATTTGATATTCATCTTAACCCATTCCAGATAGAAAAGATAAAAAAAAATAATAACAATGACAAACACTGGTGTGGGTATGGGGAAAAGGGAACACATGCTCACTTCACTACTGGTGGGAATGTAACTGGTGCAGCCACTATGGAAGTCATTGTGGAGGTTCATGAAAAAATCTGGTAATAGGTAATAGATCTACCTCATGATCTGGTTAACCACTCTTGGCCACATACCAAAGAACCTCATTTGTTACTATGAAGATATCTGTTCATCTGTTCTCATCACTGCTCTATGCACAATATCCAGGAAATGAAAACACAAGAGATGCCCATTAACTAAGACCTAGATAATGAAAACATGATATGTTTATACAACAGAATATTATTCATCTATATATTCATGTTTAACTGAAATGAAATTGTGAAATTTGTGGGTAAATGGATGGGGCAGGAAACAATCATTTCGAGAGAGTTGACCCAGACCCAGAGAGACAAAGACCTCATGTCTAATTTGTGAATGTTTCATTTGGAATGTGCATACAGCTCGGAAAAATGTTCAGGAACCACATGGAGGGGATCTCAATGGGGCAGGGCATAGAATGCACTGGTATAAAGGGTTGGGATGTAATAATGAAAAAAGAAGATTTAAATTGGGGTAGAAGGGAAAACAGCAAGAGATAGATAACACTAAAGACTGTTCAAAAAACTCGTATGAGAACATCCTACTATAGAAGCTTCATATATATAAATACACATATATATATTGTAAGTCTCTCTCTCTCTCTCTCTCTTTCTGTCTCTCTCTCACACACACACTGAGTTAAAATGGAGTTGCCCTGTAATGGGATAGCAGTGCTCCCACCAGACATCAGAGACTAACAATTAAAAAGCCTAGTGTAGAAATAAGTTATTTCTTTTAGAGTTCGTGGTCAGTGGTGACCTACAGACTCCAAAACATTGTAGGCTATTATCATTCTCTTGGTTGCCCTCCAGTTCTTTATGGTAAGACCTAATAATTGAAGGCACCACAGTACTGACTTGGAAATGACATCCTTATTGGCTAGCTTTCGTAGTGCTAGAAGTTGCCATTTTTACTGTAGGAAGAGAAAAGTAGAATTGTTCTTGTTCATCTGTGAATGCTAACAGCTACAAAAATGACTAGCCCAAAAGACATGCCCACTAGCACGAATATTACAGAAATAACAGAAATGACTTCTAACTGGATTTAAGTCACACTCCACAAGAGAAAACCTACCTATACCTGACACCATTATTGGGTCAAGAACCTGTGGCCCGATAGGTAATAGGCCTATGGCAAGATGCTACTACTATTATTTTGCTAAATGGACATAGTATTACACTGAATTTTAATGACATGATTATAGCCATATATTATTGCGTCTCTGAACCTTCTTCAGAGAAGCTTCTATTTGCAATAAATTGTGATTAACATAGAGACACACACCAGCCAAGTTGCAGAAAATTAGAGACTATAGAATGCTCAGCCCTGAATGGAACATCTACACTGCAGCCCTCCTCCAAAATTTCAGGTGTCATTGTAGAAGAGGGAAACTGAGAGTGTTAGAGTCAGAGGTGGCAGGAAACTACAAGGAAATAGTGTTTTCAGGATCCAGCGGGACAACTACACATGCGAACTCGTAGAAGCTGTGACAACATGCCCAAGACCTGTGTAAGGTCAAACAAGACTAAATTTCATTATGCGAGACAAATTGGGCATAAAATCCTAACCCTAGCTGTGGGGCTGTTGACCATTGTTAGCTGCTAAGAAAGAGTCCATTTTCTCTAAGAATATAGATTTGGTAAGCTGACCACACTCAAATGAAAGGCCATACAATCAAGAATATTTGGGCAGCACAAATTGGTCTTATGAATTTTTTTAAAAACAAAGAGACACAAAGTTGTGTAAATGGGACAGGAGAAGGGGATCTGGTAAAAGCTGGGGTGGGTGGGAGAAGGTGAATAATGATCAAAATGTACAAAATTCTCAAAGAACTAATGAAAAAATTAAAAATAGACCTTTCCTGTGGGAGAGGGAAAACCGTGTCTTCAAAAGCCTTAGTCATCAAAGATTGAAAAATGAGAGTAACAAATTATGACATTGTTGAAATTAGACTAGTTGTCTGAAGTTGTATCCCATTAAGGATGTTATAAATAAATTTTAAACTCTGAAAAAATCAAATCTTTAAAAATAAGTATTTAATGTAAATTGACATTCCCATAAGAGATCAAATTTCAGTATTTCAGATACTTAATTGTTTAGAAAAGAATATTTGCTTAGAAAGTAATTAAGGAAATCAGTTCTTTAATGAAAGCAATTAACATATTCACAGTGCTTCTATTTAATGTAATTGCTTAATATTAATGTGTAGCATCAATGGTTGAAATTAGTTTTCAGTTGATATAGAACATCAAAGCTTTCTGCTGAGATTAGATTTAGCTAAATGACCTGTATTTCTAGAAGCATAGGGTGTTTAAAGATAGGGGTTGGAGAGGCATTCCAATATAATGAAAATTATATTGGAAAATCCCATTATTGGCCTTTGTAGTCAAAGTTAAATCGTTGAATCTTTATGACACAATTATGCTTAAATTTCAAATGTGTGTGATCTACTGTGAACTAGGCTCACACAGGAGCAGACATTCAGTCTTCAAGGAAGCAAGGCAATGAAATAATCCCCTTTTAACATAACATTACTTTGAAATATCAACTAACAATGTTCCAGTGCTTCTGTAGATTCAAACCTGCTTTCAGGGATGTGTAAGGTGTAGCTGGCAGGAGTCCAGAAGCCTGTTCTTTCTTTCTTTTTTTCTTTTTCTTTCTTTTTTTATTTGTTTCTTTGAGACAAGTTTTCTCTGTGGTAACTCTGGCTGTCCTGGAACTCACTCTGCAGACCAGGCTGGCCTCAGACTCACAGAGATCCACCTGCCTCTGCCTCCCGAGTGCTGGGATTAAAGTTATGCATCACCATCACCCATCTATAATTTTTAATGGTTTATTTTTATTTTATGTGTATTGGTGTTTTGCCTGTATATATGTCTGAATGAGAGTATGAGATACCCCGAAGTTGGAGTCACAGACAGTTGTGAGCTGCCATGTGGGTCCTGGGAATTGAACCCAGGGCAAATGGAAGAGTAGCCAGTGCTCTTAACTGCTGAGCCTTCTCTCCAGCCCCAGGATCCCATTCTTACACAAAAAGGAAGATGGATTTCTATCAGGAGAACATGAGTTTTCAATTTCCTCGACAAATTTTCATATTTGCAGACTATACTCCAGAAGTCATGAGAATTTGTTCAAACAAAGAGAAGTAGCTTGCTTCAAGGGAAGACTTAGTGTACTACCTCCTATAGTGATTGAAAAATCCATCAAAATGAGAGGCTGAAAAGAATATGGTGGAGCTACCCTGAGTCTGTAGTTTGAGTTTTAAGCTATTGTGTAGATTATCTTCTAGTAATTAGAGTTTCTTGCACCACTGTTATTTGTGTATTTTAAATTATATATGCTGTTCTTTCCTTATATTAAAATACTTCTCAGGTATGTAAGGTTTGGAGTCAGAGAGAAGATTTATATTCATTTCACAAGTCGACCCCTACTCAGTGGGAAGACCTATAAGGGACTTCACATCTGTTTCCTTACCTACAAATGTAACTCACGACAGCTACATCACAAATATGTTGTGAATATTAAAAGAATAAGTACAATTCAGATCCACAAGTCAATACTAAGGACACAGTGAACATTCAGTACATTTAGATAATGTTATGGTTCCTCCTAAATTTGCATAGGTACAAAATTATTAATAATAATATCAAATGCACTGTTTACAATGACTTTCTATAATATTTAGATGAATTGAATTATCTTCTCCTCTGTGCATGATCTTATTCTGATGGAGATGTCATGTTCAGAAAACTTCATTCTGATACTGGGGATGTTAGAACCTGTCTTCTATATGTTCCAATATCAGATTGATGCTTAACACTCTTCATTGTATTATTCCACTTCCCAGTTGGACAAAAAGCATTAGGAAAGATAATTTATATAATGATCAGCTATTGCTTCAATAACAGATATTGTAGTCAAGCATATGAAAGCTCTTCAGCAAATGCATATTGAATGAATTAATTGAAATAAGTAAAATAGAGCAGACCTAGATCCTATCTGCTCATGCTGACGATAATATTTTTACAAGGGAAGATTTTATAGGTTAATTGTGTGAATTAACAGAGGATAGGTAAGTAAATATGTTTGCATTGGTGCACTTTGCAGAATTTCCTACTAACAGTAAATGAACCACTTTCGTGCTGGTAGCCATGTCATTTATATTAGTCAGGGATGCCCTTAAATTAAAACAAATACCACTCTAAACCACAGCCTTAATCTCCCTTGATTTTCTTAAGGTCCTAACTTCAGTTCTTGAAAAGCCCTTTTATATTTTTCCCATATAGTGATTATTGTTAAAACATGACAATCAATCTTATCCTGTTCTCTTTCCCATATGTTAGCAGAACTCTCCCCTGCTCCTTTCATATCATCTGTCCCCTGAGCTTCATCCCTTCACAGCAATGCTATTATTGCCTTGAATGTGGCCTTCATAATCCTTTGTTGATGATAATTCCTAGAACCATGTGGTTTTCCTTAATACTACCTGGGATTGTGGTCTGGGTATTACAGCATTTTGAAATTAACATGATGCCTATGGGAGATTTAGTTTCTCAGCAGGCATCATTCTATACAGTAGAACTATTTTTCCTTTGAAAAATGAGTGGATATAACCTTTCTAAAGGCTCAAAGTCAGCACCAGAATGTTAATTGTACAGAAATTTCTCTAAGGAGATTGACAAAGTGTTCATATTTTGCTAAGTTAGGAGGCAAATGAAGACATATTAGTGACTCTGAAATTACCGATTAATATAAATCCTATTTATTGCTGCAATAATGATTTGAAATTTAAAATATAATAACTATATGTACTACTGCTACCTATTAAACTTTTGTAAGTTCTTCTCTATATACATAACAATATTCTCTCAATAGTTTTAATGTGTTTCCTCTGTTTATTCAACATGTTATCACTGATTTGTGTAATGGTGCTGGGTGTTATCCAGCACAGAAGAAACACAGTGATTTCTCCATTTTCTAGTATCAACTCCTCACTTATGTTGCACCTGTTAACCATTTCCTTTGTTGTTTAAATTTTAATTAAACAATTTAAAAAAATTTTTAAAGGTACAGTTTAATGATTTTAAATTTAATGAAAACAAGGAAATTTTCCTCTGGGTAACAGGGTGCAGTTAAGGCAGGAAAACTATATAAACTCATCAAGGCATTGCAGGGTGAATTGGTTATTTTGAGACAATCCTTTGGGATTTGAAGATGGATAGAACTTTGTAAATTATATGCTGTTTTTGTAAAGGCTGCATCTTCCACACCATTCTACCCACATCCCTAACACTTTCTGTCTTTACTTAAACATACTCTGTCCCTTCTTTCTACAAAAAAATAGTTCATTTTCAATCATTTCATCCATTGAAAGATTTTTGGCAGTAAGTGGTTTAAGTGAGTCTTAGAAGCAAACCCAGTTCTCATTCCCATCTCTGTGCACATGCTTCACACCCTGTAGCAGCTTCTGTTTTCAACGTCTCCATTCATAATCAGATGATCACTTTCTAGTACTGTCCTCTCACGGGTGAGCTGGTAAACCCTTATGTGCCAGCTTCTCTCTAAATACTTCAAAATACTCATCTTAATTCATTGCTCTGTTCTCTGGTGGTATGACAAATCACATCACATCTCTGGTCCCCAGTCTTACATCTTAGGTTTAAGGGAGGGAAGATGAATTAAGAATTCTTGTTTGGATGAACATGGTGACACCCACCTTTAATTTTAGCACTTGAGAGGCAGAGCAAACAGACCTCTTATGAGTTCAAGGTTAGCCTGGTCTAAAAAATAGAGTACCAATCCATGCAAGGCTTCATAGTGTCTCAAAACAACAACAAATGAATTATAACTGATGATTTCTAAAGAAAGTCAAGCCCTCAACCAGAATGCCTTATGGAGGGACTATTGAGTATTCATTCATTCAGCAAGAAATAAACTGATATTTCCCAATTAACATTACTCTATGTATGAATCACTGTCCTAAAGACATCATCAGAGAAGAGACACCAAAAACCAAACTGCCACACCTATCTATTTTCTGTAAACTGAAATCAAATTGCACATTAAGAAAGGGCTATAATTCTATGATTTTCTTTCAGACATAAGTAAGGTCAGTCTTGGAAGACTCTTTACTATTAGATCTGAAACTTCCTTATTCCAAACTCTATAAGAAAAAAGAAACTGAAGATTCAATTTGTACTTTGGTGCTCATAGTCAAGATGAGCTGGAAAATGAAAGTGCTGATAGTAACAGTA
The DNA here is from genome assembly GCA_026225945.1 of Cricetomys ansorgei. Lineage (NCBI taxonomy): Eukaryota > Metazoa > Chordata > Mammalia > Rodentia > Nesomyidae > Cricetomys > Cricetomys ansorgei. The sequence goes on along the minus strand of JAMJFZ010000107.1, from coordinate 45,759,420 downwards.
TGTTGGAGATTTTCTAGTGTGGAGAATTTTATTTTATGAAATTCTGTCAATTTGTCCTCGGAGTAGTAATTACTATTACTCAGCATGCCTGGCTAGATTTTCCATGTGAAGAACAGCCTCAGGGAGATTAAGTTGCCCAAAAGCAAATTCATAACTTCTGTTGAAGTACTGCACAATCTTTCTTCTACAGATATTCAGATACTCTCTTACAGGCAACAAGAAGGAAGTAGTACATTCACACTTATCATTCATATTTATTTCAGAACAATTGATTACAACAGATTATTTCTTTAGATTAGATGTTGATAGAGAGGAAATAAAGGAGGCACAAATAAGGATTGAAATTTTATTTTAGCATATAGGATTACGTGAAGGAGGAAAGGAACAGCTGTCTAAGATATACATGAGTGGTTTCCACCATTGCTTTATGTTCCACCATATGCCTTGCCAACATATGCTCTTTCATGAACTAGAGACCTATCATATCCATTCATTTCAGAGTTAAAAAAAAAAGCAATCACAGGTCTGAGCTATTCATCATCAAAAAAAAAAAAAAAAAAGGATGAAAGAATTTGACTTCAGAACTCTTGAGCACTGAATTAACGAGCCATTACCAGTGGTTTGTCTTTGTCATTTGGATCCCTGTCAATCTCATCTGAATCTTCTTCTCTCACCAAATCATGCATACTGCTGGTATTTCCTCATGTTCCCTCTTGACATTTCTCCATAACTTCTCCTTCTACACACCACTAATATATCTCACCAATGTTCAAAATCTATCATCAAGTGCCTTCCCGTAGTCCTCTAACCGCTTTGCTATGGGTTTTTCCCAATTGGCATAGCCAAAAGAAGAAGTAGAAAGAAACAGCATATCTTCTTGTGATTCTTGTCAGAGCTTTTATACACTTTTACCTCTCATTCAGCTAGAGAAGTATGGGAATATTTATCCTGGCATGACACAAGAATACAGTCTGTTCTCACCATGTCCATAGCACTTTTTCTTTATCAACATGCCAGAATCCTTGATCTTCACTTGGATCACTGGCACAAATGATCCTCTTAGAAGCTTTGTTAGCCAAGTGGTGCTCACCTTTAATCCCAGCACTTAGGAGGCAGATGCATGTGGATTTCTGTAAGTGCGAGATCAACCTGATCTACAGAGTGATTTTCAGCACAGCCAGGGCTACACAGAGAAACCCTGTCTTGGAAGAAGAAGGAGGAGGAGGAGGAGGAGAGGGAGGAGAAGTAGGAGGAGAAGGAGAAGGAGCAAAGAAGGGAAAAGGAAAGGAAGGGAAGGGAAGGGAAGGGAAGGGAAGGGAAGGGAAGGGAAGGGAAGGGAAGGGAAGGGAAGGGAAGGGAAAGGGAAATAAAAGAAATGGAAAAAATGACTTAGCACATTTATGGTGGTAAGTATTTTTATGGAGGAAATCTTTTTGCAGAACTTTAGATAATATTTTTATATCACAGCAAATGTCTTGTTTGGATTTAGTGCATGTTTATCTGAAACTCAAGAATGCATATAAACATCTTGCACTGACCAAGTTCTTGTCTTCCCTTTCTCATCACATAGTGGATAAGGCAATGCAGCTCATAATAACTAATAAATGCTTGGCGGTCTCTGATGAGCTATTAAGGGTGCATCCTGTAAGACACATTCTTCATTGATTAAAAAAAAAATCAAATACATTTCCTCTGTTAATCCCTCTTAGAAAGTGTTAGTGTTCAGAAAGCAATTTTCGTTAAAATGTTTTACCATTCATCATCTCTAGCACCCAGTGATACATAAATGATTATTTAAGTTGTCACTAGAACCTTACTCTGTCTCTGGCTTTAAGATGCACAGACTTATAAGAATAAATACCTAAATAAGAGACAAACCTGAAAGAATCTTCACCATTTCTCTTATGTGTGGATATAAGTAGAAAAACATTCTCATTTTAACTAATCCTCAACTTACAGAGAGAGATACCTTTGATACTAACATTAACAGGATCTCTAATAATGTATGGTATTTAAGTAATCCATTATTTTCTAAACATTTTAATTGATTTATTTCTCATAGCTATCCCCTTGTAGAACAAACCAAAAATTATTAACTCCATTTGTATCTAATAAAATTAATACTCAGATAAAGTGAATTGTACAGAGTCATATAGATTACAAGTAGGTGAGTTTGGTTTTATTGAAGGTATTTCTTTTGTTGAACCCTGTGAGCTTGCCACTATTTTGTGCCATCTTTCCTTTCTTATGCATTTAGAAAGATTTGCTAGCAGAGTTCATTGCTATTTGATCTGGCTAAATTGTATTGTCTTGGTCATTTCTACATGCTGTCTAGTTCTGAAGAAGTACAATGTGTATCATAAACTTGCATCAAGGCTGACTAAATAACGTAACTGATTAGTGGAGTTTAACTTCCCCTGTGTCCATGTGTGATGTCTGATCCTCTCAGTTTCAGATTCTATCCATTACTTAGAATTTGATGTCTTCATGATGGCTCTGGGTTAGTGTTACCTCTTGAAAGCCTATTCCTATTTCCACCCTATGTCCACCAAACAATTGTGCCTCATACACTGGGAATGTAACCCTAATTCCAATCCCTCAACACAGCAGACATATTTAGAGAAATATTTAATGAAACTGGATTATACTATTGCCTTTGAAGGAAATTTTGAATAAAAAAAGCTCTCTAAACTTAATTTTTGCCTAGAGTAATATAATTTTCCTACTCCCCTCTTCAAGACTGCTAATCTAATGAGGCATGTGTTCAGTGGTGATGGCCCACTCTGACAACATACTTACTACGATTATGTCAGAAACTGTGGGACAAGTATGACATGTGAAATCAACTTCCTCCCCAACTGCCTGCCTCCCAGGAAAAAGGCAGTGGCCACCTCTGTAGACTGTTTCCCTCACCTGACATCATTGCTGCATTCAGAGAGGAATTTAATGCTATATCTGAAGATAACTTCAAACAGAATATCAGACCAGTTGCTAGGATACAGAAGAGTTAGAAACACTTTTGCAAAGATGGGTTATCTAGATGCAATCAATTTCATCTCACCACTTCCCAGTTTACAACAGTGGAGAGCAGGATCCAATCTAGTCGGTGATGATTCGTTTTAAATAATAATGAAATATTACAAAGTAAATGGAGCTCCTAGATTGAAAAAGTACAAAGACAAAGGGAATGCAAAGAAAGAAAATTAGCTTCCATTGGGAGCTTATTCTATGACAAGTAACTTACATATAGAAGTCATCATGGCATCCTCATTATGTAGGCAAAAAAAAAAATGAGTCTACATAATAGAACAAAGTTAAATATTTCCCCAGCGTCATTACAAAATCCATTCCTGTGCACGAGCTACACTTCAACAAGCTCCTTGAACAGGTGTACTCTATTTACCTTTTAAGTAGGAGTGGTTAGACTTGAATACCAACTGCCTTGCTGTGCTTTGAATGTGAACATTCCCCCATAGTCTCACGGGTTTGAATATGTGGAACCCATTTGGTGGCTCTGTCTTGAGAGACTGTAGAACATTTGAGGTAGGAGACATGGTTGACACAGATAGGTCAACTAGAGGTGAGCCTTTGGGAGTTACAGCTTAGCCCTACTTCAGCCCCTCCTTTGTCTGCCTGCTTCCTGTCAGTTGCCATGAAGTGACCCACTGCCATATGGTCCCACTTTCTATGCCTTCCCTTGTCTTGATGGACATAAACCATGAACTGAAGTAAGTCCTACCATCTCGTAGTTGTTTCTACCAGCATGAGGAAGGTAACAAATTCCCTTTTCATCCTTACAATGCTGCCACCTGTAATATAATAGTATCTTTTGTGCTATTAATAGATTAAAACAGAGGACCAGACAGGGGTGTTGTTAAGCTCAATACTATGTTATCAGTACAATTAGGTAAGAAATATTTGCTTTGCATTACCAAATATACAAAAATGGGATGAAACATAAAGATATATCAAACAGCATATATTGGGGTCTAGTCAAGATTCCACATTATGCAACAGACATAAAGAAAAGAGAATGGAATATATGGAATATGATGGAATATAATGACATAAAAATTTGTCCAAATTTAAAGACAATTTTTGCACATGTATATGTGTGTAGGAGAATATGCATGCATGTTTGCTTGTGTGTATCTAACTAGCCAACTTGCCCCAAGGATCCCCTGCCTCTGCCTCTTGAGGGCTGAGATTACAAGTAGCTACCGTGACTGCCCTGCTTTTATGTAGATGCTCAGATTCTGAAGTGCAGGCATTTTATCCACTGAGCCTTCACCCTAGTCCCTAATGGATCTTTGGGTTGTAAAGGCCTACTATGCATTAGCTTCCATGTTTCTAGTCTGAATTTAACTTTCATGATAGAGTTGGTTTCCCTTCTATACAGAAACTAAGAATCTAGGAAGTAAAATGATTCACCTGAAGGCAAAGTTATTCACACACACACACCTTTTTCTTTTTAATGCAGATTTCTCTGGGATGTCAAAGTGCCCTCCAGTAATTGTGGATCTGCCTCAGCAAGCTATTGTTATGAAGAGTAATTATTTTTTTGACACTACGGTATCTGGCACTGTACCAGGCATAAATAATATGTGATTGGGGCTCAAGAAACATGTAATCTAAATCAGAAAGACAAGGAAGTGTTTTAAGGCTGAAAAAGTGATTAGACCTTTGACTTATAAGTCACATATAAATTATAAACCCGTTGTTCTTCCCTTTCGTCACAAGAGCTCATGAATACCACTGGGGAGGGTAGCAATGAAAGCATTTATGTAACTGTATGCAATTGCTTGGAAATATTATCCATTTTAGTGAGTTTATTACTGGACAGCTGTTTACAAATTTAAAAGCAGATTGGACCATGGATGAATGAGTTTTGGTTGAAGAAACAGGAACAGAAGAGGCGTTTGCTGTCCTCACTGGTAATATGCACACTAAGCAACGTTCCATTTTTCCCAAAGGGAGCAGCCGTATTTTTCCACAAGAGTTGATAGTGGTAAATATTGTCTGAATTATCCTGACAACACGTAAGATATAAAACATATCTTTAGGGACTCTAAAAGTACAGGAGTCCAGATGGACACAGAAAAAAACAGGAAGAAAATCTTCAAACTCCAGTGCTGAAATGCACTATGTGTTGCAGTTCCTGATTACTATCATCTACCTGTCACTGAGGAGGACAGATTTATCTGGCCGATGTTAATGTCAAAAGACAAAAGCCCCAGAAGAGTCATTTTAAAAAAAGTGTTTGTTAAGACTATAAGTTCAGGAATCATTTCTATAGTTTGTTACTAGAGAAGTTTCTTTTCCTGCGTAGAACACTGGGGGAGGAGGGGACTGTTAAGAGCATAGGTTTATAATCATGACTTACTTCAGACCTTAGCTCTACCTCTTACTGTCTATATGACTTTGGGCAAGTTACTTAAATTTAATGAGCTTCAATGTCTTGTGATGTGAAAAGGGAATGATTTTGATATCTCAGAGTTGTCTTTAAGTAAAAGGGAAATTGTTTTTGTAAAATGTCTATGACGTACATAAGTGTTCCATAAATAATAGAGCCACCATTATCAATGTGCCTAGTCTTACTTATTTGGCTTAGTTAGTTTGAAGTGCTCAGTGTATGGGGAATTGGGCATCATGATTCTTAATCACACTTCATGAAGAAAAGAGAGTTTGGAAGTTAGATAGATTGTACAATGCATATGTTTCAGAAGCTTAAATTCACTGTGTCTCTGTTTTCTCCCTGGGGCACTGAGAGGAGTAGTAAAGCATAACTCAGGGAACAAATGTGAGAAATAAAACAAGAAATTGTATTGGCATAGAGCCTGAGATATAACATATATCCTAAAACTGTTACCTAGTAATACATACTGCTGTCTTAACAGATCGCCTTTTATTGTAATCAATTATTTATCCATTTTATTCATGCTTTCTAAACGCTTGACGGGAATCAACTTCTTTTTATTTTTCTATCCCCATGATTCCAGAGCCTGAGCAGAAATAAATCAACAGTTTTACCTAATAGATGAATGGATATATATATAAAATTACCACTAAGAAGAGCTTTTAGATTTATAACCAAAAGGAATAGGTAGGCTATAGGATGCCTGCATTTTTGGTCACTATAAGGAAAGCTTTGTTTATATGTAGTAAACAAGAATTTATTCTACTAGAGAAAGGAGCAGGAAAAAAATTCAATGATGTCACTTACATGTCTAATTAGTTATTAGTTCATCCAGTTTTAAATTCAAAAATGTCTCATGCTTGCCAGACATTGTGTAAGACTTTATGGGTATAATCATAAACAAAGTAGACTTGGCACATGCTCTCTGGAATTTCAGGACAGTGGGGAAGACAGGCACTGCCAAAAACATGGAAAATTATGACATTGATAATTACCATGAACAATGGGGCCAAGATGCCATGGAAGTACATTTAAAAGCATGTCAATTATGAAGTTTTTCTCTTTTGATTCAATGTGTTGGCAGAGCTACTCCAACTTGATGACTGTAGAGTACAAATGACCATAGCCTCTAAGGTAGCATCATTAAGAGGTAGCCCCTAAGTCCTTGTCAGTCCTAATCATCGCCTTCTAGGCCATAAAAGATAGGGCTAGGAATAATTCTGAAAGGAAATTAATTGTAATACAGATTTTCCCATCTGGAACTCTCAAGAGTAAAAGTGCTGTGGCATTTTCAATGACCTCCCATTGCATCTGGGAGAGTCAGGACTGTCTTCACCAGCACGCACTTAAATTTACTGTGGGCTTGCTGCAGAGCTGTAGACACAGGGTGACTCACTTGCTATGTTTATCAACAGAAAGCTCTAGGGAGACTACCTTGCAGTCTCAGAAGTTTGGGGCTTATATGAAACTAGAGCTCCTGACTGAGTCAGGACAACAGTGTTAGGACAAAGGAAAGAATGGGATTAGAAACAAGCTAGACTGTTCCAAGCAGCTAGACAAGAGGTCCTGTGAGGCAAATAGATGGACTGTTCTAGAAAGATTATACTCACAAGGATCACCAGGTAGGATAGGGGGCCTTTGCAACAGGAACTGAGAGAAAGCATCTGTGAGAGTTGCCCCACATAAGACAACAAAGGTCCCTCAAAAAGGTGAGGAAGCCTAACATGGAAGAACAAGAAAAAATGATATAATGAGTAGTGAGAGAAAAACAAATAAACATAAATCATCTTCTCCCTTGGTTGAGGCAAATATCCTAATTTTTTTCCCATTGGCCATGACTCCTGTTCTTCCCAAACCACTATTGTTCTGCTCAGTTTTGCTTCTGCTATGCAGCTATTTGCTCCAGATTAAACGATTCCCTCCCTGAGGGAGGAGAGAGGATAAGCCTCATAAGAGCCTTAGGAAACAACTTGAGCAGACTAAAGAAGCTCAAGAAACGATGATTAACTGATCATACATATCTTTTGTGAAAAACTTTAAGCCTTGTTGCCTTTTATATTTTAACTTACAGTGTATAAACTGCATTCTCATACTATCTAATACATTCTTAACATAAGCAGGAGGAGCCACATAGAAAAGCACGAGAGGATTCCTCACGGGTCCTTTGTAAAAGGGAAGCTCCGTGCAAGATCAGAATGGAGGTGCTTTTTGTAAAAGGTGCTTCTTTTGCCTGGTCTGTGCACCAATGGCCGTGAAGTTGCCATATAAAGAGCACATTTACAAAGGTTTAATTTGACTCTAGTGTTTTTAGTTACAATAATCCTCTGTGATTTTACCCATTTCAGGAATACATGGACTTTGATAGTGGTTACTCATGTGCTAAATGGTTTGGCCTCAAGTCATTGTGCTATGAAAAGTTGGTGTAACCTGTAGGAGGCAGGTCCTAGTGGAAACAAATTAGATCACTGGAGCCATGCTCTTGAAGGTAACATTGGGACCACAACAGACTTCTCTTTCTCTTTTTGCTTCCAGCTGCTACATGGTGATCTGCTCTACTTTGCTACAAGCTTACACCATTACAGTACATATTGAGTACACACTGACCTACCACAGGACCAAAGGAAAAAGACTAAGCAATCATGGGCCAAATCCTCTGAAACCATAAGCCAGGATAATTATTTCCTACTTTTAAATTGACTTTCCTGCACTGATGAAAAGCTGACTTACAGTGTGATATTGGTAGATGGAATTTCCAAGCAGTCTGTGTCATATCATAGTATATCCCATGGTGAATCATAATACTTAAATTTTTAACTAATGTTTCATAGAAATAAAACTCTATTTTTGAAGTTTTGCAGGGGGAGGGTTGTTTTGCTTTGTTTTGTTGAGACAGGGTTTCTCTCTTTTAATCCTGGCTTTTCTTGGCCTCAAACTCGCGGAGATACACCTTCCTCTGCCTTCTAAGTTCTGGGATCAAAGGTGTATGCCACCCTACCAGCTGAAGTTTGTGGAAAATATTACAATTAACTAAATAACAAGATGTGGATATCCAATTCCCAATAATCGTTGGACTATAATAATGTAATTTGTATGCATATCATAGAAATATTTATTTAGTCATCAGACATGACCACAAACCTTTTTGTGGTGGAGAATTCAGAAGCGTGTGGCATATCTGAGCCACTATATCAATAGTGCAGTTTACAAGCTCACTAAGACAGGTCCACGAGGCAGTTTAGATAAATAATGACGATAATCTTTCTGTTTTATTGTGTTGTAAATAGTAGCCGATAGCTGCGGCTAAGTCAGTCTTAGCCACAATTCAGTTACACATGCGTAAATTTTTAATTTCCCAACACTGAATTCAAGACACAATGTTCCCGTGCAGTTTGGCTCCTAGCGATGTTGGAAAGACATCATTCTTTCTGCTGTGACATGGCATAGTCATTTCTGGTCTAAAATGCAGATTCCCTGAAGTACATATTTAAACAAACTGAATAATTCGACAATAAAAAGTTCAAGTTAGGTATATAGACCTGTTCTTAGCCTTTTAAAGATGCAAGCCTCTTACTCTTTCCTAGTGCAGATCTGAGAGTAAAAGATCAAAAGAGGCACAAACTAGGGGAATGGTATCCGATCTCCTCCTGTCTTCGCAGAGCTGGAGCTTCCTCCTCTAACACCAGTGAGTCTGCTGCTGCTGGCAAACCTTGCCATGTCTCTGGGTATCTGCATCACACTGTGAATGCTTGTGGGAACTTAGATCTGACTCCAAAGAAAGACCCCTGTAGCATGTGCAAGTATATCTTATCACCACTTACAAATCTATTACACTTTGTTATTTATTGGTTTATTTTTGTGTATGTCTGTGTTGCATGTGTGTGTGTGTGTGTGTGTGTGTGTGTGTGTGTGTGTGTGTGTGTGTAGGGGGGTGTGTGTTTATTTTTGTGAATGTCTGTGCTGGGTGTGTGTGTGTGTGTGTGTGTGTGTGTGTGTACACTACAGCACATGTATGTGGAGGTCAGAGGACAACTTGCAGGAGTCAGTTCTCTTCTTGCACCACATGGGTACTGGAGATCCACCTAAGGTATTCAGGATTGGCAGAGTGTCTTACCACTGAACAGCTCGCAGGCCTCCAGAACATCTCTACTCTTGAAAGTCCTCTCAGGCCCAGCAGGCTGCCTCTGTGTAGGTCCAGACTTGAAGGCAGGAAGAGCGCTTTGTCTTCTCTGCTGAAAAGCACCATGCCGGTCACAGAAACTTCTCTGGAAGGCAAGGTCCTCAGAACACATTCCTTACACAATTATCTCTATGGTTTTCTCCTGTCTCTACTTGGCACCCCAGCATAGGCATGAGAACACTCTGACTTGTTTTATCTGTTCTCTGACACCTCTAGATGACCTCTGTGATCTAGAGGCACAATCACTACATCCTCAAGGTTCCTGATATCCTGGAAAAAGTCTTACTCTTTCTGTTCTGTGATGCAAACTTCTCTTTACACAATGTCCTACATCCTTCCAGGACCTCTAACCAAGAAGCTGATTTATTAGATAGATGGTCCTTTCTATTTGAAGGGAAATTTGGAATACAGAGTACTCCATCTTCTCACAAATATTTGACTCTTATAGTTAAGAAACCAGCATTTAATGATGGAGTTGGGGAGATGGCTCAGCAGTTAAAACATGCACTGCTCTTAGAGAGGATCCAGGTTCAGTTTCCACCACCATATCAGATTGCTCACATGCCTGTAACACCTATTCAAGGGATCTGAGGGCCTCTTCTGGCCACTTAGGTATCTGCACTCCTGTGCACATACTTCTCCCACATATATGTACACATAATTTAAAAAATAAAATAAATCTTTAAAAATATAATAATAAAACAAAAGTAGTAAAATTTTTGTTTCTTTGTTCTTTCAAAAATTCATTTTGAAACTCTAAGTTGAGCACTAGCATATGTGATCTTAAATATTTTTATCAGAATAGATATATACAGAAAATTATTGATATTCAGAAATGGGCTAGAAGGATGTAACTAAATGAAGGAAAAAAGAACAGCTGACTAACAAACTATTTTCTCACCTGTGTGGTCTGTTAGTTGACTCATGCTCCTAAACTAATAGCACAGGCTGGTGACTTAATCATCCAATATCTGTTTTTTCCATAATTGTGGAGGCTGGGGAAGCACATGACCTGGTTTAGTCCATTTAAACTAAATGGTGAGAGCTTCTTTCTAATGTGAAGATGGTGGCCTTATAACTGCTTTCACTTGGCCCTTCTCCCATGACTTAAGCTCTCTGAATTCCATGTTTCCCTTCAAATAGACGAGGTCACCAAAAATTCAGCTTCTTAGTTAGAAATGCTGAGAAGATACAGGATATTGTGTAAAGAGATGCTGGAAGGATACAGGATATTATGTAAAGAAAGGTTTTCATAACAGGACATAGAGAGTAAGCCTTTTTGCTGAGATATGGGGAGCTTTGGGGATTTAGTAAATGTGCCTCTAGACCATAGAAGCTATCTTGAGTCTCAAAATGTGTCAGAATGTTCTCATTCCCATGCTGGGGTTCCAGGTAGAAATATGAGAAATCCATGGAGACCATAACATAAGGAGTATGTCTCTTCCCTGTCTTAGGACTGTGGTATTCTCTAATATACTTATTGCTTTTGGAGCCCTATTTTTCTGCATATCCCACTGAAAGTTGGGATTTCAATATGTGAAGTTTAGGGCACAATATAAAAGAGTAACAATGAGCAACATTTATCTAGGTAATTCATTCACTAATAATTTGCAAGAATTTAATAATGCTTATATATCTTCGACAGGGGAGTTTTATATTTTTTGAAAACTTGATACATTTATATAATGTATTTTGATTTATCCATCCTTCAATACCCCTCTCCAACTCCCCTTACTTCTTCCCACCCTGTCTCCTTCTTGACCCATGCCATCTCTTTCTGTTGTCATTATTAGTAACTCCCATGTCCAATTACTATTGCCCATACATGCACGAATATGGGATCATTCACTAGGGTATGGGCAATCTAACAATAGCCTCACCCCAAAGGAGAAGGAGAATGACCCCACTACCACCACCTTCAGCAATGATAAACTGCAAAACTCCTAAGAATGGAAGATTCCAATTTATTGAGATAGTCCAATTGACTGAAATGAAATGACCAGTATGCTCTTAAAAGTGTTTGGGTATATCCATCTCCATGTAATGACTCAAGCCACTAAGAAGAGGCCCTTGAGATAAGATTAAAGGAGAAAGAATTCAGGTAGCCCATTTTCTTTCTGTGTTCTAGCATGCATGATTTTTTTAATTGTTTAACCCTTTGGCTGAAGCAATGGATCAGTTATAAAGAGCATTGACAGCTCTTGCTTAAGATCTGGGTTTGGTTCCCAGCACTCACAAGGTGGCTCACAACTCCCTGTACAAGCAAACACTCATACACATAACAAAAATAATAACAAATATTTTTAGGAAGCTACAAATTGTCTAACCCAGAATTTGGAAGACTTTATCATCTGATCAGCTAAATTTAGTCTAACTACTCATTTTGGCATAAACTGTACCACCACCCGCCCCCAAATTATTGTTTGACAGTTTCACACATTTGTATAATGAATTTTAATCATTTTACCACCCTCATTCCTCTCTCATCCATCCCCCAAAATTACGTATTTTAATAAGATCAAAAAATAAATAAAACGGCCAATAACTGAGATATTTGAAATCAATATAAATTCAAATTTTAGAGTTTACTAATAAAATTTTATTTATTTAAACATATGCACACCCAGACCATATACATACTATCTGTAGTTGTTTTACCTTACAGTGACAGGTAAGAACAGTTGCAACAAAGACTGTACAGCCCACAAACACTGACATAAATATGTTCTCTTTGCCTTAAAAAGAAAAGCTTGGTGACCTCTAGCCTGGTCCACTGATGCTGAAGGAGTTTCTCCTCAACTTGAAGGCCTGAGACCCCGGCTGCTCAGAGAGGCCTCAACAACTCAATCACAGGACTCTAAGTGGCTCTGTTGATCAGAAGTAAGAACATCACACATCATTTATATTTATTCATTGATATGAGTTCTGTAGATTAATCTCTCCTAGATGGAAGGAAAGATATTAATCTAGTTGAGTTGAAGGCCATATGCACAGCTTTGATTCTGATAAACCACAAGGCTGAGATACCATTCTCCATTCTGGCTGGTAAGTGTATCCTTATTCTCCATCCTGACTTTGAACTTCTGTCTCCTTATGCAGAATTTTTATTCTTACAAGGAGGTTATGAACAAATACATGTGATTTAAAGTACAAATGTATATCTTTATTTTTGCTCCTAAATAAAGATTTATTGTTCTTTAAAATATTTTAGTTGGGTAAAATGAAGGTCAACATTTCTGATTATCTATTTCTACAGCCTTAAGCTCATTCTCCAATAACATTTTAAGTTTTTTCTCTTAGTACTATTAACTTATGTCTCCATAATTTTTAATTAGTCATGAACTTTCTTCTCTCCCCCAATTGTCTTCATGAACTATTCAATATTAAGTGTTCAGTCTGCAGAAAGACATACCAAGGTTATTAAAGCAAAACTGTTTAATGAGTTTGTGCCTCTACAAGATTATGTAGAATAAGAACTAGGCTCATTGTCTTTATTCTACCTCCAGGCTGATTTTAGGTTCCACTGGACTGGAAATATTAATAATCTTATTTTTTCTGATAATTATCATTAGTTATGCATTATTCAAACACATGTTTAAGTTTGGCTTAATATAGACACTAAATAGAAAAATACATCAGAGAATTATATTCTCTTGCTATTGATCCAGCCAAAGCCAAAATAAATGAGAACACGTCTGCTATCAAAATAAACTGTGTAACACCAATTATTCTCTGTTCCTGACAGTGCTTGGGCAACTTCTTTGTGAGTGTGATCTTGATCACATGCGTCTGGCAATTTGGAATTCCAAGCATTCTGTTTTCTCTTACAGTGTCTATCTAGGAAATTCCTCCTTGCTCTACAATTCTGATGTTATGTCATCTCAGTAATTTTGCTCTCGACATTATTAATGGAGTTCATCCATATTTCTGTAGCAATTTACGTGTATTTTTTACTAAGATTATAATGGTAAGCAAAGATACCTAAGAAATAATGAATAATGCTAATAAACTGCATATCTCTAGGTATGATAATAAATATTATGTTATATGTCAGTCACAATTTTAAAGCAAAAATGTAGAAATGTTTTGTTTTTTAATCTCAGACCATTTAGATTCTGTCATGCAAAATGTGTGGACCAGTCTTGAGAGCTCGTTTCAGGATTCTGGCATCAGAGTGTAGCTACTCAGACATCTTTAATCATAGAGTTGCTCTCTCTCTCTTCTGTGAGGGAAAATTGCCCTCTTTGAGCAAGCCTGCAGGTTAGGAGGAAACACACACGCAGACAGAGCAAGGGGACACCCGCCTAGGCAGCTAGAATGGCTGAATGACCCCTAATGACCACCCAAATGAGGTGACCAATATCACAGCCTGATTACCATACATCCAGACTCATCTTAAAGACCAATGGTGTTAGTCTGTGCCAGTTCAAGATTCCTTCTGAGGACTAAGTGTTAGTTGAGAATTATGCAAAAAAAAAAAAAGTTCTTGTATTCACTACCATTGGACTCTTGGCAAACACTGACCCTTTGAAATATATTCCTTGTTGCTCTGTTAGAGATATCCACCTTCTAATAGAATTCGAGTTAGTTTTGTCAATACTTCATCTTTATTTGTATCCTGTGCTAGGTGGGTCCCCTCTCTAAAGACTGTCTGCCGAAGCAAAAGCCATTGGTTCCCTTCTTTCAAATTTCATAGAGTAACCCCAGCCTCCTTGTTCTCTGTCTACAGTTAGCCACTGCTCAGCCTTACAAGAAATAATAGTTTTAATTTTAAGATAAACAATTCTGCCATCATTGGTAACTGGACAATTCTGTTCATGTATTAAATTATAATTTTTCTACATTTGTGTGAATATTCCATTGTACAAAATGGAATTTTAGTTTGCTAACCCTGAGTAAAACATGTAAAAATCTACTAATCAGTGAAAATCCAGAGCTCTGTTGCTTTCTGTGTTGTGGCTCAATGTTTTCTCCTGCTGTCATTAATGGCATTAAAGCAAGAGGGAAGAAAATAGAATGGAGATTTCTGAACTTTCCTTGATGATTAATTGTTGCTTGCTTGTCTTCATAGTAGTTATTTGTAACTGTATTCACATTATAGTAGTGATTTGTTTAAGGACCTGCGTCCTCCTATAATTTCAAGATACATGTCATCTGAAACCCAGCTCAGATTTATTTATCTTTAAACTCTCACATCTAATGTGGAATCAGACACTTAATAGAACACGTTGAAAATCTAATTACATTATTCTGGAGAGAAATGAAATTGACTGGATGCTGCTGAGGAGACCTAAGTACTTGTTAATTCAGACGTTTGCAGATTGAATCCGAGAACCCAGTGAGCAGGCTAAACTGTGTTTAGGGAATGTAAATGAAATGCAAATAATGTCCCAACAAGAGAAGAGAGTATAGTGGAGGGTGGGTGAGTTAGAATGACATGGGATGTCCTTTATATATGAAATTCAATTATGTTAACTCATGACTTTCTATTCTAACTTAAAAATTAATTAAAAATAAGATAACTCAAATGATAAGAATAGCAAACTTATAGAACAAACTGCTTCGGTGTACACAAAAAGGTAAGAAAAAAGAATTCCTTTTGAAGAAAAGAAAGTCTAAAATAATACATTTATCTATTTAGCATAAATTGGTAAGATTCATTAAAAAGCAACTTGGCAGCAGAATATGATAATTCATGCCTATAACATTCACACTTCAGAGGCTAATTTATGAGGATTGCCACGAGCTCAAGGACAGCCTGGAATATGAACCTCTATGCCAGCTGGAGCCACATTGAGGGTTCCTATCTCATAAAACAGACAAGAGTGGGATAGGGAGAAGGGGGCAGATGTGGCTTGCAACCAAGCCTGACTACGTGAGTTTGATCATCTGAACCGATGTGGTATACAAGGTAACCATCTCCACACACTTGTCCCCTGACCTCCACACAGGCACTGTGGCAAGCCCACCCACCCCATACTCCACGCATGCACATATGCTTAAAAATAATAAATTTATTTAAAGCAATTTTGACTAAATCTATTCAAAGCTCTACATGTCTATGTATGTTTTTAAAAGTGATTCAATTTCTGAAACTCTGTTTAGTAAATTCTAAGTACAAGATGTATTTAACCTTTGTGTTATTTGCAGTAACAGAACCTGAGAGTCTATTAAATATGCATAAAAACATTGACTGGATATCTAGGAGTTGCATCAGTGTTGCATTTTTATTACCTTTTTTTTTTTCTTTGCTTCTAAATTTTCTCTAGTCGTCCTTATATGTGATGAGAAAAAAAATTAATAACACCAAATTCTTTTCAAATTAATTTTTGTAGTTCTGCACGTGACTAGTAAGCTTAGGTATTTATTCGCTTAATGTTTTTCTCAATAACAATCATTCTAATAGCTGGAAATACAGCAAAACTCTCTAAAGGTTGTTTGGTCTCCACACTTTGCTATGCAGATTCTCTTGTTACCGTATGCTGATTATACTTATCCCAGTGTTACAAAAACTTGGAGAGCTTACTATATCTTGCTTGTAAAAGGGTGAGATTTTTACATTTATTTACTTTGTGTGTGTGTGTGTGTAGCCACAATGTGTGGAGGTCAGATGGCAACTTGTAGGAGTCAGTCCTCTCTTTCCACCATATGGGACCCTGGAGAAGGCTCTCAAATCATAAATCTTGGCAATAAGTGCCTTCACCTGAAGAGCCATGTCTCTTGCTCTTGTATGTAAAATTGTATGTGATAACAAAAATACCACAAAAGAATTTGATTATGTTTGGGAAGACATAGCAGATCTGCTGAGAGCTGCTACTTCAAGATGTTAGGTCTTTCCTTCCTGAAAGAGTATCTTTTTACATCCCTTAGCACAAATTGCTACCATATTCCTCATTAAGCTGAGTATACCATAGGGCTTCCCATGTCTTGTAGAAACTAACCACAGTGCTGTGTAGGAGGGCGATTGCCTGTGTTTAAAGTCGGTGTGACAAGCA
Source organism: Cricetomys ansorgei (assembly GCA_026225945.1). Lineage (NCBI taxonomy): Eukaryota > Metazoa > Chordata > Mammalia > Rodentia > Nesomyidae > Cricetomys > Cricetomys ansorgei. The sequence continues at coordinate 45,742,832 of JAMJFZ010000107.1, read as the reverse complement.
CTGGCTTTATAACTGGGGTTGTATGTGCCTGGGGAAAAAAACCTTTAGTTTCAGAATGAAATACACTATTTCTAATTGGATCTAAATACTATTAAATGTGTTCAGCCATTTCTAGAATAACGGTAGAAGTACACTTCGGGAAAATATGAGGCTTGTTAATATGCTAATTCCACAGGCGTATTTCTACTTGACAGTTGTGGGTATTATTTTAATTGGAGTCATACTTACATTCCAATATAAGAATTACTGTTGAAACCAGCTTTAATTTTCATCAAGAATAATTTATTGTATTCTTTTCATTTTATTCTTGAATCCACACCCGTTGCAAATTATCTTGTCCCTTTTAATTAGTGGCCTGAAGCAGTCTTCTTGTTTTTCCTTCTTCTACTGTATTTATATCAATTATCTTTATTTCACTTTCAATTTTCCCTTCACTTAAATCTTGGTGCAACAAAACTTCACAATAAAATAAGAACAGAATTAGGCTGGCCTTTAAATGAATACTCTATTTACTATAATTTCCTTCGTTTATAAATAGTGGACAGAATATACAGCTCAGTAAGACACACAGGAAAAACTAGAGGACAGATGAGCCACTCCAAGTTCTAGTTGGAAATGTTTGTGGTATCTACCTATGTGGTCCTTTGAAATCATTTAGAAATACTCATGAACTTTTTCATAGTTTTCCCTTTTTTGGATGAATCCTGTTCAGCTCAGGTCCATCACTGGGACAAAGCAAGTCTCTTGGAAGTTCTCCATCCCTTCTGTGTCAGTAACATAATATTGTGTCATAATAATATTGTATGTTCTCTATACATATACAGCTCGGCATACACACATCTGAGCTTTTAGGGGATATGTTGATAGAGTAAATATAACTAAATGTCTGTCTCTAGTTACTTTATTAAGTTTTCTGTAAATGTGTGGTATTTAATTACATTATTTAATTATTTTAATGTGTGAGATTTGTTTCTGATATTGATGACTACTTTAATAATTAGGATCAGTATTAAATGACTAGTATATGATTTACATTTTGACAAAAATTTATTCATATATTGGACCAAATTTTTATTTTAAAATGTCAATGTGTTAACATAATTAGGCAGGAAGATTCATTTTCCTGGCAAATATGTCAATTTTGCTGAAACCAGCATCTGAATATATTACTTCAAAGTAATTGAATTCTTAGTACATATGAGCACTTTGTGGTGCTGTAATGTGAAAAAAACCTGTAAAATACCTTAGTGTAATGGAAACTTAAGATTTTTGGCAATGTGTTCCAGTATAAGACACTGCATTTAGTCTCCTAATAACAGCTAGTAAGATTAGTGTTCTGTCTGTGTTTTTGTTTCTAACTAAACTGACTTAAATGCATTACATTTTTGTAGAAATATTTAACACACAATTTTTATGGTAGTTGACTTTTCTTCCAAGGATCGGGTAATTTTATATGATTTAATCAGCCAGTATAGGATACAAAATGTTCATAAGTGGAGATAATGTGTGAGTAAAAGACGAATTTTATCACATACAGAAAATCAATGGCACACCTTGTTTGGAAGTTAAATTACCCCCAGTTAATGCGCTGTGATTCTTCATCAGTGCAGCATCACAAAGTTTCCTTTTATTTCTTAGATGTTAGAATTTATCGATCACTTATACACGTGTTTTAGCTTCTAGGAGACAGTAAAAATGGGGTAGCATTTATATATTTGGGGATTTCTTTTGAAAATTTAAATGTGTTCCTTGGAAAATAAGGTGTGTGTGTGTGTGTGTTTGTAGAAAGAGAGAGAGGGGGAGAGAGAGAGAGAACATTTTCAGTTTTAGTTTCATCTGGTTTTGTCTTTCATGTGGCTCAGGCCATCCTTGAATTTGCTGAGAAGCCCAAGATAACCTTGAGCTTATGATCCTCCTGCCTCCCCAGTGCTAGGATTGCATGTCTGATCCACCACCCTGGGCTTATGCAGTACCGGAGACTAAACCCAGGGCCTGCTGTTAACCTCCCAGCCCTCACACTGTTTTATGTTACTATTCACAATATTCACAAAATCGATTGCAATTTCCTGGTAGGCCCCTCAACCTGAAACAGTACAGTAAAGGCTCTCAAGAAACATTACAAGTCCATACCATCAATGCCGTGGGCTGGTTCTAATCCTTTAGACATGGCCTTTGATTATCTCTCTCTGACCTTTGAACCTCCCAAGATCTAGCTATTCCTAGACATATCCCTATTTTCCTGTATCTGATGACTTCCTTTGACCCTTGCACTCTCTCTTGGTGTTGTCTGTTAATTTAGTCTGGCTTTGTTTTCCTAACATTATTCCCCTGAGCCTTGAGCCCAATTTCCAGTTCAGTTTTGAGTCTTTACTGTAATATGATTCTTTCTGTTCTCTGAAAGCTATTAAATAACAAATTCTAGGTGTGCTGTTGTCAGTGCTCCAGAAAATTACATCATAATAAGCTTTCTTGCAAACCAATAATACTATAAAGTCCCTGTCATACAAATACACCTCACCAACATGTTATGTGAAAACAGAGAGTTAAGTCAAAATTTTAAGAAGTTTACTCATTCAGGTAGTTAAGTATAGCAGATTCTTCAAATCTCACAAATGAAAATCAGACAGCAGTTTATAATAGACGCTTATATATAATCCCCAAATTCTATAAGGCAATTACTCTCTTACTGTCCAGTTTTCCTTGTACAGAACCCCATAGAGTAAATATGACCTCTTTGTGCATCATTTTCTTATTTCTTTGTCTTGTATTAGATGTGTCCTTTGACTGTTTTGTACATATATAAAGCAAACTTTGGTTACTGTCAGCTTCACCCTTTCTTATCTCCACCCCCTTGTCATTCCTACCCCAGTGTTAGGTATCATGACATTTTGAGCAAAGTGTGTTCTTCTTCCCATCTCCCCATCACTGCTACCATTGAGTCCCATTCTTTGCAACCTGTCTCCCTCTTAGTCTCTTTTCCTTTTCTATGCCCCACATGCCCTTTTATCCACTCCTTATCCTTCCTTGTTGCCTGTTATTACACTCTTTTGGTCTCCTTTCTAGATTTTTAGGCTTTACCTGTTGAGAAGAAACACCACCCATGCACTCTGCCCAAGGCTTCCCTTTTCCAGAGAAGCAGCCACAGCCCACAGCTGGGCCTGCAGCTGTAGCAACTCCCAAGTGGGAAGCTGTAGTGGAGGGTTGCTGGTGTGGTTCTTACCTGGCATCCATGCCTGCCTTAGATCAGAGCCCAGAGCCCATGAGAGTGAGACCAGATTCTCTGGCTGTCAGAAGGGCATTCTTTCTCTTTAATGCAAGGGTCCTTACATTTTATTGGGTTCAGGTAGGGGTAGGTCTCTGGTACCCATGGGAAAAGGCCATTGGTTAAGACAGGGATAGGCTTAGTTGAGGGAACAGGGATTTAGGTAAGCAATTCTGCCAATAGCAGCCAGCCTTTTGAAGGGGATGGAGTTTTGCTATGGCTTGCAGTGTTAGTGAAGAGACTCTAAAGGGGAGGGGCCAGGGATCCTGCTAGCTCCTCCTGGCAGGGCTGTGGTTCTAAAAGCCTTTGACCACAGCTTCTGTGTGATCATTTGCATGAGGATATCACATTTACCCACACTTACGTCTATGTATATGCATACATGTATTTCTACGTAAACAATTAACATTCTTTGATGATTACATTTACAAAGACATCATAGAAAATATAGGAAAGACAAGAAGGAAGTCATGATCATCTGTAGTGGCAAAATGTAACAGTTCATGGTGAAGAAATATGTATTCTTGGAAGCTCAAGGATACAAAATATGTCAGTTATTTTATTACTTATTTTGTTTCAACTTTCTAAACATCTATCAACCATAGACCCTACTCTTTTTAATTTTCTAATTCTCTTATGTAGTCCTAGCTAACATATATTCAATAAATACACTGAATATGAGTCAAAGACAAGTCATTAGAAGTCTTGATATCATATGGCAAATGTAAGCACCAGTAAACAGTTCACCAGAATTTGTAGATTGTTTCTATTTGTCAGTAAGACAAAATGTATTATGGTCCAATTTATTTCCTCTTTCTTATTCTTGGTCAAAAAATAAAATAAAATAAAAGTCAGGTAATATGTATGATTTTATAAATTTTAATAATTAAAATATAAATATAAAATATAAAACTTGTAAGGAAAAGTAATATACTGTTTAATAAATTGGAAAATGGTAGAATCCAAATATTTAGGTAAAATTTTGTTCAGTTATACAGTTAACTAAGGAAGGAATTAATAACCTGACATTTGAATGTACATAAGATATGCTTAGTAAAAGTTATTCAAAATTGGATTACAATGAATACTCATAATTATTTTTATAGTTTTAAAAAGAGTGGTGACCCCAATTGTAAGTCCTGTAAATTGTGTGTATGTGTGTGTGTGTGTGTGTGTGTGTGTGTGTGTATTCGAGAGAGAGAGTACATGTGTCCTAAGTCCTGTGGGTAAGTGTGACATTATTAAATACTCAAAATTGTTATTAGTGATAAAAATAAATAAAAAAAAACAGCAGAAGGTTAGAAGGCAGTGATATTACAGTCAGAACAGACAAAATCTTCAAAAGGAATTGAAGAGTTTCTGATAATTGAGAGAAAATAACTAAATGATTTCCTTTGAAAAGTGAGAATCTAAAGATTCTCAGGACATGGAAAGGAGGGGATGCTATCATCCAAAGCCAGCTTGTGCAGCTGGAGAAATGTAAAATTAGGAAGAGCAAATGTGAACTGAGCATGTAACAAACACTTAACTGTATGACAGCATTCAGGGAAAATGCCAAAGACATGGGAGCAGAATACTGGGAGATGCACGTTAACATCTGAGAACAAGTCAAATTTTATTTGGGAGACTCTTGACTCAGCATTCAGAAGATTTCCAAAGATTTTTAAGGAGCAGCTGAAAGCCTGAGCAATTGACTGATCATTTTCATTAAAACTCCCAAGTTAACTTGGCAAATTAAAGGCTAATAATCTGAGTAGCCAGTCTACATCTTTTAGTTCAACAAGGTCTGCAGATATATGTACATGCCTAGTTTTCTTTAGCCATCATGACACCATCATATCCAAACCCATCCTACCTCAATAGATGACACAAGAGGTACTTCAATGCTACCTCTCTCACACCCACTTCCTCTGTCTTCCAATTCATTTCACAAATATTCACAAAAGGGAGATTTTAAAATGCAAACTCATGCAGCCAATCCATTGCTCCTCAGAATCCATGGAGTCCACATGGATTTTTCAGAGGACTCTTCCAAAGCAGTCACTCCAGTTTGTCAAAAGTTTGTCAGAAAGCAATTTGTTAGAACATTTTATCACAATCTACCAGAAAAATCACTATCATAAATACGTAAATATTTTGGATTGTGGTTTCCATATGAAATGCTCTCCATAGGCTCATGAATTTGAATCTTGTTCCCCTGTAATATTTGGGAAGCTCTGTGGAACCTTTAGGAAACGGAGCCTTGCTGAAGGAAGTTGACCACTGGAGGCAGGCCTTGAGGTTTTATATCCCTGCCCTACTTCCTATCTACCTGCTTCCTGCATTGGAAAGATGTAAAGAGATAGGAAGTCCCAGACACACATTCCTGACAATACGGGGCCACCTGCTACCACGATTTCCCTCCTCGATGGACTGTATCCTCTCAAACTGTAAGCCAAATTAAATCTGTCCTCCCTAAATAACTTTTTCTCAGGCATTTGGTCAGAGATAAGAAAAATAACTAATATAGATGCCTACACTATCAACAGCACTCTTAAACATGGGGCTTACCTTCATTGAGTTACATGTGCTAACATGTGTACAACTTGGAGCAGCCTTGATCACCACACCCTCATGAAGGCTTTCAGTGGCTTCTGATTGTTCCCAGGCTTAAAGCCAAAAACCATAACATGCCTTGTGAGGCTCCAGAGTATGTTTTTGCAGCCTCACCTCATAATCACTGGCCTGTAATCTCCTTCTTTCTCCTGTATAGTCAGTATACACATCATTTCCTCTAGAAAGCCTGTGTTGCATATAGGGTTGTGGCCATGTGTGTCATCTTTGTACGTAAAAGCATCTTGATTGGCCTCTTATCCAGTATCTCATTGGCAGAATGAAGGCTCCCAGAAAGGTGACCACTGGCAGACTTGTTCATGCTTTGTGTTTCTTGACACAATGCTGTACATAGAATGAGCATTGAGAAGAGCCTCTAACCTCATAGAATGATTAAAAAGTTGGAGAAATTGGCACACAGGCTTCCCACAGAAAGATGTCCAAGAGAAAATGAAGACAGAGGTAGTACTGTGCTTATTATACAAACCAAGTAATATAAACGACTACCAGAGGCACCATAAAAAGCCTTTTTCACAGATCTCAATTTGAAACAATCTGCCAAATCTTGCCTTCCAAACTTTTAGAAAACACAATTCTGTTGTTTAAGCCACCCGGTCAGTTGGTTGTAACTGTTTACAGCAATGATGGAAAACTAGTGCGACTGCTTTGAATTTTGTGTCTGTCATTTAAAAGAAGTAGCTCATAGGACTTCTCCTGAGAATCCACCTTTGCCATAGGCTCCCTTCATAAAGGGAGTCCTTTCATAGTTCCATTTTAAATATCACCTCCCAAGTCATCTTGCCTGCTCCTTATCATAGTCTTACTCGGTTTGCTTGTTTAATATTTATTAATATTCAGAAAAGAAGCAATGAAAATTTCCTGCCAACTTCTCCAGATTGCTCCTCTCTCCATCCCTTTATCTCCTTGTTTCTATTCTCTCTCGCTCCCTGTCTCTCTCTCTCCCCCCACCCTCCATTCTTTCCTTCAATTTTGCAAAACTGAGGTTTCTATACATGTACCCATGTTAAGAATAGTATGTTAATTTAAAATGTCATGTGTTTCCCATAGACTAAATTTCCACTAATTTTATACCTACGCTAAGGTAAACAATTTGGAGAATTTTTTGTTTTCCAGAGACCATGCTGAATCTATTGCATGTATTACCCCATGAATGCAATCCAATAGGAGATTCTACTATTAATTCTCCTTAAGGGTTAGAAGAATAAATCGACTGCCTTGACCAAGGCTGCACAGTGAACCAGGAACAACTGAGCTAAAGTCAAAGCCTAGTCTAACTCCAGTGCTCCAAGTATGAACTCTACATGAGGTCCTATTGACTAAGAAACAGGATACCTTCTTTCTGCCACTCAATAGTTGTGATGTGCAGAAAATCAATTAACTTTCATTGTCTCTTCTACAAATGAAAATAGTAATAACACTTAAAACTATTGTGTGTGTTAAATTAATATTAGATTGAATATAGGGTGCCTGGCAAAGAGAAAACTATTCTTTAGTTCTTTGGATTCCATGGATAAAATCTTCCATAACTTCCAGTAAAGTGGATGGAAATGAATGGATAAGGAAACATTACTGAATACAGCTTAGAACTCTTAATTTTCTTCCCAGACTTATTTCCTAAACAAAGAGAATTATGCTTCATTGATAAAAATATATCTCTGTTTTCAAGCTTAATATCTGAAGGAAATACATATATAATCAGTCCATTGTTTCCTGACAATCTACACTGTGATTTCAACCACCTATATGTAGTTCAGAAAATGTCTAAATAATTCATGAACACTGAATATCTAGATTTTTCTTGTCATTACTCACAAAAATTCATAACATCTATTTATACAACATTTCCATTACAGTAAGTATTATGAATAATGTACAGTTAATGTACTTAGGATACTATACATGTATTCTAAACAAATATTAAACCATCGTATATAAGGGAATTGAGCATCCATGGAACTGAGTATCTATGATGGTTTCTGGATCCAAGCTCCCAATGGTATACAAAGATGGCTCTAATTCTTTTAGGTTGTCTAATCTAAGATATGGTCCTTAATTACTAAATTAAAAGTATTAAAGAAAGCAATTTGTGATAGACAGCAGCTAGACCCATAGTGATGAATACCTTTTACCCCAGCACTCATGAGACAAAGGGAGGTAGATCTCTGTGAGCTCAAGACCAGTCTGGTCTACATAAAGAATTCCTGTCCAGTCAAGGTTATGTGGTGAGATCCTGTCTACAGCAAAGAATGAAAGAAAAAAGAAAAAAGTTCTTGATATATTGTACTTAAAATTTGCTGAGTTGGAATACCATATTTATAATGGATTAAGCAAAGACACAGTTGGTACCTGGGGAAGGAGGGACAGCAAAGAATTATGTCATCTTCTATGTATTGATTGTATGCTAAAAAAACACATGATAACCAAATTTTACATAATCCAAATTTCCATAACTATTTTATTAAACTTGTAATTCTGTTGACCTGATATTCTTGAAATGGTTGCTAGTTTATATTTCATAAACTGAAAATGTCAGGTATATGTCTTAATCTATCTAGTATTTTAATGTCCAGGACCTCATACTAATGCAACCTCATTCAATCATTAATTTAAGTGAATCAGAGTTATCCCACTAATGGTCTGGACACTGGAGATGTTTCAAAGAGTAGATGGATTTTTTTGAGAGATGAATTGATTCATCATTATTTTAACTAGAAGCAATTAGCATGTTTGAAACCACCATATTTTCATTGTATTACTCTATTTTATTTATTTTCCACATTCCTAGTATGCCTTGGATTCAACAAATATCACCAAAATATATTTCTCATGTTTTATTTTTTCAGAAAGATGATTACTAAGAAGTATTATCTTTCTTTGACATTCTTCAATACCTTTTAACAATGTTTTTTAGAACAGGAAGAGTATTAGAAATTAGTGCTTGGAAACCCACCAGGTGAAAACAAAAATCATAAACAAACCTATAATGTGTTGTAAAATATAAAGGAGCATTTTCTGTGCAGGTGAGAATTCACAGTAATTGCATTAAGTAGAGACTGGAAAATCTAATATCACTTTCATCTCTGCCCACATAATTACCTCATCTATGCAGAAATCTGCTGTGTTTATGGTCTTAGCATCATCATTTAGCTAAAATTTGGACATGCAATCCTACCCTGAAATTTCCACTTAAACTCATTTGGAAACATCTACATAATTCAAGCATGGATTGAATAAAGATCACTGGTAGCAGGATGTCACACCAGAGAGGCCAGCAATAAGTTCATTACCAAGACTGATGAACTACAGTTTTTCAGTTCTTACCTGAGCATCTCTGTGTGGACTAGTTCATCCTGTGATGCTATAGGGGACATAGAGACCATCATCTCTCATTCAAAACAACTTCATACCACACCTCAAAAACAGATGATCTAAAGAACTGAATTTCTAAGTGGTGTTGAATCTGAAGAAATAAATGAGTGCATTTAGCATCCATGGGGGGATGAATGGGGACAAATTGGGTGTTTGGGGTACAAACAGAAATTTTAATGGAATAGATAGTTGTAAACTATTTCATCATTTAAGTTCCTAATCAGAATTCACTGCAATGCCATCAACTGATAAAATTTAATTACCTTGAAGCTGATACTAGAATTTCTGCTTTTGTTTAAGAAAATACCTCAATATGCTCTTTGGGGAGAAATATAATTTCCTGACGATATGTTAGCAGGCACTAGAAGAACAAAATGATTGATTAATATTGTTTCATAAATTGATAACAGTTGGAGGAAAGCAACAAGGGAAACAGGGAGCAGGACATTTGGGAAAGACAACTGAGAGACAGAAGATAACAACATCATAAATGGCTGATGCGGTTCCCACCCCAAAGTCAGCCTCTCCTAATACTGGGCTATAGATTGTTCATGCTTTGGTTAATCTAAGTCCTTTACTGCCTCATCAACTTTCCAAAGAGAATCTTATACTTGTTTATAGTAATTTTATCTTTTTATATAAGTACTGAGATTTTTGTTTGCTTATACTTTTTTGGATTGATTGTTTCTGATAGAAAAAGCAAGCAAAGGAATGAGTTCAATATATGCCCAAAATCTAGTATGGAGAAAAAGGAATAGTCACCAAAAATCTAATGGAAGCAATGGTTAGAATCTGAACATTACTCTAAAACCAATTAGCTATACACATACAAAATATACACTACATGAAAATGTGCAGGATTAGAGAATATCCCCAAAGATAGGAAATGAATTTTTTTTATTTTTAATTGTCCATATAAGTGGGGGAGTGGTATGTGCATGTGAGTACAGGTTCCCATGGATCCCAGAGGGGCCACCAAATATCCTAGAAGTGGAGTTATAAATGGTTGTATGTCATTCATCCAATATAGGTGCTGGAAGCTGAACTTAGATCTACAAGCACAGTAAATGTTCAAACCACTACCCCATGAAGTGGAGTTGGGCTTTTTGTAGTTTGTGTGTGTGTGTGTGTGTGTGTGTGTGTGTGTGTTGTCTGCCTATATGTTTGTGCATCACGTGTGTGTCCAGCATCCATAGAGGCCAAAGAGGATGTAGGATACCCTGGAACTGGAGTTATAGATGGTTATGAATTGTCATTGGGTGTTGGGAATTGAACCCAGGTTCTTCCTAGAAGAACAATCAGTGTTCTTCATCTCTGAGCCATCTCTTCCACCCAACAAAATCAAGTTTTAAGTTTATTTTTTCTGCATATTAAGAATGAAGGTAAAAATCAAACATAATATGGCTCTCAGAACCTTTTACATACACTTACAACATCAACAAAAATTAAAGTTTTCTTTCTATCTTTTGCCCTGCTACTACTGGTCTTTTGAACTAGGAAATCTTCTGATCTTCAAAAACTGATGATGATATGTCTCTACAAGCTACTAAGAGCTGAAATACATGGGCAGAAGAGATTGCTCCAGAAGTAAATCACTTCCCTTGAAACCATGAAGACATGAGTTTCATAATCAGAGCCAACATATAAATAGCTAGGCACGGTACATACTTGTAATCTCAGAAATGGGGAGGCAAAGAAAGACAGGCAGATCCCAGGGGCTTGCTCACTCTCCACCTTAAATGACTTGGAAAGTTCCAGGCCAATGAGAGAACCTATTTCAAAACAAAAAAGAAAGAAAAGAAAAAGTGGCTGATACCTGAGGTTGCACAGGTTATTCTCTGTTGTTCAAGCACACCATGTCTATCCTCCCACTCTCTGCTTTCACTAAAGTCCTATAAAGTGGAAGTCAACCCACAGAGTCAGCTGAGGAGAGAATGTTTCACACATCAGCAACAGCCATCGAGTAGCAGAGCAGGGCTGTAGGAAAGAATTCCTTCCCAAACCTCAAAGTTCTTCAGAGAAGTATTAATATGGGCGACCAGATTTTTACTCTCTCATTGCTGTCACCTCCTCTTCTTCCCCAGTGCTTCCTCGCTGGGTTCTCTGAAACAATGCAGTCACGGGGTCTCATCTGTACATGTTAAGCAATGCTTGACTGGGATAAACAGTATAAAATGGCAGAAACCAATATTCAGGAGCTGCTTTCCACTGCCTGGGCTTCGTTGAGTGCTCTGCTATGTGTGCAGTTACTTGATTTAGAGCAAAATCAAGGCACAGAGATACTGGAAAAGTTTCACAGGATCCAGTATGTTGCAGAAACAGAGATTCATCCCAAGAAGTTCAAATCCAGAGTCAGCATTTCCTCTACCTCTACCACGCTATATCTGAGTTCTGTTGCATGATTTGAATAAAACCATTCCTCTAGGTCTAGGATACAGCAACAGTGCTCTTATAACCTAACTTATTCTACACCAAGTGTGTGAGCCATTCATACCCTAGGTCTACTTTTTGTTCCTTCATGAACTCTGTTTGACTTTTCAAAGTCTAGAACCTGAAAGAAACCTACAGATACATTTTATTACAGTCATGACCAAATAAGGAAGAACCCCGTCAAAAAATTATGTAATGATATTTTAAAAATATTTTCTCTATCTGGCTATTATGTTAATAATGATTCACTGTAGAAAAATACTTTTGAGGGCTCTATATATGGCCCCAGCACGTAAGAGTCCGTAGTGGTCTTCTAGAACGTCTGAGTTCAGTTCCCAGGACATATCTGAGGCAGCATACAATTGACTGTAATCCCAGCTCTAGAAAGTCTGGAGCCTACAGGCTTCCCAGAAACGTGTACTCACCTCTCAAAGGCACAGATTACACATTAATAAATAATAATAATAATAATAAATCATAATAAAAATAGTAATTTTGAGACATAACCTTGCAATGTAGCTTAGGCAGGTCTTGGGTTGTGATTTCCTACTGACTGAGTGCCTTTAGTCTGGTATTGTAGAAATTTGATAAATATAAACAATTGAAAGCTGCTTACATTGTTAATCATCACCTAGTCTCAGGTGCTACCTGATGAATTCAATTTCTAATTACCCATAATTCCACATTGCTTTACATTTGCATCCTGTCCATGTATGTAGTTTTCAATGTGTACAGTTTCTGAAAAAAACTAGACTGTGATTATAGCTGTGCCATGGGAGGCTCAATCGGGAAGCTGCAAATACAAAACTGGATTAAGGAGGTGAGTCTGTTGTCCAGAATCACAGAAGCAAAAACAACATTAAGATACTGGAAATGAAAGGCTACTGGGTGACAGAAAACTTCAGTGACATAAGCTCTTCCATGGAGTTCTGGAGGGAATCAGAAGCAGCTGCCTCCAGGTGTGGCCAGCTCAGGCTTTCCATTTGCTTTGATTTTGTTGACATTTAGAAGCAGTCATAAATAAATGCAACTGCTTATTTGTCTTCAATTTTCCTTCAATTCTATATTTTTTATTAATTTTTCCTAATTTCAGAAGCTAAAAGAAGAAGGATGAAATTTCTGATGCTAATATTCAAACCCAGTATTTCCATTTTATTATTTTACCACTGCTCTTCTTAATTTGTGTGATTTCCTGGAAATGTTGCTACGAAATGTTGGTAAGCTCTCAAATGTCAGATTGCATGCCCCTACTGTTTGCCTTACTTGACATGTTCCCTAGGTTCTTCCAGGTCTAAATTCTTTATGGCATGTCATGTGTTAAACAGCTGGCACTCTAATCACTTCAAGTGGTGCTCCTGATCATGTTTAGTTTAGTGGTAAATCTAGGTTCTTCCTTGAAAACAGAACAATGCACTCGCCCTTCAAGGGCATTACTAAATGGTAGATGCTTGAATGTATGTCTGATGCTGTCAAAAGTAAACATTAACATTAATTTGTAATGGAATCGTAAAAACAAAGGGAGCCTTGGTATAAAAGAGAACAAGCAATTGCACCATGTCCCATTAAAGAAGCGAGTCGTTTTATTTGAAGTGTAGTGAGAAAGTTCAGAGGTAAAATGTTTTCTGTGATTTATCAGGAAATGGTTTGGGACCCCTTGGTGTATCTTAAGTTCCATTGCAGGTGGGGAGGAGGCAACCAATTCATATTTGTAATTACCATGACCATTGTCTTCTTTCAATTAGTTTAATCATTTAACTAGTTGCGCTGACTTGTTCCGGAAAAAGTAACGCTCATCCCCCATTAGCCACCACATTCTAATGTAGACCAAGAGAGAATATCTGCTTGCTTCTGAAAGATGAGCCCAGAGAATAACAGTGCAATCAATGAGCTAAATCTGGAAGCAAGGACAAAAAAAGAAAATTGCCAGAACTCATGTCTGCTTGTTTTGTTTTGTTTTTGTTTTTAAGAAAATCATGAAGAAGAAAAAAATTTCAGCAAATCAATCCACAGATTTCCGACTTCATTTATAGCCAACTATTTTTAGCAACTCCACTTTCTATAGCACAGCATGAGTTAGAGCCATCATTTTCCTAGCTTCTCAGCAAATGGACTGCTTTTCAGCAGAATGTGTTTTGCGATTCTAAAGCAACTATGCCTCTGAGCTAATTGCAAACTATATAAAAACACATAGATGGAATTTTCAAACTTTACCATACAAATAAGATTCCAAAATGAAACCAGGGGATTTGGCAAGTCAGGGGAATGAAACTGTGTTTATAACACAGAACAGAAATGGTCTTCACACTCCCATCCCCATCTCTTGGGGATGTTTGAGGTCTTTGTCTGTGTTCCAGAAAACAAAGGAAAGATTATCAAATGTTTGATTAAATAGTCTTATGACTTCCCATGCAACTTGTTTTTTGCTGTAGTTAATAATTTCTGTAAAACATTTTTAATTTTTTTAAGAAAGTTGTTAAATCAAAAATGGAAATTTTTATTGTAGCAGGATGCTTTGAATAAGGTTTTTTTGTACTGTTCAGCTTTCCTAATAGTTGCATGCTATGTGGACTTCTGGGAACTTTGCTTAGAATATAAAGGAGAGCATGGTCAGGTGGACTTGGCAGTTGCTGGGTTGGTTTTTTAGATGCTAATTCAGTTCAGCCCCTGTTCTCCAAGCTTAGGACAGCCAAAAAGGACTGTGGAAGATTTCTTCCTTTCTCTCCTTCTCTCTTTCAAGGCTGCTATAAGGGCAGTGAACATTTTTCTTTCTTTCTATCTTTCCTTTCTCTTTCCTGAGCCAGAGGGTAAAAAGGGCACAGTAGGAATTTGTTACAAGTTAAGAATCTGGTACAAGTTAGGAATCTATTACAGTAGCTTTCTACAATATTTGTACTGTATATTATTAAATATTTTCTCTGAGATATATTAGCATAAATACTAGACTTATAAAGGTGATTTGAGGGTGTCTATGGATTAATAAAATGTTGACTTTGCCTTTTGATGTGAAGAACAAATAACAGGTAAAAAGCCATAGTAACAGTCAGAGTATGGGAAATATTCTCTGGCTCACACAGTCTCAGGACTCCAAACAGGAATGTTCTATATTAGTAAAGATGAAGTATTTTAACAGATTGTTATCCTGTCATTCTGTCCTAGGCATCTGGCAATTATTAAGACTCCCAGGATCTATGTAAATTTAAGAAGACTTAACTGATGAGAAATAAAGACATTGCAAATCTTCTTTTAACATAATTGAACTATATGATTTTCCAATATTTCCTAAAAAATCTCACAATCCTAAAGTTTTTGTTGAATTCAGCAACTTGGATGAAATCTACAGACCTATTTCCCTGATGAACATAGACATTAAAAAAAAAAAAACTCAATAGAATTTTTCAGATCTAGTTAAAGCATACATTACAGTTACACAACAAGACCAAGTTGACTTCATTGCAGAGATGCAAGTTTGATTCAACATGTATAAATCAATAAATGTAATACAACACATAAATAGATTTGAGGGGAGTAGACTCACTGTCTTCTTAATAGATACAGAAATGGACTTACACAAAGTTCACCCTTCATGATAAAAGCCTTGGGAAACTTAAAAAAAAAAGAACATATCTCAAAATTTTTTAAAAAGCAAGAGCTTTCCGTGACTACTTTGTAGCCAATTTTATCTGGCATTGGGAAGAAACTGAAAGCATTTCCTCTGAAATCAGGAATGAGACAGAATGCGCCAGAATGCCCACTCCTATTCAGTATAGTGCTTCAAGTCTTAGGGAGAGAAATGAGATGAAAGAAAAGGAATAGAACTATGAAAGGAAGATGCCAACTTATCTCTATTTGAAGACTCCACCAGAAAAATGCTCAGATCCCATACGCACTGTCAGCAAAGTAGGACACATTATCAGCACAAAGGAATGAGTAGCTATAGCTTCTAGCTCCCTTCTAAATGACAGCTCTTATCCCTCATGAGAGGGATTCGACTTCTTTCTGAAGAGGATAGAAGTTACTACAGTGAACCACAAGTGCAAAGGATGAGTGACTATAGTGTTCAGCCAAAACAGGACAGACATCTATACCATAACTTTTCCCCTGTCCTCAAGGCTCAGATAACATTGCAGAAGCGGAGGAGTAGGGCAGAAAGATTTTAAGAGTCCGAGTTTGGAGACATGTGTTATGCATAATAAAATGACATGACAAAAGTCAACTTAAGGAAGAAAGAATTTATTTGGGCATATGATTTCACAGAAAGAGTCCACAATGCCAGGGGAGCCATGGGAGCAGATGGCCATAGAAGGAAACTAAGAGATCACATCTTCAACTGCAAATGGGGAAGGAATGAGGAACATTTTACAGAAACCTTTAATAGAATTTTACAAGTGACTAAGTGATTTACTCTAGGTGTTCCAAAGCGTGTAGTACAACAGACATCATCTAGCAATACCCATGCTGCTCTCACCATTTATAGCAGACATTGCTTGTATAAGGTCACTTATGTTCAGCAAACGATTATCAACACACACACACACACACACACACTATTCTTTGGTTCAGGGGCATGGAAGAGTACATGCATACTTTAAGTGTAAATCCAAGTATTAACTTAGGTTTTAAAAGCTGGTCTAGTCTGAGAGTGACTTTCAATGGTCTTTATTGTTTACTCTTCGAAGGGGGCGGCTGTTGGATCTGGTCAGTTTAAGGGACTTCCTAAACCTATTATGAGTTGTTTCTTTCAGTTTTAAGAAGCTTTCCTAAAGTATGGAATGTTTAAATCTAGAGAGAAAACTGCTACATAACACTTAGCCATCAAGGTTATACAAATTAAAGTACTTTAAGATTCTATCTTAGCCAGCTGGTGGTGGCACACACCTTTAATCCCATCACTTGGGAAGCAGAAGCAGGCAGATCTCTGTGAGTTCGACATCATCCTGGTCTACAGTGTAAGTTCCAGGACAGCCAGGGTTACAACAGGGAAACCCTGACTCAAAAAAAAAAAAAAAAAAAAAAAAAAAAAAAAAAAGATTCTATCTTATCCCAGTAAGAATGGCTATCATGAAAATAAATGACAGCTAGTTCTGGCAAAGACATGAAAAAAGAGGAATTCTTATTCATCAAGATAAACCAAAAATTGGAACAGAGACTGTGGAAAACAGTGTAAATATTCCTGAAAAATCTAAAAGTAGAATCATCATGTAACCCAGCTACACCATTCCTACTGATATAACTGGAGGATTCCAGTAGAGACACCACAGAGACAGTTGTGCATTCATGCTTATTGCAACGTTATTCACAAGATCTAAGAAATGGAGCCATCACTGGTGAGTAAATACAATATCTCTTAAGAAATAAATATATAAAGAAAAGGTGAGAAACATATACGATGGACTTTCACTCAACTGTAAATAAAAATGTTTCTTAGTGGATATGGTCATATTTCATTATATGCATAAGTGGAATACTCAAAGAGTATGTTCAAAGAAAAAAGAATGCATTACATACATGTATGACATTGTTAAAAAATAAGTTTAAGTGAGAAAGACAAAATAAGTAAAGCAAGCAAAAGAGAGAGAGAGAGAAGAAAAAGAAGAAAAATATTGTATGTATGGTGATTGTAGATAGGACCTCCAAGTTAAAAGGGACCCCAGAAGAGGAGAGAGCCGGAGAGGAGAAAAAGAGAGCTTATGCAAGAAGAGAAACGGGACAGTGGAATAACTATGACATTAAAATGAAGGGGGAATGAGACATGTAGGAGCGAAGGGCAATGTGTGAGGAAGACGAATAAAGATGAGGTGTCATGACACATGGAAGAAATTGCCATGGTGAAACCCACTACATTGTTGCTAACTTAAAAAAAAAAATAAAGACAATAAAATTTATTTTTAAACCCTTCAGTCTGGTCTTGCAGAGTCTCCCAGTACTCCAGATGTTCCATTCTATTGTGCTTTTCTATTCTGTCTTATCATATTATTTTCTCATTCATGAAACAACTTTTATTGATTCCCTCATGTGATACTTATACCGTATAATGCTAAGAATTTGAGGCAATTTAAGTACTGGTAAGAAGTACCTTCTGTAGAGTAGATGATCAATGAAAAATATAAAGAATATTGTGGAATAAAAGAGGGAGAGAAGAGCAGTAGACATTTCACATCACCCAGCTGGCAATATGTCACAGTTGTTAAGTTTGCTTCACAGTCATAAGGACTGAAATTCAGATTTCAGCACCTGTGTGACGAGCTTGGTGTCCACAAGCTCCAAGGGATCTTTGTCTTATTTTTGTCTTCTGTAGAACATATTGTCTGACTTAATGGGTCACGAGGAACAAATGAATGAAGGAATCTCTGAATCTTTTGTACTTCAGTGAATTTTAAATCCTCTTCAAGAGTAAACATGCTATGTTAAAGTTAATTGGACCCACCTCCTTTGGCAAGAGGAGTAATAAAATCTCCATTACTCTTATATGTGCAATGCATAGAAAAGTATATTATCAAAGTGAGCCAGATGTTGACAGCTTATGTTAAACCATGTACTAATGTTTTATAAGAGTCTATCGCTGAATTTTTCAATGCTTTTTATTAATTACAAGCCATGTCAAATCTCAGGGAATCCAATATCCGGGAGGCTAGGCAGAGACTTCATTCCATCATCCTCTCCTGCTTCTCCTCTGTATTCCATTCTCCCTTCTCCCTGCTTCTGCCTTAGACCCTTTAAACTTTTCCCCCAGCTCCCTCTCCAAGTTCAGGCCTTCATTACAACACAATAGTGTCTTAGCATACTTGGCTGGGGGCAATCAGAGTCTTCTTTGATCACCTGGCCCGCAGACCTTTGATCATGATTGGTCACTGTAGTGAACAAGAATAATGTAATAGAATGTAGTGAATAACGATAATATAATAGAATGCAGTGAATAAGAATAACATAATAATAAGTAGTGAATAAAAATAAGAATAATTGTAATGGAATGTAATGGATAAGAATAATGTAGCAGCATAATAATGTAAAATGTGATGACAAATAATATTGAAAGGTCAAATGTGAGTAAGCAATATTAAAGTCCAGAGAGTGGGCACTGGACACACCCTGAGGTACCCCAGTGCCTGTGTGCACCTCTGGACAGTACTGATAAAACTGACCATGCCCATGCGCCCACAGTGTGATTGGCTGAATTTAGCTTAAAAACCCTGGTCTGGCCTCGCTCAACATGCCACTCTCGAGTGCCTCCAGAGATGCTGTCGCTCTGGGGATCAACCGAGGCTGCGTCGTGCTAACTGAAGGCTTGTCGCAGACCACAGGACCAGTGCTCCAGTCTTGCTGAACCAGAAAGAGGACATCGGCTGCAGACCACACAGCGCTGCTGGACAGATCGCGAGGCTTGCCTGAGTCTGAGGCCAGACTAGGAGATGTATTGGCGTGACTGTGTGAGTGAATGTGTGAGATAAGCATAGAATAAAATCCGTTGTGAAACCAATACCACCTCTGAGGCTTCTTCCGGCTTGATAAGAATTCCCTCAGGACAGCCACCTTCAATTGTAAACAGTCCTATCTGTGAAGATCTCAGCAGGGCAGGGTGTGAATAGGTAGGAAGCAAGGCCTGCACCAGCTGCAAGGCATCCGGTTTCGCAGCTACAAGGCATTAAAGCCCTTTTACAAACCAAAATAGCACACAGGAGTACATCTAAGTGAGATTCAGTGTACAATAGAGAAAGAGTTTAAGTATTATGAAGTAAATAGTTCCACAAAGTATCTGCTCCAGCTTGGTCAAGATGGTCAACATATATTCATGTATATCTTTAAATAATACAATGACGTTGGTGTTTAGTAGTGCTGGATTTGGTAGGCGCTACAAAGATTTACAGCTCTGCTGTATATGCTTAAAATACCTCACTAGAAGAAAAGCCAAAAAGATAATTTTCTTGAATGTCTCATCATGCATAAATAATACTTAGAATACTTTTCATTAATATTTTATATTAACATACAAAGTAGTTGGTTTCACTGTGGCTTTTGTTTTGTATGTGTCATCATACTTAGTTCTTAATCATTCCTCTCACACATAGACCTACAATATCTTTCCAAATAGTTATTGCGTGTGTGTGTGTGTGTGTGTGTGTGTGTGTGTGTGTTTATACACATGCTTTCATATAGATCAGAGGAGAATTTGAATATCATTCAAGTGTCATCCACCTTGGCTTTAAAAAATAAAAAACAAACAAACAACAACAACAAAAAGAAAAAAACCATGGTCTCTCACTGGCCTAGAGCTTGCTGACATGGTCAGTGAGCCTTGGGAATCCACATGTCTCTGCTTCTTCTGTGCTGGGACTAAGAGCTTGCATTATATCTAGCTTTTGTACAATGGTTATGATGTTCAACCACAGTCCATCACTGGTATTTCCTTATCATGTGTAATCCTTTCCTTCTTCTTTCCATCTACCTTGAGAGCTCTTGTTTTCCTCTCTAGAACTACACACACGCAGAGAAAGAGAGAGAAAGATACAATATATATGTATATGTATGTATACATATTTTGCATATTAGCAAAAACACGAGGTATAAAGGAGGTTTTCAAAAGGTCATAAATGGAAATTATCATTCAATCTGAAGACAATGTTCTTCATTTCATTCAAATATTCTTTTCTATCGTGACCATTAAAAGCTAACTTGACAGCAAGCCACCCTCTCTCCGCATTTAAGCCTTGCTGAGCACTAGCCTAACAGTTCTTTAGGCTCCTCCCAGTATCCAGGCTTCTTTCTGAAGCCTCATGCATAGAGAGAACAACTGTAGCAATGATGGCTGCCTTGCAGGCAGGGTGGAGACTAACACTCTACCTAAATACATAGACACATCAGTAGTTCTCATACTAAGTGCTTCTAATTCTGAAAGTAAAGACAGGCATATAAAGCATGGTACAAAGCAAAAAAGCTTGGTCTCCTGCCAAGATTTGTATGTACCACTTACTTCTCCTGGTACAGATTTCAGTTCAGTGCAAGTCTTTGCTGAACACACTTCAGCTGTGCTTAGTCCTATATAAAGATAGAGCCATCCTTTTTTAATACTTAGATTAATTCCTGTAATAATTGCATTAATGAAATCACAGCAGGAGGAAAGATTTCACTTATCAATGAAAGTGCTGTGAACTGTTGAACCACTTTCATTGACCCCTACATTTTTATTTAATCTTTGACTTAGAAAAAATATGGAAGTACTTCATTTGATTACATTTTACCAATAGGAATTTTTTAAATATATATCAGAATCATACCCACTCTGTTTTTATACCTCATCTGTTTGATAGTTTTATTGAGTACTACATACTCTTTCTCATTAAATCATACTAGAATTTGCTATATTTAAAATATGGAAGCATTTTTATATTAAATATGATTATTCATTAAAAATTGTTTACTGTAAAGGACCTGATCACTTTCGGTTGATTCTCTTTCTGTCCTTTCTCCCTCCATTCCTCCTCCTTCTTCTCCCTCCATTCTTCTTTCCTTTGTTCTGTATTTACTTCCTGTTGTGTTTCAGACATGTGTCTAACGCTACTCAGCTGCCATTAGCTGTTCATTTTGTTTAATGGAGCCATTGTAAATCTGCAGTTTTACAAGTGAATGCGCACATGCGTAGGAGTTGTAGAAAGTATGGATCCAGCTTGACATTAAATCCTCCATTTAAAAAGTTTTACTTTATTCTTCCAGAAAACTAGTTACACTAAGAAATCATTTTTAAAAGATGTCATAGTCAAGTGAAGGATGACTGTTTTAACTTGGCCTTTCCACTTTCCTCCAGTTTCCCAGCTCTATGACCCTCTCATGATGCAGAAATTTAGCATGGGCTCAGCCATGCTTCAGAACAATGCTGTTGGCTCTCTTCCTGCAATACTGTCAGTTCAAGTAAACAGATCGCCTGACCTTACAGAACTACCAGAATCCATTACTAAATAATGAACTGAGAGGGATATATGCCTACTTCACGTGTTACTCTTACACTTTATCTGCTTTACTTTGTGTCTGGTAGCTCCTGTTGGCTCCCATCTCTTGATTATAACCTGCTCTTTCCTTTTGAGCATCATACCATGAAAGAAAGAACACAACAGGGCATCAGCCATCCGAATCCACTTACCGGTAGCTAGTCTTTGTCAATATAATAGACAATCAGCAGTGAACAGTCATGAAATTTGACCTTTCTGCTAGTTTTATATGCACATGAGTAGCTAGCTAGTCCATAATTCACCCTCTTTCCCAGAGTACAATCAGAACTGTCTATCAAATTTCCTGTTGAAATTTAACTATATCATGTTTATTACATTCCCAAATCTTCCAGTCAAGAAGTATAGTTCGGACATTAGATATTTTTGGATTGTGGTTAATTCCTCTTACCCTCTAGTGACTTATAGTTCTCTTCTAAAAAGTCATAAGACACTTCATAACTGATTCTAGAATTTTTTTCATAATTTAACCTCACTGAAATGAAGGTAGAACTTACAGATTCTGTCATGATACCTTGATTTTTAAAATTGCTGCCCTTTGTGGCCTCTCTGGTGGGATCACATTCTTCACCCTAGTCAGCCCCATCTTTTACCCACAGTGTGGAAATATGTCTGCTCTCTTGTAGTCTCTTCTCCTCTCTGCTTTTGAAGCATACATGCCTACATTTAACGACTGGCCCTGAGGGCATCCTCCCGATTCTAGAAGCTGAGAGAGAACCAATTGCTCATATGTGCATGATTTTCCAAGATGATACCATTGTCTGGCATTGTCTGTGATGTAAAGTACGTTGTAGCCATTCGCTACCATCTTTCACCCTCAATTTGGGGAAATAGAAAGGAAGGATAGAAGGAAAGAAAGAAATCTTCACCACCCCACATAGGCAGCCTTAATAAAGATAAAGAGAGAAAGGAAGAAATCTTCATAGCCCTTTTGGGCTGTTGGAAGCTTGGAGAGAAGGAGCTGGCAGTGAGCCAGACTAGAGTCTCAGCTCAGTACTTTGAACCCAATCTTTCCAACCAATGTTCTTCTAAGCAATAAACAACAAACCAACCTACCAATGAACTAACAATCAACAACCAATCAACTAACCAATCCCTGCTCTCAGGGCTTCAACACTTATATATGCTAAACAAAAGTTCCTAGAAGTCCATGCTGCACACACGGACAAGCTGCACATAGAAAAACAGTTGCATATAAACAAATTATAGCCACTGGCTACAAACAATCCAAATCAAACTCATAGTCACCCATCACACCTGGGATTGGAACAGAAACATAGTCCAAATGCCATTCTGCATTTTTAAAGAAACCAAGACAACAAAACTTCTTGCAAGCATCCTTCTACAGAGCCCTCAGCTCTACCATGGGAAAGTACCGCAGGGCTCTCTAGCAGCTTTCTGTATCTATAGAGAGATGTAACCTGTCTATGTTTCCATATCTTTCTATAAATACACAAACTTGGACTTAAAAAGTACTGTCTTCTCTTCATCATGGTTCCCACGATAATGGGCCTTTATGTCAGAAGGGAATAAAAAATATACAATATAAAATCTATTGAAGTCACAGAGTTTATGTTATGGAACGTAAAAATTTCAAAACAGGAAATGGCCTAAATTGAACCAGAAAGAAAAAAAAAAAATAGGAGGTTGACAAATGCTGGCAATTTATGGTGGTACCTTATTCAGAAGCTACATTACCTGAATTAATTTGAAGATTAGCACAGTGCCCCCAATCAACAGATTTATATGCAGAGAGTTAATACCAACCCAGTCTATCCCACCTACATGCCTACATGTTCCCATAACATGCATCAGAAAAATAAATAATGCAAATGGATTTTGAAGTAAATTAAAGACTGGAGGAAATAGTCAATTTATATCTCCTTGTTCTTCCTATTGTTGCCATTGGAATTATGCAGAGCACAACATTGAGAATTTCAATATCAGAATTAGACTATTTACCTTACATGTGTCTTCCTGGATCTCACCATATCTAGGAATTGAGAACAAATATAATGACTTCTCATTAATATTTATTTTAAAAAAGCAACGTTAGCTTTTTCTTTAAAAAATAAATAAATAAAAGCCCTACATAGAATCCATCCTTTATTTTGGATAATTGCATGCTTGAGGTTTTTCAGAAGTATTTCCAGTGGGGGAGGGGGTGCCACAGCACTGCATGCAGAAGATCCACTCACACTTATGCAGATTCTCACATTAGAATGTTATTTGGAAGCCTATTTCACATCAATAGGTCTTAGCATACAGTCTGAAAAGACAAATTATACATGTGGATACATATATAATATACATTTTAAAATGCATTCAAAACTTTACGTGATTTCCATTTTGAATATATTGAGTTGTACAAAGCTGAAAACATGTTTTGGCCCCTAAACTACGTATTCCTCCCACTCGGCTTCTCCATGTTCATTTACCTAGATGTTCACTCATGGCTTAAAATTTGGGTGTACACTGTTCACGAAGACCTCTGGTACATTCTAAAGCACGATGACTTTTCTTTCAGTGCACTGTCTACCTCAGCTGTTTCTAATTCATTCAGAAAGTATATCAATAGAGAAACAAACGTATAGGCCAATAAACATCTCCTAACATGGTCAAAAAATATATGTGCCAGGTTTACTGACTTCAGAATGGAATATGGTTGTGTTTTGCCGGAGGGGGCAATTGTGTAGCTAGGAAGGGAAACTGCTCACATTTTCCTGTGGAATATCACTGCTCCTTACATCCATCAAAGAGGATCTTGGCAGTATTGCATAAATCATCATCTCATAGTTGAACTTGTAATGTACGTTTTGTGTCTTAAGCCATTGACAGTGATATGTTTCTGTTGATGACAGTAAAGAGTACAAAAGTACTTTACTTAACCATCAGGATGTAAGTAGCAAACTTGGGAAAATATGTTTTCTCAATTAATAATTCGTAGCAATAATATTAGTACACTGTAGCAGTTCGCTGCAATATTTTAGGGAAATAGAAATTTAGGGAAAGAGAAAGGAAAGATAGAAAGCTTTACTGCTTTTACAAGTGGCCTTAATACAGAAAGAGAGAAAGATAGAAATCTTCATTGCCTCTTTTTAGGCTGTCCTATGCTCAAATCTCTCCAACCTTTGTTCTGTTAGGAATTATCACACTAACTAACTACAGCAACCCAACCAAGGAACCACTAACAAACTCCTGCCCTGACTCTCAGGGCTTCAGACCTTTTATGCCCTAAGCCAAAAGTTCCCATAAACCCATGTGGCTTGGAATCCCATAGACATGCTACAGGTACCAGAATGACTGCACCCAATCAAATTAGAGCCACCTACATCAAGCATTCCAAATCCAACTTGTAAAGAACTATACCACAGCTGGGGTGGGAACTCAAACCTAATTCAAATGCCATTTTGTGTTTTTAAAGAAACCAAAGTAACAAAAACTTCTTCCAAGTGCTCCTCTACAGTATATCTAAGACTACTTCCTTTTTTAAAGAGTGAACAAAGCTGGTATAATAAAAATAAGGCTTCACATGTTGTTTCTCGGACATCACAAAATTATTTCGAGCCCTGAAGTAGGTTTTCTATGTTTACCCTTTTTAAAAAGTGCATTTTTCACAGTGGGGCTTGGTGATACTGATCCCAGCTGGAGTTCCGGCCATCTTCAGCCACACAGTGAGTTGAGCTCACAGCCACCTTGAGCTATAAGAAACACTGTTTCAAAAAAAAAAAAATCCAGCACATTTGCCAGGTACTTTTTCAAAATTTATATTTTGGGGACTATGATGTGGACAGAGCTATTTTATTATTGAAGGCTTCCTGGGGTGAAGTCTCTCTCAGTTCTCTTAATGAGCATGAAATGAGGAACTTGACTTAGCTGAACCAGGCTTCCATGTGCTGGTGCTCTGTAGCATCCCTACACTTCTGCCTGAAGGCATCAAGCCGAAAGAAGAAATAGCTTTTTGATTGGGTAAATTTTATAGCTCATGAGGGTAATACCGTGTTGTTTCGAGTTCAGCGTTTTTTTTTGTTGTTGTTGTTGTTGTACTACATGATAGTAAATACTCAAATGTTATGATGTAGGCACTGCAGTCCTCAGCACAGGACAGCTCGGGCAAACAAAAGACATCATAACTCACAAGCATTATTTCCTATCCATAAATTACCGGCAGCTATGGATGACAGTGAGGAACTGACCCTCATCCATCTCCACATCGCCATTCAGCGCTCAGAAAGCCTACCAGACAGAAGTAGGGAGTGATTTACGGTGTGTTGCAAGACACCACACTTGCACAGTGCTGCGTGTGGAGCAGAGATCAATTCATGGCTTACAAATTTGTCACAGGACAGTGCATCTTGCAGTCTGCCACCTTCAAATTAGGTGTCATGATGAGAGAAAAATATGGCAGTGCCTTGGGAAGAAAACACCACATTTTGAGGAGGACCTGGAAATGGAGTGGGGAATGAGAAACAGGATACTAAGACTCTCATTTGATCACAGCATCCAGTCTAAGATCTAAGGAGATAGAAGGGAGAGAGAAAACACATAAAAGAACAGAAACCCTGATAACCAAATCAAAATGAAGCCTGAGTCTGTAGGTACACAAAAACAAAGTTGACTACCAACAAGGAGATGGCCCTCACATAAGTTGACTATGGTTTCTACCTATTACAGAGGAAATCACTTTGTAACTTCCCTACTCAAATAAATCCATATATATAACACGATGCTCTGCAGATGTATTTGAAAACTTTAATTTTATAGACCTTGCACTTTTGTTACTTTGATGGTGAGGCAAATCAAAGAGTAAACAATTTTATTTCTTCCTCTGTATCATCTGTAAATTATTCTTATTTGATAGCTTAGGCTTAAAAATCTATCTTGGGCTAGTGAGCAGGGCAAGTAAATAGTGAATGGTCTTCTAGTTAGTACATACATTATTCTGCAGATCTGCTTGTAGTGAACTTCACAGAAGGTCTGTGTATTTGATTTTCATTTATTACTATTGCTCATGTCAAACCTCAAGATAAGGTCTAGCAGATAGGAACTTTCCCTTCAGTGTCTCTTGATATAGACGAAGAACAAATGGACTATGGTATAAATAATTAAATGTAGGCTTCTTTTTTTTTTCATTTTTAAGCTAACAAACAAATAGTGAGCATGTCGGGCAGTGGTGGCGCAGACATTTAATTCCAGCATTCTCGGGGCAGAGGGAGGTGAATCTCTGTAAGTTCAAGGCCAGCCTGGTCCTCAGAGTGAGTTCTGGAACAGCCAGAGTTAAGACAGAGAAATCCCATCAGTGGGCATTTACATACAGGTGTGTCAGTGTTCTTTCTTCTCACTCATCTTCTTTTTCCACTGCCCTCCTCCCATATGCTTTGTGCCTGTTTGCTGATCCCCTTGATCCCAAATAGTGCTCCCTTCTGCTTTCTGCTTTCATGTCACCTCTATTCCATTATTCACCTTTTCCTCCTTTTGTCCTCCCTCCTCCATTTCCTTTGGTTTTTCCTTTCCCTTTCATGGTACCATTTTTACTTCCATGCCTTTGAAATCAAGATTTTAATTTGGCAGACGACAATTGCTTAGATTTCAGTATAAATCAACATTGTAGAATTTACATACATGCTTAAGTTTAGTGTGTGCAAATCTGAATCTTCATTTTGTTTCTAACTCTGTTTCTAATTCAGCTAACTGAAAACAATCACCTTCCGCTCCAGCTGTTCATCTTACACATCTGTTATCTTCTTCTACATTGCATCTACACTATGCCTCCCCATGTCCTATCAGTTAAGGCTCCAAAACAACTTTCAAGTGCACTGATAGTCACACACCTACTGTGTCACTCAGCAAGGGAAACACGGAGGCATATTTATAAGTGAAAGCCTGCTAGACATCAGCAGAGGAAACCACTATCATGACATGCACCATCCTGGACAGTGGAATCCTGAGTGTCTCATTTCAGAGGTTTTTGTTGATTCCTAAGCTCCTCAAGTGTTCTATTGATAGCACCTGCCAATCTTGAGCAACGAAAGATCTTTTATTTAAAGCCACCACCTGCAGACAATATGAACGCTAAGACCTAGGCAGACCCTCCCTCCATAATGCACAAAACAAACATTTGAAACATAAATGGAAATAAACTTTTGCAACATGCACTGGTTCTGGACTCCTCATTTCCACTCTCCATCCTGGTGACCTTGGGAAAATATATACATATAACTGTATTGTCCTCATTTCATCACATCTACATTTCCCAATTTCAGAAAGGATTAAAACTGCAGATTTTTAATGTGACACATGACGCTTGTTAGCTCCTGGCTGCCTCACTCTTCCATTCCATCTCACAGAGCACCAGGGTCCTCCCTTACCATGCTCGGCATCCAGCTTTTGTTTTTGTTTTTGTTTTTGTTTTTTCTTTGTTTTGTTTTGTTTCCATTTCACTTTTCTATCCTTTGTACTCAGAGCCTCTTCTTCTCCCATACTATGATGCAGAGCAAGTTAAGCCTCTTCCTTTAGATATCACATCTCAAGGAAATTTATTAATTCCTAATCCTAACGGGTCCTCCTTGGAATCCCTGCTCATACCACCCTCCATTCTTATGATACAAATTTATGGTTACTAGATTTGTATTCATTTATTGGAAGTCAGTGTTGCCAACTCAACTGTGGCATTCAGACATTTTTATTCTCTGCTGCATATCCCGCATATATCTCAGCCTCTGATTTAGGATGTGTGCCTGTCAGCACACGTTGTAGTTATGTGTGCACACATGTAAGTACAAACATTATTGGTCATTCTCCTCTTTAAAGGACTGAAGTTGAACACAGTCATGATTACTGAAGTTAGAAACATCCAGTGTTCTTATTTTTCTGACTTTATTGTAATTATTAATTCATATTAGGTGCACAAATTAATGCATTTCTGAAAGAGTTTAATCATTTAATCCAGCAACATGACTGCTCCGGGAAAGGATCACATAGAAAAGCCTGTATAATAGCTACAAAGGGATCAAATCCAACCATTTAAAACAATTTTAAATTATTATAAACCAAGGATCTATATGATTGGATCACATTCAGAGGCCTTTGTGGCCCAGATGGGATGTAGAAAGAATGTTTACACACCTTTAATCCCAGTATTCAGAAGGCAGTTGTAGCATACCCTTTAATCCTCAAGAGAAGAACAGACAAGAAGCAGAGCTCATGAAGGAGTCAGTGTCAGGCAGGAAGTGATGTCTGTGGGGAGTAAAGAGTGAAGGCAGTCAAAGTGTTGAATCAGAGGAAGAGTTGGCAGAGTGAGTCAGAGTGTGGCCACGCCCAACTCTCATGATAAAAAAGCAGACTCTCAGCTCAGAGAGCACTTGGACAGGATAAGACACAGGGGACAAGACACCGACATCTGACTGAGATAGTATGAGGCAGTAAGTCAGAGACTAAGACACCAAAGCAGTCTGAAGCAGTCTGAGGCAGTCTGAAGCACCGAGACACTGAGGAAGTCTGGTAGAAGTCAGTATCAGATGGAAAGAGTGAGTCAGTTTAAAGTTGAGCAGAGCAGTTCAGTCAAAGAAGTTACAGGAGTTGGCCAGAGTCTGCCAAACCAGAAGAATTCAGTCAGAAACTGACCCGGCCCGCAGGTCAATCAACTGGAAAACCTGGGAGAGGGAGTGAGGATTTCTGGGACAAAAGCACGAAAGGACTGGGACGAGACAAAGATGTCAAATGAAAGCAAGTCCATTTATTTAGGATTTTTACATGGTATTTAAAGAGTAGGGAGGGAGGAACTAACTAGGGGAATAACAGGATGTCTAAGGCCAAAAAACAAAAATAGGATGTTTTTGGACTTTGGACAAAAACAGGATACTTTGGACAAAAACAGGATAAGGGCACAAAACAGGATAAGGGGATGAAAACAGGATGCCCCATACCTGGAGGATGTAAACCGTAAAAGGAAAAAACATCTTATTCAGGAAAAAACAAGTCAAGGAGAAAAACAACTCTGGGACAAAAACAGGTCTAAGAAAAACAGGTTTTAAGAGAAAAACAATTCTTGTGGCCCATAGAAAATTATTTACTGCTTGTGTAGTTTAACATCATGGCTTTGATAGAGGCTGAAAGGGGTTGGGGAGATCGGCTCCCCACAAGAAACAGTCAGCAGGCCCAGATCAGTTTGAAAGAGCAGCTTGGAGAAGAGTTTGAGCCAGAACAGTGAGTGAGTTAATCAGTACAGCTCTGAGTTCAGTCAGCAGTAAGTTTCAGAGGCTTAAACATCCTAGATAGTTCAGAGGCTGAATCAGATGCCTTCCTGTTCTAGGATTAAATGTTTTAGATTGTATGGAGGCTCAAAGGCCTAGGACCAGGGATTGAATTGTCCTAGGCTCCAGGCCTAGGACCTGGGATTGAATTAGCCAAGATTAAAAGCCTTTGCCCTGAATCTACGTCTATATCTGGTGAATCAATGACTCCAATCTTCTTGACATTTCTGAATATTCATATGTGAGACAGAGTCTCATTCTTAGCCTAGGCTAACCTGGAACTTATTTCCGAGGCTTGCTTCACACTTGTGGCAACCCTCTTGCCTTAGCATCCCAGTGCTGGGATTACAGGAGTAAGCAACAATTCCCAGTTTCGTGTATTGTGCTTTAAGTGCAAACACCCTCCCTACCATCCTTGTGTTCCTTTTCTTCCTCTCCCACATCTTTCCCCCTTCCATAGCAGCTATTCTTCTATTTTCATTTTGGGGTCATCTAATATGGCTCCGAAGTATATTTTGACATCAAATATTGTGATGCCTACAACACTGTTCTTCTTGGTCAGGATTGTTTGAAATAGTCAGAGTCTTCTTGAGCATCCACATAAATTTGGGGATTATATGTTATAGTACTATAAAGAATATAGCTGGCATTGTCACGGAAATTTTGGCTATCTACTTCTCTTCAATAATATGGGCCATTTTAACAATGTGAGTTCTCCCAACCTGTGAAACAAAGGATTTATTTTTACTTTCTAGTGTCTTTATTTTTTTGGCTTCTGGTTTTCATTGTGGAGCACTTTCACCTTTGCTAGATTTGCTCCTATGATTTTGAAAAGCATTGTTGTTGTCACTGCTACTGATTCGTTATGACATTGCTGGGAAAGAAAAGACTCCTGAATTCTGACGTGGTGCTTTCATTGTTAGTGAATAGTGCTCATTATATATGCTGCTATTTTGCTAAACTTACTAATCTAAGTGTCTTTTGGTGGAATGACTGGTGCCTTCTAGGTATGGAATCACATCATCAACAGACTCCTTTCCTTGTTATTAAATCACGTGCTAGTGATTGTTCGCACTGGCGACTAGGAGAGTCTCCATGCTAGGAGAGAATTAGGGTCCTTGACATCTGACAGCATTCCCTGTCCTGAAACCATGAGTGACAAATGAGAATTTTAATCAAGTTGCCAGACTCTGGTCTTCTTAGGATACTTTCTTTCCGAGATCTTGTCAAATTTGCAAACTACCACTAGAAAAGCAAGCCATCCCTCCACTTAAGCTCAGTGTAAGAAAAATCATTTGCAGCATCTCTTTATACATCAAAGGCCTCCTTCTTGCTTTTGATAACATTAACCAAGCAAACAAGGTCCAGGCAGACTGCCTCAGAGGGAATGATGAGCCCAACTCTCCTACTAGCTACAGGACCCTAAACCCTGAAGCCTTCAGGCTTCTCATCAATTGAATGACAATAGTTTCTACCATGTGGGGACATAAGAAGATTAAATTGATCAACGTAAATGTCTAAGTAAGGTGACTAGGGCTCAGTAAACATAGAATCAATGTTAGTCTGTTTTTATTACCATGATAGGTACCATCCAGGCAACTTGTTTTCAAGTAAATAATAAAAACTTCACCTGGAGCAATGAGGCACATAGGGGTCCAGCTTTAAATCTTCCTTCCAGTATGTATGTCAGGCAATAAGACTTGTTTATGTTTTCTACTATATCTCCAACACCTAAAATGATTATGAGCCTACAGCAGAGACCCCATAAATACTTGTTCAAGAGTTCATTTAAAAAAAAAAAAAATCACTACCTACTTCCAAACATGCTGGAGGGAAACAGGAAGTCACCTGAGCCCAGACACTGCAGAGGCAGTGATAGCTCAGGCAAAGCAGAGAGTCCCGAGGCACTGAGTGGTGCAAAGTGCTAGAGCCGCAGAACAGTGATTTCACCGGATCCTTGCAAGGAGAAAGTCAGGCTTGACACCAAAGCAAAGGAAAGGACAGAAGAATCAATTCAGAAACCTGGAACTGAGCAAACTGGAAGCAAGTCCCTGGGAACCTCAAAGAGCCAAGGGGACATAAAGGGCCAGCACAGCTGTATATGGTATATTCAGCTGAGAGTTGATGGCAGTGGTGTTCAATGACATGCACAGGAGAATAGTACCTGGTGGGTTGGCTGTGAGAATGGATGAAGTAGGCCTGGGTCACAGCATTAAGAGACTTTGGATCCATGGGAGTAAGTGGTGGTTGGACCATTGGGGGAGTGGAGCAAACTGTCTTATTACGAACTAGATAGAGTCTCAGCACCTTGAATGTGACTGCCTGAAGTCTACCGGGTGCTCAGTAATTACTTGTTTAATTAATAAGTGGGAGGGAAGTAGAGTTGGAGACAGAAAACAATGTACATACTGGCTCCCGAGGGCAAATTCAACATGAAAGTCAACAGAGGGTAAATGAGAGCATCCCAGGACAGGGAGGGCTAGATAAAAGTGGAGCAGAAAGAACACCAGCTAAGGAGAGAGAAAGGAAGCCAAGGCAGGTGCCAGAAGGTAGCAGGTTTGTATGCCACTCACAGTGTTTGTTGCTAAATGTGTATTTTTCTCCATCCAATTAATTTGCTAACCCTACTGAGGAAAAGGAACCTTGTTGAGCAGCTAGCCGGGGAGTTTGAACACACCTAATTATGTAACTCAGCTTCTCATCAGTCTGTCTTACTCTTGATTTAACATTACCGTGTAGCAAACTGCTCCTTTCGAAGTATCTCTTTTTGTTTTTAGTAGGAGCAGGTGATAAGCCTGAATACTGATGCTACAATCTGCATTAGAGAAGTGCTCTAATGACTTTTCAAGGGACTACACAGAGAGAGAGAGACAGAGACAGAGACAGAGACAGAGACAGACAGAGACGCACACGGGCACACACACAGGCAGATTTGCTCTGTCAAGCAAATTGCCATCATTCTCTATTTTTTGTGTTTGAACTCTTTCTGTATACTTTGACTTTTTCAACATGAGAAAATAATAATGACTTATAAAACTAAAAAAATTGAAACTTCATAATAACAAACATTAATAAATGCTGATTTTCTATGTTCTATTACAGATACCTCTTAACTCTTTTTCCACAAACAAATGACAAGGACTTACACAAATGAAAAGTTATCAGACTTTATCAAGAAATAGCTTTCTATGCTATGAAAAACACTTGTATATTTTCCTATATGTTTTGTGCTGAAAATGCACTTGGTTTATTATCCTTTCATTTCATGCAGGGAAAACTGAAAACCTTAAATGGACAAGCCTACCTTGTCATGTCCAGTTTCTCAAATCCCTGATCCCACCCTTCTGCCCAATCTGTCTGTGTATACATTTCTGTGTTAATTTTTCATGTTGTATTTGAGTATATATATATATATATATATATATATATATATATATATATATATATATATACACACACACACACACACATACATATGGATTATCTTCCCACAAAACTCAGTTCTCTGCAAAGGACTCGGTTCCTATGAGTTATTCTGAAATGTTATTTACAAAGAAAACAAAAAGAACTCCCGTAAAAAGCAACAGTATGAATTCCTAAGTAAATTCAAAGCATTACTACCAATAGAGGAATTAAATCAACAACCAATAACAACATTAAATAGAAATACATTACAAATTATCTTTCAGGTTTCAAATACAAATGCATTGACCAGATAGGAAAATGTAAAATCTGTGTGTGATTGTGTGTGTGTGTGTGTGTGTGTGTGTGTGTGTGTGTGTGTTTATGCTTATATCCACTGAGCTGTCTCTCTGGCCCAAGAATGTCTCCTTATTCTGTCATCTTTACCATCTTTCCTCATGATGAAACTTAAAATAAGTTTCAGTGTGGCAGTGAAGAAGAAAATAAAGTATGACTTTGTCTTCTTTCCGCTAATCACTTACTACATTAAAAGTTGACTAAATCAATTGAATGTATATTTACAGTGAACCACTTCTTTTCTGAATTGTTCCCAGCATGAGAAATTCTTGACAAGACTCTGCCACCAGATGCAGGTGCAACATGTTGCTAATTGCAGCATGCAGTGGCCACCAAAATATCTCATGGGTTAATGCCTAGTGCCTGCTCCTTGGTTGCTTCCTACTCTGCAGTACAGTTGGAGAAGGTGTATTCGAAGTGTCAGTACTGCAAGGAAAAAGGAATTTTGTTCTCAGCAGCTGCCTGTAACCAAGTTTCCCAGAAAATGCCTTCAGGACTTCTGCTGCAATTTCAACAAGCTAAAGATTTTGTGAACATACCTTGCAGTAAGTTGTCTACAATGCCTACACCTCAGGAATGTGTGTGACTATTACACTGTCAATATGATTCACGGAAGGACTTGGTGTGACCTGCAGTGAACACTGGATCTGTGTTGCAAAGTTCTAGTTTGAAACTCTGCTTGAAGAATAAGCAGACTTGGCACCAGGTGTGTTGGCACATACCTGTAATCGAAGCACGAGGGATTGTGAGGCAGAAGGATTACAATTTCTCCTTCACCACATAGTGAGCCCCTTTGTCAAGAAACAAAACAACAACAACAAAGGAAGAAAAAAAAAAAAAGCAATGTCCTGGGTATGTCACTTAATCCCATTTATTCTACCCACCTGTTGAAGATAGAACAAAGAAATCTTGCAAAAGCTCCAATTCATACAATCATATTATAACTGTTTTTCATCATCTCTATAGAAATAATATTTTGACAGTCTTTCTTTAAAATTTATTTAATTTTATTTATGTGTGTTGATGTGAAGGTGTCAGATTCCCTGGAACTAGAGATGCAGACAGTTGTGAGCTGCCTTGTGGGTGCTATGAGTTGAACCCCGTTCCTCCAGAAGAGTAGCCAGTGCTCTTAACCACTGAGCCCCCTGAAATTCTTATTTGTACATATGAATGTGTGTTTGTAACCAACACAGGGCAAAGGAGGTATAGCAAGCACTAACTAAATGCCATCTTACTTGGAAATGTGATGTTTGTGAAATTTGTCTAATTTTTAAATATATACTGCTGATTCCTTTTCTTAATAAATATGTATTTGTGTATAATTTAGAGCTCATAATTTTGTTTTAATTTTCATAGTAGAGCATATTTTCTTCAGATGAAAGTATTGCCAAAATAATTTTTTTTGAGATAAGTCTCACTATGTGACCCTTATTGGCCTGTACACCAGGCTGGCCTTCTACTCAGAGAAATAACGTCTGCCTCTGCCTCTTTGTGCTGGCACTAAAACTGTGTGCAACGACTGGCTGTAGCTTAATTTTCTTAAAGGAATATGTCTTTATTAGATTTCTTTAGGCTCTTCTTTAAATATAGAAAATTCATTCTGAGACAAAGAACTTAAAACTACGAAGTTTGAATCCCAAAATAGAAACATTTATTCATTCTAATCAGTTGTTTTTCAAATGTCTCACACTAACTATTCACTGCCTTTACATTTAAATTAATTCAGTCGTCCTTGATAATAATAAATACATGGAACAAATGTATCTGAATTTACCAAGGCCTGTGGTTAAAAAGAATGAATCATTTCAAAACTATGTGCCTACATTTCCTAAACCTATCTTTTAACTTGAAACAAATAAATTTGCATTCACTTGCCAAACACCTGACACAGGGCTTGGACCCCTTGCATATGCAATTTCTGATTGGCAACAGGTATTATCTTTCTGGCATAAACTAAAATTGTAATTCTGTACCCGTGATTACAGGCTTAGTTTCCTTTTAAGAGGAGCCACTTGAGAAGCAATCTGAAAGCAGATTCCATCTGGAGTTTAACATTCCTCTCTGATCATTTACATTTGTTCTGCATAACCCTTCGGATTTTCTTGCCTACTTGCTTTCTCAGATCTTTCAATACTTTTCACTTAAATGTCTGTCTATTTCTGGATATCAGTGTGTTTTACGTTCCCAGAAAATAAAATATTTGTTTAACACAACAAATCAGGTAAATGCAAGTTGATTAATTTTTCAATTTAACATTTTTTAATGGAAATAATTGAAATACGATGACTTCTAAGACTTTATTCCATAAATCGCAGCTAACTCTTTCTCTTAAGGTTGCACATGTGAGCTGAGCATGGTGTCTATGTGTGTAATCTATGGATATGTGTGTGTGGATAAACAGGCCTGTGCATACTTGAGAAGATATAGTCATTTATCATTCTCCAAGTTATTCCTTTAAAGCACTGTCACTGCCAGAACCTAGAGCCTGAGTTTTTCTGACAGCCTGGCCACCAACAAGCCCTAGCAACCTTCCTCTCTTCATCTCCCACAGTGCTTGAGCTACCAGAAGCTTGTCAGTTGGATGCTAGTATCTAAACTCAGGTCTTCATGGTTGTGTAGAAAGTGTTTGTTAATGAACATCTCTCCAGCCACTACAACTGACTCAAGCCATTACTATTGAGTTAAATTGTAACCTACATTTGAGTTCTTGATCTTAGTCAGTAAATCAACTGAGAAATGCTTTTTGTAGATATTTCCACTTGTACAGTAGCTGTAGTATTTCCTCTTGCTATAGGATGAGGACTTGTTTCCATTTTGGAATAGGTAACTAACTATATGCTTTTACTAAAAATTAGAATTGACTCACTCTTACCAAGACTGTACAAAAAGAAAGAAAAGCACTTGATATCTTTGCCTTCATTTTCTCCTTCACATTGATGGGTTCCCCTGTTGAACTCTGAAGGGTTGGTATGTTAATGAGTCAGGGAGTAGCTGTCAAAGATACTGTACCCTTCAAGGCTAAAGAAGACACAGAGATAAGACATTGTCCTACACCGCAGTCACTTTAGATTATAGGAAGATCTAAACCTAGCAGAACAGACCAATTTGAATAGGAAGATAATCATCCATGAGGGCTAGACTTAACCAGAAGCAGTGACCTGCTGAGAGCCTCTTTGTCCCCTCAAAGGGTAAGGGCTCTTTTGACTCATCTACAGACCCAGAACTGAGACAATAATCAGTCAGACCACAACTTGACCAGAACAAATGAATAATACATACCTTTGCCTTGTTTATATCTCAAATATATTTTCTCTTTTTTTATTATAATGAGTTACATAAAGCCATTTCTTCCATGCAAATTTGCTGTTATATTACAGATGCTGCCCTGGTGAAAGAACCAACCACATCTTGTATCCTGTCTAGTCCCTTCCCTAAAGTGCTAAACTCCTAGCCTGCAGCAAACACAAGGTAGGTCAGGACACTGAGGAAAACCTGTTCCTCAATTACTGCCTTATAGCGTAACTAGCACCTTCACTAATCTGCCCTAAATTCAGAGACTTTTCCCTTCTAAACTAAGAGACTGCTTTCCTACATATGCTCAAATGTCTCCCATCTCCAGACTCTAAAAGTAAGAATTTTTTTTTGTTCTGTGGATTCTGTTGAATCGCCTGTCCTGTCTTCCACGGGTTGTATGGTAGACAGCGCTAACGGCTATTTGATCTGAAATCTTTTTTGATATATCCTTTACCAAACCTGGAAAGAATCTATATTATTTAAAACATATGTTCTGCACTTTGAGTGAGTCTTCCCCAGTGCCCTCCCCTCCATCACCCAACCTCAAATTAGCTCCCTTTGTTCTCCCAGACAGCTTCACTTGTACTTTCATGTCAACTGCATGTATATAATTTATGTATATATAATAAACCTGGGACACATGAAGGAGAGAAAGCACATGATAGCTGTCTGAGACTGACTTAGTTTACTTACTGTGATTATCTCCAGTTGGATCTACTTTTCTGCAAAGGACACAACTTCATTCTTCATGTCTGAAATGATTCCGTCATGTATACAAACCACATTTTCTTTATGCATTCTTCTGTGGACGGACATCTACACTGGACTGTAATTTAGCTCATGTGAAAAGTTCTACAATAAACACTGATGTGGTATGTTAGAGTCTTTTAGGTAACTGCCCAAGTGTACAGCTTTGTCATATGTTAGTTCTGGCTTTATTTGTATATTTGTTTCAGAAACCACAGTACTTTCATTAACAGTGGCTGGACAAGGTTATGTCTGTCTCTTAATTGTAGTTTTGGGGATAGGTAGTAAAGCCTAGCTCGCTAGGACTTCCAAATCCCTGGCTAGCTGTCAACCTACAAACTCCAGTTACAACTTATCTCCTCATTACATTTCTGAAATCCTCTAAAAATGGATAAAATTAAAAAGAAAGCTTTCTTTTTTATCACAATAATGGTTTTGTCTTTTTCATATATAAAAAAGAATGGGGCACATACATTCTTGGTACTAAGTAATTTGATAGCTAAATACACTGCATTAGATTCTAAATTTACACAAAAACTACAGTTTAGGGTGGGCAGGCAGGCAGGGGACTGTTACTATGGTATAATACCCAGTGTCTAATTGACTGATTGTTAATTTTAGGTTTCAGCAGGACTCAATTAATAACTGGAAAAACTACATGACCCTTATTAAGCTTTATTTCAAATGATATTTCAAATATCCCATATTTTCCAAAAAGAGTAACTCAAAAACTCAACTGTTACATTATACTTTATCATCATATATTGATGTTTAAGCTACTATTTTATGTTAAGAAAACATTAATTTGTATATTTTAATATCTGACAGGCTTAATCAAATGTTTTCATACTTGACATTATTGGATGATACAAAATTATACCTTTCAACAAAGCTTAACATAGCATTTGACTGTCTAACGTAAATTAGACAGTTCGCTACCTAAAAATTTTAGTAATATTGAATTAAATTGTATTTGTAGGAATCATTTAAGTATGTATTTTTTTTTCTAAATCAGTTTTAGAACTATAAACTCACTTTCTTTGGCTACTATTTTGACCACAGATTGATATATTATGGGTGTTATATTCTGCTGTGTTCCATTTATTGAGGGAGAAAGATTGAATTGACTAGAATTCAGCAGTGGCTCTTAGCTTTAAAAATGTTATAAGATATTCCCATTACTCTACAATGCTTGCACACTGCCCCGGGAAGATTGAGCTGTCTCTCTTTCTCCCATGGGCATCTGGTCCATTCACAAACATGGACATCATTATCTATCTTCTTTGACTTGACTTTTCACTAGGGAATCCTACCTTAGGACCTGAAAGGACAAGCCCTGAACTTGAGAAGACATACAAAATAGCCAAAGTAGATGAAATTGTAAAACTAGAAGGTCATTCCAAATAAGTTCTGTATTTCCCTTGTGATTGTGTGCTGCAAATAAGTCTCAATTATAGAGCTGCGCTTCCCCTAGCCTAGAGTGAAGACAAATAGAATTATTTTTCCTATACACCTGCAATGCCAACATTAAGCCTGCCTTAAGTCTATACACGTTTCATTTAGCTGTAGAAGCCACAAAAGTACTTGTTAACTTTTTTTCTCCTACTACCTAAGCATTATCTGTGTTTATTCCAATTTTGTGTAAGTCCTCAGAATCAATACCAAATATAAATTTAAAGAAATATTTAGATCTTATAAATCAACATAATTAAAATCTTATTAGAAGAGTTTAATAATTAAATAGATTTCAGTTCTTTATATTGACATTGTGACACTTTAATGCTTTCATGTAGTAATTTATAAATTAAACAAATATGTCATTTTAAACATGTTGTGTGTGTTCATTCGTTTATTTAAGAATATGTGTTCTGTGTCAAAGTCATTGAAACACTGAATTCTTTAAAACATCCTAATCAATAAAATACATAGCTGGTTTTAACTAAACCTTAATTTTTTTTTTCAAACTGTTTCTGTAATATAAAAATAAATAAATTGGAGGGAAAAACATAGGAAACTTTTGCATATTTTCATTTTATTTATTTGGTTTTATTTTTTAACAGTTTCACACATGAATGTAATGAGTTTTAATCATTTTATCTTCCCACTGTTCTGCCTCACATCTTCTCCCCTCTCCCATTGAAACTCATCTTCCGAGCAAGGCTTGCTCCTACTTTCATTTCCAGTGTGTGGTGTGTGTGTGTGTGTGTGTGTGTGTGTGTGTGTGTCCCACTGAGTTTAGAATTGCTTTCATTTTTTATTTAAAAAATTTTCATACTATATTTTGATCAAGTTTTTCCCCCTTACCCCAACTCCTTCCAGATCCTCCCCACTTCTCTACCTACCCAACTTTTAGAGTTGCTTTCATGAGAAAGGGGGCTTGTTATTGACGGAAACATGCACAACCTGTCAGTTGCTACACCATAAGAAAGCAGCACCTCTTCCCCTAGCCACCACTAACTGTCAATAGCCTTCAAAGAGGAATGGGGTGTGGGAAGCTCCTTAAACAGAGAAGCAAAGAACTCAAAATACCTTCAGAAAGTTCCTGAAACTGACCAGAATCACTAGACACCCCCCCACCTGCCAGCATAAACAAGCCAAGCTGCTAAAAGTCACTCACAGAGGAAGAAGCTGGGAAGAAGACTCTTAGCCATCCCAAGCTTCAAAGAATACTCTGAGACCAAACCAGCTGCCTGGAAGAACCAGAAACAAGCTGAACTGCCTGGGAGAGACTTAGACCAACTGAGTCAACTAGAAAGGACAACCTCCTACCTATTGATCTGTCTACAGGCTGGACAAGCTATGCAGTTTGCTTCAGGTTACCAGCTTTTGGGAGTTGTCATGAATGCTGAGGTAGGCTTTGGTGATGCAGTTGTCTTTGAGACATTTCTGCTTCTTTAGGTAACCTTCACCCATACTCCTGTAAGTAAACCAACAAAACTCATTGGTTCACCAACTTTTGTTATTATCTGTTATGTTACCTGTACTTTGGACTGTAGAGGGCTCCTTTTCTGGAGTGAGCATTACCCAAAATGTTTGTTACACAACACAGGCTACCATGAGCCCTTTCCCAGATTGAATGTTGAAGGGCCCACTATTTAGCAAGTCTTTATCTATTTATTTATTTATTTATTGTATTTTATTTTATTTTTGAGACAGGGTTTCTCTGTTATAACTCCGACCATCCTGGAATTCACTCTGCAGACAAAGATGGCCTTGAACTCACAGAAATCCACCTGCCTCTGATTCCTGGGTGATGGAATTAAAGGCATGCACCACTACCACTTGGCTCTTATGCAAGTCTTATTCAGGGAACCACACCTGCAGTGACTCCATGAATCCAACAGCCATGTTGTGTCCAAATGAATTCTTTTGGCAACACATTTCCCCGTTCTCTAGCTTTCCCTCTTTGTCATCCCCTCTTACACAGTGCTCCCTCACCATGGAGGGAGTGTTATAGACACCCTATTTGGAGTCAAGCTTTCCACTGTCCCTTATTCTCAGGGATTGGACCAGTTATGAATCTGTGTATTGACTGCCACTCCCTGCAACGAGAACCTTCTCTGGTGAAGACTGAAGGTGGAGCTCGCCTATGAAGTTACAAAGGAGAGTATTTAGAAGGTACTCGAGTACTCCTCCACTCACCAGAACCATACTGCATTTCTCACAGGGCCTATGGCCTCCCCAGCCACCAGCTCCTGACCAGCTTACAGTAACAGGAAAGAGGACCCTCCTGTGGCATATGTC
Organism: Cricetomys ansorgei; assembly: GCA_026225945.1. Classification (NCBI taxonomy): domain Eukaryota; kingdom Metazoa; phylum Chordata; class Mammalia; order Rodentia; family Nesomyidae; genus Cricetomys; species Cricetomys ansorgei. The sequence continues at coordinate 45,701,367 of JAMJFZ010000107.1, read as the reverse complement.
TAGATTTCAGTCAGAAAATGGATGGTTACCTTCACAGCATATAACAAATATAAAATGTAAGAATTTTCAAATAAATTTATTTTTATGACAATTTATAAGGAATGGACAATGATTTTTACTGCCTTTTTTTGGCCCAAGTTCCTAGCCAAGTGAGAACCCAGCCCTCACAGGGAATAAAAACTGTGTGTTCTGCAAGTCTCAGGAATCTGATCCAAGACCACAGCATCCTGTTATCTTAGCTCCTCCTACAGTATCTATTTTATCTTAATAGCCCTATAAGATTTTCTGTTTATGACAGTTTGTTTGCAATACCTCAGTGAAGCTTAATTCATTGGCTTCAGTGCAGCTCTGCTGCTCTCGTGCTCCCATAAACTTTGCATTTTTAATTGTGGTGATGACACGAATTTCCTAGTTTGAAAATGAAAAAAAAGCCATTATTACACATTATCATTTTAACCTCAAAATTGTGACTATTTGAATCATCATTAATGATGTAGCTGAATTTTCATGCACTCTAATATGACCAGAGCTGCAGAGGAGAGGAAAATACTTTGCGCTATTGAACCTTCATTTTAATGTCTGGACTTCCAAGAAAATATTTTCCAGAAAGTTTCCATTTTCTGTTTCTGAAATTTTCTAAAAATTGTAATTTTCAGTAATTATCAAAACTTTAATGTTGTCTCTGATACTTTCTATTTCCATCCTTGTAACCTTTACGGAAGCTTCTTCAATCACAGACACTGACTAAATTTCCTTCAAATTCTAAAAGATATTTCTTTTCTCTCCTTTTCATTTTGTTTTCTGTGTTCTGTTGTATTGTGTTGTATTATGACTCTCAACAAAGATAAATAGATACTACTACTACTACTAATAATAATAATAGTAATAATAGATACCAAGAAAACTAGCCCTGTCTCCATGAGAATGGTAAACTGATTAATAAGCAATGATTTTATTAGTTAGAAATTACAAACATTTTCTTAAAGAGCTCTTGAAATGCTGAACAGAATTGAGGTCTTTACATCAAAATGTTCAGATACAGATGTTTTTTCTGTTAGAAATTTGTAGTCAAATATCAGTGGGCAATTGCACAGTCTTCTACAGTCTTTATCAAGGGATATTATCTCTATTTGAAATGTAAACTTGTGCTACTACTATGGAAATTGATGTGAAAGTTCCTAAAAACAAAAATAAATGAATAAATAATAAATAAAACCAGAAAAGTTAATTACCATATGATCACCTGATCTTGCTCTACGCATGCCAGGAAAATCTAAGCTGACACATCACACATACAGTTGCTTGTTCTTTTTTACTATGAACTATTCATAACCACCAAGATGTGGAATCAGTCTAGATTCCCATCAACAAATGAATGGTAACCCAGCCACAAAGAATGGAGGTATGTCTTAAAAAAAAAAAAAAAAAAAAAAGATGGAATTGGAGATCATGATCTTAAACCCAGTAAGTCAAATTCTTCCAAACATTGTGTGTTTTTCTTCATATGGTGAATTTTGATATAAAAAAAATATATATATGATGAAAGTTGTGGAGGATTGAATGAAAATGGCCCTCAGAGGCTCACGGAGAGTGGCACTATTAGGAAGCATGGCCTTGGAGTAAGTGAGACCTTATTGGAGGAACTGTGCCACTGGGGAGGGCTTTGAGGTTTCAGATACTCAGGCCAGGCCTATTGTGACACTCTCTTGCTGCTGCCTGCCAATCCAGATGGAGAACTCTCAGTTCCTTCTCCTCCAGCACCATGTCTGCCTTCATACTTCCATGCTTCCCACCATGGTGATAATAGACTAAATCTCTGAACCGTAAGCCAGACCCCATGAAATGTTTTCCTTTATAAGAGTTGCCATGGTTACGGTGTCTCTTCACAGCAATAAAACCCTAACTAAGACAGAAGTACATGTGGAACCGTGGGGCTAGAAGATATGAAAAGGGCAGCAAAGGGAAGAAGACGAAATAATTCATGTTTGCTCTAATATGCAAAATCTATTTTTATTATATAAATACAAATTATGTCAAAGCTGAGGGGGACTGGTTGTGGGGAGAAATTGAATCGATAGGAATGAGGAGGGAAAATAGGTGAAAGTAGTTGGGAAGATAAACATCGTCAGATACACTGATGCATTTGTGTGAAAATGTCATAATTAAACTCACTAATGTGTGTGCAAATTAAAGGTATTTGTAAAAAAACAAGTACCTAGTATCAATAAAGTCCTAATAATAGGGGTGTTTTATTAAAAACACATGAATAATTGTCTCTATCCTGTGCTAATGAATTAATATATTAACTTTTTAATATCATTAAGAAATTAGTATGTGAAAATGGATTTTAAATGATCAAAAAAAAATTCTAAGTGGTCCACTACTTTTGCAGATCGTTAATAATTCCCCATTATATGACCTATTCGGCTTCCCATTTATTCTTTCACTGAACAGTACTTTAAAACAATCAAATGCTGATAAAATTTCATACTCTTGGTATATTAGCAAGATGAGAAAGCAGTATTAATTTGCTTCCCACAATCCCTCTGTGTGAAGGGACTGTACGATGTAGACTTTATACAAACAATGAGGTAATCATACCCTGAAGGTTTGACCTTATTGACTTATTATGGGAGCTGCTTGTACAATTGATACAAAGAAACTGTTTCGATACCTGGTATTCGATAGTGAAGTGTTCTGTCAGGTAGATGGGAAAGGAGCATGGATCCAAAGTGGATGAAGAAAGAGAATTGGATGTTGGGAAAGTATAGCAGTACACTACAGTCTTTTACCCTTTCTTTAGGGAAGGAGAAAGGAAAGATAGAAATCTTCACCACTTTCATAAGCAGCCTTGATACAGAAAGAGAAAAGGTAGAATCTTCACAGCCTCTTTTTAGGCTGTCCTAAGCTTGAAGAACTGACATTGAGTCAGACTAGCACCTCAGCTCACTATCTGCAAACTGAATCTCTCCACCTCTGTTCTTCTAGGAATTATCACAATAATGAAAGCAACCCAACCAACAAACCACCAACCAACACCAACACCTCTCTAGGGACTTCAGACCTTTTATACCTAAGCCAAAAGTTCCTGTAAATCCATGCAGCACCCAATCCCAAAAACAAGCTACAGGTGGCAGAATGACTGCATCCAATAAATTATAGCCACCTGCATCAAACATTCCAAACCTAACTAGTAAACAACTATACCACAGCTGGGGTGGGAACACAAACCTAATCTAAACACTATTTTGCATTAAAAAAAAATGTAACTAACAAAAACTTTTTCCAAGTATTCCTCTACAGGAAAGGAACCAGAACTTACAGAGAGATGTACTGGATCCAAGGAGTTCAATTCCTACCACAGTCAGGGCTTTCTCATCAAGGATAGAGTACACTGTGGGAAGTTTTACACCATCAGATGGAGCTAGATACTCACCTGACTCAGAAACAGAAAAAATTTCTTATGATTTCAATATTGAGTGTCCCTGATGAGTTTGGGCATCCAGCACCTGGTCTCCAGATGCTGATGCTATCTGTGGAGAGATTCTGGAAACTATAGGAAGCAGGGTCTAGCTGAGGGAAATGGGCACTGGGAGTGCGTCCATGGGACTTTATTTTCTGTCTGACTTGAGGTACAGAATTTCCTCTGCCTCCCAGTCCTGACACTGAACATCCATCCCAAACACATGTAAGGGAGCAGCCATGGACTGAATCCTCTAAAATCCACTAGCTAGGAGAAGTCTTTCCTCATTTAAATTGATTCTGTTGGGATTTTTGTCACAGCAAAGGGGAAAGCAACTAACACAAAACTGAAGAGTGATTGATTTTCAAGGACAAGAGGATCTGCAAAGCAGTGACAACATGTGACAGGATACTTGAGCAGCAACTGTGCCTCCTAACAAGAATAAAGATGGTTGTAGTGTCACTCTCCATTCTGTCACTCAGCGTGAAACATCAGGGTGGTACCACCTGGAACTTTACAAGAAGTCTGTAAAGCATGGTAGCAGGTGACTATAAGTCCTTCTGCTATTGTCCAGATGGGGTAAATTTAGCAGTATTGTCCATGGCTTAATGTTGCTGAAGTAGAAAAAGAATATTTGAGAACCATCATAGTATTTTTTGTGTAAACTAAAACTTTATGTAATTCATTGATTTTTATCTATGAAAAAGGAAGTGAGAACGGAGGATGGAGAGTTGTTCTTCAGGACTTGATGAGAATACAAGTTCATCAACTAAACTACCCACAGAACAGTGGCTAAAGCTACTTAGAAGAAAGAAAACAAGCAACATAATTTATCAAGAGTACACTGACTGTTCACTTAATGGTTGTTGGCATTGAGAATTATACAAGGAAATAGCCTGTGACATTGCTAACTTCTCTGGGATGTAAGTGACCACTTCTCTCTTGGGCAGAGCCTTTGTGATATGACTGGAGATCACAGTATATTCAAAAAAATATCTGCCAAACCGAAAAAAAGAAACAGACAATGAAACCTATCATAAATGTAATATACATGAACTACTTATTAAAAATATATTCATGTATAAATGCAAGGGAACATCACAATCCATAATGAAGAATGTAATCTTGTCATCTTCAGCAACATTGCTGGAATTGGGGGGACATCATATTAAGGGTAATAAGGTATATACAGAAAAGTAGATTCCATATGTTTTCTCTCATGTATAGCAGTTTTTATTAAAAGACAATTGAATGTAGAACAATAGTTACTAGCTTTGAAAATGAAGGAATGGGACTGGAAGAGCAAGTCATAGGGGCTTAGATTGACTTATGTACTTTTCTTGTCACATTAACAAAATATCTAACAAACTGCAGCTAAAGAAACACGGATTTATTTTTCTTGAGAGCTTGAGAGTGCAGTCCATCTTGGGAAGGGAGGTGCAGTGATGAGAGGGTGAGGCAGCTCTTCACACTGTACACTGGATCAGGAAGACAGGAAGATATGAATGTTGGTGCTCACTTCACCTTCTCCTTTTCTCTTTTAGTCAACCCAGGACACTGGCCCATGAGATGGCACTACTTACATCCAAGGTGGCTCTTCCCTTCTCAGGTATACCCCTCTGAAAATACCCTGACAAGACACACTAAGACGTGTGTCTCCTAGGTAATTCCAAGTGCAATCGATTTGAAAAAGTTTAGCCACCCAAATCTGTGTACCCTGTATGCATTTATTAAAATATCACATTGAACCCGATTGGCATAACAATAGTTAATACACATTAAGAAAATGAGTTAAATGATTCATACCACACAGAATGCTTCATTTTCTATAAATTCCAAAGTAAAAATGTAATATATATTATACACCCAGCAACCCCACTTAGAATAATTTGTTTTCTAAACAGTAATGTGAGTCCATATTCTGTTTTGTTTTAAGATTTATTTTTCCAAGCCAAGGCACAGTACATGCCTTTAATAACAGAACTTGGGAGGCAGAGCAAGCCTCTGGTATGTGAAATCAACACTAGTCTGGTCTCCAGAATGAGTTTCTGGACAACCAGAGCTACAACAGCAAAGCCTTGTCTTGAAAATCCAAAAGAAAAAAAAAAAGTTTTTTTTCAAATGTATGAGTGTTTTATCAGCATGTGTTTATGTGTACCACGTGTATGCAGGAGCCTGTGGAGGCCTGAAGATGACATCAGAACTCCTGGAACTGGAGTCACAGAAAAGTAAGAACTGCCATGTGAGTTCTGGGAACTGAACCCCAATCCTCAGCAAAAGTAGTAAGTACTCTTAACTGCTGAAACATCTCTAACAACAGAGAATGAACTGCTTTCTTCTTTTTTCAAGATTTATTTTTGTTATTTTAATTATGTGTATGTGTGAGTGTCTCTGTCTGTGTATGAGTCCCTATTTTGTGCATTATGCAACTTCAAGGAAATTGCTTGACAATAAAGATTGAATGATATAAAAAAATAGCTGTAATACATCAAATTTTGAGGAAAATAATTACTGTTATTTTATGGTGATTGTAAACAATAAAACAATGTTAAACAGAAAGATTCAATGCTTTTACAAAAACTCTCATCCTCATGCAAGGATTACATTTGTCCTAAAGAAGAATTTACAGAACCTGCAAGACTACTCTGAGAATAAAGTTGCTTGCTGCCAAACCTGACAGCCTGATTTTAAACCCTGGGACCTACATGTAGAGAGGAAATTCCACAAAGTTGTCCTCTGATCTCCACATGCTCACTGTGGTGCAAACATGCACACACATACACAGACACACACACACACATACACACACACACAGAACAAGAACACAGTTGATAGACAGATGATGATAATGATGTTGATGATGAAGAAGATATAGATAGATAGATAGATAGATAGATAGATAGATAGATAGATAGATGTAAAAACAAAAGTAGAATTTACAAATTAAAGAAAATGTTGGCCTGACTTTATTTTTGTTCTGAGAATGGAAGGAAGTGCTGGAGAAGAAATGTCTCTGTTGACACAGATATCACCATCTCACACTGAATTCCCATCCCTGTCTGTCCGTTATTAGAAATGCAATAGATCAACATCATTGCACCATTTGAGTATCAGTGCTAAAACAATCTCATGGTGTTCTCCCAGGGCCCCTGAGCTCTATAGTCTATGGCTGTCCTATCCCTGGGTCAGGAATTTTAGCAGGTTTTTCATCTAACTTTAAAACACAAAGGCACGAAGCTTCACAGCAGGCTGTGCTCTTCTGCAGTATTAGCAGAGATAATGTCATTCTTAGGAGGTAGTTGCTTGCTTTCATCACCACCTTGACATTCACTGCCTCTGGCTACCAGCGACATAAGAATGTCTACTTTAGTCAGCTGTTTATATCAACATTTTTTGCTGCCTCCTAAAAAGCAAATTCCAAGAGGGCAAACATCATTAAGTATATTTTCTTCTCCTGTACCAAACTGTTTCAAAACACCACTTCATTTCTGCTATGTATGATTAGGTAATAAAATCAGTGGACTGCTAGGAAGGAAGAAGAGCATTTCAGACAACAGCCATTAATCCCAGTTGAAGGACAAAAAGAGAAACAGCACTCATCGACAGCTCATGTGTTAACAACTAAACTGATGTGAACGCACTCGGCAATTAGCTTGCCAAAATGAGTGATTCAAAGTACTATCAGGGAGCTGTTTTAATCTACCAAATTATTTGTAGTAGTAATTTCCATTTGCATAAGTGATTCAAACCAGGGAAGGCCAAACCACTTAGAAGGTTATTTATTAATTAAACAATTGATTAATGATTGTGGACTGAAAAATTGTGACTTAACGTTTCAAAATGCTATCTCATTAAAAAATGGCAGTTTTTCACCCATAATCTGAAGAACGAGAGTGATGATCACAGAATGGATTAACTAGTCAGATGGAGTGCGAGCCTTGCAATAAAACACTCCGTCGAATTTCATTTGAGTAAATAAACATAAACAAGAGAAGAAGATGTTTAATTTCTAATTTTCAAATGGAACAATTTTCTATTATGATTCAAACCAAGGAAATGCAGGACTGTGTCATAAGCTCATTTGGTCCTGAGAACTTGCTTTCCTTTCTGGTCACCAATCTGCCCTTATAATTGTTGGGAGGACACTGCCCTGTGCAACAAGGTTCGTGGATTTCTTGACCCTCTTAAAGTGTGCAAGACGCTTCAACCAGCAGACAGATTTCACCATCCATACACAAACATCTGCAAATAAATATATCAAAATTAATATGACTTTGTGGAAGATAATAAACTGTCTCCACATAAAGTCAAGTGATTTCTATATACCCACAATAAACAATTAAAAAGTGATTAGTATAGTCTTACTAATAACAGAATAAAAGTATTAAATACCTAAAACTGAATGTAAACAAAAGCATGAAACCCCTTTTCTCTGAGCACTATAAAAGTATCATTGAGAGACATCAAGAAAACCTACGAAAATTCCATGTTTTGTATTGCTCCTGGGTTGAAAGAGTCAAGATTACTAATGTCAGTGCTCCCAAATTAACTTGCAGATTTCACGGCAACTTCAATAAAAATCACATTTTTGGTGGATTGCGACAAGCTGATTCTAAAATGTAAGCGGAGTTCAACAGGCCCAAAGTAGCTAAGAAAATCTTGAATAACAAAGTTGGGGACTTATTCAATGTGCCATCGTGACTTATTTTAAAGGCGAGGTGTTTAAGTCTGTTGATTATGGATGAAACAATAATAAATAGGTTGCTAGAACAGAATAGAAAGTTAAAAAATAAAAGCCCATACCTACTTGATACATGACACAGACGGTGTTATAAGTAGTGGGGACACATGGTGCTTTGGTGAATAGACATCAATTAAAACTTTGCACGGACAGTGGTGGTGCATGCCTTTAATCCCAGTTCTTGGGAGGCAGGGACAAGCGGATCTCTGTGAGTTCAAGACCAGCCTGGTCTACAGAGTGAGTTCCAGGACAGCGGGAGTTAGAACAGAAAACCCTGTCTTGAGGGGGGGACAAAACCCTTTGGAAATAACTTAAACCTTGACTAAAACTGAAAGAATACAAAATATAATGTGAAAGACAGGAAATTATATCCTCTTGTCCATAGAATAGATAAGAACTGGAGCCATATCATGTTTGTGGTAGAAATGCAAATTAAGAATTTGTGATTGTCAGAGAGCAATAAGTATACCTACAAAAGGACTCATTTCCAGAGTATCTGAATAATTCTCAGACTTGCAATAGAAGAGCAATCTTACATAAAAATGAACAAGAGACACAAATTGGATGGTCACAAAGAGTATATCCAAATGTCACTCAGGACGCAATGTGAGAGATGTTGATTATTTTGCCGAAGACAAATGGCATGAACTAGGAGTCTTGAGACCATTAAAAAACGTGGAAATATTCTAATCGCAGAACAATGAAATACTAATCAATGACAGCGTAAAATTATTACCAGAATGCTTTTAAAAATAGCATTAAAAGTATTGTTTAGGAAGCAATTAAACTTAATTTCATCACTGCTTGAAGAGAACTTTCTAATGTGTTAGAAAACTACGCATCATCATCAATATATACTGAAAATCACATTTCTAATACCTTCCCACCAGCCCTAAAATATATAGTCATCAACAATATCAACAAATAAGTTTTGCACTATCATAGAACAGAATATTATTCAACAGTGAAAGTGGGCAGTTGCCAAAAATAAACTTCAAACCAGTATTACAGAGGTTGGGAAAACAACTTAATATTAAGTAAAGTATCCAGACTTGAAAGAAAGCAGACTGCCATATTTCATCAACAGGCTGCTTCCGAAGCAGCCAGGACACATCTCTGGTGTTAAAGTAATGGTGTTGGCAGTTGACAGGGACAGGTGAGGCACAGTGAAGGCCAAAGCAGCTGAGGACATCCTCGTAGAAGCAACTGATGCTCTATATCTTCGTCTACTTCTTGATTTTCTGTGAGATCATTTCCAATCATTCAGGAAATTGAAAACTTTATTTTCCTACTTTTCTGTAATTGTTTTCAAAATGTATCTAATTTAAAGAAAACTCTAATCTCAAGCTCACAATAAATAATTCAAGCCTGGTGGTGGTGGTGTACGCCTTTAATCCCTACACTTGGGAGGCAGAGGCAGGTAGATCTCTGTGAGTCCAAGGCCAACCTGGTCTACAGAGTGAGTTCCAGGATAGGCAGAGTAACAACAGAGAAACCATGTCTCAAATAATAATAATAATAATAAATATTCAAATGAGAACATTTAGATGGAAGGTTTCACCAACCAATTTCCATGAGATTCATTTGTTCTTCGTGACTTTCACTGAGTGTTGAGAGCAGAGGAGAGAGTAGGGAGGATGGGAAACATGTCTTATGAACTAGATGACTCTCGGGAATTGTTCACCAACTGGACGCTGGCATACCTAATCCTTCTCCAGTAAGCCCTTTACCAAATAATCATAATGCAAAACAGATTTATTTCCTCCCTGTCAACTTAGAAAATAATTTTTGAAAGGAAAGGAAGTGGAAGTGCTCAAGACTTTTAAATGGCTCCTTTTATGGCCCGCTACAATAAGAAGATGCCCCGGGAGTACCGTCAGAAGTGAAGTCTATTGACCAGGCCCTGTGGCAGGCTCTTCAGCTGTGTTTCCGCTGTGCCCACTCTTCTGATTCGTAATTTGAAATCCATATCATCTTCGTTGCTTTTCTATTTTAATCAAGAACTTTTCCAAATTAGATTTATTCATTTTATTTTACATATATTTTGCTTGCATGTATGTATGGTTTGTACCATATGTGTGGTTGGTGCTGCCAGAGATCAGAGAGGGTATCAGTTTCCCTGGAACTGAAGTTTTACAGATGATTGTGGACCACCATGTGAGTGCTAAGAATCAAACACAGGTCCTCTGCAAAAGCAACAAGTTCTTTTAACCACTGAGTCATCTCTCCAGATACTCCTCCATAACTTTTAAGAGACCTTATCTCCACTTTCGGAAGGAAAGGTATTCAAATATGACAGAATCTTAGTCAATTCATTTTCTGTCTCCATAGCAGATGTCAGAGTTGGTATGAGACTTACCCAGGTGTCTTATCTAGCGTCCGCATAACTGAAAGGAAGATACTATGTTTCTTTTCTGTTAAGACTCTTAGGACCTGGAACCTCTTTGTCTGGAACCTCTTTACCTTAGCTTGGTCTTGGAGGAATATCTCAGAAATAAGGCCGTGTCTTCATGGTGTGAGCACGCCATAAATAAAGAAGTTCACTGGTTTTCAGCTTGGATAATAGCAGAGTGTGTGTTTCAGTAATGGTCCCCAGCTCTTCTCTTTTGCTTTAGCCATAACATTGAGGAAATTCAGCCATAGGAAATCTTCTGTCCTTTGGATGCATGTTTTATATTTCAAAAAAAAGTATTAAACTATGCTAAATAATCATACCAAATTCCTTGCAGGAAAAAAAAAAACATTAAAAATGGGTGGCACAAATGAAAAAAAAATTGTTTAAATGTTTAACTTTCTTAAATGTTCAGGATTGTGTTTTAAAATTCAAGTGCAAACTTTTCTTCAGGAGATTAAGTTCAATTAAATCACCTAAAATCTTCCAGAAGTTTCCTTACAGAGTCTTGATTTGGGATGTATCCATAAATGTATACGTAAAGCAAATCCTAAAGCTATTAATTATGTAATTAAATGTTAAAACATAGTTGTTCTAGTTCATTGCGCATATGGAATTGATGAAATATTAAAATAAATGTTTGGCAAGCGTGTTTATTTATAAAATATAAAATTTTCAATTATTACAAAATCTTCTGTGTTTATTTCTCTAGGAACTGGAAAGGGATTACAAACAGCTTTACTTTGTCACTGAAAACACTGGTGTTTTCTCCCTTGTCATTTTTGTTTTGTTTGTGACTGTCAACACAGCAATTCCAATCAGTCTACATTCTTAGTTGGCAACAAACACCGTTAAAAAAGAAAAATGGAATGAAAATAGTCAGAGAGCCAAAAATATAGTGTTTGATTACAAAACACTAAGTAAGGGCTAATCACTGAAGTCCCCAGATGGTGGTGGGAAAGAAGTGACCTTATGGAGAAATTCTACACAGAGAAATTAACACAAAAATGAAAAGAGTGACTGCTGGACCTCAAGGTAACATTTTAGATGCTTTCATCCGTGTGTGTTACTCTAGTTGTAGGTCAAGAAGTTTAGATGAGAAATCATTAATCTGTTTTTTTTTTTAATTGAATAGATTCATGAAATCCTCAAATAATACATTTTAGCATCAAAAGTTGAATACCTCTTACTCCATACCAGGAATACCAAATAGATATCAATTTAGCCTGTACAACTAATGTCAAAATATGATTGATCCCAAGCCAACTAGAGATGTAGCTCAGTGGTAAAATGCTTTTCTGGCACAAGGAAGGCACTGCATTTAAGTCCCAGAACTGAGAAAATTAAAGCAGGAAGGAGAAAGGAGAGAGAAATATAACCAGTTTTTTATCCAGGTGTGATGGCTCACGTCTATAATCTTGGCCCTTGGGAGGTTAAGGCAGGAGGATTATCATGAGTTTGTGACAAGTCTGGGCTGTCAAGTGAGTTGTAAGCTGGCTAAAGCTACATTACTGAATGAGATCCTGTCTCAAGAAGACAATGAAGCAAGCAAACAAATAACTCTCCCCACACTCCCAGGCCAAAATGTATCCTTCCCACCTTCATGTCCACTTTATTTTAAAAAAAAAAAAATCTCACTGAGTACACTTAGGGCTGTTTATATGAACACTGCAGAAGAGGAAGCAGGAAAAAGGATCAAGGATCAAGGGATGGTCGGGAGTGCTGTGAAATGCTATCATCCGGAAATGACATAGCTGTTTTCACAAATGAACTCATAGGAGCTGTGGTTACCCACACATGACCTGCAAAAGATCAGACCAGTCAAAATTCTTGTAAGACTGGAGGAGGGACCCATCAAGCCCCACCTCTAACTGATGATCCATTGGCAGTTGATTGTGGATCAGCTAAGAGAGAGAGAGAGGCATTTTTTTCTTGTCCATGTGGCAAGAAAATGGTAACACAACCATTCCCTCAATGGAAGACCCAGAAAATCCTTACTGTCCCTTTCTATGTAATAGCAGTCAGAGCGTGGGCTTGTGGTAGTAACAATGTAAAAGCAAAACTATCCTGATTCTTCACACCAGAAATTCTTTTTCCTTCATTGCCTGTAGGTTTCATGACCCTGGTACCTATTTTTAATTTAATTACATTTGGTGTTTTATTTAGCACACAGTCACAGATTTCACTGAGGCAAATGTGTAAGGACTTAATGCTGATTGATGGAGCCCTCCAGTCTGTGCTTGCTCCCCTTTGCACTTTAGCATCACGTGTTTTATTACCCTCCCACATCCCACCTTCAGAGCCTCTTTTTCTCTCTCTCATGGGTCCCTTTCTAGTTTTCTGGTCTCTACCCATACTCACCTCCATGTAGATACACACATAGAAATAGGAAGCTCAGATCTGCACATGAGAGTGAGCACACAGTATCTGTCTTTCTGAGCCTGAGTTGCCTCCTTAACATGGTATTTGCCAGTCCCATCCTATTATTAGCTTTGCTTTTTGTTATAGTTGTCTTTAGAGGGTTCTTGCTGTCAAAGTCTTAAAGGTGTGTCCCTAATGAGATAATTGTATTCATTTCTGTAAAAAACAAACTAATACCTTTATTTTGCTTAGATAGTGTAAACTGCATAACTATAATTATACTTTGTCTGCAAGGAAAGGAGCCCTGGGTATGGTGGGGATGGGGGACGGTTGCTGTGTTTTCAATCTTTAACGTGTAGAAGCTAAAATGATAGCACTTAGGCTTAGCTTAGTATTGCTCCAATCAATACAAGTCTTTACTGTCCTTCACAAGGCAATAAGTCTTAATCAGGCAGACTTGGGAGATACAGTGAAGGGTGAATATGCTGGCTAGTATTAGGTCAACTTGACACAGGCTAGAGTTATCTTAAAGAAGGAAACCTCAATTGAGAAAATGCCTCTATAAGATCCAGCTGTAGGGCATTTTTTTAATTAGCAATTGATGAGGGTAGAGGGCTCAGACCATTGTGTTGTGGGTGGTGCCATCGATGAGCTGGTAGTCCTGTGATCTATAACGCTGAGCAAGCCATTGTGAGCCAATTAGTAAATTTTGTCCCTCTGTGACCTTGCAGGAACTTCTGCCTGTAGGTTCCAGCGCCGTTTGAGTTCCTTTCCTGATTTTCTTCAATGATGAACAGCAATATGCACATGTAAACTGGATAAACCCTTTCCTCCCCAACTTCCCTTTTGGTCATAGTGTTTTACTGCAGCAATAGTAACCCTAACTAAGATGGGGAACTATTGTGCATAACCATTAAAAAACAGCAGCAGCATGGGGCTAGAGGGATGACTCAGTGGTTAATACCACTTGTTGCTCTTAATAGAGGACTTGCATTGAGTTCTCAGAACTCACCTGGCAGCTTACAATCATTTGTAACTCCATTTCCAAGGTATCTGATGCCCTCTTCTGGCCTCCACCAGTACCAGGCATGCATAAGAACATGGGACATATACTTACATGCAGGCAAAACATCCATACACATAAGAAAGCAAAACGAAATGGCAACACACTGAGTTCTCAGTATGGAGATAGTGTCAGTGCTGGGAGGAAATGCTAACTTGGGTCACAGTGCTTAGGCTAAGGACATGTAAGAAATTTCCTTGTCTTTCAGGGTCTAAATTTCTCTAAACCTGGGTTTCTGAATCTAAGATGTGGAAATTCTTGATGCAGCTCCAGTGGAGACTAGATATTGTCTTGACCACAGGAAATCAGGCAGGACAGGATTAAGGCCAAGAGCTCTCTGTGATTCTTCTGAACCTAATACTGGAAATCATCCCCTGTACGAACTCTCTTTCATTAGCCAAGCAAAAGAAATTTACAGTGTTCTATTCCATCCCTCATGATACTGTAGACAATGAAGGCAGGCCAGGATTCCATTACCAGATGGAATAACACACAGTACTGCACCTAGAGTTTCTACCAGGGTAGCACAGGGACAGTGATGTCCTACAAAAACCAATCATGCTCACGAACTCACAAGCAGCCAAAACAGCATCCCCCAGAATGATGAGAAAGATGGAGAACTTGGGAAGACTTTTTCCAGCCACACACGAAGCGGGACTCCAGTGGTCTCTTGGAATAGCTGAGGGTCACTCTGAGAGGAGGTAATTTCACAAAATTAAACCACTAGGGCCTCATATCATCATAACTGGATATTAAAAGCAAGTGTAGCTTTAAGTTTTTGTCACAAGCTGGTGAGGTCTGAGGCTTTGGGATTATAGTAAATTTAAATATTAGACCCAAATGATGGCTCACATTTAAGCTTCTACAGCCTGGAGTTTAATTTTTGCTGGATTTGTAACAATTCATATTTCAGTTCACTTACCTTTTTGCTCATTTCTGATATAATGCATATATATATATATGCATTTCTCTTATAAAATGCTTCTGTATACAAAGGCAAAAATGAAGCAGGAAATTGTTTTTAAAAAATAACTAATAAATAAGTCCCTGAAATAGCATCCTTCTAGATTTTCATTTTAAATGCATTAGCTTCTTAGCTGGCAGTGTGACCTAAGGAAATTCATTTTATATTACTGTGGTTTTGTTTTCTTCTCTGAAACATAAGGGAGTTGAACTGGATCCTCTTGGAGGTCTCTTGTACCACTAGGATTCAACCATGAAATTTATGTTGGTGTTACTTCGTAAAATATCCTGAAGAATTTCATTGCTGGAAATTTCATACTGAAAAATATAGATTGAAAATCTCAAGGGAGGCTTTGCTGTTCTTTTTAAATGACTAAATATGAACAGTATGAATAGTTCCTAGAGAAAATCTTGAAGAGTTGGAAGTTTCTGGCCATAGGGATGAGAAAGACATAAAAGACTTCAAACCGTATTCTACTTAGTTTATGGGCCACAGAGCCATTCACAAGAATTCAATATGCAGAATAAATAACATGTATTTGTGAGAAAAACAACATGTAAACAAAGAAACATGATTTTTCTATTGAATTAGACAAGAAAGAGTCTCTTCTTTTTGTATCTTTCCACAGCAAATAGCAAATTGAAGAAGTAATATAGTTATTTAGTTGAAAAATGGAGTGATTTCTGCCTCATTATTGAGACCCTCCTGGGATGTTTTACTGAGGTATCTATATAATTATTTCTATTCACCTCTTTGCATTTATACATCAATTTGTCACTTATTTAGTCAACAAAAATGTATCAACCACATAGCATGGAGCTAGAAATCAATACAAGGAAATAATTATAGACATGGTTCCTCCCTTAAATCTGGAAGTGACAATATCCTTCAGTAACCCTCTCTATTCAAGATGAGGCTATATGTTGTCTTAATAAGGAGGTAAGCAGGTTTATTAGGCTGACCAATTAAGTATAAAAATTTGGAACTATAGCTGCTGTGGTTAATATTGATGTAATCATTACTTTTTTGGACAAGGGAGTGTTCCAACCGAGTTGCTTCCCGCAACTTTTTACCTATTAAGCAGAGCCTCCCAGTGAAAATCTTAGGATGCTTTCTGTCTCTCCCAATTAGAGATGTAGGCCATGTACAGATTGATCACCAATGTGAAACCAAGGGTCTTTGGTCCTTATAGACAAGGGCTAAATGGATATACAAAAAGCCAGCTAGCCGTAAAATAAAGCAAATGAGTATGGGAGAATCACCAAATTAAAACTACAGTCATCTCCAGTGAAAAATTTATTCTTGTTTCTATTCTTATCTCCTTGATAATGGTGCCTTGCAACTCATTTCACATGAATTGAGATGCCACACTGCTTTTTTCTTGACTCTTTATTAAATTCATAAAGATAGGAAGATTATATATCCAAATAATCTTTATGTGATTGACTTAGTAAGTCTAAATTACTGTTTTATGTACGAATCTTTAACTATCAATTATATGCCTAATTACACTTATATTTTGATAATTCATATAAAACAGTCATAAATATAGATAAACAGAAAGTCTTAAGGACAAGTCCTCTCAAAGAGAGGCTAACAGGAAAGAAATGAGGCAGGTCTCTCTCATCAGTCCCTCATGATTAACTACCATGCATGTGGTGGTACAGACCAGTAATCCCAGCAATAGGGAAGTTGAGAAAGGAGAACCCTGAGCTTGGGGCCAGCCTGATCTATATAACAGGACCCTGCCTACCCTAGTTTTATTTCTATTACTGTGATAAAAATGCTCTGACAAAAAAGCAACTTTGGAGAGAAAGATTTTATTTTGGCTCATAATTCCTGTGAGGAAGTCAAGCCAGGGAGGATTATGAATGGGGTAGTCCCATCACATGGACGCTCAAGAGAAGAGGGGATAAATGCACTCATTTTCAATCCCTTTCAGCACTGTCTACACTTACACAGTGAAGGACCCTGGCCTAAAGACTGGTGTCACACACAACGGGCTATGTCTTCCCACATTAATAGACGGAATCAAGATAACCCCTCTAGAGTGCCCACAGGCCAACCGGATAGACATACTCCCTTATTGAGACTGCCTTCCCAGGTGACTAGGTTTTGTCATGTTGACAATTTAAACTAACTATCACAGTGTGTAAATAAATATCTTTACTGATTTATTGTATAGACCTTTCTACAGTAAATAAATCATTCAACATATGACATGAAAGTAGACAGGAGTCGTATTGGTGGGTGAAGGACCACTCAAATGGGCTAAGGAAGGGTAGGTGGGGGTAGGAGAAAGGCAAACAAAATGATATAGTATCTGTGTATGGAAATATCTCTGTGTATTTCACACACCAGCTTAATCTCTTCTTTAAAGAAATAAAGCATTCATGTGCACTATTGTTTTGAAAATATGTTTCTGACAAGCTTAAAAATTATCTAAAGCATACCTTCACTCTCTCCTTTTACTTATTTTTCTCTGTAAGATGTCAATGCAGTTTCCTATGATTTAATGTTCTCTGGATTACTCTTAGCTGTTAGCCCTTTTCTTACTTTTCTCCAGACCCTAGACACAACACGTGAGTATTTGTGATTATATGGCTTCTTGATTTAGTTTCCATTATAGTCCACTCTTTCATATTTCTAATTCTTAGCAAATCCCAATCCTGAATTGCTTAAAGTCAGTAGAAAGGTTGGTCTAGAATGAATAGAGGCAAGAGAAAGCAAAAATCTGGGAGGGGTCAGATTAATTCAAGCATTGACAGTATGGTATTATTACTATTGAGGGTTTACCATCTTTCAGATTCTTCTAAGTGTGTTAATAAACCATCATTTCTATTTCATGCATTTCCTTTGAATTCATGGACATTCTTTCCCCTTGAAGATTGGGGAATTGAAAAACAGAAAAACTATATCTTTTTTTTTTTCTGGGACATACAACTAGAAAGTATCTGAGTCAGAGTCTTCCTGTAGGCAGTCTAACTCTGGAGCCTGAGTCTTAAGCACTGTGTTTTAACAACACCCTTGAAAATATGGGATCTCCCTACATCTTCCACTATCCATGCCAGGGGGCCCAAGTGAAGAATGTCAAGGAGAAAGGAATAATGGAAGGAGGTGCCACATTCTAAGGATAAGCAAAGATTTAGAAGCATCCAGATATGAATGGGAAGAAACAAAGCATTTTATCTTTGTAGCTTACTTCTTCAAGGTAGAACAAGAAAAAAAGACTATTCCGTGGGGAAAAAGAAGAATCTTTTCAACAAGGGGCACTACTGAACACCCACTTATATAAGATTAGAGTTAAATATTATTTAAAGTTAAATTTATTTAAAGTTAAAATGTATTCCACAAAAATTGACTTTAAATGGAATTAACATTTCAGTTGAATAGGTAATGTCGTAAAATTCTTAGAAGAAATCAACAGGGCCAAATCTCCATGCCCTTTGATAAGATAGCATGATACCAAAACACAAACAACAATAAAAAATAGATTAATTACATTTTACTAAAACTAAGGCTTTTTATATCAAAAATACTATCTAGTAAGAAAAAGACAGTTCAATCAATGGGTTAAAATAGTTTCAAATTATATATTTCTCTAATTCAGATGTGTTACAGAGATACACTCTGACTTTATGGGACCTCAAAGATTTACAGCTCACTTTTGTCATTATTTTTCATTATGACCAATTTGACTAATTTGAGTACTCTACTAAAATCATTGAGGTTGGCTTCCAAATTTAACTGCTTAATAAAAAACAAAAAATAATGCAATCATAGTTCCTATAATGTAATCTAAAGCTTAGCAGGTCCTTACTTTGTGCTCACACAGGTCTAAGCCCTTTTTTTAAACTTTTATTTATGGCAAAGTGATACATATGAGTTGGACTCTATACTGTTTCCCATTCAGAGACAAAATCAGCCTTAATTTTTTAATGACCATCTCTCCTTTTGTATGAAGTTGTATTATGAAACCAACTACTCTGTATGCTTACCAAACTCATATTTATCTTTTCAAAGACCGTATTATTCTGTTCGATAGCCTCTTTTCAATGAATAAAGAAAAGTGTGTACCCTTACACAATTTTTCATTGCATTTAGAAATCTCTAAAATTTCATTTCAATGAGAAAAATAATTGGCAATCTTCTTTCTCTTCAAAGATTGTTATATTGAAGTTAAATCTACAATAAAAAGAATAATATACATTTGTTCTCTGATATATTCATGTAATGAAATAACCATGTATATAAAGAATTGTAATAATTCTAATATTACTTCATTACTTGCTTGTGGAAGAAACTTTTAGAAACGTGATGTTCCAAACAAATGCCTGCTTTAGGAAGAATGATAATAGGCCATAAAAATCACAACCTATTTAAAAAGTAAAACATAAAATTATAAAAAAATGGTTTAATTAATTCAATTAAATATCATTCCATATTATAACTGCTATGAGAAATGTGTCATTTTCTTTTTTTGTCATTTCATGTATGTGTGTATGGTATTAGTGCAGATGTGTATGCTTGTTCACATATGTGAGGGAGGCAAGTTTGATGTCAGGAATCCCTCCACATCTCTTTCACCTCAGTCATTGAGGCAGTCTGTCAGTCAAACCTAGAGCCTGCAGATTTTGGCTAGTCTCTCTGGCCAGTTTGTTCCAGAGATTCCCTGTCTCGACCTGTAATTTCTGAAGCTGGTGGTGAACTATCCCATTAGTCCATATTTCATTACTATAGACTATCCTTATTTGATGTTTTTGCCTTATGTTCCACTTATTTTTCTATATTTTCTTTGTTCATAATGACTTCTTTCTTCCTTGTGGAGCTTAGTGTGAAGTAGTGTAATCAAGGGGCAAAGCCCCAATTTATTGGATCTATGCCAATTAAAATAGTGCCAGGTTAGTTTATATCTGTTTATTGTCTTTGGAAAGTATATTCTGTAGAGATGGTTTTCAAAGGGGTTTTACATTTATCGTATTGATGTTTCTCAGTGAATTATGTACATTGACTAACCTTAAAATAAATATGATTATTAAAAAGAAAGATATAGACATACCTTTTTTTACTACAGTAATAGCTTAACATCGTAGCCTAGAAAACTAAGGTGCTGCCTTATGGTATCAACAGAACTGAAAATAGAACTTGAACAGATACACTGGGTGTGATGACACTGTACTTTACCAGTATAGTTCTGGGCTTGTATTTATCCCCAAATATCCTATATACACTTAAAGAATAGTTTTCTTCATTTTTGACAATCATTTAAATGTATCTTGATCATATCCTCTTAACTTTCTTCTCTCACTCCCCTGGATCTCCCAACACATTCCGTCCCACCTTAATGTCTTCTGGGTTTTTTTTTTAATATAATGTGTGCAATTATTGTTGTCCACATTCCTGGGTGTGGGGCTATCCACTGGCACATAGACAACCTACCAGTGACCACAACCCAAAGTAAAACAAATCCCTTTTCCCCAGCAGCCATCAACTGCCCATAGCTCCTTAGCGAGGGGTGGGGCTTAATCCATGATGGAATTTTGACTGGCTTGGTCTTGTACAGGACTTGTGTAGGTGAACATAGCTGTTGTGAGTTCATGAATACAATGGTCATGTTGTGTCAGAAGACAGCATTTTATAGAGCTTCTCCCCATTCTTCAAATCTTCTATTCTTTCCTCCTCCCTTCCATGATGCTCTCTGAACCTTGGGAGCAGTGGGTTTATAAAGATATCCCAACTGAACAGTCAATGGTCACTTATTCTCAGCACTCTGACCTGCTATGGGTCCTGCAGTGGCCATTACCCATTACCAAAAGAAGGTTGTGTGCCCAAGGTTGATAGCAGCACTCATCTATGGATATAGGCATGGATATTAAGAAGGAAGTCTGGAGCCATGCCTCTTTAACAAAATGACAGTAAAAAGCTGCCCCTTAGGACAACTCTATATCCCAGTTACTTGACAAATCATCATCCAGAAACATACATTGTAAGAAGCAACAAATCTCACCCATTCCTGTATTAGCAACTTGTCACTCTTGAGCAACAGCGTTCCCATCAGTGGGGTCTGCAGAGTCACTTTACCTTCATCTTGAATGTCAATTGCAGTGACTGAGGTAGAAAAGCCACACTTTATAAACTGTTTCTTACCAAGACAGTCAATTAAACCAAAGTATTTTACAGAATTTACTGCAAAATGCCATAACAACTTCCACATCACCTCTTTTGGACTGTATCCAATGAGCCAGTCATTTGTTCTAGACATGATAATGACTTGGGGTGTATGGCTCCCCATTAATATCCTCATACAAAGCTGTCAGGAATGCCTCAAGAGTCTCCTGAAATATACCAACCACTGTGCGCTGAAGACTCAAACCATGTCTGAAATCCTGATTTGTTTGTTACCAGCCTCTAGAAAGGCAGTTTCTGCCAAATGGTGGATAAGGGACAAGATAAATTTCTAGTGACAATCTATTTCATAAATGCCATGGTTCCCAGTCTGTACAGATGAAGTTTCTTTACCAGTGGCAGAGGGAACTCTTTCCTGCAGCTCTGATGGCCAGATAGGGAGGGGAAAAAAGTGATTCTCAACAGAAGACTGACTATGATTTACTTGGCTCAGACCTTTTTCTTTTACCCTGAGTCTAAGTACAGGCCATTTTTCTGACTACCTGGCTGCCTATGCTGCCTGCCACCCAATGAAGAGCGATCAGGGCCAAGCAAAGGAAAAAATGTTCTTCCAATGAACAACCAAGCTGCGTTGCACTCCAATCCCCATTACACACATGTTTTTTGTTTTTTTTTTTTTTTTGCTTTTTTGAGATAAGGTTTCTCTGTTGTAACTCTGGCTGTCCTGGAACTCACTCTGTAGATCAGGTTGACCTCAAAGTCACGAAGATCTGCCTGCCTCTGCCACTCCACTGCTGGGATTAAAGGTGTGTGTCATATTCACCCAGCCTACATGCCTATATTTTTACAGCCAAGTTTCCCACTGAAAAGTGAACATCTTAAGCACATACATTCTTTCTCTAGACAATAATCTTCTCTGAATAATTCTCCTTGTTACAGACACATACAAATCACTTCATAATACTGCAGAATCCATTATCAGTGAAATATATGTTTTGAGAGCAAATTAAATAATTCCCCAAATTTACAAAGTCCATCTGTGGCCAAAAAGTGTTTTCTAAAATTAAGGATCCATTTTGTCCAGGTCATTGGAAACATGATTCAGGAACACGATGAGGTCTGCTCAACAAGACCATATATAATCACACATGACATATAAAAGGAAAGACTTACCTTATTGATTTGGCATTTTCTCAGTTAGGAATTAATGTGCCATACTCTGTAACCACCATGAATTTAAGAGGCTATAGAGTAAAGCAAATGTTTGATATTCAAGAGGCTGAGAGCGGCACACAACATTGTGCTAGTGATTTTTCTTGGCATATGGCTTAGATAGGCTTGAGAGCAATTAGTATTGGAAAACCTGGTGACATAAGTTCTTTTTGTAATCCATTTTTCAGTAAACATACAAAATAATAGGGTTTGAAGTAAGCACTAAGATAACTATTTTCTCACACATACACAGTCAATCATAGTAAGTACTATTTTTCAGATCAATACTGGCAGGAAAAAAAGATTAATTTTACATTTCTATTTTTAAAATAAATATATATTGGGTACTTAAAAAGATTTCTAATCCAGCCTTGCTTAAGTTTGGATTAGATACCCATTTGCCCAGGACAGATAATAACCTACAGAAATGATAGGCACTATACTTCTATTTTACATTAAAAGTTTACATGAAACAATATGACCTGATCCTCAATCCTACAAATCAAGCATCCATATTGTAGTCAAGGTTAATAACTGTTTTTCTGAACCAGTGCTCTCATTTTCTCAGTGTGCAAGAGCTAAACCTCACTTCCAGTTTCCATTGCTATTAGGCATTCTCGTCAATGAAATCTGAGTTCAAGTGACAAGTTCTGCTTTGTAGCTCTGTCTGCAAACCTATTTACTTATTTATTCTTGAGACCTTTTATTCATACTTTTTTGTCTTCTTTTTCCTGTTCCATTTCCAAAGCTATGGTTGAAGACGACGGTCTCGTCTAAGGTAAATCCTAAACAATTAAATAGACAAGAAGTTCCTCACTGTCTCTCCCATGCATTGCTATTTAAGAAGCTTTAGGTAAACTGTGATTGTTGCTGTGTGAAGGTATTTCTACAAAAACTAATATCAACGTTACAAGTATATGTGCACATTTATGCAGCTAATAAATATTTAGATCAGAAATACCTAAATTTAAAGTAGCATCTCCCTTCCAGATATGCAAAATATGCATTATATCATATGTGTATTACATTAACAACTTGAGTTTATTTATATGATATAACTATACACAAGAAAGTAATTATTCTCAGGTTATTACTTTTTTTGCTATGGTTTTGCTGTGTAGCTCTGGCTGGTCTGGAACTCAATATATATACCAAGTTGGCCTCATATTCCCAAAGATCTACCTGATTCTGCCTCTGAAGTACTGGGTTAAAGGGATGCATCCTCATGTCCAGCAACATTTTTAAGAAAGTATACCAAATATTTATATGGTTCAGCTCTAAAGCAAATAATGTCACTGATTAAAGATTTTTATATGCCCAATAAAAGAATGTTTTAATCCCTATGTTTACTTTAAAAATGAAAATAACAGCATTCCCTAAAGTCATATGAATTTTAGTAACTATAATTTTGTGGTTTATTATAGTAACATTGAAAAGAGTCTTAAGTTGGAATTAATTTTATTGCCAAATAGATTCTCCCTGGAAGTAGGATTTATAATAGAATTACTGGCAAACTCTAACCATAATGGTGCAAATGAAAAGACTGTAGCAATTGAAAATGAACTTTCCGATTTGAGGTCTGTCAAAATAATAAACTGGCTGTTTTTTATTTGGTTGATTGGCTTCTTCACTAATGCACCATTAAATATTCAAAATCTGTGCTTCAAACTAATTTTGTATCACCTCATCTAAGATTTTAAATATTCAAGGTTGTTAATCTTTTGAAGGGGCATTTATCACAGCATGATAAGCAAATGGTGAAGAAATCGGCAAAAATGAGCCTCCTACTGAGGTCTTTACTGGAATATGGGTAGTCTATAAAATGTTTGACCCAATGTATTTAGCTATAACAACTCAAGAGCTAATAAAATGTGGGTTACACAGAGACCTCATCAAAATTTAATATGAACACTATGAAGAGAAAAACTTAACTCTTGCTGACTTGGAAGCAGAAAACTTGACATTAAAAGCAAAATGAGACAAAATAAATTTAAAACCTGAAAAGATGTTAAGCCAAACTTAGCACCTGCACTTAGCATCAGAGAACTACATGAAGCCTTAAATGCTGTAGAGTAGACTGCTTTTAATAGCATTTATAGCATTTTGCAAGTTGCAAAATTCACATTACTTTTACACTCTGCCTGTAAGGTGGAAATTATTATTATTACTACTTTACAGATAAGTAGAGAAAACTAATGGATTCTTTAAAAGAGTATTTCTGTAACAAAAATAATAATTTTGAATGCTTCAGGTCACTTACCTTTGGAAATCATGTAAGAAACAAAAATAAGCAGTTTCGTCTAGTCTAAATTGCAAACTATAATTTTATGGTTCATTTAAACTACATACATAATTGTAAAAGTTTTGAAGACATTCAGATATTTAGTCAACTTCAAACAATGTGTTCAATCCAAAACCAAAGTCTTCTGTGTGATGTGTAAAGCTGTGTATAGCTACATGACTGAGTGGTTCTTTTCTGGAATGTACTAGATGAATTTGGATTAGCCATTGAAACTGATGATTAGTGATCTGTGCTGACCTCCCACATAGCAAGCACTGAATTACATCAGGAGCTATAGTTACTGTGGAGTACATGTTGTTCTTGTCCTCAAAAAGTCTACAGACTCTAGAAAGGAAAATATACATTTCTGAAGAAGAGATGGGTGGCTTCTGAGAGAGTAGGCAGCAAGCAAAACAGATTTAATTTCCTCAGTGGAGTGTTCCATTTAGAAGGTAATTTTCTATTATATCCACCACCACTTTTACTTATTTTTATTGTGTGTGTGTGTGTGTATGTCTGTGTACATGTATGTGTGATATGTGTACGTGAATGCAGGCATGCCTATGCCATGTCACAAATATAAAGCAGAGAATAACTTTTGGGAGTCAGTTTCCTCTTTCCACCTTAGGTTCTGAGGATCAAACTTGGGTCACCAAGTTTGAGCTTACCTGCCCATTGTCTCACCAGTCTGACTGTACTGTTTTCAAGTTTAGAGTAGAAAGCAGAACATTTCAGATTCAGTGCTGTGTAGCTATCATAGTTGTGGTTGGGTTGTGGCTATGAGGACAAGGCAGCTTGACACTGCATGAGGAGAGCTAAAATGAACTCTAGTACAATAGGCAAAATCTGCATGTGTATGTTGACATAGAAGCCCTTCACAGTAGAGGAGTGCATTCATATTTTCTTCCTCTCCCTTAATCCTTCCAGCTAGGTGCATAGGAGTACCTCCAAGGGATTACTAGAAGCATTGTCATAATTTCTTCAGTAGTTCATTGAGTCTTTCAGTCACCACAGGACCTAAGATGTATCAGAGTTGGTTGCAGGTACCTATGATAACAGAGACAAAATGGTGAACACAGCAAAAGAAAAGCCTTGTTCTTGTCAAGCTAATATTCAGAAAATAAGCATGTCAAATAGGAAAATAGATAGCAGGTACCAAGAAGAGCACAGTTGAGCCAGATGTAGGAAATATGAAGTGTAAGAGGTAGAGGCAAGACCAATAGCAACTTTAGATAGCAGGGCAGACTATCTAAGAAGAACTTGATGTATACAGCAAAAACATGCAAAAATTACTTTCCTCATGTAAACATGGATAATCCAGTAAATATGCCACTGTATCCTCAGAGTGAATTGGTTCTCCCCGACATCTGGGATGCAGATGTTGACCCTACTCTTGCTATTACATGGTGACTTCCAGGCAGTGGAATAACTCTGTCAATAGTTTCTGGATTATGCCAAGGGTATTAGAATTTGCTGCCCTGGTTGTATCTCCAGAATCAGGCTTTATAAATGGTACTTATTTCTCTAAATAATGCTTGTAAGAGAATAGATCTCTCAAGAAGAGTTGGAGGTTCAAGGGGAATCAAAAAACCTATCAACCTACAAAACAAGTTAAGGCATGCTGAATTAAAGAACAAAGAGCAGAGGTGAGGTGCAGGTATAGCCCAGGAAACATGTCACAGTTGCCTAGAACAAATGCTCCAATATGGCATCCAAGGAGTCTGGTTTTCTAAATTTTTAAAGGGCAGGAATGGAATTGCAGTAAGTTGGAAATTACAGTTACATCAGTTGCCAAGAATGGGACAAATCATTCACTGGTCATGGCTCACTTTAGGTCATGCATTCCAGGGAAGAATTACAACTAGTGGGAAAAGGCTTTTAATGGGATTTTTACTAACTTTATGGTGTCAGGAAGTCATCAGAAACCAGTTATGCTAAATCAGTGACCTAGGTGACTCTTTTCTCATGTCTCATGCTTCCTTCAAATGAACAAACTGTGTTACCTTATTCTTGTGACATTTTAAGTCCTTACTAAGAGCTAAAATTAATTGAACACTGAATGTTAGTAGCTCAGCACTAATTATGCTATAATTTACATACTGAGGGATAGCAAAAGATCCAGGTCATAAAGGCTTAGAGTCTAGGATGGGTGCTATCTGGAGGTATGAAGAACATTTAAGAAGAGGGACTATGTGGGAAGTCCTTGTATCCTTTGAAACCTGTCCCCAAAATGGAACTGTAGATGGCCCCTGGCTGCTCTCTGTTTATGTGGATTATTATTACAAGGTGAGTTGTTTGTTCTCCATATGGGTCCACTGTGAAATGTTACACTTCCATAGGTCCTAAGCATTAATAAATCAATTATGGACTGAATATTCTAAAACTGTAAACAAAATTTAACATTTTCTCTTTAGCTGTTAAGAATTTCAGGTGTTCCCTTACTGTAACAGAAAGCTGGTCAGTACAAGCCATGTTTTATGAATGAACTCATTAAAGATGAGATTGAACCTGGAAGACATAAAAGAAATAAGTCAAATATGGAAAGACAAATACTTCCTAATCTCACTTCTGTATGAAATCTAAGAACATTAGACTTATACAGAGATTCAGAAGGTGACTAGGTGTCATAGGACAGTGTGGCATGAGAAGGTGAGTCAAAGGGCAAAAATGTTCAGTTCTTGGATGAGTAAGTTCTGCAGACCAAATGTCCAGTACAATGACTATAATTAACAAGTATGCATATATATCATACTTGAAATTTGCTCAGAGTTCACATCTAATGTATTCTGCAAATACACACTCATACACATCCAAACACCCACTCTCACACACAGTATGATCTTGGTAATCATTTATAATGATTCATAATTTATATATTTATATATATTTATAAAAAATACAATCATTTATAATATTAATATGTATAGCAAAATTCCATGTTTTATACCTTTGACAGTTATGATTTATTTTTTAAGATTCATTTATTTACGTATGAGTGTTCTATCTGCATGTACACCTGTACGCCAGAAGAGGACATCAGACCCCATTATAGATGGCTGTGAGCCACCATGTGGTTACTGGGAATTGACCTCAGGACCTCTGGAAGAGCAGCCAGTGCTCTTAACCACTGAGTTATCTCCCTAGCCCGACAATTATGATTTCTATTTCTCAATTATAACTTAATAATTCTGGAGGAAATGTTAATAAAGAGAGATATCTGACCTTCCACAGTCATCTCCATGGATTAATCCCAAACAGATCAACAAAGGAGATAATCAGGTAGAGAAAGAGAATTTCAACACATTTTTAGTTTCTTAGAAACTTGAATAGAGTTAGGAAAAGAAGAAGGAAAAGGAGGAGGAGGAGAAGGAGAAGAGAAGAGGAAGAGGAGGAAGTGAAAGAGGAGGAGAAGGAGAAGGAGAAATGCATTTTGTTCTACCTTCTAAAGTCTAAAGAAATGTATATTGGGGCACACTGTTCTGTTGTTTTGGGAGCCTATTTGAATGATTTATTTAATTGTGCAAATGAAAAGCATCTGATATCTGTCTTTCCAAGAAGAAAAACTTCTCTGCACAGCAATTAGGAAAAATTGTCTAGCTAATAGCTTGAGATACAGTTACCCAGTTGGAGAAATTCATGTTTATTATGAATTGAAATCTCCATGACTCAAAACTATTAATTGTTCAAACAACAGCTAACTCTTTTAATCTATTGCCAATAGGAAATCAATAACTAAGAATCATGCCAAAGATAGAGGCATCTAGCAAGAGCAATTACAGGACCCCAACACACTTAATGCTGGGTCTGCACACAACACAACATCACATAGGCAGGACAAACTTCCTACTTAATCCTGCAGAAAGAATGTGAGCCCTGCCATTCAGTCTAGGGCAGCAGCTTTGGGGAACAGGGAGATAAAGACATGGCAAGAACCACGGTACCAGTCTTAGCATCCTCACCAGATGTCTCACTGATGATGATGCCAATCTTGGCAGCTCTGAGGACAGTGGGCAACGGGAACAGACCTGTAGAGCAGGACATGGAAGCTCTCTGCATCCAAACACGATGTTAACACTAGAAAGACTGGTTTGCAAATGCCCATCCAACATTTCTAGGAAATTCCAGAATAATATTTCACAAAAGCAGAGGATGCCCTAAATTTAAAATAGTTGCATTGTAGGTATTAAATACTGGTATATTATAGTTGTACCTCCTCGAGCACGGTGGTTACACGCTTCCTAGATTTAGCCTATGTTAGGGTCTAAAATTATGTGTCTGTTCACTTGGGTGTAAATTCTTCAGAAAGATAGGACTCCAATGCCTGAACAACCTTTGAAACCACTCCTGAGTCTCAATTAGCCTCCCTTAGCAACTCTCAACAGGAAAACACTTACACATTTCCTTTTTGGCTACATTTCTAAAGAGTCGTTATTTTCTCCCTAACTTCTTTTTCTCTCATCTTTATCTTTTAAAACTTAACAAAGAAGAGTTAAGTGAGATTGCTGATATTTCTGCTTGTAAAGAGAAAATGACAAAATTTACTATTTTCTTTTGCTCTGTTTAACATTTAAAGAAAAATTGTACAAACAAGTATCTAACAATTGTACTGGATTCCATGCATTACCTGCCTCAGAAGCAAAGTTTCCCAGTTAATATCAGAAGACACAAAATTATGTGGATTCCTGGATGGATTCCAAGAGTGGTAACAGCAACTACAACAGTTGATGGTAAGTGGTGTAATTTGAAAAGTATTTGTGAAAATTAAAAAATAGACTGTTCAACAATATGTTGGACTGACATTAACCTCCAGAATAGTATTTAAGAAACAAGACTTACCTCTTTTCACATCATCACAGACATTACACATTCCCACATAGGTGCCAAAGCAAAGATACTAAATACTCTTTATTAAATATTTATCTTATTATTTTTATTTGGTGTTATGTGTGTGAGTGTGTGCATATGAGTGCCTATGGATGTGCAGAACAGAAGTATCAGATCCCCTTGGAGCTGGAGTTACAGGTAGTTGTGAGCCCAATGGAGATGCAAAGAAACAGAACTCAGGTCTTCTGCAAGAATAACAAATACTCTTAACCATTAGGACATTAGAGGCTCTTCAGCCTCTAAATATACTCCATAACCCTACCTCGAAAAGTTTGACAAGTGAAAACTGTTCCTATCACCCACTATCCTTAGAGCTGCCAGGATTAGCATCCTCACCAGTGAGACATCTGGCTAGGATGCTAATACGGGTACCATGGTTCTTTCTGTGTCTTTATCTCCCTGTGCGCCAAGGCTGCTGCCCTATACTAAGGGCTCCCATTCTTCCTCTAGGATTAGGTAGAAAGTCTGTCTTGCCTATGTGATGTCATCTCTGGGAGCAGACCCATTAGCTTCTCTGTGACATGTTTATACATGCATATGACATACTTTGATCATTTCCATGCCCTCTTTGTCATCTCCTGCTCATCCCCCGTAGCCCTTCAACATTTCTAATAGTGTAAAATCCTACCTAATCCTGCAAGGATTGCGGAATCCTGAAGCACTAGGGTTAGGTATTTCTTTACCAAAGGTTCACCAGAACTGGAACAAAACTTGCATGAGTTTATGAAGGTGGAAGTAAACTTCTATAGTGAATTTTTATACTATAATAAATCTGAGATATTGCTTCTTGTAAGTCTCATTATAACTCCTTAATATAATAACGCATTTTAGAAACAAAGTCTTATGATACATAATAGAAAATGTCCTCATGGAAATTCTCACTTTCCAGTCATTTGCCATAAAGATTAACCAAGAATTTTATATCCATTTTTATTACTTAAATTTGTCCTCCGACAGCTTCACACTTATTCATTGCATTCTCTTTACTCTCACCCTATCCTCTCTTTCTTACCTTTCTTACCTCCCTCACACAATTCCCTAAAGGCCCCTTTCCCACATTCATGCCAGTTTTTGTTGTTGTTGTTTTATTTTGTTTTGTTTTGTTCTGTTTTGTGACCCACTGATTTTTACCAAGACCATCTGTGTGGCCTTGGTTTTGGACTCCTCACTGGAATTTGCTGAGCTCACCATTTCATATATAACTGAAGACAATGGCTGTCTCTCTCCCCAAATCCTTCAGGAGTCAACAGTTTAGCAGGGAGGGGGAGGGCACCTTGAGCTCTTCCCTGATCCAGGAGTGGCTTTTGACAAACCCAGGCTTATCCAGGACCGCTGTCACTGTTGTACCAGTGGGCACATCTTATCTGCTAGGCTGGCATTGTAGTTTGTAAGAGTAACTAGGGCCATTGATGACTTATCTTCTCTAGAAGCCTAAATAGAACCCTTTGGCATGATGGAAGCTAGCCAGTAGAGAGGAATCCTCCAGGTCAGTTCCAGTTTAACTAACTTCTCTATGCCTTGCAACCAAGTTGTGTGTCATCTTAGCCAAAAGGTCTTATCATATAATTCTGGGGAGTAAACCAAGAGAAGCAACAAAAGCCTGTATTCTTATATGGCACCTCTGAAGCCTCCCTGAGCAACAGCTCATAATGAGGTATCCCAAACCTGGTACTGAAGTTTTTGTTTGATAAACAATGTTTTCTGGGAGCTACATTATACAGTTTTTGGGATAATTTTTTAAACATATTTTAATTGTAGTGGATTTCCAAAAGGCTCAGTATTGAAAATGTGGTACATAACAACAATGGAGTTTTCTTCAGCTGCAAAGAAAATGAAATTTGTAGATAAATTAACAGAACTGGAAAGAAGTTACCCTGACGGAGGTAACCTAGACCCTCCGAGACAAATATAGCATGTTCTCTTTCATTAAGTATCCTGGCCTTGAATCTTGAGAATTGTGTGTTTATTAGGAGTTCCTGTAGAAGCCAGGAATCTACGATGATGTTGAGGAGCAGTTGCCTTAAGATGGGAGGGGGGTGATAGAACATAGGTGAGATGAAAGAAGAGACAGGAGATACTTGGTCTAGAAAGGATAAGCAGGATAAGGATGGAAATACCAGGAAGATAAAGCTTCAGGGAGAGAGGGTTGAACAAGTTAAGACTATGTGAAAAAAAATGAAAACCTACTACTTTATAAACCAGTTTTTTTAAATATGCTAAAAATAAGATCTTATCTTGAATATTTGCTACAAAACATTCTAGACCAGTGGTTTTTAACCTTTCTAATGCTGTGACCCTTTAATATAGTTCTTTGTGTTATGGTGACCCCAACCATAAAATTATTTTTGCTGTTACTTCATAACTGTAATTTTTGCTAATGTAAATGATGTAAATATCTAATATGCATAAGGTCATATGTAAAAGAGTCTTTCGACACCCAAGAGGGTTGCAACTCACAGATTGAGAACCACAACTTTAGATATTAAGAAACAATTATTAGATTAAAAATTACAGTAAGAGAGAAGTATTTAATCGTGCTTTCAATAAATTAAAATATAAGAAAAGGCACATTATAGGTCAATATACTTGGAAAAAATTTTATCTTTCTAGTGATGCCAATTGTTGGTTAGCTATGATATATACAAACACGTAAAACATCTAACTATGAAAAGGGCAGGGTAATCAGTAGGAAAAAGGGGCAAAGGGTATACATAGTCAAGTCTTAGAAAGGCAACTCTAATAGACTAGTAGGTATTTTACATAATGTTTTAAGCGAGTAGTAGTCAGATAATGCAAGTTAAGATAAAATAAAATAAAATATCATCTGTAGACTTGAGAATATAATAATTTAGAAGGAGGGCCGAACCTATTGTGGGAAGGTGAAGGGAGCACTCATAAAACACTGGTGGGAATATACTGTTGGCATTGCATCTCGCTGCAGCTATTAAAATTTAATACATTCCCTTTCTCTTGGCAAGGTCATTTCCAGGAATGTTTCCTTTAAGAAGGACAGCAAGAGTTGATGCTTATGGAGGCTTTGTTTACACTGAGCAAAAAACAAAGACTGGGATAAACAAAGTAAGTATTCACCAGTAATGAGACTAATTGAGCAAACGTCATCCTATGCTTTTGATATTATGCAGCCAATTATAAAGAATTGTTGTCTATACTGACTGTCTAAGGAGGATTTTCGTTATATTTTAGGAATAAGTAAACAATAAATATAGTGTGTGTGATGAAATACAAAACTTTAAATGATTCCAAAAGATTCTCTGTAAATTCAAATATCTACATATAAATTTACATATGCAAGTAGACAGTTTTCACATGTGTTAGCAGATATTGAGAAAAGTGTAGAATAAAGGCATTATGCTAAATAGGTAAAGAGAATAGGCAGGCTGTAAGAGAGGACAATACATGTGGCAGCGGAAAGATACCGTGGGGGGGAACAAATGAAAAAGATCAGTATTAAGACATGCTGCGTCAAAATACTATGTGTGTGTGTGTGTGTGTGTGTGTGTGTGTGTGTATATATATATATATATATATATATATATATATATGTATTGTGTGTGTGTTTATATTCATAAAAATGGAAATACTGGGTTACCTAAAGTCACTTGTCTTCTTAGAGGATTGTATGAAAAATAAGCACTTAATTCCTATGAAAATCTACATTTGTCCATAAATACCAAAAGCAATCTTGTCCATGGATACAAGGGTAAGGGGATCTTGAGTACTACACTGTGTGTAAATGTGGGCCAGGAACCATTAGACCACCAAATGTACTCCTGCAGTTCCTCTAGTTGGGTATCTGAAGAGATCAGGTAGCACCACATTAGCCAAATGTGACTGCTGGAGTCAATACAATCTGCTTCAATGTGTGTGTCACCAGAGAGCTCTGGCTCCACACAATGCACTTGACCATGTGCATTTCTCTTGCACCACTCAACCTCCAATCCATCTTGCTTCTCTTCATGGAAGGAATTTTGAGCTTCAATTTTTATACGGGAGAAGTTTTAAATTTCCAGGGAAATTATTCTAGTGAACTAAATTGAATTAATCCATCCCTTTTGGCAACTTAACCACAGAACCTCTACTCAAGGTTTCCTCTTTCAATTATGTGCCTTCTTTGTCTATGTTAAGATATTATCCCTTGGGCAAGGCATACAAAGAACAGGAAGCCAGTCCAAGCTATTTTCCAGGAAAATGTCTCAGCAGAGAAAAGAATCCAGTTAACTGGTTTCGTGATGCAGAGGCCAAGCTAATGTTTCAAGTGGAACTGGATTTTTGAGTCTAGCTTGGTCTTTTTCAAATGCTCAAGTCTTTCAGCTATAATATGGAAGTACATTTTAAAGGAACAAAGCTGTTAGAAAAGCTAACATCATCAGAGAGTTGTGCAGTAAGAACTACTTTGAATCCTAGCTTGCCAGAGGCATCAGGTACAACGTGAAGTGCCAGGGTAGGTGAATGTGTTTTCTGCTTGCTTATTCAGTCCTGAGGCCACCCCTGATAAAAAGTTGCTAAGTTACTGGAGACTTGGTAATAGGACTGTTATAGGCAAGGTACTAAATGAGTTCAAGGAACTCATTCATCTTATTGATTGTGCTTGCAATCTGGAGAGAAATGCACTTACTTTGAGCACAATACAAATAAACTCCTATAGCACCTTCGACGCAAATGTATCCCAAGGTGCTTTTCAGTAAAATACAATACTAAACTATACAAGCACAAGGTCAGAGACAATGGACCAGTTCAAATATATAAAATTAAAGTTTAGGGGCTAGACAGACAGGTCAGTTCATATAGTTCTCAATACATGAATAACTATATGAAGAAAGCATAAAGACCTGAATTTATATTCTTATCACCCATCTTAAAAGCTAGGTGTTATGGCGCGGGACTATAATCCCAATGATAAGGAAATGGAGACAGGTAGATCCTTTAGAAATTGCTGGCTAGTTGGTCTAACTAAATCAGTAAGCTCTGGGTTTAGTGAGAGCTCCTGCCTCAAGAGCCAAGAGCTACTGAGGACGACACATCCATTAACCTCTAGCCTCCACAACACTAGCACACATTTGCACAAATATATGCACATGTGCCCACACATACATATACAACACACATGCATTAAACATTCAAATTCAGGTTACATAAAACTTTAAATTTGCCATTTCAAGTATAAATAATATTCAAGAATGGGGGTACCTGGCCGTGGTAGCACATGCCTTTAACCCAGCACTCAGAAGACAGAGGCAGGCAGATCTCTGTGAGTTCGAGGACAGACAGAGTTACAACAGAGAAACCCTGTCAAGAAGAAGGAGAAGAAGAAGAAAGAGGAGGAGGAGAAAGAGGAGGAGGAAGACGAGGAGGAAGAGACAGAGGAAGAAGAGGAGGAGGAAGAGGAGAAGAAGAAGAAGAACAGGGGTTCATATGTACATGGTCAGGTTCTACAAGTTTTCAATATTTATCAGCATAAAGACTATACTGGATATTCATAGAAATATCCTTCAGTTGAACTTTAAAATCTGTAATTTATGAAAGGGTATGGGTGGGTATGAGTGGGAATATGTTCAGCATCCAAATGTATGCATTTACAGAAGCTTAAAAATAATAATAAATAAAAATAATATATATTTAAGAAATAAAAAAATAAAATCTGCACTTTATGATAATATCTCCTTTCTTCAAGCATGAAATCCAAGTACAAATCTCTCTAGAGACATTCATTTGGATTCAGAGTTAATTTGACTTCACTCACTTTCTTGGTTCCCTTACATCGTGGTTCTCAAATTTCCTAATGCTATGAACCTTTAGTATAGTTCCTCACATTGTGGTGACCCCCAACCATAAAATTATTCCATAAAATTATTTACATTGATAACTTCATAACTGTAATTTTGCTACTGTTATGAATTGCAAAGTAAATATATGATATGCAGATGGTCTTAGGTATGCCCTGTGAAAGAGTCACAACTCCCAAAGGGATTGTGACCCACAGGTTGAGAGATTCTGCCTTAGATAATTGCCATTCTTCTTTTTCATTCTATGTATCCTGTGCAGCCAGGCATTATCCAGATAATGGTTTCTACATCTCCATAGTAGCTTATGGCTTTGTGATGGCAAAAACAGAAGCCAGTTTTTTTTTTAACTCCCTGTTATTGAATCCACTCAGGAAAGCATACAGAAAGGTGCTATTTCCTGATATTAACACTCATATGTAACATTCCTTAAGACATGCTCACCATAGTTCTCCAAATGAGCATTGGTGTAAGATACACATCCTCCATTTCAGTGCTCCGGTTTCCAAATGAATTTGATTGTTCTGCGAGACTTGTAGCTTTTCTATCTCCCTCAAAAAAATTCATTTTTGCCCAACAACATTTCATATTGTGCTGCGTGCACACAACTATTATTAAGAGTATGGATTGGTGTATGTTTTGAACAGTCCTCCTGTACCTGGAATGACTTAGTAGTTTTGCTGTTGTCTAATTCTGCAACTTACCAAGATATCTGTTGTGCTGATCTCTTTACTTCTGCATCTGAAGTTACTATTTGGAATATGCCATGACCATTAACTTGTCAATATTTAAAAAGAACCTTGAACTTGAGAGGACCCATATTCCTAATAATATAAGAGTTTTCTGTGAGGATAGCATTCAGGACAGATTATTTATGATATTTATTTATATTTTATTTACATTCAAATATTTGTTCAATAAAAGAAGCCCAGTCACACATGACTTAATGAGGGAGTTCTCTTCTGAGAAATGTGTCACTAAGTAATTCTGTAATTGTACAAATATCACAGAGTTTAATTACACAGGCCTATGATCTAGGTCAGCTCATTGATGGGCTTCCTTGATGCAATCGAGAGATGCTGAAAAGAGATGTATGCAGTGGTGTAGTCTAACACAACATACTTTTTTTGTAGTAGTAAGGTTGCTGTGGGGGCTTAGCAAGAGAGACAAGGAGGTATTTTCATAAGTGTAAACCCTGCCAGACCTCAGCAAAGGGATCCACTGTCATGGCCCATGCCATATTCAGTTGACAATGGAACCATAAGTATATGAGCTGAGGTATTTTTATTGATCCAGAATTCCTCAAATGTTCTACTGATAGCACATGCAGATCATTAGCAATTAAAAAAAACCCACAGAAATCCAACACCTGCAAACAATACAGAATGCCCTAGACCTAGGATAGCCCCTCACCCAACAGTGCAGAAAACAATTTCAAACATAACTAAAAATAAACCTCTCCAACATTTCCCCTTTTCTGTATTAAAAAAAAAATGCTTTGCCTTTACAACACAATTTAACACTATACTAGCAAAACTATTTACAAGAGGAACAATAATGAGTTTTACTAGTGCATAACACCAAATGAAACCAAACATCTATCAAGCTTTCTCAATGTCTTTGGACAGCAGTATTAATGTCCAATTATCTGGAATGTACTCACCATCTTCTGGGCTCTTGCAAAGGGCTTGGATCACTTCTCTGGCTCTGCCCTCTGCAACACACATAGTTTGTCCTCCAGGCTCTGGCTGGCTCCCCTCCACTGCTGCTGATGTTCTTGGTGGTCCTCCCATGGTACTGACATCTCTAAGAAACTGGGCTGCACTTTCACCAATAGCCCCTCCTGGGCTCTCTTCGTGGTGCCAAGCCTCAACTTTTTTACATGACCCCTTCATTCTTGGCCTTCAACTGCTACTGAGGCTGCACTTTTACTGATTGCCTCTCCTGGCCTCTCACAGTGCCAAGACTTGGTTGCTCTTCATGACACCTTCATGCCTTCAAAATTAGTCCACCTGGGTGACTCTTACAGCACCAGGTTTGGCTACCAGCACCTTGACCAGTTCTGGAAGACAGCTTCTGTGTGCTGATCCTAAGGAAACACTTTCCAGATTTTAAGATAGAGTCTGGTTTGCAGGAAAAACAACTGGTCTTTGTCTGCAGGAAGAGTTCCTTCATGATGTGGAGTTAACACTTTTAGACAGGTTTGCAGAAAATAAAAAATTAAAAAAAAATTTTTTTAAAAATCAACTTCAGTTTAACTAATAAATTTTTGGTTCGAAGCCACAGCTTCCACAACAGCAGGAGGTCCTGGGCAAGTGGGAAGAATCTCTGGTTGAAGCAGTCTGGAATTTGGCGTTCTTTCTCACCACCACTACCAGTAAACATTCACCCTTCTTCATAGACCTCAAATACAAGCCATCAACAAACTGAGTTTATACAACAGTACACTCTGGTTTCCATTTCCATGCCCTGGCTGCCACCAGTGGCAGAAGGGACTATCAGCTCCATGATAAGGAAAAGCCTTCGAAATCTTGCTTCTTCCCTGGTCCCAGCTGAATTTTCTGTTTTTATCATGAAAACGTCTTTCTCTAAAGGCCTCTATTCTGTGGCTTTCACTTTTGAGCCCTCTTTCTCACTTAATTTTCACAATTTTCTCTTCATAGAGGCTTATTTTCCTTTCTCTACTCTTCCTTCAGGAGCCTTCAATTAATACTTTCATCTCTAGCCTCTGGTAGCTTCTCTGAGCGTACTTTACCGGACTCTGTGAGGTCTTGAATTTCTTTCTCTTCTTCCTTGTCTCCACATTGGATTAGCTGGTGTAATGTCCTACCCCATGTTGGTATGCTATTTGTAGTAATATGTTGCTGTGGAGGTTAGCAAGGATGACACGGAGGCATATTCATTGGTACAAACTCTGCCAGACCCCAACAGAGGTAACCACTGCCGTGGCAAGCACCAACCTGGACAGTGGAACCCAGAGCATCTGAGCTGAGGTGTTTTTATTGATTCAGACCTCCTCAGGTGTTCTACTGATAGCACATGCAGATCATTAGCAATTAAACAACCCCCACAGAAATCCAACACCTGCAGATAATTCAGAATGCCCTAGACCTAGGATACCCCCTCACCCAACAGTGCGGAAAACAATTTCAAACATAACTAAAAATAAACTTCCCCAACACTTTTATTCTTATAAATGGAATATACTTTATGTATAAAACATATAGTATGGAAAAGGTGTAAACCAATAAATAGCATGATGGTTTATTTTCATGATCAAGAATTATGTATTATATCTAATAACATTGCTATGTTTTTATAAGCCTGGAAGACAGAAAACTTGTTTGTGAATGCATCACCATAAACCGACAAACAATATATATTTCAGGATAGCATTACCATTGCTGGCTACCAGCAATTTTTCAGTTCTACACATTCTTATGAGATCACTAGTCCTCTAAGGACCAAAGTGTCACATGACTGTTTGTGAAGCTAAAAATGATTGAGCTGTGTGGTTCACAGCTGTTACCTCAGCACTTGGAAGACTGATACAGGAGAATTGTAAGTTCAATTCTCAAGCCTTGACTGAGTGAGCAAGTTCAGACCAGTATGAGACCTACAGAGTGAACCTATCTCGAAAATTAACAAGCAAGATAATGAATTGGAGAGTGCTCCCTGTTCTGCCCACAGACCATCAGTCACAACACTGACTTTGTCTGTGATCAAGTTGGCCATGTACTGAATTCCAGCGTCTGAATGGCTACGGAAAACTCTCTTAAAAGCTACCATGGTTCTCTCAGAAGAGTGGAGCTCCTAAATCTGCAAGTAGCATATGTGTCTTACTTTTCTAATACTGTATAACAACTGACTACAATTAGTGGCTTAAAGCAAAGCAAATGTATTCCCTCACAGTTTCCATAGGTAAGAATTCTGGGTGTGTAATGACTGGGTTTTCCACTGCGGATATTCTGCTGCTAAAATTGTGATGTTTGGTAAATCGTTGATGTTTATCTGGGACTCAGAGTCCTTTGCCTACGTTCTTTCTAATTGTAGCACTCATTACTTGCAGCTATTGGATGGACAATGGAAAGTCCCATTTTCCTGTAAACTATCAGCCAGAGATACTCCTAAATTCTACAATCTGCTTGCAATTCCTTGTCCCATGATACTGTGTGGGCAACTCACTCAAAAATCTACTTTCTTCCAGGATAACTGAAGCTCATTTTTCTGATATGCTTTCTATGATCAGCAAGACAAAACATTTATCCACAAATTCCACAAGGATTGTGGAACTAGGTCAAACCTACATGATAATATTCTTGTTCTAAAATCATCTGGAACTTTACATTTACAGACTCATTTTCAAGCCATAACTAGAATAAGTTTTGATTTAACATCTACAATAGTGACCCAGCAGCCAGGAATCAGGGAGGTCTGACTTGGAATTAATCAGTACATCTAAAATAATACCAAGTATAACATGAATGCCAATCAAGGAAACCCTGTCCCTAAAGCACCTTCAAGTAACAAATATCAATAGGAAATATAGGACCAAAATGTCAACCTTGAAATTTGCTGTGAATTATGAAATAAGATTTTAAAATGGTGGGAATTATTCCTAAACATAGTAATGAAGAGTTTTGGACTGATATGTGACCACAGTTTGTGCCAAAGTTGGTCTGCACAGAGTAGAAGACACCTGCTAACATCCCTACCATCTTCAAATTCTTTACATGGAAACTGTGCGCAGTATGAATGGGAGTCAGTGCATCAACCCACCACATGACTCAAGCCCAAGCATCCACCAGGAACTATGCACATCCCAGATTCCCCAAACTCACCTTTTAACAGTTGCTAGATCGTCCATGCACCCCAACCTCAAATACTACTCCCCTTGTACTCTTGACTGAAAGATTTTTTTCTTGACTTTTCACACAGTTGGATATTCTTCCCTTTCCAAAGATAAACTCAACCAAATCTATAGCACACTACTTTAACAACTCAGTCATATCTTTTCCCATTATGTCAAATGATAGGTCTCTTTCTTATAACCTGACATCTTCTTATATTACTCTATAAGTTCCAGCAGGAAAATCACCTTGATAATAGACTTTCTTTCTTGCTCATTACTTCGACTGTGCTCAACTAATATTGTAGAAGATCTGAATGTAGGAATGAATGATGCACAGGTCTCAGTAGGAGCCATGTCTGCCTTCCTTATTATTACTGGTGGACGCAACTTAGTAAACATCTGTGCTGTCAGATTTCTTGTGAATTTGTTAAAATCCGTAGTCCTCTCTTGGATGTGTGGCAACATTCAAACAAAACTTAAAACTGTTTATCAAACTGTACTGAAGTTTTACTACCCAGGGACTTGTGGCTTTTTCAAAGGAGCAAGGAGATACTGATAAATAGAGCAGAGAGACATAAATACAGTGGCACAGTGTGTAGATATGGATTTTGACAAGAGTTGGTCTTTAAGTTAAATCCCAGCTTCACAACATCCACTAGTTGTGTATACTTAAGGAAGGTGAATAACATCTTTGAGTCCCAATATCCTCCCTTATAAAAAGATAAAAATAGACTAACTTAAAAAAAAAGTCCCCAATGCATTTTTGTGTCAAACAGGTTGTTTTTAAGTGGCAAATACCATGATGCAAATGTGTTGACTTTCTCCAGAGCAAATGTCCATAGGGACTTGGACAACACTAGAAGACTTTCTTAGGAAGATTCTATAGGACTCTTCTATGAGATCAAAGATAGAAAAAGGCTTTATGAGAGGAAGAGAATATGGTAACATTATGTCTTTTGGAAGAGCTGGGATTGAATCACCAGGACTCATTCATTCCTTTCAAGAGAATTTCTATCTCCTCATGGCCTCAATCACAGTGAATGT
This sequence comes from Cricetomys ansorgei, assembly GCA_026225945.1. Classification (NCBI taxonomy): domain Eukaryota; kingdom Metazoa; phylum Chordata; class Mammalia; order Rodentia; family Nesomyidae; genus Cricetomys; species Cricetomys ansorgei. The sequence continues at coordinate 45,660,183 of JAMJFZ010000107.1, read as the reverse complement.
TATCTAGCTTCAAGGCAACCAACAGAGAGCTTTCTCTGTGCTCCTTCTTTCAAAAAGATAATGACTAAAGATAGTTTTAGTGCAGGGCACCTTACGGATGAAAGGATTGCTGACGATTAGTGACAGAGCAAGAGAGTTTCTGTACTAAGTCATCCCTCAGACACATGTACAAACTTTAATCCCACTTTAGCCTTCTTCAGCTGCACAAGCTGGAAGGCCAGTTAGCTGACCGAGAGAAACAGGAGGTACAAGGGAAAGAAATGAAGAAAAGAGCAGTTCTCCCCTTCCTCCAGTCATGCTTCCCTCTAGTGTCATCTCTCATCCAGGAGAAAAGAAGTCTTACTGCGTAAGCCAAGCTCAAATTTCTTGAACAGATGGTGAGATAGAACTGGGAGAAGTGAAGTTAAAAGAAGAGTAGAACGTCACACATTGCTGTTAGAAAGGCATGTAAAAGCGAGCCCAAAGAGCAAGCCAGGATTCATTCTTCCATGACCTCAGTCCCTGCCTCTAGATTCCTGCCTTGAGTTCCTGCCTTGGTTTCCCTCAATAATGGGCTGCAATTTGTAAGCTCAAATAAACCCTTTCCTCCCCAAGTTGCTTTCAGTCATGATGTTTATCGCAGCAACAGAAGCAAACTGGAACAGACACGAAAGTCGCCTGAAGTAGAAGGTGGTTTGTGAAGATGAGAAAGGCCCTGTGTACCTGAAGAAGAGGGGACGAAAGCTCTCTTCTCAATGGTGAGATAAAGATTTAAGATGCTGAAGAAAGGAATTAAAGGATATTTGTCCTATTACAAAGATGAGGGAATGCTTCATTTCTGTGACAGCTGTTCTTTATTTAATTCCAGCTCCATCCAAGGCATATTACTAAGTATCTACACGAGTCGTCTCACCGCAGTGGGGTGGCAAAGGTGTCACAATGGCCACTCTAACGATAGAGAAACTGAGGCTGACATGGTTAAATTGTTGTCACAAAACCAGTCAAATCTAGTAGGCGCTACAATTACTCCTCTTTGTTCTATTCAGTTCCAATCTTTTTCATTTTTGAAAGAAGCAGACTAGTAAATTTTATAGTGAAGAAAAAACATGCTGAGAATAAAAGGGAGGAATTTAGTAACTTCCTAACCAAATGATTTCTATTTTTCCTATAAAGAAATTAAAGTAATTTTCTGAGCTCAGAGAAGGAACATGTGATTGAAAGCTAACAAGGAGTGTAGGTGTGACAACCACTGGGGAACATACTCCACAAGAGCCACGAAATATGCACTTGATATTGAATTTCCTTCTCTCTTACAGAAAATACAGTGGTGACTGGAGAGATAACGCAGTTTGTAAAATGCTTGACTTACAAGCATGAGAACCGAGTTGCAGACCTGGAACCCTTGTATAAAAAGTCATGGTATGGTGGCATGTTTGCAATCCCAGTGCTTGGGAGGTAAAGGCAGGGACATCTCTAGGATTCACCGGCCAGGTAACCTATTAGCCTGCTTGGCAAGCATCAAACCAGTGAGAGATCCTGTCTCAAACAAAAGGTGAACAACACCTGAGGAATGGCACCCAAGTTGACCTCTGGCCTCCGCATCAATGTGCATAGATGTATACATGCATGCACCTACCTGTACACACACACAGGGTGTAGGTGGGGGAGCTCCCACACATCCCTCCATTCATACACACAAACATGTACACCACTCACCCACATAGTCAAATGGATTATACACAAACTCCCGAGCAATCTTCCTCACGTTTCGTTGATTTGACAACCAAAGCTTCTATTCAAAATTCTGGGGCTGATGATTAAAGCTTTTGTCCAGAATTCTAGGGTTTGTCGATCAAAACTTTTATTCAAAATTCTTGGGTTTGAACCCAGAGCCTCAAATATGTTCAAGCTTAGTTTGTCCTTCGGGGCCTGCTCAGAACATCTCAGCTTCAGACAACAAACCTGATGATTACAAACAAGTGACATAGGACGAGGAATGGAGCAAATCACACCTGGTGAAACTAAGTCACTGGATGCTCTCAATAAAGGACCAAACCATATTGCTTCCTTGTCTGGAGAATTGATTCATTTGTTAGCTTTTCTCTGAGATTGTTTTGTAAGGATCAGAAGACTGTCAAAACATAGCTGTGTCTTTTAAGGGAATAAATGGTAGAACAATGTGGGGTGTTATTAACCTTGTAGTCTTTTCATTAGCCTCATCTTCCAGACTGCGAGAAAACTGGGATGCTAATAAAATGCTTTCTTTGCGTTTTCACCAACCCGAGAGAAGCCCTTATTTAAATTATAGCTCATTTCATTGCCATAGTGTTGTATATTAGAAATTGATTGCCGCATTTCTTCTGTAACAGCTTCATTAAATTTGGGGAGTGCTTTCCTTTTATTCTGTAAAATAAGAAATAATAGGTTTATGAAAGTGAAATCTTTGTTTTTATTGTGTTTATAATTTCAAATAAAGAATATTGACTATAATTATAGCATTAAATTGAATCTAGGGACAACTATTATTTTCTGAATAAAATGAGATTGCTTACAAGGTTTTTCTTAAAATCAAATGTCATCTATTATCAACTTTTCCAAAGCTATCTCACATCTACTTCTAAACATACAGAAAGAGCACTGATTAAAAGTGTAAGTTATTCCCAGTTCTGTTTTGTTTGTGTTTTTTTCCTAAGATTTAGGTTTAGGTTTATGTGTATGTATATGAGCCTCTGTGAATGCATGTGAACAATGTGTGTGCAGGAGGAGTCTATGCAGGCCAAAAGATCCCCTGTAACGCTAGTTGCAAGTGGTAGAGAGACACTATGTAAGTGCTCTTAAGATGCTGTATAAGTACACCCCAGGTCCTCTACAAAAGTAGTAATCACTCTTAGCCATTGAGCTACCTCTGCAGTGATTGTTTAACATGCACTTTAACTGTAAAATAATTGCCATTTTTCTGATTAAAAAAAATCCCAGTTTTAATAAAGTTATTTAGCAAGTAACTTGGCAAAATTGTTTCCCTAAGCTCTTAAGTAACAAATTCAAGAGATTTCTATGAAGGATAAAGTTTACGAACAAAAAAGGGAGGTACGAGTTAAATGAAAAGCTATTTGTCTCATCACTAAACATCTTGAGTAATATTTGTTTGTTTTTTATAATAATGGATAATTTTACTTTTTGTTTTTAGGTTTTTTAGCTAGCATAGAAAATAATCATTGTCACCTGCCCACACTCACTCCCACCCTCTCCTACCCCATCTCCTTCCCATAGATCTGCCCTGATTCACCCACCATCCTCTCCTACCTCCCCTCTCCTTCCTATCTGTCCCAGTCTTACCTTGCATCATCGTTAATCTTCTCCTTACAACTTCAGTGTAATATAAAGTAAGCTGAAGTTATTGTTTTTGCCCTCAGAATTCAGAATCTGTGGAGAACTTTATATGGAAATGAAAACAGGGGAAAGGAACACAAAGAGACTATATTAGCATGCTCAGTATCAGGTGTGAGACCAGCTGAATCCAGAGGTGCCCAAGATCTTCCTCTGAAGGTTTTCAAGTAACAGAGATAGCAGCTGGTGGTGAGGATCCTTATCAGAACCCAACTGAAGAAAATGGAGAATTCAAATCACGGGCAGGCTGTAGAACTCTGTATTTCTTGTGATTCCCCCAAACACCATTTAATGCATTCAAAAGCTTCATCTTATTTGAAGTGTCCCCTTCATTTGGACAACAGGCCTTACTTAATGAAGCATTTATTTTTCGTAAACTGAGGAATACACTTTTCTTTATCTAATTACTATTTGAGACAAGGACTTCCCTTACAGAGGGGTGCTGAGCACAGAACAGTGGGTAGCCACAGGGTCTAACATGCGTTGTAGGCTCCACTTAAAGAGCAAGGGGGAAAGCACTGCTATAAAAACTGTTTCTTTGTCCAAAAGTGTCCTTAAACACTCTCGAATTCTGTCTTTAAGAATGTCCTCAAACATTAGTCAGACTCCGTAGTATGAAGTGGGGGAGGGATAAAAAGATAGCGCAATGTTCTTTCTGCGTCTTTCCAGAAGCAGCAGTGCCATGGATTCTAATCTCAGACAAATATTTACTAAACCTCATCTTTCTAGGAATTCAAATGCAGTCCTTACATCGTTGCCCTAGCTCTCCATCCACATAGCTGTGACTCTGAAATCAAACTGGACTCACTTGTTCTTGTGCCCAAGGAGTAGGTTACACCACGTGTATATGCATGATCACAGAGAAACTAGCAAAATCAGTGAATGATGAGAGCAATTTGAGAACAAAATGAAACCAAAGAGCAAATTTTCAGTTTTGGAAAAGTTCTGGTTGTTCAACTATTTTAATTTTAAAAGAGAAAAGAGAAGGAATGAAAAAAAAAAACCCAACTCGCTTTTCCCAAAAGATAAACAAAACTATAGGAATCCCACAAGTCAGTCTTCGAATGTCATGTGGAAGGACCCTGCTAAATCCTTAGGTAGGGGGCTTTACCTTGCCAGTTACTGTATCAAATAAGATAAGCTTACATTTAAGAATAAATACTTAACCAGAAGGCATAGAATTTTGGTTTTGTGTCCCCCATATTTCAATGGTTAACAGATCTAAGCAGTACTGAATGTTTGGAATGGAAGATGAGAAGGAATTATTGATGCCTTGTGTGGGTCTGTTGTCTGTAAGTGCTGGAACCTTCTTTTTGGCACCAAGTAGACATTCACTCACAATGTGCAGAGACTGTGATTATCTGGCATGACATCTAGGGGATGATGAATTTAGAAATAAATTCTACTCACTTTTTCTGTGACTTAGAGAAACGTAGAAGTCTTATGTCCCACATATGGATAATGTTCTTGGAAACAAGGGGAAAATATCTTGACTATTTGGCTTGGAAGATCTTTTTATTTTCAAATCACTTCAAAGCTTATATTATAAATATGAATTCATCCTTATGTAAAGTTCTGAGAGCTCTGTATGCAAATGAAAGAAATGTGGACCTTCAGAATTGTATTTAAGAGTCTGGAGATGTCTCCTGGATGTATGCATATTAGCTCCAGGAGGTACTCAACAATATTAATATTCAAAAGCCTCAAATGTGTGTCTCTCTGTTGGCTGGAAAACCAAACTGTTTATTACTTTGCTGACAAAGTCCTTACAGTCCTATTCATAGAAATAATGAAAACCAAGAAAATTTTAAAAGGTGGAATTTAGAGATATATAATAATTTCAAAAATGAATTCAGGAAAAGGAACTCCATTTGTGAGCTGAAAGATACTCACAAAGGTGAAAAGTGGCCAAATGGAGAAATTGCTATGCCAGTATATGATCTGGGATATGATAATTGTACATTTTTTTTCCCAAGAGAGTCCTGATTTTGTTTTGTTTGACTTTTGTTTTGTTTTGATTTGTTATTGTTGTTTAGGCAGATACAGTTTCCTAAAAGAAGAGACACTCTGAGGGTGGGAATAGACTGGTGAGCTGGGAGAAGCATCTGCTTAGAAGCTAGGAGGTGTGTGCTGGAAAAGTGGTTCAGTAGCTGACTACATCTAAAATTTCTAAACATGTTTACTCTTTAATATAGCTCCAAACACAAAAAGAATGAAATATTCACAATCCAAACTATCTGGGCTGATTAGTGTTTTGTCAACTTGATAAAACCTAGAGTCATCTGGAAAGAGGGCATCTCAGTTGAGAGAATCCCCCAACCAAATTGGCATGGAGGCCAATTTGTAGGACATTTTATTAGCATTTGTATTTATCATCATCATCATCATCATCACCATCATCATTATTATTAATGGTTCATATGGGAGAACTCAGCTCCCTTTTGGTGGTGCCACCCCTGGACAGGTGGAGCAGATTGTATGAAAAGCAAGACTGGTAAGCACCATTTCTTCATGGTCTCTGCTTCAGTTCCTGAGTCCAGGTTCTTACTTTGAGTTCTTGCCCTGAATTCCTTCATTGATCAATGTGATGGGGACTTGTAAATCAAATAAGTGTTTTCCTTCCCCAAGTTGCTTTTGATCATAATATGTATCACAGCAACAGAAAGCAAACTAGCACACTATCTTTAACAATTTATTATGTACTAAGAATAAATTATGTTACATGTATAGAAGCATTCATTTAAACACATAAGAACTGAAGTGTTTCCTGTATTCTAGTCCAAATCCATGTGCTTATCTAGACATGCACATGTGTTTATATATGAATTATGTATATATAAATTCACATCCAACTTTTCACTTTTTTATTAATAACTGAAATATTCTGTCACAAAAGACTATGTGTTCCTAGCATTATGAGATAGAGTCTAAACTTTTGCTAGTTCTTGGACACAGTAGAGTATATATTAAATCTATAGATTTTTTTAATAGTGCCATGGGTATACCATTTATAATTTGATCTCTGCTTTGCATTCTGTCTTGGATATTTAGCTACTATTTTAAGATATTTAGTTCTAATTTGTTCATGTTGACTTCTGTGTACAATTGCTTCTTATGATACTTGCACATTTTCAAATATTCTCCCCTGTGAGAAATTTTTCCATTCTTTAAATCATTTGCAAGAATTTTTCTAGAGTCATTACCAGTAGTTAAAATTCCCCAGTGGTGATGAGGTAGTTTTATCATCACCAGAAGCTGTCAGACTACTCCACAAAGTGATTGCATGCCTTTTACTCCACCAGAAGTGACTGAATCCTCTGAGTCTCATATTTTTGTCATTGGTGGTCATTGTCATTGCCTCTTCATCATCAGGAGATGAACAGACTTAAGACAGTGCATGGTTTATTCCATCTTCAACTATCTGATTTTAATAATTTTCAAAATGGGACTTTCATTCATTTTGAAACTGAGAAAATATTTCATTCATAATAGCTTTTTTTAAAAGTACCTAAGATAAACTTAATGAAAAAGGTTAAAGACTATACAAACGAGATGTCAAGGCTCTGAAAAAAGACACTGAAGAAGACAGCAGATGATGGAAAAGGTGTCTATGATCCTGGATAAGCAGAAATAATATTGTGAGAGTGGCTACATTAGTAAATGTAACCCACATATTCAATGAAACCTCATTAAAGTTCTAATGACATTCTTCACATTGCTAGAAAAAAAAAATCTTAAAATTCATATAAAAACAGAAGCGACCATGGATAACCAAAGCAACCTCTAGCAGAAAGAATGTTGCTGAGGGTATCACAATATGTGACCTCAAATTACACTGCCGAATCAGAGCAACAAAGACCATGTGGTGCTGGCGGAAAAAAAACAGACATAATAGAGGACCTAGAAACATATGAACATACATAGATATGGCCACTTATATTTTAAAAATGCATTTAAAATATACATTAGAGAACTTGGTACAGACCCAAGGTCTCCCTAGCCATTTCATTTGTGTCTCTCCAGACTTACTCTTCCTTCTACTCCAGCCTGCCTGCTTCTCCCACACTACTTCCACTCCCTGGGGACTCTTCCTTTTGGTGCAGACCATGGTCCCTGAACTTCTTTCTGGCTGCCCCTCACAGCCTTTCCTCCTAATCTATTTCCATCCCTCTGTGTAAACTGAGACCTGGAGAACATAAAAACTGGATATCAGGGAAACAAATAACCTGATTAAAAAATGGGATATAGAACTAAGCAAAATTTCTCCAAAGACGAAACACAAAAGGTTGAGAAACACTAATAAGCACTCAATATCCTTAACCAACAGGAAATGTGAATCAGAACTACTCTGAGATTTCATCTTACTCCAGTCAGAGTGGCCAAGATCAATAAAACAAATGAGAGCACATGCTAGTGAGAAGGGGGAAAAAAACATGATAAAAAATATTGAATAACATTTCTTCAATAAAAAATGAATGCAGTAGATAAAAGACAATTTAGTCTGCAAATGATATTGTAAAACTGAATATCTGCCTGCAGAAGAATGAAACTAGATCTATATCTCTCTCCCTAAACAAAAATAAATTCAAACTAGATTAAAGACCTTAATTTAAAACCTTAGAAGCTGAAATAGCCAGACAAAATCACAGATAAAACACTTCAAGATAAAAGTACACACAAGATTTTTCTGACGAATGTAGGAAATAATCCTGAGACTTGATTAAAGGAGTTACATGAAATTAAGAATCTTCTGTACTATAATCTTTGCCAGCTACATCTCAGACAGAGGGCTAATGTCTAAAATATACATACCCGAAAAAAAAAAAGCAGCAAAACAACAACAACAACAACAAAACCCCTACTAACAAATAACTGGATAATGACCTAAAACAGTTTTCAAAAGAAAAGCCACAAAACAGGTGAAATGTCTCAGTAGGTAAGTGTGCTTATGATGAAGACTGAATGTTCTGAGTTTGAACCCTGGGACCCACATAGTGAAGAAGAAAACTGACAATCTTAAGTTCTCTGACTTCTACACATGTGCCATGGCATATACACGCATGCATCATATGCATGCATACACATAAAAAGGAATAAGTAAATGTAATAAAAATATCTTAAAGCAATATGAATGGCCAATACATATTTTAAAGCATGGCCAAACTTTTAAATCATACAGGAAATGCAAATGCAAGCTATTTTGAGATTTCGTTTCATTCCAGTTAGAATGGCAGAGAAAGGGGGAGGAAGAAGAAAGGAGGGGTGAGGGAGAGAGCACAGATTCTGGCTAGCAAGTAGCAAGGATGTGGGGAAACAGAAACATTTTCTCACTCTAAGACACCCACCTAAAGGATGCTATATCTTACCACAAAGATACTTACATGCCCATGTTTGTTGCTGCTCCTAGATTCATAAAGACTGCAGGTTTTCTCCCATATGTGAACCATTTTCATTTCTATCATATACATATATATATAAATATATATTTATTTATTTATTTTGTTTGTTTGTTTTGTTTTTCGAGACAGGTTTCTCTGTTGTAACTCTGCCTTTCCTGGAAGTCACTCTGTAGACTAGGCTGGCCTCTGATCTCGAACAGAGATCCACCTGCCTCTTGCCTCCCAAGTGCTGGGATTAATGGCATGCACCACCACCACCTGTCTGTATGCTAATTTTGAAAATAAACAACAGATAAAAGTGAAAATTATATCTTGATGAAAACATATCTTGATTTGAGCTCTGTGTGTATTTTAGGTTATACTCTATCAGTTTAGTAACTTTGTTCATGTTTCTTAGTTTCTTCACTGATTAAGTAAATAAAATGATACCAACTTCACAGGAATGGATTAAACGACCAATAAGTTAACATGGGTAAACTATTGACAACTCTACTTGGAGCAAGTACTATGGAATTTTACACATTATTATGAAACACTTAATACATGTCCAATATTCCATAGTACTTGAAGATAAAACTTGCATACCCTTCCATTCTAAAATAATTCAAAATCTCACTTCTAACATTTAGAATTGATGATGAAGGGTGTTTTGTGGGGAAAAAAAAGAGAAAACTAATTCAAAAATTTCAGGAGAATCAATAGAAAAATGTAATTTAAAAATTCTGTACACATTAAACCTAACTGGTGCTGCTTTTTCATTTCATTGCTATAGCTTTTAAGAATCAGCCATTGGTGATCACATGGAAACTTCACCCAGGGAGAAGTAGAGAGATGGAACTAAACTAAATGCAGAAGATAATAGTTTCCATTTATTAAGACTTGACTTGGTGCCAGGCACTGTTCTAAGCACTTTGTGAACCTAAATTCATTCTCTGGACTCTGAGAGGTCCTCTTCAGGTTGGGCTAGAGTCCAGATGGAAACTAGTGTCCCTTGCTTCATTTCCCCCAGCAGTCCACAGGGCAAACTGAATGTGGAGCAAAGAACTGGAAGCAGATTCTGCTTCCCAAAATACCACTGCTTTTGTTACTTTTTTTTGTTGTTGTTCTCTAAGTAGCTCAAGAGCCACGGGGGAGGAGGGTGGCTCAGGGTAGCAGGAAAATAGAGGGACACTGGTATAAGATAAAATGCTCAAAGAAAAGAAAACCTTTCATGAGACAAAAACTACCTGAGATGGGAGTGGCTTAATAAAATTTACTCTTTGGCAATGTTATACATGTAGATAGCCTATTCTGATTGCTGTTACTTCAACCTCTCATGTCCCTCCATTTCCTCTTCACCACCCATAATTCCTTACTGATATCTTTCCCACATTTGTATCCTTCTGGGTTTGTGTGTGTGTGTGTGTGTGTGTGTGTGTGTGTGTGTTTTGCTTGGTATTCCAGTTTGCTTTCTGTTGCTACAACAAACACCATGGCCAAAAGCAACTTGGGGAAGGAAAGCATTTATTTGGCTTATACCTCCATATCACAGTCCATCATGGTGGGAAGTCAGAAGGGGAACTCAAAAAGAAAGAACCTGTAGTTAGAAACTGAAGCAGAGGGGCTGGAGAGGTGGCTCAGCAGTTAAGAGCACTGGCTATTCTTCCAGAGGTTCTGAGTTCAAATACCAGCACCCACATGGTGACTCACAACCATCCATAATAGAATCTGATGCCTTCTTCTCAGTTGTAGGTGTATATGCAGATAGGACAAAATACATAATTAAAAAATAACCATCCCATTTGAATCATCAATCATTAATCAATAAAATAACCTACAGACATTCCAAGAGGTCAATCTGATGGAAGGCAGTTCTCAATTGAGGTTTTCTCCTGCTAGGTGTCTCTAGCTTATGGCAAGTTGGAAAAAAAAAAAAAAAAAAAAAAAAGCCTTGGTTGGGCTTGACCAAGGCCTTGTGTGTGACCATGTGATTGGAACTAACTAACCATTGGAGCTGAAGATAATGGCTGCTCCTCTCCCAGAAGCCTAATACTAGCCAACAGTTCCACAATAAGTATTAGAGTTCCAGGAGTCCCTCCTCTATCCATGATTGACTGTTGAGAAGACATGTCTTGGTCAGGGTTAACACAAGTAATTACAGTTGCCATGGGTTCATGATTATATTAGTTATGTGGTATCAAGAGGATGGGGTGGCCCTTCCTATTTTCCTGCTCTTACATTTTTTTCTTCCCATCTTCCACGAGCCTTAGAGAGAGTAGTATAAGTAATGTGTTTAGAGCTCTCATCTCTCACTTATTCTTGGCATCTTGGTACAAGCATGAGTCTCTACATTGACCACCGTTCAGTATGAAAAGAGGCTTCTGATTAGGGTTGAAAGTAGTCTTTTTCTAGGGGTATAAACTTTTAGAAAACAGTTGATGGTTATGATTATTTAGCTTAACATAAGTAGTAAATTCCCCCGTAGAGCCTATGACCTCTTGAAGCATGAGTTGTTGCTGTTATTGGTTTTGTTTTAGTCAGATGTACAGTACAAAGCATAAGTTCCTTCCGTGAAGAGCAATTGGTTACCTTCATAGCTATTATCCACTATTGCACATGTGGGTACCTTTTGCCTGGCAGGTTGGTGTTGTAGTTTATAGAGTTAACTTCTGGGATAAAACTGGTGATGTCTTTTCTCCCTGAAGCTGCCTGTATAGCACCTTTTAGCACTATGAAAATTAGCCAACAGTGAGGAAGTTTCCAGATCAATTCCAGTTGGATTTCTCTATCTCTTACAACCATTATGTGTGGTATCTTCAGCAGTGGGCTATTATTACCTGCTTCTGGTAGACAACCAAGCAGAAAGGAAAAGTCTGTATTATTTTGGAAGGCCTCTGAGGCTTCTCTGAAGAACAACTTCTATCTCTGAGATTTTATGTTTAGTATCTTTTCTGCTTCTAGAATAAAAATTATCTAACCAATACAGACTACTTCCCTTTAAATTCTTCTTTTATATTTTATTAGGTTAGACAATTAAGAGGTTTCTGTAAAGCTTTTTCAAACCTTCTTCATTTTGGTTAACCCTTCTCCTCCCACAGTCTCATCTCCCCCTACTCATAGATTTTTGTGCTCTGCTAAAATAGCATACTTCATCTAGGATACAAAGGCACATGTGGGAATATAAAGGTGAAACAGCAACATTACTTCCAGTGTGGGAGGAGCTGCCTGGTGGCCAGTTACATGAACTTGGTAATGAAAGGGCTCAACTGGACTCATAAGGATCTGTCCAGAATGGTTCTGTTCATTACTAGGGCTAGGACAATTGTACAGGACAGTCATTGCCCTTTGCATACCATTTCCTGCTTCAGATCTCTTCAAGATCTCTTCTCTTCAAGAGATCTTCTGCACTCTTGATGGTCCATTTAAGAAGTAGTAGTTTAGGTAAAAACCGTTGTAAACCATCTTCTCCTTTTTAAAACAATAATATATTTCTCCTGGATTCATGGAAGTGGTTTAATGTAATCAGTCATTAAATCAAATGGTAATCACATGAAAACCACTAAATAAAATTCAAAATGTTGTAAGCCAAACATGGTAGTATATACCTATAACCTCAGAAGTGAGAGGGTTGAACATGAACTCAAGTTAAAGGCCAGCCTGGGGCTATAGTTAGATTGATCCTGTCTTTAAAAAGTAAAAATACAAACTGCTTAACACTGGCAGGTAACAGTGGGTTATAACTATTGGCTCTTTTGTAGACTTTTGGTTGATTTTCTACTTTTCTGGCTATTTTGAAGACTTTTCATGATTTTTCATATATTATGAGTTTAATTACAATATAATACATAAATACATTTAATCAAATAATATATAAGACACACTGAATACATTCTCTAAAATCTACATTACATAATGTGTTGGCTAGTTTTATATAAACTCGACACAAGCTAGAGTTATTTGAGAGAAAGGACCCTCAATTGAGAAAAATGTCTCCATAAGACCAGGCTGCAGACAAGCCTGTAGAACATTTTCTTAATTAGTGATTGATGTGCGAGGGCCCAGTCTATTGTGGGTGGGACTATCCCTTGGCTGGAGGTCCTGGGTTCCATAAACTGAGCATGCCATGGGGAGCAAGCCAGAAAGCAGCACTTGTCCATGGCCTCTGCATCAACTCCTGCCTCCAGATTCCCATCTGGTTTGCATTCTGGTCTTGACTTCTTTCAATGATAAGCAATGGTATGGAAGTGTAAGCCAAATAAACCCATTCTTCCCCAAGTTGCTTTTGATCATGGTGTTTTATCACAGCAATAATAACCATAACTAAGATACATAATTAACACCAAATATTGCTATTAATTTTTTTAACTATGTATGTAGATGGACATGTCTGTATATAGGTATGTGCATGTGAATTCAAGTGCTGGCTGATACCAGAAGAGGGTTCTGGATCCTCTGGAGCTATAGTTACAAGTATCTATGATCAGTCATGTGGGTTCTGGAAACCAAACTTGGGTCCTCTGGCAGAGTATCAAGTGCTCTCAACCTCTGAGCCATCTAGCCATGCCCTGTCCCCATTGCATTGATGAATGAACTCATTAAAAATTATACTGGAAGAAAGTAAATAATAGGATACATTTTACTGATAACATATTAAAGTCATATAAAATTGTGTGTATTATTCCAGCTGAATGTATAAAATTGTCAAAAGATGGGAATATGGCTCAAAAAATAGAAAATGAAACATATAAACACATTTATAAAACATGAAAGCAAATGCAAATTAAAGTACATCCCCTTTTCAAATCTCTTCAATTAGGAAAAGATATTTTAAATGATAATATCTCATGCTGGCAAGGGAATAAAGAAATGGTATTCTCACACATCTCTGATTGCATTTTTAAATGCTCCAACACTTTAGGAAAGTGATTTGGCATTATATTACAAGTCATAAAAATATTTCATACTCTTTGTGCCAGATCCCCATTTATGTAAATCTGCCTTAAGGAAATACTCCAAAGCAGGAAAAATGTTACAAATTTAACTTGGCATTATTTATTATAGCTACAGATAGAAAAACAATTAAATTCCCAATGATAAAACAACTGAAGTTTCAGCACATTTAATCATTAGAATATCATGCATACAAACAGAATTAGTCACCATAAACATTGTGGAGCAATGTGTAAAGTGCTAATGGCATCAATGATAAATGGATAACTCCTTATATTTTTGGAGCAATTATAAAAATAAATTAAGACAAAGCGTGTGACTATTTTGAAAACCCAAATTACTTGTAAAATTCTACAAAAATAAGTCTATGTGTGGGAAAAGATGAAAATATTTACCAAATGGCTGTAAGCACGATAGAATTTCATTTTTATCTTTCTACACAATATGTATAGACAGAGGCACTTTATGAATTCTAAATGTAACCTATACAATGTTTTAATTATTTGTATTAGCTTAAGCAAAGATTGAGTACAACACAATGGGAAATTTCAGAGTATTTTCTACACAGTAATTTGATCAAGAGAAAATGGAATTAATAAAGTACTGCTTAGAAACTATAAACAAAATATTTCATAACTATTCCCCATTCCCCATTTGTAACCATGGGGTCTAATAGAAATCAAAGTAATGCTTAAAGTTATAGCCCTAAATCTAAATTATATATATATTTTATTATTATTATTATTATTATTATTATTAATCAAAGAATGTTTTGAACATACACCTCAAGTAGAACCAAGTAAGGGAGACAGGGGGAAAAAAGAGATGGGAAGGAAGAAAGGAGAGAGGAAAGGACAGAAAAGAGAAGGGGAGAGAGGGAGGGAGGGAGGGAGGAAGAAAGAAAGGAAGGAAGGAAGGACTAAAAGGCAATTCTTGCTGACAAATTTTGTAACAAAGTTAGGAGCACATAAAAAGGAAAACTTAAAAATATATGTACAAAGTATAAACTCTTTATTATTAAATCTAGTAGAAATTATTAAATTACAAAAATCTCTTTGCATCCATTTTCCCTTTTCAAAATCTGTCTTCGATAATGAGCCTCATCAGAGCTGTGCTGGACAGTTTTATGTCAACTCAACACAAGCTAGAGTCATCAGAGAGGAGGGAGCCTCAGTTGATGCAAGACTTCCATAAGATCAGGCTGCAGACAAGCTTGTAGGGCCTTTTTTTTAAATTGGGGATTGGTGGAGAGGACCCAGCCCATTGTGCTGAAACCATCCCTGGGCAGGTGGATAAACAGTAATGTGGAAATGTAAGCCAAATAAACCCTTTCCTCCCAAGCTGCTTTGGTTATAGTGTTTCATCATAGCAATTCTAAACCTAACTAAGGCAAGACCTAATCATGTAAAACATTGTGCCCACAATATCACTTTGGGATTTAAAATCAGTGCAAACTAGCATACTACACAGTTTTATATCTCAGCCCTGTATGACCTCAAAAGTAACCAAATTCCCATTTCCTCATTCATAAAGTAAATTTACATTGAATTCTATTAAATTGTTAATATTTCATACTACTTGACCTATTAAAATAGCTATTTCTTAAGATTTAGTCTTATGACTCTGTGTTTATAAAAAGTCATAACAAATATTTTAATCAATAACTTTGTACTGTGAATTTCTGGTAAAATGAAGCTACTCCCAAATCAGTATTGAAATGGAATGGTACTCTGTGCTTGTTGAGAAGATTCTTTGAGGACTCCAGAGAATATAAAAATCTACAGGTTCTCCGGTCATTTGCATAAAGTCACATTGAATTTGTATGTAACCATGTAACCTTGACTTTGCTTCAAATCATCCCTAGACCACTTACCACACTAAACACATTATGAATACTGTGTAAATAGTTTTGCACTATATTTGGGGGAAAATAATGACCAAAAATTCTACACTCCCTATAGACACAACATTTTCCTTAAAAGTCTTTTGATTCATGTTTTGTTAAATACACCAGTGAAGAATTCACACGCAGAAAGAGCTAACTATAATTTCTTCTTTTCTTTTTGGAAAACAAACCCTCTGACTCTTTGTTTGCAATAAGAATGCAGGCATCCTTTCACTCCGTGAATCAGTGGCTAATAGAGTTTTCCACACCATCTCAAAGGCATACTAAATGCTGTTGTGTTTGTATATTTTATATAGATAGATTTAGGTTTAGAGATAAAATGGGAAAATACTAAATGCAAGAGCAGAACAAAGGCCTTACTTGAAATACACCAATGGCTGAATCACAGAGTAAGATGCAAGGGATAACAGGCTGAAAACATGGCTCAGCAGTCAAGAGCTCCTACTGGCTTTACAGAGGACCAGGGCTTCTTTCCCAGCAGGACATGGCAGCTCACCACCACCTGTAAGTCCATTATGACAATGCAGCACTCTCATCAGGCCACCATAGGTTCCTGCACATAGACATTTAAATTAATAAATTAATCTTTTTTAAAAGAGTCAAAGGATGAGGATGACCTAAAGAAGGAACTGATTTTTTAACAGTTGTCAACCTGATTTACTACAACTAATATCTAATGACAGAATTTCATGCCTACGTTATTTTCCCACAGTTCCTTAGTAGAAATTTATATTCTATTTCTCTGGTATAGGAAAGGGAGTCTTTTCATCATCTAATTGTATCCAAAACATAAAATAAAAAAAATTGATATAACAACGCATAGCCAAGAATAACGAGAAATAATGTTACATTGATATTATTAATGTTACCGAAGTAAAAATAAAATTAGCGACCAACAAGAAGGACGACCTAAAACCTCTTTGGGAATTACTTTTTAAATAATCAATACCTTTTCCAGTTTGCTGCCAGATGAAAGATCTTCACCTTTAGCACAATAGGGAACCTATATTAACATCACCTCTAGACTCACTTTTCCAAAGCCAAAGGGTTCAAGTCAGTCTCAAGACTGTGAACCTAACCTCATATTTGTACCTGCTAGCTGTGCCCTGCTTTAAGACTCTTCTCTTGAAATCTAAATTTTCTTTTTTATATATTTCTTACCATTTCCAATTTCTTTCTTTTCTTGCTATATATTCTCCATATAAAAACAACACATTTAATCATGGAATTCTCATGTAGACATTTCAAGAGACACTTTTTATCATGGTCACCATCTCCCTTTACCTTCCCTGCTATATCTCTAGATCACTTTATCTTCTGAAATAGTCCACCCTTCTTGCTTGTTTGTTTGTAATGTAGATTTTGCTTAGAAAAGGAACACATAATATGTGTCATTCTGAGTCTAGCTTATTTTGCATAGCATGGTGATCTGAGGTCCCATTCCATCTATTTGCCTACAAATGACATAGTTGTATCCTTCTTAATGTTTGGATAATAATCTATTATGAACGTGTATCTCACTGTCTTTCTGTACTCAAGTTGATGTACACTGTATTAGTTACTTTTCTGCTGCTGTTATAAAAATACCATGACCAAAAGCAATTTATAGAAGAAAGGTTATTTTGTCTATGGTTCCATAGGGATGAGTCCATCACAGTGGAAAGGCATGACAACAAACCGCAGGCATGGTGGCAGGAGCAGGAAGCTGAGAGATTACATTCCCATCCACACACAGGAAGAAGAGAGAGTAAACTGGAAATGTCACAAGGCTTTTAATCTCAAAGCTTACCCCCAGTGACGTACTTCCTCCAGCAAGGCCACCACCTAAAACTCTTCAAACCCTAGAAACCAAATGTGCAAAGGAACCTATGGAGAATGTTTCTCATTGAAACCACCACATACACAAGGCTGATTCTATGTCACTATTATGAACGATGCTACAATAAGCATGGATGTGAAGATACCGCCATTGTGCGCTGACTTTGATTCCCTCAAGTTTATGCTGCTAGTGATAAGGCTGGACCATTTGGTGCTTTGACATTGAGTCATCTGAGGGAGTTACATAATGATTTCTACAGAAGTTAGACCAATTTCCTTTCCTGCAGGCATGAAATAAGGGTTGTCTTTCTGCAGTTACTGTTGTTTCTCTGGCACCCTCACCAGCAGTTGTTATTGGTATTTTTGGGTTGTTTGCTGATGGCAATACTCTGGCTCAGATGAACTGTAACCTCAATGTAGTCTTTATTTGCATTCCCTGATGGCTCTAGGATCCTGAAATATTTTCATGTGTTTACTGGACATTTGGATTTCTTTTTTTTTTTTTTTTGAGCACTATGTTCAATTCAGTTGTGCATTTACTGATTTATTATTTGGTGGGATCACATGTCAAATGAATAGCTGGAGAGGGTAACCTTAAATGTCTACTTCTCACATGCTTTGCTTGCTCTCCCTTTTCTGTGTTTATTAATACTAAGATAGTTTAGTATCTATATTTCCTATTTTTTTTCTCTGTGTGTAATTGGAATAGTCACTGATCTAATTCCTCTTTCTACCAAAGTTTGTTAAGCTATTCATTCTATCTGTTCTACCACCTAAACTTCAAAGACAATAAAAACAAGAACAATATTTAGTTTGCTTTTGGATAGCCAATGCCTTTCAATGCAGAGTTCGCCAGATAATAAGTGCTTAATAAATGTTTATGAAATGAATGAATTGACAAAAAAAATCAATTTAAGTTTTATTTATTTATTTATTTTTAGTTTTTAGTTTTTAGTTTTTTGAGACAAGGTTTCTCTGCTGAAACTCGGGCTGGCCTCGAACTCACAGAGATCTACTTGCCTCTGCATCCCAGTTGCTGGGATTAAAGGAGTGCGCTACCACAACCCAGCTGTGAGCTTTTTAAAAAAACAAACACTACATGAAGTTCTTTTAAATGCTCTGAAATATTTTTTGGAAAGAATATATACATGGATGAAAAATATTTTAAATAGGAACTAATTTATACATCCCCAAAACCAACCACCTAGTTAAAAAACTCACAGAAATATAAGTATATACACTGTAAAATACCTAAAATTACAGCAACTGACCTATCAAGTGCTGCTGAGAACTTGGAAAAACTGGAATTATATACTTAGGGGGAGGGGAAGTATAAACTTATACAGAAAATGGTTTTCCATTTTCTTACAAAGAGAAATATGTATGTACCATATGACACACCCAGAATATTTGTAAAAGAAAAGAAAAGCACCTATCCATATAAAAAATGATATATGCAAGTGTTTTAACCAACTTTATTTATAGAAGAGGATATTAAATGTTGGTGTGATAACTTGCTATAAAAAGCATTGACAAAGCTTTAAAACAATTATGATAAGAGATATTGTTATACTATTGCTCTAGAAATCAGAGATTTACGGCCTTTGTCCAGGATAGGTATCTGACCAGGAGAAGTCAATAAAGAATGCACACCAACACACATGCATAGGGACTCTATACCCCGAAGTGAGGCATATGTTCCTGTAATTGGTTTTGCTCAGGAGACATCTGTAAGCAAAGATGCTTGTTTATTGGAGGTGATATCAGTGAGGCTGGCTGAAAGGATGAAAGAATGGAGTATCTGAGAAGAAAACATCAATCTGAAATTAAATCTTCCTTGACACTGCCCGAGTAACTTACTCTGTCCTTTCAAGAGTCAGATGACTGATAGCAAACTGGCAAGTACATAGATTCTTCAATAAATCTGTTCCTGTGGCTCCAATTTATGCCTTTCCATGAATTCCTTCTGATATTCGGGGATAGAAACCCATAGCCGATGACTCTGAAGCATCAAACCATCAAAAATATATGTCTGCATATTTAATTTTACGTATCAATTTTCCTTTTGCTTTCAGAATTATTTATTGTCCATAATATTCCGAAAATACACATGTGAGGTGCAGAATCTTAAAACAGTAAAGCCAGTGAAAAGAGATGCATGTCAAATATTGGAGAAGTGAAAAAGATAAGCAAATGAAAGGCTTATGATTAACAAGCAAGGAGGATCATCAAAGTTGTTTTCTAAACAAGTAACCCTGTAAATGCAAAGGATGATCATGAACCAATGATTGAAATGTGAGTGAATTAGGGAATGGATGAAGGAAAGAAGGCTAAGAATATCCCTTGCAGAACAATTTCAAAAAGAAAGAGTATCAACCACAAGTGTGAGATGTGCGTAGTGACTTTCTTCATAAAAGTATCATGGGGAGAAACTCTACAATTGGTATGAAAAACTTTAAGATAAAGGTTTTCACAAAATGATATTTGTGATCATTTACAGAACTGATACCTTCGATGCTATGGTCAAAATTTACAGTTTCTATAGAATTTTACTTTAAGTAGTTAACCACTGTTTCTTTTCAATTGTGTTGTCTGAGTAATACAACCTTGAAATTTAAATACAGAGAGTGTACATAATGAGAAATTTACCTAGAAAAATCAGTGAGGAGTTTTGGTTTTTGGGGTTTTTTTTTTTGTGCATCCTATCAAATAGTTTACGTGCTTCTCACTCATTTATGAGTGTTCTTTCCTTTCATCTTTAGAGAAATTCCCATATAGCATAAATGTTTTTCTGAACTTTGCTTTGTCCCTATCAATTTCTGTTAGAGACTTGCCCTGTGAGTGACTTAGGCACTTCTTATTTTTGTAAGAAAACTACAAAGATTACTACTAATGATGCTGGAGGAAACAGTGAAAGCACCAATTGTAGTTGGCCAACCAGAAAACACAGTGCCAAAAAATGGAGGGGTAAGGTGTTACGTGTTTGCTTAGACTAGACAAAGATTAATGATAAATATCTTTAAAACAAGTACAAAAAAACCCACCTATTGTTTTGTTGTTGCCTTAAGTGTCAATTAAAAAAACAAATGATTGAGTAATCAGCTGATAGAGGCATTACACTGATATCTTCTTGTGAAATTAGTTGCAAGGTGTTGATTTTGAGAAAGCACCACTCCTACATGGAAAATGCCCAAAAGAATAATAGTCAACCAAAGCAGCTGTGAGTTTGTGAGTGCAGCGCTCATGGCTGTGTCCAGAAGACAGTTTCACACTGGTCTTTCCCAACCTCCAGCTCTTACAATCTTTCCACCCTCATCCCTAAGGCTTGGAGAGATGGATGTGATAGAGATGTCCCACTTAGGGCTGAGCATTCCACAGACACTTATTCTCTGCACTTTGACCAGTTGTTTCTGTGTTTACCATCATCCACTGAAGAAAGAAATTCTTAAATTTAACATTTCCTTTCAGCATTGAACTTCTCGCTTCAGCAAAATGAATGTGTTTAAGACATCCTTTTGGGCCAAGGGGTGTAACTAAATGGTAGAATACTTGCTTACTTGTGTTCCTTGATGTCCTGGCTATCACCCCAGCATCAAAAAGTGATATTTCTGTTCATTTTTTCACTGCCTCTCCCCAGATGATGATGATGATAGATAGATAGATAGATAGGTAGATAGATGATAATAGATAGATAGATAGATAGATAGATAGATAGATAGATAGATAGTAGAGTCAATTTTTTTAAGATTTAGTTGTTGATTAAATGAATGGGTAAATGAATTAATATATCAAGAAGTGAAAGTGATAGCTACACAAGATTGCTCAAAGACCATGTAGAACAAACAGCTCTTCTAAATTGCAAAACGGAGATGAGGTAGTTGCTTGGTGTTGCTGAACATTAGGTTTTTTTTCACATGACTGAGTAAAAATTTGCCATAGCAAGTTGTTATGAAGATAAAAATGTATATGTGAAAATGCATATCTGCACAGACAGGTAAATAATATATTCATATATATCAACATTGTGTTATTATACACGGGAAGATATATGCTAACAGATTATGTATGCAAGCTTTTATCAAGAGATAGTATGGAAGTATTTTTCCTTAAAATTTAATGATGACTTTAACCACTCTCATAATGAGGAGGACGAAAGAATTACCTCAATGATAGTATGAAAATCAAGAAATAAGACTTTAAAAGGAAGACTGGGAAAAGAATAATATAGCAAAATAGAACAAATATAACTAAAAGAGTAAATGGATAAACTCACATTTCTTAAAAAGCACAAGAAAGATTGGTTCACATTATTGTTTTAAAAAAGAACTCTAGCTAGAATGTTTCATCTAAAGGAACATGACTAAGCAGAGTTGCATATAAACAAATAGACGATAGCATATCACAGACAATTAAGCACAAAAACAAGCAGGAATTCAGACATTAATATCAGGCTGCATTAGATTAAAGGCAAAATAACAGAAAGATAGGCAATTTGTAACTCTAAAAAGATTAATTCACAGTAGAGAATATAAGTCTAATGAATCTTTACATTTTAATCTCATACACTCATCGGAAACTGCAGGAATCAATGAAAATGTAATCATAGTAAGAGATATTAACACACTCACTCAGACCATAATAGATCAAGGAAAACAGGAATAATGGATACAACTGACTGAATATCATTATGAATATACCTTTGTTTATGTGTGTCAAATTCTAGATGAAAAAGGAAATATTTATTTTAAAACCTACTTCATAGTACAAAAAATGACTTTAGTAATTCCACAAATGATCAAATACTACATATTTCATTCAAATTAGAAAAGTAAATTAGAAGTATTATTTCTAAAATATAAATACCTTTAAAATATCTCTTAAAAATGTTCTGAATCAGAGAGAAATCAAAACTGGATTTGAAGAATATTGAAGAATAACTTTAAAGTAGCAATAACAAAATTGCTAAAACTGATAAAGTTTTACTTATAGGAAAATATAATTTTATAACTATGAGGCTAAGAAAATGAGAAAAAAAAAACACTTCTTCACTCAAAACAACAGTTTAAGCTGGGCATGGTAGCACATGCCTTCAAGCCCAGCAATTGGGAAGCAGAGACAGTTGGATCTCTGTAGGTTCAAGGCCAGCCTTATCTACACAGAGAGTTCCAGGATAACTAGGGGCTGTAAAAGAGATTCTGAAAAATGAGATAGATAGATAGATAGATAGATAGATAGATAGATAGATAGATAGATGATAGATAGATGATACATAGATAGATAGATAGATAGATAGATAGGTAGGTAGATAGATAGATAGATAGAAAAAGCTATAAGAAGTAAAAAAAATTAAAGATAAAAACTGGTGACTAACTAAAACTAATAGTTAATAAATTAATACCCCTTTAAATTGTATTTGTGTTTTTAGTTATCCCTTTAATTGGTAAAATAGATTAAATAACTAAACTACTTAATACCTAATTCTATTCTTGAAATATTAATTACCTTTTTTTTACATTTTCTTTTACTGAAAATATTCTTTCCTTATACAATATATCCTGATTACAGCTTCCCCTTCCTCTACTCCTCTCAGTTTCTTCTCACCTCACCTCAACTCCAGATCCACTTCCTTTCTGTCTCTCATTAGAAAAGGACAGGCTTCTAAGAAATGACAACCAAATATGACAAAATAAAATATAATAAGATGAAGAAAAAAAACCTGTCATATTGATACTGGGCTCAGCAACCAAACAGAAGGAAAAGAGTGTCAAGAGTAGGCATAAGAGTCAAAGACCAATTCATTCTGAGTCAGGAGTCTCAAAAAAGAAAAAAAAAAACAAAACACTAAGCTAATATCTATAATATATATGGAGAGGACCTGATATAGACTCATGTAGGCTCTGTGCTAGCTGCTTCAGTCTCTGTAAGTGCATTAAAAAAACAATAAAATGATTCCTAATGATATTTTGCTACACTCATAAATCAATGCCTTATCCAGTAATCATCAGAGAGGCTTTCTCCGGCAGCAGATGAAACAGATGCAGAGACCCACAGCCAAACATTATTCTGAGAGGGTCTAAATTGGGGATCTCCATCAATTCCTTCCTGACAGAGCTGAGGGAATCCCACAGAAAAGGAGGCAGAAAGAGCATGAGAGCCAGAGGAGATTGAGGACTCCAGGAAAACAAGTCTCTCTGAATCAACTAAGCAAGGCATATATGAGCTACCATTTTTTTTTATTTAAAGTTATTTTTTGAGAATATTCTACACAGATCCTGAATTTACGTCATTTTCACCTCTTCATCTTTTCCCTTTAAATCTTCCCATGTTCCTGTCTATTACTACTCAAATTCATAGCCTCTTCACCTTTAATAATTTCCTTAAACACACACACACATTCTACTGAGTCCATTTAGTGTAAAGTTCAAAAATGGCCCCTTAGGATTGAATAACCTATCAGGAGGCTCCTCCCTGGGGAACAATGATTCCCCCTCTCTCAGCAGCCATTAATGGCCTGTAGCTCTTCATCTGGAGATAGGACTTTGTGCAATGCCCCCTGTTCAAGGTGGCGTGTCAGCTGGTGTGATCACGATGCCAGTCTTGTTTTGGCAACTATATTTTTTGAGCTGTCATGGGTACAATTTCCCTGTCACATCTAGAAGACAGTATCTCACAACATCCACCCTGGTCTTCAGGTTCTTACAGTCTTTCTGTCTCCTTTTCTATGATTTTTCCTGAGCCTTAGGTATA
Organism: Cricetomys ansorgei; assembly: GCA_026225945.1. Classification (NCBI taxonomy): domain Eukaryota; kingdom Metazoa; phylum Chordata; class Mammalia; order Rodentia; family Nesomyidae; genus Cricetomys; species Cricetomys ansorgei. The sequence continues at coordinate 45,636,018 of JAMJFZ010000107.1, read as the reverse complement.
GAGGTTTCATTGCAGATGTATACATGGGATTGAGCACCCATGGTCACTCATTCCCTGTATTTGACCAGTTATAGATAACTATAATAGTCTCCATTTGCTTTGATAAAAAGCTTTTTTGGTGGGAGGAGAGGTGTATCCTTATCTACGGGAAAGGGTATGCATTTAGAATTGAGTTAGAAAACATGTTAGTTTAGGAAAATGGCAATTAGTAGGTTCTTCTCTAGAGTCCATGACCTTTGCAACCATGCATAGTTGCCTAGATTTATAGAACCAGGCATGAATTTCCCCACATTGAGCAGGCCTTTAGTCCAATCAAACAGCTATTGTTTTACCCTCAAGATAAAAGTGGCACTATTGAACAGTTGGGGATATATATAGCCTGACTGGTCTTTGTTGTGGTTCATAAGCTTTATATCTGGGTAGGACTATTGATTGTCTCTCTTTCTTGGCAGCTTGTATAGCACCTTCCAATACTATGAGAGCTAATCTTTAGGAAAGAGGTTTTCGAATTAGTTTCAGACTAATTTCTCCAACTCCTGTATCTGAAGTGTAATATTTCCATTTTATAAAGAATGTTTTGGTTCTTGAAAGACTTTAAATGATACAGCAAGGTTGATCTCTCTCATTTGGAATTTCTTCTCAGTCTCATACATAGAAATGCACACTTCACAAATCCTCTTTCCCTTAATGTAACTAAAATCCCATGAGGAAAAGGAAGAGGGAGATGAAGAAGAGAAAAGGAGGACAAAGAGGACAAGGAGGAGGAGGATGAAGACAAGAATGGGGAGGAATAGGAGGGAAGAAGAGGAAGAGGAGGGGGTAAGGGGAGAAGAAGAAGGGAAGAATATATGAAAGCATACCTATAACCCCTTCACTCAAAGTGAAGTCGTACAGAGAGTTATTAGGGAGAAGATGAGGATGAGCAATCTCTTAGGGCTGAACTGTAAGAATGAACTCATCGTCTTATCAGGTTGTATGATCTAAAATGAATTCTCTCTAAGTTTTTATTTTAATTTTTTTGCTTTCTGTGTCACCCTGCTGAGGACAAAATAAACTAGATAAGTTTTGTTTTGTTTTGATTTGTTTTGTTTTGCTTGATACAAGGTTTTGCTATACATCTCAGGCTGGCCTTGAACTCATGGCAATCCTCCACAGCCTCCTAAATTCTGGGATTACCACATCCCATAATTCAAGTAGGTTAAAATAGCCAACTTTTAATACAACTAGAATGAAGATGCAAAACTTCATATTAGGCTGGTGGTTATTATAGATACATACATATAAATGGCTACTTACACTCAGAGTCAAAATTTTGCCATGGTTAGAATATGATCTGGTCTTCTCCTCACTCTTCTTTCCTCTTGTCTCTCTTCCCCTCTTTCCCTTCCTTTAATTCCTATGATTGAAGTACATTATAAACACATATTAATACATCATAATTAATTCCATTACTTTGTATAAACAATGCATACCATCAAAACAATTGACATGAAACTAGAGAATTCAGCCATTAATAACAACTACTGCTCTTCAGAGGACCTGAGTTCAGTTTTACATCAATATGGCTACCAGTAGGATAACAAACAATAAAATGCTGGTGAAACTGTATTAAAAAAGAAATCTTACACCATTGGTGGTAATATTAATTAGTGACAACACTACAGAAATCAGAATAGAGATTGCTCAGAATGCTTAAAATAGAACTACCACATGATACAATTACATCACTCCCAAGTATACACTCAAAGGGATCAGAGATAATTACATGCCCATGTTTATCATGGCACCCTTCATAATAGCCAAATAATAGATTCAACCTAGGCGTTGATGAATGGATGGAGAAAATTGGGTAAATGTGTACATTAGAGTTGTTATTCTGCCATAAAGGAGAAAATATCTTTGGTAGGAGAATAGATTGAAATAAACAAATTGAAGAGGAAATAAAAAGGTAAAACTATATCAGCAAGATGACTTAGTGCCAAGGCTAAGAACCTGAGTGTGATTTGTGGAACACGCATAATAGGAGAAGAAAATTCACTCTTAAAAGTTGTTCTCTGACCACTGACTACATTCTGTTCAGCAAACATATACACACACTAAAATAAGTAAAATGTAAATTTAAAATCTCATAAAAGAAAACAAGACAAAAAAGAACTTCTTGCTGAGGCATGTTAACATGGGACTATAGTCCCAGCACTTGGGAGGCTGAGTCAAGAGGATCTCAAGTTTGAAGCCAACCTGAGCTACATAGTAAAGCCCTGCATCAGAATGAAGGAAGAAGGGGGAAGTGAAGGAGGGAGGGGAAGGGGTTGAGTTAGGGAGTGACTAAGGGAGGGAGGGAGAGATTAAGGGAGGAAATGAAGGTTGGTGGGACAAGGGAAGGGAGGCAAAACAGGAAGGAAATAAGGAAAAAGAATATGGGATGCAAAATTTGTAAACCCCACAAATGTAAAGATCATTTTAGGTGATGCAACAAAATTGGATATGAAGAAAGTCAGACTTTCAAGAATACACTAAGTAGTAGAATGCCAGGAGCACATTGGTGATGGTGCTGAGGTAAATTAGCCTGTACTTGGCTGGAGGCTGTGAGCCACCCCAGGAACAATGCTTCATATACAAATGGTAAAATGTATTAATGTGGTTGTTCTGAAGTTTCTAGGAGAATAAACCAGGCAACCTGAAGAACTGCAGACAAAACACAGTATTGATGACAAATCCAAATTTGATTAAGTCTAACAGATAGAAAAAAATATTCTAACCTGGGCTCATGCTGAGAAGTTCAGGAGGCACTCGGGCACTGTGTCAGGAGAGATAAACAGAGCACGTGGGGATGAGAAGAGAGATGGGACAGAGAAGCTTGAGCACATGTCTCCTGACAGGTGACAAAGAAGAGTACAGATATTCTAGACCAGTGTTTCTCAACCTGTGGGTTGCAGTCCCTTCAGGGGTCAAATGACCCTTTCACAGAGGTAGCCTAAGACCATCTGCATATCGATATTCATATTATGATTCCTAACAGTAGAAAATTACAGTTATGAAGTGGCAATGAAAATAATTTTATGGTTGGAGGTCACCACAACATGAGAATCACAGCATTGGAAAGGTTGAGAATCACTGGTCTGAATAGAAGTAGACAAAAGTTCAATTGTTCAAGCTGATGCTATAGTTTGGATATAAAATGCCCCCAAAGGCTGAGTCAACACCTGGTAGTGCTGAGAGATGATTCATAAAGTTACTAAAGTCACCCATGAAATTCCATTGTTGCTTCCTTGCTGAATGGGTTCTTAAGAGGCAGGGCTTCAGGCAGGAGAGATGGCTCCAGTAGACTTCCTGTTCTTGCAGAAGGTCTGGGTTCAGTTCCCAGCACTGACATGGTGGCACACAACCACCTATGACTCTAGTTCTAGGAGATCTAATAACTTCTGGCCTCTTTGGGTATAAGACACACATGTGGTACATATATAGATATGTCAACACTCATACACATAAAATAGTTGTTAAAGAAATGAGACTTAGCCAGAGAAAGTGGATCACTAGAGGAATTCCTTTGAAGGTATAGCTTGTAACCTGACCCATATACCCTGCTTTCCAATGGTGAGTATCCTCTAGTATTACAAAATCCCATCTACATGATCTTCTCCCCTCTTTAGGCCCAAAGCAATGGAGCCAATTGACTCTGGACTGCGATGTCTGAGACTGTGAAGTCAAAATACTCCTCTCCTACTTTCAATTTTCTCATGGGTGTGTTAACAAAAAGCAGCTTCACACAGCTGTCTAGTCCCGGTTTGTTTCTAATCTGAGAACACTAGTGCACGGTGCCTCAGATATCTTTACGGCGATCACAGGCTTTCTGCTATCATAGTTCCTCATCTTTCTGTTATTAAACCATAGATGGTAAAGGAAGGGTAATGTTCACAAGCAATCACAACCTGGAGTCTAAGACAATAACAGTGGAGAAGAGAATCCCAGACCAACGCTTAGCTGAGAACATCCATAGACAAGGTACACAGAAAGTCCCCTAATGATGTAGTCTCTCCAAATTCACTCCCCTGAGGTTTCCAACAGCCTCGATTGCCTCTGAGCCTACATCAATCCTGAACTTAGCAACAGATGAATAGAGTAATTAAGACAGGAATCTTCTTTCTCGATTCTGGGCAGTTATCTTACTTTTCTCAGCTTCTGATGCTTACCTGTAAAGCAGACTGTGAGAATGGAAATATACAGATCAAAAGCAGCTAGTTTGGGATGACATAAAGTGGGTATTCAGTAAATGGTACCTGCAATTATTATTTCAGAGAAGTGTTCTGGCATCAACCTCATGGAAAGTCTTCAGAAACCATACTCTTCACCTCTAGCTGAAAGAATAGCTCTAATTTTAGAATAGGTGTTTCGTGGTCTTGATTTAGTTTTCCTGGTACCAAGCCAATCTCTTTTCATTGCCTGCTGTCTGCTTTTTAAAAATGCAGTCCAGTGGTTTTTGGATGCAAGCATAGGAAATTCCAATTCTTAATTCCATCGAGGGACCACACAGTACTACATTTTATTTTTTTAAAAATTATAGGAAAGCCTGACACACAGCCAGAGTCAGGGACCACTGCAAAGTATCGACTATTCTAGAATCCTGAATCTTCTTCAAGACAATCATTAGGCTAGAACCATTCATAGTATATAGAATAGATAGTGGAGCAGATATTTTCACACTAAATAAGAGGTTTTTGAATAGCCTCTAAAGGATTTGGCTGCTAGCAGTTGTTTAGTGTATGTGTTGAGTCCAGAGCAGGCCTGTTCTATTCGTTAGCTACAGATCATTTCACACAGTAAAGGTCTACATTCGTAAAGGCAATGCACTCTCACAGTCACACTTCAATGGCTCTGCTTCCATTTCTGTTTTCTTTCTCAAAATTAAAAAAAAAATTGCTATTCCTTTTAAAATAGACAATGCATGTACACAGAATTTAAAAACTTCCAAAAGGCATATAAATTGAATTTCCCTTTTCTGCATCTCAGCTTTCCAATTCTCTTATGTACAGACAGATCCTCTTACTGGTTTCAAAAATAAGCTTTCAAAAATATCCTGTATACGTGTGAACAAAATTTTCACAGTTGTGGAAAATAGACTTCTCTGTTCTATTGTATACAAATATGTTCAATTCTTTATGATAGCTATATATTCTCTACTGTTTGGGACATTTTATAAAGTCAATTTCTTTGTTTAAAAAAATCACCATTTTTAAGTGATCTGTAGTGCTCTAAGCCTGCTTGAAGTGATAATTCAGGAAGATTGCCAGAAGCTCAATAGCATCTTAAACTATATAGTTAGTTATAAGCCAGCCTGAGCTACAGAATTAGATGATGAATCAAAACATGTATTATCAGTACTGGAGCAATGGCTCAACAGTTAAAGGTGCAACAGTTAAAGTAGAGGACCCTGATTTTGTTCCCAGCACCCACACCAGGCAGTCCGCTACCACCTGTAACTTTAGTTCTAAGAAATACTCTGCCCATATCTGGTCACAGAGAGCATTGTACATCTATACAGACAAGCTGGCACACACACAAACACACAAATGAAAATTTTAAAGCATATATTAACATTTACAATCAACTACAGCATTTAAATATTGGAGAACTTAATATAATTCACCTAGATTCTGTTCTGTCTGTAAGGTATTCATATAGCTAGATCAACTCTGATTTTTTTCTCTTATGAAAGGATTCTATTTTATATGTTCTCTGTTTAGAAAATTTACTTTATATAATGTATCTTTGGGGCTGTCCGCATTGGTTCTTCATAATCCAGCTTTAAGGAAATCTGTAGTTAATTGTATTAGACGAATAATGACTCCCAGGTGCTTTCCTCCCTAACGACGAAAGGAGTAAAGGATGGGCATTGCGATTTGAATCTGCAACATCCTACAGGTTCATATGTTCCATCATTGATTCCCAACTGATGCTGCTATTTGAGGAGGCTGTAGAAAATTCAGGTGGGGCCTAGCTGAAATAAGAAGGTCACTAAAGATGTCTTTGAAGGTTGTGCCTTGTTCTTTCTCGTTTCTAAGGTCTCCCTGCTGTCTGACCACTGTGAGGTAAAGAATCTCCATCATACACTTCTGTCACCACCATGTTCTACTCAAGTGCGTGGGACTTGAACCCACTAACGAATGAACAACAACAACAACAAAAACCACTCCTCCCTTGGTTGTTTATGTCAGACATTGAACAATAGTGATGTAAGAGCAAAGAGGCTGAGAATAAGACAGAAGAGAGAACATGAAGTGTTGGATCTGAATTCTGAATCCTCTTCTGAAAGATCTGTGAAGAATCATGATGAAATTTTTTTAAATTTTCAATGTAGACATGGTGGCCCACATCTGTAGTCCCAGCATTCATGAGACTGAGGGAAAGTGCAGGCATTCAAGGAGATTCTGAGCTGAGAGAAAGAGAGAGAGAGAGAGAGAGAGAGAGCGAGAACAAAAGGAGGGAGCAAGGGAAGGAGAGAGAACAAAATATACATTGGGACAATTGCTGCTGAGAAATCCTGAGATTTAAGTTCAGAAATGACAATTCAGAGAATCTACAATGCAGAAAAGCTGGTCTGATGTAAGTTTTCCCCTGTCCTGCTTTCCTCCGCCAGCAGGTGGCTAAGCTATCAGCCACTAGTTTAACTTCTGGGAAGGAAAACACAGGAAGGGTCTACTCAACCCAGGCTAGTCCCAGATCAGAGGACTTAAGAGCAGGTGGAAACACAGAATTTCCAGGAGCAGGGCAGAGGGCTTAACTCATTTTATTGCAGGAACAGGTTTACATATACAGCAAGAGGAAGGGTTTCGGTATCCAGGGATGTCAGGGGAAGCTCATTGGTTTAGAACAGCTCTGTACAACAGCCCCATTTGCATGTTGGGGGTTGCAGCCTAGACCTAGGTATTTTCTGGGGACCAAAAGGAGAGCCCTTATATAGTTATATAGGGAGAAACGCTACAGCTCCAGATAAACAATGCTGCCAGGTCTCATATCTTTGAGGGGGTGGTTCCTTGCTATGAGAGCAGGCAGCATAGCTTGTGGTCTGTCAAGAGCAGTGGTGAGGGAACTGCCAAAGGCCTTCGGGGTTCCAAGTGTTTCTACCTCACCTCATCTCTGGGGTAGTCCCACAACCTGATGTATATATTTTATTCCATATTAACCCCTCTATTGATGTGCCAAGCATAAAACAGGTTTTTGTCTCCCCATCTTCAAAATACAGAAGTACATTTTTTAAAACAGAAAATTCTTTGAGAATGAAGCACTATAATTCTGAAAGCAGAAAGGGAAGCAGTATATAATTGCACAGTCAACCCCAAAAGACAAATACTAAAGTAGAGGTGAAGGAAGGCAAAAATACACCCATTTGCAATGCAGAAACCTAGTCTTGGTCTTTCCATGGATTTTAGTCACTGGAAATAGTGTGTGTGGAGCTGCCCTCTCCAAACTGCAGGAAACACTGAGGAAGAGGGAGCGGGAAGAATTTAAGAGCTGGTGGATGTGGAGAAGTGCTGTGAGATGCTGACCTCTGGACACAACATGGCTATAACACACATGAACTCATAGCAGCTGTGGTTAGCTACAGAAGCTTAAACCTGTAAAACATTGCATCGTGGATAAAGAGACACACATGAGATTGCCACCCCTATGTGAGGAGCTATTGTCAGTTGATGGCTGCCTACTAATAGCCATCCCTACCCCGAGAAAAGTGATTATGCCTTCCTTAGCAGCCATCAACTGTCATCAGCAAGGGGTGAGACATCAGTAGCACCCCTTCTACATACTTGAATTTTTAACTGTCTTTTGTAGTTAACCACAACTGATATAGGGTCGTCTCCTAGGGCATTGACAATCTACCAACGCCCATTGCCATGCAAAGAAATATGACTCTGCCTACCTCAGTAGTCATCAGTTGCCAGTAGCACCTCAGGTAAGGATGGAGCTTGAGGACCATATCCACCATCAATGCTGGAGAGAGAGATGTACTAGGTTTTCTGTGTAGACTTTGCAATATTTGTTAGAGTTATCTCAACATGGGGAGGGAGAGATGACTCAGCATTTAAGAGTACTTACTGCTCTTGCAGAGGAGTTTAGTTCCTAGCACCCACACTGGGCAGCTCACAATGCCTGTAACTCCAGTTCTGGGGAAAACTGTCACCCTCTTCTGGCCTCTTGTGGCACTGCATACAGCAGGGGCACATATACACACCTAAATAAAAAATTTTAAAGATATTCCAATGTATATTCGAAGTGTATGCGTGTGTTCTTAAATATACAGGTTGAACATTTGAAAAGATATCTTAGAATATCTTGTGTACAAAAACTGTTCATCCAAAGAAACCATTCTACAAAATAAATGGAAACCACAATCTTAGAAAACATTTCCAAATAACAGTTATCAAAGCACTTACATACAGAATATGAAAATAACTACAAGTTTAAAAAAATAATTTAAAAAACAGACTATTTAGATGAATATTCCCCAAAGAAAATATGGATGGTCAACACATACATGAAAATCTCTGAAAATCATTAGGCACTAGAAAAATAAAAATTAACATGTTGGGTCTGAGAAATAGCTCAAGTAGACACTGAGAGAAACATGTGGCCATTTTAAAGTTAAAGCAGTTTATTTTCCAAGGAATGCATACCAGCATGCCAGGGCTAACCAATTAAAAAAAAAAAATCATGGCAGCTCAGAAAGCTGGCTATGAGAGGCCATTTAAACCAAAAAAGGGGGTGGCTAGGAGATCTTTTTGATTGGTCAGAGTCTGTATATTGGATTGACTCATATCTGGGAGGGAAGTGAGGAGTTCTCAGGAAAGTGGGGCATGTGAGAGATGAGCAGAAAGCTCTAATTGGCCAGCAGCTGGCTTCAGGGCTGGGGATTACTGGGGATTCCCAAGCAGCCAAGGTCAGGGCCCGCCCATCACGAGGAGGTGCACTGGTGGTCCTTTCAAACACAATAATGAAATGCCACTACCAACCCACGGAAGTACCAAAGTTAAATATATTGGCCACAGTAAGTATTGATCAAGATGTAAAAGAAGTGCCAAAACAAACAAACAAAAAAAATTAGAAAGTAGAAGTTTAGCAACTATGTGAGACCTAACTGACTTTGAAGAATTTTGTGTGTACATATTTCACACACAACAATATTCATGGAATATTATTCACAATCTAATTTTCTTTTGATGGCTCTTTTTACTGCATCCATGGAGATCTTAACAGCTTTTAGATTTATCTCCTGAGTGGGTGGGAGGTAAATATAATCATAAATGTGTTTGCTCATTATAAATTTATATTTTTCAAATTTTGTTTGCCAAAATCTTCCTTGCTAATATATAGAGAGGCAGACTTTTTATTTTAATATCCAGAATCTGTCATCAGTGAATCCTTCTAATAACTGGGACGCTGATAAATCCTTCTAATAACTGGGACACTGATTTTTTTTGTGTGTGTATTTGGCCATGGTAGAGATTTCTACATGGATAATTGCACCTTTTATGAATACTAATGAGTTTTCCTTCTGATTCCTGTGATGGTTTGAACTCCATTACAACATGAGTTAGAAGCCATTCTAGCAGGAAGCCTTGTCTTACTATAGCTATAGCTTCTCCATACTCAAGATAATGTTGGCTTTAGGTTTTACATAGGTAGGGTATATCAACCTAGAGAACTCCTACTACTGATACTCTAAGCATTTTAACAAAAATAATGACGAATTTTCATGAATGCCTTTACAGTTTCTATTGAGATGATCATAGGTTTTTCTTCTTTACATTTTTAATGTGATTAATTTCATAATCAAATTTAAAATAGTAAAACATCACTATATTATTAAGATAAACCCAGAATGAATATGATAGATTGATTGTTATATTATGCTGAGATTATGCTAATATTGAGAATAAAATATTTCCACTATGCTCATGAGTCAAATTACACTTCTTAGACCTTGTTATTAAGGACTTGTTCTGGCTGGGTGTGATGGTGGATTCCTTTAATCCCAGTGCTTGGAAAGCAGAAGCAGGTAAGTCTTTGTGAGTTCAAGAATAATATGATCTACACATATGTAGATCCAGGCCAGCCAGGGCTATGTAGTTTGTTCTGGGACATTTCTTTTTTCTAGTCTGTATATGATTTCATATAAGACAAGCATTTTTCTTATATTCTCTTTTCAGAAACATGTTCCTTTATTGATCCAGGATTGTAAGACAATTCAAGTTGCTTATTCTTATCATTTTATGAGTTACATGATATATATTTTAATCTGTTTAGTGTAAATTTTTAAATTTGCTAGCCTAAAATTGTCATTTTCTCTTTTTAAAACTGTGTTCAGTCAAGATTTCTGGGTAAGATAGTAAAGGAGAAGCTGCCTCCCCATGACAAAGCTAGGGAAAATAGCATAAGAAAAAAAAAAAACTATCTGTAAACCTAGCACTTTGGTGCCTGCGACAAGAGAATTCTTACAATTTCAAGGCTAGCCTAGTCTAAATAGTGTGTTCCAGGCCATCTACAGCCACCCGGCTTCAAAAGAGCAAGATGGTGGTGGTCAAAAGAGCAAGATGGTGGTGGTGGTGGTGGTGGTGGTGGTGGTGGTGGTGGTGGTGGTGGTGGTGGTGGTGGTGGTGGTGGTGGTGATAAATAAGTTCTATTCTCAAGAGAGAAAGGAAATTTCAAAAATGCAGGATTAGGACAGCTGGAAAGTGGTGAGGGAACAGGTAGCACACAGAGAAGCAGCTCCTGCCCCAGGTCCCGTCCGGTGGGTTTTTTTAGAATGGAAGGAAACAGAAGCTTCATCTTAAAGGTAAACCGGTGGGTCCTATCTTCGATACTATTTTTCAGAGATATAACTCAATGTATTAATTGTTTCCCGTATCTAACCTACTGTTTTAACCTTTCTGTTCGTTTTTGTTCTACTTTATCATTTATATTCCTAGTATTGGGGCTGGAGGGACAGACCACTCAGTGGTTAAAGGCACTGGCTGCTCTTCCGGAGGTCCCTGATGGGATTCCTCCTAGCACCCATATGGAAGCTCACAAGTGTCTGTAATTCCAGTTCCAGGGGATCCAACACCTCCTTCTGGTTTCTTTGGATAGTGGATTCAGACATGATACCCAGATCATACATGGAGACAAAAGACCCACACATAAACATTTGAATTAATTTCTTTTTAAGACTATATATTGCTCTTGTAAAGGACCTGCGTTTGGCCTCCAGCACCCACAAGGATGGCCCTTATATTTGTAACATTTTTCTCCAAGCCTGGTTGCTAACTACTTCATCCTTATTCAAATTTTTCATGTCCATTTTTACTCATTTAAATATATCAAGTATGCCCATTTTAATAAGATCTGTGTTCAGTAATTCTAGCATCTAATTTGGGACAGGTTTGTTTCTGTTGGCAATTGCCCATGACAACTTATATGTTTATGAGCTACTTTTATTAGTTCATAGTTGCTGCCTGCTTTCTCTGTAAGTTGACTCTTAGGCCTTGTTAGAGAAATTATTTTTTCCAAGAAGTACTGGAATTTGTTTCTCTTAGATACCAGAGGGCACTATAGACTCCACACATTAAATTTAAATTTTCTACTTACAGGTTTCCAAGCATAAAAACAATAGAAAATCAGATTCCTTCCCAAATGGGAGCTGGCAGGGAGATGCTTATTAAACTCCACTGAAGCCAATGCTAAAGGAATGCATGTTCCTTTCTGCTTTCGTTGGGCTATGGGAAAGTGATTCCCAGTCCCACATCCCACCATAAGGAGCAGAGTCTTTCCATTCAGCCCCTCATCTTTCTGCAAGTCAAACAGGAGTCCCATGATGGCAGGTGCCTCTGGGCTCTGCCCTGTACTCACGCTGGCTTTGTTACTGGCTTATTTGATTTCTCTGCATTGCAGCCAAAGGCTTTTAGCATCACTGGCTCATCAGCATGGCACAAAAAAAAGGAGTCTGGAATGTTTAGTTTTCATTGTATTCTCTTATAAGGATATCTTGAACATGCAGCATCTAAATTGTTTTCCTGAATTGCATACTACAGATAAATGCATTGTAAAGGAATTTAAATTCCTGTTCTGGAGGGCCTGTTGTTTTTAAATTTAGTGCTGACAATTGTAAGGTAGGTTTAAACATATTGTTTTTGTCTTGGGCTTGATCTCATGTGTTAAATGCAAATCACTTTCAACCTAAAAAAAAAAATTACTATCCATTTCATCCAAACCAAATGATTTTTGTGTGTTGCATTTTTTAAAAGAGAATAGAGTAAGGTTTCATACAATACTCTATCGTATTTAACAAACAGAAACTGGAGGTTAACAATGTTGACAAAGGATTTCTAAAGAATAAATTGAACCTTTCTTAATCTTTACTGGAGATGATACATGTTTGGCAGCATCATTAAATATATGTATATATTCATATTATATATACAAAGACATATTATATTCATATATACATATATTCAGATATACATTCTCTCTGTAATACAAATTTTTCTCCAAAATATGAGTGATGGAGATGCTGTCAATTCTTCATGGTTTCTGTTTATGTGTGCTCCATGCTACTTTCTTCCCTCAACACCTGCCTGCCATACTTACCCCTGTGGAACAATCTCTAATCTTGTACAGTTTAGTTTTTGCTCACATGTTATTCCAAGCTTGGTATTTTCATATTTATAGTACCAGTGATTTCTATGGGCTGTGGTATTTCCCTCCAATGCGCTACTACCCCTGAAAACAGTATTATAGCCCCTGCTTTTTCTCATCTGAACTTTCTAGTCTGCAGGGACACTAGTCTCTCTTTTGTATTCTTTGTTAATGGCACTACTTGTAAATTTTGAGTAAGGGTGAGGGGCCTGGAAGGAGCCTTATTTTAAAACCCACTTTGGATGAAAAATCCTTTCTTATATGGAATTCCAGTTCCTCTTTCAGAGCACTTCTGGGCAGCAGTGGAACACTACTGAACACATTTTCTCCTCCTCTGTACTAGGGCATATCTCAAAAATCTCCTCTCAATCAAATTTAGGGATGCCCAAGTTAAGGTAACGAGAATACCTAAGATGTATATTAGATAATACTCACTGTAACACTAATACACTATTAACACTCTTATGGTTATCAAGAAACAATTTCTGTATTTCACAGTCCCCCATCAGAAACATCAGACTGTGCCATAAGGCACTAGGGAACATCAGGCTAAAACACAGAATACTGTGAGAACTCTACGTCTCGCTCTTGACTGCCATTAGTCACTTGTTAATGCTGAAGCTTATTTTTACTTGGTTTGTTCTTTTTTAACTGTAGGGTATGTCCCTTCCTGCTTCTGAAGTCACACAAGTCCTCATTCCCATCTCTAACCTGAGGAATAGCTGCTTAAGAAAAAAATGAACAGTGGAGACAGAAAACCTGGAAATGGGAGGTCAGTGCAGAGCTGTGCCTATTCATTCTCGAGAGAGTTAAGAAAAGATTTTGCATTGTCCTATAAGTATCTTCTTCATTGCCATTAAATATATATGTGTATATATATACACATATATATGTTAATATATAATATATTATATATATTATATTTATATTATATAATATATATTATATATTAACTTATATGTGTATATATGTATCCATATATATATACACATACATACATATATGTATGTATGTGTATGCATATGTGTATGTATGTGTGTGTGTGTATATATATATATATATATATATATTATACAAAACTCCAAGAAAGATGCATCAGAAAAGTATTCACTATAGACCTGGCAAATTCCTAAGAGGATTTGTGCAGATTGTGAGTTCACAATATATACAGTATATTCTGTATAATATACTGATTATTGTTTGGAACTATACAAGGAACTTCATAGACTTAGAGGGTGTTTCTGTGGTCCTTCTGCTTTGTCTTTTTTTCTTCTTTTTTTTGTCTTCTTTCATATTTCTCTTTTCTTTTGAGTAATCTCCCTGTTTAAACCCTTCCTCCATCCCTTGCTCTTTCTTTTCTATAAGCAGACTGCCCATTTGTGTGCTGCAAATGCCAACCCTTAGGTCTGTTCTAAGGTCAATGGCTAATGGTTCTTTCTGTTGAGTTTAGCACTACTCATCTGTACTGGACCATGAGGAGCAGGTTCACATTAGCATAGGTAAAAGAAGCAAAAAGAAAGGTAGTCCTTGATGGCTGACCACATTAAGCTGGCCTGTTAGTCACAGGTTCTCCTAACCATACACAGTTTCATGCTGCTCCAGTGTCAGACAAAGCCCACCGAGATGGCAGTAGAGGGAGCAGAAAACTAAATGACCCCACAAACATGCCTGAGAACATATGAGAAATAATGGTGGGTGAAAACCAGACAATATCAATCATGCCTTTACCCAGCTAGCGTGAGTCATAGCTTCTCATGGAAGTGGGACCTAAGCTCTGCCTGACTTCCACATACAATTAAGAATGTCTACTGCTTTATTTATTTATTCATTTACTTATAATTTTGTTCTCTCTTTCTCTCATTCTGTGTGTGTGTGTGTGTGTGTGTGTGTGTGTGTGTGAGAGAGAGAGAGAGAGAGAGAGAGATGTGCATGTGGGTGTATGGGTGATCAGTACACCCTCATGAAGACCGAAGGAGAATATCCAATGCCCTGCTTTTTCACTCTTGGCCTTAGTCTCTTGAAACAGGGTCTCTCATTCAACCTGGAGCTACACTGGCAGCCCGCAGGTACCATCAATCCTTCAATCTCTATTTCCACAGCTCTGGAGTTAAAAACCTATGTGACGATGCCTGGCTTTTTGTTTGTAGATGGTGAGGATTTGGATTCCGATCCTCATGTTGTCACAGCAAGCACTCTTAACCACTGAACCATCTCCAGCTCCCTGATTTACATTTTGTTAAAAACAAGATCTCACTATATTGCTCAGATGGACCTTAAACACAACTTTACAGCAGTGTGGCCTTAAACTCCTCCTATCCCAGACTCCTGAGTGCAGGAATTACAGCTGTGTACCACCATGCCTACTTGAAGTCTCTTCACTTTCTTATAACATATGGGGGAAAAAAAGAAATAAAAGAAGGGAAAAACTGCTAAGAAGCCCTTTTAGTACCTTCCTTAGACTCACTATGGTTCTTCAAGATGGGTCTCCTTTGCTGCTGCCATGTGAATGACCAGGTCTTGTTCTACCACAGGCTATTCTTGACCTCTGGCTAAGTTGTTAACTATATATTGTTCTCATTCAGTCTCATTATGAGGATGGTGGAGTATGTTCACAAATTCACCAAGGAAGCAAATTTGCCTTTAAAATTAATTATTTTACTTGAGACAGTATTCTGATTTCAAAAAGCATCTTTTTGGCTGAAACTTGGCTCTTGCCCTTTGTGAATTATGACAATAGTATTGGCCTATCAAGAAAGAGTTAAGACATTTTACTCTCTCTCTCCCCCCTTCTGGAGTTACTATTCTACATTGACAGACTCTTAGAATCTCAAGAACATTATTAAAATGCATTTCTGTTAATTCCTCTTAGATCTCATCTGCATACCACTTGGCTCTGTCAGAGGTAAAAGGTTATGTTCCAATACATCTCACCACAGGATGAAGCTGGATGCAATAGAATTTCTCTTGTAACAAGATTATTTTCAAATGTTGAATATTAGCCAAAATCTCATTACAATTTTCACCAATCCATGGAGTAACCTTCATCCTAATATTGTTTTCATATTTGTTATTCAGAGTCAGTCACCCCCACAGCAATGTTAATATTGTTTGAAAAGCACAAATGAAGATTTCCCAGCTGAAAATTTTCCTTCCCACTAGACTGCCACTGGGGAAAGAAAGAAATTAACATTTACTGAGTTTCTTCCAAATATAAAGCATGCTCATAAAAATTCACTCATTTAATCCCCACAGCAAGGCAGAAGATGGGCACTGTTCAAAGTTCTACGTACAATTCCTCTAACATTGCCCGTTTCTCTGAACACTTGGGACTATTTTTCTGCCTTATTGCTTCAGTATAGGTCAGTAGTAGACCCACTGTGAGACTCTAGAAAAGGTCAGTTGAATAAATGAAGCCTGAAAAGGTTAAGAAAATTGCTTGAGGTAAAAAAATTTCCTAAGAAGCAAAATAAAGATCAAAACTCCATTCTGAGTCTAAATTCTTAATGTTTATTAAAAATCCTAAGTTCTATCTCTTGTAGTATAGCCACTATGGAAATCAGTATAGAGGTTTCTCAAACACTAAAAGTAGAACCATACAATAAGCAATAATGCTCCTGGGTATATACTCAAAGACAACATATCACAAAATTATTTGCACACACAAATTTATTACATTTTTCACAATAGCTAGGAAATGAAAATGACCTATATATCCATTGATCAGTAATATAATGGATAAACAAAGTGTGATCTATATATACAATAAGATTTTATTCATCTATAAATAAAGATGAAATCACAAAATTTTTCAGGGAAAAAATGAATGAAATTGGAAATTATGTTAAGTGAAATAAGCTAGACTCAAAAAGATAAATTCCTGTATTTTCTCTCATATGCTGACATTTGTGTATTTGTGTGTGTGTGTGTGTGTTTTGTGTGTGTGTATGTTTATGTGCCATACAATTAGAGAGTAGATCATGAGAGAACTATAAAAGTTGATGAGGGTACATTTAGGAGTAGAAATAGGACCAGCAAGAGGAAGCAAAAATGAGACCGGGAAATAAATTAAAACAAAGTACAATGACACATATACATGAAAATAAAATCTACTACTTTGTATACACTAACCTTAAAATTATCAATTAATTAGTTAATTAGCTGAAGCACTTGATAGAGATTGATCAGTTGAAGAGTTAAGACTGAATAATGGTATAATTACAAATTTGGTAAAGCAGAGAGAGTCACGACTGTGATCTCACTTTCAAAGGATTCAGTTTTCCTCACCTTATTCCTTCTCTTCTACTTACCTCTTCTCTTAATCCTGACTAGTATTCCATTGTTTATTATAGAAAATCTGATGACTTAGAATACTCTCTTAGTTAGGGTTTCTAATGCTGTTATTAAACACCATGACCAAAGCAACCTGGGGAAGAAAAGGGTTATTTCTGCTTATAGCTTGTAGTCCATCATCTGGGGAAATAAGGTCAGGAACCCAGAATCAGGAACTAATTCAGAGGTCATACGTGGGCGTGGCCTTCTGGCTTAGTCTCTGTGGCTTACTCAGTCTGCTTTTATATTGCACTCACAAACACCAACCCAGGGGTGGTACCGCTCACAGAATGCTGGGCTCTCCCACAACCACTGTTAAGCAAGAAAAATGCAACACAGGCTTTTCTGCAGGTCAACTTGGTGGGAACATTTTCCCAAGTGAGATTTCCACATCCAAAATTACTCCAACTTATGTGAAGTTTAATGTAAAACTAACCAGTACAAACAGCAAGTTCTTATCTTGAAGTCTAAAATCATGTTTATTCAGTTAAACTCAAACTATAGGAAGGCCTCCATTTCCTGTGAAAGAGCCAAATATGTGAAAAAGCTAAATCTCATAGGCATCTCTCTTAGTTACTATAACAAAGTATCTGACATTGGACATGTTATAAAAAAGATACTTAACTAGTAGTTCTGGAAGCCCAAACTGGTGTTGCTGATTGCCGCTTGGCTCTACTAAAGGCCTCGTGATATTTGGCATCACAGTGTCAGGGCAGTGCTTGGAACATATGCAGAAATGACATGGTGAGCGATACAGAAAACCCAAACAAGAAGAGGGTCACCTTATTTTTTTTTATACCAAGCTATTTTCTGGGAATGTAGTTCAATTGTAGATTGTTAGCCTACCATGCAAGAGGCCTTGAGTTTGACTCCTAGTACAGAACAAAAAAAGATAAAATGATCAGATAAATATAATAACCTACTTCCTCAGGAATTATAATAACTTGCTATGAGGCCAGCATTTCGCTTGAGGGCTGCACAGTCAGCTAACTCACTGCCTTCTATTTAATTCATACCTACCACTGTACCAAAAACTGTCATAGAAGAGTCATGGGGAATGAACCATATCTATACCACTAGTTTCGAGCACTAGTTAACCCATACCTAGAAAGCAATAGGCAAGCAATAATATTAGTTCATTAATTTATCAGTATTAATATGTTCTTTTCCTACTCAAAGAGAGTTATGGTGATTTATTTTTCTTTGCCCATCAAACCATACGCATTTTCAGTTAATTAGTATCTACATTCTTCTCTTCTTGGCTTGTCTCAACTCTACGATATTTTGCAACTAGGTTCTGAAATATAAAATGGGCTGGTGACGGAGAGCAGCCATTGTGATATGTGTTATGAAAGGCAGGTCAAACAAAAAAAATTGTCTTATGTTCAGAATGTGCCAGACCTTGGTCAGACAGACAGAAGGTAAAATATTTGTACTGCAGCCAGCTTCCACATGTGTGGACCAGGCAGACCTCAAACTCACAGAAATCCAGATGACTCTGGCTCCTGATCCTGGGATTAAAGGTGTTTTTATATAACCTTCCAGCACACAAATCCTCTGGTGATGCTCTCTACTACTAACACAATGGGCTGCTCGGGGACCAGAAGGATGCTACCCAAACCAGAGTAAATAAAATTGATCCCAATTCTAATGAGTCCTTAGGAGTTTATCGAAAATCTTTTATGCTCTCAATGTTGCTTGTAAACAACTCCATTCTCCCCTGCAGACCAACAGTGACTCACTGTGTCATCACTGGTCGGCAGTGAGTTTGGTGGGACTGTGCCATGGACTGTAGCACATCAGACTGGTCCCAGTGCTGGGAAATGCTTTTGCCCTGGTGCTGAATAATGTCAGCCCCAGAGATTGGAGCTAAACTGGCACTTGGTGTACAAATGTGACTGGTTTTAGTTTCAAATTCGTTTTTCTTTATCCTGTCTCTTTTCTTCTGCCTCCTATTCTAACTCAAATTTATGTTCTTTTATTATGAATAATGATTTTTGCTGGGTAGTGTTGGTGCACTCTTTAAATCCCGGCACTTGGGAGGCAGAGGCAGGTGGATCTCTGTGAGTTTGAGGCCAGCCTGGTATACAGAGTGAGTTCTAGGACAGCCAGAGTTACAACAGAGAAATCCTGCCTTGAAAAACCGAAAAAAAAAAAAAAAAAAGATGACTTAGAATACGAACTTGCTATTCTGGAGACGAGAAGTATAAAATCACTTTGGGGTTGAACTCAAGTACAGGAGGGCCTATATTCTTCTAAGGGAAAATCTGAGTGCTTGGTTTTTCCAAACTCTAGAGGGTGACTGCATTCCCTCACTAAGAACCCTGTTTCCATGGTGAGTCAAGGAAAGTCGCCCCCTCTCTCCTCTCTACCTCTCACTCATGCTCACTGGTCCATCTCCATTTTTTCTCATGCCTCGTGACAACACTCTGGTGACAACACTCTGGCAAACATACATAGTTCCATGCTCTGAGCATGTATGTAAGACCATTTCAGCAGGGCTGGGTTGTTGCTTTTTTGTTTGTTTGTTTTGTTTTGTTTCATCACAAAGTTGACCCATTCCATTGTGTGGGCAGGAGATTGTACTGGCACAATTAGCTGTCTCAGTGGCCCCATGTCCCTCTTATTAGAAGGGAGAACAAGGGAAACTCCACCTTCTCCTGCAGAGAAGTGACAAAGAGGACTCTACTACTATTTCCCAAGGAGGTGTCTGTTCAAAGAAAAAGTTTATAAAAAATTAATTTAACAAATCCACATGTAGGGGCTCATACCTATAAAATCTTTAATCCCAAGGGCTAAGAGGCTGAGGCAAGGGAATTGAAATAAGTTCCAGGCCATCCTAAATTACAGACTGGGACCCTATCTCAAGTTAAAGAAAATAAAAGGGAATGATATAAAAGAAATTTAGCAATTTATTTGCACATTAATGTATTGTGGGACTGGGAGGTAGCAGTCAGTTTTAGATATTCAGAAACCTGAGCTTTAGCACCATCCAAAGAGGGCTTCTGGAGATTGAGTATGACAACAAAAACAGAAAAATACTGACTAGGTCCTGACAGCCCTTTGCCTGATTTGGTTTTCTTTGGGGGCCTAGTTACATAGCTAATAACTAGGTTGGCTTATTGTGATTGGCTGTAGCACCCTGATTAGATGACTGTAATTTGTTGGCTTGGTTTTGTATTCCCTGAAACCTCCCCATCCCTTTAAATCAATAACTTGTAAGGAATGCTTCTGAATCAAATTTCAATTTGCTTGTGTATAGATTTTAGGTATAGAAACAACCTCAAGCTAATAGTTTCCTGTTTGTTTTGTTTCAAAACCTTCTATTTCCAAATAAACACTCATTCTGTTTTTGCCTTTGGGTCTTTTGAGACAGGGCCTGGCAATGTCATCCAAACTGAAGTCAAGCACCCAGCTCCCAGAATTACAAGTCTAAATCACCACACACTGCTATCACCATCTTCTTCAGTGTCAGCCCTGATCTACCTGAAGCAGTGGCTCTCAACCTTCCTAAGGCTACAAACCTTTAATGCAGTTCCTCATGTTGTGATGAGCCCAAACTATAAAATTACTTTTGTTGTTACTTTATAACTGTAATTTTGCTACTGTTTTGAATTGTAATGTTATAATGTACCTATTGGATATTCATGTGGTCTTAGGCAACCCCTGTGAATGGGTCATTAGACCCTCAAAAGAGTTGTAACCCATAGGTTGAGAAGCATTAACCTAAAGCAAGTTTAAGAAAGAAATAAGTAACCAAGGAAAAATGAGAAAGTTGACACAGTAATTACCTAGGGCTCTCAGTGCCATCCTAGACCTAAGGGGGTCATTTTCTAACCCTGCCATAGACAGTTCTCCTTAGACTACTCCCTATGTATTTCTAACAATCACAGCAATATGGAAAACAGTGCAATAAATAACACAGAGTGTACCTGCTGTCTAAGCATGTCTAAAACTTAGTAGACATCATTTTAAAACAAGATAAGAAACTAACCAATATACTAGCACAATTTTACACTTTTGTTGTATACAATTTCTTCCATACTGGAAGACATTCCAGTATACCAGAGGGAAGCTACTATGACTAGGGAAGTTCTAAGGGAGTATTCAGTAAGACTCAGGAAATAAGCAACTCAAAAGTCTCAGGAAGTCCCTGAAGCATACCAGATTTATGAGATTCTTCACTCCCTCAGGTTATAAAAACAATAAAAATAGTTAAGAAAATTTTCTGATCTGTGGAGCTACCTGTAAGTTGGTGATACCTTTTCATCATCTATGTTCCCGTAAGCAACCTTCACTGTAGTCTTGTAAATAACCCCAATAAACTCATTGTTTCACCAAGTTGGACATTTTTACTTTGGCCTACTGGTTCCCTAGCTGAGATGAACAGATGTTTGTTCGCATCAATCATGTCCCATGACAATGTTTTAAATGTTTAAAAAATGCAGATGTACTAAAATAATTATACCACTTTATCTCAGAAAAATTCTGAAGTTTGCTTGTGGATGGGATTGTCAGGATTGTAGCTTGTGAATTATTGTAAAGCAATGACAGAAGGGAAAGGGTAGAAAGGACACCAGACAGATGCTTTTAATGCCCAAAGTGAGAATGTGCTGCTCAGTGTCTGCAGTGAACTGAGACAGCCATCAGACATATGTGTGTGTGTGTGTGTGTGTGTGTGTGTGTGTGTGTGTGTGTGTGTGTGTGTGTATGTGTGCGGTGTTATAAATTCTAGGGTAGCTGGTTTCATCTGTGTGCTGTTTTCTCTGTTCACATAGTGTTTCTCATGGATGAAATCATGCATAAACAAACATGAAATTCACATTATGTTTGAATTATTCTCTGATACATCAATTCTGTTGGAACAAATTTGCATTTTCAAAACAAGCACAATAGAAGAACTGAATGTGTTTTCATCTGAGTGATGTGAACAGATCTCCTCCAGGGAGACCTGTCATCAGATCACAGGCTGTTGAGATATTAGAAGGTATTTTTGGGTGTTGGGCATCTTTGAGTATTATGAACCACTAGTAAGAATTGAGAATCATTGCCACCCATTAAAGACAAGATGGAAAAGAAAGTGTGCAGATGTCTCACAAACAAACCAGGGAAAATGCAGTTAAGAAGCAGTCTATCCTAGTTCAAGGGGAAATTCCAGTGAATTCTTTGTTCCAAGAGCTGTAGCCACATGTTGAATGATTCCAGTAATAGATATTCTAGAAAAGTAAAAATGACAGAGAATGTAAAAGAATTAAGGTTTGCTGGTGTTTACTGGGAAAAGGAAGGTGAATGAGCAGAGTGCAGAGGTAAAGGTAAAATTTTACTCTGTTTGATATACATGAAGATACATGTCATTATTTGTTAAAACTTCTAAAATGTGAGCTAAGAATAAACTTTAATGTAAACCGTGGGCTTTGAATTATAAAGACGTATTAGTACAGCTTCATCAGTTTTAACAAGCATACCTCTTTGGTGAAAGCTCCCAATGTTGGGAAACTTTGTGCCCCATGTTTAGTTAGGATGTGGGGGAATGTAGCCATTTAATAAAATCAGAGATATATTAACAAAGACACATGAGACATATTTAAAGGTACAAACCTGACAGAGCTCAGAGAGCACAGCATGCCATCTTCCAGCTACAGCTCCTCCCTAGTCCTGGCAGTTTCTCTCTCCTAGTAGTCTATTTGCATGATCAAAGAAATACAATGGTTTTACTCCTCCCAAACCTTTGCCTGTTATGGTGTGCCCATGTTTATAGTGGGGTGCCACCATCACAAAAGGGGCCAAGCCTCCCCCTGTCTGAGCCATGGCCATGTTTATAGTGGAGTAACTTCAGAACAATCAGGAGAGCCCAGGCCATGCCTTTGCTGCCTCAGGTCTGGTGGAGTATTCAAATGACCTCTTTATTGGAAACTCTTTTTACATTAAGCTAAGAGCGGATAGCTCTTATTTACATTAGAAACCAGGCTGTTTCAACTATAGAAATCATATCCTGTCAGACTGTAGGCAGTCTGTGCAATGATTATCTTTAGTGAATATAATATCAGGAGATATGTTCAAATATAGCTCAATGGGGGGAATATCTCTGTACCTTCTTCTCCATTTGTCTGTCCACCTGAAACTGTCTCTAAATGTCTTAAGTCTTTCTCAAGTGATATTATTTTTTTAGATGGAGATTGTCCAACCTCAACTCCACAATGATGTCCTGAAGTGAGACTGAGGGTATCTAGAGCATGGGTAACAAATTTCCACCACCACATTGATCAGACCCTTTTGAATCACTTCTATGCCTGAGCCAGCTTCGGTTTAATATTTGGTTTTGCTGAAGAACAAAAAAGAGACATTTCTTCTTCCTGTATAACATGAACTGCAGGTAAGCAAATGAATTTCTGAATGTGAGAATTCAGGGGACAATATCATATATCCCACTGAAACTGAATGCAGCTTTGAGATTCTCATCCAGAAAGGAGGAGAGATTGTTCAAGACTGTGCTTGGAGGCCAAATCCTAGTCGAATTCCAATCAAATGGGGGAGGTCCAACAATCAAGCTGAGGGAAAATGGACATCAATGAAAGAGCAAAAGTTTTTTGAATAGATTTTTTTCACCCACCTCCTATTGTATTCCTATGACTCCACTATTCTTTTCATAACTATTATAACTACACATTGTCAGAAAATTGTTGGTCAAGGTTCTGTTACTATAACAAAGTCCTGGAGATCAACTTAGAAAGAAGGAAGGATTATTCTGGCTCACAGTCTTTGCGGTTCTAGTTCATGATAGGCTGATTCTTTGAGGTGAGGCAATACATCATAGTGGGATTGTATTGTGAAGGAAACCCTCTTACTCTGTACTCGGGTAGCTAAACATAGGAAGAGAAGGAGGAGGGATTGCCCTACTACTTTGAGGGCAAGACCCCAGTGACCTTGAGACCTCTCCCTAGGCTCTGCCTCTTAAATGGTTACACTTTTCAATAGCACCACACTGGGGACAAGATATTTATCACATGCATCTTTGTGGAGACATTTAAGATCAAAGCCATAGCATTTGCTCACACTTTTAATAGAGTGACTTCTAGAAATTTTACCCAGAGGGCAAAGAGATGTTCCTCATTGCTTCCCTCAGCTTCTCTGTTAGGCCATCACCAGCATCCTTATCATTGATGCTGTTGAGTGTGGCCCTACTGTGCATTTCCCCCCTCCCTCCCTCTTTCACACACACACACACACACACACACACACACACACACACACACACTCAGAGGTGGGGGAGACATACACACACTCATGTATATATAATTTTAAAGAATTTAAATACAATAATAATTCTCTGGTCTTATATCATTACAATTACATTAGCTTCCAATTGTGCAATAATCTTTAAGTTACATGGCCTATCCCATGATTCCTGAGCAGCAATTTCTAAATTCAAACTTGAAAGTGTTTGCCTCAGTCCCTTGCAAACTTACTTGCAAACTGTCCTGCACTGATAGAAGGACATTCTTAGTCTCCATGGCTTTAGTATGAATATTCCTCCATTTCACTGCAGAAATGCCCATGGATTTGCTTAGGAGATAGTACACTGGGCCCCACCAGGAAGTCACACCAAATACCTTTGTATAAGTGACAACATCCTTACTCCTAAAACATATTTAACCTGTGGAGACAAAAGAGCTGAAAAACTGTATGATTTTTGCCCTGTCCTTTTCAGCCTAGCAACAACTCATGTTTCAGCACAGTTGCTGGTGGAACTGTCCACTGTTCCTACATGCATTTTTTTTTTGATTGCTTAGCTATACATAATTCCCAACACTCCTCGTGCTTCTATGCAAGCAGACGACTGGTGAAGACATGTTGGAAGCTTCTGTTTCAAAAGTTTAAATGCAAATGTTTTGGTTTGGACTTATATTCTTTCCCTTATCCCCCTCATTCTAATTAGTTTGAAAAATGATCTCTAGTAAAGTCTAGACAAGAGTTTGCTTCTGTAAAAGAAATGTCTGAGACAAGTCAAATCTAGCAAAGTATATTTGAACCATAAAAACTTTCTAGGACTCAGCATCATGTCAGACCAAAGGTTCTTCAGGACGCCCCACTCATCACTGGAGCTGGTAACACACACAAAACCTGAGAAAAGGAGTCATACGTTCCAACAGCTTAGTTGGCCAGCGTTGGCATTTGCTGTCCATGAGCACGGTATGCTGCTACAATTACCTTACGCAGATACCATCTGAACAGTTGGCAGCCTGTGATTGGATAATGTTCTTCTGTTGTAGGTCGCTGGCGTGCCATTGCTTGAGTACAAAAGTGTACTGGGTTAGGTTACACTGCCTTTGTTCACTTGATACAGAGGCTACTTCTGTCCAGGTTTTAACTCTCATGTATGAAGACAAGTTTATCTCAACTTAATTCAGTCTACTGAATCTGTGTTCTGGGATGACAGAGATACTCCTCCAGCCTCGGTCCCTTTGTGACTGTATGGAACAATGATCCCTTATTCAGCATTGGTTGCTATCAGAGGAAAAGATAGTTCTCTGCTATCCCAACCCTGGCATCTGACTTTTACCCTACAGTTACAGAAGCATTTGCTATGAGGTGGCTAGCTTACAGGTAGATTGGTAATATCTCAGGGGCTCACTGTTCCTATTAAACAGAAAAATATTGTCCTCAAACTCTTGACTAGGCTTCTTAAGGAAGCTGCCCATTTAGCTTATTGACTTTTTCCTTCTCATTGAGTCTCAATTAGCATACAAAGTAATTAGCTGGTCAGCGTTGGCCCAAATTGACTAAATTATTTTCCTTTCCTTTGTTTCATGGTACTTAACTACAAACTTTCCAGAGTAGTAGACTTTTCTTTTGAGTGAGATTTCATCATACTACCCTAAAGGTTGCCTTTGGATAAATCTCAGTACAAGACAATAAATAAATATAATAATAATAATAATAATAATAATAATAATAATAATAATGTTGAGCCTATTTTGTTTCCTTTTCTTTTTCTTTGTCCAATCTTTTATTATTGTTTCAATTTCATACACGTGCACAATACATACTCATCATATTCCCCCCTACCTCCACTCTGCCACAACCCCACATGCATCCCCTTTCCTCCCTCATGCGTTTCTGCCCACTTCTTTTTTCTCCTTTCTTGTAGCCACTGAGATCAGTGCTACCAGCTGGAATGCTGACTGATCTTGTTGGCCTCCTGATCGCCAGGCCTTGTGCAGTTAACTGTGGCTGTGGCGACTCCATGAGTGCACTGACCATGCAGTGTCCAGAGACAGCATTTCCCAGCCTTCTTCCCCATCCTCCTGCTCTTACTCTTTCCATCTCCTCTTCCAAAATGTTCCCTTGGGAGGGAGGGATTTTGTTTTTGTTTTCTTTTTGGTTTGTTTATGTTTGTTTTCAATTCTTTTGAAACAGGACCTCACACTGTTGTCTATGCTTTCCTGAAACTCACTGTGTAGCCCAGAGTAGCCTAAGGCTCATGATACTCTTCCTGCCTTGGCCCCCCTAGAGCTAGCATTATAGTCGTGAGCCACAGTGCCCAGCAGCATTGAGCTTTTTCTTAATCCTACGTTTTTAAAGTTCTAAAATGATAAACACAAGTAAAACATATACTGAGGAGCTATAAGAATTCTTTAATGATTTATTTTTATGCTAGCCTAGTCTCTGGCCAATTTGAACTTGATCTACCATCCTAATCCAAATTAGTTCTTTTATGTTTTAAGATTCAAATATAATTACTTCATTTCCCCTTCTCTTTCCTACCTCCATGCCTTCCCATATACCCCTCCTTGCTCTATTTCAATCACTGTCTCTTTTTTCATTAATTGTTACACACACACACTATATATATATATATATATATATATATATATACTAAATATATAAACACAACCTGCTCAGTCTGTATAGTAGTACCTGTATATATATTTTCAGGGCTGACTATTTGGTATTAAAGAACCAATTAATGTGCTCTCAACATTCCCAGTTGTCTCTAATTCTTTGTTTAGGGTTGAGGCATTGTGGGCTTTCCCCACCTGTATTAACATGTCTATTATTATTGTACTTGTTCAGCTCATGTTTAGCCAATCATGTTGGTAAGAATCTGTGGGTGTAGGTGACTTCTATAGTATCTTTTGTTGCTGTCATTGTATTTATTGGCTTATGTGCTGCCTAGTTTTGTCACCTTGATACAATCTAGAGTCATTTGAGAAGAGAGAACTTCAGTTGAGAAAATGCTAACCATCAGACTGGCATGTGGGCAAGTGTATGGTTCATTTTCTTGAGTGATGATTGATGTGGGTCATGCCACCCCTGAGGTGGTATTTCTGGGTACTGTAAGAAAGTAGGCTGAACAAGCCATTAGAAGTAAACAAGTAAGCAGCACTCATCCGTAGCCTCTGTGTTAATTTCTGCCTGGACTTCTCTGGATGGTAGACTACAAGTTTTAAGTAGAAATATACATTTCCTTCCCAAATTGCTGTTAGTTGTGAAGTATTAACATTGCAGTAGGAACCCTTATGAAGTAGCTTTGTAAAAAAAAAAAAAATTATGTACTATATTCTGATTGTTACTTCCCCTCCCTACCTTCTACTACCTTAACATCATGTGCTTTCTCTCAAACTAACAAAAAAAGAAAAAAGAAATGAAAAAAGAAATACCAAACACCAAAAAAAGAAGCACACATAAAATAAATTAAAATAAAATAAAATAAAAAACATGGGGTCTATTTTGTGTTGGCTAAGTACTCCTACGCATAGAGCAAGCCCTGAAGTATATAGACATACTCAACATCACTCCATTGGAGAAAACTGATTTTCCCTCTCCCAGCAGCTATCCATTGCAAATAGCTTCTTAGTTAGGAATAGGACTTTGTGTCTGCTTCCCTTTTTCTGTGCTGGGATTTTTGTGTAACTCAAATTTGTGCAGATATTGTGCATACTACCCCTTCCCTCAAGGCTTAGCGATCTATGCAGAAGAGGAGGCAGAAAGATTGTAAGAGCCAGAGGTGCTGGTTGACTCTAAAGAAACAATCTTCCTGACACAATAGGGCTGACATACATATGAACTCACATAGACTGTGATAGTATCTTTTATTAATATTCAAAAGGCAAATGCTTGCTAGGTGCAATGTGTTGGTAGTCTTATTAAAATAGGTTGCCAGGAACATGTTGATAGACATCTCAGTCTAACAATCATAAAATTTGTAGACATACTGAGATACCTACTACAAATGTTCATCACCCAGAGTATTAATATTTATTTTGAAGTACCGATGGCACTGTCCAGTTTCTTAACTAAGGATGTGAGATTCTATTGATCCTCTTTTACAAATAAAATCTGTTGGAATTTTAGGATCCTAGATTTTTGGACTGAAAAAGTAGAAAAAGTAAATGAAGCTTTTGATTTCTTATTTCACCCTTTAAGGATGAATCCAGGGATTGAGGACATAGATCAATTGGGTATAGTGCAATTCTAGAATGCGAAAGACCTAGGGTTCAATCTCGGGCATGCTGACAAGTCTAGTAATCCCAGACCTCTGAGAGGTGGTGTCAGGAGGAACAAGATCACAGCCATCTTTGGCTATATAGTGAATTCAAGAACAACCTGTGATATATAAGGTCTTGTCTCAAAATAACCAGTAAGTATTTGATATCACTAAAATACAATAGTTCCTCCTCGTCCACAGAGGTATATTCTAAGACCTACTGCGGCTGCCCTACACACACACAAATACACACTGCTTTTTCAAATATACACATATCATTGATAGAAATGAATTTGTCAGTTAGGCACTGCCCAAGATTAACAACAATAGCTAATAATAAAATGAAATTTATAACAATATACTGAAATGAAAGAATGTAGCTTCTCTCTGATGTAGTGCCTTATTCTGCATTCACATTCATACTTAAAGGAAGAATTTCATGGCTTTTCTTTGTCTTGTCTGAAACAACTGCAATACTACCCTTGCCCTTTGCAGCTATTGTTTAATAAAATAAAGCTTACTTGCTTACAAGCACTGCAGTACTGTAATGGTTGGTATAGCAATCGAAGGTCTACTGACCAAGAGCAGACAGGGATATGTACTACATACATATGAGTATGTAGTACAAAAGGAGAATTCACACACAAGGCATGATAGCAATGATTTCCTCTCATTGATAAAGAAGGTGAGCAATTTCTAATTAAAGAAGTGTGCATTTTCCAAATTTTCCAGTGAGTATTTTCTCTTTTAAAATGTTATTATTTCCGTGTGTGTGTGTGTGTGTGTGTGTGTGTGTGTGTGTGTGGTGTTTGGGTACTCACATGCCACATATGAGTGTGCCATGGTACCTGTCAAATGTGTTGGTCAGAGAACAACTGGTTGGAGTGGGTTCTTTCCTTCAACCCTGTGTAGTCAGGAGATCAGACATGTCGTTAGGCTTTGAGCAAACACGATACTTGTTGAGCCATCTTGCTGACCCTCCATTGATTCTTTTTAACCTGCTGTTGGCCATGTGTAAATAAAACTCCGAGTAATGAAAATGAGGCTGAGGAAAGAGAATGTGGAATTGTTTTCCAGTGGCCGCCATCTTGATCTGCGTGGTGCTTCAGCGGACCCTCAGCAGATACACTTCTGCTCTCTTGACCTGCACACTTCCAGCAGCACTAGCATGAAAATTTCTCTTCATCAATATGCTCAGCTGTCCTGAAATAAAATGAAGTCCCTACCCAGTTTCAGTTACTACGTATATGATGTTTACTCTAAAAAATTATTTCTTCATCTCCAACCTGTCAGTCAAATAGATTCCCTGATCCTACAAGCCCAGGGATTAACTGTTCTCTCCATGTTCCTGCACCACAACCTCCCTCAAATTTAAATGTTTAATCAAACTGACTCCTCCCACTAATTTTTATTGAAGAATTACATAGCCCAGCTGTCGCACAAGGGGTGCATGCCTGGGATCCCAGTGCTCAGGGGACAGGGGCAGGAGCGCCTGAGTTCAGCATCAGCCTGAGCTACTTAGGGAGCTCTGGATCAGTCTAAACAACTGTCTCTAAACTCAGTGGGCTACGAACCTCAGCACAACACGGCAGAGAGGAGCTACTGAGGTGACAAAGTCCTGTGCTTCCAGGGAAAGTATGCAAATCTGAATTCCACCACAAAGCCAAGAAATTAGCATGAAATAAAAGATAAAAGTGCTAAGTAAAATTAATAATAATTATATGTTCAAATAAAGAAAAATACTAATAATACAGCCCAGTGGCTAAGAGGAGGGTCCAGCATTAGTCAGTCTGCACGCTACACTGTTCTCAATGTGAAATTGAGCACCTTTCCTGATAATAATTATTCTACACAGTACCCAGCTTGTGATGATCATTAATAAATATTGGAAAGTATTGTTCACCTGGGATACATTGCCAAGAGATTATAATCCTATTACAGAGAAAATATATATGCATGGAAAGTTTTGTTTCCCAGTTATCCTTGCTACTTTGATTTCCCAAATACTAAAGTATTAAAGATGATTAGTACCCGATTTGTAGCAGAAAAATACACCAGTATTAAATAGATCATGTGTCTATCATCAGCTCTTTTGAAAGGTTACCCTCAGCCTTGTCTTCACAGCAGGTAAAAAGAAACAGTTCAAGTTATTTACTGAGTTCTTTGGTTAATAATATCAGTTTTCAGTATTTAATATGTAATGAATATTTTATTCGGCAGCAATAATGGTGTACAGAGGCTTGGAGCCAGGCCCCCTGTATCCAAATGCTGCCTGTACTGGTTCTTAGGTCTGTGAAAGTGGGCAGATGATTCAGCCTCTCTGTGCCTCCTTTCCTCAGTCAGAAACCTTCAATAACAACAATAATGATCTCTTAACTTGTTGTGAGGATAAGACGCGTTAATGTGTTTAAGCATTTAGAACGTTTAGTTCCGAGCAAGGATTAAGCGCTGCAAGCATTTGCTCTCATCCTTATTATTACTGTTAATCATTGCATTTCAACACATTTCTTTTCTCAGAGGAATTGTCCTGCTAATGACAGCAGAAAACAATTTAAATGACAGTAATGGAGTTAACAGCAATGACTTGCTTGATGGATGCGTCTTTGTCTGAGGAAGCTAGGCCTTGGCTATGCATGTATCAGCTGTGCATACATGTGTCTGGGGATGAAATCTTGAAAGGAAGAAAAATTAGGATCATCAAGGTGGCATCCATAACTAAATTCCACCTTGTGTATTTTCTCTACAAATTGGTTTATGAATGATATCGTGTAAAGACCTCTAAACTGCATCAATGAATAGCCTCCAGTACGTGATGCACAGCAAAGGTACTATTGACAGAGAACAATCCATTACAACAAGGTGGGGGAGACCCCAATAGTTAAACATGGCTCTACTCTCACCGAGAACAGAACTTTTATTGGCTTGGATAAGTCTCAGTTTTACAGTCGTTCCCATGGCACGTAAAATACATGCACTGTTCTAAATGGCGACCCGTTCAGTACCAAAAAGGTTGCCAGCAGGTCTTAAGTAGAGCCCAGCTTGATGCTATGAAACTGCAGTAAGGCCAGCCAAGAGAAAGGGTTTGTATGTCTGTGCATACTCTGATGGGAGATCAATTTAAATGCATAATTAGACATTTCCATCATGATTAGGTTGTCTTTTTAAATGTCACGGAAAGGATAATGTAGTCCCCTTTAATTTTTTTTTTTTTTGAGAACTAGAGGAAACTTTATTCTCAGTGTCCCCTGCAGAGTAACTTGCAAGTGTGAAGCACTCATCCCAAGAAATGAAGTGTAAGAAGGTAAGCACAGAAACAGCACATGCTCCAGTGTGCTATCTTGTTAGTGCTGAGATTTAGGGGGAGAGGGGCTTGAGAACCCAAATACTACAGCCCTATAAGGTAATCAGGAGGGGCCTGTGTTGTGGTAACACGGTGAAGGGAGGTCACTGCCAAGGGACTCTTTCTGAGTTTGCCCATCTGTGAATCATGGTTAGTATTTCCATATAAGACAATTATCAAATGGAATTTGAAATCTCCATTGGTTTCATTTCACATTTTGAAAATCTTGACTACATATTTCTAAAAAGAGGGGGGATCTCTCTCTCTTTGGCCTTTTTGGTCTTTCTCCTCTCTATCTCTTACATACACACACACACATTGGAATTAGTCAGTGAAACACCAGGTCTAGGGAGTGGATCTAAATAAGGAACCAAGAGAAAGAAGACTCAGTAAAGAAATTCCGAATAATGTACTTGTAAGGACAGCAGCACTGTGGGTAGAATACAGTCTGCACTGTTTAAAAGCTTCAAGCTCAGACACAGGAAAGAAGAAATACTTGCCCTAAGTCAGAGCAAATGGAGAAAGACTCATTTTAATAGAGAACTGGCTATGAAAAAGAAGAGTAAATTTTATGAATTGGCTTGGGATAAATTAAAATTTTTAAAGGGAAAAAGCTCCTGAAAGCCAGGTATGGTGGCTTATACCAAAAATCTCTGCATTCAAGTGCTGATTACTATAAATACTCGGCCAGCTTGTGCTACATAATGAATTCTAGACCAGCTAAGGCTACATAATAAGATCCTTACTCAAGGAGGTGAGGGGTGCAGGTGGACTCAGTGGTTAAGAGCACGTACTGCTTTTGTAAGGGACAGGTGTTCAGTTCCCAGCATTGACATGTTGGTTCACAACTGTCTATAATTCCAGTTTCAGAAGATCTGACATCCTCTTCTGACATATGGTACACAGACATATATGCAGGCAAAATGCTCTCACACATAAAATTAAATAATTGTAAAAAAATAAAATGAATTAAATAAAGGACCTTTTTCTTTTAAAAGAAAAAAGGGGGAGGGGGGAATTAGCTTCTGGAAAATTTTGAAGAATAGCAAAGAGATGGTAAAACTTCACAAATTCTGGCTGAAGAGATGGTTCTCTAGAGGACTCAGATTCCAATCCCAGCATCCACATGATTGTTCACAACTGTCTGTAACTCCAGTTCCTGAGGATCTGACACTCTCTTTTGGCTTCTGGGGAACCAAATATGCATATGCAAGCAAAACTCTTATATTTTTTTTAAAAATTAAATTCACACACAGGAAATTGACATTGGAATATGATGGCAATGGAGTTAGGAAAATTAAAAATATAGCTTCCAAGAAAAATCAACTCCATCCCAAGGAAGAATTCATAGACAAGACTCTTGGCAAGGCCAATTTGGAATGCTGAGGGAGAGTTAAAGCCAGAAAGGGTATGGTACCTCAGTCTTAAGTGTTATTTCTGCTTTAAGCCAATATACTAAGCTCCAGTTCTCAAGGCAATAATGTAAGTTTAGTTAATAGCATACTCCTAGTGGTGAAATCAATTTCATTTTGATGTTCTGGTGGGTCTCAAGATGTGTCTCTTTGCTATGAACTCATCCAGCATAGATTTCATTTTTTTTCTACTTTTGTGTTAATTTGAGTATTCCAAGAAGTAGATAGAGAATTAACTGTGCAAGAATTTTAGTGGTTTAAATGCTGATGAATGAGGTTATATGCAGATAACTATTTTAACAATCAAGTCTGTAAAAATGGAAGCAGAGCCCAAGTATTCTACCTTTCTCTCTCATGTCTTATCTTATTACAAGCTTTTAGTGTGATAGTAGTCCCAGCTTAAGGGAGAGATATTCACGGCATGCTTGAGTATGTCCCATTCCAAGGAATTCCAGGATCCTGCTCTGTAAGGGGAATAAAGGAGTTCCTTATGGCCACATTTAAAGTGAAATGCAAAGGGAGTGAGGAAATAGGTTAGATGAGGGTATTGCCAATACTGTCAATGATTCCAAAAGCCAAACTCAGCCATCAGAGGGACTCTACATGCCCCAGAATTGAATCCACACTGTGATCCTGGCTACTTCTGGCAAAATATGAAATAAGTTTTAGGAAGATTTAGCTCATGTACAGACATTGTGATGGGCTTCAAGGCACAACAGCTGAATCCCTTGTCAGCTCTACTCCCTACAATTAGAAGTATTCGAGGTACATTCTCTTGGCCCTCACACCTTACAGGCATTTTCCTTCCTTTCAAATTTGCTTTTACCAAGAGTTCATTTACCTAGCAAAACATAATTATGGAGATAACTAATTAGTACAAACCAATCAAAAAGACACACACAAAAATATATATAGTACATGGATTAAACAAAAAAAATGCCCAAAACAAGATGAAAACTCTGACTTTAAACCGAAGTAGTCAGATATGATGATGCACATCTGAAGCCTAGTACCTGCAAGGCATAAACAGATGATCACAGCAAGTTCAAGGCTAGCCTGGTCTACATGGTTGTACCATGTCTAAAGAAATATCAAAGCAGTAAGTCAGATGCAGACAAAACAAGACAAAGGCAAATCTCAAGGATAGATAAAATGGCTCCCTCAGTAAAGCATTTGCTTTACAAGCACAACAATCTGAGCTCAATCCTCAGAACCCACATAAAAATTCTCAGCATGGTAGCATGCCCTTGTAATTCCAGTGTCAAAGATGTGGAAATGAAAGGATTCCTGTGGCACATTGGCTACCTAGCTAGCCTAGTTGATGAGTTCTAAGCACATGAGAGACCCTGCTTCAAAGGAGGTCAGTAGAATTCTTGAATATAATACTTAAGGGTGCCCTATGGCCTGTACCTGTATGTACACATGCTGACCATCCCCTCCCCTCACATACACACACATAAATAAAAGGCACATTGTAAAAGTTATATATACATAAATATATGTAAATCTGGAGTGACAACTCCTAGCTTAAAGTTCTGTGGGCAGAACTATGTATTCCATGTTATTTGAAAAACAGGGCTGGTATACTGTAATAGTACATACTTATAATCCCAGCACTTTGGAAGGAGAAGTGGGAGGATCATTACAAGTTCAAGGCCAGCCTGGTCTATATAGTGAATTTCAGAGTAGCCAAAGTGTTTTGTGAATTTATCCTGAGAAAATTTGGACAAATGTCTTCTCACCAGATGGGGTGCCAAAAAACAAATAAATAATTCTATCCTGGTCTGGTGACCCAGTAAGCTTTATTGTGGTCACTTGGGAGCAGCTATACCACTGACGAAAATTTCTCAACCACTAAAAATGTCTCTAAGTCCTGAGTAGCAGTGTAACCTCAAGAGCGCCCCCCCCTTTGCCTCCAAGTTGGACAGGTAATAGACCCACTTGTACAAGTACCCTACAGGTAATCACAGCCTCTACCAATTCAAAAGGACAATGGCCATCTCATGCTCAGAAAACAGCACTCTACAACATAGGGTCACATAGCAAGATCATGTCTCAAAAACAGAATAAAAAACTAATGTCCATGTGTGAATACCAATTTGTTGGGTTAAAGGACTCAACTACATGGATTTTGAAACAAGTAACTAGAAAGGCCAGAATGCTAGGGTTCAGTCTGTAGAGTGCCTGCCAGCATCCATGAAGCACTGAGTTTGATATCCAGCATTTCATAAAACCATCACAAGTACAAAGCTATACTTCTAGGTGGTACAAGCTGTAATTCTAGGACCTGAGAGATGGAGTGTGGTGGTTTGAATGCAAATGACCCTCATAGGCCCATAGGGGGTGGTACTATTGGGAGGTGTGGCCTTGTTGGAGTAGGTATGGCCTTGTTGAAGGAAATGTGTCACTGGTGGGTGAGCTTTGGGATTTCAGAAACTTAAGCCAGGCCCAGTTGCCTATTCTCTCTTCCTGCTGCTTGCCAATATGAATATAGAACTCTCAGCTACCTCTCCAGAACTATGCTGTCTGCATGTTGCCATGCCTCCTACCATGATGATGATGGATTAAACCTCTGAACTATATGTCATGGTGTCTCAACACAGCAATAAATCCCTAAATAAGACATAGTGATAGGTGGTTCAGAAGTTCAATGTCTGCTTGGATTATATAGCAAGGTTGAGGACCAGCCTGGATTCTACGAAACACTGACTAAAAACAAGCAAAATAATAACAACAACAATACAAGAAAGGTCAATTGATCTTAGGCCTCAAACTTCCCTCTTTAGTCCTCCATGGTTGTGGTGTAGGCCCAGATGCTTTTCCCACATTTCCCAACAAGGAGATTAGATTGTATCCTTTGCTAAAAGTATCCTGGACAGATAGACTGCAGGAATATTCCAGTCTTGGCTGCAGAGAGACACTTTGTTAAACTCAACCTCATGCAATGACACACAGCAGCTCAGTTGTTGCGCTTAAAGACTGGGCCATCTCAGTGCAGTTCCAGATGATCTGAGTTTAAAAGGACATTTTAGCTCCAGGGTGCCTCCCTGTGTGCGGCTGAGGCAGCCTGTCTCTAGACCTTCCCCTTCTATTTAATCTCTCTAACCTGTATTTCAAAGTCTTCAGGCCCCTCTTTTTAAAAAAAAATTAAATGACCTATCTGCTCTGCTCCCTCTCAGTATGCTTCACAGGAACCCAAACTATGATGAAAGACAGCCATTTTTTTTGAAAATTTTTACTAAAGTACAATTTACATACAGAAATTGAACATATAAATTTCCAGCCCATTGCATTTTCATAGCCTGAACAATAGATGCAAGCCATGCCAGATACGAACAGAGCATTCCCAGAACCTCTGAGGAGACAGCACATTTAACAATTACGCTTTAAAACACCTAATAAAATTTTAACTAAGTCTAGCTGTTCTTCAGATCTATTCAGAAGAAAGGCAAAATTTTAACATTACTAGCTCTAGAGTCTTGAGCTCAAGGGAATAAAACAATTTCAACTGTTAAGACATAGTGCAGTGTGGCTCTTGGTGTTTATGTTGCTTAAAACTGGCTTTTGATGATGCTCATTAATTTAAAAGAACTCATTATAAAAATAACTAGCATAGATGTAAGAGTAACATGAATCCTTCTAGATTAGCCAGGAGGGTCTTCTGGAGGAGAACAGACAGACAGAAGTGTTGGGATAGTACCTCAATACATTAGCCTGATTCTTCCCTGGGTGTTTTCTGAAGCTCTTCTCTCTGATAGTTTACCCCAGGGACATTTGCCTCCTAGGATGACAGAAACAAAGAGTCCTGGAAAATCAAATAAGATTCTCTTCTGCAAACAGTTTTGAAAAACTAACAACTAAATCTAGGAAGACAAGGCAGGTTGGTCAAGAGAAGTGGTAACTTGAAGGGGAGAGGCATAAACCAAAGGAACAAGAGGGAAGCTAAGAAAGGAACCAGACTGAACTCCTGAAAGGGTTCCATCCCTACAACAGTCCCCTGACCATGCATGTGTGCATACCCCATCACACACACACACACACACACACACACACACTACCTGGGACTACTGATGGAGAGTAGGGAAATCAGACACTTTACAAAGAGGTATCCTGAAAACATGAAGTGCTCTTAGGTGGGGAGAAGGGGACAAGGGAAGAGTGGCCAGAACAGTAATGGGGTCTGAGTATGAGCAAAGTATAAATATACACATGGGTAAAAATATCATTATGAAACCTGTTGTTTTGTATACTAATCAAAAAATTAACATAACTTTAAAAGATATATTTATTTAATATGTGTGAGTGATTTGTTTGCGTGAATATATGTGAACATCCTGTGTTCTTGGGTGCCCAGGGAGACCAGAAGAAAGCACTGGGTCTCCTGGAACTGGAATTACAGATGGCTGTGAGTCACTCACTATATGGGTACTGGGAACTGAACCCTGGTACTCTGCGAAAGCAGCAAGTACTCTTAACCTGTTAGCCATTACTCCACCCGTAAAGATAAACTTTTTAAAAGAGGGTGTTCTTCACCAAAATGAAGCCTAACAAAACTTGGTGGAAGATTTCCCTCAAGGACTTGTGAATCCACCATATCTATTAAAAAACAAGGCAGCAAGAGAATAACAGTTTTGAATATTATGACCACACTATTTGAACTGGAAAGAAGAAACATGAAATATAAAAGGCAACAAATAAAGCACTCAAGGATTTTCCAGAAATTTTCCGAACATATAAGAAGTAAGAATTAGAATTAGGCCTGATCTGGTAACTCGAGTGTACAATTTCAACACGAGGGAGCTGAGAGAGGATCACCCACAAATTAGAGTCCTGTCTGGGATACTGAGTGTGATTCTATCTCAAAATAAGAAAAATAATTTAAAAACTAGAATTAGGGGCTCAAAAAATGAGTTTCCAAATGTGATCTGGGGCTGTGGCCCAGGGAGGGTTTCCAGGAAGGACAGCCTGAGGACTAAGGGGAAGGAGTAAGAGTCAAGGCAGACAGTCAAGAAAACTAAGATTCCTTTGCTAGACTGTGAGATATGGCTGGCAGTCTGACTGGTGTGTATATCAAATCAGAATCAAGAAGGATGGATGATTGAAAGTTCCTGAGGTATAGATGATGTTCTCTGCACAAGTGCAATTGTGTAATACGCACTCTTGACACCGACATTTCAACCTCATCTTACTGAGGAGACTGAGGCACAGGGAGATTAAAAACTGGGTTGAGGGTGGTACAGTCGGTAGGTAGAGAGCCACAGCTGGAGCCTTGGATACTAGTTTCACAGCCTCTGTACTTCATTTTTGCACCTGGCTAACCAGAAACAGATGTACTACGAAGGTAATGAAATCTAAGTTTCAGGACACTCATTTGCTGGAGATCCTGGTAAAATCTGACCTGATTTTATCATTTGTAATTTTTTTATTAATATTTATCTTTTAAATGGCTTCTTTCATTTGCATAAGCTTTAGGCCTCATAAAACCTTAGTCCATTCTGAAAACCAATAAAAACTTGCAATGGGGAGTCTTACACATCTGTGAGTTTCTCTTGTCTCTCTCTCTGTCTCTCTCTCTGTCTCTCTCTCTCTCTTTCCTTCACACCTTCCCAGTGCAGGGATTGCAGGTGTGTACCACTGTGTCTGACTTGGTCCAAAGGACTTCTATAAAATATGAAAAAATAATCCACAAGGATTTTTTTTCTTTTTCTAGCTGAATTTTACAATTTTTCCTCTGCATATTCTAAATGTTTTGATGCCCACAAGCCCACATTTTCCATATTTAACACACATCCTGTGCTTTTCCTGACCCCTTTCTGAAGAATTTTTTTGGAGTGGTCTTTTGGAAGGCAGAGGACAAACAAAACCTACAAAACCTACTGTCCTCCACAAAGACTTTGTCTCCAAGTTTATGGTCCCCCATGAAGACTTTGTTTTTTCACAAAATCTCCACTCTAAGAAGGTACTTCCCACTTTTCAAAAAAGCAAATCAGACTCAGGGAGCTGAAATGCTCTGTGGTGAATCGTACTCCAGTTCTTTGCAGTACATCTTCTGATTTGCTTTGTTTTGTCTTGTCTCCTTATAAATACAGTACTATTTTGGAGGGGTGAGGGTGGTCGAGATGAGTTTCTCTATGTAGCCCTGGCTGTCCTGGAACTCACTCTGTAGATCAGACTGTACTCGAACTCACAGAGATCTGCCTGCCTTTGCCTCTGTCTCCTGGGACAAGTCCTGGGACTAAATGTGTGAGCCACCAGTGCCAGACACTTCTTGAAATATTGTAGGGAAACAGAGCATGCTCTTTCATTTGTCTAAGATCTATGATCTCTACTCCATTAATGCAAAAGTGACTAAAACCCCTGGGGCTACCTCAGTTTGTGTGGAGCTACAAGCACAAGACTATGGGTCACAGGGCGCCATCCTGCCTGCTAGAGACACAACTGGGGGATCATTAGACACACTCAAAGGCTTATTTATGGGTATTTTGTGTAGCTACAAACAGAGAACATTCTAAATGTTCCGCAACAAGGGAGTGATGACATAAATTGAAAAGTGGCCAGGCATGGTGCTGCTTATCTTTAATTCCAGCACTCAGGAGGCAGAGACAGGTAGATCTCTGAGGCCTGCCTGGTCTACAGAGCAAGTTCCAGGACAGCCAGGACTTCACAGAGAAGCCCTGTTTCAAAAAACCAAATAAGAGAAAGTGTCATATATTGAATGTTGCCTCCACTAAAAATCTTTTCCCAGACATTTAAATTCAGTGCCTGCTCCTCTATTTTGCCTTCATGCTACAATGGTTTAAAGGAGCATATAAAGAATATCATAAGGACAAGTAGGGAATTTATGAGTGTTTATGAAATAACATTTCATCATTAATTGAGTGTAAATATCAGGATGTGAATAATGTAATTTACAGCTGGGCATGGTGGCACATACCTGGAACCCTAGCACTAGGAAGGCAGAGGCAGGTGGATATCTCACAGCTTGAGGCCAGTCTAGTCTACATAGTGAGTGCCAGGGCCAGAAAGTTATCTGTTGAACTCTAAAAGTACGCCATGACCTATACATGCCAACAGAGTCTCACAGGCACACATACACACACACACACACACACACACACACACACACACACACACACACATCTTTTAAACAGTATGTACGGTTATGAAAATTCCATAGTGAAATGCATTATATATAACTGACATATGCTGATAAAAAACATGAAAAAATAAAAAGCTATTCATTCTAATAACAAATGAGAAACAGCGGCTGGTGGTGGCACAGGCCTTTAATGCCAGAGCTAGGGAGGTGAAGGCAGGCAGATCTTTGTGAGTTTAAGGCCAGCCTAGTTTAAAGAGTGGGTTCCAGGACAGGCAGGGCTACAGAGAAAAACTCTGTTTCAAAATCCCAAAAACAAAATTATTATATATAATAACTTTTAATATTATAATATAATAGATATTATAGATATATAATTGTCTATATATTGTACATTATATACCTATATATATATACACACACACATTTACATACATATATATATTGAGAAACAACCTGCAAGTCATCTAAAGAGGTGGTACCATCCCTAATCCCACTTTTGAATGTTACTATGTGTGGTGAAAGAATAAAAAAGCAAATGTAAATGCAGAGAAGAGTGTGTTTCTGGAATCTGAAGCCTAGTTCATATCTGCTCCCTGCCTTTCTGGGAGCAGAGCAGGCTACTACAGCAAGAACACGGGAGGTTGAAATGTGTCAGAGTCAAAAGGGAAAGTAGATTTAGATCAACAAAAGGAATATGAACCCTACCTAACACAAACCCCAGTTACTGACTTCATGCAGGCCTTGCATGCTGAGTAAAGGGTTTGTTTTGATGTTCTTTTTGTTTTTGTTGTTGTTGAAACAAGGTCTCATGAAGCCCAGCCTGCCCTCAAATTCACTCAAAACTGACTTTGAATTCCTGGTCCTCCTTCCTGCATCTACCTCCCAAGTATGGTGATGGCAGGTATGTACCACTACGCCCTGCTTAAGATTCAAACACACACTCCCTTCAATCTAGTTCTCATTTCAGACAAAACCCATGATGCTTTTTTCCCCCCTGAAAACCATTAATTAGGCAATGATGTGATGGTCAAATCTTATACATTGGT
This sequence comes from Cricetomys ansorgei, assembly GCA_026225945.1. Taxonomy (NCBI): domain Eukaryota; kingdom Metazoa; phylum Chordata; class Mammalia; order Rodentia; family Nesomyidae; genus Cricetomys; species Cricetomys ansorgei. The sequence goes on along the minus strand of JAMJFZ010000107.1, from coordinate 45,594,638 downwards.
TTCATTTTTTTCTATGGCACTGTGATTGGTGACATTCTTCAATATAAGATAGATTTTTATTTTAAAAAAATATGGACAGAAAAAACTCAGAGTTAAAGACCACAGAAATGGAATGCATGTCTGCAGACTTACCTCCTCTCCCAGCCGGTGATGTGAGATCCACCCAAAGCAGTTCCACCTGGACACCACTCCCATCCTCCCAGACCTTGGCATTCCAAGACGAGAAAGGCTAGCATCCACCTTCCAGAGACTAAAAGGTTTCTGCTCTTAGCAAGTACCAGAAGTGTAGCCAACACTCAGCTCAATCCCAAGACATTTGACAGCCATTCCCCTGATACATTCATTGACCAGAACTTTAGCTGCAATCAACTACAGAAAGTTCTAGGCTCCTTAAGGCCATAGTAACATGAATGGTGTCTGATGATGACCATAACAGATAGTAACAGCAGCCTGAACTTGTAAGCCTTCCCGATGATGAGCACACTGAGCTTCATGGAAAAGAAGCTTTCCAGAGGAGACTGAGTTCTCAGTCTCCATCACCCACTGTAGAGGAACTCACTCAAGAGGTGCTACACAGGCAAAGCTATTCATGTTAGATAAGAACACAAGCTGCACAGTGCTAGGAAAGCAAATAAGCAGACTGAAAAAAAATGTGTATTTATAAAACTGGCCTATGACAGGTTGACTAAAGGAGGACAGTAGCAGTGCTACACGTTGAGTGGCCAGCACACACAGGGTAGTTCAGATGACGAACTGGGTTAAAGGCAGGGTATCAGCTTTCTATTCTTGGTGTTGAATAGATTTTTTAATTGGCTCTTCATTGCAGAACTGGGTTTGTGGAAAGTCTTTGGGAAGGGAGGAGTTTCATTTTTTCCAGATAATCTGATGTGTGAAAGCTTTGAAGTACTAATCACTTTAGTGACCAGACTGGTCCTTAATCTTGGCCTCAGGGAAGGCTGGGGGCATGTCCCTCAGATGCGGCAGATGATAAGAGGGTCTGTATTTGTCCCTTCATTTGGAAGACAAGGGGAAAAGATTGGTCTGAGAGCTTCATTGAAAGAGGTTGATGGGAAGCTGTAGATGAGGGACTCATCTGTCACATTGTAGAATGCTATATGTCCAGATTCATAATCCAAGAACACACCGACCTTATGCACAGGCTCTCGGACATGCTGACCTTTCAAGGGTGATGAAACCCAGAGACTGTAATCATCGCCAATTTTTAAACCTATAAGTGAGAAGAGGTCCCCAGGGGGCTTGGGGAGGTTCCCCTTCCTGTGCACTGAGTCCTTGCAGATGCCCACTTCCCACTCAGTCTTCTTTCCCACTTCCACCTCCCAATAGTGTCTCCCACACGTGAAGATCTGAGCTCCCAACACGGTTGCAGACTGATCAAATCTTTCTGGGTTGTCAGGCAATTGCTGTCTGGTTCCTCCGTATTTCACACTTTTCAGATCATCAGACAAAACTAGGTAGGCGTTGGCTGTGGCTGGATCTAGAGTTACATCTGCTGCAAGAAGAGAAAAGAATGAATCCTTTGACATCCTTGGAAACCTCCCATATATATTCATCTGAAGCCAAATTCTTAGTAGCTAGGCCTATTATTATTTATTTGTTTTTAAGACAGGATCTAACCAAGTACCCCAGTCTGTGCCTTGAACTTGGCAATCCTCTCTCACCTTAACCTCTTCAGTGCAGGGATATAGACATGACTCCCAAGCCCAGCGAGGCCTATTCTTTAAATGTAACTTACCTGTTAGCTCGGAAAGCAATCCCAGAACTCAAAAGACTAAAGCAAGAGAGTATGAGTTCAAACCCAGCTTGGGCCATATAGTGAGGGGAAGGGCAGCCTGGGCTACAAAGTAATATCTGGTTTCAGAACCTAGTTTGAGGAAAAACTGTTCCATGTAGTGAGTTCAAGACCAGTCTGTTTTATAGTGTAAGACCATATTTCAAAATAAACAAAAAGGTTTTTTCATGTAATTTCAGTAAAATTGATGAGATAGCCTTCTTTAGGAAAGAAAAAGACCACCTCTAGCTTGGCCCTCATATCAGTAATCCCAGTATTTAGAAGGCTAAGGCCAGAGGATTGCCAAGAGTTTAAGGCTAACCTGGGCTATATAATGAGACTTCTATCTCAAAACAAACAACAAACAGAACAGAATCTCTGAGCTCATTTTTCGCTGGCACTGCCCCATGGAACAGTCAGTGAAGCTGTAAAAAGAGACAGAATAGAGACGTGCAGAGAGATTTGCCCAGTTTTGAGGGTGAGAGAAACCTGTGAGCAAAATGAAAATTGTTCTCTAAACACACTTTAGAATTCAGCTTATCTGTCTGTACAAGGATGTCCTTTCTGTTAGCCATGGCTGAATTTCTGCTGAAGTTCAGATAGTAGAGAAACAGGCAATTAGCATTTGTTGCACTCCTAAATGCAAATCATTTCCTACGTATTATTTCATTTAATCATTGTGGCTTTCAGTGATCATAATTCTCATATATATATATATATATATATATATATATATATATATGTATACGTATGTATGTGTGTGTGTGTGTGTGTGTGGTGGCCACATGCCTGTAATTTCTGCATTCAGGAGGTGGAGGCAAAAGGAGTAGAAGTTTAAGGTTATCTTTAGCTACATAGTGAATTGGTGGCCAGCCTGGGCTCCATGAGACTTTTTCTCAATTATCACAAGTAATAATAATTTAATATTTTATATGGAGACATAACCAAAGGGTAGAGTACTTGCCTAGCATCTACAAGGCTCTGGGATCAATCCCCAGTGCTGTAATAATAGTTGTAATGATAATAAAGACAATGATGATAATGATAATGATGATAACAATAAATTAATTTTCACAATTAACCCAGACAAGGTGATACAGGACTGTAATCCCAGTACTTGAGAGGCTGAAGTAGGAAGATTACCATAGCTTTGAGACCAGCCTGGACTACATAGCAAGACTCTGTCTCATAAATAACAAGAGAGATGGCTCCAGGGTTAAAAGCATACAATGCTCTTTCCAGAGGACCAGAGTTAGATTCCTAGCACTCATGTCTGATGACTCAAAACTTCCTGTAATAGCATCTCAGGGGATCTGACACCTCTGGCTCCCTTGGGTACCAAACTCATGTGCACTCACAGACAAATATACAGATAGTTAATAATAAATATTTATTTTAAAAAAGCTGAGTGGGTGGTGGCACACATCTTAATCCCAGCACTCAGAAAGTAGAGGCAGGCAGATCTCTGAGATTGAGGCCAACCTGGTCTACAGAGTGAGTTACAGGACATCCAGAGTTACAACAGAGAAACCCTGTCTCAATAGATAAATAAATAAATAAATAAACAAACAAACAAACAAACAAATTTGAAAGAAGGGTTGGGGATATAGCACTGTTCATAGAAAGCCCGCCTGACATGTACAAAGCCCCAAATTCAATCCCAAGCACCATATAACACCTACTATGGGTCAAAACACTCTGAAATTCATATTGCTGCTCAATCCCACCCACCTGGGAGGAGGTCACGTGAGAGGCCTCAAACTCTCACTGACCCCAGATGAGATCATTTGTCCCCGTTGAGGCAGGCAAGCACAGGAGGTAGTTCAGTTTGGCACTCCATTTCATTTTGAGTTATTGTCATACACAACCTCTTGTAATAATGTACTTAGCCTTCTAGTTCCTATAATGTGAATACATCCCTTTCCAAACAATGCACCTCGCAACATCAGGACCCCTCAACCCCGATATGCATCAAGCTTTACATACCCCCATCTTTGAACAATGGTGTAAGTTTCCCATCCCAGATAACAATCCAGTTTATTCAGTTTTTATTCGCATGTATTCCCAAAGTGTCTGGGTATGACAAACAGAAAGGCCTGAATCAGATAAAGCAAAGTCAAAAACTAACACCAAAGCTGTCCTTCGACCTCTCTACCTATCGAATGGCACATACACCTGCACACACATGTGTGCACTCACACACATGTACCCACCTGTACTACAACCATCCCCACTGCCTGCCAGCACACAACAATTAAACCAAAAGAATTGAATGTAACTTTTATCCTAACAGGAAGAGTTGACAAAGCAGGAACCTCTGTGTAAGGGTTGCTGGGGAGTGTGTGCTGTACATGCTATATAGATATTACAGAACAGGGCAATAAAGACAGGACCAGGGCCCTTTGATAACAAGCAGAGCCTGACAGAACCTCAAATAAGGCTCCCTGCCTCTTGGCTGAAGCATAGGCAGTGTTTGCAACATGGTGCTTAGATTTGGCTCAGGATACTGTAACTGGGAGCCTTATGTCAGGAGAATATTTTATGCCAGAAGGAGCAGCCCAGGAGCTCAGTGGTCAGTGGTGCCCATAACATGTGCTGAACTTAGCTATGGAAATCCCTGGAGATGAGACAAGGGGGTGGACTTACTGCTAAATTTTCTCAGCATCTCCCTCATCCCAGTGATGCGACACAGGCTCAGTTCCGTGATGGTGGTCTCCGGACACTGCAGCAACAGTGACTCACACCTTCCAAGAGAAAAGAGAGCCTCATTCTCTCCTTGATACATACTACGGGGCCTGATCCAATTTGGGGATGCATATCATCAATCCCCAACAACATACATGTACTCATCCCCTCATCATCACAATTTCATTGACACCCAGATATCCATATGCGCTATGCAATGGAGTCATGATGGAAACATACCGATCCATGGATCCTCTGATTTCCTATGGATATAAAGAAAAGAAGGTTACTATCTGCTCATCTTGAATAGCAAACACTGAATCCATTTTTACTACAATCTTTTGCTAGTTTCAAACTATCTCCTTCCATAATCCTAGCATACCTTGAAAGGGTGTAACAGAGACAGGGCAGGAGAATAAAGCCCCAGCTTCTAGGGATAGTTTTTGATGAACATGAGATGTTTCTCACACTAACCAGAGAATAGTTTGCTTTTTTTTTTCCACATCCATGCTTTTAATTTTTCAAAAATTAACAACTTATTTGTAAAGTGTAGGGAATGCACTTTGACCCAGCAGGAATATGGGAGTGAGAGGCCATCAATGGGGAGTCTGTCCTCTTATACCACGTGGATCCCAGGCAGGGAGATAATCCAGGTTGTTAGCCTTGACTGCAATCACCTTTCCCCACTCAGCAACCTTTTCCTGGCTCTTAAAGTGTCTTTTTATAAATGCATTTTAGCTTCTATTATTAGCATATATTCATTATGCATAATGGGTTTCATCCCGATTCATATATGTACATAATGTATTGTGATCTTGTACTCTTCCCACTCTTATTAATCCTCTTTCTCTCCCCAACATGCTCCCAATTCTACTCACATGACTTGTTTATCTTTTTGATGACCCAATGAGTTCAATTAGGGTTATCTACGGGGGCATGAGTAAGGGATTATTTACGAAACGTGGGCTGCTTACCAGTGGCTACATCACTAAAAATAAAAATGTCTCTCCCACCCCCAGCAACCATTAACTGTCTCAAGATGCTCAGACTGGGGGCTCCTAAGCCCTCTTCCCTTGTTCAAAATGAAGCAGAATATTAGCCTTATGTACCAGAGGACCAGAGATGAGCAAAGAAAAATGACCCAGTGAGAGCTGAGACCAAGCCCATGTTAGGTTTTTTAATGTCATTAATTCGTTCAGAAAACAGAAAATTAGACAACACTCTGTGAAGCCTGATCATTAATGAGACCTGAAGTTGAAGTCAGTCCTATGAAAAGTTCAGTAGCCTTGGTGCACAGAGCTTACATGTTCTGCCACCTGTTTGCTGTAGGGCAAGCAGATCTCCTTAACTGTTACAAATCTGATTATTAAATATTTGCTACCCAGGTCCATTTTGTAGATGATGGGCACCTGCAAGCTATAGTCACTCAAGCTTGGTCATCAGATCTTTAAGAAGATTCAGTTGGCCATGCCCAGTAGCTTACAAATAAATAATGTGTTACTAGACAAAGCTGAGTTTGAACTTGTTTGTGAAATGTCTACTTTTCCTAATGTCCTCATGAATTTTTGCCTCACCTCAAAAGACTCTAAAGTCAAGTTCTGACAGGTAGACTCTATCCGCCCGATCATCTTGCTAAGGCGTCTGACTTGCTGGGTCAGATGGATCTCATTTTCCCTCAGTTTCTTAATGTTCTCCTTCTCCTCCTTCTCCAGCAGCTGAAGCTGGAGCTGTTCCTCTTCCTTCAGGAACTGGTGCATCTTCATATATTCAGACACAACGACCTGCTTACAAGTCTTCGTCTCCTCCTGCTATCACATGTGCACATAAATTCGAGAGCATTCACACACACACACACACACACACACACACACACGCACGCACACATGCACACATGCACACATTAGCAGCAGAAGCACTCCTATAATGAATATTTTATATTAACAAAATGGATGAGGAGTTAAATTCTGAAAGGTGTGTATATACCCAATAGTCAACAAAAATCTGATTTTGTAATCTAAAAGCTGTCATTGCTACTGAAAGAAACCATTTAAAAAATCAAAAAGCATGATGTGTAGTAATCGGCACTGATAGAAAAGAAAAATTAAAAGAGGAAAAGTTTTGAAATTAAAATTAAAAGAAAAAGGAGAAAAATTATGAAAATGAACTGAAATTTAAAAGGAGAAAAACTGTGAATGATGTATGTGTACATTTGGTATTTGGATCACATACTATGATTACATTACGAAGAGTTGCACTGAATTCTAGGTCTAAGCTGGCACAGTGGCACATGTAAAACCAGCATTCAGGAGACAGAGGCAGGAGGGTAGATGCAAATTTGAGGCCAGTCTGTTCATCTACATAGTGAGTTCTTAACCAATCGTACAGCATAGACTCTGCCTCACAAAAAACAAAAACAAAAAACAGATAAAAACTCAGTGTCTTCCATGAATGGTGGTATGCCACACATACAGTCCCAGCACTTAAGATGATCAGGCTGGGGAGAGGGATCAGAAATTAAAGGCTATCCTGGGCTACATAGGGAGTGCCTGTCTCAAACAAACAAAATTCCTCAGACTATTGGGAGACTCAGATATTCATTGAATGTGTTGGAGCTTGTAGAAGGTGTGTGTGTGTGTGTGTGTGTGTGTGTGTGTGTGTGTGCCACAGCATATGTGCGGGAGACCATGAGACAATCTTAGGTGTCATTGGTCTTCACCTTTGACCTTGTTTGAGACAAGGTCTCCTTGTTCACTTCTATGTATACCAGGCTACCCTGCCTGTGATCTTCTGGGAATTATCATATCTCTGCCTCCTATTTCCTGGTAGGGGTCACAAATGACTACAGACATTTGTCCTTCTGGCTTTTATGTGGGTTCTAGATATCTAAACTTGGGTCACCAGGCTTGCATGGGAAGTGCTTTTGCCCACTGTGTTACCTCCTGGGCCTAGTATCTACATTGGTTGTGCCATATTAAACATACGTTAAATCTTTACTTTATCTGCTAGGCAATTCAAGTCTCAATCTGTGACTAACCTTAGGCATTGGTTCCAGTATGATTCAATCTATTATTTTGCCATTATTGTCCCTTCCTCTTTACTTGTTTTAAATTTCCATGCAATTTCTCCCAGGACATCTGAGAGACTAGTTTTTAAAACTGGTTTCTGTCCTATCTTGCAAATCTTTATTTGTATTTTAAATAATATAACCAGCTTCATCATAGTTCTTGGCCAAGGAGGATAAAGAAGGAAAACAAATATACCTATGATGAGTGAGCCCTGAGAGGTGGGTAGCCCAAAAGCAAGGACCTGTCTATGACAGAACTCAAAATGGTCCTTTCCCCTTACACTTTACCAGGCACCTCATACACAAGACCAAGTGTTAGACAGACACTGACCTTACACAGCATCACCCGCTCCTTCTCATGGTTCAGTATGGCCTGAGCTTCCTTTTTCTTTTTACGTAAAAGATTTATGATATCCTTGAGTTTTTCCTGCAATAGAAACAAAACCCTTGGCAAGCAGCAGAGTACCCAGTGGTAGAAAGATCAGGAAAATGAGTCACTGGAAGATGACTGAGACTCTCAAAGAAAGGGTTGAGGGGAAGCAAGATCCAAGCTACTGTGTGGTATGTTACCTAAAGATATGTGCCCATGGTTATGACCAGCAGAGAACTAAGGGATAGGACTAGTTCTGTATTCTAGGTTGATACTGAGTGACTCAACTTACTTTGTGTTGCTCCTCAGACTCACTTGAGAAACATGCCCTGTTCATCCCATGACTTTGTGTTGAGAAATTAATCACACTCTGCTCATCATCAGAGAACACCCTACTAGCTCCTGGCGTTCTTCCACAGCTGCTCTGCTCATCCTCATTCTGCAGCACCTGGGATCGCAGCAGCTTGCCAATGCTAGCCAGTCTCCCCAGCCGCTCATTGGCTTGGAAATGAGGCGCTCCCAAAGTCCTCCAGCACTCAGGACAAGATAAAGGTGTGTTGTGCTCCTCCCAGCTCTTGAGGAGACACATCAGACAAAAGCTATGCCCACACTCAGTGGTCACTGGACTGCTGAAGTAGTCCAAGCAGATGAAACAGGTGAGTTCTTCCCTAAGGTTCTCCATCAAATCTGCAGTGGACATTTTCTCGTGGATGTACGTCTGGGATTATAGAAGTTCTCTTTGGTCACAACTGTTCAATCGGGTGCTGTGTTGTTATTACAAGAAACGCTTGTTCTATTCTCTGTGCCTGATTACACCAAATGGTATGTGCTCTCCAGCACAAAGCCAATTGTGACTTAATGTGGAATTCTTGTGCTCTGACTCATCATCAACCCCGAATTTTTATTGAATCTCTTTCTATGCATGCCACATACTAGATACTGAGGATTCCATAGAGTTGGGATTTCTGAGTTAGTTCCTGTATATAAACAGCACCATGAAACCATTTAAACACATAGGTTTGGGGCTCTGAAGATTAATTACTTAGTGTCAATCAGCACAGAGACTATGGCAGCCTCTGATACCTGAATAGGAAATGTAGTCTAAATCCTTCTGGTGACTGCACTTGAGAATACTAGATGGGAAAGAGAAAGCTAAAACATATATTCTTTTTCTTCTTAAACCCTTTTCTCTGCTTGACCAAAACTTAAGTTTTCAGTGTGGTAACCAAGTACTTTGTACATTTGTTTGATCTTATTCATCCCAACATAGAAAGAACTATACCACTGAACTATTCCATGATCTTAGAAATACAATGAATTAACAGTTATGCTTGTCATTCTGCCCTGAAAGGTCATGATGCCCACCCATCTGCCATAATGAAAAGCAATTCAAGTGATACTCCTAAGAGGATCATTGCACTATGGAATGGATAGAAATAACTATGTCTTGGTATAGATATAATTTTGTTTGCTTATTTTCACCTTCCAGAAATGTTCAAACTAGTCAGTTTCAAACTGCCTTCTCCTCTTTCAATTCTTACTTGACAGATATTGAGTGAGTGGGCAGACATTTTTCTTTCTATGTATAAAAAAGTAAATGTATGGTACAGTGATTTATGTACAGAGACCTCTATGATTATTGTCAAGTGCTATAAACTCACAATGTCATATGACCATGAGTCATCCTTGTCATGCCCTCCTTTCATACTTTGCTAGAAAGTGTATCTCAAGCTCAACTCAGTTCACCATCCCATGTTTATATTCTTGGCCTATTGCTATCCAACTTGGCAACCATCTACAAGTCTCTATTACCCAAGTTATCCCATTAGCCTTTTGTCCTGACTTTTAAGAATTTATCCTCCTTTTCCACTCCTCTCCAATAGAGTATCAGGTCTTGTCTCATCTTTAACCTTCATTAGCCAAAACTCACCTTTCTGAAGTCATTAATCTATCACTTCTTGGCCTGTTGGTGAAGATCAAGAGTGAAGACATTGATTCAAAAGTTTTAAACATGTGTCACTTGTACACCATTTTCAAAAATTAGGATGAAAATTTAAACAAAACCATCAGAGAGTTGTGCTGTTCTACATAGGAAGAGAGGTGGCGTCAGTAAGGAACCACAAAAGGACTGTGGCTTGAGTGATTTCTAGGCTGCTACACGGCCACAGCTTCACAACAGCTGTTAGGAAATGAGTCATTAGGAAAAGTCTTCCAAAAAAATAAATCTGTAATAACTCTAAATTAAATGCCAGCATGGAAAAAGAGGACTTATGCCACCACAATTCAATGTAATTCACATCCCAAACTAGGAGTCATTAGGAGAAGTCTCACAGTTGAGTTGGAGCACATCATAGAGCCCACATTCCAATTTGGAATTAGGAGGCTGACATGTTCTGCCTTCAGCTCACACTACTGTTCTTACTTCATTCTTCCAAACAAATGACTGTCTTTTATACTCTTCAAACATAATAACTGTGTCTTCTTCATCTCTGACCCATCCCACATATCAAGGGACTAACATGTATAAGAAGGTTTCAAATGAGATGTGATGAACCATGTCCATAATTCTAGCATCCAGGAGGCTGAATGCTAGTTATAGGCCAGCCTGAGCTACAGGGCAAGGTCCAGGCCAGACCAGCCTGCAGCATAGTGAGACTCTATCTCAAAATATTAAAAACAAATGTTTTAAATGAACAAAGAAACAGTCATATGACTGTAGAGCTGCATTCTTCTACTTGGTTGGAAGTAAGATCTTACACCCAAATTAGCTTTTAGAAGAAGTAAATATAATAACTTGTCGAGCATGAACCTCCATGCTTAGGTCAAATCAGGATATGAAGCTGAGACTCCTACTCCACTGACTCTCTTTGGTCAGCACACAACAGATCTTGTTTATTGACTTTACATTTTAAGAATTCCAGTTGTCTCAATGAAATGAGTTGTCTCTGGTGGTATCAGAAGTAAAGTGGACAGCTGTCATTAAGGCATGAGGGTGACACCAACTGACTCGATTCTTTCTTAGGAATGCAGACTTTATTATTTCTCTAAACACACTGGATAGGTTCACTTCAGAGATGAGCTGAATTCACAGAATGACCCAGCCATCCTAAAATATCCTCCATGACACCTCAAGACTCTGTGTTGACTATCATGACTCCTGAGATCAACATCAAGTATCTTCCTCTGCAGTCTCACCACTGTGGAGAGGTATTGCTATGGTTATTCCCAGAGGTCCATGAAGACAATTGTCACCCAGATGTAGCTAATGTTGAAACATTAGAAGACAAAAAAAAAACAAAAAACAAAATACTTCAAAGATCTAATAAGGCCTTGCATATTGGGGACCATTGGTTTGGATTGAGCTTATTTGGAGAATATCTTGTATGAAAGTTTAGTTTTAAATATATAATTGACATTTAATATCAGTCTGGAAAAGATAGATTGCCCAACAAATGGTTTAGGACAAGTGAGTGTTGCCATCTGGAGAAATAAAGCTGATTCTCTACAAACAACTTACAAATGTGTATGCCAGATGAAATCATGTGTGCTTGTATCTGTGTGTGTGTGTTCCTCCTAATTATTAATTTCAGCTTACTCTGCTTCATATTGCTTTGTGATCATAGTGACTTTATATATATATATATATATACATATATATATATATATATGTTTTGATTTTAGATTGGGGCTTCTTAACTTTTTTCTACTTTGCAAACCTGTCTCACCCAAGAAATTGTATGGCCATGGGAAGATAGGTACATAAGATAGATATGCAAATCAAACATTTACTGATGATAAATCATTTTTAAAAATGTGTTTAAAAAGTTCTTTACCATACATACAATTTTACCATTTATGAAAGATGAAAACAAAATTTCATATTAACAAAATGAATGTGCTTGTTTGCTTTTACATAAGGAATAAATCTTAATCCTGCAGGACTAGAGGAAGTTCAATGTTTTTCAGAGTTTATCTAGTTATGTATTTATTAATTTATTTATTTGGGGTTTTTTGCTTTTTCTTTTTTTTAGAAGCTCATGTGGCCCAGGCTGTCTTCAAACTTGCTATATAGCTTAGGCTGCCCTTGAACTCCTGATCCTCTAGCCTCACCTCTCAAGTTCTGGGATTGTAAATGAGTACCATGATGCCCAGTTATATCAATATTTTGATTTTATAATCATCAATTCTGAGAATGTCCCTTGTACAAATAGTACCAAATAGGAGAAACATGTTTACAGCCATTTCAGAAACTTTTGAAAATTCTGCCCTAATCCCAAACCCAAGTTTATTTAACAAGAACTAAGAAACCGATGTCCCTAAGGAGCTATGACACAAAGAGTGTAGGACACATGACTGTGACTGTGAAACTCAAGGAAGCTAAAGAAAAAAATGAAAACATGTTTGAGGAAGTGCAACCCAGAAGATTGAAATCTTTATCCAGGAACTGTGGCATACTCAGAGGCAGAGACAGAGTGATCTCTGCAAATTACAGTCTAACCTGGGTTATGTGATGAATTCCAAGCCAATCTGAAAACATTCTCTCTCTCAAAAAAAAAAAAAGAAAGAAAGAATAAAAGAAAGGGAGGAAGGAAGGAAGAAAGAAAGAAAAAGAGAAAAGTAGAGAGAGAGGGAGGGAGAAGAGAAGAAGAGAGGAGAGGCAAGGGGAGGGGAGAGGGGTAATTTCTTGAGACAGAAAGCATGTCAAAGTCTGGGCCAGGACACAGACAATCAAGTTCATATTGACTTCAGCTTCTCCTTATAGACTAGATGTCTGCTTGCTACATCTAGACACCCTATCGTTCTCCTTTAAACATTAACTCTCTTAGTGTAGTAGCTCCCTCTCTTAACTGCATGTGTGAGTCACCTTGGAAGTGAAACAGAGAGAGAGAGAGAACTGAATTGGTATGAAGGACATAGTTGGTGGTGTTCAATATTAACCTGGTGCTCACTGGAATTGCAAAAGCTTCCTGTGGTTCTCAACCTTCTTAATGCTGCATCCCTTTACAAAAAACTTCTGGTGGTTCTAAACCTTCCTGATGCCGAGACCCTTTAATACAGTTCCTCATGTTGTAGTGACCCCAACCATAAAATTAATTATGTTGCTACTTCATGTAATTTTGCTACAGTTATTAATCATAATGTAATATCTGATATGCAAATGGCCTTTAGGCGACCCCTTTGAAGGGTTGTTCTACCCCCAAAGAGGTTGCAACGCACAGCTTGAGAACTGCTGAGTCCAACCCCCAACCTAACTGAATCAAAAACTTTGGAGGTTTAGGAGACCTTAGGACCCAGGTCTCTAACTTTATTTAACAGGACCTCTGGAGATTCTGGTGTACTGTAAATTTGGAATCTTCAACTCCCGGCATCAAAATTGACATGGGTGATTCTAACACTCCAAGAAATCTTTGGATCAAGACTGCAACTCATAAAATGGCTAACTCCTGAAGGCTGGATCCTAGGTATCTCTAGGACATGGTTTCATACTGCCTCCTATCAAAATAATCCTGTTTCTCCCTTATGACAGAATTCCCAGCATGAACATGAGCAGTGAGGCCTGGGGTAGAAGATTTAATGTCTCGGACAGCTCTCTATCAGGTAAGCATCCAAAGATTTAAAAGTGTGCTGTCTCAAGAGCTGACAAATGTCTGATGTTGAAAGTAGTGTTCAAGTCAGGCATGGTGGTAATCCCTGCGCTCAGGAAGCTGAGGCAGAGTGTGTGGTAACAGGACTATTGCGACAAGAGAGCGTAACTATGATCTAACATAACTATTATCACAAGGTATTATCACAAGATTATTAACTATCATAATTATTATCACAAGGGAGCATAGCTATTTTAGTAATTAATTTATTCTTTTATTTAAATTGTTTTCAAACAATATATTGATCATATTTCTCTGCTCCCCAACATCTCCCACATCCTCTCCACCTCCTTACCCACCCAACTTCAAATTTTCTCAAAAAAAACAAAACGAAAACCAAAACAAGCAAGCTAAAAAATAAAATAAAATATGACGAAAGTTACCTCAACAAAACAGAAAGTGTGATCCTTTTGAAAGATTTTTAATTTATTGTGTGTCTGTGTGTGTGTGTGCACATGTGTGTTCAAGGTCACATACAGATGGAGAGATCAGGGAACAGCCTTTAGAAGTAAGTTTTTTCTTTCTTCAAATCCAAGTCTGCAGGCTTTGAGGCAAGCACCTCTATGCTTTACTGCTTGACCCATCTCGCCAGTCCAATAATGTCTCTCCAGAAACAGAAAAATGAACAGGTAACTAACTTTCCTTGGGGGTTCTTCCAACTAAATTGTCCACGTGCTCAAGGTGTAATCAAACCATCCTGTTCAAATGGGAAGACCCAAATGGTACTAACGGTTGGAGAGTGTGCTAAGTTCCTGCTTGGAGTAGGCTAGCCTATTGAAGGAACCAGTAAAGTAGCTGGCCAGGCACAGTTTGGAACTTAAAATAAAATGACTGTAGTGGGGCTATAAAGAAACAAATTTGAGATCGGCGGTGGTGGTGCATGCCTTTAATCCCAGCACTCAGGAGGCAGAGGCAGACACATCTTTGTGAGTTCAAGGCCAGCCTGGTCTACAGAGTGAGTTCCTGGACAGTCACAGTTACAACAGAGAAACTGGTCTCCAAAAAACAAAAATAAAAACAAGAAAGGAAGGAAGGAAGGAAGGAAGGAAGGAAGGAAGGAAGGAAGGAAGGAAAGAAGGAAGGAAGGAAGGAAACTCAGACACAGTTCTTAAGAAATATTTAAGGACCCTGTCCAACGATCACTTTTCCGCCCTAATCAGGTTTGGAGAAGGGAAAATAACAAAACCACCATTGTTAAGTGCATAAAATTACAAGTGAAAGTCAATCAGTGTTCCTGTATTACTCTGGCCTTGAGCTCCTGATCCTCCTGCCTCAGCTCTCAAATTCTGGGATGTAAACTAAATTCTCTTGATGTAAACTATCAAGGCCATTTTGATGGATATTTTGATTTTATAATTGTCAACTCTAAGATTGCCACTTTACTATTTAATTTTGTTATTATAATGAGAAATCTAAGGCAGGTTCATTAGGAAGAGAGGTGGGAAGGTGGAAGGAGAAAGGAGGGGGAAAGGGATTGGGGGAAGTAGCCGGGCCTCAATTTAGGACTGTGATCCCCAGTCAGAAGGATGATAAGTTTAAAGGCTGCCTAGGAAATTTAGCAAGAGTTTCTCTCAATAATTAAAAGAGGAGAAAGGACTAGGAATTTAGCTCAGTTTGCCAACCATGCTCAAGTCCCTAAATTCAATCTCCAGTACGGCCAAGGAAGAAGAGGAAGAGGAAGAAGAAAACAGAAGGAAGGAGTAAAGAAGCAGAGGAGGAGAAGAAAGGGGTGGGAAGGAAAGGCTGAGTAGGAGGAGGAGGAGAGGAAGCAGAAAAGGGGGGAGGGTAAAAAGAAGAAAAGCAATTTACTAAACTTCTACTTTTAGAGGCTGAAAAGTCCAAGATTAAATGAGCTCATTGGTTCAGCCTTTGAACAAAAGCCTAACAGCAGATAGCATCATTCCTCGTGCTAGAGTTTGGTGTTTCAGGGTCACCCAAAGGAGACATTGTGTATGACAGACTTACTCCTCAACTTTGGGATGTAGAGAGCTGGCAAAACATCTTTAAGGCGTATGACCTAGAGGGTAGTGAGATAGCTCTGTGAGTAAGAGTGCTTGCCAGACAAACATGGGGACCTGTATTCAAATCCTCAGCATCCACATAGAAAGCAGGGCAGGGCAATTGACGCATAGAAACCTAGCACTGCTACGGGTGCGGGGTGGAAACAAGAAAATCACTAGGGTTTGCTGGCTGTCAGCCTAGCTCCAGGTTCAGTAGCAGACCCAGTCTCAACAGAATAACATGAGAGTGATAAAGCAGGGCACTGAGTGTCCTCTTCTGGCCTGGGCATGCAAATGCACATGGATGTGCATTCTCACACATGCGTGCACACACCACACCCACACCTACATACATATTCTCTTAAAAGTAGGACTAGGAAGTTGACTCAGCAATTAAGAGCACTCACTGCTCTTGCAGAGGACCAGAGATTGATTCCCAGCACACACATCAAGTAGCTCACAAACACTTAGAATTCCAACTCCAGGGGCTCTGACAACCTCTTAAGGCCTCCACCAGGCACCCACACTCAAATGCACTTATGCACATACAAATACACACATACACATAATTAAAAATAATTTTAAAAAAAAATAGAAGTGCAGCCTAGTGTGTAGGGGGGAGGGGGCATCTTAAGTTTGGGGAGTGTGCCCATGAGGGAGACTGTGAAGTTTTGATCTCTTCCCATTCTTGCTTCCCAGCCATGACGAGAGTGGTTTTGTTCTGTGAGGGCTCCCACCATCCTGTGCTAACCTGCCTCAGACCCAAAAGCAGCAAAGCCCACCGATGATAGACTGGGACAGGTGAAGCTTAATAACCATTTTATCTCTAAGCTATGTCTGGTATTTGCTAAAGGTATCGGGTCGGAAGCTACGTGATACCTGCTGTATGAGTATGTGTGGTCAGCCAGAAATCCAGACAGAGGTATGGCGTCAGACTCCAGTTGAGACTGCCCTCTTTGTGAGAACTGATGAAGAAATTCTTGGAGAATGACTTCAATTCCCCTTGAGGACAATGTGCACATGGACAGAAGGACTTCCCAGTGGGGCCCCATCTCTTAAAGATCCAAGCACTTTTCATACGAAGAACCAAGTATGAGCCCTTTGCATCATACTCTATTAAAACAACTTAAGTTGTCTGGGAAAAATAAATAGGCAGGGCTTTGCAAAGATAAAGGCATTTTGTTTCATTCCCAAGTTTAAGTTCACATTCACAGACTGGTATGATCAGAGGTTAATGACTGTGAAGATTGAGTTCAAAGTAATTAAAACTGTTACACAACTTGACAGTTGGTTGCAGTTTTCAGCTAAAGGCTAAACTGGGGTGATGGGAGTGGGAACAGAAAGAAGGGATCTTTCCTAATGAAATGTAAAGGAGACTAGAAGTGCTAGCGCTTGATTAACTAGAGAATCGCACAGGGATAGTCACTTGTAGTCAACAGCAGGGTTCTCTTTTAACTGAATGGATGTGTTTGGTTGGCATAGCGAGAGGATAACATACTTTTATATTGATAGACATCAAATATCGACCTGATGGCTTTGAGATGCCTGAGTGATATCTGAATGGAAATGTCCTCATTATATACATATGAATCTAATGATCAACAGAAATATCTAAACTTTAAATAAAAAGGCTTAGCATCAAGAAGGCAACTGAGAAGTCACCAAGATGAAGCCTAAGTTTTATCCCCAAACCCACAAAGTGAATGAAGTGATCCAATTCCCACAGTTGTCTTTGCTCCAAACATGCAGGCTATGGTGTACATGCGTACACATAAATAAATAAACGAATGCTGAAAAAAGAGGGACTTGAAATCCACAGAGCAGATAACTGTCCCTGAAAATCCTATAGAATGGACAGTCCAGGTTATATTTTGTTGTTTCTGCCATTGTTGTTTAAAATAGAGCCTCATGTAGTCCAAGTAGAGCTTGAGACCATTAAGTAATCAAAGCTGATTTTGAATTCCTTCTCCTCCTGTTTCTACTGGAGAGCTGAGATGATAAGTGTCTCGCATCATGCACAGCTTTAAATTTTTAATGCCCTTTTGTAGTGTTGGGGCTCAAACCCAAGGCCTACTGCAGTCAAAGCAAACACTCCACCCACTGAGATCCATCTAAAGCAAAGACTCTGCCAGTGTAGCTACTTCCAGCTTGAACAGTCCCTGCTCTAATGATCATATAAAGGCAGGAGAAATTCAAAGTTCAAGGAACTCCAGAGCAAGCTTGGGGGAAATGCCCCATTAGGAGGAGGAATCACCTGACTGGCTAGAAACACCATGAAAAAGAGAAGGGCATTTAATCAGAAAATCACATTGGTTTAAACAGGATTTTCCCCAGCACACTGGGATTTGTTTCCAAGTAAAATCAGGAAAGCAAAGTGCTCAGATCAGCCAAATGCACAATGCACTGATGAGGTGATCTGTTTCCACAGTGACCAGCAACGTCATACAGTCTGTCTAAAAAAGGATTTGGGGTTGGGGTTGGGGGGAAGAGGAGCACAAGGCCTCACTCTGCAGACTGCATTGCCTTTGATTGAACTCACTATGCAGTCCTGGCTGCCTTGGACTCACTTTGTAGCCCAAATTAGCCTCGAATTTACAATGGTCTTCCTGCCTCAGCCTCCCAAATGTTATACTAAGAAGTGTGTATAAGAGGTTTATTTTGCTGTTCCCAAAGCACATTCTGGCCTTGTCATCCTAACCCCAGCATCTTCTCACTTCCTCAAACCACCTATCAAGAAAAGGTCACTTCTTGAAAGCACTACCTCAGTACTTACTACATATTTGGTTGTTGCTGGAAATTCCCATCTTTGGCTTTGGGGTGTGTGTGTGTGTAGTGTGTGTAACCATGTGTGTGTGTGTATACATATATATACATGTATGTATATATATGTAATGTGTGTGAATGGGGGTTGGGGTGTGGACATCTGTGTTGGTATGAATGTGTATATATGTGTGTGAGAGTGAGTATGTATATGTGTGAGTGTGAATATGGGGAGGAGGTTATTAATATTTTTTCAGCATCTGTATTGAGTTGAATAGTGATTTAATTTTCTGCTCTAACACATTGAAACATTTATTTTTAGTATGTGATCTGGAAGAATATGAGAAGCCTTGTTTGTTTTTCAGGAAAACACGTTGCATCCAGCAGCAATACCTATGTGGTAGGGAAAACAGCATTTTATCAGGATCAAACTATAAATGAAAATGAAAAAACCTACTCAAGTATATTAACAGCCAAAGATATGCAAATCTATCTAATGGCAATTGTAAGCACTCCCACACTTGTATGTATGTGCCCTGTATTTGCTGGATGGGCAGGATGTTTCAGTCTTCGTTAGTAGAAACTAGAAAGGTCATGGGGTCATTAATGTATTACTGAAAATTCAATGATTTCTAGGAATAAGAGAAGATGGCTCAGCAGTTAAGAGCATGCACTGCTTTTGCAAAAGATGCAGTTCATTTCTTAGCACCTACATCAGGTGGCTTTCTATCACATGTGACTGCAGCTCCAGGGAAATCTTGACCCCCCTCTAGCCTATCCAGGTACCTGCCCTGACTTGCACATACCCACACAGACATACAAGTACTAACAATTAAAAATAATAAAAAATAAACTTTAAAAAGAAAATAATTAGTACTGAAGCAATCTCTTGGTGGTTAAGAGCACTTGCTGCTTTTTCAGAAGACGAGAATTAGGATCTCAGCTCCCAAGGGGTGGTTTACCAACCCACTGTAACTCTAGCTCCAAGAGATCAGGCACACAAACACATGTGACAGACACACAAACATGCAGACATACATGTAAAACAAATAAATCTTTAATAAAAGAAAAGGAATCCAGTGTGTCATACTGGACCCTCTCAGGGTTCCAGTCAACAACATGGCAGGTATCTGATCATTATGGAACTTTAAGCAGGCTATAAAACAACTGGACTACACAAGATGCTGTCTCAAAGAAAAGAAAACATAATAAAATAGTAGGAATAGCATTTTATGATGCAGCTGAGCGTGGTTGTGTATGCCTATGATTGTAGCACCCACAGGACAGGAGCAGAAAGATTGTCACAAGTCTGAGGCCAGCTTGGCCAACATAGGGAGTCGACAAGTCAAGTTTCATAACCAGTCAAGGCTGGCTTATTTATGTTTAAGATAATAAAAAATAAAAAAAATATAACAACAAATACCTTTGGTCTCAGATATTCAGGAGGCTAAGGCTGCAGGACAACTCTAGGGTGGGAGACCAAATTGAGTCCCAGTGCTAGTCTTCATCTCAAAAAGGAAAGAAAAATATCCCTGCTCAGGGAAGTTTAAATTGAGAATTTTATTATTTATTTATTTATTTATTTGGTTTTTCGAGACAGGGTTTCTCTGTTATAACTCAGGCTGTCCTAGAACTCGCTCTGTACACCAGGCTGGCCTTAATCTCATAGAGATCTGCCTGCCTCTGCCTCCCTAGTGCTGGGATTAAAGGTATGAACCACCACTGCCCAGCTTAAATTAAGAATTTTGAATATTAAATACTTAAATATTTTGACTATAAGGCTAGAAAAACAGTTACATTGCATATATGAACCTCTGGGTTCAATCACCAGAATATATATGTGTGTGTGTGTGTGTGTGTGTGTGTGTGTGTTTTATTAAAATTGATGACTACAGCTTTATAAGTGCCCTAAAACATGGTAGAACTTCATTTCCTATATATCTGTGTGACTGGGTCTAGATGAGATTACCATATTAGTCTTAGGTAAGGAAGATCCTTCTTTGGTGTAGGAGGGCATCTGATAATCAGAAGGAGGGGACAGAGAGAGCAAATACAGAGGCAAGTTAGCAACCTACCTGAGAGTCAGGATAGGGTGTTCCCCAGCTGTTTTAGCAGCTAGAACCAAAGTGTCATTGTCTTTGTGCCCAAGGACATCTTACAACAATGGCACTATTGAATTCTCAGAAATTTGGCCTTTGAAGAATTATATCATTGATTCTTCCTCATTTCTGAGATCTTCTCAAAGCCAGCCTGGTCTACTGAACTGGAGTTACAGGACAGCCAGGGCTACACAGAGAAACCCTGTCTTGGAAAGAAGGAGGAAGAGAAGGAGGAGGAAGAGGATAATTTCCTAAGCTGAAAATAATTCTGTATATAGGAGCTATTCCAGGATTATTAACTTCCCCAGAGTGGTTTCAGGGTTTGAGCATGCAGTAGAGATGGTTAGAATGGAGAAGAGCTTTCTTGTAAAGCTAAGCAATACTTTTCTTCCCAATGGACAAATCCCTATCTGGGAACCCAGTCTTACCTTGCTGCCAATCAATTTGGAGAATACAGTTAACAGTGTCAAGTGGGATGCAGAAGACCATCTTGACAGATTTGTGTCCAAGTGAGTGGGTGAATACCTACAATCCAGGACTTGGGAGTAGAGGTGGGAGGATCAGGAGTTCAAGTTTATTCTTCCCTACATAGCCTTTGAAGGCAGCCTCAAATATAAGAATATATATGGAAATGAGAGAAATCCACATTGACAGGTTTTTTTTTTCTTTTTGAAAGACAGGGTGTAATGTAGCACCCCCACCTACCTAAACCTAGCTATGTCCCTATGATGACTTCTGATCCTCCTGCCTCCACCTCAGGAATGCTGAGATTATACGAATATGCTACCACATTCTGTTTATGTGGTAATGGGACTCAGGGTCACAGATTCTTTAATACTAGTTATGCACTTTATGAACTGAGCCACATCCGCAGCCCCACAATGAGAAGATCCTGTCATCGTGGGAACTTGGAAATTTACCTCTGAACTATATTATTGGGAGGAACTTATGGGAGAGAGGAATGAGTTAGAAACAGGAATCTGTAAGGTGTCTTCAAGCAGAGAGAATATTTCTTTCCCCAGCTGAGATTTAGAATTTACTCAAGCATTTAGCAAACAAAGCTTGTTACAAGGTGGGTACACTACTTGACAAGTAGGTACCACTTTACTACATAATGGTGTCAGGGACTGCTTGCTAGTTTCGACATTAAGCACTGTATCTCATTGCCTGGGAACTCACAAGCCATTCCAGCCAGAGAAGCAGGTAGGCTAAGCACAGATCTTCACCTCTCCTCAAAATCCAACCCCCACATCCTGTCCCTAACAGACCACCTGCTGAGGCCTCCCCTTTCTCCTTGCCCACATCTCCAGTCCATCGCATAGATTTTTCCCTCCTAACTTCCCTCCCTCCACTCATTGCTTTATCCCAGCCCCCAACCAAAGCAGGTACTTCCTGATAACCCAAAGACCACTCCAGCAGGAAAAGCAAGTAAGTAGGCTAACTGCAGATCTTCACCTCCTGCTCCATTCCTCCAAGTCCAATCCCCCAGTCTCCTCCCCAGCTCTGTAGCAGACCACCTGCTGTGGCCTATCCTCATTCTCTGCCCCCATTCCTACAGGACTAAGAAGACCCTGCTTTCCTCTAGGCTGTGAAATCCCTTATGCCCTCCCCCACTTCTAGCCCATCCCCATTACTAAGTGTCAGCTCTAAATACCTAGAAACACATTGCACCTGGAACCTATTGGTTACAGCTATCAGGACTTCAGAAGAATTCTCTACCAGGCAACACACAGTTGCCACACTCTCCTAAGAACCATAAAAGGCAACAAAAACTAAGGAGCAAAACCCCCACCCAACAAAGACAAAAATAGATATCAGCACCTAGAATTACAATCTACCCAAACCCAAATATCTAGATGCCAGTGTAAAATCACAACCAACAACAGCCAGGACAAAATGTCTACAGTAGAGACCAGCAATCCTACCTCAGCAGGCTGTGAGTATTGCAGCTCAACTGAAGTACAGGAAAAGGAGCTTAAAATACTCTTTATGAATATGATAGAGGTCCTTACAGAGGAAAGCTGTGAAAACACAAGCAAACAGTGGAAAGAAGTAAACCTAAAATTGAAACTAGAATCAATAAAGAAAGTCCAAACTGTGGGAAATCTGGAAATAAAAATCTTAAGATTTCAAACAGGAACCTCAGAGGCAAGCCTCACCAACAGAATACAAGAGATGGAAGGGAGAATCTCAGGAATTGAAAACAAGATAGAAAAACTGGATACTTTAGTCAAAGAAAAGGTTAAATCTAAAAAACTCCTGACTCCAAACATCTAGAAAATCTGGGGCACTATGAAAAGACTAAATCTAAGAATAATAGGAACAGAAGATATACAAGCAACACAGGTCAAAGACACAGAAAACATTTTCAACAAAGTCATAGAAGAAAAATTCCCCAACCTAAAGAAGGAGCTGCCTACCAAAGTACAAGAAGCATATAGAACATCAAATAGACTGGGTCAGAAAAGAAAACCCCCTTGGGACATAATAATAAAAATGCTAAATGTACAGAACAAAGAAAGAATATTAAAATCTGCAAGGAAAAAAGACCAAATAACATATAAAGCAGACATATTAGAATATCACCTGACTTCTCAGAGGAGACTCCAAAAGTCATAAGGGCCTGGACAGATGTTCTACAGACTCTAAGAGACCACAAGTGTCAGCCCAGACTACTATACCCAGCAAAGTTTTCAATTGTCATAGATGGGGAAAGTAAGACATTCCATAATAAAACCAAATTCAAGCAATATCTGTTTATAAATCCAGCCTACTGGAAGTGCTAGAAGGAAAACTCCAACCTAAAGAAGTTAATGGCACCTAAGAAAATATAAGGAATAAATAATCCCAGACCAACAAATCAGAAGAGGAGAAACACACACTCAAACACTACATGACAAAATAACAGGAATCGACAAACACTGCTCCCTGATATCTCTCAACATCAATGGTCTCAATTCCCCAATAAAAAGACACAGACTGACAAAATGACTGCAAAAACAGGATCCATTCTTCTGCTGCAACCAAGAAACATGCTTTAACATCAAAGATAGGCATTACTTCAGGATAAAAGGTTGGAAAAGATACTCCAAGTAAATGGACCTAAGAAGCAAGCTGGTATAGCTATTTTAATATCTGACAAAATAAACTTCAATCCAAAACTAATCAAAAGAGATAGGGAAGGATGCTACATAGTCATCAAAGGAAAAATTCACTAAGAGAACACTGCAATTTTTAAGATCTATGCTTCAAACACAAGAGCACCCTAGTTTGTAAAAGAAACAACACTTTAATGATCTTAAATCAGCCATTGACCTTCATACACTGACAGGAGGAGACTTCAGTACCGCATTCTCACTAATAGACAAGTAGTCCAGACAAAAACTAAAGAGAAATGCTGATGCTAACTGATGTCATAAACCGAATGGACCTATCAAGTATTTACAGAATATTTCACCCAGACACAAAAGCTGCTTCTTCTCAGCAAATAAATAAATATAATTTTTTAAAAATGGATTCAGGAGCTGGAGAGATGGCTCAGTGGTTAAATGCACATGCTGCTCTTGCAGACAGCCAGGGTTCAGTTGCCAGCACCCACATGGTAGCTCACACCAGTCTGTAACTCCAGTTCCAGGGCATCAGACACCCTCTTATGACCTCCACAAGCACCCAGGCATCCACATGGTGTACTTAGAAACATGCAGGCAAAACACTCATACACAGGAAATAAAATAAATCAACCTAAAAATAATTTAGAAACAAAAAGTCAAAGGAAGGGGGACACATAGAGGGTAGAATCAAGCCTTTCAGTGAAAACTAGCTTACTGGGACATGAACCTCTTGAAAAGCCTCAGCAGTAGGTTTTGGGTAAGGGTGGAAGAGATGGTACAAAGTCCTCACCAAGTACTGGCTCCATGATACTGGATTTCATGTCCTCTAAAACTGCCAATCAAATAAACTGCTGTTGAGTAATGCTTGCCCAGTCGGTTCAATTCTATTGTAGGAACTATGATGCATCCATCCTTCCAAATTGAAATATTTCTTCCTGGGGAGAGCAGAGAAACCCATGGGACTCACCAGCCAGGCTCAGCAAACTCCTGCAATTTGCAAGGCCCAGTTCCTCAGAAAGCTACAGGATTCAAAAGCCCCACCCTCACCTCCACCCCACCCCAGCTCCCAAGGCTACTGAAGCAGTAACAATTGCTGAGAAGAGACTTTCGGCCAGCCAAGCTACCTCAGAGTTGTGGAGGAAGCTTCAGGGATGCAGCTTTAGTAGACACTCACATTTTCGTGATGTTTTTAATTCAACCACAACCCTGTAAGTAATTCCTTACCCATGCTTCTAATAAGTAACCCCAGTGAACTCACTTGGTCACTCAGCTAGCCCTGGGTAGAGTGTGTCTTTGGTCCATTTTCAAAGCAGTCTGTAATGAATAGATACTCTTTGTTTCTGTCTCCCCAAGACAAAAATCAGGTAACAACAGAAGCAAAAAAATAGCTGAAGATAGGAAGGTTTTCATTTCCCATGGAAGAATAGGTAAATTGTAGGTAGATGCTGCTGCTGCCTCCTCCATGAAGTTTATAGTTAGGATAGGATGACCAGGTTTGGGACTGGAATAAGATAGTTAGCAGGAAATAGTACTATTTCTTTTTCTTCCACTAAAGTAATAGCTAAAACTTGTCACCAAATCCATGGATTCTACCTTCTTCTTCTGATGAAGTCAGAAGCAAATTATTCCAACTGGGCTTTTCGATATTGGGTGTTAATGTCATAATGGTCAGAGGAGATCAAAACCAAGCACTTAATTTAGCATTGACACTAACAGAAACAATGCAGACATGAATATTTAATAATATGAAGGGACTTTTCTATTTATATTCACATGTGAAGTGTGATTGACAGTTATAATCTATCTGTGTTTGTCCCAATTCATCCTACCACATCTTTATCTTCAAGAGGTATCCACCTTTGAATGGCTGGAACCTGCTACCTTCCTCCTGGGGTGGGACTCCCAGGCTCCCCAGGTTAGGAGCCTAGCTGAGCACCATCTCTTGGCATTTGGGTTCAGTTAAGCTAGGATCTCCATGAAGAGGATCCACTCGTTTGTTAGTTCTTTGTTTCCAACATGGCAGCCTCCAGCTGCCATGTAGCAGGTGCTGTTGAACCAGAACAAGCATTTCAGCGCCTACAATTGCATCATGCATGCTGCCAGCAGGGTACAAGTTGCTTTCTGAGAAAATAAGAATGCAAAGGGGCCTGTAGAAATGGCAGCTCTAGTCAATAAAGCCAAAAGAGACTTTGATATATTCTGCAGACAGATATCAGTATTGGCCAACTGTATTTGACTGACAAGCTTGTAATTGAGAATCAAGAGAAGCCCAGAACCCAGGAGCCCAGGACTAAGAAACAGGCCTCAGCAGCAGCACTGACCACCTTCAGTGTCCATTTGATGTCGAGTGGAGCCTCCAAACACTGGCTGAATATAAATAGCCTCTTGCTCTGCATGCCCTGTACGAAGGAACTGATAAACTGAGTCACATTTGAGCTCTCTCACAGTCATAATGTGTAGAAATGGCTGTGCATCCTCAATTTGGGTGTTAGAATGAAGAGCTGGAGGTCACTCAGAATAATGCTTTGTATTGTTCTGTCTCCTCTCCACGCCATCTCATCTTACAAATGGCCCACATTTGTGTAGAGCTCCTACTGAGTTGTGTGTCGATCCTCAATGATGAACATAATTTTTTTCCTATCCTTTTGTAGAAAATAAACCCATTAAAATGAAAAAAAATAACTTTTTGGAGGAATATAATAGGAAAGGGACAGAACTATTTTTAAGATTTTAGAATCTGCTGGGCAGTGGTGGCTAACACCTTTAATCCAGGAGGCAGAGGCAGGTGGATCTCTGTGAGTTTGAGGCCAGCCTGGTCTACAGAGTGAGTTCCAGGACAGCCAGAGTTACAACAGAGAAACCCTGTCTTAAAAAAACAACAACAACAACAACAAAAGAAAGATTTTAGAATATGAAGAACCTAAGACGTGTTGGCTAGCTTAAAGTGACAGATAAAGGTGGGGTTTTGTTTTGTTTTCATTTTGTTTTGTTTTGAGACAGGCTCTCACTCTGTAGCCTAAGTTGGCCTCAAACCTTTGGCTATCCTCTGCTCTCTCAGCCTCTAAGTGCTGAGACTATAGGTGGTCTTACCCGCCTTCTATCGGATTTCATGATTACCGATGTTTCATTACTAATAAATAATCAGCTTTCACCTAATGAGTCCCCCCCCCATTAAACTCAGTGAGTAGCTGGTTAAATTTTACTATCCATCACTCTTTTCATCTCAGTATTTTCTGTCTTGGTACTCTCTTTTTCCCTGGCATAACTTGACCTTTATCAGAGTCCTGACAGCTAACTATCACTGTGCTCCCCTAACACTCACCTTACCATTTTAACAAGAATACAAAAAGAAAAAAAAAAATCCTTTATTACTCTGGATTTTCTCTGTCAGACAGATTGTCCCCAGACTGAGCTGTTTACAGGCTGTGTAAAATTTAGTAACAGAATTAGGGTGTTAGGAAAAATGTGTTTGTTTGTTCACACTATTTTGGAATAATATTCTAGGCCGATCTGAGGTTAGATTTACCTCGTTGGACTTAGAGAGAAGATGTCTGATTTTTTTGTTTCTGTTTACCTCCTGCCCACCTTTGCTTGTTTATTCCTTCAACAGGGACTGTGAAAGTACAATACTGAATTCTCCGTTTTCAGTGGCCCTGAACCTCATAAATCACCCCAGCTCCATTCAATTCTGTGAGACTATCACCAAGATTTTATAAAACAGAAACAAAGAAGAACTTATTTTTACAAGGAGAAAAAAAAAATTCTATTCAAATTGAAGTTGCTGACATAGAACCAGTTAGTAAAATAGCTTCACTAAACTGAATTTTCCCTCAAATCCAGTAGTTTGGACGATGCCTTCTAATAATGTTTCCTGTTGTCTTTTCAGAGTGCTCTAGGGTCCTGAGTCTCACTGCACTGATAACCGGCTGACTGGAGGCATTCACCGCAGCACCTGGAGATACAAACAGGAGAATCAGGAATTACACACCAGCCTCAGCAGCACAGCAAGTTCAAGGCCAGCCTGGACTACGTGAGACTCACTTCAAAACACGTAAACAAAATAGAAGCACAATGAGTGTGCCAAGTGTAGTTATATGAGCATCACTGACTCACAAAGGCAACTGTCATAGGGATTCTTGGTTGTGAACTTGACTACATCTGGAATTAATTAACACTCAGAAATGGAGGGGCACATCTGTGAGGGAATTTTGCTTAATTTGACATAGAAAGATTCATTTCTAACCCAGATTTTTGAGTCAGGGAGACACACTTTTTTTTTTTTTGGAGGGGGAAGACATACTTTTAATCAAGGTTTTCTAAGCTGGGAAAACTCACTTCTAATCTGGGTCACAGTTTCTGCTGGAAGCCTAGCTAAGGGAGAAGGACGCTCTTGCTCTTTGCCTGCTTTCCCTTGCCTTGCCAGCAAGTCCATTCCTTTACTGGCATTAGAGCCTACTTCTCTGGGATTCCAGCACATACTGAAGACCAGCTGAGACATCTGGCCTCGTGGACTAAAGAACTACTGGATCCTTGGACTCCTGTTCACAGCTAACCATTGTGGGATCAGCTGGACCACAGCCTGTAAATCAGTCTAATAAATCCCCTTTCTATACATAGAGCGCTTCATTCTATAAATCCTGTTGCTCTAGAGAACTCTAACTAATAGAGCAACTGACATACCTTTTTGGTCAGCCATATATGTTTTGTTCTTTTTTAAGTTAATTTATTATTCTTGTGTGTGTGTGACATGTCTTCGTGAACGTGTATGTCATATACACAAGTGGAGGTCAGAGGAGAACTCTGTGGAGTTGGTTCTTTCCTTGCAGCTCATGCAAGGTCTGGGAAACAAGCTGAGATGATACAGTCTTTGCTTGCTGAGTCATTCCAATGGCCAAAATATCCCATTCTTAAATGCCAAGCTTTTTAAAGGGTACAGGAAAAGTACTTTCTGGGCTCTTACAGATAGGAAAAACAAACAGATGTGAAGGTGCTCATGAAAGCTAAACACCTGCTTTTTTTTTTTTTTCCAGGTAATTTGTTTATTGATATTTTGGCTGGTTGTGGTGGTGAATGCCTTTCAACTTTAAACCCAGTACTTGTAGCAAGAAGTAAGTAAATCTCTAAGTTTGAGACTAGACTTGTCTGCGTAGGAAGTTTCCCACCAATCATGGTTATATAGTGAGAGCTTGTGTGTTTGTGTGCGTGTGTATGTTATGTGTGTGTGTGTGTGTGTGTATGTTTGTGTGGCAGAGAGAAGTTATGTGCATGTAGGCGCAGGTGTCTTTGGAGACCACAAGGGGGAATCAGTTCCCTGGAGTAACTGGAAGTTGTGAGCCACCTGACATGAATTACTGTGAATTAAACTCTGATCCTTTGCAAGAGCTGTAAGCACTGTTACTGCAGAGCTATCTTTCCTGTCCCTACACTCTTGTTCTAATAAGCAGAACAAATTTAGAGAAAATGACTCAGATAGAAGCCAACCCTCCATTTCAGGACACAGTACTGCACGCCTGTAGTTTCCAGCACTAGGGAAGCTGAGGCAGGAGGATTGCCAGAAGTTTGAGGCCAGCCTACAATACATAGCAAAAGCCTATCTCAAAAAAAAAAAAAAAAAAAAAAAAAAGACAGAAAGAAGCAAAAAGAAAAGAAAACAAGAAAAAAAAAGAATATATAACTAGCACACAAGATTTACCATTTTTATAGTTGGGTCACAACATTTAATTTTCAATAATTAAGCATTTAATTTAATTTAAGACTAAGCTCAGCTGTAAAAGTCTTCAGAACCTGAGGACTGTGCTTGGTCGGTGTTTATCCTTTGAGTTGGTCATAAAGTAGGGTGTCCTATCCAAAACGAGTAATTTACTGTGCTATGAAGGATAAAGGAGCGGTGAGATTTGGATGACTGTAACCTCAGCACTTTGGAGGCTGAGATAGGAGATCCACAAGAGGATGGGGAGCCTTTGCTACAAAGAGAGGCTCAGGCAGGAAAAAAAAAAAAATTGTTTCCCCAGGGCTTAGAAGAGAAGGGATTGGCTAGAAATATAAAATAATAATATCCCTCTCCAGACTAAAGGAATACAAAGGAGTGAAGGTGCTTTATCTGAGGGAGTCTGAGAATTCCGTTCAGGGAGAGAGCATGGGTGTGCAGGTTCTCTAGAGATAAATAGGGCTCTGAGAGACTAGGGTGGAACCTTTTCTGGAAAATCAGGGAGACCGATAGCAGGATTTGCTGGTTGTCATATCAGCTGCTTTAAAAGATAAATAATAAATAAAACCTCTCTCTTTTCCGTAGCAAGGATTGGGAAACCGGGCCCAGATGCAGTCGGAAGACCGGCTGGGCATGTCCCCTCACCTCCTATCTGGGACCAAGCCCTAAGGCAATTAGGGCTGTGACCCTTCCTGCAGCGTTCTGGAGACCCACAGCAGAGTGAGCAATTATTCTCTGTTAAAAAATATTTAGCAGTTTAAGATAAGATGTTAGGGCTAAGGATACTGGGTGTTTGTTTAATGGTTTGCCTTCTTATAAATTGCAGCTATATACAGGAGACTCCATTTTAAAAGTACTTTCGTTTTATTTATTTTTTTAATTTATTTTTAATTACCTTACAAAGTTGCAGTTTTCTTATGGCATTTATAAATATATATTTAGTTTTAGTTGACCCTGGCCCCTTCCTCTACTCCATCTCCTTGGGGCACTCCTCCATTAAACCCCGTGGTCTTCCAATTTCCACTTTTACATCCCAAGTTCTCTGTCATATATCCCTCTCTTAAAGTCTTTTTTCTCTCTCGTGGGCTTCTTTCCGGATTCCTGGCCCCATACACAATAGCCTCTGCCTCCTGAGTGCTAGGATTAAAGGTTTGTGCCACCAAACGCGAACAGTTGTTTTGTTTTGGATTTTTGTTGTTGTTGTTTTTATTGCTTAATAAAATTCCATGGTGGAAGAATGAGTAGCATTGCTTTCTTTGTTTTAAGAATCTCTGTGGTCCAAGCTGACCTGGAACTCACTTCATAAGCCTTGGCTCAATTCAAATTTGCAGCAATCCTCCGGCCTCAACCTCCCCTATTCAGGAGTTATGGGCGTGCGCTAGCCCTTTCTGACTAAGATAGAGATTCAACCCCCAAGGTCAGGGTTTTACAGAATTTTCTCGAAACTCTTTAGAAATGTAAATTAACCTACCCTGCCAGGGTACTGAGTAAACAGCCCTGGAGGTGGGTCAGGAAATCAGCCTGACTAACTCAGGGTCTGAGGCTCTTTCTGGACCAGTCATCATGATCCTGGAGATTAACGATATGAGTCTGATTCAAAATGACACATTTACCTGATGCTGTGAAGGAGAGACCCTGGGCGACTGAACTGAAAACAGAAATCCTTGGTCTCCGTTGCCCCTGCTTCTTTCCCTGAAGGAAATCCTTAAAATTTCAGAAAAGGGAGGTGAGTTTTTCCATTATGTGTCACTTCCTTAATCGTAACTTTCTTCAACTACTAAACTTTTTTAAAAAGTATTTATTTTGTGTGTGTGTGTGTGTGTGTGTGTGTGTGTGTGTGTGTGTGTGTGTGTGTGACGCGCGCGGGGTTGTGGTCTGGGTGGAGGCAGGACAATCACGCGTGGAGATCAGGGTTGCAGGTCCTGGGAATCAAATTCCGTCATCAGGCTTGGCAGAAACTGCCTTTACACATTGAGCCATAACGCCACCCCAACTTTTTTTCTTCATTTAATTTATTTTATGTATACGAGTGCTCTATCTGCTTGTACACCAGCCTGCCAGAAAGGGACATCTGATCCTACTATAGATGGTTGTGAACCATGTGGTTGCCGGGAATTGAACTCGTGACCTCTGGAAGAGCAGTCAGCCCCTCCCCAACTTTTTATTTACAAAAAAAAAAAAAAAAGTTGATTTATATATATGGGAGCTTTGTCTGCATGCATGGCTGTGCACCACGTGAGTGCCTGGTGCCAGCAGAAGCCGGAAGAGGGTGTTTGATCCTCCTGGAACACAGCCGAAAATGGCTAAGTCGAATTGCTGATACTGGGACCCCAACCAAGGTTTTCTGGAAGAGCAGCCAGTGCTTTTAACCGTGGAACCACTTTTCCTCGCCTCCCCTGTACACCCCATTTTGAGACAGTCTCCACAGGTAGCCCAGGCTGGCCTTGAACCCGAGGACAATTCTTGGCCACCACAAGTACCTTAAACTTTTAAAATGAGACAAGGTCTTGCTTTGAATTGCCATGGCTGCTGAACTCACAGCAGTCTCCCAGCCTTAGCTTCCCAAGTGCTGGAATTACAATCCCCTGTGAGCCACCCTGCCAGGTCAAATTCCTCAACCTAATTTTAGTGTCCTCGGAAGCTTGATAGATGGCTGATAGACAGATCATAGATGATAGGTAGATAGACGAGAGAGAGAGACAGAGACAGAGAGAGAGAGATAATGCAGTAAAAGGATATATGAGCAAGACAGGACAAAGGAAAATAAAACAGGAAAAAGTTAGCATAGGTAGACATGTATTTCTTGGTTTTGTTAAAAATATAAATGCCAGGAGTGGGGTGATGCACACCTTTAATCTGAGCACTTGGAGAGGCAGAGGCAGGAGGATCTCTCTGAGTTCAAGGCCAGCCTGGTCTACAGAGTGAGATCCAGGACAGCCAGTGCTACACAGAAAAACTTTCTTGAAGGAAAAAAACAAAACTAATAATAATATTTTTCTTGTCCTTCTTTGATTTTGTTTTAACCTTTTGCTGATTGGTAGAAGGTTCGTTCCACGCTCACCACCTCCAAAAATAATAATAGTAATAATGTTTTTAAGGTTGAATGAACTCAATCTCAACACTCAGGAGACAGAGGCAGGAGGATCTATGAGCTCTAGGGCAGCTTGGTCTACAGAGCAAATTTGAGAACTACATAGAAACATAGAGAAATTCTGTTTCATAAAACACGTGTGTGTGTGTGTGTGTGTGTGTGTGTGTGTGTGTGTGTCTGCGTGTGTCTGCTTCCTCCTCCAGAATACTAGGATTAAAGAAGGACACCATCACACACCTTTAATATTTCTTAAATATTTATTATCTAATATGCCAGATAGAGAGACCTAAGGAACTTGATTCCTTGTGAAGAATGACCCGTGTGCAGAGTATAAAATCATTCAGACACCCAAAGGCTAAAAGGAGGAAATGTTTAATGGGAAGGATATCAGACTGAGCTGTGCACTCAACTCTCTATCGGGATCTGGAGATTGAAGATGGAGCAGAGACAGAACACCAAGGATCAGAATCCGTCATTTCCTGGTGCTAAAAGGGAGGAAGGACAGAGTTTACTGTGTTCACTTCCTCTGAGGGTCTGAGTCTCTGGAGCAGGTTGACAAGTACAAGGAAGCTAGGCCAAGGAAACCCTGGGGGCTTAGAGGTCTAAGCAGATTGTGAGGAGAGGAAATGCATTTACAATTCACATGACTACTTTTTGTTGTTGTTTTTGGTGTTCCAAATTGGGTTTCATTTCATAAGCAGGCTAACCTTGAACACAGACTGGCCTCTAACTGATGGCACTCCTGCCTCCACTTCCCAAGTGCTGAGATTACCAACATGACCTCCTACTTCAAAGGGGCTACTGCTAAACAGATAAATAACCGTCCCTTTAAAAACTGATTCAAAACCTGGTAGAAAATGGATAAGAGAACTAAATGGATTCTTTTTCATTTGATGGCAAAATAATAAAAAGTATTTAATGGTAGTATTTCTCACCCAGCCAGTGGGCAGTAACCCAAAAGTTTGACACCTTTCTCATATGTTGCTTAGAAAGCGAGTTTATAAAGCCCTCATGGCTAGGAATCTTACAAAGGTACTAAAATCATAAATATATTGCCAGCCATTCCTACTAGGGAATATACTCTTCAAGTCTCAAATTCCCAATGATTAATGACAGGATTTTATGTATCCCAGAGTACACTAAACTCCTGATCCTCCTGCCTCAGCTTCCTGAATGCTGGGATTACAGGTCTTACTCATGTTTTTTTTCTTCTTGAGAATAGTGTATGGTTCTGCTGATTTGCAAAGCTCTTTTGTTTATGGCTTGTCACACATGTAAACTTTCGGAAAATGTTACAATGCTACTTCCAAGTCATTGTTTCTTTTCCTATAATCGTGTCATTTGATTTTTTTTTTTTTTTTTTTTTGCATTCTTGCATTTAATTTTTTTAAATGTACTTATCTGTAGGTACTGGGGTTTAAGTCCAGGGCCTCAGATATGCTAGGCAAATGTTCTACCACTGAGCCACAACCACAACCCTGCTTGCTTTCTTTTGTCATTTTGATAGAAAATCCCACACAGGTTGATCTTACACTTCATTCTGTAACCAGGCTAAGCCTCAGTTTATGATCCTGTTCTGGCCTCTCAAATGGCTGAAGTCCTTTGAATCCTTCTTTTCTTCATACAGAATGGTGAAACAGCATACATTAGTCGTTTGGAAATAAATGGTCTTTCAGTTTACAGTCCTTCCAAATGGTAACATTTCAAATTCCTGCCTTGGCATCTCAAACTTGCAGGGATGTAACTACCAACCCACTTTTAGTTCTTTAAAAGTTAAAAAAAAAAATGTCACCTGGCCATGGGGGGCTTACCATTTGGTAAACCCAGCATTCCGGAAGCAGAGAAAGGAGGATTGCCAAGATTTTGAATTCAGACATAGCTAGTTTCAGGCAAGCCTGGGCTACAGAGTGAGACTTTGACTCAAAACAAATAGTATCTAGATATAAAAATCAAGTAAAATAAAGTTGGGAATGCTGGCACATACCTGCAATCCCAGCACTCAGAAAGTGCAGGCAGGATGATCAGGAAGGATCATCACTGTATAGGAAGTCAGAGACCAGCCTGTACTATGAACCAAACTAAATAGTATCTGATACAACTTTCTCCTCAAGCATATTACAGAAATATCTTTTGATTAAGAAGCCATCATGTTTCCATGCAAGGCATTAATATTTGTATATGAACTTTTCATTTTGTCGCCAAGAATATTAAATCATATATGTAATGATCTTAATGGTTTACTCTTTTATTATTTAGGGAATAATTTATTAGTTGCTATAATCAAATGTTAAGGAGGGGTTTTAAGACATTGTCTCTATAGCCCAGGCTGACTTCAGATTCAAGGCTGAATGTTGAGATCACACATGTGCGTACATCAGCATGCCCACTGTAATAGTTTATTCTTGTTTTTTTTTAAAGGCAGGGTTTCTCTGCATAGCTCTGGCTGTCCTGGAACTTTCTCTGTAGGTCAGACTGGCCTCGAACTCTCAGAGATCTGCCTGTATTTGCCTCCCCAGGACTGGGATTAAAGGCATGCACCACCACCACCCAGCCAATAGCTTACTCTTTAAGAAAACAAACATAAAGGCTTTTTTTCCCTTTTGAGGCAGAAAAGATTGAATTGAGGGTCTCACACGTGCTAAGCAGGCACACTATGACTGATCCGCATCCCCATCCCAGTGTATTCTCCAGTAAAATCAACTGAAGCTAGTAGTATACAAATATGTACAGTAGAGTCTGCTGCTGCTGTTTCTACTAATACTGCTTGCTGCTGCTTGGTGATTGAATCACAGCCCATTTACTAGTGATCAAAAACAAGAAATGAGGTTTTTTTATTTGTTTTTTAAGACACTATGTGAACACAGTTTGTCTCTGAGCTAACTCATAGCGTTTCTCCTGCTTCAGCCTCCATAGTGATAGAGATTACAGAATGAGCCACCGTGTCTGGAAAAACTTAGGGAAAAACTCTTTTTAAGATGTATGTAGTTGGGTGTGGTGGTACACACCTTTAATCCCAGCACTCAGGATTCAGAGCTGCATAGCAAGACCTTGTTTTAAAAAATAAAAATATTTCTAAGCACAATGTATTTTGAAGACATTTATGAATGTTGTTGTTGTTGTTTGAGACGGGGTTTCATGATGTAGGACTGGCTAGCCCGAAGCTTGTTAAATAGGACTGGCTACCCTCAAACTGCTAGATATTTGTCGCCTTTGTTTCCAGAGTGCTGGGATCCAAAGATGCACCATTTTATCCAGCAATATTTATTTTAGTCTTAATTAGTATCTGTTCTGGGGGTTGTGGGTACATGTACCTAAGTATAGGTACCAGAGGAAGCCAGAACTATTGGATCCCCCAAAGCTGGAGTTACTGGCTTTGTGAACTCCAGTCCTCTACAAGAGCCTTACACGTGCTTAACCTGAGTCATCTCTCTTGACCAACATATATTCGTTAAAAATATATGTACCAAAATAGTACACTTACACATTATAAAATATGTATTGTGTCTTAAACATTAATTCAAAAAGAACAGCCTGGTGTAGCTTATAATGGCCTGGCTCCCACTTATAATCCCATTCACTGGGGACTGCAGGTCCAGGTAAGCCAGGGCTTCATAGGGAGGGAGACTCAAGCTCAAGAATAAAACAAACAAAATGTTCAAAGACCAAAAAACCAAAAACGGAAAACAAAATGGAAGGGGATGCACCTCAGTTGATAAACTGCTTGCATCAAGTTGTGAAGCTCTGGATTTGATGCCCAGCACTAGATAAACCAGGATTTGTGGCACTTGTTTGTAATCTCAGCATTTCACTGGGAATATGGAGTCAGGAGAATCAAGTGTGTGTCTTGTGACACGTCATTTTCAGAGTTGTTGGCCAGCAAAGTACTGTGGGAACAAATGTGTATAAAGGATTATCAGAGATTGGGACTTGGTATTGTGGTGTCATTCAGCAATGCTAGGGCAGACAAGGAAATTGATACCATGCCTCTTTTTCAGTGTGAAGAAAAAGAGCACGCTGGAGAGGTGGCTCAGTGGTTAAGAGCACCGGCTGCTCTTTCAGAGGTCCTGAGTTCAATTCCCAGGACCCACATGGTGACTTATAACTATCTATAACTGTAGCTAAATGGGATCAAATGACCTCTTCTGGTGTGCAGACATACATACAGACAAAGCATACATAGACATAAAATAAGTAAGTCTTTTTAGAAAGAAAGGAAGAAGAAAGGAAGGAAGGAAGGAAAGAGAGAAAGTTGAGTTTGTGATTTTGTTGATATCTTGGTGAATCTTAGCTTAATCCTTGGGAGTTATGGGTGTTTTTCTTCTCTTGTGGTTTTGATGTGCATTTGGGTTTGGATTGGTTTGGTTTTTCACGACAAGCCCCAGCTGTCCTGAATTCCCTCTATAACCCAGGGTGGCCTTGAACTCAGAGATTCACCTGTCTCTTTCTCCCAGGTGCTGGGATTAAAGGCTTGTACCACCACCGCCCATCTCTTCCCTATTTTATATCTCCTTGTGGTTGTGCTGTGGTTAAAAAAGGAGGTCCACAATTGTCAGTTTATCCTGTTTAACCTGAAATCTGTGACATCCTTCTCTGAGGAAGAAGAGCAGAGGTTTAAAGAGATGATGATCAAGGCTGAGAATAAGACGAGATTCCTGTTACTGAGTGAAGAGATGGAGCTGCGCTTTCCAAGACTGTCAGCATGCAGGTTTGACCCGATTTGAAAACTTCATCAGTTGGCTAATCAGAGCCAACTGATGAAGTTTAATACTGAGGTCAAGCAGAAGTCCCAGAAAATGCTACAGGTGAGAGAATATTCTGGAAGTAATAGCTAAGCAGTATATCAGTTACCATCCAGTGACAACCACATGCATGCAGAGTGTGTGTATACCCACCTGCAGTTCTTTTATATGACTGTCCAAACACACATAGAGAAAGACATGCAAGGAAGGTAAAATAGACCCACACATTTATTTGCATATATCCATTATCTCATATTACACTGGCATTGTACTTTCATCCATGGAAAGATGCTTGGCTGAGACAGCACTAATATTGTTTCTGTCCAGAGCCACATTGAGAATTAACCTCAGAAGGCAGGTTCCCAGGGCTCTTGTTTGAGTTCTAGTAGTTACTAGCTTTTAGGTGGCCTTGGGCCTATGTGGCTCAATGTCTAACCAAGTTTTTTAGCTGTCAAACGGAAATAACAATGGCCTCTAATTCATAACACTGTTGTGAATTGTGACGGAGGTAATCTACAGAGAGCCCTCAGACAGTGCCTTGTACATTTTAAGCTGTCCGTAAACATCAGGCACTATTATTGTTGTGATCTTTAATGACAACAAGAGATTAAACGTAACCCATAGTCCTTACGTGAGCCTTGCAGAATGAACTGGGCTGCAGCTGTAACAGGGAATGTGACTTGCCACGAGGCAGGGAGAGCATGATCTATGTATCAATCAGGAATTCTCAAAGACAGAGACAAGTTGCCAGATGAGAAAATCTGTTGTTGTTGTTGTTGTTTTCCCTAATTAATACAACCATGTGCTAATGAGATCAGCTGGAATGCATTTAGAAGCATATAAAGGAAGACCAGTTATCAGTAGCCGAGTTGTGTAAGCACCTTTACTAATTATTGATTAAAGTATAAATTTTAAATTTTGTTTTTGAATAACCAGACATGGTAGTGAATGCCTTTAGTCCCAGCACTCAGGAGGCAGAGGCAGGTAGTTCTCTGAGTTCGAGGCCAGGCTGTACTACACAGTGAGTTACAGGACAGCCAGGGCTACACAAACAGATCTTGTCTCAAAAAAAACAAAACAACAAAAAAATGTTTTTGAGACAGGGTCTTGCTTTGTAGCCCTAGCTGGTCTGGAACTTGCTTTGTTGACAGGCTGGCCTTAGACTCACAGAAAGATGCCTGCCTCTGTCCCTGAGTAGTGTAATTAAAGGGAAACCATGCCCTAAATTATAATTTTAATTGGTGGTGAAACATTGAACTTCTGAACAAAATGTTATTCCAGAAAGAGTATGGTGTGTTTTGGGTGCCATGTTTGTTAATCTGAGTAAAACATGGACAAATGCCTACCTTAACTTTAGCATAAGATTTTACATAAGAGAAAATCCTGTTTATTTCTTTATTTTGAAATAAAATCCCACTGTATAGTCCAGGCTGGCTTGAACTCATTATCTGCCTCCTTCTAGTCTCTGCCTTCAAGTGCTGGGACTACAGACCTGTGTTGCCATTACACCTAGCCTTCGGTTTCTCTTGAAAGGCACCCAGCTTCACACAGAAGCATGGCCTTACCTGACTATGTATATTCCTAACAGGGAAGCAGATTTATAAAACAAGGTTGGATTAGTAAATGAGAAAGGGTGCACATTGTTGAATGTTAATGAGGAGATGCATCTACAGAGACTAAGCCACCTGGGGAGAGAAAATATGAGCAAACTGAAGAGTGAAGTCTCGGTTTGTGAGCAAACTCTGCAGCCTCTGGAAGATCATCACGGAGCTGGAGAAGTGTGGGGAATCTCATAGCACTGCTCCAGGTAGGCCTGGAGAAGGGTCTTCCTTAATGGCATCTGAGAATTGAACAGTACGCAGTAGTCACTAGGGGGTCCTCCCAGAGTGCCAGGTCCAGTGATCTTCAACCCTGTATGAAGGTTAGGCAGCCATTGTCCACCTACTAAAAGCATTACAAAGACTGTTGGTGGGACTGTAAGTGAGTGCAGCCCAATGGAGAACATTATTGGGCTTCCTCAATCACACTCTGGGCATAAATCTGTAGGGAATAAAATTAGTGCGCCAAAGAAACTTTTACAGTACTGGTAATGGGTAAAGAAACGTGATGCTTCTACCTCATGTGTGGAGTACTGTTCAGACATCAGAAAGATGAAGTTCTGTCATTTGGTATGATATAGATGGAATTTGTGATCCTGATGTTAAGTGTAATAAGTCAAACATAGAAAGAAAAGTACGATATGTACAATCCAGTTTCCATTCATGTGTAGCACTTAAGTTGATGTCAGAGAAGTTACCAGTAGAATAATAATTAACAAAGACTGGGAGGAAACTGGAAAGAGAGATGCTGAGAGATTGACTGATGGCTATTATAGAATTATAGGTCAATTTATAGGTCAATTATAGGGATAGATGATTTATAGCAGTTGATAGATGATATGGGTAAGTTCTGATGCTTTACCGTGCAAGGAGGTGAGAGAGGTAATAATAATATACTGTATTTCTTTTTATTAAGAATGAATCATTTGAAACTAGTGGATCTCTGCCAGTCTGGTCTACATAGCCAGTTTCGGTCCTGGAAAGGGCACATAATAAGACTTTGTATCACCAAAAAAAAAAAAAAAAAAAAAAAAGTCCTTTGAGAGTTCCATGTAACGCACTTTGATATATTGGTGCCCCCCCAAACTCTTTCCAGATCCACCCCCTTCTCACCCAACTTTGTATCTTTTCTTTGAAAAATTTTTTTAATCCTTCAAGACTAGTTTGTGCTGTCCAAATATTCTTGGATGTGTGGTCTTACATTGGAGAGCAGTTCCCTTACCAGGGACTATACTCTTCGAGAAAATGCCTCTCCCTCTTCCAGCAACTAGCAATTTCTAATAATTCCATGACTAGGGCTAAGATTGTGTCCCCAGCTCACATATCCATGCTGGGGAGACTTGGTGTAGCTTGGTCTCGCACAAGTTTTAGGGGTGCTCTCACAACTGCTGTGAGTTCATGGGGTGCAACTGGCCTGCTGTGTCCAGAAGATAATGTTTCCTTGTAGTCATCCACTGCCTCTGGCTCTCAGACTTCAACCCTAAGCCTTGTTTTTTTTTTTTTTTGTGTGTGTGTGTGTGTGTTAGATACCTCTAGGTATGCTGGGAATGGACATAGATTAATTTTATCACAAAGAAATAACAGGTGTTTAAGAAGCTAGACATGTTCTCTCTGATGAACTATCACACACATTACATCCACACATCGTGATTCCTACAACATATTGTGGTGTGGTATAGAACTATTTCGTAAAATGATTTGTCACCTGAAAAAAATTTGTATGACAGTACATTAGAAAACCAAAAATAGTGACTGATGCCTGTAATGCCAGTACGTGGGAGGATGAGGCAGGGGGATTGATGTGAGTTGGAGACAAGCCAGGGATATAGTGTGAGACTATGTCTCTAAAACGATAAAGCAAAACAGTAAGTTTGAATTGAGATGTGCCTCTCTGGGGAAATCAGTTAAGGAAAAACTTTATGAAAAGAGTAAAATGGATCTCCAAGCATAGACATTGTCTTTAAAATATCTGGTATCTTAAATGGACAACTGCTTTTTGTTCAGGTTTTAGAAAATAATTGATATGTAAGTATGTGTGTGCTTCTTAATAGTCATAGATGCTGCCAAAGAACAAAAATCCTCTACAAAGTAATGAACTTGTGAATTGGAGGGGGTGGGGTGGTAATAATGTCTGCTTTTGTCTGAATGTTCACATATGTTGCATAAATAGAAATCCTCAGCTGCAGGGCAGTGCTATTCGAAATGAAGTCTTCGGGAGGTAATTGGCGTGTGGGGTGGCACTCTCCTAAATGGATTAGCAACCTTATGAAAGGGTGCACAAAAAGACAGACCCCTGGCTGGTTTCTCCATGTGAGTTGAAAGTTACTTCATCAAAATCTGTGAATTATCTGCCTCCAGAGTATGTAATAAAGATTCCTATTGTAACAAGGTACTCAGGCTAGGGAATTTTAGTACAGCCTGAAGGGACTAAGTATTTAATAAAATGTTATATTGCAATATACATTTTCTTTTAAAAAAAACTAGCTGCTGAAAAACAATGGCCAGTTACTGTCTCTTAAATTCTATTCGTATCCTCTGTCTGAAAAGCTTGTGTGCTCATACATAGCATTTGTAATTTTTTAGTGGTAGTGGTGGAATTGAGCTACTAGGCAAACCACACTTACTGTAGACCTAACCCCAATTCATAATGTTTAAAAAATTAAAACTATTTCAAAATGACTAATAAAAAAGCCCACTGAAGATAACCCTGAAGAAATAGTTCCGTTCTAGAGCCTAGTCTATGTCCGGAGAACATGAGCAGGTGTGACCCAGTTTAATTCAGCTCCTGAACAGGCTCCAGCTGCCCTCTTGGCCTAGTGGCTCTCCATCTGCTCTGCTCAAGTCTTACTCCCCCAGCAACAGAAAGCAGATACATGGGTACCATTTAAAAGACTAATATTCTCAATAAGTGGCTGAGGTGAAGTACAGATGATGCTTCTCTTAGGAATAGAGCAAAATTATTTTTTCTGGCGTGTGTGTGTGTGTGTGTGTGCAGAAAAGAAAATGAGAAAGAGCCTGATGCTTTACTGTAGTCACAAGTGCACACACACACCCACAACACAGTGTTATAATTTTTAGTGTCTTGGGCATAAATACTTTGGATCAAATAAATACCCAGTGGTAATCTTGTCTCTTTCACCCTTAGACTGCAAAATGCTATTTAGAAAGGTCAATTTCTGAGACATTTGGGAAAAAGGGGGTTTGATATCTTGGACACATGAGGTATGGGAATATTGGGCAGAAATGAGGTAATATTTGTTTTCTTTTTCTTTTTTTTTTTTAATCAGTGAGTCTGCACTGCTTCAGAACCAGCTCAGATCACAGACCTGAGTTCATGCCAGATAGTAGGAATGAATAGTGACCTATTAAGGTTCCAAAGAAAGGGGGCCCATCAATGAATACCAAATACCCAATTTATGTTTGCAATTTATGTTGTCATCCACGATGAACAAAAATCTCCTTGTTCCCATTTTTTTTTTTAAGTTTTCTAGATCCTGTAGGCACTTTTATCATGTGGTGCTGGTGATTAAACACCCAGCCTCTGTGTGCTAAGCACACACTCAACCACTGAGCGACAACTCCTGCCTCCATACTGTATAGACATGTATGTGTGCTTGCTTACTGGTTTTTAACAGTGAGAGTGTCTTTGTTTTTGAGGTAGTATTTCTAGGGATACCTGAGGCCAGGAATGAAGATTTTTTTTTTTATGTTTTTGTTTTTCCAGAAGGAATTTGCAGTGTTTTTGCTGGTGTTTTGGAGAGACTAAGAACCTGTGAAAACTTGCGATTTAAGCTGAGCAATGTGGCTGCTGTAATAATGTGAATGGGGTGCCAATCCAAGGGCTGAAGTTGAGAAATGAAATTTAGCTGGGCAGTGGTGGCGCATGCTTTTAAACCCAGGACTCAAGAGACAAAGACACAGACAGGCAGATCTTCGAGTTTGAAGCCAAACTGGTATACAGAGAGAGTTCCAGGACTACACCAAGAAATTCTGTCTCAAGAAAGCAAAACAGCAACAACAAAAAGGAAGGAAGGAAGGAGGGAGGGAGGGAAGAGGAAAAGAATGGAATTTGGAATTTAAAGAACTATGTATCAGTAACCTTTCTGTTGCTGTAATGAAACATTGTGACCAAGGCAACATGGAGAAGAAAGAGTTTATCTGGGGCTTACGGTTCCAGAGGGTTAGAGTTTGTGATGGCAGGGCAAAGACAGCAAACAGACGGAGGCTGTAGCAGAAGCTGAGAACTCACGTCTACAACTATAAGCATGAAGCAGAAAACATAGTGGGGATAACAGGAATCTTTTGAGACTTAAGTCCACCCTCAGTGACACACCTCCTCCAGCAAAGCTACACCCCCTAACTTTTCCCCAGAAGTTCCACCAACTGAGGACCAAGTATTCCAACACTTACGGGAACTATTTTCAAACCACCATAGACATACTGAGTTCAATATTAGAAATAA
Source organism: Cricetomys ansorgei (assembly GCA_026225945.1). NCBI lineage: Eukaryota > Metazoa > Chordata > Mammalia > Rodentia > Nesomyidae > Cricetomys > Cricetomys ansorgei. Next base: position 45,551,519 of record JAMJFZ010000107.1, on the reverse strand, counting down.
GAAATATTGAACTAGTATAATGAAAGGGATATGGATACTACTAAGAATACTAAGATACTACCTTGGATAGAGATCAGGCTGAAGTTTCATTTAGGGTTTATTATATTTTAAATTCATATATACATATATATATATACACATATAAATTCATAACCATTATATTTCAAATTCATATATCCATGTATATATATGGATATATACATGTATGTATGTACATTTATATGTGTGTGTGTGTGTGTGTGTTTATATATATATATATGTTTTTGTTTTTGTTTTGTATTTTTTTGAGACAGGGTTTTCTGTGTAGCTCTGGGTATCCTGGCTGGCTTAGACTCTAATCCACATATTTCTGCCTTCTGCCTTAAAGGTGTGTACCACCACCACTGCCTGGCCCCATATTATTAGTGCTGGCATTTTATTTAGGGAATAGGTCAAGATAATTCACAAGATATTTTAAAATGAGGCTGGGTGATGTCATGTGTTGGAGGAAACACAATCAGTACAAAGGAGGGCATTCCAGGAGCCCTGAAAAATATCACAGTATTTAGTGGGAAAGGCAATTTGCGATTCACGGAGGGCAAGTATCACTTTCCTTCAAGTATAAAGACTTACTTGCACTTTGTGTTCTGAACTTGACTTTCAGGAATCCCCTAGGTGTTCTAGCCTCTGCTAGTATGCTCTCCTTTGGTCTACTTAATGCCCTGAGGGCCCACCATCAGGAGCCGTAGGAATGTATACCACACTCAGTGGTTATTCTAGATGACTAGAATGGAAAAGCTGTCCCTCCTGTAGTATTATCAAATACTGGAGCTGCTGGCAGTGTGAGGGTCAGAAAAGATCTTTAGGGGATGTCACTTGGATCTGAAGTGATATCCAGAAGGGACTGGCTATTAGCAGCACAATTTTTGCAGACTTTGGGTTGAAGATATTTCTAAACTGTTACCATTAATTTGTTGTTTTCGTACTCAGCAAACAGCAGTCCTTTCCATTATTACAGTGGCATAATTTTTCTCCCATGATGTCCATCTATTGAAGTAAAGCTTCATTTCGTGTCTCTTTCGGGATTTCCCTAATTGCCTCTGCCATGCGTGTGTCAATTTCTTAGAAGCTCCTTCATGTTAGAAACATTTGCTCAGGCCATAGTCATACTGAACCCCAAGATTAATTGAATTTCTTTTCCTGCAGGACATAGTAACTTTGTACCCAGAAACAGCTCAATCCCTACCCAATCTTATCCAAGGACCTGAGAAATATAGGATTTGGAGATACACCTCTGAGGGTGCCTGACACTCCAGGGAGATTTGACTTCAGTGCTTCCATGTTGGGTGCAGATGCTTCAACTCAGGGAGGCATTATCGGGAGGTGGCTTTGGAACAGGCAGCACAGCAGCAATTGGGCATATATGACTGTACAGAGAAAAAGAACAACGTACTCCAGCTTATGGAGATAGGTCTAGGTCTTGCTCATGGGGTCCATGATGGGGACAATTATACCTTTTGGGTCTTTCCTCCTTTAAGAAAAGTCTGTCTGAGAAAGCCAATGTACAAAGTCAGAGTCTTCCTCAACTGTGGTTGTGGACAGGTATCATTCTACAGTGTGACAGAGAAAATCATTTATAATTTCTGACCTTACCTTCTGAGGGACAGTTAAACCTTTATTTTCTCTTTGTATTCCAAATGGAGACACAAGTTTAGACTCTCTTACTGTCTCCCTCAAATTAATTCCTGAAATGTTGCTATTATCTTCCTATGTGTGAAACCCAAGATTTCATGAGACTAGAAAATATAATCAAGACTTTGTATTAAAAAAAAAAAAAAGCATGTACATAATTAATTCAATAAAGTCTTGAGACTTTTCGGTAATGTAGCTTTCGACATGTGTTCAGTGGAAGGAGTTGTATTTAAGTTGAATAACGACGGGATGATCTGATGGCTCAGAGGATCAAGTCACTTATGGCTAAGCCGGACAACCTGAGTTCAATTTTTGAACCCCACATGATAGAAAGAGAACAAACTCCCAGACTTGTCCTCTGACATCCATCCACATGTGTACTGTGCCAGATGGTTATTACTCCTACCCCACAAAATAAACAAATTGCAATTAAAAAAACAAAAAAAAAATGATGAAGGATGGTAACATTGAATATCTATATATCACAAGACTGGAAAATTAGAAAATGAATATAATCTTGTTTCCTCAAAGCTAAGATTCAGACTGCAGATATAATTTAAGACGAATGTTAAATCTAATGAGAAATGGAAACAGAATGTGTCTCGCATGTATTTTGGTTGGATCTTGTTGTGGATCCTGCTGCTAACATGGAGGCACACAGTTATTAACCATGGGCATCAGGACTTGGAACAGTTATTCCACAAAGAAGGGATTTTGAGTCCCCTAGATATTTTATCTGAGTAATGGCATGTTAGAAAAGAATGTGAATATTTAAAATATTTTCTATCTCTTTCTGACAAATGTAATTTTTTTTTTAAATTGTGTGCATTTAAATGCCAATATCGGCAGAGGTCAGAGACACCTCTCCCCTTGGACCTGAAGTTATAGATGGTTGTTACCTACAATATGGATACTGGGAATCAAACTCTGGTCCTCTGGAAGATTAGAAAATGAATGCTCTTAACCACTGAACCATCTCTCCAGTCCCTAAATTAATTAATTGATTGATTGATTGGTTGGTTGGTTTTTGTCCTTCTTAAGTTTGCTTACGTATGTGTTTTCACTGGTTTGCATGGACCGTGGCACTCTCTCATGTGGTAGTCAGAGGACAGCTTCTAGGAGTCAGTTCTTTCCCTCCACCATGTCAGTCCTGGAGGGAATCAAACTGTCAGACTTGGAGGCAAGCATTTTTATCCACTTAAACATTTTGATAGTCTGCCAAATGAAATTTATTTCTACTTTTTTTTTTAAGTTTTAAATTTTTAAAATTATTTTATGTGTATGGATGTTTTGCCTGCATGTATGTCTGTGCACCACTTGTGTCCTTGGTGCTCACAGACGCCAGAAGAGGACCTCAGATCCCCTGGAACTGGCATTGTTATAGATGGTTGTGGGCCACTATGTGGGTACCAGAAGTCAAACCTGAATCCTCTAGAAGAGCAGCCAATACTCATAACTGCTGAGCCATCCTTCTGGCCCCACCAAAATGAAATTTCTTAAACTTAGAAGCTAGCGAGATGGCCAAGTGAGCCATGTGCTGTGCAGATCTAAGGACCAGCACCAATATGAGTATATAGCAGCACACATCTGTGACCCTAGCACTGGGAGGGAGAAGACAGGCAGATCCTGAGAGCTTGTTAGCCTGCTGGTCTAGCTGAGATAATAAGATGTCCTACCTAAGATAAGTTGGAGATTAACAGCAGACAACTGAAGCCAACCTCTGCCCTACACACGTACGCGTACACCACACACATATCCACCAGTGAGCCTGAAATGTGTGGTGCTTCGGAATACAGTCATTTCCGACAGCTTGTCTCTGCTCTTTATGTGGTAACCCGCTAAAAGATGCTTTAGCCACTAAGAAAACTTTATCATACTTTTTACCTCCTCTGTTATTTCATTACATTGCAAGTAGCCAAGGGTGATGTCGGACTCTAGCTCCAACTGCATCCACCTGTCAGATTTAATAAAAATTGTTGATAATTTGTTGTAGGCTTTGGTTGTTACTCAGAAATTTTTATTTTATTTTTTATTTTATTTGGCATTTATTTGTCCTATCCAAAACAACAACAAAAAAAAGCCTTCTCACTCTACATTCTAGCTACTTTGCACCCTGCAGGGCTTCCCTTAAACCTCTACACACAGGCTATAACCCTATAAATATCTTTCCCTGACTTCCTCATTTTAGATACAATAAAATTGTCAAACCTGTGCTCTCCTTTACCCACCAGAAACTTCATTTCTGCTGGGCGGTGGTGGCGCCCACCTTTATTTCCAGTACTTAGTTGCTCAAGGCCAGCCTGGTCTACAGAGCGAGTTCCCGGAGAGCCAGGGTTACACAACGAAACGGTCTCAAAAAAACAAACAAACGAAAAAAACAAGAAAGAAAATGTAAAAAGGGACGTCATTTCTAAGCTTAGTCCTGTCAGCAGGGTGTGTGGAGGGTCTTCTACAAAGTCTAATAGTCAATAATTTTTTATCTTTGAGCACAAAAGTACAGATTATTTATACTGATTATTTTTCCTTTTCCTGTTGTAATAAACTGGGTTATTTGTTTTCTTTTAATTACCTCTAAATTTCTTTAGACTTTTATGGAATCCTAACCTAGAGACTGGGGGTTGGCAGACTTTCTTCAAAAATCAGGTAATTACTATTTGAAGTTTTTCCAACCACATCTTCTCTCTTGGCATCTCTCTCTTACTGCTGAGGAACAAAGAAAGCCATGGGCCTTTCTGAACAAAATGTATGTACGTGTTCTGCCATAAAACTTTATTTACAAAAAACAAGCTAGGGTTTGTTGGTCCGTGCTGTGGGTTACTTACTGATTTCAATATTCAAACTATCTGACCCCCAGGCAAGACCTACCAAAATTGACTTGGAAAAGGTGAATGTATTTTCCCTTAATCGACTTACAAACGTCTATCTTTTTCAGTCTGTCCACTGTCCTCTTCATACACATACACACACACAAAGAGGGACCAGAATGTGCTCTGGGATCTGTTGATTTATGCCATGCTCTCCTAAATTCAATCCAATTTGTTATCTGTCTATATTTTTCTGCCTACTGGTCTCAGTGATAGCTTTCAAAATGTTAAATCCTGGGATTTCAATTTTCACATTATTTGAACTTGGCAGTAGTCAAGTAGTCAATACTATTAATCGCTTGCTCTTTGGGAAATTCTCATTTTGCCCTCACTATTGTGGCTGCTGCTTCCTTTCCTCCAGACTGTCAGGCAACCAGTAATTACTTGATGCTATATCCTATGACCTCACTTACCATCCAATTACTGTGGTACTGGGGATTGAACTCAGGGCTTCAGACATGTTAGGGAGAAGCTCTGCCTTCTCAACACTTTTAAAACTATTTTGAGACAGGATTTTGCCTGGTACCCCAGGCAGTCCTTGAACCTTAAAGTTTCTTATTTCAACCTCCTGAGAGCTGGGATCAGGCATGTACCACACCTACCCTTTCTATGGCTGCTTTTCGTGTTTTGGTTTCTTGTTCTTCAATACCAGAGGTTAAACTGGCTTCTTGTCTTTCTGACCTCCTTACAGTCAAATTTCTCCCAACCTTTAACTTTTAGGACATTTACTCTCAAATTTAAAAACCACAGGCAGAATAAAACAAACCCTTTCATCCAGGAATATTTCAATTCTTTGGCAAATGCACTTTTCATTTGACATCTGATGAGTGTCCAGACACTTAAGTTGCTTGTTAATTTATAGAATGCCTGGTAGAACAGAGGATCTCAAAAACTCCAGCTCGGTTGCTCTGTGTTGTGTTTGTTAGTTTTGTATCTATCCAAAGAACCAATTCCCTAACTAACCTTGTTGAATAAAATCTTAGATGCATGTCCATCTACAATGTTGAAGTTCATGATTTCTGTTACTGTTTGCTTTCAGTGTTTGGGGTCAGAATCTAGGGCTTTGCACTTGATACACAAGGATTCAGTTTGCAGCACCCACATGGTGGCTCACAACCATCTGTAACTCCAGCTCCAGGGGATCCAGTGTCCTCTTCTAATCTCCGAGAGCACAAAGAATACACATGGTACACATATATACATACAGACAAAACATCCATAGATAGAATATAAAAAGTAAATAAGTCTAAAAATAGAGAGTTTGTGCAAATCTAGACCAGCACTTTCTACCCTCGGATGACAGACAGCAGTATGGCCGACCCAGAGTCATCTAGGCCTCAATAAGACAAAGGTAAGAGACCTCACTTCACTTATTTTTTTTTTTTTAATCTTGTGTAAAACTAAGAAAGGGGATTAAGCTGGGTAGTGGTAGTAAATGCCTTTAATCTCAGTACTTGGGAGGCAGAGGCAGGCAGATCACTGAGTTCAAGGCCAGCCTGGTCTACAGTGTGAGTTCCAGGACAGCCAGGGTTACAACAGAGAAAGCCTGTTTCGAAAAAAAAAACAAAACAAAAAAAGAAGAAAAAGGAAAAAAAGGGAAGGGGGGGATAATCAGTTAAGCAAAGCATAATGTGTCCATGGGGAATAGGGAAAAAAATGAAACTACGATTACCTGGTAAGTAGGGGATGAACCTATGAAAGACGTTAACGTTAGAAAGCATATCGATGAAGACTGAGAAACTCGGGGGGGAGGTGCCATTGTATTGTCTTGACAAACTGGACGGCACGCAAGATTTTTGCCCTAGAGAGAATCATATATGAGACTGAAAACTTACTGTCACATGGGAAGCAGTTCTCTGAAGCAACAAACCGATGTGGTAGGATGATGAAAGCAAAGAGTGTGGAATTTAAATATTATGTCTTTTTAAAATAGTAGCTTAACGTTAATGTACATTTCCTATCTGCCAGGTAAGATCCCAAATGCTTTCTCTTTTACCTCAGGCAGTCCTTTTAACCATAGGAGGGAGATGTTTTTGCTTTATTTTATGGAGACAGAAGTAGAGCCAAAGGGCTCAAAAACCAACAGCAACAGTTCAAACATTTGAGAATAGCTATTTATTTTTTCCACCCACACAGATCCTATCTCCTTAAAGGTATTTACAGTCAGGTGACCAAGATAGGCCAGAGGAGAGAGTCAGATAGCTGGGGGCTGCAAAGATATGAAAGTTAAATTCACATTTCAGAAGAGAAGCAGTTGATGGGAATTTAATTTAAAACTGTTTCCCATAAATATATTTACATATTTGTGTAATAACATTTTTAATTAAAAAATAGATTAAAACCCTAGGTGAATAAGCTTTTCCTTCTAAATAAGTGTTTTAATGAGTGTTGTGTTCATCCTAAGGAGCATTCTAATCAGCTAAAGATTACCCTGGATTGTCTTTTTTTGTTTCAGATAAGAGCTATGTGACCATGCCAGATACCAGACACACTAGTGAGTTTTCTGTTTGCAAAGAGGGTTGGGCCGAGGAAGGGAAGGGTCACTGTGGCAGTCTCGTTCACTCTAATTGCTGGTGTTTGGTGCATGGAATTTCTTCTTTCCTTTTTCCCCTTTTTCTTTTCCCTAGTGATGAGAATCGAACCAGGAGACGCGGAGGTGCTAGGCAGGTGCTTTGCCACTAATAGCCTCAGCCCTGGCCTTTGGAATTTGTGAAGCCGAAAGCTATATCTGATATTGAGAGTGAGAACTTCCATGAATTTCAGTCCAGAAACTATACACGTGAATGTCTTCTGAAATCATTGTCTCCATGTTCTTTTGGAGGAGTTGCTTACTATGGAGAGAAAAGCAGAGATTCCAATGAGCTTGGTTGATAGGACTTTCAGGAGGGCAAGGGAGGGTGACATACTTCACCTCCTTAAGAGTAAAACCTTCCCTCAGATATGAAAACAGCATGTCCTGCGTTTCTGCCAGGTCCTTCTTTTTTATGGATTTCTTTTGTAGATACATTACTATGGAATCTTGATTAGGAATTAATGTCTTGCAAAAAATGAAAACCTATGCCATTTAAGCCTTTTTATAGGTCTTGAGTACTATAGGAGCCTCCCTTTGTGACTGCAGTGAACTCTAACCTATGAAAAAACAAGCTGCCTTTTCATAAAACAGCCTCAGTCCCACCCTGTCCTCTTCCCATTATTTCTCTGCCATGTTTCTCCAGAAGTCCGATCAGATCTGTGTAAATACCCAGTGTGCCAGCCTCTTAGGTGTCTACCAAAAAGACAGACTCTACGAAGAAAATCCTCCCATAAGGAGGAGGATGTAGCTAAACGACGGATAACTTGCCAGGATCACTTGAACACAGGGACTTGAGTACAATCCGTCGCTTAAAAAATAAAAGCCCAGCCAGGCAGTGGGGGCGCATGCCTTTAATCAGCGCACCCAGGAGGCAGGGGCAGGCAGATCTCTGTGAATTCAAGGCCACCCTCCTCTATGAGCTCTAGGAGAGCCAAGGCTACACAGAGAAACCCTGTCTTGAAAAAACAAAAAATAAAAATAAAAAAGAAATAAAGTAAAAATTCCCCCCAGAGATTCTAGGTACTCCTTAGTAGTTTGCTCTTTGACCACATGCGCTATATTTCTTTTAAGCCATCAATCATTGTATGAATTTATATTATTTATTTGACTTATCATTGGTCTTCCTTCTCTAGGTTGCAGACTGTATGTGGCAAGGGCTTTGAATGAATAGTAAACAAGAAAACCAACGAATGCTACACAATCACCATATGCCAGCCATTTATGTTTCATGAGAGAACAAAACAAAGACATCTCGTATCATGAGCAGATGAGCTCGTTCATTTGCTGCTTTGAAGTACAGTTTGTCTAGGGAACTGTTGGGCTTGTCAGGACAGCAGATGCAGAGTGAAATGGACTCCTCTGGTGTGTCTGTAATATTTCACCATGAGCTAGTAACCACTGTGCTTTGCCCATTGTATCTCCCAAACATATGAAAAGAAAATGCAGGGGCATGACCAAAGTGATGGCGAAGGAGAATGTCCCCAGGGTGATGTAGTGGAGAGACCAAGTTAGAACCAAATACAGAAATGTCGTAGAAAGCTGCCCTCAAAGAAAAAATACATAGAACTGACTGATGTTCCAACTCTATCAAGAAAGACCCCATAGGAGCATTCAGGAGGAAAATTTGTTTGATACATAGAAGAAAAATGAAATGAAACATACAGTAGAACAGGACAACTATAAACTATACAAGTGACTAAGATGGTGATTAGTGACAAGCATATTTGCTCAGTTAAGAGCCATTTCCTGCTGGGCGGTTGTGGAACACACCTTTAATCCCAGCACTCAGGAGGCAGAGACAGGCAGATCTCTATGAGTTCAAGTCTAGCCTGGTCTGCAGAGTGAGTTTCAGGACAGCCAAAAGTTGCAACAGAGAAACCCTGTCTCTAAAAACAAAAAGAACAAAACAACAAAAAGAAAACATTCCTGGTGGAATGCTGTGACTACAGTACAGTGCAACGACAAGGGAAGGCATGTTGTCTGTAGGAGTGGGAGTCGTAAAAGTTAATCTGTGTTTCTTATTGACAGGAAATGGATAATATCTAAAATAAAATGTTGAGGAGTAGCATGTAAGTTGTGTGAGAATGGAGATGCCAACGTGATTATGTCTTATGTGGAGGGTACTTAGACCTGTAATTTTGTTCTGTTTCTTTAATTATTAATCTTTTTGTTAGTTAATGGAGTTTCTTGTCTTGGCGTCTCTTGGTTTCTTTTGAGACAGGGTCTTATATGGCTTAGGCTGGCCTTAAGCGTGATAAGTAGTTAAGGATGACTTTGAACTTCTGCCTTCACCTCTCCAATGTTTGGATCACAGGTGCTTGACACTATATCATTGTTTTGGTTTTTTAAAACAGGTTTCACATAGCCCAGGCTATTTAAACTCACCACAGTTGTCAAAGCTGCCCTTGAACTCCAAATCCTCCTGACCCCAGTTTCCAAGTGCTGGTATTACAGGACTGCAAAATCATGTCCCTAGCTAACTATAAATGTTGCAGCACCTTTGCTCCGCTGAACTAACTTGTGTGTTGCTTTGGTGAAAGTAGATTAAGTTCAAAACAATGAAGAATGTATACGTGGTAAGCTACATTTCTATTAGACATCCAAGAATGTTAGAAGTTACCAGGGATATCAGAGTATTCTACTATTAGATAAAGGATTTGTTTCTGTTTTTTGGTTTTTGTTTTTGAGACAGAATTCCCCCCACTCCCACCCCCCACCCCCACAATGTTGGGATTAGTGTGAACTTGGCACGAAAAATGTTTAATAAGTGTACTTAAGTGTTATTACAACCTTTCACTTTCATAAGAAAATCTATATACTTCCAGAAAAAGGGAGAGAAACCAAGACAGCCTCTAAGGAGGAAAATAGTAAAAAATAAAAAAGGGAGGGGGCTTGGGGTGAGGGGGTAGGCAGGGGTATAGCTCAGTCGGTAAAGTGTTTACATGGGATGCACACTGCCCTGGTTCTATTCCCAGTACCACATAAACCAGACACATACCTGTAATCCCAACCAGCACTCAGGATATGGAAGATCAGGGATTCAAGGTCATCTTCCTATACACAGCAGGTTCTGAACCAACCTGGAACACAGGAGAGCCTATCTAAAAGGATGTAAGGGTTGGTTAAGACCCAGGGCAGCTTGAAGTCTTGACAAAACTAAAGCATATCAATGAACAGTTTCAACTGCTGTAGGGTTGCACAGGTTGTCATAGGCAACTTAATAAAATTAGATGATTCTTCTTAAAACAATGTACTTAAACATATACACATAAAGACATAGTTATCTAATCTTCCCAGTCAGAGAGGGAAGAAGCTCATGACATATTACTGTGTAGTTTATCCTTTAGCAATACTGAAATATTTTCCTAAACTTGTATGTAACTGAAAAATGTACTTTCTAGACTAATGGTTTGCCAGCTCAACAGCTATGAACAAGTTGTAAGCAATGCTTTGAATACAGGTGACAACTGTTTTGAATACTTAAAACAGAAAATAAACTATAAGTAATACAGTTTACCTAGCCAGGTAATCTTCAGGAATATAGGACCTGCCAGGTATACAATGTAACAGCTGATTGAAGATAATAACTTAGACTGCAGACTCAGGGAAAAGCCCACAGTTAAAGATGTACTCTACTGACAGATAATTCTGTACCCCAGGTTGTCCTTGAACTTCAAATCTACTATAATTAGAGCCATGGGGCATCATGCCCGGTTATCATCACTTTTTAAAGAATGTGAAAGAACCAGGCATGGTGGTTCACACCTTTAATACCAGCACTCAAGCAGAGGCAGAGGCAGGAGGATCTGAGTGAGTTCAAGGCCAGTGTGGTCTACACAAGTTCCAACACACACAGGACTACATACAGGGACCTTGTCTCAAAACAAGAGAAAGAATGTAAAAGAGGAGCCTATATTGGAGACAGCCATGCATACCAGGGAGGCGCTGAAAGAATCTATGCATGTAGAGCAAGAGAATCTTAAATGGTTTAAGGAAGTCTTTGCTACAGTATTTATCTCAAATAGGCAGCCATGTACATTCCCTGCTCATTACTTCCTGGCCCAAGTTTTGTGTGGGAAGAAACCATTTCTTCTTGACATCACCAGCTTTCACTGGTCACATTCCACAGGTCTCAATAATTAGGATATATATAATAAGTACCTTTTGGAGTAACTTACACTTAAACCGACACTAGAACTTGATGCTAGGAAAATGATTAAAAAAATATTAACAGTATTTTTAAAATCCGGGTTCAGGGAATTGAACACAGAGCCTCAGGCATGCAAAGCATATACTCCACCAATAAGCAAGAGGAAAGTTGGTCTGTGGGTACTGAGTTACAGTTAGATGAGTCCAAGAAGCTATGGGAAACTGCTGTATAGTGGGGTAACTATACTCAGCAATTATGCACTGTACACTTCAAAAGTCTAGAAGAAAGGGTTTTGATAAGTGTCATAGGCCTGTATCTCCAGCTCTAGGTAAGTGGAAGCAGGAAGATTGGCAGTTCAAAGCCACCCTCAGCTCCAAAGTTTAAAGACCAACCTAGGCTAGATAAGAGACTGTCTCAAGGAGCCAAAACACATAAAAATAAAATGAAGAAATGATAAATGGCTGGAAAAATATATGTTTAACTTGATTTAAACATCACACATTATATTCATAAATACAAATCACATAAATAGCACTTTACCCGATACAGATTTGCAATTCTTGATTCTATGTATCAATTGAAAATTTAAAAAAGTGAAATCAAAAGCTGGTAGATATTCATCTCATCTTGATCACAAGAATTTCAAAATAGAGAATACAACACGACAGCTTTCAATACATGGGCAATTAACAGAATCAGAAAGAGGAAGTTCACCTTGCTGGGATAGGACAAGGAAAGAGGAAGGCTGAGTTACTTGGGAGGAATGGGGAAAGGGGAAGGAGTATGATCAGTATCGTATAAAAATGTATAATGTAAAAAAAAAAAAGTTTATCTAGAACAACGCAGGTGACTTGTACAGGGCCATCAAGGCAAAAGGCAATAATGATAAATTAGGAGAAGAAAAACCCTGTCAGGGTAGAGCATTTATAGGTTTGGGGCTCCTGGGAGCTAAGAACACACATTGGTATGCACAGAGTAAAGGTGCAACTAGGGTTTTAAAAACTTTTATTGTACCACAAGTCACCTAAGGCTCTTGCTAATAGGCCTGTTGGGTCCTTAGAATGAACCTGGACCTGAAAGTCTGCATTTCTGAGAAGTCCCCAGGTGGTGCTGAGGGTCACAGATGGGAAAGAGAATTGAAGCCCCGGAGGCGAGGATATTTAGGTAAAGCAAGTAAGTGGCTACCAATATGCTGGATGGCCTTTCCACACCTAAATAAATGAATACCCCATTGCCAGATCTTCACACTGTTTTCCAAGAGACATGGAAACATTGTCTGAAGCTATAAAATTAGAAGTAGAGAAATCTTTTTTCCTTTTAATTTAACCTGCTGGGACTTTGTTTCTTACTTCTGTGTAGCATTGAGGTTCTTTAAAGGATAATGTATTAGTGGTAGAATATAATCAAAGGTTAATCTGGAGAAATGGCCTTCCATCTGGAAAGCTGTGATATGACGGCTTAAGGACAATGAGACCTATTAAGTGTCGGAACACCTGGTGTCGTCCCTCCTAAAGGGAAATAATTAAGAAGCATGTTCCTTGGGGGGGATAGATGATTCTGAGAAGATGGAATGGCCCGTGAGCACATCTGTGATGGAAAAAACAAAAGGGTGGGGAGCACCTGACTTTATCATATGACTAATGCAATAAAAGTGGCGGATTTTAAAATAGTCATTGTTTGGCGAAAGGTGGTTTCTTAAGTTTCTCAAGATGCGTCTTGAGTATGTTCTTGAGCTGTGATTTTCTTTCTAATTGATCTCTCCGTGTGGAGGGCACAAGAGGATGACTGAGAATCACCAGCTGGCTCATGGAGGGGCCTCTGCAATGAGGAAAGGTTTTTGCCTCTAAGTATAGCAACCGGAGTTTGGTCCCAGGACCCACGTGGCAGAATGATAGAATCAATGGCCAGTTGCCTTTTGACCTCTACAGTGCCATTAGGTCACTTTTTAGTCCAGGTATGCTTTGAATGTCCATTTTCTTGCCTCAGCCCCTTGAATAGGTGGGATACAAATACAAACCTGAGCCACCATGCCTTTTGCCCACATTTTTGTGGCAGGATCTCACATACCATCGGTTGGTCTTGCAGGTCCTGTGTAGCCAAGGATGGCTTGTGTTCATCCCCTTACCTCTACCTCCACAGGACTGGGACCATGGGCATGAGCCACCATACCCAGTTATAAGATGCTGGGAATGGAACTCAGCTTCGAGCATACAAGGCAAATGCTCTACAACTGAGCTACATCTCTGGCCCCCAGACTCTAGTTTTGTTTTACAAAATCAAATAATGCACATTCCTTTTTATTCTTAGATGGCAGTGTTACAAAACTAGCCTCAATAAAAAAGCAATTCTAACCCCTCCCCCTGCCTATCCCATCCCTGGGGAGAAAGCAACTTACTGGAGAAAATTGCCTGTGTTCTCATCACCTGGAGACAGAACTGCTTCCTTTCAGTTAGCTGAGGGCCTGTCCTTTGGTGATTCACCAGTGTGCTATAAGGTGAGACTCTGGTCTTTGCTGAATATTTTTCCCTACACATAAGGAAGGAACTACTGTGCTCTTTCTTCTTTCAAACACTGTCAGGGCAAACTTTTTTAATCATATTCATGAACCAAAAGTTTTTCTATTAAGTTCTGAAAGCTGTCATGACAGTCATGCCAATAGAAGCTATCCTCCCGTACTCTGTAGCCCAAATACAATCTACTTTAATATAGAGATGATTTCTTGTAATTGCTTTTCCTCTGTTAAGGTTTTAATTTGTGTAACTGAAACTGTCTCATGTACATTCCAACAAACACTTAATTTGCTCAGATAGTTAAATTACAAGTCCACTTGGAAACTTGATTTTAGAATCTATTATTTGAGAAGGCAGGCATAGTAGCACAAGCTTATAACCCCAGAACTGAGAAGGCTGAGACAGGAGAATGTATATCTAAGACCAGTGTGGGACAAATACTGAGTTTAAGGCCACTCTGGGCTCCTATCTAGATCTTGTCTTAGTAACAAACGAAAAACAAAAAACAAAAAACAAACTTTTTGTCATTTAAAGATATATACTCTCTCACATCTGCTTCTCCATCTAACTAAAAGGCATTCTCAGAACCTGTAAAGACACAAGCATGTTTGTATTTAATGTGGTATATATAGTGTATGTGTATATGTTCGTGTCAACATTTGTGTGCATGAATATGGGCACGCACACTCAATAGTACATATGTGGCAGTTAAAAGATCACCTCGAGATGTGGTTCTCACCTTCCACTTCTTTTGAAACAGCCCTCCCCATCCCTTTTCATAAGCTAAACATCTGGGGATTTCCTCTCTCTGCCTTCCACAGGACACATGGGATTAGACATGGTGATGCTACATGTCTGACTTTTATATGGACTCTGGGGATTTGAACTCAGGTCCTCACGCTTTTGTAGCAAGTTTTTTTTTTTTTTTTTTTTCTCACAGAACCATCTCTTTCCTTATATTTCTTAGTAAACCAATTATAATTTCAGGGATGGTCGGTACCTCTTCTGCCTAATTGGCTGTTTCTTCCTGCCCACAGAAAACTTAATATATTGAGTTATCTATTTATTTTTTTTTAGATTTATTTCTCTATTCATGTATTGTTTAGGGTGTGTATGTATCTGCCTGTCTGTGTACCTACCATGGTGTATGTATGGAGCTCCTCAGCTCCTCGGTTGTCCCTTTCCACCACGTGTGCGCCAGGGATCCAACTCAGGGTTACCAGGCACCTTTACTCAGAGCACTGTCTCATGGCCTCCCTTCATTTTGTCTTTACCATCTAATCTCCTTGGTTTATAGACAGCTTTGGAGAACTATGTCATCCTTTGTTTACAATATTAGCCATAGATTTTCCCCAGCTGATTGTTTTGATGTTGTTTCATGTAGTTTTTGCCAAGTAGTTTCTGGGGTTAGGGTTATGCTTCACAATCCTGTCCATGGTGAGGTTGCTTTTAAAATCTATGTGAGTAAGTTGGGAGGTGGTGCTGCACACATTTGATCCCAGCACTCGGAAGGCAGAGGCAGGCAGATCTCTGAGTTCAAGACCAGCCTGGTCTACACATCGAGAGCCAGGACTACACACACACACAAAAAAAAAAAACCCTGTTTTGGAAAAACCTAGATAGATAGATAGATAGATAGATAGATAGATAGATAGATAGATAGATAAAAAATAAAATCCGTGTGTGTGTGTGTATGTGTGTGTGTGTGTGTGTGTGTGTGTGTGTACATGCATACATAAGCACATGCAGATTTCTTTTTCCATTTTCAATTGGTGTCTGACATAAACCATTTTCTGAGTCTTGTCCACACAGCCTGTAGAATTTCACTTGACATACTTTGAGGCCACAGACACAGCCTTTCATTTTCCTGTTTTTGGTGACATTGTCAGTAGGATTCTAGTGTTATTTTAAGATTTCTGTTTTCCTTTCTGATGACATCATCAGCATTGGTAGAATTCTAGTGTTTAATACTTCTGTTTTCCCTGGTGTTTCAACTTAAGTTTTTATAGAAAACAGGAATTCAGAATTTAAACGATAACTGGCTTTAGAAGTACTCTCCAGGATTTAAATATGCTGTTGTTACTTTTATAAGATATTAACAGTTTAGAAGAGTTAGGTTGAATGTGTCCAATTCTACCACCCAAAGAAGGTAAATCACTGGTGGGCAGCATTGTGATGTATTACTTTCCGTATTCCTATAGAAAATGTAGATGTAGGCATATTTAATTTTCAGAGGAAGCTATGACTGGGATATTTAGGATATTATTATATTCTGATTTTATTATATTTATATGATTTCATACAATATAAAATACATATGAAAAGCAGAAAAAATACTCTTTTCAATGTAGCCATATTGGAAAGAGAAACAAAGAGATCCAGAAATACCCTTAAGCCCATCTTCACGTCTCAGACAAGAGGTTTAGGTTTAAATAGAAAGTGAGAGGTATGCATAGCTAAGCATTCCTGGACTGAGTGTGGTCCTGCCTGTCATCATCTCAGTTCCAGTCACTCCAGCAAGATAGTCTGACAAGTTGTCATAACTGTGTGAAATCTCTTTTTGGGAGACAAATTCTTCCTCCAGCTGGCACCAGGCTGCAGCAGCATTTTCCTTCTCCATCCTTGGATTCCTAGAGAGATTCCAAATTCTTGGTATCCATTGTTTCAGTGGCTACTGGGAATGGCACAAGTGGTATCTTCAGGACGTATTCCTTCCTGCCATGTTGGCTACATTCCCCCACTGTGTTTTCACACCTTAATCTTGAGGTGAACTGTGCAGAGTCTGGAGTCTTCCTTACGCTTTGATTCTGTCTTTCCTGGAGTTGCTGTGCTAAAATGGCAAAAACACTCAAGTTCTTTTGTTAGAAGTTCTGCTCTAGTAAGAGTCATTAGCACCAGGCCACAGGTGGTCTGTTGTTATTTTGAGACAAGGTTTCTCTATGTAGTCCACCTGACCTTTAACTCATGACAATTTTCCTGCCTCAGCTTCATAAGTGTTAGAATTATAAGGGGTTTGGTGTGTGTGTGTGTGTGTGTGTGTGTGTGTAATATAAAAGACTTACATGGAACTAAAAATTAAAGTTTACATTAAAAAAATCTCAAAAGTTAAAATGCAAACTATGTTCCTAAGGAATGCGCGTTGTTAGAGAGGTGTCAATTCTCACCCTATCTCTAAAGTGTTTCCAAATATAGTCTGCAGCATCTAACGTATATGTGGAATGATAAACCTGTTAACAGGAAGGGCCAATAAAAAGTACCTAAAAGAAAATATAAGATGGAGACTTCTGGACACACGCAGGCAGTACGTTATTCAAGACACAGGCTGGCACAGTTGGCTATGTATTGAGAATGATTTGGATATCTTTACCTAATAAAAAAGTCCAGCTGGATTAAGAGAAAGTACAAACAAATTAATACAACTGAGTGAAAGACACTACAGGAAAGAAAAATTAGCCTTTTAATTTTGAAGTAGAAAAGGCTTTTCTGAGTGTGCCATGAATGCTAGATACCATGAACAAAGGTGAAAACTTCATGTAAAGTTGAAGACAAAAACTAGGATATAAGTATCCTAGTTATAGGTATATAGCAAAAGTATCAAGAGCCTTAGAAGTATAAAGAAATCAATAGAGAAAAGATAGAATCCAATATAAAGAACACAAGCGTTCTTTGACTATGATAAAGAATAAACAATAAATATCCACTCACCATCACCAGTAACACAGAGAATAAAACGCAAGTGTTAAGAAGAAAATGCCAATTTTATATGTGGAAATATTCTGTTGATGTTCTTTTGAGATAGGGTCTCACTCTGGAGCCCAGGCTTACCTGGAACTCACTATGTATAACCCAGGTTGGCCTTGAACTCAAAGAGATCCTCTTGCCTTAATTCCCTAAGTGCTAGAATCACAGTATGAGGCACCACGCCCAGCTTATACCTGCAAATATTTATAATGTCTTATGGTTAGACTATAGGGAAACAAGCTTTCTCATGATGCATAGAGAAACTATATGTACTAAAACATCTGTAGAAGTGTTGATTTTTGTCCAGAAAGCCCACCTATAGGACTTCATGAAAATGATTAGACAGGAACATAGCTGAGGGATTCTCTTTTTCTTTTTTGAGATAAGTTCTCATCTATCCTAGGCTGGCCTTGAATGTACCGTGGGCCTGTGGATAACCTTAATCTTCTTATCTTTCTGCCTCCCTGTCTGGAGTGCTGGGGTTACAGGCAAATACCACCACCATATGAAGTGCTGCTAATCAAGCTCAGGGCTATGCAAACCTTCAAAGAATGAGCTACACCCCTAATCTCACAACTATATCTTGTAAGACCTCCATTATAAGAGGTTATAAAGGGAAAACGTACTGACAAGAGAATGTCCAAATAAATCAGGGGACATAATAAGGTTGCTAAACAGAAGGTAAATTAATTAGAGATGGGTCAGCCTATTAAAAAACAACAAGAACAACAAATATAGTTTGAGTGGGGGAAAAAAAAAGCAACTTCCAGAAAAAAAACTTTCAGTTTTCTATGTAGAGACTTTGGGGCTAAATAATTTACACGGATCATCTCATTTAATTCTAAGAACCCTGATTGCCTAGTATATCAAAACATTCATTACAAATGTTTCTTCGGTAAGAGTTTGCCTTAAATGCACAGCGATGCAACAGCCAAGACATTTGTGGAATCATTTCCTGACTTTCATGCTTCAGTTGTTTTTCAATCTTTAATGAGTTTACATTTCTTTTTATTTTCCTACTTCTATAGAACTTTCAAATCTACTGAACACACAGAGAAAAAGAAAATTAATCCCGTGTGTCAGCAACTTAGACTTAGGACCAGCCACTTTTCACTCTTGTTTCAGTGCACCCCTGCCTCCTCCTGCCCTGATGGGAAGTTCTGAGGCAAATCTCAAATATCCCTGGATAAGGCAAAGCAGCCCCCCCACCCCCATCTATGGGCACCTCTTTGCCATCAAAATAACAGTCTTGGCCTGGCAAGAGGGTTGAGTGGGTAACAATGCTTGCTGTTCAAGACTACAGATCCTAGTTCAATCCCCAGAACTCACAGAGGAAGGAGAAATGAAACTCTTGAGAATTATCCTCTGACCTTTGTATGTGAGGTGAGGCGTGTGCATGTCTGCACTTAAACTCACATCTCTCTCTCTCTCTCTCTCTCTCTCTCTCTCTTTCTCTCTCTGTCTTTCTCTCAATACAATAAAGACAGCAGTTCCAGTAGCTTTTTCTGTACTTTTAAATTTATCTTCATGCTTCTAGTTGTTTCTTTGTGCTCTACAGAGTAA
The DNA here is from genome assembly GCA_026225945.1 of Cricetomys ansorgei. Lineage (NCBI taxonomy): Eukaryota > Metazoa > Chordata > Mammalia > Rodentia > Nesomyidae > Cricetomys > Cricetomys ansorgei. The sequence continues at coordinate 45,532,448 of JAMJFZ010000107.1, read as the reverse complement.
ATACAGCACAGATTTCTATAGTTAATTTCCCTACTAGGATACACATTTCAGTTGCCAGCTTTCAGATGCAAACAACACTTTAATTATCCTTGTACAAAATTTATAGCCCCTGCCCAACTTTCCTTCTATGTAGATTATCTATTTCAAATAGATGCCCATATATGAATTGATTGGATATCTAACATATCCAAAATTCAGATTTTGTACAATATTCTCATGCTCTAATCTATCTGCCCATCACTTACACATACTAAAATCAAAGTCTTGCAATGGCCTCTAAGGGCCATTGTGGTCTGGCCACTCATACCCCATCCTGTCCCCTACATAGCCATTATCTCTGGTCTTTTCACCTCTATCACAACTCTCTATCCCTTTACATCAGCAATGCCAGCCTCTATTCTGTTGCTCAAACCCATGGCAGACACTCTTTGTCAGACCCTGACATGTGCTGTCCTCACAAAACACATTGTGAGACACATAAGAGATAAGTTTATTAAATCTGTGAAAATCTTCAAATGACTGAGAGTAAGGGGTGGGAGTTATGCAAAGAGTGTGAGAGAGGAGATTTGTAGAAAAGCAATGTGAGTAGTTCATAACTTTATAAAAATAATAATAAATTAAATCTATCTGGAAATGACATTTACTCTCTGAGAGATAGGCAAACGTTTAATATTTTACTAACTTTCTTCTGTCATTGTCTGTGAGACTGCCAAATTCCCTGTATGTTACCACATGGCTCTGTTTGCTATTGTGTTCAGGGCTGTTTACCCAAACTTTTCTTTTATGAAGTGCCCAGTTCATTTCCCTCATTCATCAGATGGTAATTCAGTATCACCTCCACTAGGAAGCATTGCTGACCTTGCCTTCCGCCCTGTGCCATCCATTCATAACTGTTCACAATACCTTTTTGTGCACCACTCCTAAGTGCTGTTTCTTTAGCCATTGCATCACGTACACAGTATTTCTTTATCCCATCAATCTGCAACTCTCTTCTCTTATTCCTCCATCCTTTCTCACCTCTTGCCCTTCCTACCTTTACCTTTAAATCTCACTGAGTCTGATTACTGATACCTGACATTGATTAATTTTGTTGGCTTGTTCTTGTATAGGTGTGTTCTTGTGAAGGTGACCATAGTTGCATATGAACAAATAAGTTCAGAGGCCATGTTAAGTCTGGAAGCATTTCACAACACTCTTTCACAATCTCCATCCACCTGATATTTTTCTCCCAATTTAAATTCAAAATTTACAAGGTCAGAAACCTTAGCTATCATTTTCTTCAAAACTTGCCTCCTAATGATCCAATTTCATAATGAAAAAGAAAAAAGGAATTTCTTCTTTAGTCTGTCATGTTATTAAACTCAGCTTCTGCTTCCTCAGGAAAACACATGCCTCCTTTATATGAAGATAATGTGCTGGTTAATTTGTGTCAACATAAAATAGAGTCACCTGGAAGAGAGAAATTCTGTTGAAGATTTGCCCCTATCAGAGTGACTTCTGGGCATGTCTTCTGGTCATTTTCTTGATTAATAATTGATATGGAGGGTACAGCCCAGTATGGGAGATGCTACCCCTGGGCAGGTGATTCCAGGTTTTATAAGAAGGCAAGCAGAGCAAGCTATGGAAAACAAGTCAGTAAGCAGTGATCCTCCATAATTTCTGCCTCAGTTCCTGTCCCCAGGTTCCTGCTTTGGGTTCCTGCCTGAAGTTCCTGCCTTGACTCCCTCAGTGATTAACTGTTACTTGGAAGTGTAAGATAAAATAAAACCTTTTCTCAAGAAGATGCTTTTGGACAATGTTTTTGTATAACAGCAACAGAGAAGCAAATTAGAATAAATTGGATTCTGTAAAGTATTTGACGTGATGCTTGACATAGCCCAGGATCTCTGTCCTCATATTCAATTACAATTATTATAACAAGGCGATCTGTACCTGGCTGGCATGTGACATCTCTGATCTACACTATTTTAGATACACTGTTTCTATATAAACCCTAATCTACTTCTGCATTTTTCAGTGACTGACTCCTTAAAATTAAATGTCTACTTCAACTTCATACTAAATTTATTTCTACAAAATTATGTTATATGTATTCTGCAATAAATTATCTAATAAAAATTTTCCTGATGCTTACCTAATATCTCAAGAATATGCTACTTGACTCAGTCCTGGAGAGATGCTGAGATAAATAATTACTTGATGTTCATCATCTCCGTTCTTTACTTGTCTTGAAGTTGTGTCTATTGAAGTTATTTATTTCTGTATCTATCTTCATCATTAACTGGGCTCTCAAATGGTGAGGATTGCTACTGTAAATTCTATTGCCAGTGATTACCAAGACACTTTCTCAGAACGGCAGCTCAGTAAATATTTGCTAAGTGGATGAAACAGGTTTTGAGTACCTACATTGATTGAGGAATGTGTTAGGGATGTTGTTAGAGCCCAAAGCATAGACAGAAGACACAGATAATCAAGGAGATCGCAATCTGTCAAAAAGGGAGCTTTTATTTTTCTATAAAAATGTGTATGTTGTAAAATTTATAGGAATATTAAACATAGGCAGTTAATTTTTATGATTGTAATAGTGAAGATAAATAACTTGGAGGTTATTTGAAAAGTAAGAACATGAGCTGACACTATGTATAGGTATAAGGAGAAATGTCTCTCCTAATCTCTGTTCCATTTACTTAATTCTACTCAGAAGCAATTTCCTATTCCTCCTTTCCATCTAGTTTCTCCCCTCCATCACCTGCAGATAGTCCACTCACATGGACTAGGGTTCTGATTTAAGATATAAGGAAAGGCTAGGAAAGGACATTTCAGAAAGAGAAGTCTAAGTACAAAGCCGATGAGGTGGAAACCAGGGAAACAGGTGACTGGTGCAATTCCACTGCAATAGAAAATCCTGAAAAGTAAGTTGGGCTCTGAAAAGAGTTCCAGGAAATCACAGAAATGCAACCACTAATGTCTCTAAAATGTGAGGATAATTAGTAAGGTTAGTGAGAGACATTGAAATTACAATGTGATACTTCTAAGTTATAAACTCTAAAAACCTCTAAGTGGGATAACAATGTTTGGGCAGCATGAAGGATGAGTTGCTATTCTGTATGGTCCCTGGAAGCATACTCTGGTTTAATACCTATGGAAGGAAATGCACCAGTATTGTCAAAGAATTCAGTGAATACTCCTTGGTCCAGTGATTCTCCTTCTAGGATAGTGCTAGTTTGTGTCTCCCCCAAATTGAGGCATCAAAATTCAATGATGAATGGGATGTTTCTCAGCCACCTCTAAGGTCAGGATTGGGACTAAAGACCTCATACAGCTTTCAGTTTATTTCCCTTTCTCTGTACCAATGTGAAGACAGTACTCCTCCCCTATGAAAAATATGTCAGCAAGAAGTCATTCTGAAAACAGACAGAACTGCTAGCTGACTAATACATCTGGCCCCTCCCTTTAAAAAAAAAAACAGACTACCCTATCCTGAGTATTTTGTTACAACAACACACACTTGGTCAATAATTATTGTCCTGCCACCGCACGTGAGCCATGCCAACTATACAAAGGATATTTACTACAGCATTGTTTAAAATCACAAAATCCCCAGAACTTAACACCACTATCAACCTTATCCAGCAGGCATAAGAGTGCAAGCATTTAGCTGTCAAAAGGCTGAAGCATGAAGTACCATGAGTTTGAAACCAGCGTGGGCTACATACATACAGGTTAGCCAGAGCTGTAGTGAGACCCCAACTCAAAACAACCATTAACACCGCTGCTACAACCAAACACCAAAAGGATAAACAAGAACACCAGCCTGATGTACAAGAATTAAAGACATGCAGCCCAATGTGGTGGCACTTGGTGGTAATATCATCCCTTGAGAGTTGAAGACAGAGGGGTCAAGAGTTCAAGACCAATCTGGGCTATATAAGACACTGTCTTAAACAGTCAAAAGAGTTAAAGATATATAAAAAAAATACCATGTTATCTTTATAAAGAGGAGTTTTATAGAAGTTAATATAATATATTAATACAGTCGATGACAAAGTGTCCTAGTTAGTGTTACTATTGCTATGATAGAACACCATGACCAGAAGCAAGTTGGAGAGGAAATGGTTTATTTTGTTTACACTTCCACATTGTAGTCCATCACTGAAGGAAGTCAGAACAGGAACTCAAACAGGGCAGGAAACTGGAGGCAGGAGTTGATGCAGAAGCCATGGAGGGGTGTTGTTTACTGGCTTGCTCCCCATGACATGCTCAGCCTGCTTTCTTATAGAACCCAGGACCACAGTCCAGGGATGACACCACCCACAATGGACTACCCTCCCCATCAATCACTAATTAAGGAAATGACCTACAGTGAGATCTTACGGAGGCATTTTCTCAATTGAGGTTCCCTCCTTTCAGATTACTCTAGTTTGTGTCAAATTGACATAAAACTAGCCACTACAGTAAGTAACAGAAAATATATATGTGGCATTGAAATTTAATGGGAGAAAAATAGGCAGCTTTGGTGTGTACAAGCACATGCAAAACATATGTTTATGTAGACATGTACATGTTTAGCTGTATACACATCCTCATTCTTCTATCTACCTGTGAGTTGAGACTCCTTTTGGGGTCTAATGACCCTTTCACAGGGGTCGCCTAAGACCATCTGTATATCTGATATTTACATAATGATTCATAACAGTAACAAAATTACAGTTACGAAGTAACAACAAAAATAATTTTATAGTTTGGGGTCACCATAACATGAGGAACTGCACAATGGGTCACAGCATTAAGAAGGTTGAGAACCAGTGACCTACAAGATGCACAAGCTTAGGTGGGTTTATATTGGAAAACATGCAAAAGAAAACTGGCAAAGTGATGTTTGCCTTTGAGGGTGGAAACTGGGTATATACAGAGTAGGAAAATTTGCCTTTCTTCTCGTGTTGTACATGTAACGGGAGCAGCGGCAGGCTGTGAAGGGTAGAGAGAAACTGCACACTTTTTTTAAAAAACTTTTTGCAGATCACTTAACTAAGTTTTCAAAAGCATTTTAAATTGAATGCTGTCTGTGGTGTATCAGGAGGTCTGCAAATACAAGGTGAATATTTTATACCAGATACTAGCACTGTATGTAATAAGATTATTCTTCATGCTCTGTTGACTTAACTTTCTCTTTATTTTATCAAGCTGTCTCATTGTTCCTTTCTAACTTATGTGTATTCTCCCTACAGACTAGTTTCCTTATGACAGAGGGCAAGCCAGCAGTCCATGGACTAGCAAAATGTGAGTATATCATCACCTCTCCTTTGCATTGAAGTAGAAATTTGCTCTTGTATTAATACTGAAAAGGACCTCATTTTGTTAAGCGAAACCACACATATGAATGAACAGACCTGAGAAGACTTTTTAACTGTTCACTGATGTGAGGTAGAAGAGATCTATAAGGAGAACCACCTTGGGAAGTGCCACAAGGGGGATCTGAGTCATTAGTAGGAAGTATTCTGGTATATTGGATGCTGCACAGTGAGCTGATACAATCTAACAGGAGGGTTCGATTTTGTGTGTTGCTAACCCTAGAAATGATACATACCCATAAGGAAGATTGCTGTGTGGGTATTGTGTAGCAGTTTCCTGGCTGATCAAAACTTCCTTCCATTTTGAAGGGAAGCTCCCTAAGAATCAACGTGTTCTAAGGGGAGGTGAAACATTCTACCTCTCCCGCAAACTCACCAAGCTTAGGAAGTGAACTTAAAGGCTATAGGAAGTTCCTGGAAAGCTCATCAGATATATTAGGTCCCTCTCTCTCTCTCTCTCTCTCTCTCTCTCTCTCTCTCTCTTTCAAGCATATATTAGCAGTAGGGATTGCTGTGAGACATTCTAAATCCGTTCTAGATCTAAATCATTCTAAATGATTTATCATTTAGGCATTCTAAATCATTCTAAAACTCAATCTTCCTAATGCTGCAACCCTTCAATATAGTTCCTAACGTTGTTGTGACTCCTAACCATAAAATTATTTTCCTTGCTACTTCATAACTATACTTTTGCTATTGTTATGAAGTGTAATGTAAATATCTGATATGCAGATGATCTTAGGTGACCCCTGTGAAAGAGTTGTTTGATCCCTGAAGGGGTCACGGCCCACAGGTTGAAAATTGCTGCTCTAAACCAAGCTGAGTGACAGAAGAGTCTCAGATTAGCTAAGCTTCCTGGAGGAAACACTCTTTAACCTGTTGAGCTGCCTGCAAGTTGTGCAGCATGCTCCAAGTATTCAGTTTTTATGAGCCACCATCCATGCTGGAGTAGGCCTTTGGTGGTACAACTATCCTTGGGACATTTTTGCTCCTGTAAGTAATCCTGTACCCATATTCTTGTAAGTAAGCCCAATAAAACTCATTGATTCATCAAGTTGGGCTTTGGTGGTAACCTTCCTTTGATATGCCATCGGTTCCCTATCTGAGTTGAGTAGATCCTTGTTCATATCTCCCCAGGAATGGTGTAGCAGAACAGTTTACCATATGTGAAGATGGCCTGAGGTTTGGTGAGATGGCCCAGTAGACAAAGGTACTTGTCATAAAATGTGATAACCTGAGTTTTATCCCTGAACCCACTTGCAACCCACTGGCTTTCACAAGTCGTCCCATGCCCCCCACACGTGAGGTGTGCACACATACACACAATACTTTAAAAAATTAAAAATTACAAAAAAAGAAACTTTAGTCAGTGGCATGTGGTAGGTTTCTTGTTATTTTATTAATGATGGTCACTTAGCAGAAACCATACCTACAAGAGAGTACATTTGTTTTGTAATTGTTGGACTGTTTTGGTTTTGTTTTTCATTCTACTTGCTGTCATGGTGATTTTTGTCTTAGGATACCTAAGTTCCTTGATCTGTGAAGTTTTCTGATTTCTGAATTTCAATATTTCTGGAGCAAGATTTGTTGTTCTGGATCATACTTCCATCGTGAGACATGTTTATGCTCCAATAGATTGGCCAGGCGAAGCTGTAAAGGTGACCTGCTCAGAACTGAGAGTAGATGGATGTAAGTGTACATGCCTATGATCCCAGCATCCAGCTAAACTCAAGGACAGGCACAGCTACAGTGTGAGTTCAGTTCAGTCAAGGACCATAATAAAACTGTCTTTAAAAAAATTAAACTTGTTTTATATGTGGATAAATTATAGTGAATCTACCAAAGGCATACCTATGTTTGAAAAACGTGAAGTATCAGATATGAATATGTTATGCAATCTATACTTGAAAAGTGCTATGAATAAATGTGCTAAGTTAGAGGCAGGCCTTTACCTAAATGGATTTTTATTCAAAATGCATGCTTCCCTTTTTGTATTTTTTAGTTCTTTGTGTATTTTCATATTTCAGATATTAATATTCTTTCAGATATATTCCTGGCAAAGATTCTCTCTCACTCTGTGGATTTCCTTTTCAGTCTGTTGATTGTTTCCTATGATTACCAGAAATTTTTAGTTTTATAAAGTCCCATTTGTCAGTTGTTGGCCTTAATTCCTGAACAAATGGATTTCTATTCAGAAAGTGTTTTTCCTACACCTATTACTTGTACAGCACTGACTAGAAAACAAATGACCTGATTTTAAAACGGGTTACAGATGTGAACAGAGTTCTCAGGAGAAGAAACAAACATGGATAAGAAATATCTCTAAAAGTTCTCAGTTTAGAAATCAAGAAAATATAGATTAGAACTAGTGAGATTGCATCTCATCCCAGTCACAATGGCTAAGATCAAGAGAGCAGCTGAGATCAAATTCTGGCTAGGATGCAGGGAAAGGGAACCATCATTCTTGTTGGTGGGATTGCAAACTAGTATAGCCACTATGGAAATCAGTGTAGAGAATTCTCCAAAGGCTAAAGGTACATCTACCATATATCCAGCTATGCCAGACCTTGGCATGTCCCCAAAGGATTTGACTCTCTGCTCCGTAGATACTTCCTCAGCCATGTTCCCTGTCACTCTGTCTGCAACAGCTACAGAGATGGAAACAACCTAGATGTCCTTCAACTGATGAACGGATATGAAAATGTGGTCCATGTACATAATGGAATTCAATTCAGCTGTAAAGACAAATGAAATCATGAAATTTGCAGGTAAATGGCTAGAGCTAGAGCATACTATACAGAGTGGAATACCACACCCAGAAAGACTAAAGCCACATGTTCTCTCCTTTCTGTGGATCTTAGCTTCAAGTCTTAGAAGCAAGCATACAATCAGGAGTAACTACAGAAACCAGGCAAGTAGAAAGAGTCAATAAAGGAGGGGAGAGAAGTGCTGGGGAGGAGAACAATAGGACAGTGGTGTTATAGGAAAGGAAAAGGGCAAAAGGGGGTGGGAACTTTATCTGGGAAGGGAGAGAGAGGGTTGTACTACTGAAGGACAGGAAGGTGATAACGAACACTAAGAATGATTGAAAAAGCCATAGGAAAACATTATTTTATCTTTTTTTAAAGCACTATATATATATATATATATATATGTATATATATATATATATATATATATATAAAATTAATAAAGTTGTGCATCTGGTGTGATTATTCTCCTTCCAAGAGTGACAGACTAGCTAACAAAATCCCCAGTGCCAGGCATGGAAAGCCTCCTATCAAGTTGTTGGTCAGAGAAATCCAAAAGACTCTCCAAACAAGATAGGCTTTTGCTGTTGCCCTTGGTTGCCTCCCAGAATTTGAGGGTAAGACTCTTACTGAAGATACTACACACTCAGACACAGGACTTTAAAGAGCCAAGTTGGACTGACCTAGAGGCTTCCTCCCTGAAGACTGCTTTCATAGCATCCAAAGGTTCTATGTAAGCTGCCAAGGGAGAAAAACAAGTAAAAGTCCTAGCCTGCTGTAATCAAAGACAAGCTATACCATCAGGTAGAATAGTGGCACTTACATCTCATGGATAACCAACAGCAGTCTGGTTGGACTGCTAAATAGGAGAAAATTCATGCCTGGTCCTGTGAATCTAGCCAACTACCTGTGGTTGGTGAGGTATTAGGCCCTAGAGGAAAACTTCTACTTTTCTAAACAAGTATAATTCCCAACTGCATCCTAAATATTTATCCTTATATTCACAGATAAGTGTAGCTTTCACTGCTCATCAAAGAAAATTCTCTTTGCAGCAGATGGAGAACATTACAGAAAACCACAACTGGTCAAAATGCAGATAACAACTGACTGTGGGGTACCCAGTCTCAGTTGATACACATCTACAACACAAGCCTTTTATCTAAGTTTCAGGGAGTATTATGGAAGACGGCACACAAAGGTTATAAGATCTTGAGGACCAGAACATCTGCTTTGAGATAGTGTTTTCTATATGACTTGGAAGCTGCACCCATACAAATCTCAACAATATGGTTATCTAAACAAATCTTGTACAATGACATCACCAGTTGACATCCTAATGTGGATAGGTGAAATCTCACAAAACCCCACCCCTTAGAAGAACTACAGGCAATTAATGGCTACTGAAAGAAGGAGAATCAGGGCTTTTTCAGAGATGGGTCCCCTGATAGGTTCCCCAATCCTATGTTTAGTCAGTACTAAACATATACACATATAAGCAACATTAACAGACTTGGCACATTGCATTTATATACATACATGCATATATTTATGTATGTGTGTGTGAGAGAGAGACAGAGATGGAGACAGAGAGAATAAAAATTAAAAAATAAAAGGTCAAGAAGCTGAGAGAGAAAGCTTGTGGGGCACAGAAGAACTGAAGCAGGGAGAGCGTGGGATGGAAGTGGTATATGAAACTAAAACAATAATGATAAACTGGGCATAGTGATGTGCACCTTTAATCCCAGAACTTAGGAGGCAGAGGCAGGTGGATCTCTGTGAGTTTGAGGCCAACCTGGTCTACAGAGTGAGTTCCAGGACACCCAGGGCCACATAGTGAGACCCTGTCTCAAAAGCAAGAACAGTGATGTTAAAATATCATAAACAAACAAACAAAAATACATGTTTTAAAAAGAATGTGAGTAACTGTCCAATTTGTTCTCTAACATTTTCTGAGTTTCTTACAGGCTTTAACATATTCTCTACTTATGCATTCAGCTATTTTGTATATGCATATGGGGTGCTGAAACTCTCTCCCCGACACACAAAAATGACCCATTATTCTTGTCCTCATACCCAGTGATTCCTCTGTAGTTACATTACAAATGTTCCAGTTGAGGTCTATTTAATCCCCCTTTGAGGATGCTTTGACGTAGTCCTGTCTTGAGAAACATCTTTGAGGTCACAGTTGACCATCAGTATCTGTGAGGAGGGAAGAGATTTTCCAGGTTCCACAGATGGTACTAAAAGATGAGTAAGACCTTTGGTATAATGGTGAAATATTTGCTTTTAACCTACAGAAAATTTTCCTTTAACTATCTTTTGATTATCTAAAAATTGTCTTTAGTACACTTTAAACTATCTTTAGATTAACGGCTGTGAGCAATAAGGTGTAAATCCCAGGAACTAGAACAATGGCTTAGGGGTTAAGAGCACTTGCTGCTCTTGCAGTGGACCATAGTTTGTACCCCAGAACCCATATCATCAAAGGTTCACAACTGCCTGTAACTGCAAATGCAGGGAATCCAATGCCTTCTTCTGACCTCTGCAGGCCTGCACTCATGTTACCCCCTCATAATGAAAAATAAATAAACAAATCATTAAAATGTAAACGTTGTGTAAATAGCTGTCATGTTGCATTGCTTAAGGAATAATGATTTAAAACAAAACAAGTCTATCCATATTTTACCCAGAGGTGTGAGCATGTTAGGCCTGCCTACACCAGTGCAACATTTAGAATACACACATTTCCAGTCCCCAGTTGAGTCAATCAATGAGTAATTTGATATGGAGTGTCAATTGTATAAACATTGCTGGCAGGCTACTCTTCAACTTTATGATTGTGAGCTTGACAGGTGTCTATATGATATTTCTAGATGTGGAATTGGTATGACAGAAGGAAAACACTAATATTTATTAATCTAATTTTGAAAATGTTTTGATATTTCATTTATATTGCATTTTTTTATATTAACAAGTATATTGTCCAGAAACCATTAAATATTTTTATTGAAATCATTAAAATAAATGAAATCGGTAGGTAATAAAATCTAATTTGAATATCTAATAAAATCTAATTTACCATGGTTTTATGAATAGAGTAAGTTTACATTTTATTGTGTGTATGTGTGTGTGTGTGTGTGTGTGTGTGTGTAATCAAATTATATCTCAATAATTCTCAGGACTCACATGGTGAAGGAGAGAGCTGACTCCTAAAAGTTGTGCTCTGATCTCCACATATGATGCTGTGGCACATATACCCAACCTCCAAATAAAAAATAAATAAATATAAAGCCTACTTATGACATAATATAAAATATAGTACCACTTGTAAAGCATTCCCGTGAAAAATATCCTATAGCTGATGATATTTTGAGGTCTCACTTTTGCATCACAGGAAATGAAGGTAATAACATGCCATCCTAAGGACACAACTGGGCAGTGCTAGACAGCAGGGCATTACAGAAATTGGACCTGTCTCTCCAGCCTGTCATAATGATTTTACCATAAAGAGGCGCCTTTCTAAATTAAAATGTATCTAAGAGATACAACAGAGTGACAAGTTGGCTGTTTATTGTATCTTGATTTGAATAGATATCTTATGTCAGCAAATAAAGATATTCTCATAGCTTCTGGGGACAGGTCACAAGGGTGGAGGTGTTCTTAAAACCCTGCCTGCTTGTGAAATCTGAGACACCTCAAGCATCCAAATGTGTAGTGAAAATACTAGAAAAACTCCATGAAAATAAATCCATGAGTCTACACTGAATGGAAAAGTAAATAAATAAAGCAGGGAGGGAAATTAGTTTCTGAAGAAAAGCCCAACCAATTTTAATTACATTTTTAGTTATTTGTTTTGTGTACATACATGCACACATGTGTTCATGTGTTCTAAGGTACACATGTGGAAGTTAGAGGACAGCTTGGGTAAGTTGGTTCTCCTACCATGTGAGTCCCAGAGGCTGAACTCAGGTCATCAGGCATGACAGAAGATGGTTTAACTTGCTGAGCCATCTAACCGGTTTTTATTTTAAATATTTGTTTGTTTTTGTTTTTAAAGACATGGTTTCTTTGCTTAGCCTCACGTGTCCTGAAACTTGTTCTGTAGATTATACTGGCCTCAAATTCAGGGATCTTCCTGTCTCTGCCTCTTCAATGTTGGAATTAAAGGCATACGCCTGACAAACATTTACTTATTTTATGTGCATATAAGGCTGTGCACCACATGTGTGCAGTGACCATGAAGGCCAGAAGAGGGCAACAGATCCCATGGGCTGGAGTTAACAGATGGTTGTGGACTGCTAGAGGGTTGCTGAGGATTGAACTCAGGTGCTCCTTGTTGGTAATAGCCTTCGGTCTTGAGGAACTGAGTTAGACTGTACTGGGCAATAGCTCCTCATCACAATGAATTGCTTGGTCCTAGCCTAACTGTTTTGCTCCAGAGACAACATGCCCAGGTATCACACACAATCCACCTTCTTCCTAGGCAAACCACAAATAAATAGGTGTAACTTTCTGGTGTACACACACACACACACACACACACACACACACACACACCAGCCCTGCTAAATGTGCTCTACCGTCCTTCATCCCTCCAAAAGGTTGAGACCCCTGGCCTCAATCTTAACCTGTTGAGATCAAGTCTGTCTGTTTCTGTGCCTCAATTTTCTTAGACTCATATTTGCAAGGCAAGCACCTTACAGACTAACCTATCTCCCCAGTCCACCAAGCATAACTTATATCTTAGCACGTGTGTTTGTACACATGGAGAGAGAGAGAGAGAGAGACAGACGGACAGAGAGACACAGAGAGAAACGGAGACATAGAGACAGAGACATGCAGAGAGACAAACAGACAGAGATAAAGGGAGAGAAACACAGAAAGAGACAGGAATAGAGACAGAGATTCGGACCACTGGGATGAAATATTAATGGTTGTAAAACTGGGTGGAAAAGATATGGATGTGTTGATCTGGGGGCTTTTCAAGAGAGGTGTATTTTTTCACAGTCCTGTAGTTGCCAAGTCCCAGATGAAGGTATGGTCAGAATTGTTTCTCCTCAGGCTTGTCTTAGCACTTGCTGCCTGTGCACAGGGCCATCCCTCTATGCATCTGTCCCCAGTGTCTGGGGTTCACATTCTTCTCATGAAGCAGTAGTCAGACTGTACTTTTTGTTAAATTTAGCCACCACTTTGAAAACCCAGTCTCCTAACACAGGTCCTGAAGATTTGAACTGCAGCATACAAATTCCAAAAGAACACACTTCATTGTATAACAATGGGTCTTCATTGGGAAAACATTCTCAGAGTAAAAAGAAAAGAAAAAAGGGAAATTAAAGAGTGCTTGACTCCGTACTTCTCTAAAATCAAATTATCTTAAGAATGAAAAATAAGTCAGCATGTCCTTTGGATAAATTACTTGGACAACCTGTAAAATTGTTAAAGAATTATTCTTTTTTTTTTTTTTTTTAAGACTCAACAACATATACTATGCCAATCCGAGAAGGGAAAAGAAAATGCAAGACTTCACACACACAGAGACAAAAAAATTCTCAAAGTTGAAGCAGTTTGAAATTCAAATTGAGAAGCTTTCCCGCTGTTTCCCAAAAAATCTTAACTTCTTCATTAATCTAATGAAATTAGTGTTTCACTGACAAAACAGAACAAAAAGATGTGACTCAGCTCCACACTACACAGCTAACTGGTACCTTGCAGGTTTAGTGATTTCCTTGTGGCTTTTCCTATATTATAACTTGGCCATAATTTAAATGACTACCACTGACTGCCTTCACCCTTTATTTCTAATTCCTCTTCATGGTTTTCAGTGCCAATGCTTCTTCATCCCAGGCTGTGATCTGTGAGGATGTATGACCTCGATTGCTGTCAGTGCTGTCTGTGTGAGGATGAGAAGCCTCTAGAAAAAGGTAGGCTCTGCAGGAAAGAGACTGGCGATTTAGGACATAATATTCAGTCTTCAGAGCATTCAACTGAAACCCCAGAGCAAGAGATGCCATCTTTTTAAAAATGGCATTGGACAGAGGTCTTAATTTCAGTGTAAAATTCTTACTGAAGATCCTAGAAACCATCGGTTTCAGATTTCATGAGCCAGCTCAAAATTTCTTTTCACTTGGAAACTAGCTTCCTTGTGTCCCAAGATCCGGAAGAGTGTAAGTTGCAAATCAGTCTTTTTGTTGTTTGTTTGTTTTGTTTTCCAGAGACAGAATATCTTTGTTCAGGACCTAGCTGTCCTGAAACTCACTGTGCCTGCCTCTGCCTCCAGTATCCTGGGATCAAAAGCGTGTGCCACCACCGAATACCCTCCCCCCAAAAAATAAAAAATAAGATAAAATAAAATAAAATAAAAATAAAGGTCTCTTCTGTAGCCCTGGCTAGCCTGGAACTCACAATGGTGTAGTGCCAGACTGTCCTGAAACTTGAACTCTTCTGGCCTCTGCCTTCACAGTGCTGGGATAATGAATGTGCACCATCATGACTATGTAGCTATTTGTTGTAGTTGGCTGTTGTTTTTGTTGTTGTTGTTATTTGTTATTGTTGTTTTGTTGGGGTTTTTTGGGGGGGTTGGAGTATTTTTCTAATTATGAGATTAAACTGCATTTGTTGTTGTCACTCAGTGGTTAAGAGACTTGCGTTTTCAGAAGATCTGGATTCCGTTCCCAGCGTCCACATGGTGACCACAACTATCTGTAACTCCAGTTCGAGGGGAATAATGGCCTCTTCTGACCTCACTGGGCACCAGGCACACTCATGGTGCACATACATACAGACAAACACTCATCTACATAAATTAAAAAAGTAAATAAATGAAAAATTTAGAAAAAAACTGCACTTCTTAAAATACTACAGAAAAAAAAGTACAGATGAGGCGAAAACACACACATGCTTTCTCTGAAGATGGAATTGTTCACATTTACCATCATAAATTCAAAAGTCTAGTAAATGGAAGAAGAGAAAGAGTCCCATTTCTCTTGTATGAACTATAACTGAGAATACCAGAGTAGATTAGCTGGGTTAGTTAACAGAAATTGATTTGGGGTTAAAGACTATCAAGCTTCCCTAACTGAAGAGTGATACTTGTTTTTCTTTAATTCTAAGTTTTTCAACGTGATTTTTATTTTACTATTTTTAATTATACTATACTTGTGTGAGTTTGTCCATATGAGTGCTGCTGCCCATGGAGACCAGGGACCTAGGATCCCCTGGGAGCTGGAATTACAGTTGGTTGTGAGCCACCCATTATGGGTGCTGGAAATTGAACTCAAGTCCTCTGTAAGAGCAACAAGCTCTCTCCTATTGGCTGAGTCCGCTCTCCCCACCTTTGGGGATCCTTAATACCCTGGTGTCAATTTCTATGAAAGCATGCTTAACCAAGCATTCATTAATGACTTGAAATTTATTGTATTATCAACCACTACAGTCTTTTTTTTTTTTTTAAGATGGGGTCTCACCATGGCAACCTCAATCTGCGGGTCACAACCCCTTTGGGGTCCAATGACCCTTTCACAGTAGTCACCTAAGACCATAGGAAAACACATATTTTTGATGTCTTCTGGAACTGAGACAATGCTTCTCTGTCCGGTCTGCCCACATAAGCGTATCCAGAACTGTATTAAAGGGTTGCATGAGGAAGGTTGAGAATCACTGCTCTATGCAGATGCAGGCTGGCCTTGAACTCAGAGCTCTCTCAGTCTACCTGCCTCTTAGTTCTGGGATCAAAGATGTACTCTATCACATTGGGCAACACACCATAACCTGTAAGACAAGATACTGGTCTTCTGAATGAATGTAAGGCTTTCTTTGTGTCTTGTAACATGGGCACACATTATTTCATTTACTTGTTTACCATGTCACAAAGGCTAGCCTTCAAACATCTTCCTGCCTCAGCCTCCGGAGGGTCTGAGACTATTCTTGACTCCACATTTTTTTAAGGCAATCCACATGTGCTTGAAAAAAATCTCTGATGTCAGGCATGAAGTTCTTTGCATAGATAGTATTTCAAAGATTATTTCTTAGGGTATCCTTTTTAAATGTTAGACTCATCTTGTAAATCATAACTAAGAAGTATTTTAGACATTCATGTATTTAATGTTTTTATTTTATTTATGTGTGTGTGTGTGTGTGTGTGTGTGTGTGTGTGTGTGTGTGCCCACGAGCACATACATTCAAATATGGAGGTCGGAGGACAACTTGTAGAAAATAGTTCTCTCCTTTCACTATGTGGAGCCCAGGGTCTAACTACGGTAGTCAGTTCAGTGTCAAGAGCCTTTACCCACAGGTCATTTCACTACCCCTCTGTGGAGAGATGGCTCAGTGGGTAAAAGCTCATCTTGAATTCCTGATTTTTCCTGTTTCAACCTCCTAAGTGCTGGCATTTCTCAGTTGCATGACCACTACCGTTTTTGGATTTACATTTAAATAAAAGCAAATTCAGACAAGTACACAATAAGTATGTTTGTCAGGATGGTTGCTAATAGGCAAGTTCATCTTTGCCTCTGCCGTCACTAATGCAAAAACAACCAGCAATGCTGTGTATATAGTTCATTGCCTTTGTCAGACTCAAGGTAGATTAACCTCCAGAACTTTCCACAACCTACACCTTTCAGGGGCTGGAGAGATAGTTAAGTGTGCGTATTTCTTTGAGTTTGATTTCCAGCATCCATATCAGGTAGCTCAAATCCAACTGTAGCTCTATTCCAGGGAGGCCAATGGCTTCCATGTCTCTGTGTCTACAGCAGCTGCACTCATGTGCACTCCCCCACGGAGACATATTCATATACACATAATTTTTAAAAATCTTTAAAGAAAACACATCTTTTATAACCCTACCCTTCGGTGGTTCTCAACCTTCCTAATGCTTTGACCCATTAATAAGGTTCCTCATGTTGTGGTCACCCCCCAAACATAAAATTATATCTGTAGCTACTTCATAACTGTAATTTTGCTACTGTACAGTGACTAAGTTCCTAAGATCAGAAATATGTGTTTTCTGATGGTCTCAACTGACAGGTTGAGAATCACTGCTTCTGCATTATTTGTTTTCAGGTTATGCCCCCGATTTGTTACTTTTCTTAATTTCTAAAGGCATATGATAAATATCAGTGAATTTTATAGAAATATTGTGGGAGTAAGAGGTAAAGATCTAGTTCCCTTTTAGTTCAAAGAAATCAAATTTTAGCAATCAAACCCAGATGAAACAAATGCAAACCACAGGAGGGGAAAACCGAACATGTAGGATTCTGAAGTAGTGATATTTAAGTCTCATGAGCCTTTTAACCTGCTGTCTGATTACTTAATAAATCCTTCCCAAACTCTATGACGTAGCACAGAATCCCTTGTGGAGCATACGATTACATATAGCATCAGTTTAGGCAAGGACAATCAAGACAATTTTTCTGCCATTTTGGGTGAAGTTATCTCCGGCATTTGTGGTAGGCTGCTGATTACTGGCCTACCCAGGTGTCATCAGTCACGGCTACAGTCTTTAGCTTTTTACTGCTTGGTATAATCCAGTTCTCTCCAGACTCATCTTCTAGCAAGATAATAGAATTTTTTCACTTGACAACAGTTGCAGAATTATTTAAAAAACAAAAACCCAACACATTTGTTGTTGCTGTTGTTTTATTAAGGCTGTTTATTTTGTCTGTTAATTTTCCATTTCTAAAAGCCAGGTCACGTGCTACCAAGTACAATTTTTAGGGGTAGAAAATGGACTTCTCCTTTGGATTCAAGAAGACCTTTTTTTAAAGGTTTTTAAAAAAAAGGTTTTTTTTTAAAAATCACATTACAAAGGGCCATGCATATGGAATGGGAAAATATGATGCCATGATGAATACTCACAAAATCCCTCAGAAAACAAGAAAAGCAAAGACCAGGAATTACAGACTTCTATCTACTGTCAGACAACCAGTGATATCATTAAGAGTCTCCAAAGAGTGTATTTTAAAAATCATGTCACCAAACCCAGGTGATGGTGGCACATGCCTTTAATCCCAGCACTCAGGAGGCAGAGGCAGGGGATCTCTGTGAGTTCAAGGCCAGTCTGGTCTACAGAATGAGTTCTAGAACAGTTCTAGAACAGCCAGAGTTACAACAGAGAAACTCTGCTTCAAAAACAAACAAACAACAACAACAAAAAAAAAAACATGTCACCAAAGCACACAGTTGCAGGAGGACTCTGTCCTCTTCCTCAGATCCATCGCGATTTAAACTCAGGCCCATATAAACAACCGACATCTATGTCCTATCGGGCAAGCAGCTATACAGGCATAATTTACATTGCTTGCTGTCACTTCCTTCTGAGATTTTTGCTCCTCTAAGCCACTACTCTTATCTGGAAACCCTAGGAGCTCCTCTGTATGTACATACTTTTAGTCAGGCATCAATCATGCCACATTGTGATTGCTTATTACAACATAAAGTCCATTGAGAGTATTCCACGTGTCGGGTGGTGTTTATCAAGCGCGTAACCCAGGAACTCACATAAAGCTGCCCAGTGCAGATGGCCCCATGTTTACTTCCTTTAAAAATGTAATGGAGGCCAGTGAGATGGCTCAGTAGGTAAAGATACTTGCCCCCAAGTCTCACCATTTGAGTTTAGTCCTGGAAACCCAACTGGTGGAAGGAAAGTACTGACTTCTGAAAATTGTCCTCTGAACTTGAGCTGTGGCATGTGTTCCACTTCCGCCCATTAATTAATTAATTAATCGATTGACTCAATCATTAAATTGTTTTGAATTCATTTGTAAACAATTTGAATTGCTTAAATTAATTTGTTAAATTAAAATTAATTCATTCATTAAAACAACTGGCGGAAGGAAAGAACTGACTCCTGGAAGTTGTCCTCTGGCTTCAGCTGCAGCGTGTGCTCCACTTCTCCCCTTTAATTAATTAATTAATATAATAACTTTAATATATGATGAAAACATCTCAGATACAAACGTTTAAATGGGGGCAGTATCTTCTTACATTACACATCAATACAGTCTTAAGAAGTACATAAAAAGCAGGCTGTACTCAGCAACTTCTTGAAGACTACAGGGTGGGAGGGGCTAGGTGTGACAGTTTCATAGTGGAGTGGACTAACTTGGCATCAGGCCACGGTGACATCGAGGCTGAGACAGATTCAGGAGTTGCAGAGTCTTGGTTCAAAGCAAGTTTCAGGTCAGCATGGTCTATGTGAGACTCTGCCTTAAAGGAAGAGTGGACTTGCAAACCCTTCCTCAGGGAAGCTAGCACTAAGGCTAACCTAATCTGTAAAGAGTGTTGGTGACATAGCATGTACTTCTGATAGAAGAGTGGCATCTCATCTTTATGGTACTTCTGCCTTAAAACCCATAATCCTAGCATGTTCAGGGGAAAATAGGAAATTGAAATAACTTCTACAATAGAGCCTGGAAAGTACTAGAAACTGTCAGTCATCAGAAACAAAGGCAGCCTTATGGCAGTATGTCACAAACAAATCGAGAAAGGAATGTATGGAAACAGAGCATATTGCTGGATCCTTAAGATCTTGGAAGAGAAAAAAGGAAAATACAGAAAAAAATAACAAGTCAGAATATAGCATGGAGTTTGGCTAACAACAGTACATCAGTGCGAGGCTGTAGTTGTGACAGTAGTCCATCGTGATTCTTTATGTTAACAGTAGATACAGCTGACTGGGAAGTACATAGGGTCTCTCTTTATTATCTTTCCAAATTTTTGTAGATGCAAATCTAAAACTACATTTTTACTGATGGTTTAGTTAAGAGGACACTGTGAGAAGTGCATCCTCAGGTGAGTTTTGACTTAGGAACATTAAACTGAAGAGATTATGATGTCCTTAGGCAGTCATGTGGGATCACCGCTATGCATGGGCTCAGACATTGGCCATGGTGTCACTATGAAGCACATGACCAGCACAATTAAAAACTGTTTCAGCTTACAAATAAAAAACTGTGTTTTCTACAACTCTGAAACAGTACATGTTCTGAAGAAGGGACAGGAAACAATCACAAAATGACAAAGAGTCCCTCTGCTGTCGCTTAAGAAATGAAATAGAAGTCCATTTTAAATAAGCCCTAGAAATGGAGAATACAGAAGGAACACAGGTTGAGGTTGAAATTGGGCCCGCATATTCTTATTATTATGACTTCTCAAGAGATTTGGAATAATGAAAAATTGCAGGGCTTTCAAGATGGCTGAGCAGGTAGAGGATTTGCCATGAAAGCTTGGCAATCTGAAGAACCTACATAAAAGTAGGAGAGAACTGACTCCACAGTGCTGTCCTGACTCCAGTGTACCCTGCCCCCTGTGCATTCCCTCATACACAAACACTGCTCACATATGGGTTCACACACACACACACACACACACACACACACACACACACACACTGACAAGTTTATTTAATGATTCTTTGAAACATGGTTTCACTATGTATCCCAGTTGGCCTTGAAAACAAAGATCTACCTGCCTTTGCCTCTGGAGTTCTATGGTGGTACAGGGCATATGCCACCATGTAGTGGGATATTTAAACTTATTCTCCAACATTATAAAGCTATATGCACTTCTGTGCAGTAATAGAATTGTGAACAGCTGCTGTATCACGCAGCCAGAGTTACTGCCAGAAGGTCACCTTCCTTAGCTGTTGGAGGCAGCTTCCTGGGTGTGGGTTCTTTAAATGCAGAATGAATGCTAGTTGAGCACCAGTGATTGTCTACCCAATGGTCCATAGATGGAGAATTTGTTGTTCTAAAACTGACTCTGTCCACTGAGATATTTGCGTTAAAAGCATCCGATTATATTGAAGCTATTGGAGGAATTTTACGGGGTCCTCCCTTAGTCAGGGAATACCTTCCCTGGGGTCTTGAATGGCTTGTAGAAAGGCATCATGTAAACCAGCTGAAGTTGGGTGTTGGTGCACTGTGGAAGTTCTATTCCTTAAGTATTAAGGTCTGTGTATCAGTGGGTGGTGCTTCCCCTCAATAATGTACCTGGATGCCACCTGTTCTGGGTCAGTCCTAGGTGACTCTCAACCCTGATGCAGTAGCTAGGGCTTACACACAGTGATTGTCTCCTGTTCCTTGAATGAACTCTTCATAGATATTGATATTTTCATCTACACCATCAGGTCAAAAATATTATTTTATTTTAAAATTACGTGTGTGTGTGTGTGTGTGTGTGTATGTGTGTGTGTGTTACGTGCACATGAGTACAGGTACCTGCAGAGCCCAAAAGACAGCATCAGATCCCTTGAGCCATCTCTCAAGCACCATTAATAATTAATTAATCATAACAATTTAAAAAATAATTATAAAATGATCTCACTTGACCCAAGTTATACGAACTGGTTGGAGACTGAGAAGATAGTTGATAGACTGGGATCAAAATGAAATTTACTTTTCATTGTAAACAATTCTGCCTTCTAAATTTTGTATTGTGTACATGCTGTATTACCCATTCAAAAATTAATTAACAGTTGGCAGTGTTTGGAAAAAGCAAATACAGCTAAAGCCCTATGTATGGGTGAAAATCTGCCTCTTTTGCCAAAAATGACAAGCTTGAGCCTAGTAAGCTGGAATAATCACTGACCATATTACTTAAGCCAGACTTTAGAATGGTTTGCTATGCCTGGTAGGATTCCAAAATTGATACCACCTTAACATTTGACTCATACCAAATAACACAGCCAAGAAAACAAAGGCCAATGGTAATAACAACTGCTAAAATCTAAAATCCTTCTGTCTTAAAAACTGAGTATCAGCTGAATAAAAAAGGTAACTTGATGGTGTTAACTAGCATGGTTCTTTCCCAATTAAACAAAGCTTTTAATACTATATTTTTATATTCTCAAGACTGAACCTACCGAAAACATTGCTGCAATCATGGTGGTCTCTGATGAATAGATTAGCTTATGCTCAGGTTTCCTGAGTTATATAATCATAGAGTTTGGCAATTTTAATTAGCTTTTAGATTAACAAGTGATGTGGTGAATTGGAAGAGTTTCCAAATTACTCTCACTGTGATTTTATTTACCACAAATTTTCTAAGACCTTGTAGAAATTATATTCATGTGTAAAGCTCCAATTCTGTGTTTGAAGACCATCTGACTCTGTGACAAATATATTTCCATAGTGAGAGTCTTAGGGTGATGGCAGTATGTAATCTACTGATCTCTCAAGATTATTTTTCATGGTTATTGGTTTATGAGCAAAATGTGAGAAGCTTGAAGGATTCTAACACTTTACAAGTGAAAGTGTTTATGGCTTTGTAGAATTTTAGAAAGAATTGATTGTAGGATCAATGCAGCCAACTCATTTTATTTCATAGATGAAAACATTGAAGGATCATAGATGTAGGTAAGCCGTTTGTGATCATTCAGCAATGCCTGGAAAACAGCAGTAGATCCCAAGAGTCTTGCAAGCTGTCTCAGAAGAGCTGTATACAATTCTGAATTAAGAGCATATTTGTCTTGTACCAATATTCTTAATGGAATCCTTAACAAGCACATCAGGATAGAGAAGCATGGACTGTACAGGTTAAAATGAAAATAATGTCCTGGAAGAAATGTTTGAGTCCTAAGAAAAACAAACAGGAACTAAGGTAGATGGACGTTCTCTATCCACCACCCATGAAAGAAATCTTTACTCCCTGGTTCCATCATAAATTTCCTCTCAGATTTACATTCTAAACATGAATTTTTATTTCAGTGTGGTATCTGCAGGTAACCATTGACCAAGGACCACTTCAGTTTTGAGACATCTCCTGATATAAGCCAGTTTTATTCAAACCTCCACAACAACCTGGGTAGAGAAATAAAGGTCATGAGTCTAGAATGAGAGCATCAATTTTCAGCTCTAGGGGTCATGACAACAGTGAAGGTTCTAGTTAGTAAGATTTGTAAGTACTCAAATATTATCAAATAATACCCACTGAATTTTCATAATTCCTATAAAGCTGAATGTGGTGGAGCACACCTACATCTCCAGAAATTGGGAGGTAGAGGTGGAGTTCAAGGCCAGTCCCAACTACATAGTGAGTTCAAAGACAGCCTGAGTTGTATGAGACCCTGAACACCCCACCTCACCCCACCTCATCCCCCCCTTATTTTTTAGAAAAATCCGAAATGAAAATAATAAAATAACAATTCTTCATGAGAAAATATCTTGGTCTGTTCTAATTTCACTTGTTTGTTTTTAGTTTTTAATAACAAAGCATCTTAGACTAGATAATTTAGAAATAACTGTTCTTGAGGCCGAGGAGCCGAGGAGCCCAGGATCAGGTCTTAATGTCTGCTGAAAACGTGCTCTCTGCTGCAAGGATGACACTTCTCAGTATGTCCTCAACAGGCAGAAGTGTCAAGGATGCACCCTTCAACCTCATAAATAAGGCATTTATTCCATTCCTGTCCTGGTTAGTTTTTTTTTTTTTTTTTTTCAATTTGGAACAAGCTAGAGTCATTTGAGAAGAGGGAACCTCAACTGAGAAAATATCCCCCACCAGATTGGCCTGTGGAAGAACCTATGGGGCAATTCATTGATTAATACTCGATTAATGGAAGAGCCATTAATTAATGGATTAATGGCTGGAAGAGCCCAGCCCACAGTTGGCAGTGTCACCCCTAGGTAAGTGGTCCTAGAGTGTATAAGAAAGCAGGCCAAGAGAACCATGGGTAACAAGCCACTAAGCAGTGTTCCCCTATGGCATCTGCTTCCAATTCTGCTTCCAGGTTCCTGCCCTGCTTGAGTTCCTGCCCTTACTTGCTCCAGTGATGAACTGTGATCTGAGAGTTGTAAGCTAAAATAAACCCTTCCCCCCATCTAAGATACTTTTGGTCATGGTGTCTTATCACAGCAGTAGAAACCCTAACTAAGAAAATTCCATTTTTCATAATCCTCATCTCTTAATACTTCTTAACAAGTTTCCAATGTGGGTGGTTGGGGGAGATCAATATTCAGATCATAGAAAATTGCTTATAAATATTGATTTACTATATCTTAAGTTCCTTGGTCTTTTGCCATACCTGGACTCATGTTTTTATTTATTAGCTTTGCCTAAAACAGTTATTCACTATTTGTAGTGGTTGCAAAAGTTTACTTTTAGTTATATTTAAAATGGTTGCTTTGTGCATTGTTAGAGGTCTTGGAGTTTTGTATTGTTTGCAGGTGTTAGCTTTATATAAAAGATGTTTGATTCCTCATGATCTGCACATGATATCAGTAGAACACCTGAGGAGCTTAGTTACCAATAAAAACCCCTGAGATAAGAGGCTGGCGGTTCCGCTGTCCAGTATTGCACTTGCCATGATAGTGGTTCCCTCTGCTGAAGTCTGACAGGGTTTACACCTATGAAAATACCTCGGTGTTTTCCTTGTGAACCTACACAGTAGATAAACTGTTACAAGTGGCACCTGCAATGTAGGGCAGGACATCAGGCCAGTTACATCCAATGTAGAGACAAGGAAGAACAAGAAAAAAACTCTAGACCTCAGAGTCCAGTAAAGCATGCTCAGAGCAGTTCCCAAAGGACAGAGCTTATATATATGCAAAAAATAATGAGTAGAAGTCTCCTGAAAGAAGAAGAGAGCGAGGAAGGAAATAAGCCTCTATGAAGAGAGAAGGCTGTGAAAATTAAGTGAGGAGGACTCAGAAGTGAGAGCCATAGAGAGGCCTCTAGAGAAAGAGAGAGTTATGTACAGATAAAGGACACTGAAAAAATTGAGATGTCCTTCTGGTAAAGTATAAAAAGCTTGGCAAGGTCCATCTAAGCATTTAGAAAGCATGGTTCTAACTGCTTTTCTTGATTATGGAGCCAACCCCAGCACAAGGAAACACTCCCTTCAGCCACTGGCAGCAGCCTAGGCACAAGAAACATGAACCAGAGCATACTGTTTACAAACTGAGTTTGTTGAAAGCATTTTCTGCATGTGTGTGAAGCTCAAGATGTTGTGTTTGAGGTTTATGAAGAAGGTTGTATACTCTCCTGTAGTGGTAGTGAAAAAGAACACCAAAGCACCAGGATGTTACAGCTGGAGATTCTTCCTACCAGTCCAGGACCCCTGGTGTGGAAGTTGGGGCTTGGAGCTGAGAAGCCACTTATTTACCATTTTTTTTTTCCTGCAAACCTGACTAAGAGAAAGACAAACATTCCACATACTGATGAGGCAGTCCTAACAAGACACATCTGCTCTGATGATGAGGGAACCCTCCCTGCAGACAAGGTTCACCTGCGAGGATGCTGAGAAAAACACTTGCTAAAGAATCAGGACTAATGGTTCCTGCATTATGAAGTCTTGGAAAATTCTGCTGAACTTTGAACTCAAACATGAACTGACCAGTTTTCTTCCTGCAAACCAGCCTCTATTTTAAAATCTGGAAAGTGTTTTCTCAGGGTCAGCACACAGAAGCTGTCTTCCAAAACTGGCTGAGGTTGTAACTCGTGCTGGCTGCTGAACTTGATACTATAGGAGTCACCCAGTTGGTGCTGGTTTTAAAGGAATGAAAGAGTCATGGAGAGCAGCTGAGGCTTGGGACTGTGAGAGGCCAGGAGAGGGCATTAGTGAAGGTGCAGCTTCAGTGGCAGTTGAAGGCCCAGATTGAAGGGGTTATCTAAAGAAGTTGAGGTTTGGCACCATGAAGAGAGCGTACATAAAGAAAGGCTACTGGTGAAACTGCAGCCCAGTTGCATCAAGGGACTCCAACATTCTGAAGATGCTAGTAACATGGGACAACCATCAAAAACAACAGCAGCAGTAGAGAGGAGCCAGCCAGAGTCTAGAGGACAAACTGTGTGCTGTAGAGGGCAGAAGAAGAGAAGTGACCCAAAGTCTTCGGAGGAGTTCAGAAGGTGGTGCGTGAATTCCAGATAATTGGACATTGATACTGTTTTTCTGCTGTCTAAAGACATTGTAAAAAACTTGGTAGGTATTTCGTTTCATTTGGTCCAATCCTTGTGATTGTTCCTCTTATAAATAGTTTTGCTGGTATAGTGTTATATTGTGTTGTAGGGATAAAGCAATTTTTAAATTGTCTTACACAGAAAGGGGGAAATGTTGTAGAAGTTTATTTTTAGTTATGTTTAAAATGGTTGCATTGTTGGGTAAATGGCTGCCTAGGCCTTGGTGTTTTGTATTGCCCTTAGGTGTTAGCTTTATGTGATTTCCTATAAATGCCTGTGCTATCAATGAACCACCTGAGGAGCTTCTGGTCAATAAAAACCCCTAAGAAGAGGCACTGGGGGTTTCACTGCCAAGGATGATGCTTGCCATGATAGTGGTTCCCTCTGGTGGGGTCTGGCAGGGTTTGCACCCATGAAAATGCCTCCATGTCTTCTTTGGTGAGCCACCACTGTAGGGGTACTGCTATATGTAGTTATTAATCGGACTTGCAGGTGGCTAGAAAAAAGGCTCAGTAGGTAAAGTGCTGGTTGTACACATGAGGACCTTGTTTGGATCCCTAGCACCCGTGTAAGAATCTTGGCACAGTACTGGGGTGGGATGGAGACAGGGGGATTCCTGGAACTCTTCTGTTGTATAACACTATTCCTGGGGAGACATTAACAAACCTCTACTCACCCCAGATAGGGAACCCATGACAGATCATAGTTAGGAGACCACCAAATTGCAACTTGGTGTACCAGTGAGTTTTATTGGAGTAATTTGGGAGCAGAAATAACTCAAGGATAGTCGCATCATCACAATCCCACCTCAGTCGGGGTGATGGCTCACGAGCTGGAGTGCAGCACACAGCCTCAACTCAGGAAGTTGGAGGATGTTGCTTCCGGGCAGCTCAATTGGTCTTAGAGTCCCTTACCAGTCCTAATGGGCTTATATAACCTGGGGGGTGGGAGTCGGGGGCCAGCTACTATATCTTGTCAGGTTTAGGGACTTCCTGAAGCCTTCAAAATGTTCATTCCATGAGCTTAATGAGCTTCCTTGAAGAATGACACATTTCACCTCCCTTTAGCTAGCTGTATATTAAGAAGCCTCCCTCCAAGAAGGAGGGTTTCTTCTTAGAGAAAATTGCTATGCAATGCTCTGTGGTCAGCTAGTCTAGATGAAATTAGGAGTTCCAGCTTAGTGGGAGACACTGTTTCAAAGAGTAAGTAGAGAGCAGTAGAGAAATGTGCATAAACAAGTGCACCACCACATAGACACGTGTGCGCATGCATACACACGCACAAACACACACACACACACACGTGTACATGTGCATGCATGCAGACACACTAATACTAATAAGTAGAATTTATTAACCATGTCTCTGCAGTACAGTTTTATCATAATCATCTTTACCTAGATGGCATCTGATCTGTTATGCAGACTCACTCTTGGACTTATTGTCCAAATGCAGATTGTGTATTCTGCCAAATTTGAGATATATTTCTGAACCGTGATTTCTGAACGGAAGCCACTTGCTGAGGGCTGTCATCAGATTGATGCCTCTCCCCCACATTGCTCCTCGAGACAATGAAATTAGTTGTTCCCTATGCTTGTATCCTGCAGTGGGCACTTATTGAGTTCTCTCCTACTGTGTGGGCTCCATAAATTGACTTTAGTTGTCAGGCTTGAGGACAGATGTCTGTACCCACTGAGCTACCCTGTCAGCCCTCACGTGGTTGTTTTCATGACCATTTTCACTCAACCTACACAATAATCACTGAACTTCCCACATGAAAGCCTTATGTTTTCTTTGTTTATAAAAGCAAACACACACAAAAAAATCCACATCTTAGAGTGCACACTTGGTCATCTTTATAGTCCACTGTATTCTGAAATGCTATTAAGAGCAATTATGCATGATAGAGGTGAAGGGTTGTACATTTAAAAAAATTTTTTTTAATTACTCAAGTGAATATCTTTTCTTTGTTTTTATTTATGAGACAGGTTTTCTCTGTTTGTAGCTCTGGCCACCCTAGAACCTAAAACTCACTCTCTAGACCATGCTGGCCTTGAACTCACACAGATACGCTTGCCTCTGCCTCCCAAATCCTGGGATTAAAGGTGTTCACCATTACTGCCCAACATTTTTTTTTTCTTTTTTTCTTTTCTTTTTCTTTCTTTTTTTTTTTTCTTTCTTTTTTTTTTTTTGTCAATGAAGGTAACAGAGGCTGGGATCCCAGTCTAGCTCCACAGAAAGAATACTTCACTTCAGAAACTGTCATTATCTTTAAGGAGTTTGCCACGTAACTGGAGAACAGATCTCATTTACATTAAATACAAAAAAAAAAAAAAAACGAAACAAAACAAAAAACAAATTTGTAATTAAAAGCTACATTGTTTCTGGGGCTGAGATTGTTGCCAGGTTAAAGTATCAAAGGCAAGAGCAGAAAAGGAGGCTGCACAGCACAAGGCATCTCAACCTTACTACCTGTTTTTCTTTTTACTGAAGAGAGAGTAACTTTGTATCAAATTGGCAGAGGAGGGATTGCCCAGCTAGGTGATCAAAGCTATTACTGTGTATGTTTGTGAGGTTGTTTCCAGAAGAGGTTAGCTTTTGAATCTAATCTGCTGAGTGCATGAGGGTGGTCTCCATGTGGGTGGGCACTGAGAACAGATGGGACAAAAAAAAAAAAGGCCAAGGAAGGTCCCATTGGCTATCTGCTAGAACTAAACCACGCATCTACATATGTACTCTATGATGGTTACTGCAGATTCTCCAGTCTTCAATCTCATAACTCGCAGGCACGAACTCCATCCTCCTCTGCAATTCTCGGGCTTCTGGTTTCGACTGAGAGGTACATGTTTGGCGGTTCTGGCCTCAGGGCTCTGGCTTCAGACTGAATTATTCCACTGATTGTCCTGGCTCTGAAGCTTGCCAAAGACATGTCCTGGGACTTTTTGGCCTTCATTATCAAGTTAGCTAATTTCTATAATAAATCTCCTTTTAAATTAGTCTCCATAAACCTTAAACCTGGTCCACTGGAGAAATCTGATGAATAAACCAACCTTAGTGGTGGGGGTGAGAACCAAAGGGTGGAAGATGTTTTCATCCCTGACAGAATGGAGTAGAGCAACCGCAGTGATCTGTATTGCTTACACTGAACTGTAAAATGGGGAAATACAGATTTTAAAAATGTATGTTTAAGTCAAGGGGTGGGTTTTTTCCAACAGCATTTTTTCTATATATCTGACCCTATATAAGAATGTATAAGCATATTTATAAACACAAATAAACAAATCTCTAGGAAAACCTTTATTGCAGTCGTGCTTATGTGTGTACATGAGTGTGTGTACACCAATAGCCATTGAGTCTTCTCACTCTCCACATTGTTTTCTTTCAGACAGGTTCGCTCAATGAGCCTAGAGCTCTCCATTCATTTAGACTTGGCTGGCCAGCAGCCCCACGGGTCTTCTGTCTTGACCTCCACTGTGCTGGGTGTTAAGTATCAAAACTCAGGTCCTCATGCTTGCATGGCAAGCACTTTATTGGTTGAGCTGTCATCCCACTAACCTTTCGTATAAACAGAGCTAAATTATACATATATATTATATATATATATACACACACACATATACATATATACGCATATATATACATGTATATTTAACTATACATATGTAAAGCTCATATAAATTAAATATTAATATTTAGAGACCACAAATTGGGGCTGTGGACCTATCTAAGGGGTGGGGGACTTGCCTACTGTGTTCAAAGTCCTAGGTTTAATCACCAATAAAGTTAAATAAATAAATAATAATCCACAGATAATATGTCATATCTATGCATATGTATTTATATCTGCTTCCAAATGCATTGTATTCTGTAGAAAATTTAAAAACAACTTACTTATAATAATATTTTAGAAAAATTTTTTCTGATGAATTCTAATAGACTATAATAAGATTTCAATCTTCCATTCCTATACCGAGTTTACATACATGTTTTAGTAGTGTAATTTGGGATATAAGTCAGTTGGGAGAGTACTTGCTTAATATGCAATAGGGCCTGGGTTTAATTCCCAGGATGGCATATAGCCAGTTATAGGGGCACATACCCATAATCCTAGCACTTGGGAGGTAGAAGCAGGAAGATCAGAAGTTCAAGGTCATCCTCAGCTATGTAGTGAGTTCAAGGCCAGCTTGGGCTATATAAGACCCTTTCTTAAATAAAAAAGGAAAACCTAATTTGAAATCCTAAAAATAAGTTGTTTTTTTTTAATAAGCACATTAAAACATTTTAAACTTTGTGTTTACTTGTTTCATGGCAACTTCATAGGTGTACAAAATGTTTTTCAGTTATTTTTAGCCTCTCATTGCCCTCCCTTGGTCCCTTCCCACTCTCCCTAAACTACTTCTTTCTAACAAATGTCTCTCCTGTTTTCATGTGTTTTTCAAATTGTGTGTGTGTGTGTTTGGGTGTATGTTTGGGAGCCAATGGAGGCAGAGGAGAGTGTTGCATCCCCTGAACCTGGAGTCACAGGCAGTTGTGAGCCAGCTGATGTGGGTTCTGGGAACTGAATTTGGGTCCACCGCAAGTGCAGTGAGTGTTCTTGACTCCTGAGCCCTCTCTCCTACCTCTTATGTCTCCTCATGTTAGCTTGTGTCTAATAGGGCTTGATAAAGTAAGAGTTTCAGGCTCATCTGCCAGGTCTTTTATGTCAAAGCCATCTTACTAGAGATGAAGCCAGAGACTGTGGGGAAGACAGGTTGCAATCTTTAAACTCTTCTGTCACATCTTCCCAAGAGATTTTGTCCTCTTCCTTGGCATACCCTTCTAACTTCTCCCAGGTATTAGTCATGGACATATTACTACAAGTAATTCTAGGATCTAATAATTTTAAAACACTCATGTTATACAAAGTTCAAGCCAGATGTGTCTGACCTTTAAGGATACTTTTAGGGTATCCTTTTCAAATGTACCCCATCCCACCCATTTTCATCCTCTCAAGGAAACAGTTAGTGTTACTGCACACATAATGGGATTGTTTCTTTGTTTCCATAGATTTGCTCCCAAATTGTCTTAAATTATTTTCACAAAGGAATTTGTTTGCAGAGAATCATGATTCCTAGTTATTACGTATTTTACTTGGAGCTTCTTTCCAGACATTAGCATTTTTTTCCATTTGCCTAAATATGTGAAAGAGTTACTATTTCTAGCCAAGCTTAGATAATAAAAGAAGTCAAAATACTCTGTAGTAATCTATATTTAACCCAGTTAAAATAATTGATTGGACACCCTGTGGGTGAAGTACTTCCCTAGTTTGCAGAAAACCCTGGGCTCAATCCCCAGTACTTGGTGGTGAAAATTTCAGCAAAAGTAAATGATGAGAACTATACTTTCCAAATTAACAGGAATCAAAACTCAATTTTTAAAATTTATAGAGTTTTAGAGCCAGGTGGGGTGACACATGCCTTTAATCCCAGAACTCAGGAGGCAGAGGCAAGTGGATCTTTGTGATTTGAGGCTAGCCTGGTCTACAGACTGAGTTCTGGGACAGTCAGAGTTACAACAGAGAAACCCTGTCTTAAAAACAAAAATGTATATGGTTTCTAATCAGTGGTTAATTCTAATTAATTCTCATCTAAATATTTCCATTTGAAATTTCCTTTTCTTTCTTCCTTCAGTGGATTTTTAAAAATTATGTTTATTTATTTTGTGGGGGTGGCATCCCTGTGGGGATCAGAAGATAACTTATGGAGTCAGTTCACCCCTTTTACCACCTGGATCCAGGGATGAAGCTCAGGTTTCCAGGTTTGATGGCAATCACTCCTACCCACTGAGCTACTTCATTTACCCTGTAGTGTTTGAGATAAGGTTTCACTGTATATTCCAGGCTGGTGCCAAACTCTTGATCCTCCTGCCTCAACCTCCTGAGTGCTGGGATTGGAAGCAACACCCTAAATCAGCTTCTCTAATTCACTCTGGCCAAATTCACCTTTCTAAAATTCTGCTTTTACAGGCTCCTTTCTAACTTTTAATGGCAATTTGAATGCTTGAAGAGGGAGAAGTCAGAATTGGTTGAAAGCATTATAGACTCCCTTACTTTTTTCAAAAATCATTTATTTATTTATTCATTTAAAACATGGCTTCTTTCCCTTTACTTGTCTACACTCTGAGTTCAGGTTGTTGGTAGATTTAACTAGTCACTGAATTTATGATTTTCAAATACATGATGAAATTCATTGACACCTCTCACTTTAACTGTAGAGCTGACTACTTTTCTGACTCAGACACCTCTGACCCATATCTAATGAATAAAAAGAAGGTAAAGAGATCAAGGGAATGTGACTCAAGAACACGCCCTAGAGAACATAGCAACTTTCTCTCACATGCTTTTCAGGGAACCAATGATCTCGTCATAGGAAGAACCGGTCAGCCCCTCGGAGTGGTTTCCAGGTTGAAAGCCATGAGAGTGAGGTCACTCAGAAGCAGGTCCTCTGCTCCCAGTTAGTCTTCCAATGATTTTACCACCCCTGTCTTGAGTTTTGCAGATGACACTGTGAGACAGACAAGTTACTCCCACAGTTATGTCCTATCTGAATTCCTGACCAATAGAAGCTAAGACACACTAACAAGTATTATTATTTTAGAACAATAAATTCAGTGCAATTTCTCTTTCATTAGGTAACAAATGTATTCTTTATAGCAAATATGAACCCCAAAGTAGTTTACCTTTGTTTTTGTTGTTTGTTTGTGGGCCTTCAATGATGTCCACTTCTTTTCATAATCTATCTGTGAGCCCTCTTGAGGGACTCTGGCTTTGGACTTTGTTATGGCCACCCTAGTCAGGTAATTTTAAAACTCCTGCCCTGGTGGTGGCAGCAGTTAGGGTAGGGTTGTTTCATTGCTTATCTTGGTTTGTTTTCTGGAGTGTGTGTCTGTGTCTGTGTGTGGTGGTTGGTGTTGGGAATGAACCCAGTGCTAGGTGTGTTCTCTACTACTGAGCTACATCCCAGCCCTGAAGCTCTGTTTTAATAACTGTATTTTGTATCATATGCCTTTATCTTAAATAATTTTACATCTGAGTTGTTTCTCAGTTTTAGTTCTTGTCTTTCATACATGTGTGCATTTGTACTGAATACATCTTGGGAAAGAGGAATGTATGAGCATATTTCAAGTCTCCCAAGTTTGGGTACAATGTTCTATTTTTATTTTAAAATAATGTTATTTTTACAAAATTGTCTAAAAATATGTCAAAATATGTCAGAAGATAAGTCTTAAAGAAAATATAATCACAATTCCAAATGAAAATACTAAATAAGCGTGGAAGAAGATGCTATTTAACGTATTAATGTGTGAAGAAGCATAAACCCTAAGAAACTGCAGACAGTGCCCAGCACACACGGACACGCCACGTAAGGAATGAAGAATGCTGGGACGCAACTGTAAACAGATGCATAGACGCCAACTCTGGCAGACTAGCTTGATCTGCAAACACATCAATAACATTTCTAGGGACACAATTTGCATTTCGTGGACAGGAAAAATTTACGTTACTATCAGTCTTTTTCCTTCCGGGATATTGGCAATTTTGAAAGAATTGAAGCCATTGCCTTGTAGAATACCTCTAAACCTACATTTACCAAATTGTTTCTTTGGGATTGATTAAATTTGTGTGTGTGTGTGGGAGGGGAGAGGGTACTGGGGATCAAACCCAGGCCTTAGGCACATAAGGTAAACACATTACCAACTGAATCATATCAGCCCATAATATGCATTTTAAGAAGCATATTTCCTAGGCAGTGTTAAAACTAAAGTCATTTTTGTTAGACATGTAGATGGCAGCAACATTTGCACTGTATTTTATGTATCTGGGTGTTTTGCCTGTATGTATATCCATGTACAATGTGCCCGCATTATCAGAGGCCAGAAGAGGGTGTTGGATCCAGAACCTGGGATATAGATGACTGTAAGCCTCCTTGTGGAACCTGAGAATAGAATATAGATTTTAGGGAGAGCAGCTGGTGAGCTTAACGCTGAGTCTTGTTTTCCTCTTTTGAGATAGCTAGGTAACCCAGGAGGGTTACTAGCTCTGTAACCCAGGAGGCTGACCTTGAACCCTTGGGCTTCGTGCCTTCACTCCCAAGGGCTGAGATTACAGGCTTGTAGTATCACATGCAGTTACTCAGTTTTTAAAGAGTATACTTTCCCGGAAGTTTTGCATTTGGCCAAACCACGGATCACAAAGGATTTTACCAAACTGTACCTTGACTTCCTAACTATTTTATCTCTAGAGTAATATTTAAAATTTTATATTTTTAGGATTAAAAAAACCTAACTCATGTGCAGTGAAGATATGTAAAATATTTTACTTTTAATTGAGAAAAAGATGATGGACAGAAATGGGCTTCTTGGAAGATTAAAATCTGATTTAAGTTTTTCATAGCTTTCTTCTCAAAATAAATTTTAAGGTAATGGAATGGCGTACTCATCAAACACTTCATCTTCTTATTAGCCCTATAGGACAGATGCTGTTGTGGTCATTTTCTAGATAGTGAAATGGAGACAGAGGGTACCTCAATAACTCTCTCAAAGTCATGAAACTAGTATGCAGTAACGTTGGGACTCAATGTATTGTGGGGCTGTATTAATCTGGTATCACAGTTGGTTTTATTGTCAATTTGCTACAAATTAGAATCACTTCAGTGGAAACCTTATCTAAAGAACCTTACCTGTGTGCCTCGATTGGTATGGGAAGATCCACCCCAATTGTAGGTGGCACCTTCGGGTAGCAGCCTACATAAAAAGGGCCCAGTAGAAGGAAGATCGGGCTTTTCCCTGGCTTAGTCTCCCCTCTTGTGCAGAAGTGATTTGGCTTGTTGCTCCGGGCTGTGGATTCCTTCACTGATACCAGAATTAGTGTGTCTAAACTTTTTTTCTCCCCTAAGACAGTGTTTCTGTGTTGTAACTCTAGCTGTCCTGGAACTCACTCTGTACACCAGGCTGGCCTCAAACTCATGGAGATCCTCCTGCCTCTGCCTCCCAAGTGCTGGGATTAAAGGTGTGTGCCACCAGTGCCCAGTCTATGTCTAAGCTTTCTTTGTGCATTAGAGAACAGTGACTCTCCGAGAACCTTCCAGGTTTCTGGTGTCAGATTGGAACTGCTGAGGCACTCAGTTTTGTGGATTGAACAACTGTTATTATGAGATAGGACTACAAGGCATCCAGTCTCAAGGACTGAGTAATTTAGGGTTCTTAGTTTCTCAGCTTTATTTTAGCTGTCATTACTATTTACACACACACACACACACACACACACACACACACACACACATGAGCATATACAGCCCATTGGTATTGGTTCTGTTCACCTAGAGAAATCTGAGAAATACACCTCATTCTTCTTAATCCCTTTGTGATGAAAAGTGATGTTTTGCACATCTTGAGAAACAGAGTGGTAGGGGTTTTCTGGGGAGATTAGAGTGCCCCATATGGGGACTGGAGAGATGGCTCAGCAATTAAGAGCACTGTCTGTTCTTCCTGAGGGAGCTGGATTCAATTCCCAGCACCCACGTGGCAGCTCATAACTTTTTGGAACTCCTGTTCCAGGGGATCCACCAATGCACATCATACCAATGCACATAAAATTAAATAAATTTAAAGAAAAAAGAAAGAAAGAAATCCAGGATAGTTCTGACACTCTGAGCACCCTAGGGAGCCAGGAAGAGCTTTGCTATGATAAGTATTTTCCAACTTTGTTGCTAATAACAAAAGACTCTCTTAAAGCACTAGCAATTCGGGGCATGCTGGAAGTGAGGAGACAGGCAAGGCTGGCTACGCCCAGAGCAAGCATTTGGAAACAAGTCTTGAATGCAAAGGATGTATTCTATGGAGGATGTCTGTTTCATTCTAAAAACAGGCATTTTTTACATCAATTTTAGTAGTTCTTGTTATGTTATGCTAACATATCATAAATTGTTTGACTTAATGTACGGTGTAGCAGTGCATTATCAACAGGTATTTCGTGTCATTTCCTTACCAGTTCTGCTATTGAATTATGTCTATGTTTTGTTTTAGATTTAGACCCTCTGTTTACTTAACAAAGAACTTTCAAAATCACTTAGAGAAGAATCTACAGGGGCTTAGATCCCGGTTGAGCAGAAGAGGAGACTGGTCAAAGTGAGCAGGTAACATGTGGCTATAAATGTTAATGACATCTGATGGAGACCAGGTCAGGCTAGCCTGAAGTGTAACATTCTGCTTTTGAGAAAACTGCATTAGCAGAAAGGTCTATCTAACTTTATTCGCTCCCTCACATTCCACTGTCCTCAACCATAAAATCTTCCTGTAAGAGGTGTTTCCTCATACCAGGAAGAAAGGAATACCTTTATCTCTGAAGATACACACGGAGACAGAGAAGAATCTGAGTCAACAGCCCTGTTAAGTAGCAGCCTTCCTTTTTTTTTTTTGTTTTTTTTATTACCATCAAGACATGTCCATTCCAGTCACACTCCCCTCTAACAGCCTACTTGCTCATCATGCCTAACAGGAAATACACATGTTCCTGGTTTCTTTTGAGTCTTTATTTCTAAAGAGTTCCTTAGCTCATAAAGCTCACATTAAAAATAAATGCATGTGTTTCTCTTGCTTAGCTGTCTTTGCTATATAGGAGTCTCAGCCACAAATCTAGGATAAAGAAAAAGCAAAACAACAACAACAACCTTTCCCCTCATACCTTATCTTACTCATAGGCTGGTAGGATCAGTACTACAATGTGCTTTATACCATAAAATGACTCCCAACCAACAGATTGGGATAGTAGCAACTGGTGAAAAACCTAAAGACTATTTAAGAGCAGGCAACGAAACCATTTTAGGAGCAGAGAGATCACAAGCAGTGTGATAATACAAGGCTTTGCTATGATCAACTATAACAGAACTTTTAATGATTTATTTTTAACTAGGTGTGTGTGTACATGCAGGCATTGCATGTGACTACAGGTGCCACAGAGGCCGAAAAGGGCCATTGGAGTCCCTGGAGGTGGAGTCACATGCAGTTTGAGCTGCTTAGTATACCAGAGATCCAAACTTAGGTCCTCGGCAAGAACACTATGCACTCTCAATCACTGAGTGTTTTCTCTAGCCCCTTGTAAGATGTTAATTAACCAACGGGACTAAACCCAAACTGCCAGTGATACAGAGTTGTGATGAAAGAAATTAGAGTGGCAATTATACAATTTGGAGGTGTGCTCATTCTAGTGTCCCGTTGAATTAAGTTTCTA
Source organism: Cricetomys ansorgei (assembly GCA_026225945.1). Taxonomy (NCBI): domain Eukaryota; kingdom Metazoa; phylum Chordata; class Mammalia; order Rodentia; family Nesomyidae; genus Cricetomys; species Cricetomys ansorgei. Next base: position 45,495,193 of record JAMJFZ010000107.1, on the reverse strand, counting down.
GAGTGGGAAAGAGTTTCAAGTGATCGGAGGCATGAGAAAAGGACAATTCTGTGCTTTATGTGATGTGATTTAAAGGGCTTAGAGTATGTCCTTCAGTCCTCAACTTCACACCTCAACGTATCCCTTCTGGCCTTTCTAAAACCTCTTATATACTTGATTTTCCCCCTTGTGTTTAAAATTGTAGATTTAAAAGTTTGAGTGTACTAAGTCAGATGAGAAATACATTTCCACAAAAGGATTTAAAGAGTAATGCGGTTTATAAATTAAACTAAAATCTGAGTAAGGTGTAAAAAGGATAACCTGGGAAGAGTGCTTACCAGTGCTGTCAAGGAATGACACCTAGTAACCAGAGAGCAGCAGGATAGTTCTTGGGGCTTGGAAGGTGACAGGAATTGGAAGAATGTCAGTGAATCATAGACTGCAAAGCCTGGCCACCTGCTTGGTATAGTCCCTGTGTAGAACTCATTGGGATCCAGTGCTTGGGAATATGGCTTTGAAAACTTTGCTGAGTTTCATCTACGTTCTCACATAGCTGATGTTCATTCTAGGGGCTTATGGCAATAAGAAAGAAAACATTAAATCTCATTCAGAATCATTAATCAAGGCTAAGGAGACAGCTCGTTGAGTAAATATGGAGACCTGAGTATGGATTCCCAGCACCCACACAAAGAGCTGGGTGTGGCTGCATGTGCCTGTAGTCCCAGCACCAGTGGGGAAGAGACAGAAGGAAACTAGGGGGCTTGTGGGCCAGTCAGATAGACCTCTGGTCTCTAGATATGTGTGTACAGGCATGCATCTGCACAGACACACACACACACACACACACACACACACACACACACACACACAGACTGGAAGAAGGAAGAAGAAAAGAAAAAAGAAAAGAAAAGAAAAAGAAGAAAGTATTAGTAAGGTCTTCATTGTGGGAGGTGTTAGCTGATGGGTGTGGGACATGTTACCCAGAATTTGGCATGTTGGCATACTAGTTGGTATTGCTATAATCTGAGAAAACTGAAGCAGGAAGGCCATTCTATGAACTTACTCCCATGAACAGATCATAAAAAATAAAATAAAATCTCTTCCATATCTCCCCTGAAAGCATCATAAAGTTGACTCCAGAGGTTTTGACCTGGAGTCCAGAATGAATCTGAAGGCCACCTTATTTTACTACTGTTAAATTATAACTATATTCTCCAATCATGCTTTACAACACAACCTACAGATGTGGATTTTTGCGTGTTCATTTCTTAAAAAAAAACCAAAAGCTTATTACATTATATTAATTTACTTTGTAGGGGTTAAGGATGGGGTATAAGTGTCCAGGCACACCCGCAGAGGTCAGAGGACAGCTTGCAGGAATTGGTTCTCTTTTTCCACTATATCAGATCCAAGGGTTAAACTCAAGACATCAATCTTAGTGGCAGACATCTACACCCACTGAGCCACCTTGCTGGCCCTTCTCTTCTGATGGCTTCCATCTTAAATAAATGTGTGCTTTTTCTCTTACTAATTTGTTTTTGTTATGGGTGAGAAGATACTACCTTTTCTCTTTCACAGAGACCAAATCAAAAGTATACATTAATCCCAATCAAAACCAGGAACATATTTGTATGTACATGTAGCCAGTTATGAAGTATTTATTTTACATATGTTGGTTTGAAGCTGAATGGAAGGTCTTAGTTCATAGCAAAACAATTTGAATTTTGCTAGGAAACACATAGTGATTTGGACATACATTTTGTTATCTCTGAGAAATATTTATTGATTTATAATTTTGTATATGTACATGTGTCTGCATATGGGTGTGAACACATGAGAGCAGGCAGCAGGTGAGACGCAGAGGGCTGAGTTACAAGTAGCTTCGAGCTGTTGAATGTGTGTGCTGGGAACCACACTTGGGTCCTCTGCAGGACCAGTATCCTCTCTTAGTCTTTTGTTATGAACCACTGAGTCAGCACCATGTTTTGTTTTCTTGACATATTGAATGTTTCTGTTAACAGAGTATCTCTTCTGAACAATAAGCACTCCCATGTTAAAACCTGAGATTCTCTTTCATTTACATTTCCCTTGTTTATTTTATAGGAAAACCCTGTTAAACAAAGGAAAGCCAGGTACTATTCATACTGTCACAAAGCAATGAACCTTGTGCAATAAATGCAAAGCAATGAAAGAGACATGTTGTTTTCTTTTGATGATAAAACAAACTAGTTTATCTCCTTCATTCAGTGTGGTGTGAATAAATACACACTTGACTGCAAACTATAAATGCATAATATAAAAATCTCCCCTTGTTTTTAAAAACTTAATTTTAAAAAAGACCTTAACTGTACAATTGATCAGAGATCGGGATAAGGGCAGGACAATGTAGCACTCAATTACAATACACTATTGTGTAAAAATGTAGAACTGTGTAGCTAATGCCACCATAACTTTTGATTTCATGAAAATCTTTCCAATTTCATGGTTTGTATTATTCTGTAATTAGTAAGCAAAAGTAACTGAGGTCATTTGCTATCCTTTGGTAATTCAATTAATCCCCTTTCTGTATAATATCCATTTTCTGGCTAGTTCTTAGCCGAAAGGGTTTAACAAAGTAGATACAGGTGTTTCAACTTTGGATTTGTTATTTTAAAGCCAAATAACTTTCAGTTGTTACGAAAGTCGACAAAACCTGTTTGATTGCAAATATTTCCCCGGGTTTCTCCTTTTAATTAAAAATGAATTTTGTTGGTTTCCATAGGTTCTTAATTCCTTAAAACTATTTAAAAAGTAACTTCAGAGGCTGGATAGGTGGCTTAGTGGTTAAGAGCACTGACTGTTCTTCCAGAGGACCTACATTTGAATCCCAGTAACCCACATCTAACCTCAAGCATCAATAAAAAAAATATTAAAAAATAACAACTTGGGCCCAGGCCCAAGTCAGTGCTTAGTGCTTCCTTTTATTTCATTTAAATGTTTTGTACTTTTTAGAGTTTGAAGTATAGAAAGACAGATCGATAGATGATACGTAAATACATAGGAAGACAGACAGAGATATGTGTGTGATATGTATGTATTAGTGTTCATTTTTCTGATAGATTCCTGCTGTGTAGCTCAGGGTGGCCACACACTGGCAGTAATTATAACTTCAAAAAAATAAAACACTATAAAACATGGAAGTATATCATGTTGCCTTAAAACGTGGCTAACCCATCCCTAGCTCTTGAACACTAATAAAATTATGATCACATAGAGCCTTGCCCTGGAATGTGCATCTCACTTCATCCAAAATTCTAGCCTCAAACTGGAAGTAATTCATACCAATTGGTTGGTGATTGGACACACAAACTGTGGCGTAAACATGCGGTGGAACGCTTCTGTGCACACAAAAGGCAGGATTCCTGACATGTGCAACAACTTAACTGGGTCACAAAAGCATGAGCGGCGTGAAGGAGATTCTACACAGAAAAGTACATTAGGCATGATGTGGATTCTGGAAAAGGCAAGTCTATGGAGAAAGCAGGCTGGGCGGTGCATAACAATGGGGTAGTGGGTAGTGGTAGCAGTGGTGGGAAGACTAAAATATGAGGGCAAGAGAACAGTTTAGGGGTGATGGAAAGTGGAACTGTCCTGCTTTGTGATTCTTAGTGTTAAATGCTCCTTGATTTTGTTAAGGTCACAGAATAAATAATATTGGTGGAGGCTGGCAGGCATGGTGTGCATGCTTTAATCCCAGCACTTGGGGGACAGAAGCAGGTAGTTCAAGGACAGCCTGAAAAAAAAAAGCCACTAACGTGAGAGAATGCAAGGAGGTACATGGGAGGGGTTACAGCAGGGGTGGGGTGAGGGTGAGGGGAATTCATGGCCTCTTCCTCCATAAATGTTGTTACATACGTATGCATGTATATTGGAGTGTGTGTGTATGTGTGTGTGTATGACTACATAAATACAACCTGTTCAGTCCATATAATGTTAACTTGTATGTATATGACCTCAGAGATGACCACTTGGTATTGGATAAACAATTGGAGGGCTCTTTCCCGGGGAAGACAATTTCTCTGGCTTTCTGCATTCTCCAGTTGCTCATAGTTATCCTTCTAACATCTAGAGTCTTTTTCCCAGATTGGTTTGCACTTACTATGTAACCAAAAATGACCTTGAACTTCTGGTCTTTCTGTCATTACCTCCTAAGTGCTAGTATAGGAGATCAAAACCAGAGCTTTGTGCATACCAGTCAAACAATCTACAAATTGATCTACATCCTTAGTCCATGTCAAACTTGAAACACAACTGTACAGTTTTGCCTGTCCTAGTGAAGCAGGCATGTAATCTCAACATGAGGGAAGAGAATGGAGGGAGGCAAGGGGGTCAGGAGTTTAAAGTTATTCTTGATGTCTTAGGTACTTTTCTATGGCTATAATAAAACACCACGAGCAAGGAAGCTAATAAAAGAGAGCATTTAATTTGGGGGTTTATGGCTTCTGAGAGTTAGAGTCCATAATCATCACAGCAGGGAGCATGGCAGCAAGCAGACAGGCATGGCACTGAGCGATAGCTGAGAGAAAACCTGATCCACAAGCAGAGAGAGCTAAGTGGGAACGGTGAGTTTTTGAAACTTTGAAGCCCACTCACAGTGATATACCTCCTCCAACAAGACCACACCTCCCAATCCTTCCCAAACAGTTCCGCCAACTGGGGACCAAGTATTCAAACACAGGAGTCTACAGAGGCCATTCTCATTCAAACCACCACACTTAGCTATATATTGGGTTTCATACCAATCTCAAAAACAAAAACAATCCCTGTCCGGGTTTCATTTGAGATTCCTATTGTAACTTGTGTGGGTTCCAGTTTCTTCATACTTTTAGCAAAGGTCAATACTTTCAGTCATTGTAAATTTCACCATTCTCTTGGCTTTGTAGAAACAGTTTATTCTGCTCTAAATATGCATTCTTCAGTAGTTAGATGTGTTGAGTGTGTTTTATGTTCTTATTGACATCCCCACTAGTGAATAGTGTCTTCACCTATTTCACCCAGTTTTTAATTAGGTTGGTATTAATTTTGTTACTGAGTTGTAAAAGCACTTTCTGTATTCTAGTCATGAGCCCTTTGTTAGATACACGTTTCCTATATTTTCTCAAGTTATAGTTGCTTTGACTTTTATGTGAAGTACACATAAAATTTATTTTGAATTTTGGTGATGTATAATTTATCAATTCCCTTTTTAAAAGGTTTATAGTTTTCTTATCTTCTATAAAAAATATTTATAAAATATTTAGAGGTCCACAAGATATCTCAGAGAGTAGAAATGTTTGCCTTCAAGCCTGATGGCCTGAGTTAGGTCCCAGGACCCACATGGTGGGGGGAGAACTGACTCCTGAAGGTTGTCTTCTGAGCTCCACCCATGCTTGATCTAGGACACACCCCCCCACACACAAATACATGTAATAATAATAAAAAACAAGTATTTTTTTAAAAATAAATTTCCCTGAAATTGTTCCATACATCCAACACATTCCAGACCAAAAGGATTCTTTGTAAAAAATGACATCTAGTCTCAAAATACACAAAAATGCAAATGACATAGAGTAGCCAAGGCAATTTTGATTATGGAGAAAGCTATGGAACTTAGCTTACCTTGAGTGCAGCCTCATACAGAGGGACAGTGATTAACAGTGCTGTATTGTGTGAGAACGGACATAATAATCAATAAATGAATGAATTGTCTGTGATAAATGGTCACACGCAGTTGACTTTTCACACAAATACCAAGGTAAATGGAAAGGAGAATCATTTCCACAAACAATGCTGGGAAATTAGTTTAAGAACACATTTTTGAGGCTGGGAAGATGGTTCTGCACTTAGGAGTGGATTCCGGTCTTGCAGAAGGCCTGACTTCACTTCCCAGCACCCGTACTGGGCAGCTCACAGCCACCTGCAACTCCAGCTCCAGGGTATCTCTGGATGACAAGAAGATCTGTACATGTTTGGCACAGAAGCAAGTACTTCTCCCTAATATTTCTGATGTATAGTAGCTTGGATCCACAAAGAGAAACTAGTGGACAGATACAACAACTGTATTTAAATTGGACAGAGAGGCACATGATATTCAGAGATGTAGCTGAAGTGCCTGTAACATCATCATCCATGGCGCTCACTGTTACTCTCTGCTAATCTTCAGTCTTAGAGTCCATCCTCTCTGCCCCTTCTGCCCATCTCAGGGCTGCAGGCATGCTTTGGGTGATTATCTTACACAGCAAACAGTCCTTGGTTGGCACTTAACCCTGAACGTTCCTTCCCTTTGCTAGTCGACAGCTATCCACTTGGCCCTTATTCAAGTCTCAGAACAAATGCTACTTTCTTAGCCAGGCTTATGTTTACTACCCTTTACCTTTGTGTCTTATGCTAGCTCATTCCTTCAAGACCTATCTTAAGCCAGTTCTACTTTTTTTATGCTCTACGGCATTTATCATCTTTTAACATCCATTTAGATTTTCCTTCTTGGATCAGTTTTGTATAGTTAAAAGTCAAGAGCTTATTCAAGTTTGGTTTTATGAAGCACACAGTGTATTGCCAAAGAGAATTTTTTTTTCAGAGTAGAGAATGACTTACAGGAGGTAGACTCCATGGAGGAAGCACGTTAGCCACAGTAAGTTCCTACGTCATGGAGAGTAAAGTTATTAAAGTGTAGTTGCTCCAATTAGCATGGCAGCAGGCCTCCATGGAGGTAAAGTATAATTAAAGTTTAAAGTGGTTCTCTACCGAGATGGTTTGACCAGCAGACACACACACACAACTGTGCCATCTCAGAAGGTCCCTGGACGTTAGTGAGAGTTGCTGCTGTTGACTAGTTCAGCTTTGGAGAATTGCTGTAGGCTTAGTGAGTAGTCCTGTCACCGGCTGAGCTCCCAGGGTGTCTATCAAAATCATAAAGGTTTTGAGACCTGTAGTGAGGCCAGTAACTCACATATGGAGTCTGATATGTGGTACTGTAACATTCCCAAGGAAAGGAGATTACACTTCCTATTCTTATCACAGCAAAACATATGTCATTCAGGTAGCAAGCTATGTGTTTGGTCATGTCAAAGCCATATAAAGAAAAGTCATTCTGCAACCTCACTCACCTAGAGGGTAAGCGCTGCAGCTGGGGGATTGTCGAATGGTCCTTTTCACATCATGTCAACTTCCTATATGTTTTATTTTAACCTAGTGTTTAGAGAAGCATTTATCTGGTTTATATTGTTTGCTTTGACAGAAAAAATATTGTATCTTTATGTAATTATTTTATTTGAAAATAGTCAGCATTCACTCCGTGCTTTCCAAGGCCTTGGAGGAAAGACCTTATGCTATTATTCAATTCTCACAGCTGCCCAGACACAAAACTGTTATCACAGCATTGCAGATTTGCTTGGTGGTTTGCTCAGAGCAAAAGATTCTAACTGGATCCCTTGTCATGTTCGTACTTAGTTCAGTGTTTTGACCAAGTATACTAAACTCTAGCCCCTAAGCCAGAAACACTGTTGACACCAGAGGCCAGCCACCTGGATGTGAGCAGTCTCAGAGGAACCGCACTGTCATCTCTAAAATCTATGCCAACTGACTCAAATTTGAGGTCCTGGAATTTCTTTATATAGCTGCCTTGAAATGCAAGTTTTGCATTTAGCTTAGTATAGCATACTAAGTTAAAATTTAACATGTTATTGCGTCAATTATTGATTGGCATGCAAAATGCTACAGTTTAAAATCCCTTTAGGATTTAGGCCAGATGGCATTCAGATTGCAAATTGGGTTTTAGCAGCATATAGTAGTATGTGCATCATCTATGAGTGCTCTAAGGGGTACTTGTGTTGTTGGATAGTTGTATAGTTGTAAGCCTTTTTGAAGGAACAGGTATAATGGGCTTATTAGAGGTTGCTAAAAGCTTCATGTATGTTCTGACAGCAAATGATGTCAGTTTTAGCTCCAGCTCCTTGGTTTTCAAGAATAAAGCCTCATTCTGTGCATCATGTCCCTATCTGTGTGAACAGCACTTAGATTTTAACATGGACAAAATGCTTCAGAATTTAAATCTGCACATAGTCAGTGCTCATTAATTGTTGGCGAATAGTGTATGCACTCTGGGGCAGAAAATGAGAATAATCAGCTGGATTCCCTTAAGTGAAAAGTTAAAGTATTCTGTTCTTTTTCAGAAATACCAAAATGATTTAACTTTGGAATACACAGCTTTTTTCTTGTTTAGCTTGATTCTTAATTTGTGGAATATTAAGAATATCCAGGGCTGGAGACATGAGCTCCGTGAGTAAAAGAGCTCACTCTAGAAGTGTGAGGACCTGAGTTTGAATCTCCAGAGCCCAGCATCGTAGGCTGTTCTCCCCATGGGCATACATTCCATGGTGTGTGCCCACATTCACATACTCATACATACACACACACATACACACACATACAGTTTCACACACACATAAAAATATAGGATCCTTCACCCCCCCCCAACAATTTGAGGGTGAGTTTCCCTTTTCAAGCCACTTTTTTGCTTCACATTGCTTTACAAATAAGTCACTTGTCTGTTACGTAGAGTGAAGCTTTCCCAGGGAAAAAGCCCTTCTCCTTTGGACTTCTGGAAACAGCTTGGAAGGAATATAGAAGAGAGACACTGACAGTTCGAATGGGAGTTAGAGTTACACTTGCTGCAGGACAGAGAAAGAGAGCATAAAAGCTGATGATGGGAAAATCAGGTAGAAATAAGGCTGATAGGGAAGTAGGCAGAAATAAGGCTCAGACAAAATGAACTAACTGGAGTTTTAGAAAAGTTACAATTTAGATCTTCTCAGTAATTGCTGTACTGGGAGAAGCTGAACCAGACTGGGTTAGAGTTAGTTCATTTCCCCAGACTTAGATTAAGATAGCCAGAAAAGGGGCTGTAAAGGTTTCCCTTCCTCTCCTTCTTTCCCCTCTCCTCCCATCCCCTCCCCTTCCCTCCCCCTCTCCCTTCCTTTCCTCCTCTTCTCCTTTCCTCTCCTCTCGTCCTCCTCCTCCTCCCCTCTCTCTTCTCCTTTCCTTCCTAACCCTATGAGCTAATTGAGGTTTTAAAAAGTTACAAGTTAGAAATCTTGCAGCTGAGAACAGAAGGGCGGGGTCAAGTTACCAGTGAGAAAAAGTAACAGCAGCTTTTGAGAGCCCAGACTCCTACAGCAAATAACAGCCACATCCTCACCCCCTCTTTAAAAGAAAAATGGTTGCATTTTAAATACATTAAAAAAAAAAAAAACTTTTGCATGTTACTGTGCCAGGAAACCTGCTTCTTATTATTTAATCCCCATTTGTAATAACACGATTTATCATTTATTTGAACGCCAAATCACCACTTTCTTTGCAGTTTCTGCTAGGTCAGTGACTACTGGCCAAGACAAGGATAAACTGGTAAGGGGGACTACAGCATCTCATGTTTCTGGAAGCAACATCGACTGCCATTCATTAAATCCTGAAACATGCAACCTAGAATTAGTGTAAACTTTGTATGTCAGAACCTGCACAAGCCGGCGAGAGCAAACCTGGAGCAGCACTAACCAAGCTTCAAGTAGGAAGCAGTCCCTCTGTGTGCTCCTGCTTCCCTGATCCTGCCTGCGGGTGCTGGGTCCATTGCTAGCCACACTTTCTACTCCTCAGTGTTCTAATTTTAAGCAAATAAATAATATTTAAATAAAACAAAATTAAAAAAAAAAAACTACCTGAATAGCCTTAGGCCTTTTTATTTGGAATGTGTCTCTTTCAACACCATTGTGACTCTGCAGTTACTTCTCACCAAGCTTTTCATGTATCGGAATCAGAAAGTCCATATGCTAAGTCTTCCTCCGGACCTGGAGCCTGGTACTTGTCCCTCTGAGCATCCTGCACAGACCTCACTTCTGCCACTTATTACACATTCTGTCGCAATTGGCTGATTCCCTATGTGACTTGCCTGGATTCTAAGAGGAACCACATTTATGCCCCATTTTATATTCACAGTGCTAAATACAGTACCTGGTACATAGGAGTAATGATCTATTAAATAGACAATAAGTTTGGAATGTTTCCCTTCTGTGAAAACAATGTCTATATAGCTACAATAATAAAATAGGACACTGTATAAATAAGTTTCTGTACCAAAGGCTTAGTAGGTATTAGGACAGTGGTTCTCAGCTTTCCTAATGCAGCGACCCTTTAATACAGTTCCTCATGTTGCGGTGACCCCCAACCATAGAATTATTTTCATTGCTACTTCTGTAGCAGATTACAGCAATGTAACTGTAACTTTGCTACTGATATGAATCATAATGTAAATGTATGATATGCTGATGGTCTTAGTTGCTGCCTGGGAAAGGGTCATTGGATTCCCCCAAAGGGTCGAGATCCACAGTTTGAGAATCACTGTATTAGGGTGTTAATTGTCAGCCTCATAGAGTCTAGAATAGCCTGGGAGATAAGCTTTGGCCATACCTGTTGGGGATTGTCTTGATTGTATTAATGAAGGTGAGAACACCCACTGTGGGCATCATTCCCTGGATCAAGATCCTGGACTGTCTATAAAAGGATAAAGTGAGCTGAGCACAAGCATTCATTGCATTCAACTTCCAAACTGTGGATGTGCTTCAGGCACCTGCTACTGTGACTTCCTCACTTGGATGGACTGTAACCTTGAATTATGATCCAGAATAAAAAACTCCTTTTCTGTTAAGTTGCTTTTGTCAAGGTATTTATGACAACAGAAAAGAAAACACAGGAACCAGGCAAAAAGATTCAAATATCACTTAAATAGAGTGCGTACTTTCACAATATCGCATCTTTCGCTTTTGTTGTAGGTTCAGTTCAAATCCCAACTCTCTACAAATGTACTTGTCTTAACCCAAGATTCCTTTTACTATTTCCATGGTCATTTCATTCTCCCTCCGTCCCTCCCTCCCTTCTTTCCTCTCTACCTCTGTCTATTTTATTTGTTAAATAGATTGGAAAAACAAGCTGAAAAGCTAAATGTCATTTTTGTTTGTTTGTTTTTTAAGATAAAGTGTCACTTCCTGCCCAGCCTTGAACTCACTCTGCATCCAGGCTAGCCTCAAACTCTTAGCAATCCTCCTGCCTCAGCCTCTCAAGTACTTGGATGGCATGCATGAGCTACCACTTATATTTTGCAGTAGGGTTGAGTGACTCTGACTGTTCCTTAGATTCTTAAATATCATAAGCTGTTTTTTTTTCTTTCATAAACACATATTGTTGACTAAGCTTCCCAGACTCATTTCATGAATATATTTCTACACAAAACTAAGGCAATGTGTTTTTGATTCATGTATGCTCAGAATACAATGAACCTTCTGCTTCAATGTGTATGTTAAAAGCTAAGGATTATTTTGTATGTACACAATATGTCCCTTTTAGGCAGTGGATGCAAAACTACTTGGTGAAAGTTTGATAAAGAAAAAGATATATACAGACTGTCCACACATTTCCCTACAAATCATTTATGAATGCCAAATGAAAAACATGACTTGCCAATTGAAAAATTAGGCTGGTATAACCTTAGCCAAATGTTCAAACATAACCAGCCTTATGTGCCTTATATCTAAGACAGTGTGAAGGTCAACATGACTATAGTTGTACATATGTTTAAAATGAACAACCTGGTCCAATCACAAGGAAACATCAGACAAGCCAAGAAAGTCAGACATTGTGCAAGGAAGCTTGCTGGCCTGCCTGTATTCCTCAGCGATACCAAGGTCAAGAACCACAAAAAGGTTAAAACAATATTCCATGTTTAAAGAAAATAAAGACAATGACAATTGTTGTGGCGACACATAATACATGATCACATGTGGCGATGCAAGTTTGCGATCCAGCACTTGGGAGGCGGAGGCGGGAGGATCAGGAGTTCAAGGTTACCCTCAGCTATACAGTGAGATCCAGGCCACCTTGCTCTAGGTCAGATACTGTGATGGTTAGTTATCCTCAACTAGATGCAAACTAGAGTTACCTGAAAAAAGGGAACCTCATTTGAGAAGCTGCCTCCATCAAACTGCTCTGTGGGCATAACTGCGGGGCAGTTAATAATTGATGGGGGGGCGTGTCTCATCTTCAGTGGGTAGAACCATCTCTGGGCACGTGAATCCTGGTTGGTATAATAAAGGTAACTGAGCCAACTAGGGGAAGAAAACCAGAAAGCAGTGTTCCTCTGTAGCCTCTACCTCAGTTCCTGCCTCCAAGTTCTTGCTTTGAGTTCCTGCCTTGGCTTCCCTCAATGGTGGACTGTAAGCTGTAAAATGAAATAAACCCTTTACTCCCCAAGTTGTTTGTTGGTTATGATATTTATCACAGCAACAGGAAGTTAACTACAACAGGTATAATTAATCAATCAGTACGTGATCACTGTTTGGCTCCTCAACACAAAGGAAGAACATCAGTAGTTATCAAGAACACTATTTAGAAAATGCTGTATATACCTAAACATGTTTTTAGAAGCATCCATTGAAATACTCAAAGGTAAAGAGATATGATGTTTGCAACTTATTCTAAAACAGGGAAAAAGCAATAGGGGAAATGACAGAGAGACAGGGAGCCTAAGACAGAAATGTCAAGGGTGTACCGCTGTTCCTTGTTCTTTTCTACAAATTTTTTGTGAGCTTAAAACATTTTACGAAAATAAAGCAGTGATCTCAAAAAGCGAGCCTCTGAAATAAACGTTATGCACTTTGATGTCAGATGTTCAAATATAATATTTTAATGGTCAATAATTCATTATTTCCTTGACAACATTGCTGAATAATTTAAAAAATTCCCATTTAGTAACCCGAAAGAACATAAACTTATTATCTTTTAATGACCCTGAATGTAACCTGAGGTGAGCTGGGTTAGTCTTCTACTCCTTGATGTCTAGGCTGGGGTCTCCATTTTGCTTTTTCCCACAAGGAGCTCCTACAGGAGCAGAACAACCATGATGGCCACTCATCTCCAGGATTCCTCCTCAGTAAACTTTACCCTGAGTTTCCTTGAAGTCAGATGCAAGCTCCAGGGGGAAAGGAGAATCACGCTCACACTTTTGAAGCCTGGGCTCAGAAGTCCTAGGATGTTTCTTCCATTGCATTTAGTTGTCAAGGACAAAAAAAATCTTAGCACAGAATAGATCCACACAGACAAAAATGGAGTTGACTTTGACTTAATTATTGTTTCCCAGGCTGGGAAAAATTTGTGGCCATTTTTAAAACTATCTACCACAGACAGAGCCAAACTAAAATAATTGAGATAGCTTTGCGCACACCCCGCTATTAATATTGCTTGGGTATATTAGGAATGTAGTAAATGTCAAAGAGTTTTGATTGCAGTGAAAACAACCACAACTGGTTGTGTATATATGGATTCAGAACCATCATTTCTAAGTGCAAATTAAATATAGTTTATTACAGACTATTTGCTTACTATGAAAGTGTCAGGATATCCTAGCATAAGCCATTTGTTTGGTTCTTGTCACCTACTAGGGGATCATTCATAGAATGCACTTGAGTATTCAAGAGAAAAGGAAGTAGCCAACCAAATTCATGGGGGAGGGTGATATGGACCAGTATCCTCTGTCCCCGTGTTACTTTACCAGCCCCATGGCCTTGTGTCAAAGAATTCATTCAATTCTTCCATCCAGCCAGGACATTAGATGTATCCAAGTAATGCATGTCTAAGTACCCATCCCAGCAACCAATAGACATCTTGATATCTTAATTATCCCGTCACACAATCTGTTGGAACTTGTAATTTTTTAATTTGTAATTTTTTAAAAAATGACTGTTTTTTAAAAAATTATATGTATTTGTTTATGTGCGAGTGTGTGCACAAGAGCACAGGTGTTTGAGGGGTCCAGAAGAGAATGTCAAAAGGAGTTGGAGTTTCTTGCAGTTGTGAGTGGCCAGACAGGAGCGCTGGGAACCTAACACTGTTACAGCAGAGACATGCTCTTAACTGCTGAGCCATGTCTCCACTCCAATTGTATAATGAGAAATTTGAGAAATACAAAAAAGCAGAAAAAAGATAGTATGGTATCTTTTGTGGTCCTATGACTCAACAGTAATAATTGTCAACATCTGTCAAGTTTTTCTATCTCCTCTACTGGCTTGGCCCAGATACCTGCATGTATTTTTAAAATGAAATTCCAGATATGATAAGGTATCCATCATAGCACCAGTATGTATTAGTAAGAGATGAGAACTTTGCTGTGTGTTGTTTCTTTTGGTCTTTTGAGACAAGGTCTCAGTCTGCAGTGCAGGCTGGCTTAGAGCCCACAACAATCTTCCTGCCTCAGCCTTCTGAGTGCTGAAATTATAGAAATGCACCATGACACCCGGTTTAGGTGGTGCTATGAAATGAATCAAGGAATTCATACATGCTAGGGAAGCACTCCCCTAAGCAAGTTGCATCTCCAGCCCAGGAAGTAGGACATTTTAAGACATCATAACTACAATATCATTTGTGTGCTCTGAAAATTTAATAATTCCTTTAAAGCTAGTCTGTGTGCAGATCCTTCTGATTGTCTCAGAAATACCTTTTTGGAGTCATCCCCACATAAGTCCAAATAAGTCTCACGTACACTGTTTGGTTGCTCCGTAGCAAATGTTGAATCTGTTACTTCTCCCCCTTCTACTCCCATCTCCACCCCCACACCCCACACTCGCTCCCGATCCCTGTCCATTAGGTTTTGAAGAAAACAGGCTGTTTGTACTCCTGTCCCAGTGTCGACTGATGGCCTCCTGCAGAGTCTTTTATTATGTTTTGATGAACACAGGTTCATTTAAGGGCACAATTTAGTGCCAATTAGTTAGACTCCAAAGGTTGGCAATGAGGAAGGGGCCAGAGGAGCAAAAGAAGAGGAAATGTGTCACTGTTTTTGTGATAACAAATGGGATGGCAATCCAGAATTAATGTCTCAAGCCAACAAGCTTTATCGTCAACCTGTTACATTACAGTCTAGTAGGTGTCTTTTTTAATATAATGTTTTTGTTCTTACAGAATTTTGTGATATGTACTTTTATGATGTATTTTGATTTTGCTCATGCCTCAACCTCACCATCAAACTAACTCCTTACAGATTTCACCGTTCATGTCGCTCGGGATCAGTTTTTTAGTTTTTTCCTTTTCTTTTTTCTCTTTCTCTTAAAGAAAAAAAAAAAAAAAAAAAAGCCAGGAGTGGTGGTGCACTGCTCAAAGGCAGGCAGATCTGTGAGTTGGAAGCCAGCCTGGTCTACAGGGTGAGTTCCAGGACAGCCAGGACTAACAGAGAAACCCTTTCTTGAAAAAACAAACAATCAATAGACAAAAAAAAAAAAAAAAAAAAAAAAAAAAACCCAGCCCCCTGAATCTAATTAGAGGTGCCCATCTGTGCATGGGTGTGGGATCAAGCACTGGAACACTGTCAATCCACCACTGGCCATGCCCCTGAAGGAAAACTGACTCTCCCCTAGCAACCTGTAAATAGCTAGGGGTTGGGGCCTAAGTAAGTGCCCCTCCCTTCTCATTCTAGAATGTTGATTCTAGGCCACTGGGTTCTTTTCAGATGATGCCATTTAGCATAATAACAGGAGTAAGTTCTCTCCTAGGAACTCCCTGGCCTTTGGTATTTTAAATAGAGCTACAGTCCTAGTGTATGTTTCCTCCTAGTGGTCCCTATACAGCTAAATAAATAAATGTAATTTTAAGAAAATCAAATATAATAAAGGAAGTTAGATTGTATTGCAATTGCTTTTGTTTAGATAAGTGCTCCCGAAGGTTCACGTGTTAAAGCCCTGGTCCTCCGTTAATGCTATTGAAAGACAATGGAACCATCAGAAAATAGGGCCTAGCGGAAGGCCTTCCAACCGAGGAGACAAGCCCAGATGGAGATAATTGGATTCCAGTATTAGGTAGATATTAGAAGATATTAGGATTCTAGCCCTGCCCCGCCTTCCCCTTCT
This sequence comes from Cricetomys ansorgei, assembly GCA_026225945.1. Lineage (NCBI taxonomy): Eukaryota > Metazoa > Chordata > Mammalia > Rodentia > Nesomyidae > Cricetomys > Cricetomys ansorgei. The sequence continues at coordinate 45,479,258 of JAMJFZ010000107.1, read as the reverse complement.
TGTTTGTTCCCAGCAAATACGAAATGAGCAGCTGGTTCCAGTAAATATTTGGTACCATGACGACATACAGTCTTATCACAAGGTGACAAGAAATAGGGACAATTAACCATGGACTGAAACATACCAAAGAGTGCCAAAATGAACCTTTCCTCTTTTTAAACTGATTCTTTGAAGTATTTTGGTACAGTAACAGAAGTCTGATGAAACAAAAATTAGGTAGATAACCAGTTTGTCACTTATGTAACGAGTATTCTATCTGTGCTTTCATTGACTAACTTATTTTTGCAAAGAGTAAAAAAAAAAAATTCCTTGCTATTTCTTCCTTTAAATTAAAAAAGTCCTGAAATATGGAATATGCCATCTATATTTGATACTAGCTACAGTTTATTAAATATGTATAAAAATAAAATGTAGAATAAACTTTGGGTTGATTTTTGTATCTGCTTTGACTCAGGAGCATACTGACTGTGCAGCATTAAAAAACAAAAACAAAGAAACAGGGCAGTGTAGTTATAAGACAAATGCTCTAATCTGTGTGTGTCTCCTGTGGAAAGCCATTACATTAAAAAAGACAAGACACTATAATGTCTTTTTGTGGGCTACTTCAAAGACTGTACTATATCCAGTACTATATGGAATCTCCTGCCGTCCATTAACAGATTACCAGGTAACATTTCAGGAAACATATTCACTCACCTGACATCTGTTTACTGTATACCTACCGTGTGACAGGCTTTTGCATTGGTACCTGGGATAATACAAAGCTACTGGGATCACAAGTGCATAAAAGTGAAAGACCATGTCTGCACTGGTGTACCTCACAGACTCCAAATTCCAAAGGAAAAAGCAAACCAATAAGTAAACAAAAGCGATGATGAGGGATTCAAAGAATGGTAAACAGAAGAGCTGGGATGCAGCTTAGCACTTGCCTGCCCACCACTCATGAGGCCCTGGATTCAATCCCCAAGAGGGGAAAAGATAAATTGAATAAATTAATGAAAAAAGAAAGCAGAAAGGCAAATAAAGAACCATGTATGACTGGGCAAGGGCATTTGAGGCCCTTTTGAACAGTCATCAGATAAAACTGTGTTTAAAAGGTTTTAGCTGACATCTGGGATGTGTCTCAGTTGTCTGAGTGCCTTGCCATCATGCAGGAAGCCCTGTGTTTATGGCCCAATCTCATAAGCCCAGGTATGATGCTCTGCAACAACAATACCAGTAATACCAGCACTGGAAAGGTAGAGGCAGGAGGATCAGATGTTCAAGGTAAGAAAAACACAACAACACAACAAACTAAATCCTAACTAAGTATGTAGTTAGTACTATGTACATAAATGAGATTCTATCGTCGTACACAGCAGGCATTGAAAAGCATACGTTTTTAAATGTTCTGTTGATGTCTAATGGATTTTAGACAATGTATTAGGCAATGACTTAAAGTGCTAATAATGGTTACCATAATGTGAAAATGTACAGCAAATCTTATGCGTATGAAAGAAAGGCTTGAAAAGAAGAATCTTGATTATATTTACTACTAATTAATGACATGTTTAGGTTATTGGCGAAATGCTAAAACTTTTGTTTTCTTGTGTTCAATTTGAGCTACTTCTTTAGCCAAATATTTATGCTAATACATACATATACACACACATATGTATATATATTTAATTTATACATATATATATATATCCTACAGAGTCATCTCAGGTTGCAACTTTTGATGTAGTGATGAGGAAAGGGAAATGAGACTAATAAAGCAGATCAGAGGAGGAAGAAGTGAAGAAGGAAGCAATATTGATATCTCATGGCAGAGCAGACCACAAAGAGCCTATGGGAAGTCCAAGCTGGCTAATAGTAGAGAGAGATGCATGAGGACCAGGTGACCAGTCTCAGTAAAGGAGCCAGTGGACCGTTACCACAATCATGCTGATTCCTGTAATGTTCACGAAGAACCATGGATCCTTTCTTCCACCAAAAGTGTGCAAGGCCAGGAGAGACAGGATTTACATTTTAAGCACTCAGACTCTCCTTTGTGAGGAAATGATTATGAGACACCAGGTTGGACACAAGAAAAACACTTAAGTTACTGTGTTAAAGATATCTCAGGCAGCCACAGGCAGGGTGAAAGGAGGCAGACTCTAGTTTTTCAGGGATCAATGTGGAATATGAAAGAAAAAGAAGGAATTAAGGATAGCACCAAGGATGTTGACCCAAGTGACTTATTTGTTGAACGAACGTAGGCAAGGAGTAGGCTTGCGGATAAAGGACATATTTAGTAACATGCTGCAGGATCGCTTCCTCTCTATTGCCAACAGAATTCGCCAGCATCACTTTCATTTCTAGAGCTTTCCTTTCCCAGAAAGTCTGTGTGTAATGTAAGTTAAGAGGTTATTAGTGCATTGATGGATTACATCACTTATTTCCTAAATCCTGTTATGTGTCAGAGATTTTTTTATAATAACCGGCTCTGCCTAGGCTAACTTTATTGTTGTTATTAATACTTTTGAGGCAGGTGTACATGAAGCATGGACTGTCCTCAGACTTGCTGTGTAGCCAAGGATGACCTTGAGCCCTTGATCCTCCTGCTGTCATCTTTCGTGTGCTGTGATTACAAGTTATATCATCATACTTATCAAAAACATTATTATCTCTTAATACTATGTGCTGTGGGTTAAACATTTTCTTTTCTATTTTCAAGATCAGTACAATTTCTAGTGCCTAGTAAATATGGAACAAATTTTCATTAATAATCAGTATGACACATTCAGAACTTGTGTCATATATGGCACATATATTAGAGGCACATGCCTCTAAGCCCAGAATTGGGAGGTAGAATGGAGGATCAGAAAGTCAAGGTCAGCCAGGTGTGGTGGCACACGCCTTTAATCCCGGCACTCAGAAGGCAGAGGCAAAGGCAGAGGCAGAGGCAGGCAGATCTCTGAGTTTTGAGACCAGCAGGTCTACAAAGTGAGTTCTAGGACAGCCAAAGCTACTCAGAGAAACCCTCTCTCAAAAAAACAAACAAACAAACAGAAATACAAAGCAAAACAACAAAAAAAGGAAGTTCAGGGTCAGGCACTTAGTGAGTTCAGATTGTTCTGAGCATTTATGAGACTCTCAAAAATCAAAAAAGAGAAAAATAAAGAGACAGAGGTACCCCCCACCTGTCTTTGAGACAGCTTTTCTCTGTGTAGCCTTGGCTGTCCTGAAACTTACTCTGTAGACCAGGTTGGCCTTGAAGAAGGCATATGCTACCACAGCTTGGCTGAGAGGGAATTCAATAGAGAAAATTCTCTCTCTTTGAAAAGCTATTGGCCAATATATTCTAATGCTGGTTATGTTCATATCCAGATAGTGAGCAATTACACTTGTAGTCAGACTGGAAGAAACATGCGCATTTGTGCTTTAACAGACACAACAAGAATATTCATTACAATTGAACTCACAATAGCCAAAACTGATACGCTTCTCAAATGCCACCTATACTACATTGGGGGAGGAAAGGGAAAGTGTGGTGAATTAGGGAGATATAAATGCATTTATAGTCTATGCATTTTTCTATATCTAATACTTCAATGACAACATGCATAAAAAAGATTGAGGGAAAAAATGGTTTAAGAATATTTTCTTGTTTATCCTTCTCTTAGAATTGAGTTTTCCAACATATAGCCAGCTCTATCTTCTATATGCTAGACACTACAATAAGCCTTGAAAATGCATTGATAAACAAAAGATTTAGCTTTTCTCTCTCATAGTTATATTCTTTTGAATATGTTTGCATGTAGCTTGTGTATGTGTGTGTGTGCATTCATATATGTGTGAGAGTCCATGAGAACACATGCACTGCATGTACATGTAGAGGGGCAGATCTGAAATGGTCTTGAACTTCTCTTCACTTTATTCACTGAGACAGGGTCTCTCAATTGAACCCAGAGCTCACTGATTTGAGTATTCTGGCTAGGTCTCTCAACTGAACCCAGAGCTCACTGATTTGAGTATTCTGGATAGCCAGTTTACTCCAGAGATTCCCTGTCTCCGACTTCAGAGTACTGGAATTACAGGTGGGTCACCACACCTTCCCTACATTTACATGGACTCTTCAGATCTCAACGCTAGTGCTCATACTTGTGTGCAAAAGACTTTACAGGCTGAGCTGTACCTCTAACTCTTTTTCATACAGTGTTGATGTTGATATGTTTGAAAAAATTACTATTTCTGTACAAATATGGATCATAATTCATTGAAGGAATGTTCTTCTATCCAACACTTCCCCTAAAAAAAAAACCAACAAACAAACAAACAACTCTAAAACTCTTTTAATTCTTTTCTTGATCCAGGGTTTCCTGTATCGAGAAAAAGCTTTACATATACTTGTTTCTCCATGATCTCTAGAGGTTAAGATGCCAAATTGACCAGTTTGTGAGATATTTAAATTTGATCATCAGTAACTGCTGTGAATGGGTTGGCTCCTGCTCTGTGGAGACCACATTTCTTCTGAGCTTGTTTGTTAATGAGTGATCTGCGAAAAGTGCGAGGCTCTGTACTTTCATCTTTTAAGACTTATGTGAGACACTATCGGTTCCCCATATTTCTTTCAGAAGGACACAAAAGGGACATCATTATCCACTCCTCTATCTTTAAAAGTGAGAAGCATGTGTCCAATTAAACCCAGGGCTGCTTCCTCATTGTTCTGGATGAATAATTAACCTTTCTAAGTGCTGACATCAGGAAGCTTCGGAATCCTCTCTTTCTTCCTAGGGAAAGATAAAATAAATAGCAGAACTGAGGCTTTTTAGAGTTTTCTTTTTACACATATATTTAATATGGGGAGGATATTTAATAACAAGATATGAGTGTTAAAATCTCAAATGTTGATCCTATATTATTATTTTGTTTATTCTCTGGCAATAAGGATTTTATTATTAATGTGCACTTCTTGGAAGTGATAATGATCTCTAATGCAATCATTTGGAACAATATGGCCACCAATCTACTTTCATTAGCCACACGGGAACACTATAAATCAATTTATATGATCTTTGCAATTGGAATTTGCCGGATGCCAGCTGTGTTAATTTCTCTTAATTATCACCCTTTTAAATCTCATTCTTTCTGTAAGTAAGATATGCACTTTAGGACCCTTTTTTCTCTCTCTCTCTCTTTATATATATATAGTTTAAATTGTCTGTTCATCCTCCTACAGATTTCCTCCAAGGTTTTTGCCCCTCTAAGTTGATTTATAAGGTAACCTTGAGACAAGGAGATGCATTTAGTTGGCTGGTGTTTTAATAAATGGTGTGTCAGCTTCTTTAGCACTATGGTTATTTCTTCAGCTAGAGAAGTTTCTAGATAGCAGGCCTTTGAATCCCTAATTATTTCAGAGACTTAGCTGGACATTCCTAATTATGTCCATCTTCCAGCAAATACATACTCAACTGTGAGAGAGAAAATAGTTTTGATTTGTCTCCAAGTTATGATTTCTGTCAGCACACGAGTCAATTGCAGAGCTGAAATGTAACGAAATCCCTTTATGTCTCACCTGCGCCTGCACTCTGTTCCTCTCTTGTTTATGCTTATTTTACAAGAGTGAGTTTTTTTCCTTGGAATTGAAGTTTTGTTTACCTCAGCTTCCACCGTCAAATTCATTAGATTTACTTTTCACAGTGAGTTTTTCCCTCTCAACACGCTAGGAGAGATTCTTGCAATAAATTTTCTCATTCTCTCTCCTTTTTGCTGCTCTTCTGCAGTCCCAGTCTCCATCTTAATTGCATCACAGTCCATTATGGTACCCAGCTGAAACATTCAAGATGCCACTCCGTTTCCCTGCACATCTCAAGGCCAGACGGCAGACCTGGGCGCTGCGTACTTGTTCCTCGGCAGCTCTACAGTAGCTACCGTTTTCAGACTTCTAGAGGGGAGGGGGCACAGAGCCGAGAACTAGCTAAGGAAGCACAAAATGAAGTAAGAATAAGACGGCTTTCCATTAGTCATTTTAGGTCCAGCCAGTTACCCATTTAAGGATGAAGAAAAGGAGGGAATCAACATTTGTGGCCTGATGGATGAACCCGGGGGACATTACGCTACATGAAGTAAGCCAGGTGTTGGAAGGCAGATGGGACGCGATCTCATGGACACATGGGGTCTACAAAGATTCAACTCAGAACCTAGTAGAGAGGAGAACAGTGATAACAAGGGACCAGAGGGTAGGAGAGGATGGGAGAGATTGTTCTAGGGAGACGTTAGGAGGAATCAGTTTAAAAGGTTAGATGTGTGAGATGGTGGCTGTGGTTAATTACAACATGTATTCAGGTTGCATAGTCTGAAAATTGTTGAAACAGATCTTACAAGTAAGTCCTAGCCACAGAGACAAGGACATATGTTAAATCCCCTCCATTTTGCTATTGCAATGTATATTGAAATAAATGAGTTTCAAAACAATGCCTTGTACATGAGAAAGTTCTACAACTTTATGTGCCAATTAAAAATTAATTCTTAAAACTGGCATTGGCTATCTTGCTATTTCAGATGTGCCTGTTAGTAGTACTCCGTATATTTCTGTTGTAGGTCCCACTTATAAAAGATGTACCCAAGGGCCTGAAGAATTACATAAACACGTCGTCAATGGTGTGTTTTCCTAACCCTGGGAGACGTGTTGTTGTACCCAAATCACAGCTGTACACTAGGAAGAAGGATGAGCCAACTTGAAGTTCACCATGAAGACCAGGACAGTGGGATGATTAAGTCTCTTCCTCATTTCCTAGCTCAGAAATGAGTGCTAACATTCTTAAAATGATCAGTACTCTTTTTTTTCCCCACCCAAATATGACTGTCTTCAGAGTGCTACCATTTATTTGTAGGGAAAATAGGCAAGTGAAGAGCCCCCAGGATGCCATGCATCTTTTTTTTGACACCCCAAGTCACCATACCAACTGTCACCAGCAGGGGCTGAGGGTCTTATTTCCTCTACATTTGGACAAACATTAATTGGCAGTGAATGAAAAATGGCTCCCATTGTGCTTTTGATGTCCATTTCCCTAATGACTACCAGGGAACGTCCTTTGTGTCTGTTGGCTATTTGTGTATTTTCTCTGGAGAAGTGTCTACTCAAGCCTCATGGCTGTTTTAAGTTGGGTGGCTTGTCCTTTCTATTTTTTCTGCTGCTTGGAAATCTTTTCAGTTACGTCTAGTCAAGCATTTATTTAAACATCCATTAGTCATCCATTGTGTTTTATATCTGCGCTGGAAATATAAAGCCCAATAAGACTTGTCATCTTTCTGGGTTATTGCAACAGCTGCCTGTTTTCCTTCCCAGCAATCCATCTTGAGTCTGCCTCCCAGATGACTTCCCCAAAGTGAATTTGATCGTGTCACTTACTTGCTTAATCCCTCCTACTCTCGCTTTACTGACTACAAGATAAAGTCCTAGCCTTTAAGATGGTTTATAAAGCCTTCAGTCTGCCCATTGCTAGCCTTTACGAAGTTGTCTTTCATGTTTGTTCTCTACTTCCATGTTGGAGTTACAAAGGCTTTCCTGTTAAATACTGATACTTTTAACTCCCTGGAGCAGAAAAAGTCCATTCAGAATATATTCTGTATGGACTGGGAATACAGTTCATTAGGGTGAGTGCTTGCCTAATGTGTGTGAATCCCTGACTTTGACCCCAGCACTAATCCAGGCATGCTGCTGCATGGCCATAATCTCAGCTCTCAGGAGTTGAAGGCAGGAGGATCAGGATCAGATGTTCAAGGTTAACACTGCCTAAACACGTGTCCTCCCCTGCTCCAAAAAAAAAGTATGTATGCATTTCTTATCTATATTTTGAGGCTGCCAAATTGCATTGTATATTGTCAGCACATAAGTGATATGTGAAGTCACATGATTTGTTGCTATAAACTTCCAGGCAAGCAAAGAAGCATGCTGAGCAAACCAGGAGCAGTGGGTCCTTACAACCAGGTCCCAAAGAAACATGAATCACTGGTTCTTTTTGGCTAAACTCAAATCCTCAAACAGGTGGCTCTGTCTTAAGCCTGTGACCTCAGAAAAACAAGTTATATTGTGTTCCTTTCTTCTCTTTAATAGGCTCTTTAAATGTTCCAGTCTCATTCCGGTTTTACTACTAAGCAGGATCGAAGAGCTATGTGCTGTGGCTTGGGTCAGCATTAAAGGGGAACACGGCCTTTAAAGGCAATGGTGGCGGAAGCAGTGATGCTAGTTCTCTGAGGGAGAGGTGACCCCCTCAAAGGAACAGAAAAAGCTCTCTGAAGAGAAACTGTTTCTCCCAAGTGGAGATTATTCCTTCACTAGACTCAGGAGACAGGCTTTAGTTTTGTTAAAGGCAGCTGCATTTTCCTTAGACCACACACATACAAGTCTTGCCAGTCGGTGAAGAGGGATCCCTCCAGCTAACTGTGTGTGTCTCTGAAACCACGTATAGGACATAAATTGAAATTACACTTAACCCTCTATATCCATGGGACAGCATCCAGGATTCAGCTAACCTCAGCTGAATATATTCTTTTTTAGGTGGTACAGCTAGTGGATTGCTCCTCTAGCATGCACGAACCCCTGGCTTCTAGCCCCAGTTCACATGCTACCGAATGCTGGAATAGTCTGCACTCAGGAGGTGGAGGCAGGATTAGAAGTTCAAGGTCTTTTGCGGCTATATATTGAGTTGAAGCTAGGCTGGGCTGCATGAGATTCTGTCTCAAAACAACCAATTAACCAACCAACCAAACCAACAACAACAAAAAAAAACCCCAAAACAAAAACAAAGCCCTCACAAAAATGGTACCTTCATTTGCTTTTCTTTTTTCCCCATAAACACAGTGTGACAACTGTTTACAAAGCATTGACACTGTGTAATGGTTGAATTCATAGATGGGGGACCTGTGGACACAGGAGAATAAAAAAACAATAGATTTCCACTTGACTTTAGACAGTATCTACATACATATGTGTGTGTATCTAGCCTGTGCCTATGTGTATCTACAAATTGTACAGATGTAAAGACTAAACTTCAGATAACTCTCAGTGGGGTCTGTATTGACACTGTTGCCCAGCTTAGTGTTGAATTCATGATTCTTTTGCCTCATCTTCCAGAATAGCTGAGGATTACAAGCATGGGTGTGGCACAAGACCTTAGGAGGAATGATGAAGAATTTGCTGCCATCTTTACTCTATCAAGGATGGGAAGTTCTAGAGGGCACATAGACTTGACAAACCCCAAATTTCCATACCCAAAATTTTACCATGCTTAGTTCTCAGTTGTTTGTACATGTGCCATTTTTTTTTTAGAAACAGAATGTAATCGCATATATTGTGTACAGCATTTTGAAATTTAATGGTGATGATTATCAAAATTCTCCCTAGTTTTATGGCTTCTCTGATTTGTATGTGTATTTTATGACGATCATTTTGAGTTGTAGGGAGCATGCACTATGCTTTTTATGGCACACAGCTATGATCTTAGGAGAACTAAGAATAGTTTATTAATGCCCTGGGCATCATTGAAGCCTACCTAATACCCTTGATTTACTAAAGTCACAAAAGTTATGTTAGCTTGTTTTATGAGTATGACTTTTGCCATAAGGTAAAGCACAGCTTGGTACAGGTGTTCTTCATATCTGGCCCACTGACATCTAAGAAATTCAACTCTCGGGTCACAGAGAAAAGAAGCAAAAAAACCTAATAAAACCCACATGCTAACCATTAACGTTCATTTACCAAAGCTTGCTTAAACTCTTGTACTCTTAGAGCTAATTTCATCCAATTGCCTTTTAATTATAGTCTCTTGCTCGGAGTTGCAAATATAATGGGTTTTTAATGTAACTTGCACTGTTCTGTGTCCAATGCAGGATGTAATCATGCAGTTTACTCAGTCAGAGCCAGTGCATGGGGTAATTACAACACGAGTGCACATGGATGTGTGCACATGCATACAATCCGGCAGGAGAGAGTAATACAGGAACCCAGTAAGTTGGGCATGGTGGTTCATAGTGAGATCCAGGCCAGCCAGCACTACACTGAGAACTTGTTTCAAAGTCTTCATGAAGTGGAACAATGTTTCATGTGCTATGTAAAATTGTTCATCTTTTAAAAAATGATTATTTGTGTGTGTATGTGCACCACATATGCACAGGTGCCCACTGAGGTCAGAGTGTGTTGGATCACCTGCAGCTGGAGTTGGCAGTTTTAAGCTTCCTGATGTGGGTGCAGGGCAAAGATCCTAAGCCCCCTGCAGAGTGGTACCATCCGTTGAGGCATCTCTGGAGCCCCAAAGCTCTTAATCTTTTTTTTTGGCTTTGCCTTTAAACTATGGCCTATGCATTAGTGATAAAAAGAGATATGATCTACCTTAACAGTTTTCAGCTTGTTTATCAATTGCATTTCTTTACACTGCAAATAATCTGGAAAAAAAAACCAAATATTTTTATTTATGAAGAAATTTAACCAAGGAAAGACCCCATACACTGAAAATTGAAAATATAGCTAAAACTGAAAATTATGTAAAATAAAAATATATCCCATGCTTATAAGTCGGAGGAAGCAGAAAAAATTGCCAGGGCAATGGTGGTACACACCTTTAATACCAGCGCCTTCCCCCTTCCCCCCAAAAAAATAAAAGAAAAAGAAAAAATCAAGTGGAACTTCATGAAACTAAAGAGCTTGGGCACAGCTAAGAAAACAATCAGTAAAATTAAAATGCCATCTACGGACTAGTAGAAAATATTTGGAAATCACTGATAAGGAAATAATATTAAAAGCATACAAGGCACCCAGGAACTCACAGCTCATTAGCAAGTAAGTAAATAATCCTCCATAAAAAGGAATGGAAATGCAAATTAAAACCACAGGGAAGCTACTTAACATTGGCAAATCACAACATTCTGGGGCTGAGGCAGGAGGATGGCTAAGAATTCCAAGCCAGGCTACACTATACAGTGACTTCCAGGCAAGCCTTAAAATAAGTATGTAAATAAAATAGTCAGACTTGGTGACACAGAACTGTAATAATCCTGCTCCTGCACGTGGAGGCAGGAGGGACACAAGTTCAAACTCTGTGGATCCTTAACGAGTTTGAAGTGGCTGAGGACAACATGAGACCCTGTTTAGCCTGTCCCATACCAGTGATGGCTTTTAGAAAATTATTTTTAATTTATGATATGTGTTTTGCCTGAATGTATGTCTGTGCATCATGTGTGTGGCTGGTGTCCTTGGAGGTCAGAAGATATTGGATACTTGGAACTGGAATTATGGATGGTTGTGAGCCACCATGTGTGTTGTGTGCTGGGACCAATTCCACATCATCTGCAAGACCTGTTTTTAATTGTTGAGCCATGACAGGTGATAGGATGTATAAAAAAGGAACCCTTCAGTAGGGGTGGGGTCCGCCCATGCGTTTATTTAATCCTAGCATTCAGAAGCCTGAGGAAGTTGGTCTCAGAGTGTGAGGCCAGCCTGGACTACAAAGTGAGTACCAAGACCAGAAACTCTGTCTTGAAAAACCAAAAAAGCAGAGAAAGAAAAGGTAACTTTTGGAAAATGTGGTAGAACCATTGTGGAGAATAGCTTGCAGAGTCCTCAAAAAAAACAAGCCAAATCAAAATACAACTACGCAGGACTATGTAGCCCAGCCATATCACTCTTATGTCTAGATCCCTTTGTTTATTAAGGTTGTTTACAATAGCCAAGGTGTGGAAGATATACAACTACAGTTATTACCTGTGCTTACTACCTATGGTAACGTGGAAGTCTTGGAGGCCACTATATTAAAAGAAAAAGGCTGAATACCAACAACAAAATATGCATTTTTGTTACAACAAAGTAAAATCAAATATACAGAAATAGTGCTCTTTTTCATCATCATAAGTAGGAAGACAGAAAAGGAACAGTTTGCAAAGTAAACTTCCGTCGTGTAGAAAAGTCTCACAATCTAATATGCCTGTGCATGTATGCAAGTCTATCATCCAGATTTAGAACTGATTAAATGCCAATATGAATCTAGATGAATTGACTTCCTTTTAATTCTGTTTGGATGTTTGTGTGCATTTATTTCTAAAACATTAACATAATGGCAGAAGAGATGGCTCAGTGGTTCAGAACACTGGCTGCTCTTTTAGAAGACTTGGATTCAATTCCCAGCACCCAATAACCTTTTGTAACTCCAGTTCCAGGGGATCTAATGCTCCATTCTGGTCTCTGCAGACACTGTACTGGCATGGTGCAGATATATGTGAAGGCAAAAATACAATTAAAAAGACAAAAGGAGACATTAAAAAACATTTCAAATGTCATCCCTCAATATCTAGCCTCCTTTCTATGTCTGTGGTGGAGGGGGAGGGGGGCAAGAGAGAGAAATGCCAGGCTAGCCAGGAAACATCCTATTCCTACATCAGGACTTTCTAAGCTCAGAATCCAGATGTGAACATGTTATAACTTTGGAGACATTTTCTCATGAAAGGAATATAGTGTAGACCAGCCTCTACAAGGAGAACCAGTCTTGATCCTTCCAAGTCCTCTGAGTCTCAGGTTTTAAGAGCTTACTCCCTAATCTCCACATCTTTTGTTTGGTCTTTAATCTTCACTCTGAAACTAGAATCCATAAAGGATTGAGTCAGACACAAGGCTGGCAAAAGCAAACACCAGATAGACACATGATCCATCACTTTGATTAAACTTAAGTTCTGTATGCAGGTGTTTGATTTAGAAGAAAATTGAAATTTATAAATGGCTTTTGTGCACTCGTTTACTGATATTAACCTTGAGTTTCAGGATCCACATTCCTATAAAAATGATAGCAGAATTGCCCCAGCAAATAAATCATAAATAGTAAACATTCTATAATAGCTCATATTAGTAACAACTTCACACAGAGGTTGAACTGTAAGCTCTGATTTTTAAAGACATGTTTCTTTTAAATTTTGGTATTTATAAAAATCAAGATTACTCTCCATTCTTTTTTCTAAAAGATGTGACATAACTTCCAGGGGTCTGGTAAATCTTCAAAATGAAGTGGCATTTTAACTAAACTGGATTTTGGCACTTTAACAGCACCAAATTATCTGCATTGACTGGAAGGTTGGGAGATTCAAAGTTCAATGGCTGCTTATTTTCTGTCCAGTCTTTGATAGCTCACTTTGCAGCTTCCAAATGAGTTAAATCCTGTAATAAAGTTAGATTTTTATTCCATATTCAACCACGTTGAATTCCTTCCCCAGCATGCATATACCTGTTTATCCCATCTAGTAAAAACAAAATTCTTATCTATGGGTCTCCTCCAGATTTGATCCTTTTCCCATTCCCCTTTTTAGCTTTCTGGGTTTGTATTTTCCTCAAAACTCATACATTAAAACTTTTAACTCCTGGGCTGGAGAGATGGGCTTAGTGGTTAAGAGCACTTGGCTGTTCTTCCAGAGGACCCAGGTTCAATTCTCAGCACCCACATGGCAGCTCATGTTTCTAACTCCTGTTATAGGGCACCCAGACACCCTCACACAGATGTGTATGCATGCAAATCACCAATGCACATAAAAAATTTTATCTCCCAGTACATCAGAAAGAACCAGAATCTGATCTTATCTGGAGACATCTTTTTATAGATAATTAAATTAAGATAATGTCTTCAGGGTGGAATATTATTCAGTGTGATCAGTGTCTGAATAAAAGGAAATCTGAACAGAAAACAATGGCGAGTGACAGATGACACATAGCATAGCAGGGAAACAAAATCCTGGTGTGACCCTTTGATTTTGGACTTGTAGCCTCCATAATTACAAGATACTACGTTTCTGGTGTTTGGGGCATGCTGTTCTGTCACTGTGGTGATGGCCCTCAGAAAATAAAAGAGCACTCAACATCTCAAAATAGCTTAGACAATTTCTACCCTAACAGACTGGTGTATCAATACTGAATGCTAGTAACTCTTTTTGGAAACAGGGTTTCACTGTGTGGTCATGATTGAGTTGATGCTTTGCTATGTGAACCAGACAGGCCTCATACTCACTGAGATCTGCTTGCCTATTCCTCGAGTCCTGGGATCAAGTGTGTGCCACCTCACCCTTTTGCTGTATTAAAAAAAAAATCTTTCTCTGACACAGGGTGCCTCCATATAGTTTTGGTAAAGAACAATTAGATTCTCTCTCTCTCTCCTTTGAGACAGGGTGAATGCATATAGTTTTGGCTAAGTTCAAGATTGACCTCATGCTCAGATATGCCTGCCTCTGCCTCCCGAGTGCTAGGATTAAAGGCATGTACCACTGTGACCCAGAAGTTATCTCTCTTTCTCTCTCTCTCTGTCTCTTTTGGTTTTTGATATAGGGTCTCTCTGCTGTACTTCTGGCTGTCCTGGAACTCTGTAGACTAGGCTAGCCTTGAACTCACAGAGATCCACCTGCCTCTGCCTATAGTGCTGGGATTAAAGGTGTGCACCACCACTGCATAGACACCTGTTATCTCTTTAGTGTACTTTCAACTTATTTTTCAGAAATTTAGCACACTTTTAGAGTTTAATGTCCTTTTATTTGGAAACATCTAAAATCTTCAAATGGATTAATGTTATTATATACCCACTCACATTTAACCATTATTAATATAGTTTGATACAACAAGGAAAACAAAAATAAAAAAAAAGTTAATTTAAAAATATGTAAGTACTTATTTGTTGACTATTGCCAAAGTTATTCACTTTCAAGGTTATCACATCTACCATGAAGCAAATTTTTAAAGTGTAAAAGCTAGGCAGTTAGAAACTGCTTAATTAAAAATCAGTGATTTTCTATGATGTATGCAAAAAACAAAGTTCTCATCACATTCAATAATGTACATGTATTAAAGATTATGCTTTTGAAGTGACTTCATCATTGACTTTTCTGTTGGAACTACACCGTGGAATACAAATGTTCTTAAAATGGTACAAGGAAGCATTAAAAAAATACCTTCTAGAATTGCAAAATTATCTTAGTCATAAAATCCTTCCCTCCAAACAGTAGGGAATCCACAATGCGTGTATCCCCAGTGACTCTATTCAGACCACCCAGCCTGAGGACGATGCTATCTTGGTTCTCAGCGTTTCTTCCCTGCCTTTGCGTGAGTTAGGATATGAATCTTCAGGTTATTTGACTGAACGAAGCTCCTCTGACAGCCGTCAAAGGGACAGACAAAGCGCTTCTCCCCAGTGTGGATGCGGATGTGGGTGCGCAGGTTGAAGTCCAGGGAAAAGCGCTTCCCACATCCTTTGAAGGTGCACTGATACGGCTTCTCTCCAGTGTGAACCCGAAGATGCCGCTTTAGTTTGGAGCTCTCTATAAAGGCTTTCCCACACTCCGCACACACGTGCTGACGGGGCCCGTGAATAAGTAAGTGCTTCCTCAGGGCAGTTTTATCCCTTAGCTTCTTCGAGCACCCAGTCTGGGGACACTGTAACATCAATAGAGCGTCATAGCCTACACTACCTTCTACCTTCTCTCCAGTAAGTCCTGCAAGCTGCTTATCATCCGATAAAACTTCTGATATTTTTCCAATAGGAATCTTTCTGCTGGTCACGGATTCCGAATATCCAGGTACAGAGTCCTCTTCCATAATCTGCTGAGGCAGTTCTTGCATAGCCTCCCTTTCCTCTTGTTTTGTTCCATTTTTCGTGTATTCCAAAGAACATTCAAGAAGGGAACTGGCTTCAAGAACATAGCGAGAAAGGTCTTGTTCGAATCCTTCTGTTAGGTTTTCGAAGGATTTAAAAAGTAAGTCCTCTTCCAAAATGGGGTCAGAGAACTCACTTCTAATGATGCACTCTAAGTAACCATCAGGAACATCACTTTCCTCAACCTCCAGTCTACTCTCACTGTACACATCTTCATCTTGGATGGGGTACCTTATGTGGTGAGGTTCCACGCTTGTCTTCTGGACTAGCCTCGCCTCCTCTTGCTCTGGGTTCGCTCTGTTGAAGGCACTTCCATCCGGGCCTTTCTGGACACCTGTCAATTGTTCATCCATGTTGTCTTGGCTGCTTCCTCCTCGGAAGATTAATGTTAATCACTTCCGGGCGGTGCTGATCCAGAAGAGTCCCCTCCAGTGAACACCTGCCTTAGAAAATAACCTGAAGTTAAAATATTTTCCAATACTAGATCCAGTGTGAGAAAATGGCTTCAGTAAATGGTCTGTACACAGTGGGATGGCTCACCAGAGTTTGATCCTGGGCCACACAGGACAGGAAAGAACCAATTCCCACAGATTGTCCTCTGACCTTCACAAGTGAGACCCTCATCCCCCGACACACACAATAATTAAAATTTCATATAACTGGAAAAAAAAAAACTACTTACATTTCTCATTCTAATAACAGTGACTAACTTATACTAACTTCTTAAGACTAGAAGAAAATGAACTGTGACCCTGGACACACTTGAACTCTAAAGTGGGTCACCCCTACTCTAGACTATATGTACACTGCTCACGATACATCAGTAAACATTCAAAAATCTTTGCATCTATGGCATAGACATCTTTATTCGTGTGTGGACTGGGGATGTGGCTCAGTTAGTAGAACGCTTGTCTAGGGTGCACAAATCTCTCAGTTCAATCTATTCAGTTAGTTTGAGCCCAGCCTTGGCTACATGAAACCCTGCCTCAATAAACAAATAAATAAATATAAAAATGCATGCCCAATTAAGTTGCAAAGAACAGTGTAATAGAGTAATACAGGCATCTGTAGAAAGTATAAGTTTGCAATTTTAAAGAATATTGAGGCAAACCTATTATTTGGTCAATAGGCAGTTGATGAAAAAAAAAAAAAAATCAATGCAGTGAGACAGCCCTGCTCTCCTATAGAAGAGCTGTGAAATGAAATGGTGCTTGTGAGGTGCTCGGGACAGCCCATAGCATACTGTAGATGTTGGGAATGCTCATGAGTTGGTGCTACCTTATTTCTTAACTCATTCTACATTGGATCCTGCTGCTATTAGTAGGATAGGAACAGAAACACACACACACACACACACACACACACTCTCTCTCTCTCTTCCACTATCTCTCTGTCTGTATAGAGCCAGATATGAACTGGTCGGCTCTCCATCCAAACTATTCAGCCTTGTTGAAGCGGGAAGCAATTACAATGAGTAAAAGGAACGAGGTCACTGTTACAATAAAACAGGGAGAGGCAAGAGTTCATTCCTGGACTGTAGTTTGCTGCCCCATTACTCTAGAAGATTCTATGGGATCCATAGAATAAAACATGAAATCTATGGCATCTCTTGTGAATTCCAGGCAAAATAAAGACACAGGGTAATTTGGCATTCTATCTTTAAAAAACAAAGAAACAAACAAACAGACAGGCAGTGGTGGTACACGCCTTTAATCCCAGAACTTGGGAGGCAGAGGCAAGTGGATCTCTGAGTTCAAGGCCAGCCTGATCTACAGAGTGAGTTCCAGGACAGCTAGAGTTACAACACAAAAATTGTCTCAAAAACAAACTAAACAAAACAAACACAAAACCAAGAACAACAACAAAAGGAAACCCAAAAAGCAAGATCATCTAAGCATGTATATCTTATTGCTATGTTTCTAACTGCCTTTTGCTTAATGTTCAAATTGTGGTCTTAATAAAAGATAAAAGATCTTTATTATTCTGATGGCTTGCAGCAGAAACAGAAATTAAATGCTCTTTAGATAGGGGTAAATATGAAAGCTTTGTGATGAGAATTAACAGCTTAAAATTACTTTGAAATGGCCTCATTTATTTAAAAAAAAAAGCATCGCAATGGAGACTTTTGACAAAAAGAGAAATAAATCAAGCAAGAACAAAGCATATTTCAACTGCTAGGGGAAAATTAAGTTTTCAAAACTTTATATATAATAAACATGTTACAAATGCTGATAATACAGCTTAGTGGTTCAATAGTCTGCTTGTCTAGCATGCCCAAAGCTTAGGCCGCCGCAACACTTGAACTGAAAAAAACAAACACCAAAAATAAACACCCTACACACACCTATCCTTTATGTCATTTAAATTGGTGACATGTTTTAGGAAGGCCATATTCAAGAATATTTAACAAACAAAAATCTTAGGCCATGAGACTAGGATGGTATTCAAAAGCCCTTTCTCTCTGAATAAGTTCATCAAAAACACCTGCAGCTTGATTTGATTCTCTTTTCTAAGTTCACCTCTTGCCATTTCTATTTCTGTTAGTTCTCCCTTGCTTAAGAGTTTACAAATAGATAATTTAGTCAGAAAACGCTTATCAATTCATGCATGGTGACATCTACCAGGAGCCTAATAACCACAAAGTAAGGTCAACAACACCCAAGAATATGTTCAAAAACATGACGTAATGAGTGCAGAGAAAAGGCTAACACCATTCCCAGGCACGTTCCAGGGAGGCTTATTGGCATTTCTAAATTGCCAACTAGGGGCAGGGTCTAAAATAGCCATGCTGACCCTCTTGAGGCTGTCCTCCGCTCAGATCCAGCCATTCTGAGATGTGAATTTCAGCAATAAAGCCTCATGCTCACTGTCCTCAGCTGTACTAGTTCTAGGCCAACTTAGGCTACGGGAGTCTAAGAAACAAACAAACAAACATAACAACAACAAAGATAACAACTTCAATAATAGAGCTGGCCAGCAAGTTAGCTCAGTAGGAAAAGCCACTTGCTGCCAGGCTTTGAGGACCCGAGTTCTAACCCAGTGTTGTAGTGCAGAGAATGGACTTTGACTTCCACTGGCACTTGAATACATATATGCGAGTGCACAGACACAGACACACACACTAAATACATAAAATATACAAATAAAAACAAACTTGATTGATTGCTGGGATCATAGGTTATATACACCTGGTTCTGTTGTTTTAATTCTCCTAAACTTAATCGACTCCTTATGGAATAAAGCTAATACATAACACAGATTTTTAGCTGGGTGGTGATTAGTGACAAGCGTATTTGTACAGTTAAGAACTATTTCCTGCCGGGTGGTGGTGGCACACTCCTTTAATCCCAGCACTCAGGAGAGGCAGATAGATGGATCTGAGTCTGAGTTCCAAGACTGCCAGAGGTACAACAGAGAAACCCTGTCTCAAACAAACAAACAAAGAAGCCAACAGTTCTTGGTATATTGTTTTTAAAATAGTTTAGTCTTACCTGCTGGCTGAACTGTTCACTCCTGTTCTTGAGAGCAAAAAGCTTCCTTTTTTTTTTTTTTTTTGCCTGATGCACCAGCTCTTAGTCCATTCCTCTAGTGAAATGAGTTTATGAATATGCATTAGTTATAGTTCTGGTGAGACCTGATTCAGAAATCTTTAAAAAGTTAATTTACTAGGCATTTATTCAGAACTTTAGACACTTAATGAAAAACTTCCAAGAGTTGCTTGCAAATGCTATTTAGACAGACTATTTTCTAACAGATCAAAGCCAAAGAGATAGGTGTTTTATGAATATTATCACCACCTAGGTATAGTATTTACTTTTCTCCATTAGTTATTTGAGCATTATGTTATCTCCCACCCAATATGTAACTTTGTGATAATGGCTAAAGTTAAGATGGTGATTTATTAAATTGTTACTCAATATGTAGTAAGAGACTGGCCTGAATTGATCTCCTGTCCCTACTTCCCACATCTGGAGATGTGTGCCACCAAGCATTGCCCGGTTAATTCTAATTAAGTCAAAATGATTGTACAAAATGCTTACTGGCAAATACAGATAAAGTCAAAACCTAAAGGCATGGAATAAACCTAATGTTTCACTGTTCAAACAGGAACAGAAATACTTCCATCACCTCGTGTTCTAGGTGTTCAACATAGAGTAAAAAAGACCCAAATCTACGGTTACCAAAGGAAAGCTGTGCTTTCTTCACGTGGGGAACACAGAGAGTAAACAGTAACTTCACAAAACAGTTTCAGACAGAGAAAAATACGCGGGGAAATAAATCTTCGAGTATGAAAGAGGGTGTGTCGGAGGGAAGCCATCTTTGTAAGGACCTTCAAGGGAAGCTACCCGCCCTATCAGAAAAAAAAAAAAAGGGTGCTAGCCCCGGGAAGAAAGGTGAAATTAGGTCTCCAAATGTTTGGCTTTAGCAAGCAGTGTGCACTCACTGTAAAAAAAAAAAAAAAAAAAGAAGAAGAATTTGATTCAGAATGTCGGGAAATGAAGTAATCCAGGATAAAGAACAAGTACGGAATGAAGCCATGCTCACCACAGAAGGCAGCCATATTTACTGCAGGAGGAAGCCATATTTACCACAGAAGCCTTATGGACAGGAATCTGGTGATCAGAGTCCAGGGACAGAGGAGGCTGGGAATTCTATCCAAAGTCATTTGCATTGCATTTCAACATCAAAAGAAAGCACTACAGGCTTCAAAGAAGCAGCAGTCTCTGGTTTAGGTTTAACTAGTGAACAGAACACAGGCAATTAGAGAGCCAAGAGATCTGGATTCGGATTGCAGAGGGTGTTAAACCAGGGGAGAGTTCTTTTCAGCTTGCTATTAGATTGAAGGGGGTGGGAAGTGAGGATATTGGAAAATGAGGTAAGTAGAAACAAAAACTGTCTTATTCTCTTTTCCTGGAATAATCTAGAGAAATTTACAGAGGTAAGTGGGGAGAGAAAAGGTAGGTGTCCTATTGCCACGAGATAAGTTTAGCTACATATTGCGATGAAATACAGCACATGAACATTTAAAACACAATTTCAAGGTGATTTCAACTAGAACTCCACTTTCTTTAAAGTGTATCTACCTTGCTACTTATTCTGATTGAAAAGTCAGTGGCCAGTGGCCCAAGGTACCGGTGATCGAAGCAATCTGAAAACTAGGATTTTAGCTGCCAAGCCCAACTCTTCACCAATTTGCAAACGTCAAAACTCTGCTTTTGTGGATCTCAAACCCTTTCCTCTTCCCTTATATCAGAAAGAAAAAAGAAAAAAAGAATTTTTTTTTTTTACAGAAACCAAGCGTTTCACGAAGCAAGACTTACCTAATGCCCCCAGCGATGCGCTCTGAGATTTCCGACTTCGCTTCCTTTCTGAAGTCCCAAGAAGAAATTGCCACTCACACCAGGAGCAGCAGGAGAAATCTAGGCGGCCTGGAGCTCCGCTACTTGGACCCCTCCCTTTTTAGAGGAACCCGCTCTGTGCTGGCCACACCTCTCCAGCAACTAACTCTGGGGTCAGAAAGCAGGAATTTTCAAGGAGAAGGGCTCTAGGTGGGAGTGGGTGTGGCGGTGGGCGTGGCCCTGGTCGTAGGCCAGCAGGTGGGCCACCAGGAGCTAGCCCGGTGTCCCAGGCCTAGGGCGGGGTCAGCATGGGAGGGCGGGGCAGAGGCGGCTCCAGCGTCAGTTGATCCAATGCCTTTCCGGAATCCGGATCGCCTACCCTCAGGACGCAGTGAATTCTCAGTACCTGTCTGTGAACCCATGACACACGTGAAACCGAATTTATGCTTTTATTACGAGATGAAAAGAGAATCAAGCAGAGAGTGCAGTTTCTGCCTACACACACACACACACACACACACACACACACACACACACACACTCTTGGCACTTTCCTCCCACCTCCACTATGGATCCTGGATCCCGGCCTCCGCCAAACCCACCGCAGTTAAACTACTTAAGCCGTCTTAACTTTTTCAGTCCTTAATGTGACTGTTGGAATCCCGCAAAGCAGCACAACTCACTTTGAGAGCATGGGTCAATGTTCGCCATTGACTTCAGTCTAGTGAAATTTAATCGTTCGTATAAATACGCCAGCACCATTAAAACAAAAACCAAATCAATATTTAAGAACCTCTTACATTTAACCTGAAGCTTTTCTGTAATTTATTTATCAGGGAGGAGTCTGTCATTCATTCTGGTTCACTTGTTTCTTTTTAAATAAAACTCACTTGTGAGGTTGAAAAATAATTTTTTTTTCTGCTGGTGAAAAGTGAAATGATTGCTGTATTGATGAAGACTCTTCCACTAAGTCCCCTAGCCATCTGAACGGAAGTCAGATAAACCTTCCTTGCTTCCTGCCTTCTCCCAGGAGCAGAACCTTTGAGATGAATTCCTGCTTTCTGTGGCCTCTCATTGTAGCTTTTTCGAAGGTGCATAGGTGAGTTCTCTGACTAAATTTGCATCAACCTGTGTGTGTGTGTGTGTGTGTGTGTGTGTGTGTGTGTTCAAAATGTTAGTAACTGAAGTTGAAGTTGAAGCCTGGGTTACATAGTAAGGCCCCTTTCAATTTTTCCCCCTCTTAGGTTATTGTTTAGGTTTCAGTAACAAAGACAACAAGGAGAAAATGGATGGGCATTCTTGGACCTAATGGTTCCTAGCCAGAGCCACACCCTTTTGTTATCAGGGTCTTAACCTCAGCTGTAAAACCCAGGACAAGCTAGATTAATGTGTAACCCTTTCCTTAGCCGAATTTTGTCTGCCTTCTAGTTTGCTTCAGGGTGAGGCTGTGGCTAGGAACAGAGATAGTACCTGTAGATAGTCCGACATTCCGGTTCATGTTCCACCTTACCCATCCATTACTTTCAACTCCATTACAATTTAGCTTCCTTCCTAAGTCCCTTCCCATACCCCAAAGTAACATTAAATGAGTGAAACTCTTCTGTTGTCTTATGAACTTTGCTTAATGGAAATTTTGTTTCTCTAAAATGAGTTAGGTAAGCAATTAAACCACAAAAGAAAAGCAGGCTGTCTTTTGAAGTTCTATGCACAAAGCGCCCCGTCGTGCATTGAAACAAGAATTTTTCCAGGTTTGGTGGGTCATGCTTATAAACCCAGCTTTCAGGTAGTTGAGACAGGAGAATAATTTTGAGTTGAGACAAAGCACAGTGAGTTTTAGGCTACCATGGGCTATAGAATGAGATGAGACCCTGTTACAAGCAAGGAAAGAAACAGCAACAACAAAACACAAAAATATTTGGATGGCTGAATTTTTAGCTATTATGATTCTTCTAACAATATAGTTGTTATTTATATATGTATGTGTATATATTCTGGGGGTTGGAGAGAAAGGTCAGTGATAAAGAATAATTGCTGATATTCTAGAGGACCTGGAACCCCATGGCAGTTCACAACCATATGAAATCCCAGTTCCAGGGGACCCAATTCTTATGGGTCTCCCCTCCCTCAACCAGGCACACGAATGGTGCACAAACATACATGCAGGCAAATCACTCATACAAATAAAATAAAATTTAAAAAGATGTTCTGACAATTTACTTTTGTTTCTAGGTAATATTTTCATTCAAAGTCTAGAAAGCAAAATATTGTCCATAGGCATAATTTAGTCTACATGGATTTGAGTTTCTCTCTGACATGTGTCCTTGTCCAGGCCCTGGGGATTTGGTTCCTGGAATTCAGGGGCCAAACTTGCAGGGCCAGAATGAGGTTTAAAGTACTAACTTGCTAACCTTCAGCAAATTTAAGGGCTTCAAAAAGAATTCAGCAATTCTCATTAACAATACTTAATACAAGCCGGGCAGTTCTGGCGTATGCCTTTAATTTCCACACTCGTGAGGCAGAGGCAGGAGCATTTCTGAGTTTAAGGCCAGCTCAGTCTACAGACTGGGTTCCATGAGAGCCAGGGATATATAGAGAAACCCTGTCTCAAGAAACCAACCAACCAGAAAACCCACCACAAACAAAACAAAACAAAAACATATTCAATAGTTTCTTTCTTTTTTAAATAAATTAAAATTGAACCACAAAAATTCCTAATAAAACATCCAAATTGTAGGTAAAAGCAAAGTTAGAGTATATGAGCCAGTCATCAAGACAAAGGAGTGTGGAAATGCACCTGTAAGATTAGCACAGTGAACAGAGGTGCTTGATGTTATGAGATCCCAAAATAGAAGAGTCAAGAATTTTGGGGAGGTTTCCCAGGAGCTGCTGTGAACTACAAGAGTCAGCTTAGAAGTCCAGAAGCTCTCTGATGCTAGACTGAAAACTACAGTTATAGAAGAGAGAGGACAGAAATAAGGAACATGGAGAAGAGGTTGAATCTCAGAGTCAGAGCCTTTAAGGTATTCTGGTCTCCATTCCAACAGTGATGGGAACAGGATATAAACGAAAATGTGGGATAACTGTGTAAGGTGGCATATGCCTGCAATTCTTTCCCACGGGAGGTAGAAGCAGGAAGGACATAAGTTCAGTGTTCAGTTTCATCCTATACAATGAGATTCTGACTCAAAGAAGTAAAAGCATAAATTGGAAAAAAGTATAGCAGGAGCAGTGAGACAGAAGAATGAATAACAACAAATATAATGACATATATGTGTGGAAATGATACAATGAAAATGTTACTTTGTATACTAAGTTAGAAAAGAAAACATATGTCATCTATAAATGCTGATTAACCTTAAACTCGTAAAACACTACTTTATTGTTAAAACTTAGCTTATCTCCAATTAGTTTATTGTTTTAGCTAGTATTAATCAAATGTATTATATGGTATTCAATCTATCAAATACCTAGAATGGTTACTGGTATTTTCATTAGAATTTCCCTGCATTTTAGAATGATGATTCTGACCTAGGAAGAAACTTCATGTCTAGATTCAAATTAGAACCCTAGTTTTATCAATGTTCTCAGATAAATTGTGGTGGTCTTATATACCATTGCCCATTAAATTATGATGTTTAACAAATCTTCTTTGTATTTTCTCATTAAAAATATGTTGCATTACTTGCTGTTATTTATAATACCTTTTTGAAGCTTGTTTGATCTTTATGGCAATCTACTGAATTCTTATTAGTATTTTATGGATGCGGAAATAGAAAGTCTTTCATGATTAAAATACTCAAAGCCACAGAAGTATTAAGGTTATGGGGCAGATTTTAGATCCCAAGTCTTGCTATCCTGACACAAACTTTAAATGTAAAGTTAATGTTTCTAAGTTCAGTCATCTGTTTAAAGAGCTTGCTGGATGCAGCTTCCATTTCCATGAAGGGAAGAGTTCCACCAGATAATAATTTATGTTTCCACTGGGAATTTGATATCTTAAAGCATAATTTCTAAGAGTGTAGTGAGGAACATTTATCTCTAGGCTTCTTTCTTTTATTTTTTAATCTAAATGGGAACTGTTTGGTATTTCATGCTGAGACAAATGAAACTTCTCGTTACATTATCATATCTTTACAAAAATTTTAATGTTCTTTAGATGAAAGCTATAAGCATAAGCATTATTATATTTCATTTTCTCCTGGGGAATTCAGCAATGGCCTTAGTACAGGGGCTAGAGGCTTTTTTTTTTTTATGTCAGATTCTCCTAGGACTCTGAAATGATCTGTTACTGTTAATTTTTGGGCATTTCATGCAATTCTTTCTCTTATGAAGTATTAATTTTTCTGAATGTCTGTGCCCCTCCAATGTTTAGGCATTGAAATATAAACCTTTGGAGGCTGGAGAGGTGGCTCATCGGTCAAGGTACTCTTGCTTTTCCAGAGGATCAGAGTTTGGTTCCCAGCATCCACTCAAATACCCTCTTCTGGTCCCCCTGGGCACCCACACATATGTGGCATACAATCACACAGACACACATACACGGAACTAAAAATCAATAAAACCAAACCTTAAAAAGAGAAAGAGAAAGAATTCCAAACCTCCACAGGATGGTAGAAAGAGGTGTGGTTTTTAGGAAGTGATTAACTCTTGAGAGCTTGATTTCAAGAATGTGAACAGTACCTTTTAAAAGAGATGTTTGAGACCAGGGTGGTGGCATGTGTAGGATGGAAGTAATGGGTGTGACCATGAACAGGTGATTAGCTCCTAAGAGTTCTGATTTCTTGAATGTGAATAGTTTTCTTAGAAAGATGCCCGAGGCCAGGGTGGTAGCACTTTCCCTGAACTGCAGAGATGGGAGGTTCAGGCCAGCTTGATTTACATGGTGAGTTTCAGGTCATCAAGGGTTGGGTGGGGTGGGGAGTAGTACATAGTGAAGCCTTTTCTCAAGGAGAAGAAGGAGGAGAGGTGCTTTAGAGAGTCAATTTGCCCTTCCGTCACTCAAGGACACGTAAGAAGCACCACCTGTAAGGAATTGGCCTGCAGTAGACTTCAAATTGGATGTTGCCTTGATTTGAGATTTCTCAGCCCGGAGTACAAACAGTAAATTTCTGTTACTTATAGATAAATCCATCAATTTTTCGGAATAGTAACCTATAAAGAGACAAATATTCAAGTGACCACCTTTTCCTAATATTCCTTGCTGCTCTGCTGAAGAACCTCCTAAAGCTGGCCTCACCTGAGGGACTTTCCTGAGCTAACTCTGACTTACTTATATCAATTCTCAGATTTCCTTCTCAGATTTTTGAATCAAGAATGGCCTTTCAATTATTATTATTATTATTTTTTAAATTTTGGCATGCTGTTGGATTTGTGCATCGGTTGAAAAGCTAATATAGGGAGTTTCCATACACACGTCAACCAGCTTCCCTTAAGCTGGTTATATATATTATATGACCAATTTCCATTTACTGTAATCAAGAACTCAACAATGGCATAATGCTACCAACCAAACTCCAGACTTCCTTGGTTTTTGGATTGCAACCGTTTTTTTCCATGAATGTACTTTTATCTGTTCCGGGATCCAATCCAGGACACCATTTTGCATTTAGGTCCAAGTTAAAACACATACAGTCTTGCCACCATCAGATCCCATTTCCAGCTCAGTGAACATAATTTATGCCTTGGAATATATTTCTTTCTGCCATAAAACTGAGCCCTACCCCACAATCCCAAGTCTGCACTTTTTTGCAAGACTCTCATTGGGATTCGAGAGCTCATAGAAAACCTTTTGGAAACTGGGCTGTGTCTACCTCCACTGAATCATCTTGACTTAACAGATTATATTTTGTATCAAATTGCCTTCAAAATGGAGTCTGTACATGCAATGTGGAAAGTGGAAAACCAGTAAGATTCACATCTCTTTAGGGGATATAATCATTGCACACCTTGCGTTTTCTGAACTTTCCAAGGTTAATCTATGTAAAATAGAGACAGTGTAGAACAATCAGGTCATTGGTTTGTATGATGTTTGGAGAACTGATGTGACATTGCCATGATGTTCGTAGTTTGTTAGTGATACTGGCTGGCCTTATCCCAGCAAGGCAAGCTCTAGGAAATAAAAGTTTTGCAACACATAGTCATATATAACCTTTATGGACATTTAGGGCAAATGCAATGACTCAGCAGGTAAGGGTACTTGGTGCCAAGCCTGAAAATCTAGTTCAGTTCCCAGAACCACATCATAGAAGAACAGTCACTCTGGCAAGTTATCTTCTGACAGCTGCGTCTGTGCCACGGCACCCACATACCCCACCAAACGCATAAATAGATAAACAAATAAGTGTCAACCTCCCATACACATTTTTTTTTTTGTCTTTTTAATTTTGGGATCTCAATCTGTTTTTCAAATTGAGGTGAAACCAATTAATGGACAGGACCAGAAGAAGTTTGAAAAGTGTGGCTCAAAGAATTCTGCTTATGTTATACGGTTAGAAATGGATCAAAATGGATAGAAGTGTCATGGGTGATCAAACAGGTTGGTTTATGATCTGTGGAAACAATGCAGCTTCTCCGGTCTCCTCATCACGCTATCCCTAAGGAAGTAAAAGAGCAAAATTGGAAATCACTGTATTATTTTTTAAAATGCCAGCTATCATTTATGCCTACATGCAGTGTCTGAGTTTTTGTTTACACAGGTCTCATATCTCTCTGGGTGACGTCAAACTTGCTATGGATCAGAGGATGACTTTGAACTTCTGATCCTTGCTGCCTCTCTTTCTGACATGCTGGAATCACAGGGTATGTGTCAATGTGCCTGATTATATATGGTGCTAGGGAACAAGGCAACCAGGAAAACCCCGTAACAACTGAGCTACATAGCTGCCCCAACTTCAAGATTTTAAATGAAGTTTATTAAATTGATGAAAAGATTGATAAAATGCAACAGAATAGAACAGGAAACTGACCCCACACATGAAGAAATTTGACTCACAACTACGGTGGCTCAAAA
The DNA here is from genome assembly GCA_026225945.1 of Cricetomys ansorgei. Classification (NCBI taxonomy): domain Eukaryota; kingdom Metazoa; phylum Chordata; class Mammalia; order Rodentia; family Nesomyidae; genus Cricetomys; species Cricetomys ansorgei. The sequence goes on along the minus strand of JAMJFZ010000107.1, from coordinate 45,451,275 downwards.
GAGTCATGGGAAATGCTGGTGTTTCCAAAATCAGTGAGAAAACACTGCCACACAAGTGAGGAAGATCTTTCTTCTAGCTCACACCATACACAAAAAGTAATTTCCAGTGAAATTTAGATATAATTGTGAATGTAAAACACACGACTTCAGGCTCTTGGCCATGTGCTTTCTGAGTCTGCTCTGTTCATGTTCTTCAGACGTGTTTTCTGGAACGTCATCTATTCCGTGAGGTGTATTCTATGCTTTTACTCCCACTTTAATCAAAAAAAAAAAAAAACCTTTCACTACAAACAAGTAGCATACCACTTTTAGAAGGAAAACAGGAGGCAGCTGAGATGACTTAGCCAGTAAAGGTTTCTGTCACCAAGCCCAAAGTCATAAGTTTGTTCCTCATGTTCCATGTGGTGGAATGAGAGAACCAACCCCCACAAGTTTTCCTGTGACTACCACATGTGAACCCTGAGATTCACGCTCTCTCTTGCCTGACTAAATACAGTTCATTAAAGAAAAAACAAGGCAGGAGGAAACCAGGAGAGTATTTTCTTATACTTGAAATAGGATATTATTATTATTATCATTAATCTTTATTATCTAAAACATTCAAGGTTTTAAAATTGTATGTACATTGATGTTTTGCCTGCATGTTTTGGATCTCCTGGAACAGGAATTACAGATAGTCGTGAGCTGCCATGTGGGTGCTGGAAATTGAACCAGGTCATTTGAAAGAATAGCCAGTGCTTTTAACTGCTGAGCTATCTCTCCAGCCCAGAACAATTTTTAAATTTAAATAAATTTTTATCATATTCTTCCCTTCCCCCAACTCCTTCCAGATCCTCTTCCCATCCCCACCCACTCAACATTAAGTTCTTTCTTAAAAAACAAACAAAATTGCAATACAACAGCAAAAAAACCCAAGACCAAGAAAACAAAATAAAACCATGCCCCCAAAGACAGAAAATCCCTACCAAACTGTAACCAAATAAAAGTACACACAAAAAACCTGTAGAGTCCATTATGCATTGGTCAACTACTCCTAAACCTGATATACCCAGTGTCACTCTATTGAAGAAAACTTGATTTCCCTCTCCCAGCAGGTATAAGTGACAGTTCAGTTGTTAACCTTTACCTCACAATCTACGTTTTCATTTGTTCATTTATATATATAATATATATATATATATACACACACACACACACACACATATATACATACATATATATATACATACATACATATATATATATTAAGATAAACAAAAACTATCACATTGGGGTTGAACAAGACAAACTAACAGAAGGAAAAGCGCTCAAGAGAAGGCATGGAGTCAGGAACCCTATAACATCACTAAACTGGAACCTATGATATATATGCAGAGGACCTGGTATAGATCCGTGCAGACCCTGTACATGCTGCTTCAGTCTCTGCATCAGTGTCTTATATGAGCTTTGTTCAATTGATTTAGAGCAGTGGTTCTAAATCTTCCTAATGCTGTGGCCCTTTAATACAGCTCTTCATGTTGTGCTGACCCTTAGTCATAAATTATTTTCGTTGCTACTTCATAACTGCAGTTTTGCCCCTTTTATGAATTGTAATGTCACTGATACGCAGTGGTCTCAGGTGACCCCTTTGAAATGGTCATTTGACCCCCAAAGAGGTCTTGACCCACAGGTTAAGAAACACTAATTTTGAGGGTCTTATTTTCTTGGTGTCCTCCTTCCCCTCTGGCTCTTATACTCTTTTTGCATGTTTTTCCCAGGGGTTCCCTGAACTCTGAGGAGAGGAACTTGACAGAAACATCCCATTTAGGTCCGATTGTTCCAAGGTCTCTCACTCTTTGCATAATGTCTGGTTGTGGGTCTCTCTATTTGTTCCCATCTTATGCAGGAGGAAGCTTCTCTCATGATAGCTGAACAAGGCACTGATCTGTGAATATAGCAGAATAGGAGTCATTAGGAGTCGTTTTATAGCTCTTTTTTTTTTTTTTGTTAGACCAGTATTATTTGGTTTTTGCCTTAGGTCCCTGGGCTATCTCATCTCAGCTTCTTGGTCACCCAAGCAATGACTGATAAGGATTCTATCTTGAGGAGTGAACTTTAAGTCAAATCAGTTATTGGTTGGTTACAAACTTCGGGTTATCATTGCCCAGCATATCTTGCAGGCAGCACATCATTGTGGGTTAAGGGTTTGTGGCTGGCTTGGTGATACATTTACATAATAGAGCATTTTACTCAGCTCTTAAAAAAATCCTGAAGTTTGCAAATGGATGGAACTAGAAAGAAAAATAATAATGATAAGGACCATATATGAAGGCAATCTAACTGAAATTGCCAAATAATGGGGGAGACAGAGCCCCACCTGGTCATCTGTTGTCATTAAAAGAAGCTTTCAGTCCCAGGCTTGGGTTACGTCTACTTGAGTTGTTGGCCAAAGGGACCACATGGAAATCCCCAGACAAGCCAGGCTGTTCCCAAGACTATATAGGCTGCTCTGTCTACAAACTGACAGTGAGGTCCCATTGCTGAAGACAACACCTATATAAAATATGGAGATGTCGAGCTGGTGCCTACATAGAGCCTTCACCCCTACGTTCCAGCATCATTGGTTCAGTAAGATACTCCGCACGCTATCAAAAGGGATAGACTTCTTAAGCAACAGCAACATTTTGAATGGAATTAAAATTATGAGCATTAAGAGTCACCACTGAGAGAATGAAAAACTAAACAAAACAAAAAAGATCTTCTAAAATGACAATTGTGTTGGGTTTCTTCCAATGTGTTTCTCTTCCGCTTAAGAAAGAACTCAAGCCCCACCCTATCTCAGAAGGCAGCGTGTAGTCAGAACTCAGCTCCCCATCTAGTTACATTTATTTATTTTTGGAGACAATCAACACCAAGTTCATTGATAGGGTTTTTGCACATGTCTTATTTTTCTTTCTGAAGTTCTTTGTCCAAATATCCACAAATTGATCGGGGGCCCACGTGTATGGGTTATCACATCATATTTTAGAGTAATAATTTAATCAGTTATTGACAATCCCACAGACGTCCATTTGCGCACTGACTGGTCTCACCTCCTCCTCTCCTGTCTTCCTAATACCCCTTTCTACCCACCCCACTTCCCTACAAATCTTTCTCACATTCACGTCTGTTTTGTTTTGTGACCCACTGAGTTTAACCATGGTTCTCTGAACCACCATGGGCTTGGACTTTCCCACCGATGCCTGATTGGCTCAGAAACTGGAAACAGTAATTCCCCATCTCTGGGGGAATAGCCAATAAATAGTTTAGTAGTAAGGGGTATAGCCTTGTGACTCCTCCTCAATCATTTCTCAGTCATTCATTAGCACCCCCCCATAGTTTATTTTAATTTTGTGTGAGACACTTTTTGCTATAATTGATATTAACAACCCTGGTGCTGAGGAGACTGTAAGTAGAAAAAGAGGACGATGCAGGATCAAATTGATATGGCCCAATTCAAAAGTGCAGTACATAAACCTAGTGTAATGGCGCATGCCTATAATTCTAGTACTGGGAGGTAGCTAAAAGAGGGTCAGACATTCAAGGCTAGCCTCAGCTATATAGCAAGTTCAAGACCAGCCTGGGCTACATGAGGCTCCATCTCACTAAAACTAAAATGAAAATTCACTACACCAAAGGTAACGGGCAAAAGGAAGTGAGTGGAGCCAGCACTGACTTTCTCCAGGAGCCGGTCAACTCTCTTCACTTTGCTGGAAGGATATTCTCAGACAAATGCAATTCAGGACTCCATATCTAGTGGCAGAGGTTTCTGGGTATGTTTGAACTCTTTTCTAAAGACTCCGGAAGTGTTTCTTTCTGTTCCAAACCATGGGTTTAGGAATGGGTCTCTGCTATGCCTTGCTGGGTGAGAATCACTTTGACTTCTAGGCTGTGACCTTGCTGAAGCTCCATTGGGTTTCACTCTGAAAGCAAAAGCTTTTACAGCAGTGTAGAATGTCATCTTCAAAGTCCAAGAGTAAATAACTTGAGGACTGGTCCCAGGCTGGACCATGCCCATGGATCTCCTATCTGAACTGTCCGGTTTTACTAGCATATTGTTCCTAATATTCAGGACAAACCTGTCCCGTCCCTAAGATTCTTGTCCAGTCTGTTTCTCTGCCTTAGGTGTGTTGTTCCTTCTGCCTGCAGTATTTCACAGTCCTGTTTGCAGACATTGGATTGTTATTTGTTTGATAATTTGAGACATTTCCGTTCCTTATTATATGTTCAGAAAGCAAATAGGCATATTATTACAACAAAATTTATTATTAAATTATATTAAAATATTTAATTAAATGTATATTTAACATCTTTTCATTGTGGTTATTTTGCTTTTAATGATATTGAATGGCTTAGACTTTCTCAAACAAAATATTCCCCAAAGAGATAATTATGTGTCTTCAATAAAAGTGACCAAGTCTGTTCTGTTTCAAAATTCAGCCCTATCTATCTGTCTGTCTATCTATCTATCTATCTATCTATCTATCTATCTATCTATCTATCTATAATAGGTCTCACTGTGCAGCCCAGGCTCTGGCTCTCTTTTTATAATCCTCCTGCCTCAGCCTCCAAAGTGCAGGCTCCTCAGTCATGTTTCCACCACATCTAGCCAACCACTCACTTTGTTGAAATAATTGAATATTATCTTTTGCCTCTACGATAATTTTGAATGAATTTAAAAAGTGTAACAAACTTTCTCCTAAAGAATAAATCCTTATAGCAGTTTTTTGGTGCGTGTCTGATTTTTTTTACATTTATGTATGTGTTTATGTATTTTAATGAAGACAGGGGAGGGGTACAGGAGGGCTACAGTGCACACATGGAGGTCAGAGGACAACTTGTGCAAGTCAGTTCTCTTCTTCCATCATGTGGTTTCTAGAGATTGAGCTTGGGCCTTTGGGCTTGGAACCAAGAGCCTTTACCCACTGACCCATCTTTCTGGCCCCTAGTTTGTCTGTCTATCTATCTATCTATCTATCTATCTATCTATCTATCTATCTATCTATTTATCTATCATCTATGTATGAATCTATGTATGTATCATGTATGTATGTATCTATCATGTATGTATGTATGTATGTATCATCTATGTATGTATGTATGTATGTATCTATCTAATCTTTCTGTTTAGTTCAAGATGTCTTCAACTCACTATCTTCCTGCCTCACCCTCCTCAGTGTTGCCAATGCCTTAGGCATTAGTGACCCTAAAATCCACGTGAGTGTTTCTTCAATAGATAGCTTTAACATGCTTACCTCAACTATTCATTCTTAGTTCATAGTCTGAATGTGTCGTTACCCACAACTGCTTCCTCATATAATTCCTTCAATATAAAAGCATAATTCTATTTCTCTTTCCCCTCTCCACTTCTCATCTTCTTCCTTCCTGTTTCCCCCTCCCTCTCCCCTTTCTTCCCCTACCCCCAAGATCTTATATAGCCCAGAATGACTTTTAACACACTACCTTGAACTCTGGATCCTCCTAGCACCAAATCTCAAATGCTGGGATTACGTGAGTAATGTGCTACCATGACTAGCTGCAATTATCTTTAAACCACTTTTTATTTTGAAAGATCTTTTGGGATTTTGAAATTGCACATAGGGATTGTACACTTGAACCTTAAACTTCCTTGCTCCATTTCCTGTCCAATTATGTCCCAATAAAGCTGCCAGCCTGTTTAAACACAGCTCAAACCCCTCTGCGTTTACATTCAAGCAGCTGAACGAAATATACATGTGTGCTAACGTTTCCTACTGAAATTACCATGGATGCTTTCTAGTGGACCATTGGTTCTATCTAGTGCTATGAGTCTCTACTAGGGTAGTGTCGCCCTCTAGAGGACATTATAATGTTTCCTGGAGATGCTTGATGTGGCGCCTTGACTAGTTCCCTCCCTAGCATGGATGGGGTGGGGGTGGGGGGTGGGGGTCTCTGAATCTGATAGGACTGAGAGCAATTTCCCCAGCCATTGTACCTTCTCGTGATTATTTCACACTGTCCCTTCCTCCTAAGGCTAGCACCTTCTTACCAGTCCTATCAACTGAGTACCATACTGCACTGAGAGGAACCTTCATGTCCTCCATCATCCACATGCATCTACGTCTGTACCTGTGCACTTGCTCTCGCTCTTGGTACCTTGAACCAGTGTGCTGTGCTTACCTCTTCTACGGCTTCCTCAGCTTGTATTCCTCAGAGTTGCTTTACTTGATTAATTGGGAACTTTGTTCAAAGATTATCCACCCCTCGATGAGGGAAAAAAAAACAGAAAAAAGAAAAGAAAGAGAAAATAAGTTAATCCCTCATTTCCCTACTTTATGCAGTAGGGATCAAATGTTGAGCTGTGCCCAGCTGGAAAGACCTCCATGTCCCAGCTTTCCAGTCCTCCACTTTCATTCCCACCCCATCATCCTAGTTTTCCCATCAGCATACAAATATCTATTAGAATACATGTACCAGCATACATGTACCTATTAGAAGTAATTCCCTTCATCTTACAGCCTCCTGCACTTAATTTTCTCCCATCTTTTACTACCATCCACTTTTTAAAAATATTTTTAATTTTTAATTTTTAAAAAATTTTAATTTAATTTTTATTTTTAATTTTTAACTCTGTGTATGAGTGTGGGTATGTTATGTGAGTACCAGTGCCTGCAGAGGCCAGAAACGTTGGAATAATTGGTGATTGTGAGCCTCCTGATGTGGATGCTAGGAACCAAACTCAGGCCAAGAGTAGCAAGCACTCTTAACCGCTGAGCCATATCTCCAATACCCTGCATCCTTACATCTTACAGAAGGATTCTCTGGTTCTAAAATGTTCTCTAAAATGAGAACTCACCAGCACCGTGACATCACTTGATAGAATTGCATCCCTTGGTTCCAACCAAGTTCCCACTGAGACAGAAACTGCCCTTTAGCAGGATCTCCAATATCAAAGTGACATTAAAACTCAAGATGCCCTAATTTGTCACGTCGACTTTCCATTCCCAAAGTTTTCTTTAATACATTTTACCAAATCCTTCCTCTTTTATTTTCCTGTGAAGCAGTTCTTTTTAACCTTACCAGTTTCCTCCATGAGGTTCAATCCAAAAGTCAGTTTCCAATTCCCATTTTGTTGGCACCTCCATCGTTTGATACAGCTGAAACCTCCATTCCCTAACCACCCTCAGCTTTGAGGTCAGTAACTCAGCAGTGTGGGTTCAGTCTCTGGGTGTCTTTCTTCCCTCCACTTACACCCTTACTGGTTTCCTCTAGTTTAAAGGCCATTCATGGGCTCTGTGGCTGTGGAGTCTCATGGTTCATAGTTCAAGGCTTAGGGCAAATATGAACTGTTCATAGAACATCTCCAGATTCCCCCAGGAGGAATTAGTGACTCTTTCTTAACAGTGTATATTTCTACCCCTTTGTACTTTACCTTCTCGATTTTTCTATTTTAATTTATGTTTCTTTTTAAGTTCCCTGAACACAAAAATCCATACCTCATTTACCGTTTTGTCCCACCTTTCAGTCACAATGCAGTTTCACACTGACAAAGGTTCAGTAAAGGCTTACCAAAGAGCATTTTCAGCCACCAAAGAGGGGCTTAAAATACTTCTTTTCCATTATTATTTATTTATTTTTGAGACAGGATCTCAGAATGTAGCCCTCACTGGGTGGGCTGAAATCCTCTATGTAGCAAAAGATGACTGTGAACTCAAAGAAATTTGCCTGCCTTGGACTCCCAACTGCATGAGGGGCCATGCCTGGGGGCAGGCTTAGCCCAGCTGGTTCATGGGTTCTGGAAACCTGTCTCCAGCAAAGCTGTCATGTAGCGAATCTCCTTTAGGCCATGCTGTAAAGAGCTTGAGGTGTGGATGAGAGAAGAGATGATTGCATACCTAATTGGGTTTGCGAAGTGTTACACAGTGAAAGCCACAGAATACCCAACAGAGTGAACTCGAAGCAGGAGGTATAGAGTGAAGGGTGACTGCTGTGTTAACAGTTTGTTCTCATACCGGCCAGGCTGACTTCCTCTCCTCCTCTGCTTCTGGGCTATGATGGGATCATCACACAGAGGTCTTACCTGTTCATCCTTTCTGAAATTTATTTTCCAGTCATCCATTATTCGTTATCATGTTGCTTTGTTTCCATCATTTAGAAATTGTTTTACAGTTGTCTAAAATGATTTACTTCAGTGTTTCTACTGGTCATCTCTCTCACTCCATTTTTCATAAAAGTGCCTGGCACAAAGTTTATGCTCAGTAAATATTTGTTGAATGAAAAAATAAACAAGTAAAAATAGCCCAAGAACACAAAGGACCCTGAACTTTTACAGAGAGTTAAGTTTAATATGTTATATTAATTGAGGTGGGAGATGGCTCAGTTGGTTAAGGCACTTGCCACTGAGCCTGATGCCCTGAATCTCACCTTTGGAACCCACATGGTGAAGGGAAAAGACAGATTCCCACACATTGTTCTGGAATCCACACATAGGCCATGGGACACTCAATGCTCCCTGTAGTAAAAACAACAAACAAATAAAATGAATGTAATAAAAATTAAAAAATACAAAATTTATATTAAAACTTGTATTGGGCATGGCAGCACATGCCTGCAATTTCAGCACTCAGGAGGAGAGGCAGAGATAGACCTGCAATCTTGAGGCTAGCCTGGGCTACATAGTGAGTTGCAGCCCTACAGAGGCTACATGTTGAAACTCTGCTTCAAACAAACAAAAAACAAAACCATGCAAATAATCCCCCAAACCCAAACCAAAACCCAAGCTTGGGAATGAGGAGATACTGAGAAGGATGCTGACTACTTTGATGGGCTATCGACAGTCAATGAGAATTGGTAAGAGGCCTTTCAGATCTTGAAGTGACAAATGATGTAATACTACCTGTCAAGCTAAGATGGAAATATTTTACTATGGGCTTTTGTACCTTGCATTCAATAAATATTCTCTAATGGGCTCGTTTGACAGTTTATTTGACATAAATGATGTGTAAGTAACCAGTATAATTTAACCACCATTTGTATGGAGCTCCAAAAGAGGATGAAGAATTATACACAGTATTTTAAACCAACATGTGACTCGGGTCAGCAGCTTTGGCACCACCTGGGAACTTGTCAGGGGTAAGGATTTCATACTGCTCCCCAGACCCACTGTGGTAGAACCTAAATTTTAGTAAAACATCCAGACATTTATACATACATTTAAGTCTTGGGAGCAGAGTCATAGATCCATGTCTAGGAGTGCACGAACTGGATCGAAGGAGCAAATAAGTAAGGGCCAATTCTATAATAGCAGGGGATAGCAAGGGTGAACAGAAGGCAAAGACTGAAGCTGACTTCTTTCTGCCTGCTGGTTCAGTGCCCAAGGGCTGCAGTTTATAGCTATGAGCTACCAAGCTTGACTTGAAATATACTTTTTCTTGTTGAATCTTAATTCAGTGTTTAATGGTATTGTATGAGTTTTCTTCCTTTTTTAAAAAATGTGTGTGTGTATGTGTGTGTGTTTGTGCACACGTCTGTACTGTTGGGTAAGTGGGTGAGAAGGGGAGAGATTAATTTAAAATTGAAAGTATCTTCCCCAACTGCTCTATTTTCAAAAAGTTTTGTTTTCTTTTTTTTCTCACGCACATGCGCACAAGCCAACTGCATGTATGAGCAGAGGTGCCTTTAGAGTAGAGAAGGAAGTGTTGGATCATCTGTTGCTGGAGTAGGTAGTTGTGAGCCATCAGATGTAGGTGCCGGAAATTGAACACAGGCCTCTGCAAAAGCAGAGCTATCCCTTGAGCTCCTCCATGTTATTTTTGAGACAGGGTTTCCCATGGAGGTCCACTGTGGCTACACTGGTTGGACGGTGATTACCCAGATTCTGCCTGTCCCAGTCTCTCCAGTTCCAGGGTTACAGACTCCCTCTGCCTTCTATTCCTTTCTTACACAGATGCGGAGGATCCTGTGCTTGGGAAGCTGGCACAGAGCTAGCTCCTCAGCTAGCTCAAGAATTTTTCAAGAATTTTCTCACTTTATGCAGAGAGGGAATCAGAAAGTAAGAGATTTGTGTGTGTGTGTGTGTGTGTGTGTGTGTGTGTGTGTGCGCGCGCGCGCGCGCGAATGGCCAGTTTTTATTACAAAGGAGACAGAAAGTGTTGGGAAAAGTTTGTCTGAATAGAGACTGTATGGAGTGAAGACTGCTGAAGTAGTGGCAGATTCTCTTGTGTTTATTTATAAGAAGGGATTTGCCTTCCCCTTATGGAGAACATACATTATTTTATAGATGCTACTCGGGAGCAAAGGAAAGAACCGAGATTGTGTTGAAGTAGACCTTCAGAGTGGGCAGGGGACTCATCTTTTGAGATAAAAGTCCAAGATGAAATAGATCATGCTTATTTGCTCAGTTCTGAGGAGTTAAGGTGATTTACTAATGCACTATATTGCCCTGACATCTTTATGAAGTCACTTTAAGTGTTCCTATATTTTTAATTAGAAGTCATTTAGCCATTCTCTTCCCCTTGATGGCAACGGACTCAAATGGCTATAGAATAAAAAAATGAATAATGTGCAGTGCCTTCCCCTTTAAACATCTCAGACTGACCGAGGAGAAATAGTCACTCTCTGAATGTTGAAAGTTTTTTTTTCAAGCACAGGTTGAGTAGATGAAGTTTTACATTACACCCTCCAGTTCCTCCAGTTTTAATAGTTTGCGAGACATGAGTTCCAACACAGTGTTTCGTATTTAGAAAAACATCCCTGTCGGCCAGCCTATTCCATGAATCTTCATGGCTTTGAATGAGAAGGTGGAAAATGGCAAGCGAGGACTGAACTTCAAGGGCGTGTTTCTGTTTGGAATCTTTCACTGGAATCCACTGCTGTCTAATCCTAATGCATCCTGGCCTGGGGTGGAGGAGGCTGGGAAAGAGCAGAAGAAATTTTGCAGGTGTAACCATTACAGCCTACAATCTCACACAACTGTACCTCTGACTTTTCTATACATCATCAAGTGGAGGGCAGATGACAACCTGTAGGAGTTGGTTCTCTCCATCAGGTGGATCCTGGGGATCAAATCCGGGTCATCAGGTTTAGCAGCAAGCACTTCTACTCGATGAGCCTTTTCACTGGCCCTGTTTCTACATTGATGAATATGTCATAGATGTACTCCTTCCTTTGGCAAAAGATGGGACATAGGAAACGAATGATTTTAGCCTGTACTTCACATTTGTACCACTTGCTTCATTTCCAAAGCCAAGTCTGAGCCTATATGTGCTCAGTTAAGATAATGTCAGCTATACATGCTTCATTTATTGTGATTCTGAGCACCCATACAGTTTTGAATGACACTTTCAAGAATTACATTATAGCTGGGTAACATGGTGGTACATACCTGTAACCCAACAGTTGGTAGCAGAGGCAGTAGGATCAGGAGTTCAAGGTCAGTCTCTGTTGTATAGTGAGCAACTAATTTCCTTTTCTTCTCCCTCCCTCTCTCTCTCTCTCTCTCTCTCTGCTTTGTTTCTGATGCCTTAAAAATTACTATGTATTTATTTTCTAACAGGGTACCATTAGTGCATGGTACACAGGAAAAAGAAATGGAAAAAACTATAAAACAAAGTCTTTTTTCTATTCTTGATCTTGAACGATGGAGCTGTCTTCTCAGGGACAACCAGTGTTGACATGTTGAGATTCTGCAGCTTTGAAGCCCTCACTGTCTAGGTATTTCTTGCTCCCAGTTCCAAGACATTAAATTATCCCTAAAAGCAACACATTTTATACATGGTTTTCTACCATCTATCTATCATCTCTATCCCTATCTATCTATCTATCTATCTATCTATCTATCTATCTATCTATCTATCATCTATCTACCTATCATCTATCTATCTATCTATCTATCTACCTATTTTTGTTTTTTGAGACATGATTTCTCTGTGTATCTCCAGCTGTCCTGAAACTCGCTCTGTAGACCAGGCTAGCCTCCAACAGAGACCCACCTGCCTCTGCCTCCTGAATGCTGGGATTAAAGGTGTGCACCACTACCACCTGGCTCAGCAGTAGTTTGTTTCACTCAGAGAATTCTTTACTGCTGCCTAGCATTCCTCAGTAAAAACCTGGGAGATGATTCTTGAAGTTTGGCTTTTTAGGGATACAAGAAATTACCAAGATCCTTGAATGTACAGGTCACTCCATGTGAATCTATGCTATTACCATTGACACAGCAAATGCTCATTCACAATGTTCTCCTCCTTCTTGTGGAGCTACACATTCTGAAATGGGAGACGCCCCCTACAGGATATCACTGAAAAGATAGTAGCTTCAAATCACCGCTCTCATTCGTCACAATGACATTTAAAGATTGTTTCTGATTTCAATTAGGTTAGACATACATAGGGATATGACTTTGTAAAGCCTTATGGCAAAGACGATGTAAGCCAGCACGTTTTATATCAAAATTAACACTGAAATATTTTGTTTCAATAAAAATTCATATAGAGTTAAAAACTTTTTAAAATTTAATTTTATTTAGTGTGTGTGTGTGTGTGTGTGTGTGTGTGTGTGTGTGTGTGTCTGTGTGTGTGTGTGTGTCTGTGTGTCTTTGTGTACCTCTGGGCCACATCATGTTTGTGGAGGTCAGAGGACAATCTCAGGAATCAGTTCTCTTTGTTTACCATGTGGGTTCCAGGGATGAAATTCAGGTCCGTAAACTTGACAGCAAATGTCCATACCAGCTGACTCATCTTACTTATCTTCATGTGGACTTTTAAAGATTAATCTGAAACCTTCAAAGAAAACTTCTGTCTGGACCACTAGAGGAAATCCTTGGAAAAGTTTGGCAAGCATTATAAATAGACAAATCTCTGTGGAACTAAACTTAGCCTATGCAAAACGAGGAGCAAAGAGTAGGAGGTAAAATTGGCGTGTGGGAGATGAACAGCCCTTCAAAGCCTCAGTCAAATGAATTCAATTTAATGATGTAGCTGTGCGTGATTTAAATGAGAAAACACAGATGAACCCGACCACAGCAAAGAATGTATGTTTTTTAAACGGATTTTTTATTCATATTTGATGCAACGAGACTATTTGTCTTGCACTTCTAAAATTAAGACGATTTAAATTTTTCTGTCAAACAAATGTTGACTTAAAAATCATTATTACCATTCTGAAAAACAACATTTTAATAAAGGTTTAAAAAAGGTTAGACCTATTATCTACCGATAATGTTCTTCACTTTTAGAAAAACAGTGATAGAGAAGACCAAGAAAGGACAGGAAAAATATGTAAAGGAAGTTAGTTTTACTTTTTTCTTTTCCAGTGTTAGTATTTAAATCCTTTGATTTTAGTTTTTTTTTTAATGGGATCCTGAATTTATTCAACTGCTTTGAACTCATACTTCACTGCAAAATTTTACCAGAAGATTTAATCTTATTAATTTGAATGAAAATATTTTAGCATGGTTTTAGTATATTAATTTTCATATGGCCAATTTATAACATAATTTGTGATTGGTACAGAATATGATATGTGTGTTTACATATTACATATGATTTTACTCATTAGAAGTGGTCAATTACAATTTGAACAGCTAGAGGTGGACACATCAAATTCCAAATATCCAAGTCTAACCCACAAAAATTGTGAGTTAATGAAAAATTGCCTCTGTTAGATTGGCCTTTGGTCATGTCTGTGGGATATTTTCTTGCTCAATGATTGATGTGAGAGAGCATTGTTCACATTGAATGGTGTCACCCCTGCCAGACATTCCTGGGTTGTATAAGAAAGCAGGCTGAGAAAGCCATGGGGAGAAAGCCAAAAGCAACATTCCTCCATGGTTGCTTTCTCTGTCTCTGCTTGAGTCCTGCCATGACATCTCTCAATGATGGACTGTGATTGGGATGTGTAGACAAATAAGCCCTTCACAAATAAACCCTTCCCTCCCTGAAGGTGCTTTTGGTTATGGTGTTTATTACAGCAGCATAAATCAAATTAGGATATGTAGTCAAGAAAGATTTCTCAAGCTCTACTGTCTTTGAGTAAAAGGAGCAAGAATTTCCTAGGAGCTATATACTAACCATGACACAATATAATCTTAAATCTAGGGATCTCTTTGATCCTATGATGCCATTCTCATTGATAACATCTAGGAAAATAGATATAATCATAAAACTTGTTTCCCTACTAACAAAATATGATTACACATGTTTGGAATGACTCTTCTGCATGAAGTATATATTCAAACTTCTAAGGACAGAGAGTGGCAAAAATGTTATTTGGCTCTTTTTCTGCTTTCTTGATATTAGATATTTGTAGGATTGTTGGACTCAAGTCTAAGACTTTCTTTCCTTCTAATATTTGACTTGAAAATAAAGCAATGGGTCATTATCAAGAGAACAAACTGGATTCTGTGGATATTCATTATCAAATGCTACTGTATAGAGGTCAGCATGTTACATCATGTTGAACATTTAAGTTTAAAAATACCACAAAGCTGGGTCTGATGAGGCAGGCATGCCTTGTCTGTAATCTCAGCTACTTAGGAGGTCGAGGACTGATGGGAGTTCAAGTCTTCCCTAGGCTCCTCTGTCTCAAAAGAAAAAGCTAAAAAAGAAAAGAAAAGAAAAAAGAAATGGAGATATAGCTCAGTGTAAGAACATTCGGCTAGAGGCTGGAGAGATGGCCCAGCACTTAAGAGCACTGGCTGCTCCTCTAAAGGGCCTGGCATTCAATTCCTAGCACCCACATGGAAGCTCACAACTGTCTGTAACTCCAATTCCAGGTGATCCATGGCACCAGGCATGCGTGTGGTGCACATATATGTTCATGTAGGCAAAAGTACCCACACACATAAAAAAATAAATAAATAAGTAAAGGATACTTGACTAGCATGAGTGACATACTAGATTTAATTGAAAACTAAATAAATAAACAAAGGACAAAACCAACTGGATAATATCTACTAGCTTAGTTTGGTGAGTGCTCCACGTATGTATTTTAATGTTGACTGGAGCCTTCTGTATCGAGCAGTCAGGTCAAATAGGTCCACACTGCTTTTCAAGTCTGAATTCTTATTAATTCTCTGTGTGGTTTACTAATTATTGAGGGGAATGTTAAAGTCTACACTTAGAACCATCTATTTGCTTCCTTCTTTCATCTTATCAGCTTTTGATTTATATTCTGTAGCTCAGTGATTAGTTAACACAGATTTAAGGTCGTTACCTTGTCGTGATGAATTAATTTTTAAGATATTACATAATCTGCTTTTATCCTGGCAACATTACCTGCTCTAAAGCCTGCTTTATCCATGCTCACACAGCTTCTTCAGCTTGCTGTGCTTAAGACATACATGGAACATGCAAGTTTTTCTTTTGTAAGACCCTAAAAACAGATTCTCTGTCAGTAGTGAACTTCGCTACTAAGAAGTATGTCGAATAACAGTGAGGAGTTTCCATCTCAGGTACCTTACTGTCCCCTGATTCCAGGTCGTCTAATACTTACGTCATCAATATTTACTATTTATATTTAGCAAATGGATGTCCAAATCCATTTTCCAAGTTAAGAAAAAATAGATTTATTTATTTTACTTTTGGGGTTTGAATGTTTGCCTACATGTTAGTTGCTTTTCTAATGTGGCGATAAAGCACTAAGACCAAGGTAACTTACAGAAAAAAAGGTGGACTGGCTACTCTTATGTCAGTTAGTGAAAGCTAGAGTCATTTTGAAAGAGAAAACCTCAATGGAGAAAATGTTCCCACTAGGTTGGCCTGGAGGCAAGCTTGTGGTTAATTTTTAAAATTGGTAATTGATATGGGAGAGCCCAGACCATTGTGTGTGGTCCCATCACTGGCCAGGTGATTGTGGGGGATGTAAGAAAGCAGGCTGAAGGAGTCATAAGAACAAGCTAGTAAGTAGCACCCTCCATGGCCTCTGCTTCAGTTCCTTAGGCTCCTGCTTGCTTCAGTTCCTGCCCTTACTTCCCTAAGCAATGGAATGTTACCTGAGAGTTGAAAGGTAAAATAAATCTCTTCCTTCTCAAGTTGTTTATGATCACAGTGTTTTATCACAGCAATAGAAACTCTGACTAAGACAGAAGTGTTTATCTGGGCTTGTGGTTCCAGAGGGGTAAGGGATCATAATGGCGGGGAATCCTAACAGTAGACAGTTGGCATGGTGACAGGCACAGAAAGCAAGCCCAGGGCTCAATCTTGAAATGCAAGCATAAAGTAGGGCACACTGGGAAGGTTATGCAGCTTTTGAAAGCTCAAAGCCATTTGTCTATGAATGAGGCCTTGTGACCTTTTTCTACTATGTTAACATGTCTACTGGTGCTGTCATTGTTCTATGTCTCATCTATGTTGATGAGGCTTCAGGGCATCTACAAGCAACTAAAGAATGTTGTGGGGAACCATAGTCCAGGAAAGAACCCCCCAATTCATTATCTTATACCAAGTGGTCAGCCCTGAAATATTATACATACAAGTAATGGTACAGTTTGTATTTATACAAATATATATACACATATATGTATGTATACATATATGTACACATACATACATACATACATATATGAACAGATAAAGAAAAAACATTTGGGAGAGTAAGGAGGGTATCTGGGGAATACTGGAGAGAGGAAAGGAAATGGGCTAAATGATGTGATTATAATTTCAACACACACACACACACACATGTTGTGGAAGTTTATTTTTAGTTGTGTTTAAAATAATTGCTTTTGTGGATTGTTGGGAAAAGGGATGCATAGGCCTTAATGTTTTGTATTGTCTGCAGGTGTTGGATTTCTGTGGGGGAGGAATGTTTGAGCTAATGATCTACACCTGAGGAGTTCTGAATCAATAAAACACCTGAGCTCAGATTCTCAAGATTCTACTATCGATTGATAATGATGCTAGCCAGGATGGTGGTTCCCTCTGCTGAGGTCTGGCAGGGTTTGCAATTACAAAATATGCCTCTTTGTCCCTCTTGGTAAGCCACAGCAGCAAACTACTATACACATACACACACACACACACACACACACACACACACACACACACACATGAAAACACACATACACACACACGAAAACACACATATATTTGAATGTCAAAGCCTCAATGACATATTTCTTCCAGTAAGGCCATATCTCTTAAACCTACCCACACAGTACTACAAACTGGAGACCAAGAATTCAAATGCTTGAGACATGGGAACATCTCATTCAAATAACCACAGTCTGCATGAATGTATGTGTTCCACGTACATACCTGATGCCTGTGGGGGTCAGAAGAGGGTGTCAGATCCCCTGGAACTGAAGTTATGAATAGTTATGAGCCGCCATGTGGGTATTGGGAACTGAACCCAGGTCCTCTGCAAGAGCAGTGTGTGCAGCCATTTTTTAAAATTACATTTATTTATTTGTTGAGTGTTCAGGCATGTGCATGCCGTGTCATGTGTGTGGAGGTCAGAGCACAACTTGCAGGAGTCAGTTCTCTCCTTCTATATGGATCCTAGTGACAAGTGCCTCTACTTGTTGCGCTGTCTCTAAGGTCTGGTTTTGTTTTTGGTTATAGGGCCTTTCTCATATCCCAGGCTGATCTGGAATTTGTGGGCAGTCTTCCTGCGTCAGCCTCTCAAGTGCTGAATTGTTCGCAATGAGTCACCACACCTGGCAACCAGAATCTATTTCTGATGTCTCTTTATAAGTCTGACTTTGAACTTCTTTTTCTCTAAGTACAATGACTATGAATATTAAAACTCTATGAAAACTATACTCCTAAAGCTGCTCATGGTGGTACATGTCTATTCTCTCACCACCAGAGAAGGAGGGAGGGGTTTCAGGAGTTTAAGGTCATCCTTCAATAAACAGCATTTGAGGCTAGCCTGTGCTACATGGCCATATCTCAAAAGCAAACATGCAAAAAATACGTATTTCAAAATAAATAATACACCTTTAAATATTTTTTAGAAGAATCTCATTTTAAAAGTCAGCCATTATACAAAAAGTATTGTTTTTTAACACAAACATACAAAATCTAATATTGATCCTCTTTGTTAAAACAATAGCATGGCCTTTGGTATTCTTTTATATGTTCAATAAAATACTTGTTCTGCTTAATGAAATATTGTGTCACAATTTGTTCAGGAATAATGGGACAATAAAAGGAAGGTTGATGCATAGGGACTCTGTCAAAACAATTTGCTGCTTTTTTTTATTTTTAAGTTTCAAACAGGTTTAGAGGGCTATAAAAAAAAAATCTGAAATCATAAAGCTGTTCCCACAAAGCACCTGGGATCAAATTCTCCTCCTTTCTATGCTATGAAAGTTATTAGAGGAAAAAAAAGTAATGCTAATTTTTGGGAAACATTTTATTTTTGAAATAATTGGTATCCCCTTGTTAAAGAAGCTACGGTTCCTCATATTTCTTATGAAAGTAGCATTTTCATTTTATTTTACATGTCAAAGTAAAACAAATAAATAATTATTGCCTTTTCATCCAAATCCTCAAAGAAATTACTGTCATTCTCCCCTTGGCAAAGCTAGATGTCTAAATAAACAGCTGTTGATTTACTTCTTCTTCTCCTAGGAGTTTCGATCACAGTACTTGCCTTTTAAAATTTATTAGTAGAGGCAACCCGAGGAGATAAAAGACCACAAAATGTGCAAGCATGCTGTAACAAGAGCATTTAAAATGAGATTCTTAAAATGATGAGGATTTCAGAAAGAGAAAAAGATGCATGTGTTTGATCTCTTTATTTCAAGCAGAAACAGACTAGGAAACAACCAAACAAGGAAGGGGGGAAAAAAGTCCCCGCTGCTTCGTTTCATGGGTTCCTTGTGAGCCCCTCTCTGAGATGAGAAGGATCATCGGGGAAAGCTGACCTCCCAGGTCACTAGAGGGCAAAGATCAGCTACTGAAGACTAGATACTGAGAGTGGACTAAAGGTCCATATGGCCAGTCAGGCTTTGTAGGACCAGTCTGTCACAGGTGTGTTGGGGATGGGCAAAGAACAGGAGAGAATGGAGAGCTAGCTGGATAAGAAGTGGTCATCTTAAGTGTTCATAGAAGAATAAGACAAGGAGAATGTGATAGCTAGAAGGGCAAAGCTTTACCTCATTATAAAGGATGAGCACACTGTCCATGAAGTGAGAGGAGAGACGGGCAGGCACTCGAAGACAGCACCGTACATTCCATCACAGTATTAGCTGAGGAAAGAAATGGAAAACACCAAGTACTCGAGAGCCACAAGGGGATTTTACATTGATTCTGAGCATCACCTGCAAGGGATTGGGCATAAAGTGTTGGAACACTAATGTCCCAAGTCACTGATACCATGAAGAGCGCTCGTGGTGTTGTACATGATGTGTGGCAATGCTACACCAAAAAAGTGTTCCATTTTCAGCTCTAATTAACAGCAGAAAGTCACAAGGAATTGTGAAGACCCATCCAGCTCACTGCTCACTTCCAGTGATGCCCTTTTCTCTGGAAGGATGCAGAAAATCAGCATTCCTTTTGACAAATCAGAAAACTGCAAAATGTAACCAATGAAAGACATAATACTGATAGATTGGCGAAAATATTTCCAGAGAAGCTAGTGGATCAGACTCTATACAGAAAGCTCCTGTTTTGGATAATATTATGGGGACAGAATAAACAAAGGCTGCAATGTATTTCTTCAAGTTTGTTGCCTAATTTGTTTCCTCTCTCCAGTGGTACACTCAGATTTTTGCCCTCTAATGTCAAACCGGCTTAATCAGTGTGATGGTTATTCTTAGTTGTCAACTTGACTACACCTGGAATCAACTACAATCCAAAAATAGAGGGTATACCTGTGAGAGATTTTTTTTTTTTGGCTTAATTTGAAATGGGTGAATCTACTTCTAGTCCTGACCTATGAAGTAGAGAGACACACACCTTTGATCCAGATCTTGTGACAGGAAGACACGCTTTTCATCTGAGCAATCCTTTTTGATGTAAGTCCACATAAGGACATAGGAAGCTTTTGCTCTTTGCCTGCTTGCCTTTGCCTAGCCCATTTCCTTCACTGGCATTAAGGCCTATTCTCCAGAATGTCATGAAGACTAGATGAGACACTCAACCTTGTGGAATGAGCAACTACTGGATTCTTGAACTTTCTGTTCACAGCTAGCCACTATTGGATTAGCTAGACTGCAGTCTGTAAATCATTCCAATAAATTTATATTTATTATTTATTATATACATAATAAATATTTATATATGTGTGTGTGTATATATATATACATGAATATATATATATATATATATATATATATATATATATATATTCATTCTATAAGTTCTGTTACCCTAGAGAAACCTAACTAATACATTCAGCAATAATACTATAGTCCACTTACCACAGAAACTGACCTAAGAGTGGGTGGACCAGTAGCACCAATCAGGACTTTTCAGGACAATTGGAGACTGGAAATAAATCACTTTCCCCAATTTTTAACTGGGAGAGTATATACTAAGGGCCATTGGTACCATCTTTCTTGCCATTGAACAAAAGTCACTCTATAGTGTAAGGTCAAGAGGACACATAAAAGATATATGAAAGATTTCTAATTGTATTGAACTGTCCCTTACAAGGATCTATTTTTCATCCGGTTTTATTTGCTTCTTTTATGAGCTTCTTCTGGTTTTATGATAAGACAATATACATGATGATTTATATAATTATAACCATAAAATGCATTTGAAACATCCCATCCCATCATTGAAATGACAAGTGAATATTATTTTAATTTTATGAAGATTATAGTTGTCATAACATCCAAAACAAGATTATCATTTAAAATTCTGATTCATTTCGTACTTAAGTGAGAATAATCCCATTTTAGGAAAAATTAATCCAGCGCATAATTTGAAAGGCAGATTTTGATGGCTTTCAATATTTTACTGTTGTGTCATAGTAATGATACACACACCTGCATAATGGAGCCCTTATCTCAAATATGAAAAGAATCTCTTTTTCAGGCTATTTGATATTGCTTCCTTCCAAAGTGAACCTCTCCTTTACCAGTCTTCTACCAGATGGTCATCTGGAATCTCTGCTTGAAAACTGGCATTGGCAGAGATGGCAATATCTTACAGAATGCCTTGTCTGCTGTTCAAGGATTTTATTTGTCTTTTTTACATTGTGGGTGTTTAGCACATTAAAGTCTGGTCTCTATTATGCTAGCCAGCTACCATCAGGTTGTAGTACTCTCTGAAGGACCAGGGAATAAACAGGTCCATTTCCAACAAGGAAGGAAAAGAGAAGGGAAAACTTTAATAGGTTAAAAAGTCTGACTGCTTCCTGAAGAGGCTTCATAAATCATCACAATGTTGTTCTCTGAGCAAGTAGAACACTGGGTGACTGCTAGTTTTAGAAGGATGAGGAGGAGAAGCTGTAGAAGAGAAATTGGGCCAGTGCCATTTGTTTTTAGTTGCAATTGCTCTTGTGTATGAGCACGCAAGTTATAACAACTATGTCTAATTGTTGTCATTATGTAGAGGATCGCCATTCTAATCAGTTGGCATCCACCCCACTGTGGACTAAGATGGCCTTCGTTCTTTCTTTGTGTTAGTTAGAAGGATGTAGCTAGAAGATATGGCGAAAGAGAGGCAGGAAAGCAAAACTGCTGAGGAATTGAAAACTAGATGTATGTGGTTTGTTTCTTAAATAAATACATTTAAGCAAACTTAAAATTCATGGGCCATAGCAGGACAACGAATGTTTCTTTCTGGAGCACGGAGTCCCTGACATTCTGTCTTCTGTTTTGCTTTGAAAAAGGATCAACCCCTGCTCTCTTTCCATTCTCTCTCTCTCTCTCTCTCTCTCTCTCTCTCTCTGTGTGTGTGTGTGTGTGTGTGTGTGTGTGTGTGTGTGTGTGTGCGTGTCTAAATCCTTGATAAAATATGCTCACAAGAAAACAGTAGTGTTTCACATATGAGAAAGAGATTGGTGATGTTTTGGGTTCTAAACTAAAATTTCAGACAAAAGTTTTCTTGGTACAGTTTTATATATACCATCCAGTCAATAAGACTGAGGTATTGTCATCATCTCAGTCCCAGCCACTTGCTAGTAGTAGTATGTTCCAGATATGAATAGTGTGTGAGTTATGAATAAACAGACCCACATGAATGTGGGAAGGTCATACAATTTTCATAGGAATAAGGGACCTTAGGAACCCACTACAGAAATTAGTATGCTTAATATGTTACAAGTACTTTAACATTTATTCCAGAGAAATGGGAAAAACTCACTGAGTAAATACTGTGAAACTATCCAGAAACTCTACCATAACATAAACAGAATATTTGTGTATTTTTCTGAAAAATCTATTTGCTTAGATTTCTTTTCCTCTTGAAATAAATCACAAATATTCAAACCCATTGAATGAAGACTGAGAAATTAACCACACTGATGTCTCCTTTAACTGTCAAGCCATTCCTTCACATGGAAGGACATCCTCTGCCTCTTCAGATGACACAGGCTTGTGTTTACAAAGGGAAACACCCTTTTCCCTTAGTAATTTCTCAGAATTTGTAACTGATTCCTGTTCTTTCAGGATTGATTCTTCTTACCCAAACTTCTGCATATTTCTCTGTCATCACGGATCATCCAGACATGTAGTCACACTTTTGTCTATTGTTCTTAAAGTTATCAGTTGAGAGATCATTTAAAAGGAACATTGTATTTATTAGACTTGCTCTGTTTCTGAATTGTGACACTAAATAGCATCTAATGAATAACTTGAGTGAGTATATATCCCTTCAAAAATTCTAGGAAATTGCATTATTTAATTCAAGTCCCACTTATTCTGGTTCTTTACCTAAAATATCATATTGGTGATAAGGAACTTAGCTATTAAAAATGGAACTTGTATTTGCAACCCATGATCCTTTAGGTATCACTGCTTTTCAACATTTTTCTCCCTTTATTCAAGTTATGTGTAGAGCTTTTACCCCAGCTATTCATGTTTATGAGTCTTCTTACAAAGAATAAATGGTTTTGTTTCTCAATGCTGGAAAATTAATATAAATAGTCATATGGAAATAGTAGCTTCATTTCAATTCCAAGAAAAAAATCTCACACTTATTTTTGCCCTATATTTTTATTGCCTAGACTAAACTGTGTAATTCACAGCAAAATGTGGAACAAACTATCACTTAAGAAAATGAATGAGCAAAGCACTGTCTATGTTGGCTAATTTTAGGGCTCATCTTCAGGAAGTATGGATAATGTGAAGAGATATATCATACACATCACTTTTCTCTCTTCATTCTTCACTAATTTGAGCTAGGGAAGAAGTAATAATCCAGAGAATAAAATATTTTAAAAGAGATATAATGACTATCTTACTCCATTCAGCCTATTTATTGTTTCTGATATAATTTAAGAGGGGTCAAATGTTTTAAATTTTTATATATTTATTACTATTGTGCATATGTCCCCTGTCCCCTCCAACACGTGTATGTGTGTGTATGTGTGTGTGCATGTGTGTGCATGTTGTATGTGGGTATGCATACCATGGTGTGGTGTGAGTGTGAAGAGATCAAAGGACAACTTTGTGGAGTTGGTGATCTCCTTCCACCTGTGTGTGGGTTCTGAGAATTTAAATTATGCTGCTAAGTTTGCATAGCAAGTACCTTTATCTACTGAGCCAATATTATCAATCATTTTTTTTAAAGCTCCAGGATTCCACCAAAATACCTGTATTTTAGATGTTTTTCCACACATTTCTCATACTGCTGGCTTTGTGGTGTGTGTGTGTGTGTGTGTGTGTGTACATATGTACTTCTAGCTTTAGAGGTAGATTTCTAATCTAAATTTGTAGTTGTATATGGATAGTAAATTATTAAAATTATGCTTTTCTCTTTTTTATATTGCTTATATTACTTTTATGATAGGTTTATGGTTCATTTTGACTGACCAATCATCAATCACTCACATACAAAACTGTGGGACTGTGAATTTATTATGCAGATCTAATGGTGATTCATAATCAGCTAACTTTCAGAGAGATCGGCCTATGTACGATATGTTTGTTGGGGTACCCTACATGAGAAGGACCGAGTTAAGAGAGGACCAACGGCTTTCCTGAGAAGATGTAAATTTTGCCTATGGTAATAATTTTACTTCAGCCCTAAGAGTCCCTTATTTTTCATTTCAGGGCCTCTGCCTTATGAATTTCAAAGATGCTTTGTAAGACTGTGTAACTGTATAAGTCAATTCCTTGCAATAAAACTTTGTATGTAAACATTTAAACACACACACACACACACACACACACACACGTGCACACACGCGCACGCACGCACATGTACACACATTCTGCTATTAAAAGTTAGTAGAACTTGCCTTAAAAATGCTTTGGATTTTGCAAATCGTATTTCTGGTAGTTTCACAACCTGAATATATTAAAATTCCTCCTAAAAATCAACATCAAGAAAATTCAATAGCTTAACTTAAAAAAAATGGTCAAAGATCTTGAGTAGACATATCTCTAAAGAAGAAGCACAAAGAACCATTGAACACATAAGTATTGATCAGCCTTACTAGTCACCGGGGAAATGTAAATTGAAAGCACAAGAACAAGGAATCCCCTGGGTCTGAATGGAGCTTACAGTATGATCAAGCAAAGGGGTCAATACTTTGATTTCATTTTGTGGACTCTCTACTTGGTGATATCTCTTGTTCTTTCCCACTGTTCCCTATCTTTGAACTCTCTATGTATAATATTAGATCATAACCCTGGACATTTTCATTCTTACTTGTTCCTCTCTCTCTTTCTCAAATGGACACTGAATATTTATTTTAAAATACTTTTTTAAATTATTATAAAACAATATTTAACACCACAGATTAATAGAACAGCAATCTTTAGCTTGCCTATGAAATACAAAATCCAATGCATTTTTAAATCATAAAATGCCACCGATGTACCTTCTTTTCTTCTTTTAATTGAAAATAGACTTTCTTCATACAATTTATTTTTATTATGGTCTCCCCTATCCCAAAATCCTATTGCCTTCCCCACTCACCCAAATATATAACCTTTCTCTCTCATTAGAATACAAGTGGACATCTATAAAAGCTAATTTTTCCTTGTGAGTGGTTATTATTTGGAAATAGCTTCAGGTTTAGGAATGGGGTCTTGAGTCCACTTCCCCTCTTGACACTGGGACCCCATCTGGCTGAGGTCTATACAGGATGGTGTACGCTGCCACAATCTATGAGTTACACAAACAAACTTACTTGCTCATCACTTAAATCTATTAGAAACTCAAGCAGAGGCTTAGGTGGAGCCCACATGTAGGAGGAATGAGACAGAATGGGGAGGCTGAGAAAAGGAAGTTTACCACGAAGATTAAACTGTAATGTGATGTTCTCCGTGTTCTTTGTTATCAGTGAGAGCCATCAATAGGACAAAGGAAACAGATCTACTCATTAGAATCTAGGTAGCTGTGGGTGACCCATCAAGACAGCTCTGCACAAGGCTGGTCACAGTGAGCTTTGGTGCCCAGTTCTCGTTTCATTTACCTCTATTTTAGAGTGGATTTTAGGAAGCATATAGGGGTGTTTACAGCATTGAAGTTAAGTCTGGGGAAACAAAGGCACAGGCCTTTATAAAAGCTGACTGAGGGAGACAAATTTAGAGGACAGGAAGTGTTCACTATAGAGAAAACAAAGCTCTCAGCATATCCTGCTCACTGCAAACACCTAGAGGGCAGAGGATGTAGATTATTTGATACAGTGTTTGCTTAGCAGGCAGGATTGAGTGTGAGCATCACAGCAGGTATGGTGGTCCATGCCTGTATTCTCAGCACTAGGAAGCAGGGGTTAGGAAGATCAGAAATTTCAAGTTATTTTTGACTACACAGTGAGTTCTGGGCTAGCTTTTGACCTTGGCAGGATGGATGAGTAGGCACCATTTGGAAGCTACAGATTCTTTCATCAGCCTGATCTGCTTTCCATATAACTTGAAGAAGTTGAGGAGGTGACCCTAAGGTATAGTGACCTGCTGCCTTGTTCTTTAAGTTTTGATTGCAGAATGGCATAGGAGGCATGATGTGATATTATGGGTTATGAGCCGTAAAAGGTCAGTTGAGCCAAGTGCAGAAAGTCTTGAATATTGTTCTTAGGTAATTAGTCCCTCAGGCCTCCTGAGGGACGAGGGATGGATCATTTAGTCTGACTCACAGTCTAACAATTGTGTCAATCGCTTTTATAAATTATAATGCTTGCCCTTTGATGCTGGTGTATTACCTCAAAATTTTACAACCAGTTAACTTGATTTTTAAGTAACAATCTCTTTGTTTTATCTATCATCTATGTATTTATCTACCTCTCTACCTATCTATCTTTCCTTCTTTCTATCTATGGTTTCTTGAGACAGGATTTTTTTTTGTATAGCCTTGACTGTCCTGGAACTCTACCTATAGAGAGCTGGCCTGGAACTCAGAGATCCACCTGCTTCTGCCTCCTGAGTGCTGGGATTAAAGGCGTGCATCACCACCACCTGGCTGTTTGTTTGTTTGTTTGTTTTTTAAATAATTTTTTTTCTAGGAATGACTAATTGTTCTTTAAAAAATAATACTGGCTTCTGCTGTGGTTACCCGCACAGAGACCTTATGTTGGGTTCTATGCCATCATGGGCATCATTATCTCATCCTTTCATCCAGAGAAAGCCTTTTCTTAATTTAAGTTTTTATAGGCATATATTCATTATACATGGTAATGGGTTTCATTATGATGTTTCCATACATATCATACATGTATATAGTGAATTTTGATAATATTTTTCCTCATGATCCTTTCTTATCCCCTCCATTCCTGGTTCTTATCTCTCTTTTTCTAACAAGTTTCCCCTTCTACTTTAGTTTGTGTGTGTGTGTCCTAATGATTTCAATCAGGGTTACTTACATTAGAATAAATGAGGGGTTGTTTCTAAGAGTATGAGCATAATCCCACAGCTACTCTACTGAAGAACATTTCTGCCCCTCTTCCAGCAAGGCAAAGCATTTTGTGTCAGTCTGTCATCTGTATGCTAGCCAGCACCTTCGGTGTACAGGTGATAAGATTACATAATATTCTAGATAAAACACTCACATTATTTTCTTCAGTTCTTTTAACCACATTTTGAAAAGCAATATGATGTCTAACAATAAATCATCCAGACACCACAGGAGCACTCTTGGCAATGTCAGTGAAATCCGCGTCTCCTGATTGACTAATGAAAATGAATGGGGCAACGTCCACGTTCCCACAACTCTCCCCAACCTTTGCTGCTCCTCAGTAGACAGCAGCTGGAATTGAATAGAACACAGAGATTAATGCCAGGAGTAAAGGTTATGAGCTCTGAAGACAGCTGAACACTTAGATCCTTGGAGTCTGTGAAAGAAAGGCAGGCTATTGAGGTAGAATTTTGTGAGCTTCTTTTGTTGTTGCTTCTTACTGTTTATTGTATGTCCGAGGCTAATTAGATCAGAAGCATGAATAGAAAGTCAAGAAAAAAGTCATTAAAAAGATGAAGCCTCAGAATCACTTATGAATTGATAACTCAGGGGCGGGAGTCAGAGAGCAGCCTCATCTTTCACCAAGCACTGTGAGTATATGGTGTGGAAATAGGATTCTTTCACATAGAGGTCGTATTCAGTGTTCCTACCATTATATTACCTTGGTTGCTGAATTTGAGGACTAAAGATGAAGTAAAATAAGCTCCTAAAGAAATAAAATATCATATATGAGGGATCAGTAAATCCATAAAATAGAATCAAAATCATCTCTGGATTGAATATTTGTCAAAAATGTCTATGGAATGTCAGCTATGCTACAAAAGTAAGGCACTTATTTGCTGGCTCCCTCCAAAAGCAATAATAAAAGCATCAACGTGAAGAACATCGTGTGCATATGTTACACTGTGAGTTGTTCTCTTACAGCATTAGCAAGAGCTTCAAACCACTGAAACACTAAGTTTTTAGCATAGTCTGAAGGAGGAGCAAAAAGAATTGTTGAGAGCTGAATTACAAACTCCGTCTCACTCATCCACATATATATGGATGTTTTATTTATCTATTCAGTAAGGGTTTATGCAGAAGTCCTTGTATCCCAGCAATGCGTTCCTTGGAGGGGATATTGTTAGGATGGGATGTACGTGAGAAGTTAAAAGAATACAGAAAACCTATATCTGGTTTCAGATGAAGGAGAGTAGACATTTTGAATACGATCAAATGGCAGTGTGTGTACTAAGTGTGTATGAAGTGACTTAGGTCATGGGAGTAGTATAGTTAGAGCAGACATATGAGAAAAAGAACAGGAACTTCAGCTGGATTTTTCAATTTCTACTGAGAGGAATGGTGTCAAAGTGTGGTGCCTATGTGGAAATGGTCACACAGAAGCTATGGGTTGAAGACACTTAGAACCCCAGTCCTGACATGAGGAGCTGACAGGATCCCTGGCCCCTCCCCTTTGCAGTCTCTGCGCTGATACCACAAGCCACAGCAAAACTCCACCCCCTGCAAAAGATGGGCTTCGATTGGCAGAATTGCTTACCTAAATTCCTATCCCAGTGTCCCTGTCTTAACCAATGACCTTTACCCCTGAGTACCAAAAGACCCTCCCTCACCCCCAACCCAATAAAGGTAGGACCCTTGCATTAAACAAGGGAGAATGCTCCTCTGAGGGCTTCTCCCAAGAGTCTGATTCATTTTGTAGAACCATGCTGCCATGCGGTGCATCCCCCACAGCTTCCCACCTGGGAGCTGCTGCAGCCAGCTGTGGCTGCTTCTCCAGACAAGGGCAGCCATGAGCAGGGACACTCACGGGTGGCATTTATTTCTTAACAGAGGAGTTGAGGTAGTAGGAGAAATGTGCTTGTGAAGGACTTCGTGAGTGAAGCACATTAAGGAATACTGACTTCAGTTGGAAGCAGAAAGGAGCCAAGACACGTTTAAGCAGCGAAAGTGTGAGAAATGTTTAGAGATTATTTCTGAAAGCCAACAGTTGCTGCCGTGGAGATACCAAATACGATGTATAAACAATCTGATTTTCTCTTTAACCTGACTCCTAAAGTTATGATAGAATATGTAATTAGATGTGAACACATAATATATCATAGTGAAATATATTACCAAAGCATAGTTTTGTTCCTCAACTTTTATTATTAAGACACGGTCTTACTGTGTAGCCAGTGCTACCTTCAAATTTACAATTCTACTGCCTCTGATTCCTGAGAGCTGGGATTACAGGTTTGGGCCACTATGCCTGGCTCTGAAGTGTTTTGAAGGAGCTATTGATATGGGAAATGACAACACAGCGATTCATAAGCAGCCAGACAGCTAAATTTCTGTTTGAGAGAAGGAAAGTCCACAAGCTAACATATGACATTGCCATTAATATAGTGTAGTTTTCACTAAAAACAAAAGTAAATAATAATAATCATAGGTGGCTAGAGTGTATCAGGCACTGATACATATACGCTGCTTTTTTTTTGTTTTTTTTAAATTTTAAACAAAGTTTCTTTGCGTATTCCTGGTTGTCCTGGAACTCCCTCAGTAGACCAGGTTGGCTTCAAACGCACACAGATTCCCCTGCCTCTGCCACCTGAATATTGGGATTAAAGATGTGCACCACTACCACCCTGCCGTAGATCAGGCACTGATGTAAGCACTTAACATACTTGTACGAACATCCTGTCCACAGGAAACTTATATGTCAATGGGTGATATCTATTCCCAATGGGGGGAAAAAAAAACCTGATACGTGAAACTAAAGTAAATTATATGATAATCAGGTGATAAATGCTACATAAGAAGGAAAACAATGTGTGAGATCACTAAAAATGAAAGTAACTACTTATTTTAAATTGGTCAGGATGAGGTTCTTAGAGATGATGATATTTGGGCAATAATGTGGAGGAGGATACATTTGCCAATTAGCTATTAGGGATGAAACTTTTAGGAAGTGAGAAGAGCTAGTATAGCCTCAAAAGGAAGTGTGCCCTGGTCCAGTGTGAGGACATAGAGAGGTAAGGGCATGAGGGACTCAGTCAAAAAGATATGAGGGAGGCTGGGGAGAAATGCCAGTATTGAGAGCATGTACTTCTTTTGCAGAAGACCCAAATTTTATTCCCAGCATCCATGTCAGTCAGATGGTTCACAGTCATGTGTAACTCCAGGTCCTAGGGGTTCTGATATCTCTGGCTTCTTTGGTATCTGTATATACACACACACACACGTAAAAAATTAGCAGTGATGCTCACATTTGCATTATCCAAATATAAATGAAGATGTAGGATATTTCAAGAAAGCAGCTGAATATGAAGAAGTCTGGGAAAAAGAAAAGGTGGTGGAGGCTGGAAAGATAGCTCAGCAATTAAGAGCGCTTGCTACTCTCCAGAGGACCCCATTTTGGTTCCCAGTACCTATCTATATTGGGTAGCTCATAGCTGCTTGTAACTCCAGCTCCAGAGCAATCCAACTCCCTCTTTTTGTCTCCACAGGTACCACACATGTGACATTCCTGTTCCCCTTCTCGCATCAATAAAAGTAAATCTTAAACAAACAAAAAACTCCAAGCACAGAAGTCTGAATCTTTAAAGAGTGCTTCAGGAATAAATAAAAGGGACATCTATCTATATTACATACTCTTTCCCCAAAGCTCAGGGAACATTGTGGAAGAGACTGTGGAAAGATCGTAAGAACCAGAGATTAGGCAGACCGAGGTAAAACAAAGTATTCTGGGCATGACAGGACTGTTGAACTCTTGCACTCGTAGCAGCTGTGATTACTACACAAGATGTGCACAAGATCAAGCCAGCCAGTATTCCAGCATAAATAGAGAAGGGATAGGTATGATCCCACCCCTAGTAGCAGAGCTATTGACAGTTGATGGCTTCCAGGGGCAGAAGAGTCTTTCTTTAGGGCGTAGCCCCTGTAGATTGTTCATGCTCTAGTGGATGGCTCCATAGTCGTGTGCATGTGAGTAGTGCTAAATATACTCAGTGGGTTGTTAGGACTAAATAAATAAATAAATTTTTGACATAGGGTCTCTCATTGACCAGGAAGGAAGCCCCATCAACCCCCAGAGATCTGCCTTTCCAGTGTTGGGATTCCAGGTCCATTGTCACTGGCTTTTTCACATGGGTACAGAGGAGTGAACTCAGTCCTCATGTTGGTGTGGCAAGCACTTTACTGACTGCTCGAGCCATCTCACTAGCCCTGGGCTCTGTATTTTGTCTTTTTAGTTTTCTTACTAAAAAAGAATCCTCTATTATGATAGAAAGGAACACACACAAATGAAGCCGTAAGTATATAGTCACATTTTACACAGATGAAAAAACAATTGTTCAGCTTACAATATAATTATTAATTGTTTGGTATATAGTCTCTGACTTCTCCCAAAATATGTCAAAATACTAAACATGTTTCAAAAAAGGGGAATCTTACATTTTGCTGCGTGATCTCGCCATTTTATAATATACGTTGGACATTTTTTACAAATTAATGCATTAATCTCCTCTGTTTCCATGAAGAATTCAAAATTTGCTGTTAAAATAGATTAGCAATTTCAACCTAATTTAAAGTTAATCTTGCTCTGTGTGTCATTCGACACAGTCTAAGGGTTGAAGGGAAAGAGAATAGATCGTGCTTCAAATAATCAAAACTGAAGGTTCTTGCTCTGGTTTCTTTTTAAAGATTTATTTTATTTTAAAATAGTGCATGTGTGTGTGTGTGTATTTGTGTGTATGTGTTTAAGAAGGCCAGAGGTGTTGGAGTTCCTGGAGAAGTAGTTATAGGTTGTCAGCTGCCCAGCAGGTATGTTGGGAATAGAGCACCAGGTACCTACAGGAGCAGAATGTGTCCTTAGGTGCTGAGCCATCTTTCTAGATCCCCTTGCTCTGTTTTCTTGTCTTGTGCAGACA
Organism: Cricetomys ansorgei; assembly: GCA_026225945.1. Taxonomy (NCBI): domain Eukaryota; kingdom Metazoa; phylum Chordata; class Mammalia; order Rodentia; family Nesomyidae; genus Cricetomys; species Cricetomys ansorgei. The sequence continues at coordinate 45,419,357 of JAMJFZ010000107.1, read as the reverse complement.
AATCAGTGTGCTCCCATTTGCACAGATGTGCACACACACTATCCCATTCTCCACATATTCTCTTATAGCTTAAGGTTATAATGCCAACCTGATGGCCCTCATTTGACATTTGTCTTTGTTCTCCTTAAGTATATTTTCTGAATTTTGTCTTTATTGATGTTTCATGGAAGTAAGTCTCAGGAATTTTTTCTTTTGTAGTGTCTCTGATGATACCTATAAAAAATAATGGCAAATAGAGTGATTTGACATTTATCAAACTAATTGGGACATTTTTATGTACGAAAAGGGGAATTGTCAACAAATCAATATTTATTCAGGCTACGTTTTTTGTTTTTGTTTTTTGTTTTGAGACAGGGTTTCTCTATTGTAACTCTGGCTGTCCTGGAACTCACTCTGTAGACCAGGCTGACCTTGAACTCTAGAGATCTCCCTGACTCTGCTTCTCAAGTGCTGGGATTAAAGGTATGTGCCACCACTACCCTGCTCAGGCTATGCTTAAAAAAAAAATATATATATATATATATATGTATATATATATATATATATATATATATATATAATTGCTTGAATGTGTGTGTGAATGTGTGTGTGCACCCTGTGGGGAGAGAGGGAGGGAGGGAAGGAGAAAGAGAGAGACAGAGAGAGTGGGTGAGCATGTGTATGGTGTGTGTGTTAGGGCAGGACAACTTTTAGGAACTGGTGGCACTGTGGGCTCTGGGGATGGAACTCACTGTGAAGCTTGCAGGCAGCACTTGCCCCTGCTGAGTCATCTCATCAGCCCCCATTCTCTCTATTTTAATGGCTTTCCAGAAAGCAGTCTATTTTTCCCTAGATTTCTTCCCCCTACAGTATTTTATCATACATAGAAGCAAATTAAAAAAAAAACAAACAAATAACACTTTTATATTGTATTAACCACCTCTCTACATGTATGTATGATTAGAACTGTGAAGATCCGTCAATCATGGCTTTCATGTTTCATTTCTGCAGGATTGATCTAGCCTGGTCTACTCAATGCTATCTGTATCTTTTGTCCAGTTTAGTACCTGTATCTAATTACACATTTGAATCGCTCTTTAACCTTGCACAAACAGTCATACGGTAAGGTTTGAAACCTGGCACAAAAGATAAAGGCAAGTAATTACTGTTCACATTTAACATTTATCTTCTTGCCACTTAAAGCTTTTTATAGAAGCGCTGATAATCTGAGTGATTAAACAGCTAGATTTTCCATTCTGCTGGTGCATTTTTATGGTCTGGACTCAACAAAGCCAGAAGTTTTAAAAAGTCATAGCTGAGATCTTCTCTGATGCTGGAAGACTGTCTATCATACCTGCAGAGTTGAAACTTACACAAAATGAAAAGGAGGGAGTGACGTCGTGGCTGGAGTGCTTTGTTTCACTAAACACAGCTCTATGCACAGGGTGGAAACATGATCTGTTAAAAATGGCTGAAGCTGCTACAATAATGCCTCCTTACTACCTCTCATAGAATTATCACATTGAACCATCCTCTGAATTCACCATTGTGGGGCTGCGGCTTAGCAGTAAGGCATTTGTTTGCCATGTAAAAAGGCCTGGCTTCTGTCTGTTTTCCAGCACTACCAAAACAAACATTACAGTGGACCACTTTTAAAGCGAAAATATACATGCTTATCTATTTATATGTGTTTTTGTGTGTATATGAGCACGCACATGTACCACAGCACTTGTGTGGAGGTCAGAGGATGACTTGACAAAGTCAGTTGTCTTCCTTCATCATGGAATTGAACTCTGGTCCTCAGACTTGGTGGAAAGTGCCTTAACTCTCAGAGCCTTCTTGCTGGGCCTGGACTCATGTGTAATGAATAGCAGAAACTCCCCATTGGAGGAAGGGTATCTGTGTTACCATCCTGATTCTGACATCTGCTAGCTCTTTAACCGTAAGGTATGAATGTGATCACTTTCCTGAAGTCTCCTGCATGACCTTTGGTATATATTGTGAATCATCAAAGCAGTCATATCAGTAGGAATAAGCCATATAGAGAAGGCTTCAGTATTGACAGGTTGCCCCCCCCATCCCCTTCCTGCACCCTCCCCCACTCGTTATAGGAACAAACTTACATAACAATCAAGGGAGCTTCTTGGACAGAGATATCTCTTAACCGGCATGGGGAGGGGGAGGGGCTAGAGGTAGTGACTGACAGGCTCCCCCGACCACTCTTTATCAGAAATTTCTCCTCTACTCATTCCTTCCATTCACGCACAAAGGGCTGGAGATTCTAGCGGTGCTCTGTGCATGAGAGTGAGAAGACTTAAGCTGGATCGCAGACTTAGGTCTCAGCTATTACCTGATGACATTTCTAACTTTTAGGTTAGTGGGAGCTCGAGGTCTGCTAAATTAATAGATCCCAAAAGATTTTTAATCTATCAATCACAGGGTGTTAGTTCTAATACAGAGGTGGGCAAGGGATGGCTCACAGGGGGCTTAAGCTAGCCTGAGATAAGGTAATTAGGCCTGCAACATTCCAACACCCCTCTCCATAACATTGTACTTCTAATCAGGCTTCTTTGCAGTTGTGCAGGAATTCCCATTGACATTTGTAGTATTTAATTTTCTCAAAAAGGAGCTTATATCAATGCATATACATGAACACCTGCAAGTACTTATGTTATGGTGTGAGTGTAGAAAAACACAAAAGTCCAAACTGCTTTTAGAACTTCAGGGAAGGCAATGACAGATTTGCACATTTTCCTTTAGAAAATTTATATTGTTGAGTTGGGTATTGAAAAGAAAACCATAAAACCAAACATTTAAAAAAATTCTGTAGCCTCTTTATTGTCCACTAGAACTGTAAAAGCCGACGATTTTTAGTGTGTTCAGAGACACACAACTATACCACTACAGTTGATATTAGAATATATTCATCAGGCCCAAAAGAAACTGGTACCCATTGTCTATCATCGCCCATCCTTCTGTCCCCTAGGCAACCACACAGATCTGTCTTTGGTCGATAGACTTACCTCGCCTGTCCATCGCACACAAGTAGAATCACATAATGTATGGTTCCTTATACTTGACTTTTCCCCCTCTCAGCACTGTGCTTTCAAGACTCATCTATGTTACAGCATTTCGTGGGACTTAATCTTTTCTAAGGATAAACAATATCCCACTGTGTGAGTTCACCATATTTTGTTATCTGCAAGTCAGTTGATGGGCATTTAAGTTGTTTCTGTTCTTGGCTGTTAAGGAGAATGTGGCTCTAAGCATTTGTGTATATTTTGGGTGGACATGTGTTTATATTTCCCATAAGTAGATGCCTAGCTGTAGAACATCTAAGTCAACGGGAACTCTATATTTAGCCATGTGAGGAATCACTAAGCTGTTTTCCTAAGAAGCTACAGAAATTTTATGTACCTAGCTGTAATGTTTGAGGATTCTAGTATCTTTTCATCTGCTCCAAAGCTTGCATATTCTCTCTCTTACTGTTTATAGCTATGCTGCTAGAGGTTAAAGGTTATTTTCTCATTATGTTGATTTGCATTTCCTTGAAAATTAATGATCCATTTTGACTTTAATATTCAGTATAATGAATAAAATATTCACACAATGTTGAAAATTAAAATCTGAGACACAAAAAATAATTTGAGATAGTTGCGCTGGGCCATCACCTTCGTCCTTGGTAGATATGAATTTACTCTTAGTCACCATTGGTTACTGTTAGGAAAAAAATCTGAGACTAAGAAAGTGAGCACCTATGCTATTTTAGTGCTTTACCTCCATCCCTGCATAAGTATTTATTTCCCATTCCAACATAAACTGTAGGCATAGATGGATGCTAAATGTATGCATAGATTCAGGACAAATGACAGTTTACTCTTACCTAATCCAATCCCTGGTCCTAGAGGATTTCAGCCTCCATACAATCTAATCTTCAAACTTAAACCTAGAACCTTCCAGCCTCTGAGACTTACTGCTGACTGAGCTCACTTTGACTAGCTGTCATCTGAACTCTGTCTGAACTGTGAATCATAAACTCTATGCTTCTGACTCTGCTTTCTCTCTTAGTTTTTTTATTGACTGACTCTGTTCTTCTCTGCATCTTTTTCTGTCTTGTCTGTGAGCTGACTGCACTCAAACTGCCTTACTGAAATAAATCTCTGCTTGTCTCTGAAGTCTGCCTCTTGTTTGTTTCCACCTTGCGTCTACCTCTCTTTTCCTGTCTGAGCTCTGCTTCTGTCTCTGCTTCCAAACTCTGTTTCTACTCCCTGTTTCTGTCTTGGCGATTAATGGCATGTGCTACCACTGCCTTCTGAATTGAGTTTAAAGGTATGTACTACTTTAGGATTAAAGGCATGTACTAACCTTCTTTCTACCCCAGAGCAGCCATGGATTAAAAGATTAAATGTTTCTCTACATTATATCCTGTTGTTTCATCTAAGAAAATGCTTCTTAAGTGCTGGGATTCAAGGCATTTTTTACTAGGTCTGGCTACCTATGCATCTCAGAATGGCACTCTTTCTATTTTTCTTCCTTTTTGGGTGGTAGTTGTGGTAGTAGGGTTGCTTGATATTGTTCAGTCTGGCCTGAAACTCACTGTTAGCTCTAGTTTTCCTTTAACTCAAGACGCTCCTGCATCACCCACCTACAGTACTAGGATTACAGAAGTGTGCTACTACATCTGACTTAATAATTAAGAAAATAATTATAATTTGTATATATTAATTACATATAAGGGATTGAACCATGATATTTTCATATATGTATATGATATATTTTAGTTGTGTTCACCCATCCATTACACACTCTTGTTTCTCTCCCATCCCAACAGATGCCCCTTTTTCTCTCCTCAACTAGTTCCCATTCTACATTCCTCTTTTGTGTTTTGTGACTCAGTGAGTTTAATTAGAGTTGCTTACATGAGCATGGATGAGGAGTTACTTCCATATGGGTAAGCACCTTCGCACACTAGTACATCACCATTAACTGCCAATCATCCTTAGAGAGAAGTGGGGCCTCATGAGTCTCTCCCCCTCCCATAATAGGATGTTGACAGGCTAGTCTTGTGCACATAATCATAAGTGGTGTTAGTTTAGGAACACCAGGGCCATACTCTCCCCGTTCTTCCAGCTCTTATTGTTTTAGTTTCCCTCTTCTGAAAATTTCCCTGAGCCTTGGGTGGCATGATGCAGGTGTCCTGTTTAGGACTGAGAATTCAATAGTCACTTGCTCTCAGCACTTGTTTGTTTTTTAATCTTAAGTTACTATTTGGCTTTGTTTCTGCTTCTGATCAAACTTAACTGCTCCTTATTGAGTTTGACGTTTGAGGCCTAACTTTGCTTGTGTGAGTGTGTGTGTGTGTGTGTGTGTGTGTGTGTGTGTGTATTTGTTGATGTCTTTTCTTTTCTCAGTATTTTTAGACCTAATGATTTTATTTGCTCTTGTTTTGTTGCCTTCTACAGCATCTAGCCATGAAGGACTCCTGAACTAACAAGGGAAAGGGAGAGTTCTCTGAAAAAAATTTTGATACATTTTGGTAACATTTCAGTTCTCAGAAAAATGTAATCTATAGCAGTGGGTAATAAAAAATATGCCTTGAAATATATTGCCATGTGGTAAACCTTTCCTTTGAAGAGCACCGTGCACAGTGTTCACACTTTCATACCTGTGCTGCCATTTTCCTTCTTCAGGATCTTAAAAATTTATGGCTGCAACTTTAATAAAAGGAGCCTTACAGCAAGGGGAAGGGATGTTCCTCATTTCTGCTAGCCAGAAGCAAGAAGAAGGTATCTCTTGAAAGTAGACAATGTCCTCATGCTTGTTGTACTGTTGCTGTAAGGGAGGTCACAGCATGGTGGGGCCTCCTTCTTTTCTTCACTTTTTTGGTGAGAATTAATTTTTATCCACCATGTTGGAAACTTTTTTGTACATTTTGTGCATGATTTTTCCTTTTTATTTTCAGATATAATCTTACATATCCCAGACTAACCTTAAACTCACCGTGTACCTAAGGATGATCTTGAACTTCTAACTCCAGAGTGCTGGGGTTATTGGCTTCCGGGAGTGCTGAAGATCAAACATAGGGCTTCCTTCATGCTGTGTAAGCACTCTACCTGCTGAGCTACATCCCCTTCTCCTTCTCCTTCTCCTTCTCCTTCTCCTTCTCCTTCTCCTCTTCTTCTAATTTTTTTCTTATAATAAGCACACTCATTGTTCCTGAGTTTTCCATTTTTTGTTTGTTTGTTTATTTTCTTGTCTTTTTGTGTTTCTAGATGGAATTCCACATAGACATCTTTGTTTGGAGCAGTACAATCTGGGATATGCTTACTATTACTATAGAGTTGCTGATCATGTGACTGTGACATTTTCCCCCATACTTCAAGTACAGTGGTAAAAGTTTACCCTTGGCTATGTGCCATAAAATCCAGTTTTTCTTTCCGTTTCTTTTTCCTTTGTTCTTAGATAGGGATTCATGTTGCTCAGGCCAGCCTCAGATTTAGTCTGTTGCTGAGACTGGCTCTGAACTCCTTAGCATCCTGTCTCTAGCTTTCAAGTGCTTGGATAGCAGGTGCGTGTCACCATACTTATCTCAAAGTTATTTTTGACGACAACTCTCTTCTAGCTCCACACTTTCCCTGGCGTGTTCTTTTATTGATTAATATTATTTATTCATCAGCTTCAGAATTGTAGAATCACACCAGAAAATGTACTTTGGGATTTATGTTTTAGTAAAACAACAGTGTGTTCGGTATCGAGACAAGAACCGATGTGGATTAAACAGACTTTCCCTAGCATATGTGACTTTTCTTTGATTTTTTTTCGTGGATCAATAAAAAAAAGTCCTATGATTGTTTGGGGTCACACTAACTAAAATTTGGATGTTATCTTGGCAATTAATTAGATCCTGGATACTGAATCCTGTAATTTAAGGAAGTGATTCTATCTCTGGGTCAATATTCTTGTTCAGGCTTTCCAAGATCATTATCAATTCATGTTTTTCTTCTTCCGTGTTATTGGGCACTTTTCCTACTGAGAACTTCATTTTTCTTGTCTCACTTTCTTTGAGTAATTTACATCTTGTATTAATTTTTCCGAGGCTAATTCATCTTGAAGCTTCTCAACTCACTGTCTGCCAGGTCCATTTTTCCATATCTTTTGGAGTCTTTCTGAATTCATCTAAATTTGAGCCTTTCCGTCATTTCTTTCTATCACAAACATCAAATGAGGCTGGGCATCTCATCTGTTCTTAAGGATTAATGCCAGGAAATTTTGCTCAAACTTGCTTTGGCATTCTTAAAATAAATGTTCACTTCTGCATTCTGCTTCAAAAATTTGTTGAGCATCTTCTGAAAGTAAACAGAAAGTAAGTGCTGTTTCTGGTATACCTCTTTACCGCATTCTTAGTTAAAACCTTCCATGTTTTAAAGTGCGTTTTTATTAGATTAGTAAACAAGTCACATTGGACCTGCAAGGAGGGTTTATTTTCCTCCATTTTCTATTTCTAGTGTGGCTTTCACCATGAGCTACAATTCTCTTAGACATTTTACAGTATTACTGGGCTTAAGAGAGGTTTCAAATTCATTGATTTCTTCTTATCTGGCCAGCTCCTGTTAAGCATCTGCCATCAGGGAAAAAGTCAACAGAAGTGGAGACGTAGGCTCCTCACTCCTGTGGTGACTTGCTGAGTATCTTCTTTGGAGGACTTCAGGTTTGGCAAATAAAAGCAAAGGACAGGAGCTGGAGAGATAGATCAGTTATAAAACATCAAGTGCTCTTGATAGAAGTCTTGATAGACCTGGATTCAGTTACCAGCACCCGCATCATGTATAATTCCAGTTCTAGGGGATCTGTCACCATCTCTGGCCTCTGCAGACACTAACCACTCATGCAGTGCACATGAATACATGCAGACAAACAGTAATACACATACAATAATGTCTTAAAAAAAAGACAAACTAAAGGACATTCAATAAACCTTGAATTCAGATCAAACAATGATGTGAAGTTCTTTAAAAGGTAAAAATGTGTGCCGATTACTATATGAATCCCTAAAATCAAAACTTACTGCAATCCTAGCAAAATGCTTTTTTTAATGCTATGTCTCCATAATTTGAGATCCAGCATGATGAGAATCACAGCTATGTCCTTGATGTCGATTTACACTAAGCTAGGCACTTCTTACTCAGATAACTTAGTGTAATCTGGCAGTAGATAGTCTCTGTGCATTAGAATCTTAGGTCTGTTGTCACAAAGCAAAAAAGCTGGGTGCTATGAAAGGCATTTATTAATGATGCCACACTTCTAGAAGCCTGAAGTGCAAAATCCAAGCACCCACATGACCGTGATCCCTTTGAAGGAGCTGCTGAAAGATGTCTGGAGGTAAAGGACCCTTGTCTTCTCCGGTCTTCTCTTGATGCTGACTCTGGGTATGTCTGTCACATCACTCCTCCTCCTGCTGTTTTCCCTCTTTGTCCTCATCATCTTCCTGTTCTCCTCCTCTCATATTTGTATTGGATTTAGGACACAGTATCCTCTGGGCTAACCTCATCTGACCCAATTCATCTATAATGACACTGTATTAGTTACTTTTAGGTCAACTTGACACAAGCTACAATCACTTGGGAAGAGGGATATTTACTTGAGAAAATGCTTCTATAAATCTGGCATATAGCTACATTGTCCAGCATTTTCTTGATTAATGAGACTTTAATGCTTTCTGTAGACAGTGCCATCCATGGACAGGTAGTCTTGGCGTGTGTAAGAAAGCAGCTGAGCAATCCACGAGGAACAAACCAGTAAGCAATACTCCTCCATGGCATTTGCTTCAGTTCCTGCCTCCAGGATCCTGTCTCCCATCAGTAATGGAGTATAACCCGATAATTGTAAGATGAAATCACCCTTTCCTTCCTAGCTTATTTCAGTCATGCTTTTTATCACAGCAATAGAAACCTAAATATAGACCATTTCCATAATAAGGTTCCATTTTGAGATACTGTAGTTAGAGTTTCAACTTATCTTTTTGAAAGATATAATCCAACCTGTATAGATTATGAGGGATTTAAAAATCAATTTCAATATTATTTGCACTGAGTCAATATCACAGCCCAAGGTCCCAGTAAGTCCATGTACATTCAAGATTCAAGCAAACTGGTATAACTTTTGTTTGTTTGGTTTTTTTGTTTTGTTTTGTTTTGTTGTTGTTGGTTTTTTTCAGACACGGTTTCTTTGTTGTAACTCTGGCAGTCCTAGAACTCACTCTGTAGACCAGGGTGGCCTCAGACTCACAGGGATCCACCTGCCTCTGCCTCCTGAACTCTGGGATTAAAGGTGCATGTGCCACTACTACCTGGCCATAGCTTTTGGATAGAATAAAAATCAGTTTTGAAACTTAAAATGGATAAATTCATCAATAGTAGGCAGTTGTAATTATGCAGATTACATACGAGGTAATTTAATGATATAGGAGTATACATGTTATATTAAATGTGTAATATTTATATAATTATAATAATTTATTTTATTAAAATATTTTTTGCCATATCAGCTGTGTACCGAGTGTTCAAACATCCAATATATATGTTGTTATAGTCTAAAGGGAAGAAAACATAATTTTTCCAATTATTAATTTATAGTATTTATAAATATAATTCTTGTGGTAAGAATAGGATCTGTAGCCAGGCAGTGGTAGTGCACACTTTTAATCCCAGCACTCAGGAGGCAGAGGCAAGCAGATCTCTGTGAATTAGAGGCCAGGCTGATCCACAGAGTGAGCTTCAGGACAGCCTGAATTACCACAGAGATACCCTGTCTTGAAAAACCAAAAGGGGGTGGGGTGGGAGAATAGGCAATCTACATATCTGTATCTGCATTTGTGAGGGTTAATGGTGCTTGAAATTTCCAATACTTTATAAGGAAACAAATCAAAATAAGCTGTTTATATTTTGGGAAAATTTATTAGTAGAAAACATATTTATGTATATAAATAGATGGGAGATCTAAAGATATAGTTGGTAGAGTGGCTGCACAGTATTGTGAAGTCCTGGGTTTGCTCCCCAACACTGTGCAAAACCTGTAATTTCAGCCCTCTGGAAGACCAGAAGTTCAGGATTATCCTCAGCTACATATAGAATTTCAGAATTGCGTGAGTTACATGAAAACTTGACTCAAAGATGAGAAAGAGAAAGAAAGAAAGAGAGAGAGAGAGAGAAAGAGAGAGAGATTGATTCTACAAATGACAATTTGTGTGAAAGTGAATAATGACTTTAAGATCCTTTTAAGCTTTGTGTACAACACAGTTTCTTAAAATATTGCTTACATAGCCCTTGCTTTTAATGACTTCCTGTGGTACTTGACATATAATCTGATTTTATTTTGCTACAACTTGCATATTCTCCTTTTCTAGTTCTCATCTTCTGCTTCCATCTAATCTCTAATTATAGCCCTTCTATTCTCTAAATGCTTGCTATTCTGCAGCCACACTCATCTTCTTTCTTCTCCTCAAATATGCCAAGATTGTTCCAGCACAAGGCATTTGTACTGGGTGTTTGCTCGGTTTATCCAGCTCTACTCCAAGATCTTGGACAGAATAACCTTCTCATCATCTGAGGGGGAATTCATAATAAATGAGATAGTTCTCTATGCCAAATTCACTTCTTTTATGCTGCATCTTCTATTAGTTTTCCATTTAAAAAGTTTGAAACTATCTATTTTAAAAGAAAATTTATATACTTTATCTCTTGTTCCAAGAATGGCAGCTTGATGACAGAAAGTGCTCTTCATAATTAGCTGGGGACCCATTTTCTGAAAAACCATACCTATTTGGTAAATACAGAGATTTAGATGATGCATATTTCTGTGACTTTCAGGAAAGGTCTAAAAGGAAACAATGTGAGAACCAGACTAGGAATAGGTTGAGAAAGTTTTAACCAAGGTGGGTCTAGCCCTGACAGACTTACAAGTCCCCAAGGTAGAACATGCTTATCACTCTGCCATGACTCACGACCAGTTGGCTAAGGAAGAAAGGAATCACCTCCTCTCCATTCTCAATCATTGTAGAAGACTTCATTCTTCCACTATCTGAAAGGTTTTTGCTTCTAAAGCCTAAGGATCAATAGAGAGATCTAGCAACATCCTTTTCTGTAGTAAATAAGGCTCTTTCTGCCATGAGAACTAATCCTAAGGATCATATTTCTGTTTAAGAGTTAAGACAGCATTTAGTTCAAGTTATTATTTGGGTTTAATTCGTACACTTTACTCAGAAGTCCTTTTGCCAATCAAGTAAAGATCAGAGTTTTTCAAGGCTGGTGGAGAAGTCTGTGCACCTGCTGTGTTCACTTATTGCCAAATGCCCATGCACATCCCCAGGAACTCTTTGATTTCTTTCTCTTCTCTTTACTCACCCAAACCTAAATATTTAATGTGTAAGATTCTGTTTAGACACAGTGGTTCTGGGCCAACTCTGGATTAGAACTCTGCCTGAGGACATAAACTGACTCGTATAGATTATGGAGAGTGATGTACACACAAAGTTGTCAGTCTCACTTGTAATAATCAATAGGCTTTTTGTTTAATTCTGGCCCGTAAACCAGCATCTGCTAGATCCTCATAATAAAAAGGAATGGGCTTCTCCAACTGTATTTTGTTACCTCTTCAACTTTATGCTTGACGATCAATATTGTTGCTCAGTTTATTGTATCTTATTATCACCAGTCAGTTTTCCCCATAGCCACCTGCTAATTTGCTGAAATTAGCTGCAATCAGAGCTTCTTACATTTGTCTATAAAGTCCACATTCAAATTAAAAATGTGTTCTTCTCCAGAAATAGTTCAATGATTCTAGGTACATCCTACTCACTACTCACTTCTAGACACACACACACACACACACACACCCCCCACAAATATGAAGGAAAACCACAACCCCCTGTTGGTTTCCCCTTCCCATCAGAGCTCAACACTGCTCTTAGTAGTAAAGGAGGAAGAGAGATGCAGAAGCTGGCCATACAGGATTGTTGTTTGGTCTACAGCATTTAGGCTAGATTTAAATACGGGTGGATTCTCATTGTAAAATGGGATAATCTGAGGGTTAAAGGGACATGAATGTGAAGCTCTGAATTGTTGGGGTAGCCATAGCTGACTCATGTTTTGGGGAAATTTCTTGTCTTTGGAGGCTATGTTTTTTTTAAAAAAAAAAGACAACTAAAACAAAACAAAAACTCAGGAAAACAAATAAAACAGGAAGAGTATTACACCGCACAGACACGACAGTACCATATACTTATGTCCTGGTTTGTTTCTCGTTGCTGTGGGAAACTCATGACCAAATGAAACTTGGGGAGAAAAGACTTTATCTGGTTTACAGATTGCCATCCATCATAGAGGGAACCCAAACAGAAGCTCAAGCAGAAACCAGGAGGCAAGAACTGTGGCAGAAGGCATGGGTGAACATACTTCTTATGGCTTGCTTTTTAAATTGAAGTCAGGTCCACCACCTGCCCAGTGATGGCACCTCTCACAAATGGCTGAACTCTCCCACATCAATTATTAATCAAGAAAATGCCCCTAGACCCAGCCATAGGCCAATTTGATGGGAGCAATTTCTCAGTTAAGGTTTCCTTTTTCTACTGACTCTACTCTGTGTCAAGTTGACAAAAACTATCCATCACACTTCTGGATATTGTGTATGAGGTTTTTCAAAGGTTAGCAAAATGGAGACTCATGTGGGTCTGCTGGAAGCACACCCTGGTATGAGTGTAATTGCACAAACAATTACACTCATAACTGTTGATAAGTTTGCTTTCTGCTTACACGGCTTAAAAATCTGTAAAAGGATGTATTTAATTTGCAATAGCCTTTCAATATTGATTCTCACCCCATGTAAGAGCTTCATATTCAACAACAGGAAGTTTTGCAAAGGACACATTTCATTTTACTATTGTGTTTAAACTGTATTTTAGGAGGTTTTGATTGTTACGCACAGAGAAATCCCTACCTGCCTGTGGAGAAATTAGGATTGCCAAGCTTATCATTGTCTAAACAATTACATTCTAAACATACTTCAAAATTATCTTGGAGATATTTAGCCTTTGTCACTTGTCTGAAGGTATTTTGTGTGTGTGTGTGTGTGTGTGTGTGTGTGCCTATTCTCTTCTCTTCCCCCTTCTCTTTCTCCCCCTCTTCTCTCTCTCACCCCCTCTCTGTGCATGTGTGTGTGTCTGTGTGTATGTATAGTCCTGAGGTGTATAGTCCTAAGGATGGTGAATACACACGAGTGTGTAGGTGTGTGTGTGTGTAGTCCTGTGGTGTATAGTCCTAAGGATGGTGAATGCACACAAGTGATGGAGATCAAAACAAGGCTTCAGGTGTCTTCCTCTGTGTTCTCTTCCTCATTGCCTTAAAACAGGGCTCCCCCTGAAACAGAAGCTCACCTTTTTCAGACTAGCTTGCTGGCAAGCTTTGAGAAGTGCCTGTCTCCACCTTCACAGTGAAGGACCTTGAAAAAATAAATTCAAATAATAATGGGATTGATGTTCATGGAGTCAATGCATGATGGTCATGCAGAATTCCTTTAAAAAAGGCCCTTTGCTGGTGACACATAATGAAAATTCTAGAGTACCTTCAGGGAATAATGACTCCCTCCTTCTTTGGTAGTTCCTGTGTTAGCTACCATTATGAGATAATATTCTAGTCTTTAATTGATTTATGTTATACATTTAGTTAAAATAATAATACAAAAATTCAGAGGTTCTATGTGTTATATAAATGGAAACAATTTTTATAACTGATTATTGCTACCAACTACTGAACATTTACTAGAATTTTACTGACTTCTCTGAACCACTCTTTGTGATGTGGACTTCCATTCTGGATTTGATGACTGTAAAGTAATTCTATCTGCTTTGTTTAAGGTCAAGTACAGAGACTGAAATCAGGTAGACTAAATAGAAAATCAGAGCGCTTGGAGAATAAGTTTCACCTGCGCAAACTAACTACTAAGTGAAACATGCTTATAATATTTGCTCAGCCTAGCTTTCTGGTATCTTGCTGGTGGCATGTGTCACATAATGTTTCCTGAGTCCATAATGAGAATGAAAAAAAAAGTAAGTTCTATTTAAAGGGAGAGCCACCAGCAATGGCTTTGCACTCAAGTTCGAATCAATCACTAGACAGCTAAGAGACAACAAAGTGTGAACATTCTGATTGATTTGCTTCTTCAAGTGTAATTAATGAGTAGGATTAATCCTTCCTATTTCTGTACCTTCTAGTTTTCAGTTATCATAATTATCTACTTTTACATCTCTCTCCTAGAAGATATTACACTCTTGAAAGATGGAGACCATCTTATTTTCTTAGATAATTTAGAACTTAGGCAGTGTCTGACATGTGGCAGGCATTCAGTAAACATTAACCGAATTAAGAGTTTAATTGATTTTTGTTTACCTACAGTCGACTATTCTTAATTGTGTCTCTTGTCTCTGTGATTGCTCCAAATATGTTTTTCCTTGTTGTCGCCCTATGAAGCAGAGCTGTACAATAAACTGGATAAAAGCTTACATTTAACATACCTGATGCAACATTGCCTGGGCTATTAGAATTCTTATGTTTCTAATCTAAAGATCTAAAGGGCATGGCCCATTACCCAGGATAAATTTTCTATATAAAAGATGTGAAAGAGTAACCGGAAGTTTTATGGAGGCTCTCAGTAATCATCTTCCTTTTCACCTCACTGTTCACCCCATTATAACCAGCATCTATTACGTTCTGCCACATCAGACCTCTTCAGCACCTCATGATATGAAAGAGGCAACAATGTGAAAGGGAACAAGCACGTGATGGCTGAGGTTTGATAAGAAGCCGAGTTGTTGCTAAGTAAAAACTCAGTAGGCACGTTGTTCTTCCAAACACAATACCGGGTGTTATGTCCCATTTTATGCTGGAAATTTAAGGCAATCTTTCAGGTAGGAACAGACACATCAAATGAGCTAGAGGACCTGTCCCGTTTTGAAAATGACTGACAATGTGTCATCATTCTCTTCTACCTGGTAATGATGAACACCATCATTATAAATAACCCTGTTTGGTATGGAGTTTCTAGGTCAAGAAAAGCAAAGAAAAAAAGTCAAGAAGGAAGGAAAGAAAGAAAAAAAGGAAAGAAGGAAGAAAAAGAGGGCAGAAGGAAGGAAGGGAAACTTCATTCCAGCCCCTGCTGTACTTAAGTGTGACGTGTGTGTCTGTGCTGGGTGGGTATGGCACTTGCGAAGACTGGATGCCTTATAACTTCTTCGGTTCTCTACCCCATCCATGTACCCATCTGCCTCCTGTTGTATCCTTACCTCTAGTGTTTCTTTACTTTCCTACAAATGCCTCTCGAAAGGCTCTCTGTAATGGTTGGTTGTTTCTACTCTGATTCCATCGGCTATATTTGTCTTTTTGCTTGCTCTGTTCTACCTAGAGGCTTCCGTTTGAACACACCCAGCAAGGCCTGACCTAAGGACCTTAAGACTTACTCTTTCCTTCTACAGAGAAAACACTTTCCCCTAATAAGTATGTGGCTTGCCATTTCAAATTTTAAGGCTCCTTTCAGTTACCTCACTGGGGAATGCCTTCTTGGACTATCCTGTATATCAGATGTTCTGAACCATGGCCCAAAGGCACAACTGATCTTCTTTTTGTTTCTTATGTCTTGAGAGTTAGAATAGTTTTATATTTCAAATGGTTGCAAAAAAAAATCACAAGCAGTTTTTATAAAACTAAAAACAAAATCATATGGAAAGCACAAAAGACCTCAAATATCTATGGCATTCTTGGGCCAAAAGAATACAGCTGCAGGCATCAAATTACCTGACTTCAAAACTACCATGAAGATATAGTGACCAAAACACATTGAAATAAAACTTGCTGAAAAGTTCAAGGGATCAGAATAGAGAACCCCCAATTATCTATGGACAATTGATTGTTTTTAAACGTAGCTAGGTGCTCAGAACACATTATGAAATGGTAGTCTCTTGAACACATGTGCTTGAAAGAATGAACTGTTCACATGCAGAAGAATGTAATTATTCACTTCTATTTATAACATAAAAAAATCAACTCCAAATGGATCAAAGACTTAAATATAATACTTGAAATTATGAAGCTAACCCAACAAAACATAGGAACAGTGTTCCATGACATAAAGTAGGCAAATTTTCATTGTAGAACATCCCCAAAGCCCAGAGAACAAAGTAAAATTAGACATATGAGTATTATGTCAAACTGAAAAGCCAAGGAAACAACCCATAGAATGAAGAGACAACCGGCAGAAGGGTGTTAATATCTAGAACATTGAAGAAACGCGACAGCAAAAGTCCTTATGCTTTTTTTTTCTACTTCCTCTCTGTAATACTTTCTAAGCCGCTGGAGGAGGGGATGTGGTATTATGTTCTTTTTAGGGCTGAACATTTGGCAGTCTCTTATTCTCTGTTGGGGGTCTAGGCCAGTTGTGGGTCTCTGTTGAATATCATCTTTGGCAAACAGAAGCTTCTCTTGTGAGGGTTGAGAGATGGCTTAATCTACTAGTCTAATGATATCATTAGGAGTTGGTTTAATTCTATGTTCAATGTTTAGCCAAATAATAACTGTAGGTTTTCTCTCAAGTTCTATGTTCTGTCTAGCCAGAATTTGTTGAACTATGAATGTTTGTTGAACATACTATGTTGAACTAACTATAATGGTGTCAGGTATGGGTTTCAACTTGTGGAATGGGACTTGTGGTTAGTCTCAATATTTGTGCCACTATGGTCCCACTGGGCATATCTTGCCAAGCCAGTTATTGCTGCACACAGGGTTCACAACAAGCTAAGATGGATGATTATGTCTTCCCTCTAGTAGCATGCATAGAACCTTCCAGGGCTATGAAAGATAGCAAGTAGGGATGAAGCATCCATGTCTGTACAAACTTTATTTCTCCATGTTCGATTAGCCAACTATGCGGTGTCTTCAGCAATAGAATCTTACCAACAAGTTCTGGAGAATAACCAAGAGCATTGGAAATAGCTTGAACTGTTTGTGGGCTTATGAGACTTCACCTGGCCAGTAACACAAAAATAAACAGCCCGTTCCTAGAGCTGGGCTTTTTGTTTTTTAGCTTGTGGTGTCTATAGAGGCATTGTTTGCTGTCTTGCTATAGAATAACTCCATTTTAACTATTTAATGTATTTATTTAAATACCGTTGTGAAGCCTCTACAGCAGTAGTTTTCACTAGGGCTTAAAAAACAGTCCTTAGTATTGTTTGGCCCTCCCCATTTCCCTCTTCTATCTTGCCCTCCCCTCTTTTACCCTACTTTATCCCTTGTCTTCATAACTCCCCTTAGCCATTTATAGCAGAATTTTGCTCTTCAACCCTTGTCTTCTTTCCTTTGAAAGTCTTTCCCCGTGATCCCTTATTATTTCCCTGTTATTTTGGGCATTCCAAACAAAGGACACATATATAAAAGTTGAAATCTAACATCCATACATGAGAAAAAAAATCAACATTTGTCTTTCTGAGCCTAGGTTACCTGATTCAGAATGATTGTCTTCAACTCCATCTATTTGTCTGTGTATTTTATAATTTGTTTTTTCTTAGTAGCTGAATAGTATTCCATTGTATAAATATACCACATTTCCTTACCTATTTATCAATTAATGGACTTCTGGGTTGTTCCCTATTGTAAAGAGAACACAAGGAACATGGATGAGCAGGTATCTCTATAGAAGAATAATGAGTCTTTGGGATATATGTCCAGAGTGAAAACTTACAGGTTTTAGGATCTATCCCCTTATAAAAAAATTTTAATGATGTAAGTTATATTAAGCACCATCCTGTTAAGCTAACTCCTTTGTCTGATTTGCTCTTCATAATACTTTCTACCACATAAAATTATGGAAATTACATATTCAAAAACTTGAGATTTCACAGGTTATGAGGTCTGCTACTCAGAAATAGACAATTTCAGGACCTCACTGATTTCCAGAAACCCCTTTCTCATTTTCCTGAGTTATAATATTCTGTTAATTTGTTTCTACATGATCTCTGTAGTAATAGGCTGTGTTATATATAACTCTTTTGTGTCTGCCATCATTGGCTAAGTATTATACCTATAAAATTTATCTATGTATTTTTTACCTAATAGTAAATTCAGTTTAGTTGTTTATAGGATTCTATTATATAGCACTCCAGCTTTTAAAAATACATTTTATCACTATGATAGATATGATCTTGAAATATATTTTGATTTGTTCTTTGAGGAATTCATAAATGACTGATAGATATTTTTGATTGTCTACAGATTTGGGCTGCTGCACAGGGTGCTGCCCTGAACTTCACTCAAACACCTTTGGCTGCACCTTTGTTTGTCTCTCTGTTGATTACCAAGGTGTGATGTGTGCTTGGATGGACCCTGCCAGCCAGTCTCCAAAGTGGCTGTGTCAACTTTCACTCCCTTTAGAAATGTACAGCATTCTGGTTACTCCACTGGTTCACCAGCACCTTTCCGTATCTTAAACATTACTCTTTCTCTCTGATAATTTCTCCCAGAATGAGGTCCCATTTAAAGAAGAGACTTCCACAGTGACTGAAATGAGAACTCTTCAACTAGTGTCCTGTGAATGCATGCATGAGTGGCAAAACTTAGAGAAAAAAGGAAGACTCCATCTCCAATTTGAAGGTCCTTTATTAGTCTTAACGCAACCTACTATGGCATGTTTTCACGCCTATCTGTATTTTTATTTATTTATCTATATTTTATAAGGCAATCTATATTTATTCATGTGTGCGTGTGTGTGTGTGTTTGTGTGTTTAATTGTACAGACTAAGCTTTTACATGTGTGCTGGGGCTCTATCTTAGGTTCTAAAACTCATATGGTGATCAATTTACCCACTGAGTCATCTCCCCAGACTCCTAATGTACCTTTCTTATCCCTCCTGCTAATATCAGGTTTCTCAAGAAGCTGACATCTTGAGGTAGGTATTTCTTGGTGTTGGAGGCCATTCTGTACGTGGTATGTTGCTCAGAAGCATCACAGACTATACCTACTGTGTGCTAGTTGTTTCATTTTTTCAGGGTCCCTCCTCACCCCTTGCCCTTCCCACAATAGTATCTCAATGTTTCCAAATGTTAACAGATACATCCTGGCAGCGAATCATTCTCAATTGAGAACCCCCATACCATGTATATACAACTAAAGACCACATCAAAATAAATGTATTATCAACTCATTATCCTCCATTTATCTGAGCATTATACACAGAAAAATTCTCCAACTACTGAGGCTTTTTTAATTTACCTTCTTGTTACACAGAAACCTTCTTGTTTTACAGAAAAATGTAAAGAACTGCATATCCTTGGGATTCACTCATTCTGTGTGCAAACCAAACCTCTGAAAAAGGTATGAAATCAAACCAAACCTCTGAGAAAAGTATAGAGTCTGGAAATGTAGATGTTTCTAGGTTCTCATGGTTTGGGGATTACTCCTTCAGATACATCACGGTTTCCTTTTTAATGTTAGAGATTGAACCTAGGGCCTTGCTCATCCTAGGCAAGTGCTCTACCACTCCACTGCATTTGAGTCCTTTTATTACTTATTTCATTTTGACATAGGATCTCACTAAGATGGCCAGGCTGGCCTTGAGTCACTTTACTCTGTAGCCTACAGTGGTCTTGAATTGACTTTGCTGCTTAGCTTGGCCTTGAACTTACTCTGTTGCCCATGGGTGTCATGCATTTGTAGTCTTCCCTAGGTAGCCTGGGTCACAGGCCTCCGTGCACAACTCATCACATTTGTGGACAAATATCAAAGTAAATGTCGAGTTGCACCACACATTTACACGTGTGTGTGATACAAAGTTTCCTAATTAATTGATGTTGATACCCGTTTCATTGTATCCCTTGGTTATCTAAAGAAGCATACTCAATTCAAGCATCTTGTGTTGACCCAGGCAGCCTATGCATCTTGACATTCAAATTTTGATTCTCAACAGCTTTTCTTGTTTGGAAATGATCCCCTGGCAAAGAACTGTTTTTCATGATTCCCACCTTTCTCTGAGAGATGCAATGAGAGGAAAACTTTGTTAATTATGCCATCTTCACACTGCTAGAGTCACCTTCAGGGTAAACTGTGAATAGTAATCAGAGCAGATGGCAATGGAAAGAAAATAGTGACTTCTTGAGCAATAAAAGAAGGAACTGATGCATAAATGTCTCCCCTTCAAATGATAAAAACAACACTATAGGAAATATAATATTGTATTTTGTAACTAGTTTTCAAGTGGGATGATATATGTATATGGACATGTATATGACTGGTGAAATTATCTTTTTATATAACAGAAAGGCAATTTATATATTTAACATTTAGCTTTTGTTGACTTGGCATGCTCTATTTCCTTAGATCTACCACATAAAGAGAGACATATTTTGACTGCTGTCATAAGTTGCAATATTGATGATTCAGGGCAAATTTTCTTTTATAAAAATCCTTAACTGAACGCAGTTATTTTAGGAGTAAAGAAAGGCACTCATTTTCTACCCTTTTCCTCTCTTCCAAGAGTCCTTTCTTTGCCACTCTGGCTTAAAGGTCAGAACCACACAAGCAGCACAGAATAATGATTGAATTATGGGTCTCTTCCACTGTGAGCATTTAAGTCACTGGAAATTGCAATTGAATTTTTAGCCCATTATTGAAGCATCTCAATTTTAAAAATCCTTTCTGATATACACTGCTCATTTCCTGCCCAATAAACATGACTCCTTCTTTCTTGCAACTACAACTTAGTTCTTTTCAAAATAGCAATGAGTCCAGCTTAATAAAGCAAATTCCTACTCATTCCTTGATGCTATGTGTGGCCATAAGACACAGTTTTGATCAATAAAAGATAAAATTTGAAAAATAAGCTATTAAGTGACTTTGTTCTTAAGGTAGTTTTCATATCCCCTTTCTTGGTTTTCTGAAAATCCCTCCAACTAATCTTCCCACTTTCTTCAGGGAAGCATTGCCCTCATTCCTGGAACCACATGGGACAACGCTGAGTATTCTCATGCTCACTTTGTAAATGTGTATCCTCTTGCTTCCAGTGTTGCTCAACTCATCTTGGTACATTCTCCACAGCAACCCCTTGATTTACCTACCCCAGAGGGCAGACTACAAATCTCCCAGAGTGGAGGAGGGATATTGATGACTAGCCTTGGGGTATGGGAGTGAGTCTGAGGCCAGGAGTTTCTGCTTGCTTCTTGTATTCTATCGCCATCGATTTCAGAGGCTTTGGGGAATTTTTTTGTATAATTCATGTTGTTTGGGGGTAAGAAGTCTTCTTACTATGACAAGTCTCTGTCTTTGATCTTCATCTCTGTAAAATAAAAAAAAAAAAGTAAAAACCAACATGGAAGTCATGTTGCTTCTTTCATTTCCCTGTTGGCAGACTAGTGCTTGAATGGGTCTCAGTCCATTTTCACTCATCCATTTGCTTTTTGCCTCCATCACCATCTCCTGAACACTATTGCCCTTACGAGTCTGTGTAAAACTATTCTTGAATACGTTTGTATGAATGTGTGGTGTGCGTGCATGTGTGTGAGAGCATGTGTGTATGTGTGTGGGCGCAGCACATACATGTGTGTGCAGAGGCTTGAGTTGATGTCTGTGATGAAGCAGAGTCCTGGGATAAACCTAGAGCTTGCTGGCACAGCTGCCTGGCTAGCCTGCTTGCTTTAGGATTCTCTTGTTTTGTCTTGTCCATTGGGATTGCAGGCAGATGGTAGCCAGCTTTTTCTTGGGTTTAAGGAGTCTGAACTCTGGTCCTTATGCTTGCAGAGCACGTTCTTTACCTGTTAAGCCACCTTGTTAGCCCAAACAAAACTCTTTAAAGTCCCTTTTATGGAGATCTGGAAGGAAATGGAGGCTAATATATATTTCCATTTTTTCTTTGACAAGCAAACTAATCTTTCATTCCTCATTTTTACTAAAATAATGAAATTCACAGAAATACTGAAGCACACTTAGAAACTGATAGGTATCCTGAGTATATTTCTTCTGCGTTTATTTTCTTTTAAAAATGTAATAAATTCAATGACAATTTTAGTATAGTAGCAATGTTAAAGGCATAATATACATTTTCAAATTATGTTAATATAAGTTATAGGAAATAAACATTCTGTACAACTGTTTAATAAATGTATTTTTATATAAAAGATAATTGATTTTACAGTCTTTATTTGAAAAATTCCCATTACATCATGAGTTTTTATTTTAAAAATTCCCATTACATCATGAGTGTTTCCTCCTAAAATATTAATCGGGATATTATTTTTAGCAGCCACACAATATTCTACCTAGTAAATGAGCATAATTCACTCAAAGCCTTTCTTTATTGTTAGACTTGAAGGTTGTTCTCTGGAGTTTTGCTTGGTTTGAGTATGTAGTTCCTCTCTCTGTGGTAGACTGACTTTGATCAAACTCCCACAAGGAAGAGTTCTCTGCCCTCTGGTTATTGAGCATTTTGCTAGGTCAGCTCTGCAAGAGCCTTCAAAAATGCCCAAGGTCCTTCCTGAGGAGCAGAGCACTGGTGCCCGGCTGCTTGCTCTGTGAGAACTGTTGCTCCTGCTCTTGCTCTTGCTGCTGCTGCTGCTGCAGTTGCTGTTGGTATATGTGTGTGTATGTACATGTATATATGTACATGTGTGTATACATGTGTGTGTGCTGTACAGTTGAGAAGAGGGCATATATTTATTTTCTAAGTCCGCATGGGCCACCTAACATTTTCTATGATAATGTGTTATTCTTATCCCAGGCTATCCTGGAACATATTCAGTAGCCCATGCTGGTCTTGAACTTGTGAGCCTCCTATGTGAGCCCTCCAAGTGCTAGGATTAGATGAATGAGACACCGTGACTGGAAGGTGTTTTACATTCTCCAGTTGGAGATGTGATCTTAACAAAAGTGGTATAGATACTAGTTCCGTCAACACCCCATGTGCAATCTGATATTGGTTCTTTTGGAACAGCCATTGGGTTAGAGATTGTTTGTGTTAATACTAATGTAAGCAAAGCACTTTCAAGTGGGTTTACTTACTTCATGGTATTGATAAAATTGTAAATGTATGCTGGATATACCTGAATTTCTATGAGCCATGATTTTATCTTTCACAATGTCTGAAGTTGAGTGTGATAGAGAAAGTCTGTCACTACAACATTGAGAAATAGAGGAGGAAGAATCAGGAGTTTAAACTTATCTTGAGATAAATTTGGGGCTAGCCTGAGCTACTTGAGACTCTGATTCAAAACAAGCCCCACCATCACCAACCACCAAATATGTGTGTGATATAATGTGTGGTTATTTTCCAGTAAGGCCTACATTTCAATTCCATACCTGCAGATACCAGATGCTATGTGGGTAACCCACTCTGGATACTGTAAAACAATGTTCCCACTTAGACATTTCATTTTCTTTTAAAGATACTTTTTATTTGTTTTTGATAATTTAATACATGTATATAATGCATCTTAACCATATCCTTTCCTCCCAAGTATCACCCCTTAGACACTTTCTAAACTATGGAACAAAGGTCATTTAATCAAATTGAACTTACCCTTTCAAGACTCACTCTCCCCTTCTTGACCCAGCCAACCAACAACTAACAAACAACAAAGCTCACCAGCTTTCCTCTTCACCATTTAAAGGTTATTAATAGTCTGAATGTGAAATTTTCATTATCCATTAAGGTTTTAGGGAATATTGCAGAGGTCCAGAGTCTAGAGACAAGTAGTCCTCTGCAACTTCTGATGCTCTGACTTAAGTTTTTTCTATGAACCACCTCCATTCTGTTTTCTTAGTGTTATCCTTGGGTGCAGATGGGATACCCACAGTGTTTTAGAGGCCAGGCTGTGAGACTTGTTCTTTGAGAGTGGGGACTTTCCTTCTGAAGTCCCCAATATCTATCTAAGGAAGTGTCTGGTATACTATACATTCCAGTCAGTGAGTGAGAGAGGAACACTAAGAAGGAACTACTTTGATAGGTTTTATAAATATAAGGTGTGAATGATGCCTTCTGTGCAGGGCTGCACACTAGATACAGTTTTCTTATATGTATTGTTAATTTTCCTTAATTCTGCATATCTTTTATCTTCTTCCAGATCTTACAAGAGCAGATATTACTGTCTTCCTCTAACAGAAGGACTTAGTGAGAGCAAGGTATAGTATTAGTGATAGCGAGCTGCACAAACATCTAAGGCCCCTGTGCAGTTCGCGTGAACCTGTGAAGAGTCCTTAGTTACTGAGTATACAATAGCACCCCTCCCAGATCATCAGCTCGATAGACAGAGGCTCACTTAGGGCTATTTCTTGGACATCACTGGAAGTTTAATAATCACCCAGTGTCTACTTATCTTTAAACATCCAAGAGAACTCATCAGAGCTGTGAGTTTAATAACTTAGAGCTGTCTTCTCAGAAGAGCAAAAGTCACACTCTATTATTATAATGAAATGTTTTAATGTTTGTTTTGTTTTTAACTTACTGTCTTTACAATGGTGGCTTCCCCTTAATTTTCCATCTCTTTTATCTATAATCTCTTTACCTTTAAACGATCCTTTATCTTCCCTGGAAACAGCTGACACTGCTGTTTTTCAGTTCAGGACGTTTCCATAATTACATTTTTAGCCTTGAGGGAAAAATGGTATACCTCATCAAATCCTCTGCCTTGGTAACTGAGCCACATAAACAGCCCAGGCTCCACTTTCTGCTATTATAGTTTAATTGCGAATTAGGAAAAAACAAAACTACTTTATGACTTCTGACCATGGTAAATTCTATTTAAAAAAGAAACATCTACAAAGGGTTTTGTTATTATGGACACGCCAATAATATGAATTCTGAAGTGTTCAGCTCTAGTAAGAGGGCTTAACCCACAGACCCCAGAATCAGCCAGTACCTGCATAATTATTGTTGGAAAACTATTGCTCAAAATGAGGCACACTTCTGTTATTGTTTACAATAATGTAAATTAAATATTTCAGTAGTGTATCTCATTGAAGTTATTTTCCACACTGTATGGTAGATAGGCGGACTTTGTAAAGGTATGCCAGGGCTGCCTGAAGCCAGGTAGATGCAAGGAATTGTCCCTGTAGTCAATCAGTTACCTCAGGTGCACATAGAAAAGCCTCTGTCCATTATGATGTTTATGTAACATCTTGCTATTTTGCAGTAGTTAGCAT
The DNA here is from genome assembly GCA_026225945.1 of Cricetomys ansorgei. NCBI lineage: Eukaryota > Metazoa > Chordata > Mammalia > Rodentia > Nesomyidae > Cricetomys > Cricetomys ansorgei. The sequence continues at coordinate 45,394,157 of JAMJFZ010000107.1, read as the reverse complement.
TTATCATGGGGTGCATTTGTTTCCACATTTACTTTGGAGAGGTTGTAGGGGAATTTTGTTGAGTGTGTGAATAGATTTCCTTTATGATTTTGTGTTGTTGTTTTTTTTTATTTTTAGCTTCACACATTTCTCTATTTTTTAAATTAAGTTTCTGGTTAGCATTTAAAGTAATGTGACTTATTGTGACTTTTTATACATAATTATATTTGTTTTTATTTATCCTCTTGGCTCTCTTTCCTCCCTGCTCTTGGTGATGCCCTTACTGCTCCCAAACAGCTCCCTTCTGCCTCCAAATTCTGAGTTATACCTTTTCTTATGTGTAAACACAGGCCACACAAGCCCCTTGCAGTCTGATACCTGTGCAACTTGATATTCCTTCTCCCAGCCACTATTCTTACTAAGTCTTGCCCTTCAATCAAGCTGTGATTCTAGTTAATCTATGAAGAAAAATTCAGGCACCACTGTATCCTGAATATTTCCATGTTCCCTGATCTCTAGCTTCATTCTTCAGTAAAAATCCATTCATCTGCTCTCCACAGCTTGACTCTGTTGTGCCCTACCGAGGTGCACTCTCTGTCAATAAAAAGTTTAAATAGTATCTCATTCACAGTACATTCTGTTCGAATATATTATGATTATACGTTCCTAGTACATAGATAGAATAAGATAGAAACCAAATTTTCCTTTAAGCACATCATTACTTTACCCATATTCCAATATTTTAGTTTGTTTGCATTATTACATTTGATCAAAAATATTTTCTAATTTTCCTCATAAATTCTTCATTGAACTGGGATATTTGAGCCTCTGTGTTTGTGAATTATAATTTAGGTTTACCCTTACTGGATATTGTTTCTCACGGAGGCTTGTGCTCTGGTCAGTGTTGTGGTATGTTAGTGCCTTTCTAGCTTATGTGGAGGCAAGTTTCCTCATCATCTCAATTCTCCGACTCACCTAAGTTACTGGTTTTTAATCAGTTCAGCTTTTTGCTAGAAGACTGATGAGTCTTTAAAGATATGATATTTTATGAATTATTTGAGAATTTCATACATGCATACAGTATGTTTTGGTAATATTCATCCCCACTTGTCCACCTAACTCCTCCTCCATTAACTCCCTCCAAATTTCATGTCCTCCTTTCAATTTTGTTTTTTAACCTTGCTGAGTTCACGTAGTACTGCTAGTATAAGCATGGTTATGAGGCTAGCCACTGAGCATGATCAACTTACCAGGAACTACACCCCTAAAGAAACTGACTCTCCCTCCTCAAGCAGCCATCAATTGTAAATAGATCCTTAGCTAAGGGTGGGGGCTTGTGAGCCCCCTCCCCTTTCACCACACCATTCATGCTGGAATGCTTGGTTTTGTGCAGGCATAAGTTCATGAGTGTATGAGTCCTGTAATGTCTAAAAGACATTGTTTCATCCAGGTTCTCCCTGCCCACTGGCTCACATACTCTTTCTGGCCTCTCTTCCATGATGTTCCTTGAGACTTAGAGGGAGGCTATGGCTGAGAACTCCACAAACACGTACTCTCTGCATGCTACGCACATGCGAGTGTCTCCAGTATTCATGGTGTACTGTACAAAGAATCTACCCTAATGAGGGCTGAGAGTAAAGATGAGGACTATTCTATGGGTAAAGATATGTGTCTTTAGATGCAGTGTGACACTACATTGTCACCAAAGGCAGTGATGACACTGAACTAGATACTGAAAGTCAACTTCTGACTTGAGATTTATTTTATTATTTTTAATGAAGCATATGTATGTATTTGTGTGGATATGTGCATGTACATTGGCCAGAGTTACATGTGATAATTATCTACTTGATGTGAGTTCTGAGAATTGAAGTAGGGTCCTCTGCAAGAGTCATTTGTACCATCTCTCCAGATCCAGCCTCTGATGTTTAATCAAAATAGAGACAATTTGCATTTATTGTAATTTCTTGTAATACAGGAAGGTATACACTTTACCGATCACCAGTTTTAGATATCTACTATATCCTTTGTTCTGTCTCCTGTTTTCTGCTTTAGTGTTGGCTTAACCTTTAGAGGTTTATTTTTTAATTTTAATTATGTGTATGTATCTGGTCTGTGTATGGGCATATGCACATGAGTGTGAGGAGCCCTGAGAGGCCAGAAGAGGGTATTAGATCCTCTAGATCTGGTGTTACAGGTAGGTGTGAGCAACCTGACACAGGTGTTGAAAATGATCCTCTATAAGAGCAGCGCATACTCTTAACCACTGAGTCACCTTTATAACCCCCCGGTTTATCATTTAGTATCCCTAATCATATTCATTTTTGTGCTCATTCATTATATTATTTTATTTTCAAAGTAGTTATTGTGGGATTTACAACATATATATTTAACTTAACACTTCTACCTTCAAATCAAATTATACCATCATACAATTAAAAATAGATGTATATGTGTGTGTGTGTGTGTGTGTGTGTGTGTGCCGTTACACATGTCAATGGCAGAGAATATCAGGTGTTCTGCTCTGTCACTCTTTGCCTCATTCCATTGAGATAGGGTATCTCAGTGGACCTAGAGGCAGACTGATGATCAGCAAGCCTCATCAATCCTCCTGTCTACAAGACCTGCAGTACTGGGATTACATGCATGCATGCACTCATGCCTGGATTTTTCATGTTGACTCTAGGGATCTGAATTCAGGTTCTCATGCTTGCTTGACCAGCACTCTTAATCACTGAGTTAACTTCTCTTTCCCCCACCATAAACTTTATGTAAAAATCAAAATATAACAGTAGCTCTGCCTTCTTTGTTGTAAATGCTGTCCAGGATTACACTAATAATTGAAATATGCATATTTTTAATGGTAGACAGTGATTCGATGGCATGTCAACTTGGAACTTAAATACGGACTATTATAGAATTTTAATATATGTAACGCAAAATATCATACATTTTGGATAAAAGAGCTTCTAGAACTCATTTGCAGACAATAATTCCTTAATTGTGTCATTAATAGTACAGCTGACATTCCAGCAAGCACATTTTGGTTTGATTTTCACAATTGCATTTTATGTCAAAAGAATTATTTATATTACAAATATTTTACAAGGACCACATCTTATCTCAGAATTAAACATAAAAGAAATGAGTTGTCCTTAGCAGATAGAATGAAAAGAAATATTGAAGTAATTTTACATTCAGCATATTTGGGAGAAAATTCAAGTCAGCTTCACACTTCAGCTTGCCTCTCAAGTAGCTTGATTAAGTCCCACAGAGTAAAAGCAGAGCGTTTCCCCATGAACTGAAGAAAATGTCCTCACGAATCCCACTCTGCATTCTGTCTTGCGGACACTTCTTGTGGTATTAAATCAAAATCTTGTGAATTATATTACCACTACCACCTCTCGTTTAACGTGGCATTGATTTTGATCTGCAATTTAGAATTTCGTTCTCCAAGTGTGTGATATTTTATCTAAATGTTTGCCGAGACATAACTTATTCTGCTAGAAGTAAGTGGAACAAAGCTATAGAAATGGAAAGGAAAATCAGGAATATTTGTCAGTTCAGACTTCTGCTGAGGAAGAACCCCAAAGTACATTCCTGTGTTGCAAAGTATAAAATGCTGCTCCAAAGTGATCAGGTCATCTTAGGTGTGTTTTTACCCAGATAACTTTCAAATTACAGACTTGAGATTGTAATTGTTGAGATGATAAAACAGGGCCATCATTGGTGAAACAAACATATTCTTCAATCCTTCCTTCAGTTGATGACAGTGAGTTCACCAACTGCTACCTTTTTTTTTTAACTTTCATAGGATTTTTGTTTGTTTATTTTTAGATAATATTCCTCATTTACAAATACTTGGATCATTTTGATAATTTAAGTTTCCTTCAGGAATTCCAATTTTGCACATACTGAATATATGCATTGGATGCTTGTATGTATTTATGTATATATCAGAAAGTTTATATATGAATTCTTACTGCTAATACATCATATTTATTTTCTTCTGTTTTACTTTCATTTTCATTTTTTAAAAATCTTTTTTCTCTTATATATAATACATCCCAACACCCTTCCTGTCCTTCTATTCCTCCCAGCTCCCCTCCCCACCTGCCTTCTCATCCAGATCTACTCCTCCCATCCTTCTACCCCTACTCTGACTCTCCCCAAGAACGAGCAGTCCTCCCAGGGTTACTGCTCAAACATGACACAACAAGATTGGTCAGGGTCGGACTCTGTTCCCTACTTCAAGGGTGGACTAGGCAATCCTGCAGGGGAAGAAGGGTCCCAAGAATAGGCAAAGGGTTCAGAGACCTCCCCCCTTCCAGTCTATATGCTCTTCTGTAAGAGCACCAAGCCAGGCAACCTCAAGATATATTTGGGGGACCCAGCAGGCTTCATGTCTGCTGCTTTAGACTCGGTGAGCCCCTAAGAGTGTTGGTCAGATGATTCTGTGGAGTTTGTTCTCCTAGTGTCTTGGACCGCAATTCCTCCTCCAAATCTTCAATGGAGTTCCCCAAGCTCTGCACTTTCAACTGCCATCTTTAAGGTTTAGCTTCCAGCTAAGGTTTTGTTTTCACAAATTCTCTCCTTTGCTTCTGGCTGTAGGGTACTCTTCACAGCAACTGGAAGAAATTCCTCCAGTGTAATCTAACATCAAAATTACCAGAAAAGATTAATTCTTTGGCTTTCAGGTCATACTAATTTCATCATGTTTCAACAAACTGAGGTCCATACTCAGTGAGACACCTCTAAGCTCTAACCTTGGCAGGTCCTCAGCCTGTTCTGGAATGCTCACATAGTCCCATGATTGGAGAGGAGTAACAACTTGGATTTACCTGTGATCCAGAGGCCACAGCTGCTGTGCATTTCATCCCCACAATGTCTGTTGTTTCCTAATCAGTGTCTTCACCAAAATGCTCATGAATCCCTCTCAAGACTTCAAAAGCTCTCTTCCTCTCCCAACCCTGTGTGTGTGTGTGTGTGTGTGTGTGAGTGTGTATCTGTTCCCCATTCCTTTCTCTACTTCTTTACAGAAAAACAAAACAAGCATACAGAAACCAACTAGTAGCTATGTATATGTGGTAGCCACATATATACAGTACATACATTTGGAAAAGCATGTTATTTTGGGGGATGCTCACATAGTCCCATACCCCATCGTTGGAGAGGAGTAGCAAATCTGACTAACCTGTGATCCAGAGGCCACAGCAGCTGCTGTGCGTTTCACCCCCACAATGAGGACATTTCTAGTCTTCTGCTATGAAAAGACCACACTGCTATGCCTTCAGGAAGAAAATGCTCTCATCCTACTTGGTACTTCAGGTCTCAGGAAGAATAGTTGCTATAGAGACCTTACTTTCCCTGGTTACCACAGCACTGGCAGCTGGATGGATAAGCAGTCAACCAGTGGACCCATAGTTTCCATTTTGAACTGGCCACAAGAATGTAAGTAACTTTGAGCTCTGTGTGCCTGATAATACCCATTTCTTCATCTTCTTAAAAACAAGCTCTGCATCTTTATTTACTACCTTCTAGAAATTTCAATGGTATCTCACTCATAGGAAAGTCAACCTTTATAATCAGATTCAGTTTTCTGTTCCTATGGAAAAACATCATACCAGAAGTGTCTCCCTTTTCTACTCAAATTTTCTTTGTACTGGAAAGTTTCATCAGTATACCAACACACCATTCATTACTCTGCTAACTCCTCTTCTGATTAGTCACTTTGTCTGCCAGTCACTCCAACTCATCTCAGAGGTCTGTGTGACACTGACTCCTTCTGAGTTATGCTTCCTGTGTCTGCTTTCACTGTTATTTCTAGGGATTAAAGGTGTGGACTACTATTGTCTTCTGAATACTGGGATTAAAGGTGTTTGCTATTACCACTTTCTGAGTACTGGATTAAAGGTTAGTCTACATTCCATCCAGGCCACACGAGCCTCTGAATGTAGCCCCTGGAATGTAGACCCTAGCTTTTACACAGGACTATTCCTCTACAATTGACGAGCACTATCATTTTAAATTATAATTGTATATTTTTATGGGTTAGAAAGAGATGCTATACTCTATGACTATAAGATAGAACAAATAAATCAGTCTTGGTAGCTGTTCAGACTCCTTTGACCTCACTGTTCTATCTTATTTATTTTTTCCTTGGTTACTACTTTCCAGTTTTCTTTAAATCATTGACTAGAATTTTACTATTGGAATTTTTTGTTGTTGTTTTTTTGAGACAGAATTTCCCTGTTGTAACTCTGATTGTCCTGGAACTCACTCTATAGACCAGGCTGGCCTTGAACTCAGATATCTCCCTGCCTCTGTCTCCAGAGTGCTGGGATTAAAGGCATGTGCCACCATGCCCAGCTCACTATTGAAAAAATTTATACTGACCATTTCCAATTTTTTTTTCTCTTTCTATAGAACAATAATTTAAGTGCTGAATTCTCAGTTGAGAGTTTAACAACTACTGGGGTAAATGCCTATCTCTGGTTATCTTTTCTAGTTAGGCACTTAATTCATTCTCCATCTCTTATACTAGTGAATTTTATTCTATATACAGTCACCTGAGCAGGAAATTATGGCGTATTCTAAAATTATTCTTTCATCCAGTTCATTAGCGAGCTTGGTTGGTTTTACCTCACCGAAAGAGTGTATTTCCTTCCCTTTTCCTGCACAACACACCACCTTAAACAGCTCCGACTGTTGGACTAGGACAAATCCCTCCCACTGGCCCTCAATATTGTTTCAAAAATTCTATGCCCCACATTAGCATGAATCCAGAGGATATCTAAAACACAACTTTATCAACATAGCTAGCAAACAAAACCAGTTACTTCTCTGGATGCTCTTATTTTAATACTACATTATTATCCTATCACTAAGAGAGTAAATTTCTTTTAATTTAAGAATAGACAGCTTAAGTAATCTTGGATTTCCATTCTTTATGATAAGAATACATTTGCATTTGATTCTCTTTCACAAATTGAACAATTATGCTAAAATAACTAATAGTTGAATGTTTTCCAGAGATGCATTTTATTTAATTCTTCTAAGTGAACTATGTTTAGTGTTTTTGCTTTAAGTATAAAACATAATTGACTTAATGTGCATCTTGTGAGAAAATAGTGTATTTCTTTCAGGAAAATTTCTTTGGTAGTAAGCGTAAAATAATTGAGAAAAATGAATTCCAGGAGACTGAGCTCAGAAATCAAAATTTATTTTTATGTTTCCCTAAGCAAAAAAAAAAAAATTTTTAGTGAATAATATTTGACACAAACATTCAGTTTTATTTTCCCTTTGTTAGCCCTTGTTTCCTTTCTCCTATTATTTATCTGTTTCTTTAAATAAAGAAATAGAGTAGAACTGACTATTTTGGTAAAATAGTAAAGAAATTACCTTATAAAACTGGTTTGAGATAAAAATAAACAGATCCATACAGATAGAATACTGGTTAGCCACTAGCAGGGGCTAGCCAGGACAGGGATAGAGAGTGACTGCCCACAAGCATGCATACCTTTTTTGAGTTGATAAAATGTCTAGAGTTGAATTCCAGCCGTGTTTGTACCTCCCTGTGTATACACCTAAAGCTACAATATTGCACACTTTTAAAGAATGGTTTTTATGGTAGAAGACTTGTATATTGATTTTACAAATTGGATTTGGTATTGGAATAATTACAAATTATTTTGAATCCTTTTTAAGGAATAGTTATTCGCTGAGAACATTGTAATGGTACACAATGAAATACAATCCCTCCATATTGCTACCAAGACATCTTTTTCTTCTTTCTTTCTTTTTTGAAAATTGACTAAACCCAATTAGTGCTGTCTGTATGGACATAGTAGGGGGCCATCCAGTGGAGCATAGAAATCTACCAGTGGCCACACCATCAAAGAAGAATGATTCTGTCTTCTGTAGCTATACCTGCCAATAACTCCTCATAGACAGGAGCCTCAATAGGTCCTCCCCTATCTACGATAGAACTGTTGTGCAGGTCTTGCCTGGCAACCACAGCTGCTATGTGTTGCAGAAATTTATTTTTAATTTCATTTAAAATGGTTGTCTTATGCAGTTTTGGGTGAAGAGCTGCCTAAGTCTTGACATTTTATATTGTCTGCAGGTGTGGCATTATATAAAAGATGTTTGACTGCTCATGATCTGCACATGCTATCAATAGAATACTGAAGGTGCTTAGGTATCAATAAAAAACTCCTGAGATGAGATGCTAGGGGTTCCACTGTCCATTATGGCACTTGCCATAATAGTGGTTCCCTCTGCTGAGGGCTGTCAGGGACCTATCAATATGCCTTCATTTTTTTTTTTTTTGTGGACTAATATAGTAGCTAACCACTGTAGCTGTGAGTTCATGATCATGATAGTTGTATAGTGTCCATTAAACAATACTCCTCCCATCATCCTCCAGCTCTTACATTCTCCCTCTTCTTCCTCAGTGTCCCCTGATCCTTTAGAGTGGGCAGAGGTGAGGAGTGTTGATAAAGATGCCCATTTAGGGCTAAACACTCTCAGTCTTTTGTTCTCAGAACTTTGCATCTCTCTCTCAATGGTTGCCCAAGGCAAAAACCAAACCAAAGCAACAACAACAACAACAACACCCTTGTGACCAAAGTTGAGAGCAACCAGGTACATGGAGATAAACACACACATTTAGAAAGCAATTTGACAGCAGGACTATTGAGCAAAATATTAATAGCAGGTACTACCCTAGGACCTATGACTCTCTCATCTATGGGCTTTTGACAAGAATTACAATACCAGACATGAACTTCTCTTCTGTGCAGCAGGCCTCAATTCCAATCAGAAAGTAGTTATTTTGTAATATACCACAGTACACCAACAGGCACATCTCACCTCAAAGTTTGGTCTAGTAGCATGCAGGGTCGACTATTAGGTTAGACCATTTGATGTCCTACTCTGCTCTTACCCCCAGCAAAACGGTTTTAGGCACAAAAAGTCTTGTCAGCTTGGGAGAGATTTCTTCTTGGTTTGAGATTTATTTCTCTATGTCCTAAGGACAAAGTCAATAAATAGTATATTTGGCAATAGGCTCTTTGCTTGTAGTACACAGAGAGGTGGGGAGAGGGAGGGGAGAATAAATAAAGCTAAACAAGGAATTGAAAGAGCTCTACAATGAAAATTTTAAGACATTGTGGAGAGAAACTGATGAAGACTCTAGAAGATGGAATCACCTCCCATACTGTCATGTTGGAAGAGTTAAATTTGTGAAAATTAAAATAGCCGTCCTATCAAAAGCAAACTACAGGTTAAACACAAACCCTTAAAAGTTCCAGAGTCATTCTTCATAGACATACATTGAATTCATAAGTGTACTTGGATCTTGCCAGTTAGATATCCATTCCATGATGAGGACAGCTTCCTCTGGAGACATTAAAGTGAATGCACAGTCTGAGTCAGTATTGCAAGTTGTATTTAGGAGTACTCACTCATTTGTTTCCCGTGATGATTAACCACAGGGCAGATATAGACACTTTCTCCACTTTATTAAGCGGAGGTGATCATAAGCCATGGAAGAATTAGAGGTGTGGGTTGTTAATAAAACATGCACCAAGTTATCTGGAATTATATAGTACTTACATTCTAGGTTAAACAGATAATATAATCATTCTTCAGGAAATTTAATAGTTTAACCTCTGGGGATTTTAAGAAATGGCATAGATAGTCATTTAGAAGAATTATCACCAGAGCTATTTTGAATGGTGGGTATCTGCTTTTTTTTTTTTTTCTCTAAAGAGCTTTCTTCTGCCAAACATGTTCTCTTTCCAATGCCACCCATGAGACTTTACATACAAACTTCAGTTTATCAAGTAATTTATTAGGGGAGAAATATGTTTTATAAGGCACCTCAACCTAAGGTTGTATATTCCAGTTCTCAAGGACATTTAAAATAATATTCACCCACCACAAAACTGACACATTAAAAGTATGCTTGGTATGAATACCCATGGGGAAGTGCCTGACACTGGGGGTCTCTACTCTAATCAGGAATATTTACTCTGAAACACAATGGCTTGTCACACTGCCCAATGTATATGTACGTTAATTAAAAGGAAAGATGGTATCTTAATTAGGGTTTCATTGCTGTGAATAGACACTATGACCATGACACTCTTATAAAAGACAGCATTTAACTGGGGCTGGCTTACATTTCAGAGGTTTAGTTCACTTCCTCCAACAAGGCCACGTCTTCTAATACTGTCACTCTTTATTAGACAGCGGGGGACATTTTCATTCAAACCACAATAGATGGGAACAATATTTTCCTTAAAATCTTGGCTACATTTTGCAAACTAAGGGACATCACAGTGTAAGGAAATTACGCAACCTTCTTCCTTTCCATGTTAACCCATAAATTTCTGAACAACCAACTTTCCAGGGCACAGTGCTATCTCCAGACATAGGTAGAACCAACCCCAAAATTTATCACTGATTTATTTTTGATAATGAAAATATGAATGACTGAGGTTAATATCTGTTACTGCAGTGTACTAAGGAGAAAAGAATGTAAGTTTTCAATTCAAAGTTGAATTTATTATATATCTCTTGAAGTAAAGGCAAAGGAGAATTCAATATTGAAACACCATAGTTTGACATCTGTTTCTTTTAAATTAAAATACTTCAAATATGAAAAATGAGATATTTTAAAATTTAGTGTAGAATATTTTAAATGCCTGCAGTAGAACACTAACTACCTGGCACTGAACCTTTCAGCAATAGCACCTTTCGGAGATGATATGAGCTTGGAAGTAAGTTGACGATTTCAAAGAATGTGGGAACATATATGAAACTATCCTTTACTAGTCAATTTATCATCAATTACGGTGTCAGTGAAGTAGCAGGTGTTGAGCACAAAGTAATGAAACTGACATAAACTAATAGAAAACTCATAGCAGCTCTTGCAGTTTCTCATAAAAGAGCCTATTGACAGAGTGTTCTTTAAAAGTTCATGTAATTGACTTAATACGAATTTCTCTTGCACTCCGGTTTTCAGTCGGTTACACAGAGAATTATGAATGAATAATAGGCTACAGATGGACAGAGAAAGCTGAGCAATCTGAGGCCGGTCAACATGGGAAAGACACCAAATGTTTCTGCTATTCACTTATTACATATTTAAGAGAGTATATATTTGCCATTATGTTACCTAACTAAAGTAGTTTTAAAATATTAGCTTGGAATATCCCACCTTTATTATCTAAAAATTTAAACTTGATAAAATTGGTAGCTTTACATGTAGAAAAGAAATCTTCAGAGTAATTTTATCCTTTGCTTTAAAATGTGTCCCAAATCTTAGTCTCTTGTTGATTTTTCTTCCGACCTTTTCTCGTTGTTGATTGTATTTCTGTTTTTATGTTGAAGTCCACACAATGGCATTTCCGCAATGTTCTAGTTTGCTAAGTTGCATATTTTATAGATCATTTCTACTTCTTCTTGAGATCTAGGAGGGTTTGTTTATATCTTTACAAAACGCAATGTCAAAGTTAGTATACTGGTTGTGACTTCAGGATTTTAATTTGGTTTCTCTGCTGGTAATTATTTTTCTTTAAACGTCTCTCTTTGAAATTCCTAACGGCTGTATTCTGAACCTAAATGAATCTTCATAAATGACTGTTTACTAAGATCAAGTTAATCAAGAATAGGGTTCTGGGAAATTGAATATTCCCCTGAAAGAAGAAGCTAATACATACATGCTGAGCCCAGAAGAAACTTCTCATCTACGAAACTGTGACATAGCAGGTGTTTTTCCCCCTGACCCTCAGGGGTTCCAGGCGTTGGAATGAACAGGTTTGGAATTCTGCTGACCACAACTTTCTACAAAGTAGCAGAGAGCCAAATAGAGAGCAGAAAGTGACTTTGTCTAGGATTCGAAGTAGCACAAAGATGTCATTGAATTGTTCCTCTGTGTGTTGAGGGAATGTTTAGCTGCATTGTGGCTTTTAGAATAGAGATTTTAATTATGCATTTAGCAGTGCTGCCCATTTGCCAGGGTTCCCAGAGCTCCTTGCTTTATTTTTGACATGATAATTCGCTATCTGCACATTCAGCTTCAAATTTCTTAACAGATGATTGAAACTTGCGAAGATGGAGTATCAACAAGCTTCCATGGCCCTTTTGAGTATTAAAGATTTCAGGGGTCTTGTGAAAACAATAGTTTTATTTAGATTTTTAACCCTTAATTACAGGCCTGTATTTTTAGGGCAGTTAATATTTAATTCAGTAAAATTTAATTAGGAAAGAAAGATTTATACAAAGAAAGAATTAACATAGTATCAGAGAAGATGGATTGAAGCATTTGACTCCTGCGGAAGTCACTATTCCAACCAGCTCAGTGACATAACACAGGGCATGGGACACCCATTCAGTTTTCCTCTATATCACAAATTTGAACTAGATGACATACGTAGCTAGACAGAGGAGAGAAGGTGATGTGTTTTATTTAAGCACAGGAGTAGACTTTGTGTAGATGACATTTTAGAAGTTGCTAGGCTCAATGTAAACATTCTTTCCTTCCTTTACTCGTGATCACGTTTGAAATGACCTTTACAGCATTCCCTTAAGTTCTGACAGTTAAAAGGTGTAACCGATCTGATCTCTCCTTTGAAGTGATTGATATTCCTGCTCATCCTGTCTTTTCCAATCCTGTGGATGCCTCTGTGGTGCTGCCTCTTCATGTCCCATGCTTGGTTTATCCTATGAGCTTCTTAATGGGCTTCCTGACTCTAGTAAATCCCACCTGAAATGTATCTTGTACACCAGAATGCATCAGGTAAATGGTCCTCAAATGACTCTACATCATACCGCCAACCGTCGCTCTCAGAATTGTCTTAAAAGCCTGGACTGTCACTTAAAGAGCTCTACCTGCTGACTCTGTGATTTCCCTATCACCTTTTGAACCCTGTAGAAATAGATTCCCTCAGCAAGGCTCATCTATGTTGTTCATTAAACATGTATTGTCCATTCCTGACTCAGTGATTCTGGTCTTGTTCAAATGTATTCCCCCTACCATTATAATTTTTTTTTCTGTGCACTAAATGAAGATCATAACAATTGCAGTGATTCTTGTATCTGTAAAATCTTACAATATTATTTTATTGACTCATCTGTATTTATATACATTATATTGTCCTATTATTCACTTTAATATTTATCTGTTCTGTATAGAACAGCAATGAATACTAATGGGATTTATTTGAATATTGCACAGTTTGTAATTGAAGCCCAGATTTAGTAAGTGTTTAATTAAATACTTGCTGAGCTAATCAAATGGAAAATAGAGTGGATCTCCTAAGGCATGACTGAATTTGGAGAATTTCTGCTAACACACGAGCCTTTAAAAGTTAGTTTTGACATCAAGTTTCAGCCTCAAATTTAAACCCCAAACACTGAATCCATCCTATACATCCACTGTGTCTCATCATCTAGTGTTTTGCAATACAAATTTAGTCAGAAATAGGAGTAAGGTATTTAACCATTAGACATTCAAATACAAAAATTTCCTTTTTGTTACAATAGTCACTAACTTTTTCAGGTGACTTCCTGGGATGGAAGCACCACGTGACTTCCTGGGATGGAAGCACCACGTGACTTCCTAGAATGGAAGCACCATAATGAAAACAGTTTATTTCTTTCCACATAGTCATTTTGGGTAATTTGCATGCTGTAGTTTAGTTTTCCTTCTTATAGGAAACTACTTCCATCATATTATCTACTTACCCAGCATTGATGGAGTACTTGGCACAGTACTTCTTGTAAGAGGAGGGAGATACAGGAAAGACGTAACACAAACATGGTTCTTGCCTGTGAAACATCAGATAAAATGGTGAGTGCTATTTCATCAAGTTGTTATTTTTATGGTATATAATTTATAATTTAAATATAAAATCTACTGGATTTGACACTGTTGTTTTATCTTTTATAAAGTGTACCATGATACAATAATGGTTTACAAAATAGAACAAAATAATATAAAGAGTAAAGATTGTTCTCAATGGGCCAGAGAGAAGGCTTGCCCCCTGAATATGCAAGCCTGACACCTAAATTCAATAACTAGGACTGTGTTAAAGGTGGGAAGAAAAGAGAACTTACTCCACAAAGTTGTCCTCTGACTTCTATACCCACACACATATATGAGCACACACATCTGTATTATTACAAAATAATAACAAATAAAATTAAAATGTTTGAAAAGTGTCTCTTAGTAGGAATCAATGTGTACTGTTGTCATGTTAACAGCATCCCCCCTTTGTCTTTTTTTGGTTTGTTTTTGAAATAGGGTCCTACTCTGTAATCCAGGTGTGTTTCAGACTCACTGTGTAACACAAGCTGTTCTTGAATTCGTGTCAATCTCCTTGCTTCAGCCTCCTGAGTCCTGATAGTATGGCATGAGTCACCATGCCATTTCCCTTCTCTCTTTTGAGCTCTGCCAGTATGAAATAAAATATTGAAATGCTTGAAAGACTTTAAGATCAAACCACACATATTTCCCCCCTTGCTTTATGCAAAACCTTTTCTCACATTGAATGAGATGATTTAATATTTAAATATGAATTTATTATAAATAGATGAAATGTTTCTTCATTGAAAGCCATACATTTTGCCTCTATTTTGGCTGTAGATCATTTATTCCTTCCTCAAACTGTCCATCTTGTATGAAATCTCTCTGGCTCAATTGAAGTACATATATTCTCATGCAGCCAAGCTGATGCTTCCAGCAGAAAACACTTTGCAAGGATCTCATTTTTATGCCTTTTTACTTCATTGATAGTTCCATGGCAATGACTTTTTAACCCAACCAACTCATAGAATTTTTATTAGACAAGATCCCACCCCACCACGCTGGTAAAGGAAAAAAATAACCACATAATACAGTGCTATTTATATTGTATAAAACTAGTAGATGTTTTTGTTCATAACCAATAATCTATGTAAGGCCAAACAGATGTAGTTTGTTTGATATAATTAGATGCATTAACCATTTTTCTATTGATACAACAAAATGCCCTATAACTGAATAGCTTGTAAAGAAAGTAAGTCATAAATAAGCCCCACTTTTTCAAAAGTACCAACTCTGGTGAGGATCACCATAGCCAAATCACGGTGAGAGTATATGACAGAAAAAAAAAAAAAAAAGACATGGTAAAATAGGAAGCCATAGACTGAGGGCAGGGACAGTTATAACAATGTTCTCATGGAAACCAACTGGGATTCACAAGGACTACTGTAATCCCTTCAAATAGCAGTGCCTCCTGATGGCTAAAAACCCCACAAGGTGCTGCCCCTTAGAGGACATATCACTCCTTGCCTTAATAAACAGGGAAATATTCTAATGCATGAACCATAGTGGGACATACACAAACGGTCATTCTAGCACTTGCCATATGATTGTACTTTCTGAGATATAATGCATCTAAAAAGCAAAGAAGAAAGTAAGGCAAGAGACAAGCAGAGACTGCAGTGGGTATGCAAAAAAAGCAACAGTCCTTCCAGGACAAGATTAAGATTACCCTTTTCCTAGTACAGGAATGACCAAGTGTTCTGTGAAATGGGGTGTAAGTTCATTGTTTTAATTTGCTAAAACTAACAAAGGTAGCCTCTCTTGAAAACCAATTTGATTTAGGAAGTGTGACTTTCTGCCATCTTAAATCCTCTTTGATGATCTGGTGTCTATGAGTCTATACCAAAGCTTTTCCAGGTTTCTATGAAGTAGCTACTCAATATTTATCTGGCATTCATCTGCAAAGGGGCTACCCAAATTCAGTGAGACCCAAAATACTAGCATAGATTTATTAAACCACATTACGTCATCAAGGAAATTGAACCATTTAAAAAGCATTAGACAGAAAAGGGATAGAATCTACATTAGTTCTAAATACATGAACTATGTACCAAATGCATTTTTTCATAGTCTATGTGTGCCCTGTGTGTAAACCATACAACAGTCTTCAGGTTTTCAATGATCCACAGCATCATAATCAGTAGGAGCCATGGAAAGCCCAGCCTTGATGAATATTTACACAGATGTCTGTGTTTAACAGGCACACAGTTGTGAACAAACATAAATGAACCTTTGATAAACTATGGATAATGTGGCCATTCATTTTGCACCATTTCTTATGACGCTGTGCTGTGTGCCAAGCTGATTTGAAATGCACTCAGAGTTGACTGTTTACAGGTAAAATCTCTACCTGTGTGGTTTTGTGATAGAAAGGCTGAAAGAAGGCTGAAAGCTATGACCAAGCAATAATCACTGATGGGCATCATGATGCCATGTGTGGGCACTTTTCATCCTGTGTTGGGATCCACACTTCATATAGGCATCATTTATGTCACCACAGAAGTTGTGAGGTTTACTTCCAGGAAAGACCTGCATTCTAAAGAAGTAACTTATTGCCCTTGGAATAGATGCACAGAGAGTACTTATGTTTTCATGTGATGTTTGTATTTAGTAAACACTTGAGAGTCTGCCATAGTTGAGCTACTTCAGTGACATGACTTCTAGCTACCAGCTACTGTTGTGCTGCACCTAGGGCTTTTTCATTGTCACCAGAATCTAATCTTGGGTCTGCATTTAATAAGGAAAAATTGTACAAGACAGGCAACCCTGTGGTTGGCATAGCATCTGGTTGCTTTTTCTGAAATAAATTCTGTCACATGTGTTTGTGTGTTCAGAGGCATCTCTGTGCATAGAGGTTTATTCATTTTGAAATCAGAAACTGCCTGTGCTCACCTAACTGAGGATTCTGTGTGTGTGTGTGTGTGTGTGTGTGTGTGTGCGCGCAAGTGCACACACATGAGCATGCACACTAATGGCACTACTTCTTTTAGAAAGAGTTTATTCTGGAGCAGTTGAATGCATTCTTTGTCTTTCATATACAGTGTTTCTCTGTGTAGTGTGCCCTTTCACCCCATCATGGGAATCTGAGCACGTGGAGCTGAGGGAAGGTGTAGAGGAGACAAGGCGGAGAAGAGGCAAGGGTAAAATCAGCAGGGATGACCAGCCATGGAGAGCTCAGGGGGAGTCCATCAGAGGGCTCCGCATAATTGTGGTTTCAAGAAGACCTTTTTAGATGCACTGGAAACAGACCCTCAACAGCAGGTGGTCAACAGCCTGCATGTCAGTGCACTTGTCTCCTGGGGGCTGTTCACTGACATTTAAATGATTATTTTACATTTTTCTTTACAATAATTTCTAATTATAGAGACTTGAATCATGCCCTTTTATCCTTTTATAGCTCCGCTGTCTGCTCTGAACCTTTTCATGCTTACTTGTGACTAAAGAAAATAGTCAAAGATTCACAAGGTATCATGTGAAGTGTCATGCGGCTCTGTGACTTGTCAGTCAAGGTGACTGCTCATACACAAAGTGTCTTGGATTCCTCAGTTCTCATAACTTATGTCATGCTATGCGTGATATGACAGAAATAGTGTCTATTTCTATATAATCTCAATATTTATAGTAGGAACAAAGATACAGTGTTCTGTACACAGTTCCTTTATTAGAAGACACAGAAAAAAATAAGCTTAAAATCTTCACATGGTGCAGGAGGAATGGCTCAGCAGTTAAGAGAATTCTCTTCCTCTGTTCTTCCTAGAGGAAGATTCCCAACACTCCTATGGCAGTTCACAACCATCTGTAACTCCAGTCCCAGGGAACCCAATGTCCTCTTTCGTCCTCTTCAGGGATGGCACACACGTGGTATTCAGGCACAGGGGGAGGCAAAACACTCATACACATAAAAATAAGCGAAGAAACAAGCAAATTAATAGTAAAACCTCTAGAGGTTATTTTACAATACTTCCTAACTTTCGCAACTAAGACCGGAGGCTTCTATCTGTTGGAGTTCTGCTTCACACAGGCCATCACGTCTTTCTTAAAACAAGTATTTTTGGTATAAATCAATAGGCAATTGCCTGTCCAGGGACATGAATCTGTGACTTTTGATGCTAGGAGAGATGGAATGGCTCTGAATAAATAGGACGGCAATAGATTTTCTGTGGCTGACTGTTTCAATAAGTAGGCTCCGAAGAGGTGGTCATTCATTTAGCTCACTGCATGTTCTAGGTTAATATTTTCTAGTTAGACATCTTTCCTTTCCACTCATTCTTGTCCTATTTTAACTTCCCTTGCCTTCGTGTATAAGAAAAATCTTCAGTGACATACAGATGCTCACTGCCTAGAGTTTGAATGCAGAAAATATTATACATTTAAAATGGATTAGAATGTTCTACCACATATTGGTCTGGGAAGAAAAAAAATCCTGCCAGTAGCAGATTGTTCTAATTAGGACGTGCTCCCATGGCAAGGAGTTTGATTAGAAATGAGAAAGTTATAAATTCTTCATGGGAAAAAATTGTCTGATAAAATCAAAAATTACCTGCCTGTATTTCACGGATATCTTTTCGGCTTCTTATCCCACCATGTTCCTGACACTAAATTGTGTGATACAAAGGTATATTAGCAAGCATCAAAAAATTAAATTGGTTAACAGAAAATGTATTAGATTAAAAGGGATAATGGTTATATAAAGTGCCTGGAAGCAGCCATTTCTTATGCAGTTGGTTTGTATAATCTCTTCATGTCAAACACTGAAGAGTACCACTCTTTAAAATTTAATTTTTTATTATTATCATGTGTGTGCATACATTCATAGATGTTCGCAACAGGACATATGTGGAGGTCAGATAATAACTTCATGGAGTCACTCCTCTCCTCCTACCTATACATGGATTATACAGGATTAAACCCAGGTTTCCAGGATTTTATATCAAGTGCATTTATCTTATGCGTGATCTTACCCAGTTGTGAACAAACATAAATGAACTTTTGGTAAACTATGGATAACATGGCCATTCATTTTGCACCATTTCTTATGACGCTGTGCTGTGTGCCATGCTGATTTGGAATGTGCTCAGAGTTGACTGTTTACAGGTGAAATATCTACCTGTGTGGTCTTGTGATAGAAAGGCTGAAAGCTATGACCAAGCAATAATCACTGATGGGCATCTATGATGCCATGTGTGGGCACTTTTCGTCCTGTGTTGGGATCCACACTTCATATAGGCATCATTTATGTCACCACTGAAGTTGTGAGGTTTACTTCCAGGAAAGACCCGAGTTCTATAAAAGTGGCTTATTGCCCTTGGAAACCACAGAGAACATTTCGGTTTTCATGTGATGTTTGTATTTAGCCAACACTTGAGAGTCTGTTACAGTGAGCTAACATCAGTGATGTCCAATCTATGAAAGCACCTCTCTGTTTTCCTTGATGAACCACCACAGCAGTGTACTCCTACATTATCCCAATTAAAAGAAGCTAGACACAGAAAAGCAAGTAAGAAACAATCCAATTTACTTCAGGGATCTAATATAGTAGAATTGATTGAAGAATAGAGCACAATGCTAGTTACCAGAGCCTAGGAGAAGGGACAAATGGGAGATAGTATCACAGGGTACATAGCTTGACATACAAAATATTTAGGTATCAAGATATACAAAGCACAATGTACACAGATAAGAAAATTACACAGTATGGTTAAATTTAGTTGAGGGCAGATCTTATGTTAATCTTCTTGTTGCATAAGCTTTCATGTACACGAAGGGGAATTTTTGGAGGTCATGATTAAATTTACAGCATTGATTATGGTGATGGTTTCTGGTCTGTTCTTTCCTTCAAATTCATCAAGATGTTTTAACACTAAATATATACAGCTTTTATTGCTTTCCAATCATATCTCAATAGAAAGACGAAAATAAATTATGTGACTAGAAACAACTCATCACAGTAAGAGTAGGAGAGAAAATCAGAATAAAGTGATCAACCCATATGCCCATATAAAAAGGAATTCGAAAGTTGAGATGATGCCCCAGAATTTCCAAGTTACACCTTTCCCCTGAAATTAAGAATCATATAAGGGGTAAATATTTCCATGACTTAAATGGATGTCAGGGCATTTAAAGCAGATTAGGAGATCCTTAAGAACATTTGTGCTTTATGAACTTGGATAAAACTACAACAGCAACAACAACAACAAAACCCAACAATGACAGCAGCAGTAACAGCAGCAGCAGCAGGAACTTGGGCAACTAAAACCCCACACTGTTTTGGCTTTTTTTAAAATTTTTGAAATGGAGAATACTCCTTGTTATTTTTTAAGGGCTAGAGTGTACTTGACAATTTTTGGAAAGGTTCTATAAATAATGAACTACATGCATGATATTATGATACACTTATGGATGAGGAAAATGTGGTATGCATCAGGCCTAGAAGTCAGTGTTTCACACTACTCGTCTCACCTTCCTCCAGCTTTTAACTTCTTGCTTTCCTTCTGTGATGTTTTCTGAGCCTGGATGGGGGTATAGAAATCTCACTTATAGCTGAACGTTCAACAGTCATTTATTGCCCTTACTCTGACCAGTTATACATCTTTGTAATCACCTCTGACCACTGTAAAAAGAAACCCTCTGATCAAAGCTGACAGCACTCTGATATGGGAATAAACACAGTTATACAAAAGGCAATTTGGTGGGAAGAGTTTGCCCCCACCAACATGTTAGTCACATGGAGATATGCTTGTCCGATGATATGTATGTGTGTGTGTACTCTTGGCATCTAGAAGTTGAAGTCAAGCTTATTTCTCAACATCCTTCAGTGTACAGGGCAACCCCAAACAGCAAACTGTTATCCATTCCATAATGTTGATACTCTCCTAAATTAGAAAAACTATTCTCTAGGGTGAAACATCAAAGAATCACACTCTTATCTCTTTGTAAATAGTTTATGTCCTAAAGAGAGCATTTTAGTGTTTGCTCCAAGTAATGTTCCTTTTGCAGCTGACTCTGCAGTGGGATTGGCAAGTGGGGTACTTATTAGAGGACAATCTTAGGAAAGTTCCAGTGAAAGCCCTAGCCAACTCCTGAATGGGACAAGCTCCCAGTTTTGCCCATCAGCAAGAAAAATTGTGTTTTATGCCCATGTTGGTTGGTGGATGTGAGATGTCCCAGAAGGAAGCATGACTTGGAAAAGGAAGTATTCTCCAGATGACGTAATCCCCAGGGAGGGCTGACAGCTGAGCATCATTCTCCAGTGATACTCATGGCTGGTGGGAAATAGTTCCTTCCTGAAATAGGAATCTACCTGCCAAATCCCAGTGCCATAGAGATTTCCTATAGACCAGCACAGCTAAGTCTGAGTCTATCCTCTTTAAGGAGAGCTCAGCCATGATTGCATTAGCAGTGACACTGATTCTAAGGATCTGCTTTATAATGCTAAAGACATTCAAGTGTTCCAAATGCATTATACCTTTATGTCTTTTTCTATGTTTTGGGATGGGATTTTGATATGTATCTCACGGTCCCTGAATTCATGCTGATTCTTTTGTTTCAGCCTCCCAAATCCTGGGATTGATTATAAATATGTGTTATCATGACTGGTCCATTTTACTTTTAATTAATGAATTACACAAAAACACAATACTTTAAAAGGAGATAGATATGTCATAATTAAACTGATTGATAGAAGCAAAGTAGGAAGATACAAGACAAAGAGAGCTAAATTATTGTGCCAACTAGTTTTATGTGAACTTGACACAACTGGAGTCATTTGGGAAGAGGGAATCCTTAACTGAGGAAATGCTCTCACCAGATTGGCCTGTGGACAAGCCAGTGGGACACTTCCATGATTGATGATTGATTGTGGGAGGGCCTAGCTCACCATGAGTAGTGACTCCCTGTTTAGTGGTCCACGGTGGTATAAGAAAGCTGTCTGAGTAAGCCATGAGGAGCAAGCTAGTAAGTAGTGCACATTCATGGCCTCTGTTCCACTTGCTGCCTCAGACACTTGCCCTTCAGTGATGGAACTTGACCTGAGAATTGTAAGCAGAAACAAACCCTTTCCTCCTTGAGCTGTTTTTGGTCTTGGCGTTTCATCACAGCAATAGAACCCTAACTAAGACAATTATTATCTATTACATAACAAGCTGTGGTAGATACTTAAAATGAGTTTTTCAGTTTATTTTTTTTATGATTAATAAATTCTAACATCACCACATTCAAATTTAAATCTTTTACTATGTCACATCTGTGGTCAATGATACCCATTCTGCTTCACTAAAACAGATTTCATCAATTCTCAATAAAACTTTCAACATTAATATATAACTCACAGAGATGAAATAAAATACATACATACTAACCATGACTTGTGAAACAAAAAAGTACAAAAAGCACTGTTGAGTAGAAGGACATCTATGACCCATTAGCATCATAAAAGAGTACATAAAATATAATGGCTAGGATACTCCCAGAGCAGTTTGTGTTGTCTCAGGGGTTTTGAGAGGAGACACTGTGTTTTGGATTAAGAAGATTAGAAGAGTTCCAAGAAGGAAGTATCAATTGAAGTAGGCCTTAAATATACCCGGGATTTTGACATATAACAGATGGGTGAGATAGGAGGTTCTTGGGGGGAAAAAAGCAAATAAACTGTTTAAATCAAGGATTCAATTTTTTAGTGCTGGAGATTGAACCCAGGGTCTACGGCTCCCTAGGCAGGCACTTTGCTACCTAACTACATTTCTAGCACACAATGCTGTATGTTTTGAAAGAGTATTCAACTCGCTATAGAATTCTTGTTTCTGTGCTTAGTCTAATTTGAAAACTGACACCTCCAGAAAAAGAAATGAAACTTCCAATATCAACCATAGAAATTTCTCTTGATTTAAAACCATTTTTTCCCATCATTGTAAGTTTGTGTTTCAACAAGCAAGTATTTGAATTTTCTTAGATGTTTAGGATTATTAAAACCACACATGGGACTAGGTAAGGATTTATGAGGCATAAAGTTGTTGCTTGCTGTTTTTGGAACTGACCAGGCTGAGATGTTGTCAGGACATGCCAAATCAGAAGAGCGTACAATGGGGATCCAGGTAGACCTCCACTACCAGGAGAATGGCAGAGGCTACAGTGTGTCAGTACTACAGGAGACTGATCACTCTGGAAACCAGAACAAGAAGACACATTCCCAGGATTGGGTCTGAAAAGAAGACAGGAGTCTACAGATATGGTACAAGTCCAAAGTACTTGCCAATTATAAATTCCAGAATGTTCAATTATTGGGAAGAGAATCAGTAATTTGGATTGAGTATTCCAAATGAGCAGTGTGTTCATTCAAGAGTCTGAAAAGAAAGCACATGTTAGGGAAGGAGTGATGTCTGGAAAACAGGAAACCAAATTCTTAAGCAAATACGCATATCAGAATGATGCTGACCATGGAGATCACTATGGTAAATGAAATAAGCCAGATTCAGAAGACGAATATGACATGGTTTCTCTTGTATGCACAAACTACATTGAGTCCATGTGTCTATACACATATGACATTGAAGTAGAAAAGGGTCCATGAGAGGGAAGAGGTCTAAAGGGAGGGAGACAGAAAGTCAAAGACTATGAGAGTGAGTGGGGTTACTTGGGGGGATGAAAGGGACTAGCTAGAATCAGGGACCGGAGAGGTGTTAGTGGAGATAAGAATCAGACACAATAGCACATATGTATGAGTATGCCATAACCAATCTTGTTATTTGTATGCTAACTAGAAAGTTAATAAAAAAAAGAATAAGCATGACTTTTTTTTTTTTTTTTTTTTTTTAAGCATGAGGTTGAATGACGCTTAATGTGACAATTGCACTAGGAAAATAGAAAAAAACAACTGGCTTATCATCAAAATGAAGTTTCAATAATCTGACTGTAGGTTGACTGGTGAGTGACACAGGGCCACAGTTTCCCGTCTGGTGAGGGATGGTGTACCAAACAAGCACTAAGAGTTCCCTTCCTGGTGCTCCTAGTCCAGATGACTCCCTCCCTGTAAGTGGGTGTGCTGTGTAACTTGATTCTAACTTACAGAGTATAAGAAAATGAGAGGATGCCCCTCCCATGGTCATGTGCTATGAGACATTGGCCTCTAACTTGCTGTTTTATCCCCCCATCCCTCTGCCTCTTTTCACTCTCCCATCTGCCTTTATTGGCTAAGACAAGTAAACTGCCTGCTGGGAGAAAAAGCAAGGAACCAAGTGCAATACATGATCATCAGTCAGCGAGAACTTGGATTCCTCTTCACTCTGACACCCCAAAAGGAGCTGGAGCTACCCAAACCACACGTACTTGGAAAGTCAATGCTTCCTCTCTGGAGCCCACATGAGACCTCTACCCTGGGTGAGGATGGAAGCAGAGGACAAGGCTTAGGGCTGTCCAGGTTCCTGGCCCCTAGAAGTATGGAGACCATAAATGTGTGCTATTTTAAGGGTTGCCCACAACAGTTTGTTACAAGGCAGCAGATAGCTAACACAGGCTTTGAATCTCTGTGGAGCCTAAGAGAATATTGGTTTGAATGTTCTCAGAAGCCAAAGTTAGACAAAGGAGGAACGCAAAGCTACCAGGTTAAGGACCTCCCTAAGGGAGAGTTACAGTCTGCAGTGGAGGGAGGGGTGAACAAATTCCACATATATGCTCCTCTGTCTGCTTTTGCTGTGATATGCCCCCTTTTGTTGTACAAGCTCTTAGATTGCAAGGTATAAGGCAATTAGTGGGTAATATGGAACAAACTTGCTTGCTTTAAAAGCAAATATTAGATCCAGTTTCACTGCTATTACCTGCATGTGGAATTTTGTGTTAAATCAAATCATGTGGAATTCAATTGTAACAGATAGAAGAAAAACTGCATTTCATAGTGACGATCAGAGACATGCTTAGCATTCTCCGTGAATTTAAAAATAAACTTCGGGTGCACTGCTTGAGAGTCTTCATTTTCCTTTGATTCCAATGTTCTCGCCCCTCTTTTCATCTTTAGTAGAATCAGTGATTCTCCTATGCAGATAGATAGAAAGCCAAAGTGAAACCCTGATCCCTAAGGATTTTATACTTGAATATCTTGTTGGGGAAAACTGAGAAATGCATTTGCTTTCACCGTAAAGAGATACTCTATTTTAGGAAGTGAATAGAAATGAGGCTATTAAATATGACTGTGAGGTCTGTGTTCTAAATTACATTCTCCTTCTCCCACTGGCTCATTTTGTAACCTCGATAAACTCAGTATTGATGTGTGAATTTTCCGGTGTTTTGGGAAATAAAATGTCATACGAACAGAAAAGCCTTTGGAAAAAAAAATCAGTGTAGTGTGTTATATTGAGATGATTGGAATGCCTATTTGAAAATGTCGGATCATAAGATCTAAAGCAGTAACAACAAT
Organism: Cricetomys ansorgei; assembly: GCA_026225945.1. NCBI lineage: Eukaryota > Metazoa > Chordata > Mammalia > Rodentia > Nesomyidae > Cricetomys > Cricetomys ansorgei. Next base: position 45,368,901 of record JAMJFZ010000107.1, on the reverse strand, counting down.
CATATACACGTGTGTGTGTATGTGTGTGTGTGTGTGTGTGTGTGTGTGTGTGTGAGCTATATTGGTTTCTCATAATAGAACTTTATGTTTTTCTATATTAATAACTATTTTTCAGTGTGCAGAATGAAAAGCTCATTTACTTCACTTGAAACTTAGTTATACCTAGGCATCATGGCACATACCTATAATTCCAACATGTAGGAGGCTGATTGGCAGTGGATCATCACAGGTTCGAGTCCAGCCTGGGATATACAGTGAGACATTGTCTCAAAAATCAAAGCAAAGAAAAGATATTTTAAGAACAACAGCAACAGCCAGAATCTAGTCACAAGAGTAGAGAATATTTTGTAAGATAAGTGATTGAAGTTTGTAATATAGACTGGTGAATACATATATACTCCAGATATTAGATTTCTCTGAGCTATTCTCTTTTGACTTAGCACTGTGGTACATGCTTTAATTGCAGCTCTCTGGAGGCAGAGACAGGTGGATTTCTGTGAATTCATAGTAGCTTTGTTTACATAGTGAGTTCAGGCCACCCTGAACTAGGCTACCTTGCTCTACATAGTGAATTCAGGACTACATAATGAAACATATCTAAAAAAATATATATCCATTTTCATCAGCATTTCCTGAATTTTAAAACAAATACTCTAAGTATTTATTTTTATTTTGATAGTTGTTTTTTAAGCCTTCTGCCTTGTTTTAAACTTATTTTTATTCTCTGACAGTCTACCACATACATATAATCAATTTCAGGAATCATTAAATCATTAACCACCCGTTACTATCCCTCATCCTCTCTCCCTCTTCAAATGAAACCCTTGTTACCAAAATGTTCCCTTCTTACTTTCAGTGCGTGCATGCGTGTGTGCGTGCGTGTGTGTGTGTGTGTGTGTGTGTGTCCCACATAGAATTGCTTGCAAGGCTACAGGTAGGAGGTTATTTATGGGAGCACGGGGGACTTACCAGTGGCTACAGCACTAAAGAAAGTGACATCTTACTCCTCAGCATCCTTATTAATTGCCAACAGTCCCTCAGGAAGCAGTGGGGCCTACTGGGATCCTCCCCTATCCAAGATGAGATGTTAGCAGGCCTAGTCTTGTGCAGGTAACCACCAATGCAGTGAGTGTTAGTTTCTACTGTCACAGAACATGCTTCTGTGGACAGCAAGCATGCACACTTTGCAATGCTGGGATACTTTTTATATGATGGTAGGAGAGGAAAAAAAAAAAAAAAAGAAACGAGAAAGCTTCAATTAAAACTGACCACTAAATCAAATCAGAAGACATTCTTCACATAAAATGAAAAGCCTTTCTTCTTTAACGAACTAAATCTGATAAGAAATCTAGAGTGACAAATAACTGCTTCTCAAAGCACAATGCAATAGGCATGCAGTGTTTCTGGAAGGAGCTGAGGAGCCACTGTAATGAAAATGCTCTCAAGATTGAGTCTCTACTAAAGACTCTGAATGGATAAATGCTGGGAAAAGATCTCTCAGGTGACCAGGAAAACATGATTTTTTAAGGTAATATTTTCTTAGAAGTCAGTTAATACATTTCAAGTGATGACGGCCAAACAAGCAGATGAAATAATTAATAAAAATTACTAAGTAACCTCTGAAACAACCTTGTTTATTGTCAAATAATTAAAAAAAAATCACTTAGCAGCAATGTTTCAGAGAATATTTTTTCATACAATAAATTCACATTCACTTATTGCATATATGAAAAATTGTAAAATAACATATGTTAAATACATTCTTACATATAAGTTGCTTCTCATTTCCAGTACTAATGCTTCATTATGTTGCCACCAACAGTGAATTAGCAGATGCTAGTGTGCACAAACAGGTACACATACACACACCTTATGTAGCATGCATCATCTTGAGCCATAATAATAAATCATCCAGTAGATGCAACTTTTATGTTTTCTAATTCTATTTATTTATTTATTTATTTACTTATTTATTTAGCGTGTTCGTGTGCTGGTGCATGCTGTATTGCACTGTGCCCATTAAGGAACAGCAACCTTAAGCATAGGCTCTCTTCTTCCACCTTGTTTGATACAGATAGCCCTTTTGTTGTTTGCCATGGTGTACTCCAGGCCAGCTTGCATATCTTTGGGGTATTATTTTACCTCTGCCTGTCATCTCACCACAGGAATGCTGGGATTACAGATGTGTACTACTGTGCCTGGCCTTCGTGGGACCTGGGAATCCAAACGCAGGTCATCACGTTGCACAACAAGCGCCTTACTCACTGAGCCACCTCCCCGCAATATGAAAACTTCAAGCAGTCCACTGCCCCCTACTGTCTCCCGCCACTGGTCTCCGTGAAAGTTGAGACAGGAAGGCAGCTACTGTTTTGCCTATTTCTATTTATCCATTTTGAAAAGTTATAGTTAAAGCAGATATTTTACATGAGATCTGCATTTATAAATAAGCAATGAGATTAGGTGGTATGATCCAGAGAGGGCTTTTCACAAAAGAGAAAAAAAAATATTAGGATTGCTAGCGAAAGAAGAAACAGTTTTCTGTTTTGCTGTTTGTTTTATTTTTTTCCATCAAACAATGGAACACATGATAATATTATTAAGGATATAAAGACACCAATATATTTTATAATCCTACAATAAATACCTAGGGCATCCATATGTGTAGGTTCAAATAGAAATCTTGAATCATATCAAATATTGGGAAAAAGGGCAGTCTAGATGGTCCGTCAGGTTAAGGTACCAACTGCTATGCTTGATGACCTGAGTTTCATCCCCAGGACCCACATATTAGAGAGAGAAACAACTCTAACAAGTTCTCCACTGACTTCTACTTTCTGTGGGATCAGGTGCACTGCCCCCCCCTGCCATGGGAACACACACATAAAAAGAAATAATAAATGTAAAAAATGATAAACATTGTAGGAAAAACAACATACAACCAAATACTCAAGTCTTTAATAGCTCAATGATTCAATGATTTTACATTTATGCATATGTATATGTAATATATGCACATATACATACACATATCTATGCATCTATGTGATCTTAATACACAATCTGAACATGTTTTCAGGACTAAAGATATTTCCCATTTCCCTCTTTTGAAACAAGTTAATACAAGTTGCTTTTCCCGAAGAAAATCACTTTTTGGAATTCCATCTCTGTAAAGCAAACTTTCTATAGTCTCATGGAAATGGAATTAAAGGCAATGCAGGGTGATAGCAGCCCAACGAAGGTAAGTATAAATAGTGTAAAAGGTGTTTAAAATTATCTTATCACATAAAGTGACACTTTGTCTTCTTTTATTTTTCAGTTATTCTCCTGTCTCATTGCTTTGGATAGAAACTTTGGCCCTTGTTGAAAGAGCATAAAATAGTTTTTTCACGAGAGCTGAAATATTAGCAAAAAGAACAGTACAATAGCAGAATTACATAACAACATGAATACCCTAACCCAAAGCCGAAAGACCTGGCGTTGGTATAAATAAGTTAAGAATTTCTTGTTGAATCTGTAAAGTACCTCTTTATAGAGAAGTGGTATAGAAGAAGCAATGCATCTTCTCTGAACTATCTTTAGATGAGATGACAATAAATTTAAACATGTCTCTAAGAAGAGCAATTAAGGGCAGGAAGATTCAAATTTAAGTTTAATTTCTAACAAGATCTGGGACAAATTATTTAATTACGTTTTCATTTCCTCTTCGATAAAGCAATGGTATTGACGTCATAATGCTTTTCTAAGAATGGAGACAATTAATAAAAGATTGAGGAGAACATACAATAAATGCTATAAAATAACACTGGCAACATATTTCCAACTATCAGTGGCTCAGCTACAGAGTAATAAATAGTACTAGAAGTTCACTTCAATTCCTTGGTTCTCCCCCTCAACAGAGCGAATATAGGAACATTTTCAGTGTCCGACAGCGGTAAAGGCACCTGACACTGAGACTGGTGACTGTAGTTCGATCCTTGAAACTCAGTCACAAGAATGAGCTGTTCCTGCAAGTTGTCTTCTGACCTCTACACACTTACCGTGGCATGCATGGGCTCACACACCTACATACACTTGCAAACACAAAATCAATCATTAAATGTAATTTTAAAAAAGAATATGAAAACAAGTCAGGTGTGGTAGCACACGTCTACAGTCCCAGCACTGAAGAGCCTGAAGCAGGAAGATCACTTCGGCTTTCAAGACAACCTGGATGTTGTGTTGTGATTCTCTGAGATAGAAACATTCCAATCTGCAGGAAGCTCAAGACAGAAGGTAAACAACTCAAAATATCTTCAGGAAGTCCCTGAAATTGACCAAAAGACTATTGAGAGACATGCTCAGAAGAGCAAAGTGGCAACAAAGATTCTGAGACTGGATCAGCTGCCAGGAAGAATCAGAAACCAGCCAAGCTGCCTGGAAAGGGTTTAGACCAACTGAGTCACTTGAAAAGGCCACTCTCTAGAACTGTGTGCAGGCTGTGCATTATGCTCCAGGTTCCCAACTGTTTGTGAGCTCACTCATGCAGGATTGGATTTTGGTGATGCAGCTGTCTTTGAGTCATATATGCTCCTGTAACCAACCCTTCATCCGTATTCCTGTGAGTAACCCTATTAAAACTCATTGATTCACCAAGTTAGACTTTGGTGGTTTCCATACTTTGGTCTTTTGTGTATTGGTAGACATAGTGAGCTCTAGGATGCTTAGGAGGAAAGGTGAGATGCTACCCAGAAAAAAAGGATTAAACTAAAACAAAATAAAGTAAAAATAAGCCCTTCATATATTATTTGATTAGCATGTACAACTGAAATAGGAAATAGATTATGTCTGCTTTCTTTCTCTTTCATACTTTCTGTCTTTGATAATGGCTGAATTAAAGAAGCAACCAAACTTCAGATTTATAATTCTTATCTATTTCCTTCCTTGTCCTGTGTGTGTGTGGGTGTGGGTGTGTGTGTGTATGTGTATGTGTGTGTGTGTGTATGTGTGTACATTCCCTGTTCCCTTTGAGTTAGACAAGATCATGCAAGTCTTGAACAGAGCAGCTGTGATCACCTAGGCAGACCCTCAAGAGATCAAGCCTAGGAACATTTTCTGGTGCCAGGAGATGGGAGGCTCAGCAGCCTTTGGAAGGCCCCTGCTCTCTGAAGAGTTTAATAGGAGCTGGAAAGTTAACTAGAGATAGGGAAACTTTGGTTGTTTTGAAGGAGGATCAGGGGAACTTGGGCTAATATGGAAAACAGGGACAGACCCCTTTAAGAAGAGATGCATCTGGCTTGTGGGGTTATTTCTTTTCTTGAGGACTTTGTAATGATTCCTTGTTGCAAATTGCTGTGTGAGAGGAGGGCCATTCAGGGAGAAGGTGGGAGTCTGAAGGCTGAGGATGCTGGGAGACTGTAAAAAGTCGGACCACACAACAAGGTGGTGGCATATTTCTTTAGTCCCAGAACTGGAGAGGCAGAGGCAGGCAGATCTCTGTGTTTAAGGCTAATTTAGTCAACAGAGTGAATTCCAGGACAGACAAAGCTACACAGAGAAACCCTGTCTCAAAAAAAAAAAAAAAAGGCACAAAAGTCTGACCCTCACTCCCAAGGCTACTACCATTTCTGAGGACCTTCCCATCCCCTTGATAGAAACTGTTTATTCCAATAAAATTTGCTACTTTTTTTCTCCTGGTGGCTAGCACTTCTTTGACCTATGCAACCTGTGACTGTTTCTTTAGCTCTTGTGGTGGTCCTTCACCTTCTCCAGCTGGCAGCAGCCTTCCTCTTTCCAAATGTCATTGCACATTTCTGTCAGTTTTGCTTCCTTTATATGAGTTTTCTACCAGGAAGTACAATTCTTTGTCACACACGATGGAACACACTGTGCAATCTCCCTGGGTGACTGACCACCCCTTATCCCAATCTTCATAACAAAACAGTTGCTTATACATTGCCCAGGGAAAGTCTTCAGTGGAGCCGGTTCTCTCTGGGTTCTTCCAGGCTGTGGTCTGACTCTGTAGCGGAGCAGCTGTCTGCAAGTTGTACAGGAGACTCCCTGATACTGTGGCTACTTTTGAGTAGCCCCTGCCACTCCTGTCAATTATGACAGTCTCCTTCTTTTACCAAGCTGGACTCAGATGCAGTCAGTCCCTTGGTCTGTCGGTGACCTTTCCATTTAGAGTGAAGAGATGGTTCTTTACATCTCCCCAGGAAATGAATCACAAAGTTGCCTCTTTTCAATCAGTGATAAGGTATGGATACACTCTTGTAGCTTTTTATTTGTTAATTGCTTTTAAAATAATTTATGATTTATTATCTTAATTAATTAATGTTTTTAGGTGTACATGTTACAATGCGTATGTAATACACATGTGTCACAATGCATGTCTCGTGGAGGCCAAAGGAGAACTTTTGGTAGTCACGTCTCTTGTTCCACCTTGTAGTTTCTTGGGATCAAATTTGAGTCATTAGGATTGTCAACAAGCACCTTTACCTCCCAAGCCATTTTGTTGGCCTTTTGTTATTTGGCTTCTTGACATAGAGTTTCACTATAGAACAGGCTGGCCTAGAATTTGCAATCTTGGTCTATACTGCCACATTTGACATTTTTGAGACTTCTAGAAATACATTAGTCCAAAATAAAGCCAATGAATTGAATTTGTTTCTTTCTACTTGCAAAGCAACCTTGAGGGAAATAAGTTGAAATTATTTTGTAGTATGTTTCAAAGAAATGTCTGGGGCCTAGAAGGAGCTTCATGTGCTTTATAGTTATGTGGACTTACAGATCTCATTGAGAATTTCATCATAAGCAGAATGGTTTATTTCACTTGATCTGACATACACCTGACAATTCTTTTGGGTGGGTGGGTAGAGGTTGTTCACAGAGAGGCAAGATTGACCTGTGTGTCAATAAAATGGAAGAGTTCTATCAAATCGTAACCAGAAAGATTGAATTGGGTTTTGCTATTAGACAATCATCGGGACTGTATGTTTGTCACAGATAAAGTCTGAAGAGCCATCATGTTCTGTGTTCAGATGAGAAATGCAGTAGACTCGCCATACAAGGTTTTCTTTTGAACAAATCTCTCAGACTGAGACACACTGAATGGTTCATATGAATCTATATCAAGTTTAATAAGTCAGAGCAAGTTTTACATCTATGCTTTTCTTATTAATTACATTGCCACATCTATGTCTCTACTTCATATGCTTTTTTTTTTTTTGTTCTTCGTTTGCTTGAGACAGGGTCTCTCTACATAGTCCTTGGCTGTCCTGGAACTCACTATGTAGATCAGGTTGACTTCAAGCTAACAAAAATCCATTCTGCCTCTGGAATGCAGGGATTAAAGGCCTGTGGCACCATGCATGGCTTCATTTGCCTTTTAAAGATCTGGATCTTGTTCATGTCTACATCTTTTATATCTAATGAGGTTCCAGACACGCTACCTGTAACAACTATGAAATGCCCAAGGCATCTTATTTATAAAGAGAAAAAGTTTATTTGACTCATGGTTTTGAAGGTTCCATTAGAAAATCAGGAAACTTGTTATGTAGTTCTGGCAAGTGACACACTATGTTGGAAGAGTATGGTAAACTCACCGTAGAGTAAGGAAGTCCTCACACCCTGAACGTCTATACTTTGCAATAGTGACACCCTAAGGATGTATCCTTTAACTCATAGGTTAATGAGTTACTGGAAAATACCCATATAAACCACAACACACAGAGACTCAAGTGTAAATTTTATCAGTGATTTCTGATTTCCAAATAGAGACAACTTTGCACCAAGAGGACAGCTGCCAGTGTGTGGAGACATTTTTGGCTTGTTACAACCAAATTAGATAGACACACTAGTTGATAAAATTCAGTCAAGGATGCTCCTAAGTATCTTATAATGTATAGGACATCTCCATAAAGATTTATCTGTGTCAAATGTCAATAGTATTGAGGTTGAGAGACCTGTATTTCTTAGTAGTATTTGGACCTTTTAATATGATGCTGCTGGGTAGTACTTCTATATACCTTCTTTTTGTGTTAAAATTTAATTAGTGTGTTGCCTACTTTTATGTCATTTTGACACGAGCTAGAATCACCAGGGAAGAGGGAGCCTCAGTTGATAAAATGTTCCATCGGATTGGGCTTTAGGCAAACCTGTAGGGCATTTTCTTAATTAGTGATTGATAGGAAAGGACATAGCTCATTGTGGGTAGTACCATCCCTCAGCTAGTGGTCCTGGGTTCTATAAGAAAGCAGGTTGAGCAAACCACAAGGAGCAATCCAGTTAGCAGCACTCCTCCCTGGCCTCTGCATCAGCTCCTGGCTCCAGGTTTCTGCCCAGTTTGAGTTCCTGTTCTGACTTCCTTCAGTGATAAACAGTGATAAGGAAGTATAAGCCAAAATAAACCCTTTCTTCACCAACTTAGTTTATGGTCAGGATATTTTGTTACAGCTGTAGAAACCCTAACTATGACAGTTAGTAAGAAAAAACTACTTAATATGTATATTAAAAGATTTTTCAGTGTGTGTGCGTGTGTGTGGTGTGTGTGCGTGTGTGTTTGTGTACGTGAACACTGGTGTCAGAATACACATGTGGAAGTCATAGGATGATTTGGGGAAATTATTTCTCTTGATTATTTCCTTCCACTATAGGACTTCAGGGATCAAATTCAGTCCGTTAGGCTTGGCAACAGCTTTTTCCCTTACCAACCCTTTCCACAGATTCCTGAGAGGCAGCTTGACTTTATATTTAGGGTGCACCTGCATTCATTTCTTATGGAATTTAAGTAAAATTGAACTGTTATATGACAATGTACATATTATGGTAAGGGCTTAATTTCATCCCGTGCCTCATGAGGGCTTATGCTTGATGATATATATGCAGTATTTGTTTGGAAATAATAATTTTGAAAATTCACAGAGCTTGCTTATCAGAAAGTGAGTGGGATCTTTAGTATAACAATGTCCCCACTGATTAAAATGAGGGATGATATAAAAGCGAGGGAGGAAAGGCTTGTGAAAACCCACAATAGGACTTGGTGCTCTGAGATATCATTCACACATAATGGTCTATATGAAATGATAATAGGTGTCATTTAAGCTTCAGAAATAAAAGCAGCCCTGGACTTGAGTTTTATCTTTCCATTTTCACCTGCTGTATAGATCTGACAAGTTGATTGTTACCAACGATGCTTAAATTAGAAGGAAGATCATACAGCATGTTTAAGTGGAAGACTGAATAGAAATGTCCTTCCTACCTGGAATATGTGCTGAGCCGGTTTTCACCAGTCAGGAAATTGTCCTCTACCAGCCAAATGCATATACGACGTGGAAGGGTGCTCTTTGATGGTTCATTCTACTCAATTGCTTTTGAGCAACGAATCCAAAGGGATGCAGTGTGATCAGTCGTGGTGTGTATACACTCAGAGAACATGTTTGGCTTCTAGACTGTGAGTTCAAAAATCAAGAAAACAAATATCACCGTGTTGCACTAAGCTCCCACAGAACACTAAAAATGTCTTTCAAATGGAATAATTGATAGAAATCTCATGGAAAATGGCATACTACTCCAGGCTTCTCTAAAGTGTTCCGTTGAACTTCTTTTGTTCGTGAATTAGTGTTGTAAATACAGGAAAATGTGGAATCTGATGACAGACTTAACTGAATTAAAAATTAAATGATGATTAGTCTCCCTCCTCTGTGTGTGCTATGTGAGTGTGTGTGTGTGTGTGTGTGCCTGTATATAGAGACAACATCTCTCTTATTTCTGACACACTGGGTACTGCAGCCTAGCTGATCCACGAGCTTCCTGGTGATTCTCCTGTCTCTCGATAGAAGGGCCTGGTACCACCACATTCAACTCAGGTTGGAAAGCTAGCATGGCAAGTACTTTCACCTACTGTGCCCTCTTTCCAGCTCTTAATTGAGTGTTTTTTTCTATTTTACAAAGTTCACTTTTTAAGTTTTAACTTTTTTCTTTTGACAATTTTCCGTAAGTCCTATATCTGCACCCTTTGTACTCTTCTCCCATTCAGTTCATCCAGCCCCCTCTCCCACATCCACCCTTACTCCTCAAACTCATGACCTTTTCTTCTTTAATTATTATCTGACTGAGTCCATGTAGTGCTGCTCATGTACACATGCATTTAGGGCAGACCATTTGATGTCGGATAAATTATCGGGGAGCTTGACCTCAGAGAAAATTGATCCTTCCTCTCTCAGCAGACACTGATTGTCTATAGCCCTTCTCTAGAGGAGGGTTATTGTGAAAATTTCTCCATCTTCACTGGCATGTCGGCTGATGTTGTCATTATGCGGGTCTTGTTTGGTCAACTGTTTTGTTGAGACTGTATGGATGCAGCTTCTCTGTCATGTCTAAAAGATTACTATCTAGCAGTGTGTGTTCTGTTTCCCTAGCTCTTTCAATCTTAATAATTTCTCCATGATGTTTCCTGAGCTTCGGTGTAGGGGTTGCATTGTAGATGTATCAGCTGGGGTTGAGTCCCCCCCATCCCTACTCCCCATGGTCATTTAGTCTCTGTGATTACAGATCTCTGTAATGGTCTCCATTTGTTGCAAAAAGAAGCTTTTTTGATGAGGTATAGGAGATAAAATTATTTGTAGATAAAAAGGTAAGTACTTAGAATACAGTCAGGATTTTATAGTAGTTTAGGAAAATGGTAGTAATCAGTTCTCCTCTAGGGTCTATGACTTCTTCAGTTGTGGGTAGTTGTAGGTAGTTGTATAGGTTTATAGTAACATCAGGTATGAATTTCATCCTTTTGAGTGAGACTCCTTGTCCCTTAGACAGCTATTGATTACTTCAAGATAAAAGTGCCACTAGTTCATCATTGGAGATATCTTACTGGGCCAGTCATTTTCAGGTCCATAGACTTTAAGCTGTTTCCTTCCCTTGGCAACTTACAAAGTACCTTCAGATTCTATGAGAGCTAGTTCTCAGGGAGGAGGCTTCCGGTTCAGTTCCAGCTCAATTCTTCCAAGTCCTGTGTGTGAAGTGTGTAGTGTCCTCGGCAACATGATCTAAAGATGTTGGAAATCTATAGAGAAACATTATTTCATAAGCATACTAAAAATCATATATAGTATATATGTACATGTACATACATGTTTGAAATGGCTTTTAATTCGTGGGGTGATAATGGTCTCCCCAAGAGCCATAGATCATCTAACAAAAAGCTCAGTGCCAGGCATGGGAAACCTCTCTTTGAGTTGTTGATCAGGAATATCAAAGAGACTCCTAAACAATGTAAGAGATTCCCACCCTCTTGGTTGCCTCCCAGAACCTAACTGTGTGTTTAAAAGTGCATGAGATAATCTAATACAACATATATATAATCATAATCTGTAGAGTAAGGAAAGTATTTCCTAGAAGTTCCACAATAATCATCCCTGCACCTGCAAGTAGCAAAGTGGCAATGGCGGCTATATGCCTTGGTAGCCAGCTCCTGGGGATCCTTGAATGCAGTAACGTTGGATGCTTTGTGGGGCTTGAAGACTTTTTTAGCTGCACTTCAGAAACATTCTGATAAAAGAAAGCAGTGCAGAAAACACTCACCATTCCTTTATTACCTATACTGCACTTGAAAAGAAATCATTTGGTATGATAACTCTTTCTAAAATCTGAAGATCTTTACATGGACCCAACACCTCGGGAGCTTGGTAAATCCTTCAAACCTCAATCCCCAAAGGGTTGAAATAGATCAGCTCTTGGTTCCTTTCTGATAACTCAGTTCTGAGGTATATGAAGAAACTTGAAAAAAAGCACAGCTTAGAAAGTGCTTCAGTGTCTCCAAGTAGCTCCTAGTTCAATAATAACTAGACATATCTGAGTCCCTCAGATATTCAACTACAAGCCATTCTGTGTCACTGAGTCCGTGTGAGAGCAACATAACATGACATATCCAGCAACCCCAAATTTGTAAAGTGAAATCACCACTGTGTATATAGTGTAACTGAAGCAAGACAGAGATGCTTTCCAAACCTTTGCCAAGGAAGTGTCTACCAACACTACCCTTACCTTAAAAAATTTCCATTGAGGAATTAACTAGAAGAAAATGTTTTTAGCCATGAGAAAGCATGATGTTAAATATAACAAACCAGCTGTAAGTTATGCCCAGCCCCTCCTGTTCCTGTATCAAAAAATGAAAGGACCTATGTAAATATCCAAATGACTTCACTAAGACCAGTGACAATAAAGTGCTGGCAAGCTGTGTTTTATGTTGAAGATCCAGACTGGCCAGGTTCCAAAATCTGCACTCTCATCACATAAAACATTGTCCCTAAGTTTATTAGGAAAGATGCATATCTCACCTGGCCAGAAACTATTACTCAAATTACAAGTGCCTGCAAGAAAAACAAATAGAAAATGTCTGTGTGATTAAACTTCTCCATTTGTATACAGTTTCCTCCTTCTTCTTCTGCCTTCATCATTCCAAATTGATCTATTAGATCAGTGTTGTTGTGGAGTAATCCTTACCTCGCAAAGCCCTGAGTATTTCTAAAGCACTGAACAAAATATGTGGCTTCTCTGAAGGAAGAATTCTAAAATACGAGATTTGTGTTGGCATCTGTACTGTGAAGTGTGTAATTGCTTACATATGAGAAATTTGCTGATCATGTCTGGGCATACACAAGAGTAAAATGGCAATTATACGTGGCATTCCTTGGTGTTTCCTTGAAGCTTTGTGACCTTAGAGAGGAAATCATTGAGACACAAAGGGCTGATGTTTGAATCTGATTAACTGAAAGTAGCATCAAAATGAATGTCCAAATGTGTGATAATGCATTGAGCTTTCATCAAAAATATATATATTTTTTCAACTTTGGATTCTATGGAACATCTTTGAATTCTGTGACACAGACATAATAGCAAGGATGGTCTCTTATATCTTAGATTTCAAATAAATCATTATAGACTTACTATCAGTTTAATGTAATTTTGTCAAACACAATTATAACTGGACCTACACACACACACACACATCATACACTATATATATATATATATATATATATATATATATATATATATATAGCAGATCTACCTGCTTTGCCTTCTGAGTGCTGGAATTTAAATTTAAGGTGTGTGCAACCACCGTCTGGTCCATCAAGTATATTTTTAAGAAAACATGCACTCTGTTATTCTGATGGCGTCTAAATAAAATATCAAAGTTGAGAACAGTACACACTGTTAAATGATTTTTGTAATTCTGTTTTCAGTTATGAAAGAATTGCCATGCTAATTACAAACAGCACATTAGCTAAATGGAGTGGCTTCCCCCCTTGACACCACTATAAAGGTATTTTAAGATGATGGTTTTCCTGAGAACTTTTTATGTATCATTTTATGTTTGGAAAATGCAGTGGATAGAATGATTTTATCACAATTCTACTGTAGGAGTGTTATGATCTGTGAAAATTTCAGGACATATAGCCAAAATCTTCTACTACAATGAAGAAATCTCTAAATTAAGTTGCTTTTAATGTGTTTTTAATGAAATAGAGATATTGGTCAGGAGTTTGGGACTTAAGAATCTGTCTCTCCTCACTATCAACCAAGGTGTTAAAGTAGGATCTAAGTGAGGAAACACAGTGTGCTGTACAGACATTGATCAGAAAATGGTAGCTACTATTAAACTGTATTTTTTAAAACTTCAGCCCATTTATATTCAGTGGATAAGGTACTTCATTAGACTGAGCAGTGATATTGTATATTAAACTCAGTTTCATTCACAGTCAAAGTCTTTTTAAAAATACGGTATATTTTGTGGAGGAACATCTTTCGATTCTATGACAAAGACAAAATAGGAAAGATGATCTCTTATATCCTAGATTTACTTAAGTCATTATAGACTTACTGTTAGTTTATTGTAATTCTGTCAAATACAATTATAACTGAACCCAGGGTCATTTTTTTCCAGTCTATTTTAAAATACATTTGTTAATTATTTTCTTTAAAAATCACTGTTTTAAGTTACAGATTGAAGAAATGATTCAGAGATTAAGATTCCAGGCTGCTATTCCAGAGGACCCTGGTTTAATTTTCAATATCCACATGGTGGCTTGCAACCATCTGTTGTTCCAATCCCAGGGGACCTTGTGCCTTCTTCTTGCTTCAATGGGCACCATGCAGGTACGTGGTTCACAGACATACATGTAGGCAAAACACACATACACTAAACAACAACAACAACCATCATCACCACCATCATTGTCATCATCACCACCGTCATCGTCATCACCACTGTTGTTGTCGTCGTCGTCTTCATCATCATCATCATCATCATCACCAGCACAAGGTAGTCCATGGCAAATCTATGCAATCCTTAAAGTATATAGTTGACGCACTAGTAATAGTGCCAAATGCATCATATACAAGTGACTTACTTTCTAGAAACATATACAGGAGATAAAAAAAATGATACATACCCAACTTATTTTCTGTGTTTTAATAATGTATCAGTCAAGACATGTAAATAGTGTATAAGTCACGACATGTAAATAAACAACTTTAATAAAATACGTGATTCAGAAAAGTCATGAGTGTGTTTATGTTGTGAATATTTAAATGTAGAGGCATTTGATGTAAAGAGACGTTAGATCATGGACACAAATCTTCATGTCCTGTGTAGAGATATACAAGTAAGACTCGATAAACAGAGACTGGAGTTTTTGTCAAAGAAGAAGGATGATATGGTCCTTTCACTGTTCCCATAGGGATAATAGTCTTATGTTCAGTGCAGAGGCACTGAAATAAAAAACACACATTAAAATAATGCAAGCATTGATTGAATACTTTGTAAGACCATGAGGAACCTGTCTGCTTGGCTTTATTTTTCTGATTTATTTTAGTATATGATTAATACTATTGCAAAACAAAGCAAGTACAGAAAAATATAGGTAAGAAAACACAGCTCTCACATCCAGTTTGGAATATTGTTCCCAGATAATCTTTCAGGAAATTGAATGCATACAACTTTTTTGGGTAGAGGGAGTTTCTAAAAACTATGATAATGCCTGTAATTTTTTGAATTTTGTTTTCTGTTAATGATACATCAAAGACCTTTTCAATTGGCTGAATCTAGCATTTCATATTTTCTTCATTATTTTATTATTTTTTTGAGAATTTCAAGGCTTATGCAAAATGTTTTAATCATATTCATCCCTTCACTGTTCCAAGATGTACACTCCTTCCTTATCCATCCAACTTTGTGTCTTTTTGTTTTGCTTGTTAAATCCTTCAAGACAAATTTGTACTAACCAAGTATATGCTTGGGTATATGCTTTTACCCTGGAGAGTGGTCAACTTAATAAGGGATAGATTCTTAGAGAAAACTGTCTCTCCTTCTCCCAGAGGCTAACAGTTGTTAGCCTGGGATGGCTGGAATGGGATTATATGCCCAATCCCCTCTATGCTGACATTCGATCTGGTCTGTGTTTGCACAGGCCTTGCCCATGCTGTCACAACTGCTGTGAGTTTATATACACAGCTGCCCTGCTGTGTCCAGACAAGGTTTCCCTGTACTCATCAGCACCTCTAACTCTTACACTCTTTCTGTCCTCTCTTCCACAATGGTCCTTGAGCGTTGAGAAGAGGAGGTGCACAGAGATGTTCCCTTTAGGGATGAGCATTCTATAGTCTCTCATTCTCTTTATTCCAGGCAGTTGTGTAACTGTGTTAATCACCATCTAATGCAAATAGAAGCTTTTCAGATGAGGGTTGAGGGAGACATTGATCTATGGATATAAGGATAAGTTATTAGGAATCTGTTTAACAGTATATCCATTTAGCAGCATAATAGTAGTAATTTTTCCTTTAGGGCTTATGACCTGTCTAGCTGTAAGTTATTGGCTCAATAATGATAACACACAGGGATTTCATCTTGTGGGGTAGTTAAACCCATTCAGAAAATGGTTGGTCAATTGTATAATGTTCATGTCACTACTGTACCAGTAGGTATCTCTTGTCAGGATAATCATTGTTGTAGCTCTCAGGGATAACAGCTAGGCATGATTGATGATTACTTTTCTCTTCAAGTAGATTTCATAACATTTTCCAGCACTAAGAAAGTTAGTAAGTATGGATGAGGCTTCCAGACATGCACCATCTAGATTACATTATGTTCTATGACTCAAGTATGTGATACCTTCAACAATAAGTGTTGCTGAACTATCAAGTTCAACTATCAAGTTGAACTATCAAGTTCTAGAAGGTAATAAAGAGCAATTATCTATCACTTGTAATACTTTGGGAGAGGGTATTGGGTCTTACTGACTAACAACTTCCAAAAGAAGTAACTCATTCCTGGAAACTGAGCTTTTTATTTGTTACCCTGTTCTGTCTAATAGGGACATTGTTGCTGTCTTGTAGGGTAACTCCATTTAAATTCCATCTGTCTGTCTGTCTATCTATCTATCTATCTATCTAATCTGTCTATCTGCTTCTAAAGTAGTTCAAATAAATCTATTGTATGGTCTACCAGTTACATCACTCTTGGGTATATACCCAAATGACTCCACGTCATACTCTGGAGTCACTTGCTCATGCATGTTCATTGCTGTTTTACTTACAATAGTCCGGAAATGGAAACAGGTATGTCCATCAGCTGATGAATGGATAATGAAAATGTAGTGTATTTATACAGTGAAGTAATATTCAGCCATTAAGAAAAATGAAATTATGAAATTTTCAGGTAAATGAATGAAGTAGAAACAGTCAGTCTGAGTGAGGTAATTCAGATTCAGAAAGCTAAGCATCAAATGATTTTTGCTCATTTGTCAGCTTTTAATCTTTAGATATGCATGCTTCATTTGAAATATCCATAGAGACAGGAAATGACTAAGGGGCCATGGGGAGTGGCTTTCAAGAAGGGGGATGAATGCACTGGTAGAGAGGGCTAAAGGGAAATTATGGAACAGGAATGGTTAAATTTGGGAGGGAGGTTTCAAGGTTAAGATAGAGGATGGAGTATGGGTAGGAAAAAGATAACAGTAAAGACTTTTGAAAAGACATGGAAATCGACTAGAAAATATGTCTGGCAGTTCTCATTTTCATATAAAGAAATAAGCATGGGAAAATAAATTGCTGATTTTCCGTTTTGATATGGAGAAATAACACCTTATTAACATAAAATTGGTTTTAAAATTATTAATGTATTTAAATATTTCAGATACATTTGGAGGTTGAAGTAAAAAGCTGGTTCTTTGTTTACACATTTTTTAATGAATTTAGAAAAAAAAATTGATATAGTTAGTTTTGTATTGTGATAAAACCCCATGACCAAAAGCAACACTAGGAGAAAAGGGTTTATGTCGTTTTACAACTCTCATGTCATACTATATGACTGAGGTAAGTCAGGGTAGGAATTCAAGGCAAGGACCCGGAGGCAGCAACTGAAACAGAGACCATAGAGAACCATCGCTTACTGGCTTGCTCCCTATGACTTGCTCAGCCTGTTTTCCCTACTACTCAGGACTACCTGCCTACCCAGGTGTGGCACTGCTTACATTGTGTTGGGCCCTGCTGCATCAATCATCAATCAAGAAAATTCCCTACAGGCTTACCTGTGGAGACATTTTCTCAATTGAGAGGGTCCTTCTTCCCAAATGAGTCTAGCTTATGCCAAGTTAACATAAAACTAGCAAACACCACCATCTATTTGTCTGAGTATATTGATTAACTTTAAGAATGCTTTATAAACAAGATAATGACTGTTATATTTTGCAAATTTATTTCAATTTGTTAGTTTTAGAAATTTATTTTGGTCCCACAAAAAATTAAAAATTTATTTATATTTCCCATAGTAAAATATAACCATTTCAGAACGATTTACTGTAAAGCTACTGTCTGTAATACTACATCTGGTATGTAAAGTCTTAAAAACGCCTGTGCTTGGCTACAGCTGCCTTCTGTAGTTTTGTTGCTCCATTTGTCCATTGCGACCTCACGTCAAATATGTCACTGATTTGTTTGAGTTTAGTTGAGTTTTTGAACCGGAGTCACCTTATGTGTCCCAGACTGGGCTGTATGTCCCATGATCCTCCTGTCTCAGATCGCCTAATGCTACAATGACAGGTGTTTGTCACCACTCTGCTTATTTATTTGTTAGCATTTTTTTGCTTGTTTGTTTGCAGTGAAAATCCCTCGACTCATTGTTGCTTAAAACTGTCCTGTTTTTGACCACTCCTTTCCCTATTAGGAGTTGACTAACACTGTTCTAAAATCATAGATTAATTGGCAGTGAGTTGATATCAACTATGTGGACTCTTCTTGGTCATTAATTACAGTTTATAAAGTACTTGGTTCTTTTCTTAAAACTTTTAAAAATGATCTTTGCTTGCCATTATACATTTTGTAAGACTTTTAAAATATATAAAACACGCTTTTTTTGGTGTTCAGTATTTGAATCGATTTGCAGTGGCATGTTTGGACCCACAAAGTTTGCAATGGTCAGTTGTCTCAGCTCTGCTTCAGTGATGTCACACTGAGTGATAGGAGTCAGCCATAGTAGGCATAGTCACACCATAGAAACTGGTACCCATTGCATACCAAGTCACCTTTTATCAATTTATACAAGCATATAACTCACTACAAGCAGATAATAGGGATAGTGTGATTATGCTTACTATGGCAGGGCGGTATAATGTAAGTGCCCAATGTTTACACAAAGGTTCAAATCTCTAGTTACGTTTTTTTTTTTTTTTTTTTTTGAGATAGCGCCTCCCTGTGTATATCAGGGTGGCCAGAAATTCTCTTTGTTGCTCAGTCTGGTTTCAAACTTGCAATTTTCTTGCCTTAACCTCCCAATTCCTGAGACTATGGAATTTCATTAGGCACCAGACCTGTTCTAAATGTTTTCTATACATTATGTTGTATTTTATATATTGATATCATTTAAGTGTTGAAGACTACTTTTCATTTTTCTTTGTCATTCAGTTTCTTCCTTCCTTCCTTCCTTCCTTTCTTTCTCTCTCTCTCTCTCTCTCTTTCTTCTTTCTTTCTTTCCTTCCTTCCTTCCTTCCTTCCTTCCTTCCTTCCTTCCTTCCTTCCTTCCTTCCTTCTCTCTCTCTCTCTCTCTCCCTCCCTCCCTCCCTCCCTCTCTCTTTCTTTCTTTCTTTCCTTACCTCTGGACCTAGTATTTGCAGTTTGTCTGGCTAGTACTCTTCTGCTAGTAGATGCTCAACCCCCTTATTTCTGATGCGACTTTAACTGTCACAGTGTAGTGAATCTTTCTCTATCCTCCCAATCTAAAAATTCAACATTTCATTTCTTAAAAAGAATGTTTATTATTTTTTTGTGCATGTCTGTATGAGTTTATGTGCACCATGCAGGAGCCTGTGGAGGCCAGAAGATAGAGTCAGATCTCCTGGAACTGGAGTTACAGGCAGTTGGTTGCGAACCACCATGTGGATGCTGGGAAATGAATTGGGGTTCACTGAAAGAGAGTGATTGTTTATAACCACTGAGCCATCTCTCTAGCCCTCAGCTTATTTATTGTACCACGCTTCTTATCATGGGTCTTATCTGTGCTATTTTTTCCTTAGAAATTATCGTCATCTTTTATCTGTCTATCTACTTATTAATTTTTTTCCCTCTTCCCCATTAGAATACAAATACAAAGCAGAAAGATTTACTTTGCTTCAAATATATATATAGTACCTCTAAATTCCAGAAGAGTTTTTAACACATAGCAGGTATTTGGTATCTGTTGAGCAAATGAACTGACTATTTTAAGCAATTTTATTTGTTTTAGCTTATTGTAACAAATTACCACATACCTGGTTCATAAAACAGAATACTTTCATTTCCCTGGTCATAATAGCTAGATTCCAAAATTAGGTGGTATAATCCTTTCTCCCTCCCTCCCTTCCTCCCTCTCTTCCATCCTTGCTTCCTTCCTTCCTTCCTTCTTTCTGTGCTTTGGTAGGGCTGGTTTCTTCTGGAAGTTCTTAACTAAGCACTCCTCTTACTTTTCACCTTCTTCTTCCAGACTATATGTTCATAGCACTTAAAGAATCCCATCTTCAAAGTACATTAAGATTTTATTAAATTTTTTTCCATGCAACATATTATGATCATGTTTTTCCCTCCTACAACTCTTCCCAGATCCTCCCCACCTCTCTACTCACCCAACATCATATTCTCTCTCTTTCTCTGCCTCTTTGAAAATTTAAAAAAACAAAACAAAAAATGAAAATTAAAAAAAAGCAAAAATAAACAAGACACAACCTACCAAAATAAAACAAAACAAAATGAAACAAAATATCCCCCCTCCCAAATGGAGTCTGTTTTTTGCACTCAAAACTTTTATTTTCATCTCTTATCTCTGACTCCTTGTATGCATCTTTTATTAGGGTCATTGTGATTACATTCATCCCATTTAAATCATCTAGGGTTCTCTTCCTGTTTCCGGATCCCGAAATTTGTTACATTCATGTTACAGGGATTAAGCCATGGACTTACATGAATAGATCGGGGTGTCATTATTCATTACAATGGAGAAGGCCTTCGGTATTCCACATGTGTTGATTTTTAAAAATTATGAACAATTCCATTTATTCACTCCTTTTATCTTTTTTGTAAGGGACCCAAGTCTCTCTGTTTTTTAATGACAGGCTCCTAATGGCCTAAGACATCCAACTTTTTTTTTTTTTTTTTTTTTGAGAAAGGGTTTTTCTGTTGTAACTCTGGCTGTCCTGGAACTCACTCTGCAGACCAGGCTGATCTCAAACTCACAGAGATTTGCCTGCCTCTGCCTCCCAAGAGCTGGGATTAAAGATGTGCACCACCACTGCCCGGCTCACTTCTTTTATCTTTACAGAGCTACTAAGTCACATACTTTTTTCTTCTGTAATTTTACTTTAAAAACTTCATGTAAAAATATCCTAAAATGTTTCTCATTCCTGAGTGGACAGTTCAGTCATGTTAAGTAGTCACCCCTTTGAGTCAGGACTTGCCTGTTGATGTTCTCGCATTCACAGATACTACTTCCATCTATAAAGTAGAGAGTGGAGTAATATTTGTGGTTATGCACATTTTCCTACCTCTAGATGGCTTATAATTCCTAACACAACTAAAATAGTTGTTATTCAAGGGTAAAGAACCCAAGGATAAGGAGAACTGACTGGTCTTACCTTTCAACACATCCTTTCCATTCTCCATGCTCCCTCTTCACCTACCCCAGTTTGGGTAATTCCACCGTAAAGTCTATGTTCTGTCAACTTGCTCAGGCTATGGCATCTGGTTGTTTGGCCAAGCACCAAGCTAACTATTGGTACAAAGACATTCTGTAGAGGTTACTAATGTTTACAACTAGAGGGCTTTAAATAATGCAATTTGCCCCTTTTGGAGAGAGTGGTTCTCATCAAATTAGTTTAAGGTACAAGAGTCTTGTTTGTGAATTTTTCACAGATAAAGGAAATATCTCCTAGTAAGAACTGTAACAAATTTTCAGTTAATTGTTTTATAGGATTCAAACTCAAAGGGATGACATCAACTCTTACTTGAGTTTTCTTCTGGATAGGTGCTGGTGTTACCAGTTCTCAGAATATCACAACTTTGTAAACTACTTATTTAAAATCCCCTCTCCTCACATACATTCCTCTCCCTTCCTTTCTCTTTCTCCTCTTTCCTTTCCTTCCTCTCTCCATGTAGGTAAAAATATATATGAGTCTATTTATTCTGCTTCTCTGGAAGATTCTAGTACAATTTATTATACCACAATTTAATTTTATTTTTTTGAGGTAGAGTTTTACTATGTAGCTTTGGCTTGCCTAGAATTTACTATTTAGATCAGGTTGGCTTTGAATCCAGAGAGATTCATCTGGCTCTTCTTTCTGAGTGTTGGGATTTAAGATGTACACAAACACATCAGACTCATTCTAAAATTTATCTGCAGAGCAGTAAAACTTAACTCAGTGGAAGCCATAGGATTCCTGTCACAGAAAATGTATAGATATTCAAAGGAAAAAGCTGTGTTCAAGTAGTTTAAGAGAAAGCATTCCAGACTTTGCCCATGGCAATTACTTTGGTTAATTATTTTACCAAAATTATTATGCAAATTCGAATTAAATCCTGTCAAAATTTCTAGCTGAGTTTAATATGCAAAATGCCAATTCTAGTAGAGTTAAATGGAAATATCTGAAAGACAAAACAACTAGGAGCCTTTCCAGAAAAGGAAATTGGTGATCCAGAAGGGTCTGCTTAACAACAGAGAGATAAGAGAACAAAATAGAGTGTTCTGTTTCCCAGTGAGACTCTCTTGGAGAAAGCTAATTCCTGATATGTAAGTGGTCATGAATTGGAGATAGCTTCTAAGTTAGGGCATGTGTCCACTTCTCCTTTCTATGCTGGGACCCCATCTCGTGCAAACCCTGTGCATGCTGCTTCAGTCTCTGTGAGTTCACATGAGCTTCAATCTTGTTAATTTAGAAGGCCTTGTTTCCTTGGTGTCCCCCATCTCCTCTGGCTCTTACACTCTTTATGCCTCCTCTTCCAAAAGTTTCATGATCCAAGAGGGGAGGGCTTGATAGAGACATCTCATTTAGGGCCGAGTGTTCCAAGGTCTTTTACTCTGTATAATGTTTGACTGTGGGTCTCTGTATTTGTTCACATCTCCTGCAGGAGAAAGCTTCTCTGATGATGGCTGAGCAAGGTACTGATCCCTGAGTATAGCAGAATGTCATTAGGAGTCATTTTATTGTTCATTTCTTTTAGTAGTATTTGATTTTTAACTAGATCCCTGGGCTATCTAATCTTAGGTTCTTGGTCATCCAAGTAGCGTTGCATATGGGTTCCATCTTATGGACTGGGCCTTAAGTCAAATTAGATATTGATTGGCTACCCCTACCAGCTTTGTGCCATCATTGCCCTAGAATATCTTGCAGGTAGGACACCTTGGTAGATCCAAAGGTTTGTAGCTGGTTGGCATTTAGGTTCCTCCTTTGGTAGCATGCAAAGTACCTTCCTATACCAAAGATGCTACCATGTAGGCATGAAGCCTTTATGTAAGCACCAGCTTGACTTCTCTATGTTCAATGAGTTGTATAGGTGGTGTCTTCAACAATGGGCCATGTCCTCAGTTTATGGAAAGGAATATGTTGTCTCAGCAGCAATCTAGTTTGTTTGGGGGTTCCCATGGGACTCCTTTGGCCAACAATTCAATTAGATGTAACCCAATTCTGGTAATGGAAGCTTCATTTGGTGTCAAGAGATGTCCAGCTGGGGTTCTGTCTTGCCCAGAAGTACAAAGAAGGTCAACACAAATCTCAATAGCATCTTTGGAGGTTTGTTATCCCATAATGTCATGTCAGGGCTTTTCCTTTTTTAAAAAGAGAATTAATATTATTTTTAATATACATAAAATCTGTTTTACATTTTATAGCTTCCAATTTAGTGTCTGTATGGTATTCTTGAGTGTGTGAATGTGTGAACTAGTGGGTCTCTGGGTCTATATGTGTTTCTTGTATCTTTTCTTGGGCCCTTTTCCTTCAGTTTTTATTTGTTTGTTTGTTCATTTTCTCTTATTCCAAGGTATTAGTTTTGTTTGTTTTACTTTATTTTGTTTAAAACCCTTAGAAGCCTGTTTGTTTTCTAATGAGAGGCAGGAGAGGGAGGCACTGGATGGGAGGGGAGTTTCTCACTGACAGACCAACTGAGCAAACGGAGAGAATCGAGAGGAGCAGAGTGTTGTAGAAGTTTAATTTTAGTTATGTTTAAATAATTGTTTTTGTGCACCATTGGAAAAAGGCCATGCATAGACTTTGGCATTTTGTATTGTTTGCAGGTGTTGGATTTCTGTGGGGGATGTTTGATTATTTATGATCTGCACCTGAGGAGTTCTGAATCAATAAAACCTGAGCTCAGATGCTTGGGTTCCATTGTTGAGTTAGGCACTGACCAGGATGGTGGTTCCCTCTGCTGAGGTCTGGCAGGGCTTCCACACATGAAAATGCCATTGTCTGTCTTGCTGAGTTCACACAGTAGTTGTTCAACTATAATAGAGGAGGAGAAACTATAATCAGGATATATTATGTTAGAAAAGAATGTATTTCTTTTTAGGATTTTATTTTTCTCCACTTTATTCAAATCAGTTTTTTCTCATACAATGGATCTTCTAAGAGATAACAATAAAACATAGGAAAATAAAATATATTAAGATAAACAAAAAACGATCACATCAAAATTTGAAGAGGCAAACCCACAGAAGGAAAAGAGCCTCAAGAGAAGGCACAAAAATCACTGATTCCCACTCATTCATACATTCAGGAGTCCCATAAAAATACTAAACTGAAAGCCATATTATATATGCAGAGGACCTGGTGTAGACCCGTATAGGACCTGTGCTTGCTGCTTCAATGTCTGTGAGTTTACATGAGCTGCTCAGTTGATTTAGAGGGCCTTGTTCTCCAGGTGTCCTCCATCCCCTTTGGCTTTTATATTCTTTCCATCTCCTTTTCTGAGGGGTTCCCTAAGCTCTTAGGGGAGGAATTTGATGAGCTCTTAGAGCTCTGTGTTCCAAGGTCTCTCTATCTGAGTAATGTACATTCTCTGTATTTATTTCTGACTGTACATTCTCTGTATTTATTTCCATCTATTGCAGGAGGAAGCCTCTCTGATGATGGCTGAATAAGGCACCAATCATATTTATCTTTCTGGCTTTGGATATATCATATGAGAAAAAAATGTATTTTCCATTTAAAAAAAAAAAAAAAAGAGAACAGAAAAGTAATCAAACTGATGAAGCACAGAAATGCCCCAGTACAAGTTTTGGAGTTATTCGACCAGACACATCCAAAATCATGGAAATAGAGAGAAGTGAGACATCAGAATCTAAAGAAATACTTAAAAGAGTAAGAATACGAAGCAGGAAATCTAAGCAGATATGGAACTGTGAGAAGTCAGAGAGATCAGAGGTGTGGCCTCCGTGTGGACAGCAATTTGGGGCAAGAAGAGAAGCCCAATATAGTCTGTGCCTTGAGAAGTGCGATGAAAATGAGAGGAAATGAGACCGTGGAGAGTGTTTTCTGCATTGGTCTAACTCCCTTGGGAGTGATGACAGCCGTATATTTTAGCAACAAGGGTGTTTTCATATATTTACATTCAGTACACCATCTGTTGTGTTCCTGTCTGCCTCATTAGGGAATCCCACCACATACATACACAGTAGAGCAATTCAAATCACTCTACCTTTCCTCTAGTGTGGGAAAGAAAAGCATGAATGAACAGGAATTTGCCAGTGGAGTCAATTACTGTCCCCATTAGGATCTCCTGAGTCCTTCTGGGTGAATGTGGCCCTAAATCACCAGTTGTGGGTCACTGGTAAGTTGTTGATTGCTCATCCCTTGGTCTGACTTAGTTGGTAGTTATTTTGTAGTGATTTACAAGAAATATCAAAGGGAAACTAAAAGGAAATGAAAAGGAAGACATAAATGATGGCATGTCATGTACACGCCAATTTAATGTAAAGATTAGAATATCTCCCTCTATCATTTAACCGATGATTGAGGTGTGCTGGGGAAGTAAACCTGAACTCTGCTTTCTCAATGCAGAAATTAGAAGCTCCCTGAACTAATTTTCTTGAGTTAGTTTAAAGGGAAATATTTACATTCAAATTCTAGACCCACACAGGAGGTTTTCAGGGAAGTGATCAAGCATCAACCTTGACACCAATTAGAACATAAACTGACTTCATAGTCTTCATATGAAGAGCATTGTATTTTATCAGAGTAGAAAAAGGAAGCATGGAAGTAAAAATAAATTAAGGATTTCTACAGCGTCAGAGAGACTGCCCAGGCATTAAGAGCACTTGCTGTCTTTGCAGAGGACCAGGGTTTAGTTTCTGCTATCCATGCCAAGCAGCTCACAACTACCTATAATTCTAGCTCCAGGAGATCAGACAACCTGTTCTGGACTCTGTGGGCACTAACATTTTCTCTCTCCCTCCCTCTCTCTCTATCTCTCTTTCTCTCTCTCACTCTGTCCTTTTCTCTCAAAAATATAATGAAGAATTTCTAATTTAAAGGCTTTAAAAAAATGTAGAGGATATCCTGCAGTGAAGACAGGAATCCTACAGCACAGTCAAAAAATGTGTCATGTGATCCAGTGGGCCCTAGAGCCTTCTTTTGGTTCTGTATGTGCGAGCAGATGCTCTGTCATGAAAGGCTCCATCTCAGTATCTGTAAACAGAAGGTGCAGTTCTTGATCATGAAAATTAAAGGATACTTCAGACATTTAGAAAAAAGTACTTGGTGCTTTCCAGTGGTCAGGAGGTTGTGACAGGAAGATGATAGTTTAAGGTCAGTCTGGGCTATACAGAAATGCTGTCTCAGGCAACAACACTAACAACAAGCACCACCGTCTTGATTGTAAGGCAATGCTGTTCAAGTTTGGGCTGTAACTATACTTACATTGCTTCATTTACTACTTAAAAGACAACTGAGAAAGGGTTAGGTAAGAAGTAAGGTGAGTATAGCCTATAAATATTGAAATTTGAACAATATGCAATATGTAACATTAACTTTTTATAAACAAATGCAACTTAGAGTATACATGTAAATCTCAAGTGTTTATCCTTAGAAATTAAGAAAGGTATATAGGATAAAGTTCTCAAGTATTTATTTTTACAACAAACTGTCTTTAGTTCATTTAATTTCTGTTGTTTAACTTGGTTATTTTGTTTTAAATTGTCAAAGGAAATGTTAGGGTGTAGAAACCTATATGTCCTCAGAGTTGCAGTTGGCATTTTGAAGAGCTTTGTCTATTGCAAGGCTATGACATTATGTGTCTGGGTGGAATCTGAGTGCCCTTAGGCTCCACTGTGGTTAAAGACTAGGTTATCAAGGCAGGGCTGCTGGAAGGTAATGGAATTATTAAGAGGTAGCTCAGTATATTAGAGGTATGAGGAAGTTCTCAAGATAGTTTGAGGCCTTGAGAATTAAAAGGGGCTCTTGTAAAATGTGCAAGCCTGATTCTTTCCAACTTTTCTGTCTACTCTTGGATATCCATCCTTGCTTTCAAGTGGTTTCTTCCCCCATCGCTGTCCACGTTGTGAAGTGACACCACCGAAGGATAGCCTTCACCACAGTCTATCCTATGCTCTTTGAACTTTGAACCTCCATATATGTGAGCTGAAGGTTAGGCTCATTTCCTTCTAAGTGCCTGTTTCAGCTGCTTTCTGTTAGTGAGGAAAAGCTGGCTAATACAAGCACCCATATTTTATTTTTTATGAACTTTACAATTTAAAGATGTTTCTATTTGAAGGAACTTATAGAATTTTGTGGCTAATGGAAACCTTCAGATTAGTATAAAAGTTGCACATTTCCTTGACTGGAATGGAAGATCAGATCTCATTACTTTCCCTGCTGCTTAATATCTTAGTTTCAAATCAACAGAGAATGGAAAAAAAATAACCAGGAAACGAAGCAAAAAGTATTTATCTATCTGTCTCAGCGTCTAATGAATTAGGCTCTACTTTCAACAGACAGATGGCATTGTGAATTCTAATACTTGCTAGGTTGCCTTCTGTGTGCCATTTTAGAGGGGAAAAAATAAAGGAGACACTTCAAGATCCTCTCTGCACTCTGCAGCAGCAGCAGCAGCAGGGTGTGAAATAATTCTTCCTTTCAGACTGTTCAACTTGCACATGATTAGTCTATCAAGCTATATAAAGAGCAGGCAAAAAAGCATCCTTTACACATGCTGTCTGTCACATCCCAGACTGGGAAAGGGCATAGCCAGTTTGCTTAAGGATATAACACAGCCCTTTGTCTTAATTAGCAGTTGGAAGATTGCAAACCATAAGAAATGGGTGACAGAGGAAATTAGCTGTGTTCACCTGCAGCCAATAGTGCTAGAAACAGTTATTTTGTCTTCCTCTGAACCCTCCATACCCTCATGATAGAGAACAAACTTACTCAAAATGAGAAAGTATGCACTAAGTGGAAATGTAGTGCATACGGAAAGTTGGAGGCTCTTTCTTTCCCCAAGCCAGCTAAGTGTTCTTCACCAGGTGCGTCCTGTTTCATCTGCAGCCACAGTTTAAGTGCTTAATTTGTCAGCATTTATTTTTTAAAAGTGCAAATTCTTGTCTCTGACCTTTAAACCCACAAGGCATTGCAGAAACACAGGCAATTTAGTTCTTTTCCTTTTAGTTATTGTTATTGATGTTGAGATTTATGTATAAACCCAAACTGAACTCTGTAATGTTCAAAGGTTGGTAGATCCATGATACCAAGCTGTGTTTATGAAAATCATCAGAGGTAGAATTTTGAAGAGCACCACAGAGTATTTAAGTGGAATCTGTGTAATGCTTCTTCTTTTCAGGGATGTATTTGACCTTCATTTCTAAGGATAGTAGTCAGATTTAGCAAAAAAAAAAAAAAAAAAGAAAAAAAAGAAAGAGCAGAATTTCCATATGACACAGTTAGTCTACTCCTGGGCACACACCTGAAGGATTCAAAGTCAACATGCCACAGAGACCCTTGCACATTGTGTTTACTGCCACACTGTTCTCAACAGCTAAGAAACAGGACCAATATAGAAAGCAATCAACGAGTGAATGAATGGATAAAGAAAATGTGGTATGTATACAAAATAGAAGTTTATGCAGATTCCAGGGACAAAAAGGCAAATTTGGGCAATTCAGGAAAATAGATAGAGCTGGAGATAATTAAACAAGATAGACTGTATAGAAAAAGATAACTACGTGTTTTCTTTCATGTGCAGAATCCAAATGTGTGTGTGCGTGTGTGTGTGTCTGTGTCTGTGTGCACACACACATGTGCACAGGACATGAAGGTAGAACGGTAACTCTGAGGAGGAAAGAATGAATCTTAAGGAGGATGAGGGAATGAGAAGGTAATGACACACATGTCAAATGAAAGCAGTAGGGACGATGAGAGGCACAGAGAGGACGATGGATGACCCAAAGAGGAGGGTGTTTTGAGAAACATCTACATTGCCTTCTGTCATGGTAATACCAGTTTAATTTCTGCCAGAAAGTGTATCATCATTTCTTTTTCTTCACAGTTTGACCCGTGTTTGATGAATCTTGTTTTATAAGTCACAGACATGCTGATTGGGATGAGAAATGACAAGTAGTGTGGTGTAGGACCAGTCCAGCATGCTAAGCTGGCATTGGGTGCTGAATTAAGAAGGAAATGTGAAGGGAAAAGGACTGGATCGGGCTAAGAGTATGAATACAGCCACTTGGGCGGGTTTTAGCCTTAAGTCTCCAGCTGTTCCTTTCTGAGCTCCCAGATGCCAGGCACACTCACCACTAGGTGTTCCTTTGTGAAGCTGTATTTCAGGGGTCAAGTTGTGAACATTGTTTTTGCCTTTGAGCTGACCTTAAAGAGGTAGAGTTACAGATGCTAGTCCTGGAAATGGGCAGTCCTTCACAGATACAGTCACAGATGCTAGTCACACCTGAGTGTGTGAGGACGAGACCAGTTCTGAATGTTGGCCTGGCCTCCAACAGCCTTTTGGAAGCTTGGATCATAAATGCTGGTCTTATTTTCACAGGGATATGAATGTGGGCCCTGCCTCTGTGAAGTCCCCAAAATTTATGCATTGTGTCGAATCTGTGTCTGTGCATCCCATATCCTGGTCCCTATCTCACTGAATGCTACTAGATTTTGATTCAATTTCTTCTACATAGACTAGTGTCTTATAACTGTATTTCTGTGTATACTCATGTGACACTTGCCCTGAGTTACCTGAGAGTGCAGGTCATAAAGAGTCTCTTGCCACTGGGCTGCCAAATCACAAAGGGCTTTCTTAAAAATCTATTACCTATCTCTTTTTGTTACTGTTTTATCTTTTCTTTTTTCCTAGACAAGGCCTTAGTCTGTAGCTCATGCTAACCTTGAACTCATGGTGCTACTCATGCCTCCCAAATGTGGGGATTATAGGTATGAAACACCACACCTGTATACTTACCTCATTCTTAAATTAAAAAATATTACGTATTGGTATTAAGCTTGCATGCATATCTATGCAACACACGTGTTCAGTACCCTCAGAGATTAGGAGAGGATGCCAGATGTTCTGGAACTGGAGTTATTGACAGTTGTTAGCTACCAACTAGGAGCTGAGAACAGAACCTGATCTTCTGGAAAACTGGAAAACTCTTGAACACTGAATTATCTCCAAAGTTCCTATCTCTTTCTTATACTCTAAAATACTGGGAAGATTTTGAATAAGAATTTCAGAATTTGCATGTGTGTATTAGTGTTGCATGTATATATTAGGTAACAATATTATACTTATCTTGTAATAATAATTATGTTGAAATCCACTGAACATTTATAGAGACCAAAAATTGTTCTAAGCATACATATGCATCTTTATTTTCACTTAATTGTTAACAAAACTTCATTAGAGAAGTGTTATTATGTCATACAGTGCTTTAATTAACACCCATTCTTTAACATATCATCCTGAAATACAAGCCATTTACGGTGATTCTGTGATTTTTTAGTCTGAGTCATTCTGCTCGTGTCTCCTGGAATCATGAACTGGATGATGTCACTTGAGTTCAACTGAGGCTGGAGAATCCAAGATGACTTCACTTACATGTTAACTTATTTGCTAACATCTGGATAATATCTGTCTTCTCTTCACAGCCTCTTATCCTGTAATAGCTAAAAAGTATCTCTCCAGAACAGAGATCTGGTTTCAAGAGGGTAAACATGAAGGATGAAAAATCCCTTTACTGCCTGGGCCCATAGATTGCATGTCACATCCCTTGCATTGTGCTGGCATAGGTACTACATATAGCCTGTCTGTGTTCAGTGTGGGAAATGACTACATACTGGGGACCCAGCCTAGGCAGGGGTTCAGCAACCCAGGAGGGCTGGGTAGATGATGTAATCAATTTAAATAATCATACATTTTATAAATGGGACCAGACTTTTCTTTTTACTCAGGCTTCTTCCTTCTCTTTTCTCTCTATATACAATTCAAGCTTTTTCCTCTCTATACATTTATTCTCTTTATTTGAACTTACTCTTACTGTATTTTCCCTATAAGATCACACACACCTCTTGCATACATACATACACCTCTAGTGGGTGAAGACAAGCTTCAACAACCTTATTCTTTTCATTTTCCATAAAACACAGCCATTTGCACATTCATACATCTTGTGGATGAAGAAGAGCTTCAACACACACACATACTCATTCACACATACATCTTGTAAGATAGCTACTTCACACACCTCTTACTTATACTTCTTGTAAGCTTCTTACTACCTTGAGGATGAAGCAAAGCTTCAACACACATACATCTTATATAGTCTTTGTACAAAGCCCTTATGCATGTTACCATGAAAATAACCACACATAACTAAACATCTCTCATATGTTCTATTTCCATAGTTATATTGTACAACAAAGCAATGAATTTTCTGTTACAGACTAACTGAGTTTATGGAAACCAACTATTTTTTTCTTAGCCAATTTCCTTGTTAGGCTGTAGTTTGTGGTAGCCAAATCACAATCAATCATTCTATTATTTTTCTATTAAAGTTAATCAGAGAATCACAAGAGAATTTTTACTTTTTCTTTTTCATATAGAGAAGGAAATCTCTCTCTGTTTCACTGTCTTTATGTTTTCAAGGTACACACCAAATTCCATAGTAATTGTAAAACAAGGACAACCAAATTTGATAAGTTCAAATTTAACAGTAGGCACTGAAACTCATTTGTTGTCTATTAATCATAGACTTGTCTCTCGTAGACAAAACTTGTGTGCCCTAGTAGCTGTGCTTTTCTTTGTTTTTGCTTTCTGACCCTAGCAAGTCCTCAGCTACCAAGAATATGTTTTCTTTTCCCTAGGAAGCTTACATCATAGCAGTTGGAAAAACACACTAACCTAGTCTATCTGACCATGTATATTTCTTCCTTTCTCCCAGAAGTTTCAGTTGAGTCTGTGTAGTATTGGTTGGAGAAAAGCATTATACTATATATTATATACTAAAATTGCATTGCCCAGTGAGTGGGGACAGTGCCCAGTGAGGGGTTAGAGACCCCGTAGAATTTTCATACCAAAAGAGAGAAGGAGAGACCATGGTAGCAACAAGCATGATAAGGCCTAGCAGTGGCAAAGGGCATTCAGGAGACAATAGACCATGGATTGGTGGGCTGCACTCCTGAAGCTCCTCCAATGCTCTCTGCATGGCTCCTGCATTGCTACCAGCAACTACACAAAGTGTACATTTAGGGATGGATCCTTTACTAGAGGCCATTTTGAAACATTACCGTATGAAGTTGTGAAAACAAACACAAGAACACCGCAATAACTTGCATTAGATTATACTATATTTAAGCACTAGAATTAGGTCTTTGCTGCCTAACTAAACTGCCACAGGCTAAAAGACAAGGGTGATTGTCCTAGTAATGTTGCCATTCATCCAAGAAACTTCATTGAAAGATGACATTTATTTAGTTATGGACACTCATTTATCCCTTTTCAAAATTTAATATATTTTAATTTATTCTTTGATCCTTTCATACATGCATATGATGTATTTTGATCACATCCCTCTCCCTCCTTTCTTCCCTGAGATCCTCCCCAACACACACCTGAACTTTTATGTGCTTTAGAAAAAATAAATTGCTGAGTCCAGTTAGTACTTCCTGCATGCATGGGTGAAGCACCATTCGGTGAAGCTTAGGAAAGCTACCAGAGACCGTGCTCCCAGAGAAAATGGACTCTTCCTTCCATCGCACTCTCGGTCAGTAGCTCTGCATTCGAAGTGCGATCTTGTGAGTTCCTCTCCTATCCATGCTGAAATTTGTTTTTAAAATCATCTGATGATTATTCTTGGAACTGTCACTTGTTTAAAAAGCTCCCTGGAGAACTGTAGAAACACACAGGCCCTTATTTTTGCCTTGATGGATAGAAAAGGTGACTTATATGATGACGAATCAATTGCATCCGTTCATTCCACTCAGAACAAACTTTCTGAGAGGGAGAGCGATGGAAGGTAATCTGTCATCTACTCATAAAATTAAAAAAAACCTCATCCATATCTACAGACAATTCTAAGAAAAGCATTATATCAATGTCCTTGGCTGGTCTGCAGTGGGGTTAGGTGCACATTTTGAGACATGAATGCGTTATGGAAAATGATTTCTCCAAGCAAATAAAGATTTAATATCCTGGAAAATTAAGTTTCTGACCAGAATGTCAGATCAGACAGATGAAATATCATTTTTTAGCATGTTGGGAGAAGTGTTGAGATGTTTAATGCAACCTGGAAGGATTGTTCATTGCAGTGGGCTGAGAATTTATTTTGAGGTAAAAACCAATTTAATTTAAGCACTCTAAAGTTCACTTACCTTTTCCTTATCCACTGTTCGAACACTGGTTTTATTTTGATGGATCATTAATTATTTACAAATTGCTTTTTTTTCCTCCAAAGGATATGACATACAATTGTGGTTCTATTTAGATCTGTATGCTAAGGAATATGCCAACAACTGAAACAGGTTCACCAGGAATCAGAGAAGGTAAAAACTTCTATGTCCACATGAAATTTGCAGTATTTGGTACAATTCAATATTTTCTATTTGAGGAAAAGACATAATATTTATTCACCGTTTAGAAATTCCACATGTATGTATGTATATATGTGTATGTGTGTTGGCTCCAAGGATAAAATTTAAGACTGATCAGCAACTACATTTTTTTTCATTCCATCATCACATCAAAGCTTTGAACTTGTCAAATAACTTTACCCCCATTTTTGTCCAGTATAATGGGTATAATTATTATTACATGATCTTGCCTTAGAAATATGATGGGAAATTTTTGTTCTTCCACAGATTTGAAGTCACTGAAGCTTAAGAAGAAAATTATAGCTCTCACCATGTCATTCCAGTGACTGGAAGTAGCACTGGACAGTGAGTGAGAGAGAGAAGGCAGAGGAAGTGGTAGTGCTAGTTTTCCTAATATTAGGATGATAAATAAGGATAGATTGTGAAAAGAATAAGGTGACCAGGGCCATCTTATCTCCAACTTTCTTGTCCATTCACTCCCCAGAACATTTTTGTTATGTGACACAGCTGACAAAGAAGCCATATGCTTGTAAGAGTGGCATGGTAAATTCTACTTCATATTTTTGTGGGGGTGGGGGATGTGGTTCTGAGAAGGCTGATTCTGTCTTGATATATTGTTATAAAAACTTGATCAAGCACAAAGCATCCAAACTTAACTAAAGAGAAGAATTCATGGACTTCAGAGAAGATCAGGAGAATTCACCAACATGAGGAATATAATGAAAACACAACACATCTTTAAATTATAAAGCATTCATATATTCAATCATTACCTACCCCAAACAATTATATTTGGGGTAGTGTTCTTGGTATTAGAGATTCAGGTTGAAAAGATAAACAGTGATCTATATTCATAGAACTTGCAGACCTTGCCATTATTTCTTTAGTGAAAGATAAGCACCATCCAGAGAACCTAGTGAACAATAATTTTCCATGATGTGATTTTCAGTTATACAGCAGTAATCACAGCAGTCTACATGGAAAGAACACTTTTATGTTTCAGACATGTGTGCTATAGCTTATTAGAACTTCAATGCAAATGACTTTTGCCAAAATATTTCAAAGGGACAGGTTTATGAATAAAATAGGAAAACAGTTACTTATTTGCATGTATTTAAATCAATAGTGGACATGTTTGTGTTTATTTTCATGTATTTGCATGGTCGGTGCCTGTTCCATTGGAAATTAGACTTTGCAAACTTTATGCCAAGTGTGCTGTTTTGGTTTTCTGTTTTCAATGCCTTTCTACTGGCCTATTTATGTCTTCTCACATATTCTTACCTGAGGATTGGGCAAAACATTTAAAAGCGTCTACCTACTATTATACTAAAAAGATCTAACACTCAGCCCTTACAGATGGTGTACATGTACAATCCTGCTTCGATCAGAGCCCAGAGAAAGAGATAAGCAGTAATTGTAGAGTGTGTAGTGTTAGAGAGTAATATGAGTTCCCCACTCTACTCTTCTGAGTTGGTAGCAGAGGGTGTGCTTTCATCTGTGAGCCTTGTGTTCAGACAGACTGAAGAGTTTCCAGGGCTGGTTTAGTGTTCAAAACATGGTTAATATAATGTCATGACCATGACTGTCACATGCTAGCTCCATGACACATGCAGTTATTTTGTTAAATTCTTTCCTCCTCCCCCCTCCCCCTCCTCTTCCTCCCCCCTTCTTCCCCTCTTCCTTCTTCTCCATATCCTCCTTCCCCTTCTCCTCTGCCTCTCTCTTCTCTGTCTCCTCCTTCTTCTCTGTCTCCTCCTCTTTCTCCTTCTTCTTCCTCCTCCTCCTCCCCTCTCCTCCTCCCCCTCCTTCATTTCCCTCCTCCTTCTCTTTTTTTTTTCTTTTTTAGTTTTTCAAGACAGGGTTTCTCTGTTGTAACTTTGTTTCCTGGAACTCATTCTGTAGACTAGGCTGGCATGGAACTCACAGAGATCCTCCTGCCTCAAACTGACAGAGATCTGCCTGCCTCTGCCTCCCAGTGCTGGGAATAGAAGCATGCAGCACCATCACCTAGCCAATTCTTTCCTTCTTGTTTGACAAGAAAGTTTCAAGAAGCAGGTAGTGTAACTATTTCACTTTTCAGATTAAGAAAGTAAAATGTACAGAAAGGACTTGGACAAAGCGATGAGCTTAAAAAATAGAACAGCCAGGATTCAATGCAAGTCTGCCTGAATTAAAAAAAAAATCTCATAATGCTCACCTTCATTCACCCTCTTAGGTAAAACAAGAGAAAAATTAAGAGAGAATAAGCCATGTGTGTGAGAAAATAAACTCAAATCACTTACAAAGTGGTAGGTCTTAACACACATATGAAATACCTATATAAAATATGATTATTCATTCTTTATATAACCCATATGTAGCCAGGAAATAGATTTTAATTGTCACTGTTTTGTGAAAGAAATAGCTTGGAAAAGCAAAGTGAAATCTAAATTATCAACCAATTTTAAAAGCCAGATATAGACTTATAACAATCCAGACAAGGGCTTTACAAGAAAAAAAACACATTTCTGTCAATATCCTAGTGAACATAGATACAAGACTATTAGTTAAATCAGTGGTAAACTAGGGCCAGGAGATAGCTCTGTGGTTAAAGCACTTGCTGCACAATAAGGACTTGGTTTTGAGACTCTAGAACCCATGTAAAGGCATGTAAAGCAGGTGGATGTATGTGAATGCACACACTAAATAAGTAAAATGTTAAAACAAACCCTCTTTCAGAATTGAGCTAATAGAAATGAAAAGAAGAAAATGATTTCCATGTTTGGAGAAAAAGAGAAAGGGAGATTTTGGTCATAGGGTAAGCATTTCAGTCAAT
Organism: Cricetomys ansorgei; assembly: GCA_026225945.1. Classification (NCBI taxonomy): domain Eukaryota; kingdom Metazoa; phylum Chordata; class Mammalia; order Rodentia; family Nesomyidae; genus Cricetomys; species Cricetomys ansorgei. Next base: position 45,332,523 of record JAMJFZ010000107.1, on the reverse strand, counting down.
GAAGATGAATGGGTGTTGAAGTCCTCTTACATGACCTAGTGATGATAGTTAGCAATATTGTATTATGTACTTAGAGGAAAATCACTGCATACTTGAAAGAGAAATTATCCTATAAGAAGTACTGGATAAAGTAACAGAATTGTAATACCACACATTACAAACAAAGGGAATTAAAACAAAACTAGGAATGCCCGTGATTTTTCAATTACAACTTGAGCTTTAGTCATTTGGATAAATTTTCCTAGGAAGAACAACAATTTTCATAATCTTAGACTAGTGCATTTGCAACTGTACTCAGAATAACCAGCAATATATTCTTACTTGGACTTGTTAAAAATAATGGTGAAAATTGCGAGGATTAGACTAGACTTCTTTGTTTGAAAATGAAAGAAAAACATTGCTATTATACCCTCTTTAAGTGTCTCACAATGTATTTCCAGCATGCAGAAATTTGGCTTCAAGCTCCGCACAATTTGGAGTAACTTCACAGTTCCTCACATTCCAGACCTGCAAGCGTCTAGACCAGCCAGCATCTTACCTTCAGTCTAATGTTTGTCTAGAAATCTTCATGTCAGTTTAACACACAGTGCTGATAGTGCTATATGGTATTTTCCTTTTTATTTATTAACGATTCACTTACAATCTTACCTTTCCCATGTGTACATTATAAAGACGCTATCTACTTAAAATCTTCTTTGTGTGTGTGTGTGTGTGTGTGTGTGTGTGTGTGTGTGTGTGTGTGTACACGCCCATGTGCGCTCACATGTGCGCACACATGTACACTTGTGCATGTTGTGGCATAAACCAAGGAGTCAAAGATGGTGAGGATTGAAAATTTGTTCATTAGAATGTTAAGTGAACCAATGGAAGGAAGATCTTTAAAATATTGCAAAACTAGAGTATTTCTCTGACGAAAATGAGTTACAGAATGTGTGATTAAAGAAATTAATTCCAGATATGTCTAGACACTGTAGTAACTAATCTGGTTTAATATTGTTCTAATATAAGGGATTCAGGGCAATTTTTTGAATCACAGGGTCCTCAAAATGAATTATTTTTCCTAGCTATTTTAATATTTTCTAAATAGCAAATATATTAAGATAATTATTATAGTATATGTGAAGCAGTGCTTAAGTGATACATCTTTATGTCTTAATTCAGTTGTGTAATTATAAAATACTTTAAAGTAGAAATTGATGATCAGAATCAATGTATTTCTCATGCTTTTGAAGGTCAAGAATTCCAAGACCAAGGAGCTAGTAGACTGTATCTGGTGAGCACTCAGTCTCTACGTATTCAATGGCACAAAAAAAATGTTGCATTCTCCAAAAGGCATAGACATCTCTGCACATGGTAAGTGAAATAAGGAGCAAAGGGGACATAGCCAGATCGCTCTGGCTCTTTCATGAGGTTTCTAATACCATTCATGAAGATGGAGCGCTTATTGGCTAGTCACCCTCTATGGGATTCATCTGTTATTATTGTTGAATAAGTGATTAAATTTCAATATGGGTCTGAGGACATAAAAGCATTCAAAGAAGCTCATGGCAAAAATATCACTGAATTGGAAGTTAAGCAATTTAGACACTAGATCCATCTCTGTTACTCATTAGTTTGAGCCACTGAAAATTGTTTACTTTATGTTATTTTAATATCATTCTCTTGAACATTAGGAATCAATTGTCTTCATCATCTTTCCTACCACAACAGTGTAATATAGTCAATCACAACAAAGACAGCAAAATAATTTTAGCTAGTAAAATGCACAAAATACAAAACCTAATTTTCATCATAAACTAGTTATGCATTTTGTATGCTGGATATTCAAAACCAGGGCAAATACACATTCTACTACTGAGCTACATCCCAAGACTGTCTATTCTTTTTTTCCCCAGAATTATTTTGTCACAAACATTTTGGAACACCCACTTTCACACACTACAAATGAAGGCTCAGAAAGGATGAGGAATGAAATGAATTAAGAAAAGTGGCCCCAATTTGGTCTGCTCCAAGTGGTCTATATGAAAGAATTAAAGATGATAGAGGCCAGAATTCAATAGAGAGCGCGGATAGCGTAAGAATAGGATAACACGAGGCTCCAGGGAGGTGCTAGTATGAAGTGATTTTTCAAGTTCTTATATCATCTTCATAGAACTACTTGACTTCTACATCAAATTGGATGCTTTTATGGATGCTGTTCGCTCATCTTGTTTCTAATCTATATCTATTATATTTTTACCAGCATTAAGGAATACATTTAAAGTTGTAAAGTTGTAAAAATGACATGACAAATTGTCATGCTTTCAAAGTGCCTTAATGACTCACATTTGTGGAACATGCTTTATGTCTCATTACAATGACAAGAGGTAGAGTGGAATTTGCTGTGAAACAAAACATTAAAATTTAAATAGCCTTAATCTAAAAATATTCATTCTTTATATTTTTTTGTTTTCACTTTTGCTATCTGATTGGCTCTTGTAATATAAAATATGGTCAGAAGTCTGGCTTTTTACAACTCTAAAAGAGTTAACTTAAAAATACTTCATAAAAGTCTATGCTCAGCCAAATTTTGTATACTCCTAAAAAAATAAACGTAATTATATTTTATTTCTGGATATAACAATTTAATTTCCTACTATTGGGATTTTAAATTAATTTTTAGCACTTAAATATATAACTTGAACTTTGCCATTAAGTGTAAGCTAAAGATCACAACCCTAATGGGATTAGAAGTCAACTAATATACTAAAGTAGAGAACTTAATACCATGATAGGACTTAAAGTTTATGTTGTTATTGTTAACACCAAGCCTCAGAATTTCCAAGGAAAGCAAGAAAAGTAATCATATGCAAAAGAAGTTGTTAAAGGACAAACTAAGAATGCTCTGAAGGCCTCTTCAGGAGCTGACACCTTATTCGCTTATATTAGAAATCATGCATGTGAAGCATTCTGCTATCCAAATACTTCCGAGGAAAAAAACTCACTGAAAAATCATTCAGAGACTAAGAAGAGAAAAATCTGCACAAAGTGAAAGATAATAGGATTGAAAAAGGAAAGAAGGTGGTCCGTGTTCAGGGAAGCATATAAACTTTGGAAAATTGTTAGTAAAACACTGAGAAATTATAAGTCTTTATAAAAGAAAAACAATAAAAATTGCTTTGTAGAAGGCAAGTTTCTCATTCATTTGAATGATTACAGATAGACAAGAACACTTCACCCTGCAGACCTTGGAAACATTCCTGGGTCCGAGAGCTGTGAGGCTGCATATGCTGTCTCCACTTGAGCCTCACTTTTATTATCATATATTTCATCCAAGTTATTATCATGGTAATTGTTGAATTTCTCATTACAGAAAGCCAGCCTTTCATAAATATTAGATGTAGCTATTATTGGCAGACACAGTGTCACTTTCTTAAGAAATATGGAAATTTTGTAATTTGGGGTGATTCATTATTTATCATTTTCCTAATTTTAATGAATACAAGTGTCTCATATTCATTAAAAATAAAACAACAAAAATGTCCATAAAATCATTACATTATTCTTTTGATTGATCTGCCCCATTAGCTAAAGATCAAGCAAAACACCTGAAAGCACCTTAATTCTTCTTGTAAGAACACCATCACACTGAAATTATTTGTTCTGGAAGGCACTAATTTCATGCAATGAATAAGTGTAATTTTTTTCTGTATTGAAGTAGATTGACATTCATTTTTCAGTTTTCCTTTTCAACCAATTCTTAGTAAAAAGTCAGAACTAAATGGATCATATTAAACAGTGTCCATTTAATTTTGGAGAAAGACAGTTTGAAAGGAAGTGTGGAGGGTCAACTTAGGAGTGGGTCTTTGCTTGCATTATAGATGTGACAGCCAGAGAATTTTCTTTTATGTCCCAGCAAATGCAAAACTGTGTGATACTTGTGCATAGCAAGAGGTTTTAAGTGATGATCACATGATCACTCATTTTTATAGAGATGTGGGAGTCATTTGAGATCAATGTGTATGCTCTTTTTTCAATGACTAAGGAACCTCTTTGTCTTAACTTTTAGTGGATTGTAGAATCATCCCAACTAATGGTCATGACTGGGCTACTGCACTCATAAACTCAAAGATGTGATTATCTTCACAAGACCAGCACAAGAGCAAGCCAATCAATATACCAGCATGAATGGGAGAAGGGCTCACATGATTAAACACCTAGCTTAGGAGCCATTGGTGGTTGATGGTTGCTGACATAGTAAAACGTTAGCTTTCTTCAGGGGTGAGGCCCCGGGTAAATTGTCCATTATCTGGTAAAACAGCCCTATACCCATATCCATCCACATATATATATACATATGTGTGTGTGTATGTGTGTGTGTGAAGCTGAGAGGGGGATATGGTGCACAACATCTGGAAGGAGCTGTGGGGAAGAAGGAGATGGATATGATAAAAACATTGCATACAAAATGAAATTCTCAAAATACAAATATAAAATATATAAATAATCATTCCAGCTAAATCTAAACTTCTGTACTCTTTAGAATATTGATGTGTAAAGGAGGGAAGATTCTGATGATAGCTTGGGTAAACTTTTCATGTAATTGAAAATAATAGAGATAATTTACAAAGCAAGTAATCTCTGATTCTTATTTCTGAAATTTTTCTTAGTTATCATAAAAGTCATAATTTCTTAATTTTATCAAAAATTGTTTTGATATAACACACGCACAATGTCTTTACCCATTGGTCCATATTGCTTGCATATATTTGTCATTTATGATAATTAAGAAAAAATTCAGTTTTATTTTCAACTATTTGGAATGTTTGATTGACTCTCAGCTAGACCAATGAGGAAGAGGCAGATAGAATGTTGGAGAAGTAGATGTCTCTAAGACAGATGAACTTTTTGCACAATTCTTGGAGCCATTTGTTATATAATCTTGTTTTGGGACTCATATATCTCAGGCTACTCTTCAACATGAAGCCATGGATGACCTTGAATTCCACATTTTTTAAAGGACAAGACTGTCTCACTATGTAGCTCTGAATTACTTCAGATATATGAAAATCATCCTGCCTCAATCATCTGAAAGGAATAAAATAAAATAACCTTTCTAATTATTTACAGGGAATAATTCTAGTATGCTCTCACAGCTGGAAGTGCTAACGGTGGTAATAAATGAGTTTTTAGTTTGATTTTATTTATATTATTTATTTTCTGTGCACCTCTCTCTCTCTCTCTCTCTCTCTCTCTCTCTCTCTCTCTCTCTCTCTGTGTATGTGTGTGTGTGTGTGTGTGTGTGTGTGTGAGCACAGCACCTAAAGAGACCAGAAGGGATCAAATCCTCTGGAGCTGGAGCTCTAGGCCTGTTGTAAGTCATCCCACCTGGGTGCTGGGAAATCAACTTCAGACCTTTGCAAGAGCACTATATGTTTTTACTCATTGAGTCATTTCTCTAGCCCTCCATAAATGAGTTTATTTTTTTAATAATCACTTGAAAATAATTTACAGAATAGAAGTATTTTCTATTTCCGCATTTGATTCTTTTGTTCTAAGAACTTAGAGGAACAAAATGTCAACTCCTAAGACACAAAGCAAGAAGGTCATTCCTCAGATCAGAGTCAGGATTTTCACGTGTGTCCCCTCTCCTTGGTCTCATTCTGTACAGGTATTATCCTGGCTCTATAAATATCAGGACACACTTACCTGATGTTTCTATCTTTGCACATAACATTTTTCTAGACCATCATTGTGTTTTAAACTTAGAAATAAAAATTATGGGCTGTAGAAAAGACTATGTGGCAAGCCTAACATTTTGATGATAATAAAAAGTAGTCAAATGCAGTTGAAGAGTGTGAAAAACAAGAGAGAAGTGCTGCTAAGTGAGACTTTAATTTTCTACAGACGTGTCCAACTCCATAGTCACTGGCCATGTGAGATGAAATTAGTTAAATTTAAATTAGCTTACAAATTAAATTTCTTTATGGCATAATAATAAGTCAAGTGCCAACCAGCTTCCACAGTAGACACGGTGGACACACACTAGTCCTATTGGACTGAAATTTCTACTGTGCACTACTTCTCTAGGTTGTGGTGGTTCAGGTGGCTGGGTAACTGTGCTGTTTAAATATCACATGTTGATCTTTTCCTTTTCAATGAAGTCTGTATTTCCAGTTTATCGAAATAATTTGGAGATACGTTGAGCAGTTATTTGAGATAATTTTACATTTGGTAATTTTATATTTAGGTCTACAAAGTAATATATTTAGAATATAAGTTTATTATAGATAATTTTGTTGAAAAGTCGGTGCCTTAATGTTCAGTGTAGTTAATTTTAGGATACAGCTGATATTGACTTTGTAAGGCAAGTATCAAAGGCATAGATTCTAGAGCAGTTAACAGAGGAGTTCATATTTGTGGAAATTTCACAAATTTTCAAATTACTGATTTCATTCCATCCTTATATTACTGTTAGCTTCTATTTTATACAAGATCCCAGAGGTACCCAATGATGTGTTCCATGAAAACTTTCTAGAGAGCACTAAGATTTTTATCTATGAAAGAGCAAGAATTACATTTCCTTTAAAACATTTCCCTACTCCAGACCCGTGCATCTTGTAGGATGAGTGGCTTTTTCTACCCACAGATGCACAGCACAGCTTATAGAATGGAACTTTAATGAAATTTAAGATGGGAACATCTGAGACTGGTTTTTAAATTAAAAAACACAAACATGCACATATTTCTAACTCAGAATTCCAGGAAGTTAATATTGTTTTGTTTTGTGAGTAATTCTCTTAAAGTAATTGTATCAACAGCCTTTCACTGGTATTACATTTTGCTACACTATTGTGTACAGTGAAAGAATTAGTGTGTTGGGGTTATTCCTCCTTTCCTCCCTCTGTATCTAAGCTCTTAGCCTCCATTATTTCCCCATTATGTGAATTTAGAGAAGACAAAAGCTTCCTGGTGAAAATCTTCAGAGAGAACAGTCTCTGATGTTAAAGTCCTTTGTAGCCCCTCTGAGAATGAGTATTTGTTAATTAAACATTGAACCGAATGAATTGTGTAGGCACTCTACCTATGACAATGAGCTATATGTTCCATGATTCCTTGTAATGAACTGTCAAGTCAGGTTTAAAGACAACTTATTGTTATGCAAATGTGATTCAACAGCATTAAGTAAATGATTTCTGTATGTCCCTCTCTGTTCTGGACTCCAGGACAAGGCAATCAAGAATCAGAAGGGATTCTACATTCATGGAACATAGACACCAGCAAGTAGAAACATGCGGTTCAAGGAGCAAAGGAATTATGAAAGTAAACTTGACACCTTGGAGAAGATTATGAAGAAGCAATCTCTATTCATGCTGATGTGTGTGTACAGCACTCAGTCCAAGAGTTTTTGGACAACTCATTTAAATTCATATTTGACCTGTGCTTGAACATGAATCAGGTAGCCTGAGTATATAAGGGAGAAAGTTTGAAGGAAAAACATATCCTGATAGATTGGATGAACATTATGTGAAAAAGTTTATAATGTTTAGGATGTGGCTGTTGTAGGAGTTGAGAAGCTAAGTAGGATGATAAGGTTAAATGCAAGAGTGACTGAAGAGGCACCTGGAACATAGATGGAGGTTAGGTCATGTGAAATGAGTAGAGTCAAGCTTAGGAGTTATAATTTAATTTTGTTTTTAGAAACAATGTAGGTTTTAAGGAGTGTAGAGTGAGAAAGAGTTTCTAATGGCTAGGCTGTTAATATGTGTTGGGAAATTAGTTAGGAAAGCCTGTGATATTATGTGAGAAATAGGAACATATTAGCTTAGAATGAAAGTTTAAAGTTGTTATCAAATTAGATCAATGTGCTGAATTTTACCACTGGGCAGGGGAGTATTAAAAAAGCTTTAGACCTGTGATCATTCACAGTCCTCCTGTACACATTCAATATCTCTATCCAGCCTCATCTCCTACATATTTCTCCAGAGTTTATCCAGCGAGTCTCCCTGGCCCTCCCCATTCAGAGTTTCTTTCCAAGCCACCATATCTAGCCCAGGTCCCACATCAAGTGAACTTGTAAAGTCTGGACATTGCTGCCTACACTCAAGCCTACATCTAAGATTCCTCCAAGAACCTCCCTAACTGCCACCACCCATTTATCCCTTCTGTGCCACTCAACCTTTCTACCCAGCCAGATCTACTCCAACACTCAAGGCTTGGGCCAGGAAGTATATCCTTTACATGAGTATAGGTACTTCTGTCTTCTGATCTTCAATCTTCCTAGTCACTTCAAGCCTCTACACCCCACCCAACAGAACATCTTCTTTTCTGCCCCAACCTGCTCTGTCCATATCAGACTTAGAAATAACAAAACAAGTCCACATACCCAGATCGCATAAAAACACAATTTAAAGGATCAAAACAGTATCATCTCTTACCAGTCATTTAGAATTGCTTGTCAATGAGAATTACCTAGATGAAATCCAGAACAGAGAATTTAGAATAATATCATAAACTTCATTAAAGAATTCAAGGAGTTTAAAGAAGACACAAATTAAAAGCTCAATGAAATTAAGGAAAAAGAACTTAGGGAGAGAAAAATGCTCAAGTGGTGCCTAAGAAAATAAAACAAAGTTGATAGAAATGACAAAGGCAACCCAGGGCTGAAAACAGAATTCAGTCAGGAAGTAGAAGCATTGAAGAGGACTCAAGCTGAAATGAAGATGGAATTGAAAAAGCTAATAACTCAATTAGAAACTCATAAGTATTACAAATGGAATGCATCAAACAGAAGATAAATGATTAGGTCTCAAAGATAAAGTAGAGGATTTAGATCTCTAAGCAATAAATACAAAAGAAATTAAAAACACAGGAAATAAGTATGCAGGAAAGACTAGAAAAAAAAACCCTCACAGCATATTATAGTTAAAACACTACGTATACACAACAAAGAAAATGTATTGAAAGCTACAAGAGAAAAAACCCAAGTCACATATAAAGAAAAGTACATCTAGGATTAGCTGATTTTGAAATGGAAAGTTTGAAGCCAGAAGAGCTTGAAGCAAAGCATTCCAGTTCCTAAAAGGTGATGTCAGCCAGCCTAGATTAATATACCCAGCAAAACTATCCACCATAATTTAAGGATAAAGAAAATTGTTCAATACTATAAACAGCCTAATAAAATTTATATCCAACAGACCAAACCTAAAGAAAACACAGGAAGCAGTATTCTGGGATGAAACAAGAAATAAGAATATCAGAGAGATTTTGGAAAAAAAGACATACAAAGCCATAATTACTAAAACACCAAGTACCACTGAGAACACAAACAATACCAAAAATCCAACATGATGGCTGCAATTAACACACACATTTCAGTAAATTTAAATATCAGTGGCCTTAATTCTCCAAACAAAATACACAAGGTGCATGAATAGATGAAGAAACAAAATCCAATTATCTGTTATCTACAAGAAATATACCTTAGCTTTAAAGATACACCTTGGCTTTACTGTTTTAGAGTAAAAAGATGAGCAAAAGTATTCTTATCAAATGGAAGAAAGCAACTATCTCTATCCTAACTGCTGAAATAACCATCAAACTGAAACTAATCAGAAGAGATAAAGAGAGTCACTTCCTTATAATCAAGGGAAAAATTAAACAAACAAAAAATTGTTGTTCTAAACACATATATATCAAATCTGGGGCATCCAATTCCATAAAAAAATTTACTACTGGATTTAATGACACAAATTAACATAAATCTGTTAATATTAGGTGATTTCTATGCCCTACTTTCTTGAATAGACATGTCATCTGGACAAAAACTAAACAGAGAAACACCAGAATTAATTCACATCATACATTAGATGGACTTAACAGATATCTATAGGTTATTTAAACCAACACCAAAGAATATGCATTCAACTCATCAGCACACTAAAACTTTTCTAAAATAGACCACATCCCAGGACACAGAACTAATCTTTAACAATTCAAAAAGACTGAAATCACTTCCTGTATCCTATCTGACTAGAATGCCATAAAACTTAAAATCTAAAGCAAACAAATCTCTAGTACATAGATACACTCATGGAGATAACTCACTTATGAATGGTGATTGGATTAAAGAAGAAAGAAAGAAGGAAATAAAAAATTTTCTGGAAATAAAATGAAAACACAACACACACACACACACACACACACACACACACACACACACACCTGTGGAATACATTGAAAACAGTCCTTTGAGGAAATTTTCCAGTTCTAAGTACCTACATTAAAAATGAACAAACAAACAAACAAAAAAAAAACAGCCAGAGTATAAGTAAATGACTTAATGATACAATACTGCGATTTGGACAAACAAGAACAAACATAGTCCAAATCTAGTTGTTGGCTAGAAATAGTAAAAATCAGAGCAGAAATTGGTGAAATAGAAGCAAAGAAACAAAAGATGGATAAAAGAAAGCATCTTTAACAAATGATGCCAGAAAAAAATGGATGCCCACATGCATAAGAATGGAATTGGATTCATATCTATCACCTTCCATAAAAACTAACTCCAGATGGATCAAAGACCTGAAAACAAAACCTGAAACATTGAAACTGGAAGGAGACAACAGGAAGGACTGCAACAGATAGGCTACTGTATCGCTCATCAAAGAAGACAAGGAAGCATATTCGTTGGTGCAAACCCTGCCAGACCTCAGCAGAAGTAATCACTATCATGGCAAATGCTATCATGGACAGTGGAACCCTGAGCATCTCATTTCAGGGGTTTTTATTGATACCTAAGCTCTTCAGGTATTCAGCACACATAGATTGGGAGGAATCAAACATCAAACACCTGCAGACAATATAAAGCCAAGCCCCACACCCAACAATGAACAAATTTTAAACAAATGCACCATTTTAAACCTAACTGGAAATTTCTGCACTACAGGCCCCTACATGATAAACGTTTAGGAAAGGACTTACTGAATAGGACTCTGTTGGCCCAAGAATTAAGACCAACAATTGATAGGTGGGACTTCATATAATGAAGAGACTTCTGTACAGCTGAAGAAACCATCAAGCAGGTGAAGTGAAATCTGACAGAATAAGGAAGAATCTTTTATAGATATACATCTAACAGATGATTAATATCCATGATACATAAAGAATTCAAAATACAAAGAGAAAAAAAAAACAACCAAAGAACCTCAAATCAAATGACCTTTTAAAAATATGGGCCATGGACCTGAACAGAGAGTTCTTAAAAGAAGAACAAAAATGGTTAAGAAATATCTCAAAAATACATTTATTCTTCCTAGAAATTAAGGAAATGAAAATTTAAAACAACTTAGAGGTTTTATCTTACCCCAGTCAGAAAGACCAATAAAGAACTTTGCAGGAAAATAGATGGAACTAGAAGAGATCATATTGAGCAAGCAGACTCACTCAGACAGTCAAATGCTGCATGTTCTCTGTCATCTGTACCTCCTACCCCCAGATCATCTACTGTGAGAACACATTCTGGAATAACTGCAGAAATTAAGAAAGTAAAAAAAGACCTATTCCTTCTTTACTTTCATGACCAAGGCAAGTACAGAAGAAGCATTTAATTAGGGACTTGATTACAGTTTCATGATCATCTTGGTGGAGAGCACAATGGCATGCAGACCTGACAGTGAGTAGTAGCTGGGAATTTTCATTAGATCTGAAAAGTTGTATGGAGAGAGAGGGGCGGGGGAGAGAGACAGATTGAGAAAACATGAGAGTAGGACTGGTCCTGTGTAGCTTTTGAAACCTCAAAGCCCACCCCTAGTGACGTACCTTCTCCAATAATGACACACATACTCCAGAAGGTCACAACTCCTAAACCCCACAACTTTCCCAAACAGTTCCTCTAACTGTGGACCAAGCATTCAAACATATGAACTTAAGATAGAGGTGTCTAACAAAGGAGCTTGCTCCTGAAGGACAATGTTTTTCCAGTGAAAAAGTAGAGGGTGTAATACACAGTAATAGGGAAGAACCCACCAGAAGAGACAAAAATGTTCCTCAAGCAGTTACCTCCTGCCCACTATTCATGTAAGCTAAGCTTTCCATGAAGAATCTAACCTCTTGGAATGCAAAACAGTTATACCCTGTCATTGGAAGGAAAAGGAAGTGTTTAGTTGTGTGTCTTTTTGTGATGCTGTGGAATGAGATTTCCATGGATGCCTATGGGCCTATAGATTTTACAACTGGATCAGAATTAGGCAACTCATTCAACTCATTTTTCTATCCGATGCCATGCAAATTATTTAAAAATATAGTTAATAATCATAAATGACCTAATGGCCCAAATACCACTCTTTTCAGTTTCAAAATGAGAAATGACACTTGCTTAAAGAACGGATGAATAAATTGTGTTCTTTCACATTTTAAAAAATTAGAGTGAGTTTAACCTGAACCTTCACTGAACAGACTGAAAGCTAACTGCTTAATTGTCTTTTCTCATGTTCTTTGATGATTTAAGAGAGTGGAACTTGCTTGATGCTTACAACTAAAAACATAAAAAAGTAAAAGAACTGAAAAGTAACACTGAACTCAATAATGTAAGCCCAGTATTCATGGTATGTTTTTGAAATCTACTTTCATTTAGGATTTTCTCTCTCCTATTTTTTTTTTCAAGACATGGTTTCTGTGTTCTAACTCTGACTTTCCTGGAACTCTGTAGACCAGACTGGCCTCACAAAGATCTGGCTGCCTCTGCCTCCTGAGTGCTTAGGCTAGCTTCTTATATTTTGTTTTAAGATTTATGCTGCCAGGTGTGGTGGTACACACCTTTAATTGTAACACTCAGGAGGTAGGTGGATCACTGTGAATTTGAGGCCAGGCTAGTCTACATAAGGCATTCCAGGATAGCCAAGGCTACATAGTAAGACCCTGTCTCAAAAATAACAAAAAAAAAAAAAAGAAAGAAAGAAAAGAAAGGAAAAAAAAGAAAGAAAAAGCTGTAGTGTCTAATACATGTCAAACTACCTAAATTGTGCTATCTACATTAAGTAGAAAAAAAATTATCTCGATTTACTTGGTAAAATAATGAGAATTGATTAGAATGGCTAAAGGGTATTTATAATGTTTTTGAACATTCACTTAATGATAATTTTAACTTTTTCTATTCTTTATATTTTTAGGGCTTTATATCATGGATGACTGTGTTATTTTTGGGCCAAATAAGATAACTAAATAGAAAAAGACTGAACATAAATACATGAACGTTAGCCAGTCAAATACTTGGATGATTTGATAGGCCTGCCCACTGAACCTCCACCAGATTTGGGTGGTTCAGGTGTACAGATTCCCTACTCTACTTCTCTTTGATTATTGCCACTTCTGAGATAGTCGGGCTTACATGGAACTTAAAAGAGAATTATAGAATTTATGCATCCTGAATTGGACTTGAAACTATCTCATCAAAAACACTCATTACTGAAATCATCTAGTTTGGTAAACACAAGATCTGGCTGACCCTTAGCATCTATATGTAGATTCTTAAGATGTATTACTAGTGCATTTATATATAGTTTCAAGGTTTATTTCAAATGCACTTATACATAGGTTTTCAAGTTAAACTCTATATGTCATTCAAGACCTATAATAGACTTGGAGACCAGATTAAATTCTGGAGCACAGGGGAGGCAGATTTTCCTTGTCTCCTATCCATTTTGCTATTGATATGACAACATATTGTATAATATGAAAATCCTCTTGTGTTTCACACAGCTGGTTGAGGCCAAAGGTTAATAATAGATTATGGATTAAGCATTATGCGACATGCTTTATAAACAGTAACTTAATTCCAGGACATTCCATAAAACTGACACTGTTTTATCTTCCATATATAATAAGGCAGAAGTAGGTTAAATGACCTGCTGATGGGATTAACTAAGCATTTTTTTTTCTTACTTAGAGATGACAGTGATCCCATGTGTAGTAGACTAGATTATTGCTCATTCTGGGACATAAAATTCTACTACTAAATGGTATTTGTTTTAATACCGTGAATTCATTTGGCCAATTCCACATTAGCAGAAACTCATGAAAAGATATCTTAATGATCTATGGTCTTTTCCACTGGAATCGGTACTCGTTTTATGAATTGTACATTATAGCACATAAACTGTAACAAAATTTGAACACTACTCATCTTTTGTATAACATTTTCTATATTTTATCTATTATATCCTAAGTGAAGACACAAATTTTACCTAGTAGTAATTGCTATTATAAGTATTTATATCATGATTTTCCTTTATGGGTTACTTTATTTCTTGTTTAATAATTAGTTTTTAATGGTTACTATGTTAAGTGAATTAATCAAGATTAGTGATTTGATTATTTCTTAAGAATGTGCTTTAGCTTATATTGGATAAAATTAATGATTTAAAGAATATAAAGACATTTAGCTGATGTCAAAATGTTTATAAAACTTTAGAATATCACTAACCATTTATGGAGGCTATGTCATTTCACTGATATTTTAATATAAAATTTTTCATATTGTGTTTTCACTTTTCCCCACTTTTTAAAGCTGATATTTTATTAAAATGTGATGTAAATCCCACTGCCTGAGAATAAGACCATTACCACAATTTTGAACCAAATTTGAAGCAAACTTTAATTAAATTAATTAAATACTGGCCAGGAAGATGAACTCTGACCAGGACCCTTCTGATATTTCCACAGAGTGGACTGGCAACCTCCAGTGTAAGCACAAAAAGGCCCCAAGTCACCTGGGACAGTTGCATAAAAAGGCAGAACCCATAAGGCTTTATGGACCCCCCAGGTCCAGTCAGTGGCAAGCATCTATTCTGATGTACTTTCTGTCTGGGTTATCTCTGGCCTACAAGTGACTAAGTATATCTGGTGTATTTGGAGCACCTCTGGTACAGTAGGATTAACCATTAGGGGATCTATACAGTCCCCACCCAACATTCCAGGGGGTTATCTGTTCTTGAGCAAGGGAGATCACAGGATTTTGTCTGCTGTATCTCACTTGAACAGTGAGCACTGTATCTCACCCAGAACTCTAGAAAGTTATCTGTTCTTGTTCTATAGATTTAGGCATAGCAATTCAAATTTAAAACATAACTTTTGCTCTTATAGTGATAATTCTTTTCTGACTCCACTGTTCATATTTTTATTGTTGAACTGAGATTTGATTTATTTTAATGATTTGCATGTTTTTAAGGGAGAATTTAAAAATATTTTTTTTATTTATGTGAATATATATGATATGTATCTGTGTAAATCTATGTCATATATGTGCACGCCTGTGCAGGCACAGTAGAGGCACAACCAATCCCTTGGAGGTGGAGTTTCAGGCAGCTGTGAGTCACCTGATGTGGATGTTGGGAGCAGAACTTGTTTCCTCTGGAAGAGCATCAAGTGCTCTTAACCTCCAAGCCTGCTCTGCATCCCAAATGGAGGAAATTACACTGCACGTGTTTGCCAAGAGTTCAGTTAACTGTGGTTAAGAAGCTGTGGCAGTGTAATACAGTCCACATTCCCTCTGCCAAGAAGCAGAGAGAAAGGAAATATGGATGCTCATTTATATGAATTAAAAAAATAAGCATCTTATTTGTAATTATCCTAAAATCTATTGATAGTTTTATTAATTAAAAAAAAAGTTTTCAACTTCCCCAGGCTAGTGAGGTCATGAATCTTAGAAGAGAATGCAATATCACCAATTGGATAGACCAGCATAATTTTTATCTACATTGAAAATTTATTTTTATACTCACAGATAGTATAGCTACCACCATCATCAAAGAAGCTTCTATTTAGAGCAACTGGAGGTGATCATAGGAAACTACAATGGACCCAATTCAGAGATCAATGGATTGTGGACAGTCCATTGCCAATGGATACATTTGTACCACATCTTCAACATCTATATTTCAGAGAACATCACAGCAAGGGGCTAGAAACATTGGAAGAGCCAGAATACCATGAAGTTGGCTGTTAAACAGTCTCTCATAGAAATGGCTGCATTAAGGAGATCAGCACAATGGCAATAGCAATAGACACGCTAATGGGGAAGGGGGAGATCTCACTGGGTCACATCCCTGGACAGGGACTATAAGCTACTGATTACTCCTGAGAGAGAGTGTTAGACTTTCCCAGGGATGATCTCCTAATTGGTTTTCAAATATAAAGTAATCAGCACTGAAACCATAAACACATAACAGACAAGAAGAGACTCAGTGAGCTACATTTATTTGTGCATACACACACACACACATACACTCACACAAATACACGCATATGTAACAATAATAATAGGAGAAAAGAGACTATGAATTTGACAGTGAAGTGGGAACATGGAAGGAGTTGGAGGGGCTGGAGGAAAGGAAGGGAAGGGGGAAAGTGATGTAATTTTAATTAAAATGTGTAAAAATAACAATTTTTAAAAATGGGGCTGGAGAGATGGCTCAGCAGTTAACAGCATTTGTTACATTTGCAGAAGACTCTTGGTCAATCCCCACACCTCACAACCATCCCTAACTCCAGTTCTAGGGGATTTGATGTCCTTTTTTGAACCCTGTGGGCTTGTGTACCATGGGGTTGGTACCCCATTGGGATTGTGTACCAATCACACAAGTGGAACACAGACATACATACAGACAAAACACTTGTACTTAAGAGAAAATGAATAAATCTAATAAAAATATTTTCAAATACAGGAAAATAAAAAATATATTGAAAAAAGAAAACTTTTGATACTTAGCAAAATATTATATGTGTGTATATATATGTATACAAAATAATATATTATATGTATATTATATATGTATATTATATGTATAACCCGGACAATCTGTATTGTCAGAGTTCTCTAGAGGAACAGTTTATAAATGAATCTATCTCTCATATATATATGTACACACATACAGAAACACACACACATATATATTTAAAGGGGATTTATTAGAATGGCTTACAGGCTGTGGTCCAGTTAGTCCAACAATGGTTGTCTACCAATGGAAAGTCTAAGAATCCAGTAATTTTTCAGTTTGTGGAGCTGGATGTCTCAGCTGGTCTTTGATATACAATAGGATCCCAAAGAAGTAGTCCGTAATGCCAGTAAAGTGATGGACTTGCCAGTGAGAACAGGCGCAAACAGAGAAAGAAAGAGGAATCTTCCTTCTTTAATGTCCTTTATATAGGCTGACAGCAGAACGTATGTATGTCCTGGATTAAACATGGATCTCCCCACCTCAAAAAACCTGGATTAAAGGTGCATCTTCTCACTGCAAAGATCTGGGTTAGAATTGGTTTTCTTCATTTCAAATGATTTAATTAAGGAAAAGAAAGTCCCTCACAGGTGTTCCCAGTCATTTGAATTTGAGTTAATTCCAGGTGTTGTCAAGTTGACAAGCATAGCCATCATACTACCATTAAGACATTTCGAAATGGAGTAATTTGGTAATAGTATGAGAAAGACATGGATCTAAATTTTTCTTCCTCCACCTTATAGATTTCAGCAGCTACCTAACACTTTCATTAGATACCTTTTCTTCCTTCAAGGTGTTGTGATGTCTCATTCAGGATAAGTTCCACAGAAAACTCTCCCTCCCTAGGTGAAGTCATCTCAGCCAATGGGTCACACAGACATTCTGTCAGAAATCTTTCAGAGAACTGAAAACACAAATGTCATTTCTTTTTCTCAAAGCTCTTCCCAGGAGGCAATCAGTTAGTGTTTATCATTGTTGGCACTAAAATAAAACATGCAGAAGAGAAAATTATTCTATATTCCATTTGGCACCTAGTGTTTGCCAGTCTGACATGTCAGAAACAAGATAGGGCATTTCTACTACCAAATGACAGAATACTAGTTATATTACAACCTCTGAGATGTCATGAAATTTCTATGGGGTGTAGCCACCTAATATAGAGACTAATTTTGAGAACCTCTGGGGCAAAGACTAGGGAAAATATAGCTTGAGGGCTGGGGAATATTCAGTGAAATGAAAACTGAAATTCTAAACACTAAGGACTATAGAGAGTGTAGAACCATCACTTTTTCCTTTTTATATTTCAGACATCACAACAATATAAATAAGAACATTTAAGATTGCACACAATTCTTACCGGGTCCGCATTACTTATATTTTTTAAAACCTCTTCCTTTAAAAAGGAGTATTTAGTGGAAAATCTCTTTTTAACTTAAAAAAATACATCCTAACTCTTCTGTACATGACAAAGGGAAGGTAAACTCTGTGCCTGGTGCATGGAGAGATGAGAGATGCAAATGTGAATGAAGGAACAGCTTTGGCTAAGGGACCTAAGTGGTTCAGACACGCCCACTGCTGCTGTCTGGGAGAAAGATCCCAGAGCTGAAGTCCTGTTGGCAAGGTGTGAGGGACAGGAGGCCTGCTTGGGCATTCAACATCTGTTTGTTTCTGTCCTGTGTGTGGAGCTCATCCTTTTGTATTCTTTCTTTTTTTTCTTTTCTCTTCAGCATGTTCTGCAGCATTTATGTGTTTATCCTCCTAGACCTCTTTTTACTTTAAAATATCTTGCTGGGTGATATCAACTATATGCAAATGATCTCTAAATTTATGGCTCTGAGTTCTGCCCATTCAATTAACGTAAATGTCCTACACACTGCTTCTGGGATGATTCTTGCAAGCCCCCCACAGACAAATTCAGTATTTTCAAAGCCAAGTTCATTATTCTTCCCACTCTGCATCAGCTGCTTCTTTTATATTCTCTTTCTTAATTAATAACTTCACAATCCACATAGTCATTCAAGCAAGAAATATTGCAGCTTCCTCAAGCATTCAGCCCCATATCCCAAATGAATGTTCACATCTCATATTCATACCAGGCCTGGGGTGTATGTGTGTGTGCGTGTGTGGTGTTTCTACAATAAACTCTGCTTTCCTTATCTTCATCTTTTCCAGCTCCTTTCTTCTAGATACATATATTTTGAAAAATTACATAGCTGATATTGGCAGTTAATTCAGATGTGTTTGTGGGACCTCCAGAGAAGGATGTCAGGATGCCATTTAAAACACTGTCTATCTTATTGACTTGAGATAGGAAGCTCACTCATTGGATGTGGCTGTCTCCCCACAATATTGCTGGGATAACAGATAGGCACAGTAACATGCACTGGTTTTCTGTGTAGGTCTTGGGGATTTGATCTCAGGTCCCCTGGTCATTAGAGTAATCACTTTTACCCATGGAGCTACCTCCCCAGCCCCTGTAGTTAATTCAGTGAAAATTTTTTTACTTTCTTTCTCTTTAGAATGATATTGACTGTCGGTTTGTTGTAAATCACCTCTATTATGTTATATGTGATATGTTTCCTGTAAGTCTTTCATTGTTTCTTTTACCATGAAACAATTAATTTAATTACCTGCATGTAGTTAATCTACATCTTATTACTTGATCATGTGGTTTCTGTGGATTATATCTACTGATTTATGAATGCTGAATCATTTCTGAAATGAAGCTGTTTTAATTACAGTGGATCATCAATCTTATGTGTGGTTTTTTTTTTTTTGAGATAGGGTTTCTTTGTTGTAACTCTGGCTGTCCTGGAACTCACTCTATAGACTAGGCTGGCCTCAAATTCACAGAGATCTGCCTGCCTCTGCCTCCCTGGTATGTGGACCACCACCACCCAACATTCTTATGTGTTCTTGAACTCAATTTGCAAGTGTTGTAATGAGCATTTTTTAAATCTATGTTCATCATGTTTATATATGTTGATCTATCAATTTTGTTGAGATTTTGGTTATGGTTAAAAGGATTTCTAATGGCTTACTGATAAGCACATTTTGATCAGTTTATCTTTCAGCCCTCATCAGAGAGAGAAACTTCCTTCAGTTGATGGCAATTAACACAGAGCCCCACAACTGGTCCATGTGCAGAGAATGAGAGACTCCAGAGTGCTTATCCCTACATGGAATGTCTATATAACAGCCTATTCCTCAAGGCCTAGAGATCTACATACAAGGAGGTAGAAAGCTTCTTAGAGTCGGAGATGATGAATACTTTCAAGAAAACAGTCTTTTCCAGATACAATAGTGCAGATGCACATATGAACTTGTAGTAATTGTGACATCATGTATAAGTCCTATGCAAGATCAAGTCAGATAAAATCCTAGCATTGAGCGAGGTACTCAGGCATGAAGTCCCACCTGTATTTGAGGCACTATCGACATTTGATTGCTGTTTGCAGAGAGCAAGTCAGTTTTCTTCAATATTGTGACACCTAATATATGACTCACACTCCAGGGCAGGCTCTACACCCAAATGCAGTTGGCCAACACAAACTTAACTTGAGACACACACACACACACACACACACACCAGAGACAGAGACAGACACAGAATGTAAAATACAGAGTTAGAGAAGGAGGGAGAATTTTTGGTGGCTATAGAGGTAGGGAAGACTCTAGGAAGAGTTTGAGAAGGTGAGAGTGTGATCAAATACATAGTCTGAATTTCTCAAAAAATTAATACAAACACTATTAGAAAAAGAAATTGAACAGGTTATCACCACTTCACCATTAAATACTTAAAAATTTCAAATACAGGAAGTGACGATATGTCATGTAATGTACATCGGACTGATAAATGGTAGTGAGCTGTTTGAACTCACAGAGAAGCTAGCTCTGGAATCAGTGCCTGCAGGTTACTGACTGGTCTTCACCCACAATACAGTTCCACGAACTATCCACAGAAGAGGTTAGACCATTGAAGGAAAATTAAGAGAGATTAAGAAAAATGAATGCAGTAGTTCATTTTTCTAGTGGGACAAAATATGGCACACTTATACTGCCTTTAAGACTCACATAGAACATGGCTTATGCATGATAAAGAGTTTATTTTAATAATAAAAATTAAAGAAATTAAAACTTAGAAAAATTAGAGAATGCAAAATAACAATGTGCACATTGGGGAAAAAATTAAAAGGCTTCCCTCTCTCACACCAACTTTGCTCAAGCTCAAATAGTAAAAAACTTTATACTTTCTTATCTACAGGTGTCAAAACATACATCAAAAGGGGAATCAACGCAAGAGTGTTCACCCCTCCCAGCTGCAGGCCTCTGATCTTCAAGATTAATTTTAGTGAGTAGTCTTAACACAATAGTCTTTAACTAATGAATAGCTGATCTTTGGTCTGCATACTTACTGTTAAAGGACACAGACATTCAAGGGTGAATTTTCTATTTGTTTTGTCAAGCTTGCTGACCTACTGTCTAGACTCTTCATTTCTGATCTCAACTATGACTCTGTTTCCATGGGAAGGTCAGTTTTACCAAGAAAAAGTTTTTATGATATGTCTACTGAAAGCATGAACAGTTCTCACATGCCAAAAACTTGAAGGTTAGTTTACAATGACTTAGAGCTGAGATGGCAGTGTCCTTCTCCCAGCTAGCCCAGGAATTGATTTGAGTTTAAACTATTAGGCCAAATAGACAATATTACTGATGAATGGCTTTTGTCACCATATGGTAAAGATGAGAAAGGGGCAAAGTAGTTGGTGGGCTTCAGATTCCCAGCAAAGGGAAAAACCAGGATCTTTGTCAAGCTGATTATGGCCACTGCTTGGGTATCATGGGCCCTCAACAAGTGCCCTCCCATCCCATTTCAGATCAAAGTATATTTGTCTCCAAGTGTTCACCAAACCCCCTTATTTAAGGATGGGCTGTTCCTCCTCACCCTAACAGGGAAAGAGGAGAAGCAGGAACATTCAAGTAAAAATTCCAGCGTCCTTGAGAACAGCCATTGTTCTTGAAGGTAAGCCATTTCCAACAGAGGTTACTGCTGTTCTTTCCATGATATGGAAACCCCTGAGTGGTCATAGGAAGCCAGAAGTTCAGCAATGGGAAGCTCATCTGTGGAGTAAAAGTTCAGTTGGTGACTTTAACTGGTGGCCTTGACTTCCCTAGTCATTTCAGCAGGATGATTTTGAATGCCGTATGTGATGATTTTATTCATCTGCTCTTTACTACTTATTCTTTTACTTAAAGCCTCACTGAAGGGGATGCTGTGCTCCATCTGGAACTCTTTACCACAAACTCTATTTGGCTGTCTCAACAAGGCTTGATGACTCAACTTCTACTGAATGTTTTTAAGCCTTAGATTGTTGATGCTACCTTCTGTTTGTTCTCTCAATTTGGCTACTCTAGTATCTAATTTGAGCATTTTCTTTGCTGTCTATCTGTTGCTTCTCTTTTCCTGCTAATTGCTATTTATTCTTTTACTTACTCTCCATTTAATAAATACACCCATTTAAAAAAAACAGAATGTAGAATTAAGATGTAGAGATGGCTCATTCATGATTACTTGCTGCTCTTTTCTTTTTTCTTTTTTTTCTTGTTAAGGACCCAAGCTCAGAACACCTCTGTTGGGAAGCTTCTAATTGTGACTCCATCTCCATGGAACCCTTTTCTGCCCTCCATGGGCATCTCTGAGCATGTGCATACACATAAATACAAGCAGGCAAGCAAGCAAACAAACAATTTTTAAAAAGGATATTGGTAAACTATTTCCTTCTTCTAATGGCAGCATTTCATCACGTCAAATTCTTTAGGAATACCTTTCTTGAGAAAAGTATGAAATACTTCCTTGACTATACTCGCTGATCTTAAAACAGAAAGGAAGGCAGAATGAAACGTGCATGCCTTTCTAAATGGGATATGTTTAAAAGTGTTTATAAAGAAAACGGTTTGAAAATCCATGACACCTGAAAAAATTCTATTGAAATCTTTTTCTTAGTTCTTATAATTGAAAATAAATCAATGCTAGCTAACATATTTATCATAGGATTCATTAGGATTATTCACATAATTAAAAATGGTAATTAAAATACATACTAATCAGTCTTTCTTTTACTTTAAATATATGAACACTAAGACATATCACACACAATAGCATTAATGAGCCATAGACTTCCCTTGCTTGAAGGTTCTGGCTTTGGATAAGTCTTCTACATAATTTGTAACTTCTATGATATGATCTTTATCTTTAACCTTATGATAATTAAAACGTGGAAAATACAAATGACTCATTTCATTTCCTGTGAACATTGAAGAATTAACATTTTATCAAATCTCTAACAAGGTACTTAGTGTCTTACTATTTTACAAGATAGCAACTATAGCTATAAAAGATGGTTCTAAGACCAGGCTGAGTGTCTTCTTGGATGTTGATATCAATGTCTTAAAGGAAACTGGCAAATTAAGATATTACCACTCAAGACAGGGTATTTTCTACCTCCATAGGTCAGGAATTAAGACCAACAATTAATAAATGGGATCTCATGAAACTAAAACCCCAGCATGGAGAGGAAAGGTGGACATGAAGTCCCTCCCCTAGTGAAGGAACTGTTGCAACCTCTCGGAGAAGGAGAATCATTTTTAAATTTTTTAAAAAGGGTTATACCTTGTAAGGTAGACCATACTGTAGTGGAAGGCTACATATCTAAAAGTATGTGGGCAGCACAAATTGGACTTGATAGAGACAAAGTTGAATGTGTAGGGAAGAGGGTTTAGGAGGAGTTGGAGGTGGGAGGCCATATGATCAAAATACATTGTAGGGAATTCTCAAAGAAATGATAAACAATATTTGTTGCAGGGAAGATTCAAAGTCTTATGGACTATTGTTTCAAAAGACTGATAGCTAGCAGGAGGGTTACATGTGTCTTCTGTTAGAATACTTTCCCCCTGCCAAGATGGCTATAATTCTCCACTATTGATGTATAGACCTTAGTCTTGAGGGATTTGGAGTGAAAATTACTGAAATATGCCTATGTCTGAAATTAATACGACAAACGAAATAGAAGTAGGGCCATGTTTTGTGCCATATAACCGCATACGAACCATTTCTCCATACTGGGTTGGCTTTAATTGCTTTTGTAATGATTGGCCCATTATCTGTATTTTTGGCTCTAAGATAGGTCCTAATCTAAAGTCAGGTTAGCTCCAAACTTGTGATCCTCTGGCTTCGGGGTTCCAAGTTCTGGGATTCTAGGCAAGTGCCAGTGTGCCCAGCATTGCTTCATTTTGATTTTGACCCATTGTCTCTGAACAATTTTCTCTGAAAATATAGTAAATTAATCACCTAGAGGTTTAATCTTAGCTGTCCATCACACTGCACTGAGGTCTGCCCCAACGGCTCTGATACGATCTCGTGTTGGGATGGTAAATAACAAATGTGGGGGACCTAGTGCCAATAAAACTCTTTATGGCTAATTTTAAGCAATAAGTGGTAGAGAAGGAATAGCTCTTAGGTTAGACCTACTTGGAGGTTTTTTTTAAAATTATCTCTTTTCAATGAGTAATGTTCTAACATTTCTGAAAACGCACACACACACACACACACACACACACACACACTCACACACATACAGAGTGCCAGACAGATGGCTCAGTGGGTAAGAGGTGTTTTCAGACAAGTCCGGGGACCTGAGTTCAAGTCACAGTAGGTACACGTTCAGTGAGAGATCCTGTACCAAAGAAATAAGGCAGACAGTGACTGAGCAGAATTTCCGTTGTCTTCCTCTGCTTCACAGTGCATGAATAGGGATATATGTTGGTACACAAATGTGGGTATACACCACAAACACCACACATTCATATACATATGTACTCACATACACAAACATACAATATACTTTTTGATACTGTTATCAAAAGCTGTAATTTTTCAGGATGTTAACAGAAAACAGTTGTGAAGTTTTGCAAACATCAACAACAAAAACAACAAACAGCAACAAACAGTTAAGGAAAACTAGTTTGAAAATGATATACTTGTTTATAGATGTATTCCTTGGGTGATCAATGTCCAATACCTTTTAAAGAGGTACAACTGCACAGTATACGAGCAAGTCTAATTATCCTTGCTTCAAAAGAAAAGTCATCATGCAATTAGGAACACATAAACACAGGTCTCAGAAAGGTTATAGTACCATCCTGGAGTGAACAAATTTATTTTAATGAGACACTGTGCCCCTTGTTTTGGCTATCAGACTATGAAACTATCAAAATAATAGTCTCCAAGAAATTGGAATTTACCTAGGAATCTCAGGCTAGTACAAGATGAAACCTTGTGCCGGCTAGAGGAGGAACTTGTCTCCCAGAAAGAGCTTTCATATAGTTCAGACTCCCTGGTGAGAGGTATTGGAGGTAAAATACCTATAGGTCAATGAGAGGAAACCACTCCTTAATCAGTTTCACTTAGTTATTCATACCTCTTGCTGTCTATTTAAATAGTAACCTCAAGTCAGGACCTTGAAGATGGACTTGTGAGGCAATTGCTGGATTTTGATTTGTTCTTCAGTCCTATGTAGCTACAATGAATAATTCTCCTGTCTTTGATTTTTACAATGATTTATATGTTTAAGTGACCTATTGATAAAAGGTAGTCAAGACTAGGATGTTAACAGTGCCAAGGCCTTTAATCAGTAAGTCCAGTAACAGTACCACTAACAACTCTAGTTTGGAAGACACAAATATAGTAAAATGTTCCAAGCTTTTCATCTTAGAAGGCTTACAAGTGTGGTGTAGTTTTATGCCTACTGTGTGGGATCACCAAAGAAGACAAGGAGGCATATTTCATAAGAGCAAACTCTACCAGACCTCAGCAGAGGAAACTACCATCATGCCAAAGCCATACTAGACAGTGGAACTCTGACGTTCCAGGTCAGGTGTTTTCGTTGTTACAGAACTCCCCAAGTGTTCTACAGTTAGCATGTGCAGATCATTGCAATCAAGCATCCCCCACATAAATCCAACATCTGCAGACAATACAAAATGCCAAGGCTTAGGTATCCCCTCACCCAACAGGGCACAAATATTTTATCTATAACTAAAAATAAATTTCCACAGCACTGTGGTGGAAATAAATACATTAATATTAAATGAGCCAGCAAAACTCAGCATCATTACAGAGGAGAATTATATGTAATTCTTTATTAGTTTAGCTTCTATTTTTAAGTAAAATTGGACTCTTTGGTGTAGGAGGGTTATAAGCCAATAGCATTAACAAAAACAGAAAATTCAGATCATTTACAAATTTATGGAGGTCTGTAAATGGCACAAACAGACTCATTTTCTGATGAACGGTGGATGTCATGTGTTTGATAAGAAAATGTTTTTTTGGTCAAGGTAAATAACTGTTAGACCAGGGTTTTAAATACCAAGACTACCCAAATAGTAGATTTTTCATCTAAATAATATTTATAAAAATAGCAGAAATGTTCAGAGAATTTTATTGGCTATTGTATATTGCATAAAAGGGTATATCTATTGATTTATTTACATTAAGTTTACATGTCTTTAGCTTTGTAAAATCTTGCATAATATGTAGAGTTCAGACACATAGTTCAAATGCATATCTAATCACAGATATGTAAGATGTTAAATGTACTGAAACCATCTTTAAATAATTGCTTATAAATTGACTTTCTGAAAGAATTTAACACAAACAGACACCTAAATAAGCCTCACTTTGAAAACCTTACATAGTTTTCTAAGTTGTCAGAAGCCTGGCCATACTAGCAGAAAGCAAGAAGAAATTTCTTATTAATACATAAAATATTGATAATTTTACAAGTTGAGTGTATCCCGCGTAGCATTACATTATCCAGTCTCATGATATAATTTTAGCAAATACATTTTTTTATTATTAATGAGCCAATGCTGAGTGACAAACTCATTATCCTAGCAGAAAAATTAGTACATCTCAATAATGACAAACTGTACGTGTATTATAGGAAGCAAAACCCAGCAGACATGTGAATTATGTACATATAAGTCAGTCCTAAACCAGTTTTTAAAAATTTACAATTTAAATTTGCCTAGAGAGAAATAGTTTAGAAGTTTTCTGAGTCTTTTAACAAGAGCATATTTTAACAATTTAGATGCTGTTTAAATGTATTATTTTTCTTTTTGGGTAGACATAATAACATAGGATTTTTTTTCCTATTAACATTGTTTGTGTACTTTATCTTTCCCAGATCCTGAATGTGACTGAAGAGGTTGCATCTTCTGTCAATCTCATTATGAAAAGAAAATTTAGCATAAGGATATTTGACAAACTTGTATATTCTTTATTTCCTATGTGTCATAGCCTCAACAAAAATCTCATATCTATTATGTATTAAGAAATATTTCTAACACAAAAATTCATAACAACAATCCAACTTTTAAAAATTAATTTTTTCTTCTTTTTTTCTTTTTTCCTTTCTTTCTTTCTTCCTTCCTTCCTTCCTTCCTTCCTTCTTTCCTTCCTTCCTTCCTTCCTTCCTTCCTTCCTTCCTTCCTTCCTTCCTTCCTTCCTTCCTTTCTTTCTTTCTTTCTTTCTTTCTTTCTTTCTTTCTTTCTTTCTTTCTTTCTTTCTTTCTATGCTTTTTTTTTTTTTGAGACAGAGTTTCTCTGTTATAATTCTGGCTGTCCTGGAACTCACTCTATAGACCAGGCTGACCTCAAACTCACAGAAATTCATTTGTATCTGCCTCCTACGTGCTTGGATTAAAGGTGTAAGCCACCACCACCTAGCTAAAAGTTATTTTTAAAGTATATTATAAACATAAAGCTTTTTATGTTTTTATTTTAAGATATCCTTATTAAAGTTAAATAAAGTTTAATGTCTTTTTGCAATCTGTTTTTGATGAAAATCCTCATCAAAATTTATACAGCCAACACAAAATTTTATAGCTTAAGAGGACTTTTATCTTATGTCTCTAATGAATGTTGTTTTGAGTAAACAAACTGTACCTTCACTAAAGTATTTTATGTATTTATTATTTCTCTAAAACCATTTCTTTTATAAAATCATACTCTTTCACAACTCCTGAAACTACATTTTTATATTCCCAGTGTTAGTTTCCAGAGTTCACATTTGAAAGAGCCTCTAGCTATTCTACCAGAAGGGAAGCTTAAAGTTCACATTTCAGGGCCTGAAGTGATGGGTTAGTGGATAAAGTATTTGGTACCCAAGAATGAGGCTCTGATTTCAAATCTCTAGCACACACAACAAAGCTGAGTAAGTTGCCTCACTTGTAATTCTTGAGTTAGTGGGTTGGGTGGGGTTGGGGAAGGAGGGGCGTGTTTGGGAACAGGTAGATCCCAGGAGCTTACTGACCAGCCAGTCTAGCTGAGACAAGGAACTCCAAGTTCATTGAGAGACCTCATTTCAAAATCAATCAATCAATCAATCAATCAATCAATAAATAGAGTGGAGAGACCCAACTCTAACATCCATATGTGCCTTTTTATAGGTAAGCATAACCATTCACACATGCGTTCACACACACACACACACACACACACACACACACACACACACGTACATTTTGATTAACTAACATTTCAGTTAAGCCTGAATAAGTTAGTCTTTGTAGTCTTTGAAGAAAAGTTTCTTCAGCCTCAAATTCTACAGTTAACTTGGAAATGCCTGCATTTTCACTAACCACTTTTTTTTTCAAAAAAGAGAGAAAAAAGAGACATAATTGTTTCTCTATAACAATAGAGTCTAAAAGCCATCCTCCAAAGAGATTTTAAAACAGGCATGCCCAAAATAGTAACTTTAGTATGCAATAAGTAAAATAAGTAAACAAATAAACAAAGAAACAAATAAATGAATAAGGCAAAACTTTAATAGGTAGAATTTTGCTACTTAGTTGTTTTCACGAATGCTAGGGGCAGATTAAATTGTGCTTCTTTTGTTATAGACACAAAAATGTTACATTAAATCACCATAAGTTTACAAAACACTAGAGAACTAGAATTCTCCCTAGGAAAGACCAGCATAGTGATATTGGTGCAGAGCTACCGTTTCTGGTCTCTACCTAGGATAGAATCAAAAAGACATCTGGTTACTAGACAAGAATCAAGGAGCCTGTCTCTAAACTCCTGAGTGATTTCTAATTCATGTTTTCATCAATAGTTTAAGCCTGTGAATCAGATAATTAACAGGTTTTGAGGTCATTGAAAATGGATATACTATCTCCCATTGGGTAACAGATTAATTTTAAGAAAGGGACGATAGTAGGGCTGTGTTAAAATATACAATTTTAATTTCAAAGATCATCAGTGGGCAATGTGAGTCATCAAACAACTCATGAACTTGATTTCTAAAGTGCCATCAGTACAAATTCTGGTTATTGCGAGAAAAATGTACTTATTTTTAAGGCACTGGATATTTTCATAGACTTGTAACTGTGAAAAAGACCCACAAAGGTGATTTAGCTTTTCTATCTGCTTCCGAAAGGGTTGAACTTAAATAATTAATAACAAAGGCCGTTCAACTTCCTGATCCCAGTTGAAGGATGACCCTTTCACATTCTATTTTAGGTATAGTCATTATATAGGAGGCAATATATAGGTAATAGTATACGAGGATGGTGCTAAACTTTAAAAAAAATTTCAATGGTTTTAGATGGAATGTCTTGCCATTTTAAAAACTGACTTTACACATGATACGAGATGGAAGAATGATTTATTTCCTTTCCATCATTCTTATACCTTCAAACCCCAAGAAATCATTATTCTTCCTAATAGATCTAAGCATAATAAAATTTTTCTTCCATACAAAGACATTTTCATAAATTTTTTTTCAGGTACAGTGTTTAGATTTAATTGATTAAGAATCATAGTTACTCTTTTGGCCCTTCAAGCTTTTTACTGTTTATTTTTTTAAATTTTGGTTATTTTATTAGCTTTTTAACAAAACATGAATGTACCTAAGACAAAATAGTAAATAGAGATTTCATGTTGTAAAATGTATAAGAATGATCTTTAAATTTTTTTTATGACTGTTATTTTCTTATGGATTAAAACAATCATTGGTATAGCTAACTTTAATTCAAAATAGTCAGAAAAATGAAATGCAGCTATATGACATGGAATAGCAACTATATTTAGGGTGAAATTTGATTTCCCCATTTTCTGCATCAGAATATGCATAACAAATTATTTCTAGAAATGGTTTGATTTTTCTGGCACTTATTTATATTTTGTTGAGATACTAATTGTACAAATGCATACCAAAATGTACATTAAAGGTCATCAGGGACAAACATACCTTAAGATTACAATCTACATTTACTTCAGTCCTAAAATCATTTGCAAGATGCACGGAGACTGTGATAAAAGCAAAAGGTTATTAAAATCATTTGCTTTCATCTTCAGGATCTTCCATCAAACATTTACTTTGCTGATGCTTCCCACAAAACTTGCAAATAGTTAATCTTACCAAACGTGCTCAAGTTAACAGCAAATAATTCTCAGGCTGGAAATATGTCTGCTTTATGTAGTCCCACACTGCCCGCACACAGAGAATGTGATATTGCCCATGTTACGTGTTCTCTGAGCACATTAGCTGGGCTCAAACTGAAATCACCTATGTCATTATCATCTTCATCATCTTCATCATCAAATCACTGTGCTACCATCACATTCACAAAATTTCAACATAACAAACCTACACTTGGTTTCTGTTTTCCATTTCCTTCAAACTTTTAAGGCATTTAGATTTGTAGAATGGTTGGTAGGTAACACTGAACTCCTCATCTAAGCTCACTAACTGTTGACTTCTTGCCATATTTCCTTTATCTCTCCCTATATCACTATGCATGTCATATATAAGTTTCTCTCCCTCAGACGTTAAGAAATTAATGGTAGGCGTCATAAAACTCCATCTTTAGTGATTTTAGTATTCATTTCTCAATAATGGCTGTTTTCATATATATTTAGTATATACCATATTTATGGAATTTGACATTTACATAAAATGTTCTCTAGCCTAGGTGTATAGTTATACACCCACTTGTTTAATAAAATCCTAATAGTATTTTTTTTTTCAGGATGACACATTCTCTTTTTGTTTCTATGATTGTTGTCACAGTTTGCTTCTCTGTTTTTGTGATAAATACCATGATCTAAGGCAATTTAGGGAAGAAGGGATTTATTTCATCTGACAGTTCCAGGAAACAGTTTGTCACCCAAGGGAAATTTGGGCAGGAATTCAAGGCAAGAACCTGGAGGCAGGAACTGAAGCAGGGACCTCAGAGGAACTCTACTTATGGTTCATTCTGCTCAGAGAGCAGCTGACCTCCTGCTGAGTGGGGTATTACCTAGAGTGGGCTTCAGGCTCCTCCTTCAAAAGCCAATTAAGAAAATGCCTTGCAAACATGCCCATAGACTAAAGATAAAGCAATTACTGAATTCAGGCTCCCTCTTCCCAAGCGTGTCACATTGACAACCAGGAGTAGACATCACAGTTTCTTTTAAAAAGGAACTAATTCAAATTCTCTATCTTGTATGACACTGGTATTTTGAAAAGAACTGCAAATCACGTTATTGAATGGGAATGTCTCTCAGTTTAGGTTTATCTAGTTGCTCTTCCATGAGTAGATTAAGATTATCTCCATCCTTCTTTCTCTCTTTTTTTTCCCTTATATTTCTCCTTGGTCCTTCTGTTTTTCTTTCTTAAAATGCTCTGTTGGGCCTGCATTTATCAGGGTTTTGTAGGGAAGCAGAGCCAGAAGAATAAATATATATTAAAGGGTCATTTATTGATTTGGCTTACACACAGCTCTCTGAGTAGTCCAATAATGGCTGTTTATGCTGGGGAGGATGACAGTCTTGTAGTTTCCCAGGTCCATAGGCTGGCTGTCGCAGCAGTACCAAGCTGACACTGAAGGCCTAGAGGATTCTTGGAGAGCCATTGGTTTTTAGTCCTTTATGTAACTGGAAGCTGAAAGTTGGGACCTAATATCAGCTAAATAATTCTGATCAGGCTATTATGAATAAAACTGCTATGAACATGGTTGAGCAAGTGTCTTTTGGTAGGATGGAATGTCCTTTGGGTATATGCCCAGGAATAGTCTAACTGGATCTTGAGGTAGGTCAATTCCCAATTTCCTGAGGAATCACCATATTGATTTTCATAGTAGCTATACAAGTTTGCATTCCCATCAACAATGAAGGAGTGTTCCCCTTGCTCCACATCCTTGTTGGCATGAGCTATCATTTGAGTTATTGATCTTAGCCATTCTGACAGGTATAAGATGGAATCTCAAAGTAGTTTTGATTTGCGTTTACCCAATGGCTAAAGATGTTGAATATATCTTTAAGTGTTTCTAAGCCATTTGAGGTTCCCCTTTTGAGAATGCTTTGTAGATCTGTACCCCATTTTTTAATTGGATAATTTGTTTGTTGATGTTTAATTTCTTGAATTCTTTTGGATATCTTTTTTATTAGCCCTTTATCAGAAATGGAGTTGCTGAATATCTTCCCATTCTGTAGGCTGCCATTTTGTCTTATTGAGAGTGTCTTTTGCCTTGCAGAAGCTTTTCTGGATAGCCAGGAGAGGATTTCTAGTGATATACTGCTCTGCTCATACATCAGTGCCTAACTCTTTCTTCATCAGAGGGGCTTTCTCCGGCAGCTGATGGGAGCAGATGCAGAGGCTCAGGGCCAAACATTATTCAGAGCTCTGGGAACCCCTTGGAATACAGGAGGAGGGATTGCCTGGACCAGAGGGTTCTAGGACAACAGGAAAACAAGCCCGAGGGAATAAACTGACCAGTACTCTTAGAGGGGCTCACAGAACCTGAAGCTTCAGATTTGAAACCTTCAGGATCCCCTGGATATGTCTTGTAGTTTCTGCTTCCTGTTCTGTGGCGTTCCTACAGACTTGAATAGGGGGGGTCTCTGACTTTTTTTGCCTACCCTTGGGACCTTTTTCCTCCTGCTAGGTTGCCTAGTCCACCCATTATGCAGGGATTAGTGCCTGTTCTTGTTCCATCTTATTGCACCCTGTTTGTGCAGTAGCCCTGGGAGGTCTGATCTTATTTAGGGAGAGGCAGGATGGCATGGAGTGAGTGGGGGGAAGGGAGGTTAGATCTAGGGGAGAGAGGATGTAGGCGGGGCTGGGAGGAGCAGAGGGAGAGGAGGAGGGGGTCAGGATGCATTATATGAGAGACAATAAATAAATAAATTAAAAAAAAAAGCTGATCAGAATGTCTCTAGTGGTTAGAATGAAAATGGCCCCCATAGGCCCATAGGGAGTGGCACCCATTAGGATGTTTGGGCTTGTTGGAGTAGCTGTGGTTTTGTTAGAAGAAGTATATCACTGGGGCAGACTTTGAGGTTCCAGAAGCTCAAGCTAGACCCAGTGGCTGACACTGCTGCTGCTGGTGCATCCGGATGTAGAACTCTTCTTCTCAGGTGTCAGCCTGCTTTTCTCCATGCTTCCCACCACTATGACAACGGACTAAACATCTGAACTGTAAACAAGTCCCAACTAAATGCTTTCCTTCGTTAGAATTTGCCGTGGCCATGGTGTCTCTTCATAGCAATAAAGCCCTAACTAAGACAAATGGCAAAGGACATTATTTACACATTATAGCTAGACTCTATATATGTGAGATATAGATATGTACTCTATTTTGCAGACGTAAAAACTGAGGTTCAGATGTGCTTATATTAAAACTAAGCTCACCTATCACATAAAAGATGATGCCCTTGCTTCCAAATTTTTAAAAATCTTTATCATTATTCGTGTGTGTGTGCACTCATGTCGCAGTATTCATGTGCACATGAGGGCAACTTTGTGTGGTCCTCTTCTCCCTTTACATGGATTGCAGAGATCCGATCTATGTTAACAGGCTTGTGTGGCAAGTGTCTTTATTGCTAAGTCATCTTGTTACGCGCCGCCCCCCCCAAATCCTCATTAGCAAGAAATATCTGAATGAAACTTTCAAATTTGATGATGGTTTTATAATCTACTAAATTTCAGATAAAATTTGGGATGATTTTCTCCTTTATGTCCTATAAGTAGCATTTTTACTCAGAAAACTTAAAGTTCCACTTTAGGCAGGAAACATTTCACAGAGACCATCATGATGATGGAATTCCAAAAAAATCTGTGGCCACGCATTGCATAACACAGTCTACAGAGAGTCTGAGTGGAGAGTGATTGCTGTTTTGCTTTCAGAAATAGAATCTCACTCTGTGGCTCAGGCTGCCCTGGATCTCATCATCTAACCCAACCTGCCTTCAAAATCACAACTGTCCTGCTTCAGGCTCTAGAGTCCTGGGACTACAGGAATCTCCCTGACACCCAACTGAATCTTGTGAATTGTAGAAATACAGATGAGAATACATGTCATGGAAGTGGAACCAGCAAAAAGTCTATTTTTGATAGTAGAAACTGTCCACAATGAAATGTTAAATAGCTTAAGAGATATTTTTCCACAGAGCTGGGATCACTGGGTTTATGGTATAATGCCCGCTATGTGTTGAACCTGGTTGCAAAAACATGAAGGGCATCATGAAATGTTACTATTACAACTCACATTCAGATGCTGGGATCCTGAGCTTCAAATCCTAGCTGTCCTAAGCACCGTCTCTGTGACCTTGGACAAGGCCTGACCTTTGCACATCTCATCTGTGCAAACAGCAATCACAACATTGTGTCACTGTCATCATCATCAGAATGGCTTTGGAGATTAAATAAATTAGAATGCATATAGTATTGAAATGGTCCATGCTAGTAATTAATAGAGTAGTGCAAAATATTTCAGTTTTCCTAGTTTCTGTTATGGCTGCAACACATTGTGTTTCTCTTCTTCAGCGTTTTTGAGGAAAACCATTGTGGACAAAAATTCAAGTTTGTCCTACTTTTTCACATTATTTAAAAAAAAAAATTCACCAGTCTGTCTCCCTTTTATACAAGGCAACAGTCACTATAAAGTCAGAAAACAGTATTTATTACTAATAAATAAAGGGAGTAGTTATTAGATGTCTACTTTCACATTGTGTCAGCTTCTGTCTCAATCTAGTAAGGAGGAAAAAAAGTGTGGTAGTTTGAAATAAAATTGGGGTTCACAGCTTTGCAAGAAGGAAGGTACTGTGGAGTGTTAATTCTCCCTCATAACTGATGGAGACACAGTCCCCCCTTAGCACTTTTGCTGATACCCCTTAGTTCAGTTTCACCATACTATGTAGCTACAATGTGCTTGAGACTAGGACATTGATTAGTTCTTTTATGTTTTCAGTTTCTGCTCGCAGAAGTGTCCACAGTCAAGGATTTTCCTTTCGTTAGCTGGAGTCCTGCTTCACCATTTTAAGAAGTATTTGGCTAGAATAATTACACTGCAGGCACAGTGCAAAGAGACATGTAATGAAAGAGGGCTGGACAAAAGAGGTTTCTCAAAGGTTCTTCTCCAAGTGCTGCTCAATGTCATCCTTTACCCTTATTTCAGGAGTTTTCAACCCCGTGGCTGAGGATACAAACTAAAGAATCTTGACTTTTATTTATAGCTGGTAAGTAAACTAAATGCTTCCTTTCCAACTCTTTTGACTCTGATGGAAGCACTGAGAGCTGTCCTTGCTTCCTTTCTTACACAAGTTAGTAACACGAAACTTCACTTGAGAATCTCTAGTCCAAATAGAATCTAATTATTTTGTAATTTAAAACCATGTGTACTATATATACTAGATATTTGAATATAAATATCTTTTGAAATAACTTTCAAAGATGGTGTGCAAAATAATTGACTTTACAACTCTGAAATATTTGGATAACTTTTCCATAGAAATACTAATTTGTTATAAAATTGTCAAAAGTCCTAACTTCTGTGGAAGAGATTCAAATACTGACTTTCACATATAAATTACTCCCAGGTGTCCTACTTTGCAGGTTAAATATCCCACTGGCCACTACCTATTCCTTATGCCCTGGCACAAAGCAATGACCCTAGCATCCTGAAAGTTGAAGGAAAACTTTTAAGTTTAAGACCTTGTCTCAATAGACCAATTCCAAATCAAAGGAACCCTTCCTGATGGAGGTACAATGCTCTCAAAATGTCTGTCTGATCCATTCATGCCTTTCCTTCTTTCATTCAATAAATATTTGTTTCTTTTCATTGTTTTAGGATCAAGGAATAAAAATGAGAAACCCATTGGGTTCTTGTATCAAGACAAAGGGGAGAGGACAGCAATGCATAGGTAAGCAAATTCATCACCAGAAGTTCAGGCTGAATTCATATTGTGAAAGTAACTGAATAATAAGTAATAATGTATAAAGTGCCTAGGGACAATGGTGCTTCATCTTCTCTTCCTCCTCCTTCTCCTCCTCCTTTTTTTTTTTTTTTTTTTTTTTTTGTTTCTGAGACAAGGTTTCTCTGTGTAGCACTGGCTATCTTGGGACTCATGCTGTAGACCAGGCTGGCCTTGAATTCACAGAGATCCACCTGTCTCTGTCTCTCAAGTGCAAGTGCTGGAATTAAAGACATATGTCACCACTGTCCACCTGATGGGGCTTCTTTCTATTGCTGGGAAACATTTGCAGTGACCCCACTATATGAGCACCTGGAGTAAGAAGAGTAAGAGTCATCCTCATTGTTAGAATATCTCTTATTTTTGTTTTTATTTTATTTTGGAGACAGGGTTTCTCTGTTGTAACTCTGGCTGTCCTGGAACTCACTCTGTAGACCAGGCTGACGTTGAGCTCACAGAGATCCACCTGCTTCTACCTCCCAAGTGCTGGGATTAAAGTCATGCACCACCACCATCTGGCAGAATATCCTCTGTTTAATGATGTTTGTCAGTAAGCCTGGTGACCTGTGGTGAATGCAAGGAAAGGGCCAACTCCGTAAAGTTGCTCTCTCACTGCCTCCTATGTGCATTAGCCCACATACTCACACATACATCATGAACATGCAATGATAATAAATGAAAATTTGGAAACTGTTTATGAAAAATCACCTTTGAAGAAGAAAATTACTTAACATTACTTTTGATCCACTGAAGGAGATAACAAAAAGGAAGTACATGCATATCACTGTGTATGAATTATACATGAGTCCTTGACTCAAAACCTAGCAACTCTGAAACTCCCTTGTGCAGTTGTGAGGAAACACAATTTCACAGCTATTTTGCATTAAAGGACGACAAACAAATCGTGAGATAATTTTTATCAGATAGGTGTGCATGTTCATGTATATGCATGCATCCTTCAGGAGAGATTGCGGTGTTGAGGCACAGGTAGTGACTTAGTTAATGAAGTGCTTTTTTTTTTCTTAGTAGTGTATTGTATTGATGTACTTTAGTTTGTTAAATTGTCTTTACATTAGTGAGATGAATTCTATCTGGACATAATGTATTAGCTCTTTTTGCATATTCCTGGGTTGTTTTATTTGCTAATATTTTGTTAAATGCTTTTCAATGTTCATGAGGAATGAATTTATTATTATTACTATTATTATTATTATTATTATTATTATTGATGATGATGATGATATGTGTGTGTGCTAATGTGCACACACATGTGTGTATATGTATTTTGAGACTGGGTTTCATGTAATGCAGATTGAGCTAACACCCATGTGGTTGAGGCTGATCTTCAACTCCTAATCCTCCTAATTCAATTTCTAGTTTCTGGGATTAGAGGAGTGTACACCATACCTAGTTTGTGTGGTGCTGGTGATCAAACTCAGAGCTCTATGCACAGTAAGCACTGGGCCAAACAAGCCACATATCCAGGCTTCTCTTTTATAATGTTTTTTGTCTTGTCTAAAATATCACTCTGGTTCACCAGTGTATGGACTAAAGGAGGTCAGATGAGCAGAGGTTTGTAGCTTAAGCCTATTTCACAGTGGCTCTAATAGATTTGCAATCTAGTAGTTATTTCCCTAGTTTTAGAATGTATAATTGAGACAGACACATTTAGCAACAGCAGAATCCCCACACTGCTTCCCTGACATAAGGAGCAAGAGATATTGTGAGAAAGGCCAACTGTGAGCCATCAGAATTGCCTCTATCATCAAACAATGAAGCCTGAGCAATACATTATATGTGAAAGGAATGTGGAGATGAATAACATGATCATGGACTTGAAAGATATAGGGTGATGATTCTCAGTATATACCAATTCAATAAGCTCATTTTGGCCTGTGTAGATGACAGATGGATCTTGCAGACAAAGAGGCATATTTTTCTACTTACCTATGTGATGACTGATTTGTAGCTGCTCTATCAAGTGTAGTTTCATTGTTTGAGGAAGTTACTACATCCCCAGGCACCTTGTGTCCATATAGCTACTGATCTGTCAAACACTTTCCTCTACCACACAAATCGACAAAGAAACATAGGCAGTTGAGGTGTTTGCTGAAGGCAAGAGGGTATATGGAATGGTCTGTGGAAGAAAGTAGCCTTAAATGCCATCTACCTGAATATCACTGGTTGCATAAATGATAACTGTAGCTGTAACATGTGTTACTTGCAATACAAATATGTGAATGTGTCATTGTTTTCCTCTACCTACCATCAACCCTATTATGTAACATAAGATGTATTGACACCATATCACTAGTAGTACCTAACTACTGTTTGCATCATTGGAATTAATTATCAAGAAGAGTAACATCTTTTAAGTACTGTACATCCTTTTCTGGGAAGGAGTCTGTGATTTTTGTATGTATGCAGGACATCTCTGTCATATCAGGTGGATTGTGATATTTTTCTTTACTTTGAGATCAAATATACTTTAAGGAGATGCCATGGGTGCCAGATTGACAAGGGGCAGATTTGTGTCAGATTGACTGTGTCACAGGGTATTCAGATGATTTGACCTACATTGAGAGTATCTTCTATAGTGTATTTTTTTTTTGATGAAATGAACATTTTAAATGGTAGACAACAAAGAAGACTGTTCTCTCTCTCTCTCTCTCTCTCTCTCTCTCTCTCTCTCTCTCTCTCTTTCTCTCTTGGTTTTTCAAGACAGGGTTTCTTTGTTGTAACTCTGGCTGTCCTGGAACTCACTCTGTAGACAAGGATGGCCTTGAACTCACAGAGATCCACCTGCCTCTACCTCCTGAGTACCGGGATTAAAGGCATGCACCACCACCTAGACTAAGACTATTCTCCTTAATGTTAATGGACCTCATTCAGTCAATTTAAGGTGTGAGTATAATTAAAAGGTGACAACTCCACAAATAAGCATAGACTTAGTGCATTTAAACGAATGTCCAGCTTTTTTTTTTATTCTCAACCTGCTACTTCCATATTAGAACTATACATGAACTTGCTCAGTTCTCAACCCTTTGTACTCAAACATAGGGGTAAGATTATTGCTATAGCATCAATTCTCTTGGGCTTCCAGCTTGCTAACTTACCCTGCCCCAATCTTACACTCTATAACTGTAGATAACCAATCTGTTATAATCTGTGTGCCTCTCTCTCTCTTCTCTCTCCTTCCTCCCTCTCTTTGCCCCTTCTCATTTCCCTTTCTTCTCTTTCCATTGCTCTGTTTCCTTAAAGAAGCCTGGCAAATACGCCTGACTTCCATGTATATGACTAAACATTAACTCTATTATTATTTTGAAGTTGAATTACTTTGTTGTGACTACAAGCACTGCAATCCCAAGATTAGCCATTGTTAAATATGGATAGGTTGATTATACAGCATGGTTTAAGGGAAATGTGGGATAATTCTCAATTCAAGTAGAAAAATGTGACACAGATAAACAGTGATTCACCCCAGTAGATAATTGATGATAGACCATAGAAACAATTCCATTAAAATTCATCTTGGCAACTGATTAGTTTATTGGGATTACTGACAAGAGCATAAGTGACATCAGCTTGCAGGAATGTGGGTGACTCAAGGGCAGCTGCATCACTAAAAAGCCCACCCTAGCATTGGTGACCACTCACAAAAACTCAGCCCTGGAGCTCTTGCATGACTTGCAGGCAAAAAGCCTCTAGGCAGCTGGGCTGGTGAAAGAGTCTCTTTTCTCCAGCAATTCCTTACTGCTTCTATGATCTTGTGGAGGAGTCTTGTGAATTGTCTAAATTTCATCTTTCCTAAACTTGTTCATTTGTTTACATCTGAGTTTCATGGGCTTCTCTCCTCCCTCCAGGAGGTAATATTCAATTCAGAGGAAATTGTTGCACAATAATGGGGTATGTAGTTAGAACGAGATTCCAATATGTTACTTGGAATGGGGCACAATTTAAAATTTAGGAGTTGTTTCTGGAATTTTCCATTTGATATTTTCAGACCATGGTTGCCTGTGACTCTCTGGAAGTGAAACTATACTTGATTTCCTGGACCTCTGATATGATGCACTATGAACATTCTAAGGGTAATACCTGTGTTCTCACAGTTCAATTGCTAGTGTAGTACATACACATAGTAAATACTCAACAAACGTCTTGAAGTGAGCCCTTGGGTAATTCAGTAAATTACAAGGGACCCAGATCCTTAGGGACTTCTTTGCAACCAATAACAGCCAAACACAAACAAACAAACAAAAAACAAAAACAAAAACAGGACACAAAAGACTGGAACTCTTGGAACTCTTCTCCCATCTAAGCAGTTATGTTCCCGTATTTTCTTCCTTATCACTCTTTCTCCCTCCCTCCCCTTTTCCCTCCCTCTATTCCCCCCACCCCCCTCGATTAGAAGGCTTGAGATTTCACTGTGTCACTTATTAACAATGAACCTTTAAAACTGCTCAGAAATACCGTTCACGTCTTTGAGACAGGATCTCTTATTTGTCTGGGATCAGCCTGTCTCTCCATCTCTGGGGATTTACAGGGGTTCTGGGGGTCAAACTCAGGTCCTTATGCTTGCAAAATATCTTACTGAATATCTCTCTACAGGTCATAGTTTGCGTTGATAAACAGTGAGTACATACCCAGTGTCCTATCATCCTATGTAGGTGCTTCATACATGTGCACATGGCTAAGAGCCAGAGCTGAACTGGGCTTGAAGAGCACTCTGGTGTCCTAGTGGTCATCCGTGAAACTGCATTCTCATTTTATTATTAATTTTATTTTAAACAGTCACGTCTTTTAAATAAATGAGCAAAACTTGATTTAGTTTTGCCTGCATAGTCTCTCATTTTTTTTGTGTGTGTCAAAGACCCAAATTACATCTGATACAATTCCTTTTCTCCTGAAGACTTGCCCTTTAGGAAAAGTTTTTTTTCCCTAGGAAAGGAAAAGAAACTTCCCAATTTCTCAGTGCCCTTTGTTAGCAAAAATTCCAGTCTAACTTGTCTGCAAAAGTATTTATTCCTCCTTCATCTAAAGAAAACTCTTACTAGCTGACTAGCTCCTAACCACTTTTTCTGTTTATTAAGACTTTTAAACTGTCTTTCTATTGTTGCTGTTCTCACAGTGTTTGAGTAAGGAGTTACGGACCTTTAGTTTTGTTCCCTTAAACACACACATATTTTATTCATTGGCTGTGAGGGGGTCTTATC
This sequence comes from Cricetomys ansorgei, assembly GCA_026225945.1. Classification (NCBI taxonomy): domain Eukaryota; kingdom Metazoa; phylum Chordata; class Mammalia; order Rodentia; family Nesomyidae; genus Cricetomys; species Cricetomys ansorgei. Next base: position 45,291,263 of record JAMJFZ010000107.1, on the reverse strand, counting down.
ACAATAATTTCAGAGTAATCATCACCATGAAGTCCCTTATCTAGCTTTCATTATGAAGTCATAACTGGAATAACTTTATACATTATTATGAACTTTGTAATTTTGAAACTTTATAAGTTTCACCAGGCTATCCTAGAATTCACTATGTAGCTGAGGATAGCCTTAAAATATTGTCTTCCCTCACCACTCTTTATCCCTGACCAAAGAGAAGTAGAAAGGTTGGAAAGACTATTAGAAAGGACAGAAGTATATGACTGAATGTACAGGAAATGCTAATGGGGAAAGATATGCAGGATTTGTAAGCTGTTTTTCTTTCGTGAACATCTCAGCTCTATTCATGAAATAAGGGACATATAATTTGATTTGGCTACTAATTAATTTATGTTTGAAGGGGAGAGATGAGCCAAGTTTGGAGTGTCATTTCTTTATTAACTTAATTATTTAGTCATGTGGAAAATACATGAGCTCCTGTTATGTGCCAGACAGCATTAAAAGCACCGAGAATATAATCACAAAATGGTACACAAGATCCTGTTCCTAGAAACACACATCAAGGAGACTGAATGAGACAATCTGACCAAAGAAAATGATCATTTTGAACAGAATGCCTTATAGACTTTCAGGGGCTTATGGGATATTTTTATGGATAATGGATTTCAAGTGTTATTGTCTTATTCTCAATTCACTATTTTTGTTCATGAATTTTTCTTCTTATTGAAGTAAAATTTCCTGATCACAAATGGCCTAACCACATGTGTGAACTGAGCTTTCCCTGTTCAAAAATCAATATTTCCTTCAGGTTTTTATATTATTCTTCTTTGGTAGTCAGTATATGTGTTGGCTAGTTTTATGTCAAATTGACATAAGCTAGAGTCATTAGAAAGGAGGGAGCCTCAGTTGAAAAAAATGAATCCATAAGATTCAGCTATAGGACATTTTCTTAATGAATGATTGATGGGAGGGTCCAGCCCACTGTGGGTGGAGCCATCCCTGGGCTGGTGGCCCTGGGTTTTATAAGAAAGCAGGCAGAGTAAGCTATGAGAAGCTAACTAGTAAGCAGCACCCTTCCCTGACCTCTGCATCAACTCCTGTCTCCAGGTTCGTGCTCTGTGTGAGTTCCTGCTCTGGCTACTTTTGACAAACTGTTGTATGGAACTGTGAGTGAAGCAAACCCTTTCGTCCTCAAGTTGCCTTTGGTCATGATGTTTCATCACAGCAACAGAAACCATAGCTCAGACAGAATACATAATGACTTTCATTCTGGCATCTTCATACACACATGTCATGCTAATTTCTCATCCATTCACCTTCTTAATTGCTGCTCTCTGGCTTATCTTCTCCACCTGCTTCCTCTTTCCTCTTCCTTTCCTGCTTCTAGTAGTACTCACTTTTCCTTGCTCACTACATGTATTCTGTTACTCTCTCTTTTTTCCATGTTCCTTAACATCCTTTCATAGGGCCCCTTTGAGGTTTATGAGAAACGTCTCCTCTATTATTGAGTATTTTCCAAGTAGTACAATCAAGGGCAACTTCTTATTTTTGGCTGCACACAGTCCATGTGCAGTTCCCTTGCCTGTTAGTATCTGCCTCCTCTGTCATCTAGAGGGACGGCATGGAAGAAGAGCAGTGGGGAGAGATGAACTGGGATGCCACATACAGATCAGCTGCATCCATGGTGTACCTGCGCCACCTCTTCACTCTTTGTTCTCTAGTACTTCATCTGTAAAATAGGAACAATCACAACTGCAACTATCCTAGGCAACTGAAGTTAGTTTTTCGAGGTATCAATGATAGTAATAGTGAGAAAAGAGTTTAGAAACACAACTTTAGTCACCATACCCTGAAAAAAAAATCTTGTAGCAAATATAGCCAAGGAGATAAGGAAAAAATCCCATTATAACACTGAGAAAAGATTTGAGGAAGACTCTAGACTGTGGAAAGATGTCCCATATTCATGGGTAGGAAGAATTTATATTATAAAGATGGATATCACACCAAAAATGATTCACAGATTCAGTACAATCTTGGTCAGATTTCCAACACAGTTTTTCAAAGAAATATGAAAAGCTATCTTAAAATCAGTATGGAAACACTGAAGAGCCTGGATAGACAAAGCAATCTTGAACAATAAGAATAACACAGGAAGTATCAACATTTTTGATTGCAAGATAACTACAGAGACACTATGAAACAGCATGAAACTGGTTTAGAAATAGACATGTAGATCATAGAATAGAGGACCTATATATAATTCCACACACCCACAGACACTCAATGTCTGAAAAATAAATGCACACTGGATAACAGATAACATTTTCAATACAAGGTGATGAAAAACCTAAAAATCTACATGCAGAAGATGAAACTAAACCTTTGTCTATTATTCTGTACAAAAATCAAACAAAAATAGAGCAAAGAACTTAGTGTCAAACCTGAAACTCTTAAAACACTAGAAAAAAAATGAAGGAGTATATTTTACAATGTAGGCACTGTCACAGACTTTCTAGGTAAGACTCCAGTTGCTCAAGAAGTAAGACTAGCAATCAATATCTGAAATAAAGAAAAAATAATTTAAAAGGAACAAATGGGATATGACATTAAGAACCCCCTTTTTTTTTTTTTTGGTCCACATGACTATTATTCAGCTGAAGAGGCAGACTGCTGAATTGGAGAAGACATTCATCAGTTGTACGTATGACAAAGAATTAGTATACAAGACTATGCAAAGACCTAATCTAAACACCAAAGATGCAAACAACTCATCCAAACAGTATGTTGTGCCACTGAACACAGAAGTTAAAGAATAAATACAAATTGTGTTTATATATCTTTACAATATTCAGACAAGAGCTAATTCATAGCAAGTTGGGATGTTGATTTCCTTTGTCCTATATTTTGAGGATATAGTCTCTATCCCAGGTATTCTGCTTGTCAGCTACAGTCTCATAACGCAAGAAAAAATGAAATTAAAAATTTCCAGTAAATAAATAGAAAACAATCATTCTGAGTGAAGTATTCCAGACCTAGGACATTACATATTTTCTATCTTTTGTGGATGTTAGCTGTAAATCTTTAGATGTATATGTTTCATTTGCATATATACATATATATATGTATATATGCAAGATATATATGTATATATGTCAGAAAAGTATCAAGGGGCCATGAGGGGTAGATTTCAAGGGTGGAAAGAAATAAAGAAATGGTATAAAAGCCTAAAGGGGATACAATGAAGAGGAAGGGGTAAATTGATGTTTGGGTAGGAAGACAGGGTAGAGGATAGATTACTAATTCTAAAAATCCCTTTGAAAATCTCATATGAAAGCCTATCCACTACTGGAGAACCTTCTGAAAACATGTGTAAACACATAGACACAAAGACTGAAAATGTAGTTACTCTACAGTTGGAAAACAATGACCCTACTAGGCACTACAGGGTAAAAACTAAAAAACCAGGTGCCAGCAATGGCTTTTCTCTTTTAGAATTATTCCCCAGTGAGGTCCACAAACATTATAGGTTAATGTCAATGTTATTGGTTAACATTCAGAACTTGACTATAAGATCTTATTACTAAAGACATGTAGTAAGTTACAGAATGTGAAGATATTAAGCTGGTACTGACCTGTTAACTTCATCCTCATTGTATAATTTTCATAATTCATGCTACTGGACGAGAAAAGGAGTCATCTGTGAATTTTGTGACATACAGGAATGACTTGCCTGACAAGAAATATCCACTGGTGCAAGAGTGGCCTAAACATCATGGGAGTAGCCAATTGTTGTGTGACAGACTGTTTTTTGTTTTTGTTTTTATGCAATACAGATATCACTAAAGTCTAACCTGGTGAACCAATTAATTTTATTGGTGTTACCTACAGAAGAAAAAGTTATCCAAAGACGAATGTGTCACCAAAGCTCACCCTAGCATGGATGAAAACTCCTAAAACTCAGAAACCTGGAGCACAATACGCACAGATTAATAGCTTAACAGGTTGGAGAATGACTTTTCAGGTGGCTCAGGTGGTCTGAGTCTCTTTCAGGTAGCTCAGCTGGTCTTTGTTTCTTCTAGGCAGTTTTGATAGTCTTTCTTTTAGGCTGCTTTCTGGTCTCTGCTTCTTTCAGACTACTGGGATTGTCTGAAAGTTTTAGCAGCTTAGCTTCTCCGAGAGTGACTCCCAGCAGACTTAATTGTTTACTGTTGAGGAAGGAAGTGCCTAGAGAATCTGGTAAGTTTCAGGAACTTCCTAAAACTATTTGTTTACTTTCTGTTTGAACGACTTTCCCTGCAGGATGGAATGTCTCAGTCTTAAAGGAAACTGCTACCTGACACTAAACATTTTAAGATTGAGTTTAAATCATCACAAGGTGAAACCCATACCTAAAGCCATTGTTGGGCTAAGCACCTGTAGCTACATGAGATATAGACCCCAGTAAAGAATCTGCTATCATTCTGCTAAGTAAATACATTTTTAAATTGACTCCTAATGACTCCTGTGTAGTACCCATAGATCAATGCATTGCTCAAAGTGCACCACAGAAGCTTCTATTTGAATAAATGTCGATAACAAAGACTAACACCCGGCCAAAGTGCAGAAAATAAGAGCCTAAAGAGTGCTCAGCTCTAAATATAAAATCTATATTACACACCATCCTCTCAGTGATCTCAGGATTGTTGCAGAAGGGAGGGTGGGATGACTTCAAGAGCCAGAGGCAATTAAGGAATAGTGTCCTCCACACACAACAGGGAAACTAAACATGAATTCACAGTGGTTATGATGATATGTCCAAGCCTAGTGCTAACTCAAACAAGATCAAATCTCACCATGGAGAGAGGAGGTGGACGTGAATTCCCACCTCTAGATGAGGAGCCATCAGTAATTGATAGCGCCTGGGAAAGGAAGTGTCAGTTTTCTTTAAGAGTGTTGCCACCGATAGGTTGACCATGCCCCTGTGGAAGGCCACATATCAATGAATATATTGGCGTCACAAATTGGACTTGAGAGGTGGAAAAAATAAGAAAACAGAAAGTCTAGCAGGGAGGAAAGAGAGGACGGGCCTTGGAGGAGATGAAGGAAAAGGTGAGCATTATCAAACTGCATTGTACCAAATTCTCAAGGAACTAATACAAATAAATTTTTAAAAAATCACAACAAATTACAATAAATATAAAAATAAATTTAAAAAGAAGAATCAGCAAATTATAATGAGAATGTTGGGGAAAGTAGTATACTTATTCCCTGTTAGTAGGAGTGAATTGGGCAGCACGGTGGACATCCATGTGGTTGTTTCTCAGAAACCTAAAAAAAAAAAAAATGAAACTACTATAGGACCCAGATGTGTAACTTCAGGGCATGTACCAAAAGGACTCCATGTCCTACCACAGAAGTACGTGCACACCTACGTTTATTGCTGATGTATTTTTAATAGCTAGGAAATAGTGTCAGCCTAGATGTACATAATGGAATACATTATGTACATAATGGAATACATGTTAATAATGGAATTTTATTCAGCTGTAAAAAAAAATGAAATTCATAGAAAAATGAATAAAACTAGAAAATATCAAACTGGTAGATGGAGTAATGGCCCAGGATGACAAATGGCACAAATTTTCTCACATGTGTAGAATGATGTATCTTTAAAATTTTAGACTAGTGTGCTTAAATTGGAGCTCCTGTAAGGTCAGGATGCTAGAGAATAGCAATCAGCAGGTGAGCAAAGAGAGGCTTTAGGTAGGGTATGAAGGTAGATATGTAGGAGAATACCATGTGGCATGAAAGTACAGAGGCATTCCAGGATTTGAAACAAGCTGAATAGAGGGTGGCCATGTAGGATAGGAAGAGACGGAGTAGAAATTTAGCTAAAATTAAAGATATGAAATGCCAAATAGCAACTTACTTTGTAAATTAATTTAAACACATTATTTAAACAGAGGTACCATACATGGGTGAATATTGCTTCTGATAGAAGTCATAAGTTATTAAATTACAATCCCAATGCCAGGTGTTAGAAACCTATCTATATGCCTTCATTCATGGAAACTTCATAGGAGGCCTCATGCCAAACAATATAGGATATGGAGAACAGTCTTTGCTTTCCACCAGGACAAGATGGTAAGACACTGCTGAACACAACACACTGTGTTTATAGGACATAAGGAAATCACTCCAGAACTGCACTAGCAGCTTCTCCCCTGATGGAAAGTTTCCACAATCCAGATGGTGCTACGTAAGCTGATGAGTCTAAAAAGACATCAACATTCTAACCCAGATGTGGGCCTTGCATGCTACAGTACTGGTCTGTCAGGTATGATATACCCACTGGAGCAATAGTGGCTTAACCATTATGGGAGAAATGAATTGCTCTCTAATTGGATTGGAGACTGGCTGCTCAGGAGGAAATTCATGCTTCATACTATAAACATGATGAAAAGCCCATGGCTAGGGTGGTCATAGGCTCTAAGAGGAAAGCTTCTACGCTTTGTTTTCCTAAATGGACATGTTTTATAACAGCATTCTAGATATTTATGCTTCTACCCACAGATTTGGGCTAATATCAGTTGTGGGCAAAAACAAAACAAAACAAAAATAAAACCCAATATGTTTATCCAGTGGGTGATAGCTAATGCAGAGACCCATTACTGTTTAAAGTACAGAAAGCAAATGACTGTTGACTCCCCATTCCCAAGAGGTACATCTCTTTTCTCACTTCCAAGCCATGGGGAATATTACTCAAGATGAGTAAGAAAAGATGTCATGGTGAAGGATGGGGAGGAGAGCTGTGAAGAGTACAGTCTTAAGGACATGACACCTGGTCATTGCACTCTTGAACATACAGCAGCTATGGGCAAATCAACATTTCATCGTGGATGGAGGAGGGTTGTAGAAGGTTCCACTGCTTCCAGAAGAGCTATGGTCAGTTAATAGTTGCTGTGGGAGTGGGAGTCATTTTCTTCAGTGGTTTAACCAATGAAGTTTTTCATACTCCAGAAAATAACCCCTGACCCTTGTTCATGAAAGTAACCCTGAGCAAACACTGTGTGCCACAAAAAGACATATGGTTGTGGGGTGATGGGGCTTGTTGATAAGATTAGGGCTTCAGCAGGGGTGGGAGTGGTAAGAGATAGGGCCACAGGGGCTGAATAAAATACAAATATTTGATATACACTTATGAAATTATCAAAGAATACATTTAAAATGTGTTAAAGGGTTGACAGAATGGGGGATCTTCACATACCAATAGTAGGAATGTAAATTAGAACAGACATTGTAAGGAATAGCAGAGAATTCCTTTAAGCATTGAAGCTCTCTCTACTGGATCAAAGTGGAAACAATCTATTTAGTCATTAGTAGTAACATCTGGAAGCTTGGAACCTGTCAATGTGCTTATACAACCCTCCCACTTTACAATATCCAGGTCTACATCATTTCCTACTTTGGGTGGTCGCAGTCGTTTTTTGTTTTTGTTTTCCTAGCTGCATTACTAGTTTTAAAATGAACCTAATTCCCTCCTTTTTTTTTTCTCTTGAGTAGGTTTTTCGTAGGTTTATTTTTTGTGGTGTGCATGCAAGTGTGTGCGTGCATGCGTGCATATGTGTTATGCTCAAATGCATCTGGCTGCATGCAAAAGCCAGAAGAGCAATAGAGTCCTAGTCTATCAACAGTCACCTTATTCCTTTGTGGCAGGGTCTTGATGAACCTGTAACTAAAATAGTGGCCTGCAATCTCCAGTGGTAGTTCTGTCTTTGTCCCATTACGGACCTGTTAGTGGGACTACCCCCAACCTTTTTATGTGAATCCTGGGGGTTTCAGGTCAGGCCCTCATGCCTTTATAGCAAGTGATCTTATTCACTGTACCATCTCTAAAGTCCATTTTGTTAGTTTCTACCAATTTCATCATAGGGTAACACAAAATGAGTGCCTAAAACAACATTATTCGACAGATGTAGAGCCCCAGAGCCCCAATGTTATGGTGTCCTACAGGCCTCATTTCCTCCAGGTTTGCAAAGGAATGACTTAGTTCAGGACTCTTCTCCAGATTTTTGTACTTTCAACTGTGGAAGCATGCAGTTATCCCCACCTGATATTCTGAAGGCCCAAATTTTATCATATTTACAAGAACACCTGCTTTTGTAATACAGATGTTAATAAAATAGTATTGATAGTCAAAGTCATATATGATAAAAGGTCAATTTGTTAGGGTGTTATAAAGTAATTATAAATGTTTACGCATCCAATACCAGAGAAAATAAATTTATAAAACAAATGTTAACAGATCGGTAAGCAAGAAATAACAATATAATAATATTAGGATATTTCAATATTCTACTTTCAGCAATAAATTGAACATCCAGAAAGACTGTCAGTAAGCAAAATGTTATAGATTTAAACGTTATTATGGAGCAAATCTATAACAATTTATTATATTTTTGTGAATAACTAGGAAAATTTGGAAGTTCTGTTTACAGAAGAAATAGTAAATGTTTAGGGACTGTAAATTCCAATTACCCAAATTTGACATTGCACACTATAATTGGTTATGTTAATATAACACACAACAAGGGAAATGTGCAACTTGTGTCAAAAACAAATCAGTAACAAAACCAATATGAATAAGAAAATGAGAAATTTGTTTGAACTTAAAAGTGATAAGAAACAAATATGAAACTTGAATTAACTACGGTATAATGCTCATGTTTCTATTTAATAATAAGATGAGGTTGAACATAGCAGAAGAAGAGCATAAAAATTTCAAGACCCAGAGGACAATGTGTCTAATGTCAGTAACTTCTATATTTGATAGGGAAACTGCACCTACAAAATCTCTACATGTCAGTGTGGATGGTCCAATCTTTCAAGACCTCTCCCCACCACAGGTGAGTAACTACATACATATAGGAAATCAATGGCTGATGAAACATAGAGAACGAGTTTACTCATTGGATAGCCCTCCAGATAGGTTATCTATCCCAAATGGTCATTTTTAAATAAATAAACACATGAACAACACTAAATGAACTCAGAAGGATATATATATATGGTGAAGGAGGATAGAAATGGTGTAAATATAATAATCATGCATGAAATCCTCAAAAAATTCAAATTAAGAAAAAAAAGACATGTATTTTCTTAAATTCGTCTGTGAAAGTTTTAGAGTGTTGCAGGTTTTGGTAAAATGAGAAAAACAATCTGTAATTGCAATTAAAACCAAATTGATTTGTGTGTTTCTTAGAGACAAGAGGAGTTTTAAACTTGTTAGTTGTAGTACACAGTTTACTTTCTCATCTAGGAGAGTTATTTTCATTTGTCACAGCATGCAGGATACAAACAATCTGGGCATACAACTGAAAAATCTTATTGCTATTAATATTAATACATTTTGCTTAAAATTTTAAAATAAAATAAAAGTGGATGTTTTTGACAGATCTATATTTTCTTCTACATTTGTATTAATACTCAGATAATTATCAGATTGTTAAACGTGTAATAATTTCTTTGATTACTTTAGATATGTGTTTCATCAAAGTATTTTGATGCATAAGTTTATTTTTAGTTATGTTTAAAATGGTTGTTTTGTTCATTGTTGGGAGAAGAGGGCTGTTTAAGCCTTGGCATTTTGTATTGTCTGCAGGTGTTGGCTTTCTGTAAAAGATGTTTGATTGTTCATAGTCTGCATGTGCTATCAATAGGACACCCGAGGAGCTTAGGTATCGATAATAACCCCTGAGACGAGATGCTCAGGATTCCACTGTCCAGGAAGGCACTTGCCATGACATTGGTTCCCTCTGCTGAGGGAAGGGTTTGCACTATGAATATGCCCCTGTCTTATTTGCTGAATGATGCTATGGATGTACAGCCATGGTATTTTCTTCCATGTGCATCATTGCACTTTGTTCTTGTTCATTCCTCTCCCCTACTCACTTGCCTTGGCTAATGTCTTTTATAATCAAATTATTTTACAGCTTCATTTTTCTTGATTAGTGATACTATATTAATTTTAGATATATTATGCAGGAAATATTAAACTTTATTACATGATTCATAAATATCTCCTTTTCTATTAATTCTTCTGCTTTTTATTTTCTAATCTAGTAATAGGGCTAATTCTTTCTCCTACAGAAGCAGCTTAACTGGATCATATTTTTTCTCAAAGTCCTTGAGCTTCCTTTATGCAAATCTGAGAAGAAAGAACCTAAGGTGAGCAAATGCCTCAATCAAATTGGCCTGTAGGCAAGTCTGTAGAGGATTTTCTTTCCCCCTTTCCTTCCTTCTTCCCTCCTTCCTTCCTTCCTTCCTTCCTTCCTTCCTTCCTTCCTTCCTTCCTTCCTTCCTTCCTCCTTCCCTCCCTTATTCTTTCCTTCTTTCACTCCCTTCTACCTTTCTTTTTTTCTTTCTTTCTTTCTTTCTTTCTTTCTTTCTTTCTTTCTTTCTTTCTTTCTTTCTTTCTTTCTTTCTTTCTTTCTCTCTTTCTCTCTCTCTTTCTTTCTTCCTTCCTTTCTTTCTCTTTCTTTCTTCCCTCTATTCCTTTCTTACTTCCTTCCCTCCCTTCTGCCCCCTTCCTTCCTTTCTTTCTCTCTCTTTCTTCTCTCCCTCCCCTCCTCCCTCCCTTCCTTCCTTTCTGTCTTTCTTTTTCTCTCTTTCTTTCTTTCTTTCTTTCTTTCTTTCTTTCTTTCTTTCTTTCTTTCTTTCTTTCTTTCTTTCTTTCTTTCTTTCTTTCTTTCTTTCTTTCTTTCTTTCTTTCTTTCTCTCTCTCTCTCTCTCTCTCTCCCTTCCTTCCTTCCTTCCTTCCTTCCTTCCTTCCTTCCTTCCTTCCTTCCTTCCTTCCTTTCTTTCTTTTTTTTTTTTTAACACAATCCTGGCTGTGAGAGCAGACTGGCCTTGAGCTCACAGAGATTTGCCTGCCTTTGCCTCCTGAGTGCTGAGATTATAAAAGTCTGTGGCCATGACAAGTTTGTAGGGCATTTTCTTGATTGCTGTGGAAGGACCCAGACCACTGTGGATGGTGCCTTTCTTGGGCAGGTAGTCCTTGGGTGACAATCCAGGGAGAACAAGTCAGTAAGCAGTGTTCCCTCATAGCTTCTGCCTTAGTTCCTGTCTTCAGGTTCCTGAGTTCCTGTCCTGGCTTCTCTCAGTGATAGGATGTGACCCAAGAGTTGTAAGATGAAATAAATGCTCTCTTTGCTGTTTTGAGTCATGGTGTTTTATCACAGCAATAGAAAAGTAACCACACAGAGGTTCTCAGAAGTAAGTAGAAGTAAGAAGACAGGACTCTGAGATATACAACTGACAGAAGGGTAATCATGCCCGGAATGTGAAAAGTGCTTGAAATTGGATCTGTTCCTAGTTGGGCCTCTAGATGAAACCATGAGCAAGTCAACATCCCACTTACAGCCTAGGGGGATGCAGAAGAAAAGGCTCATCTAGGCTGTACCCAAATGTGTGTTCACTGAAAGGTTGTGTGAACACTTAAGTGTATTTCAGTCATTAGATAATTTGGAGATGATTATTTTACACAATAGCCAATAACTATTAAGTTGCCTATGGTTTTTATTATTTTAGAAAATGTTTAAAAGATTAAATAGTGAAAGAAAAGTGACTGTTAAAAGGAAAAATTCTACTTCTTTATTGAAATTTCCTTTAACAAGAATGCTGGTTGTTCAGGTAGGTTTTTTTTTTTTTTGTCTACAAAAGCTAGAATATATGGGAAGAAGAGCCTCAACTGAGATGTCTCCATCACTCTGTGTGTAAGAAAGCCTATACAGCATTTATTTATTTATTTATTTATTTATTTACTTGTTTTTGTTTTTGTTTTTTGACACAGGGTTTCTCTGTTGTAACCCTGGGTGTCCTGGAACTCACTCTGTAGACCAGGCTGGCCTTGAACTCACAGAGATCCACCTGCCTCTGCCTCCCAAATGCTGAGATTAAAGGCGTTTGCCACCACTGCCTGGCAGCAATCATTTTTTTTTTCTAGTAGTTTTTGATAGATAGAATGATCATTTTTCACAATGTTTGATTCTACCAATCCATGAGTATGGATCGTTTTTCCATTTTCTGTTTCTTCAGAGGTTTAAAGTTTTCATTGTAGAAATCCTTCACTTCCTTGGTTAGGTTTAGGTATCATATTTTCTCTGAGGTTCTTGTGAACCTTGGGAGTGTATGCATCATCTCCTTCTCTGTGTGTTTGTTTTTGGTGTATCAAAGAGCTATTTGTGTAACTTGATTCTATATTCTTGTACATTGCTGAAATTTTTGATCATTTCTAAAAGTTTTCTGGTATAATTTTTAAGATTTCTTGTGAATAATATCATATCATATGCAAATAGGGATAGTGGGACTTCTTTCCCAATTTGTATCCTCTTATTTTTGTTCTTCTGGTTTATTGCTCCAGCTTGTATTTGGATCACAAAATTGAAAAGAGTGGGTAAACTGGGCATCCCTGTGTCACTCCCGACTTAAGAGGGATTACTTCCATTTAGAAGGATGTTCACTGTAGGTTTCACATATACACCCTTTATTATGTTGAGGTGTATTTCCTGTAGCTCTACATTCTCTATGGCTTTTATTGTGAAGGCATATTAGATTTTACCAAAGGCTTTTTACTGTGTCTATTGAAATGACCATACAATTTTTGTCTTTAAGTTGTCTTAATAGTTTATTACATTTATTCTCTTGGGTACATTGAATTATGCCTGCATTTTAGGGATAAGACCAACTGTGTCATGGTATAGAATCTTTTTGATGTATATCTGTATTCTTTTTGCAAGTATTTTATTGAGAATTTTTAAGTATGTTCATTGGGGATATTAGCTTGCAGTTTTAGTTTTTTGTTGTATCATTACCTCGTTTGAGTATTTGAGTGATACTGGCTTCCTAAAATGAAGTTGGGAGTGTCCTTCTGTTTCTTCCTCCTCCTCCTCCTTTTCCTCTCCTCTTTGTTCTCCTCTCCCTTCTTCTTTGGAATAGTTTAAGAAAGACTGGCTATAGATGTTTTAAATTTCTGGTAGAATTCTTCTGTGAATCCATCTGGTCTTGGATGTTTTCTTCTCTTGAAGACTACTATTTTGGTTACTATTTTAATCTCCTCATTTTTATGGGTCTGTATATATTGTCAACTTCTTATTTTTATATTCTAGAAGTTTATTTTTAGTTATGTATAAAATAATTGTTTTTTGCACTGTTGGGTGAGGGGCTGCCTAGGTCTTGGTGTTTTGTATTGTCTGCATGGGGGATGTTTGATTGGTATGATCTTTAGATGTGCTAGCAGTAGAACACCTGAGGAGTTCTGAATCAATAAAAGCACCTGAGCTCAGATGCTCAGGGTTCCATTGTAGAGTATGGTGCTGGCAAGAGGATGGTGGTTCCCTCTGCTGAGGTCTGGCAGTGTATGCACATACGAAAATGTCTCTGTCTTTTCCTTGATGAATCACCATATTTTAACATTTTATTTTCATGATTTGGCTGAATCTAGAAAACTATCCATTTCTTTTAGGTTTTTCAGCTTAATGGAATACAAGCATTTAAAATACTTTCTCATAGTATTCCAAGTATGAGTGGAGATTTCAGAAAGGACTTGGCAGAGTTCTGTGGTTTGGTAGACAGGTGATGAGGATCCTTGACCCAGTCTAAAGTTCCTTTGAAACAAATGCAGGGAAGGCCAGACTAGGAGTGGGACCCAGACTAAGTATTTGTGGGTCGGAAAAAGCCATGAATCCTCAAGGTTAGGGAAATTCACCAGGCTACACCATAGTTGACTCTGTGTAAAGTCTGGTTACTTAGTCAGGTGAAGGACATCATGTAAATAGACCTGAAGGTGGATGCTGCATGATACCTGTTCTTGACGGTGAGATTGATTTCTTGATTGAAACAGAAATACAAATCCTGGTTTCTAATCCACTATGTGAGTCTATGTCTGTTTATTGGGGATATTGAGACCACAAGTATTGAGAGCCATTAATGAGCAGTGTTTATTAATCCTGTTATTTAGTTATTGTGGTGTATTAACCCCCCCCCATCTTTTAGTGAGCTACTGTAAGACTATTTATTCCTTGTGTTCTCTTGGGTATAACTAACTCTTTTTTTAAGTCTGAGCTTTTTCTTTTGGTGTCTTCTCTAGAGCTGGGTTAGTCCTTCTCTGCAATTGTAATCAATAATGTCTCTTGATACACTAGTCTTGGCTAATATCTGTGGTCTATCCTAATGGACTTTCCTTTATATGCAACTTGGTCTTTTTCCTTTGCATCTTTTAGTATCCTTTCTTCATACTGTACATTTATTGTTTTGATTATTATGTGTCATTGGGAGTTTCTAATCTAGTTCAGTCTAGTTGATGTTCTGTATGCTTCTTGTACCTTTATAGGCATATCTTTCTTTCGGTTAGGGACATTTTCTTCTGTGATTTTGTTGAAAATATTTCCTGTGCCTCTGTGGTCTTTTAATAGTGTCACAGATTTCATGGATGTTTAGGAACTGTGTTCTTTTGTTATTGGTTTTTTGTTTATTTGTTTGTTTTATATTTAACAGGATCTCTGACTGACCTATCTATTTCTTCTACCTTGTCTTCAAGACCTGAAATTCTTCCTTCCATTTCTTTTAATCTGTTGGTGAATCTTACCTCTCAGGAGTTTTTTTGACCTTATGAGTTTTTCACTTCCAATTTTATTTCAGTTTGGGTTTTCTGTAATGATTCTATTTCTTTGATAAATTCTATTTTTATGTCTTGAATTGTTTGTATTATATCATTTGACCATTTGATTTTGTTTGTAATGGCCTTTATTAAGGCATTTATTGTATCCTCTTTAAGATCCTTGAACATATTCATAATTGCTATTTTGAAGCCCTTGTCTTGCGTTTCAACTAAGTTGCTTTTCTCAGGGCATATTATAATAGGAGTGCTGGATTCTGGAAGGGGCATATTGTTTTAGATGTTCATGTTAGTATTCTTGGATCTATCATTTCTCTATCTATCTATCTATCTATCTATCTATCATCTATCTGTCTATCTATCTGTTTTGGGATAAATATGATGAAGTAAATGAAAGACTTGAACTTGGAAAATACTTGGAAGACACTGAAAAAAGAATTTGAAGAAGACATAGAAAATGAATAGATTTCTGAAATCCCATTCTCATGGATTCACTAGATTAATATTGTGAAAATGGCAAACCTACCCAAAGCAATCTACTGATTCAGTGAAATCCCCATCAAACTTCTAGTGCAATGCTTAATAGAATTTAAACAGCATGATTTTAACTTTATATGGAAGTACATGACATAGGACAGGCAAACCCTTCTTGAGCAACAACACAAGAATACATGAGGTATCACCATCCCCAATTTAGGTTAAACTACAGAGCTATAATAAGTAAAAGAAAAGGAGGAGGAGGAGGAGGGGGAGGAAAAGAAGGAGAAGATGAAGAAGAAGAGGAAGAAGAAGGGAGGTGCTGGCATAAAAACAGAATCATTTAACAGAATCATTTAACTGACAACCCATATATAAAACTACATTTCTACTTGATATTTGACAAATAGGCTAAAAATACACAGTGAAGAAAAGACAGCATCCTTATCAAATATTGTTTGTTAAACAGTATAGCTAATACTACTTATAAAATGTAGAAGACAGGAAATCAATCATTATCTCTCCTTTCCCCAAAACTCAACTCCAAATGGATTGAGGATCGCAAAATAAGATATGATGCCCTGAATCTCACAGAGGAAAAAGTAGAAAATATGCACAAAGTCTTTGTCACAGGAAAGAAATTTTAGAATAGGAACTTGATAGCATAGACATTAAGACAAACAATTAACAAATAGGAACTCATGAAACTAAGAAAATTCTGTAGATAGAAGAACACCATCACTTGTATGCTTTTTATGTTTGTTGTTGCTTTTCAAGACAAGAATTATCTGTGTAGTCCTGGCTGTCCAAGAACTTGCTCTGTAGACCAGGATGTCATTGAACTCAGAGATCCCACCTGCCTCTGCCTCCCAAGTGTTGGGATTAAAGACATGTGCCACCATTGCCCAGCTAAGAATGGATTTTTTTTTTACTGACTATACATCTTACAGAGGATTAGCACGTTAAGTCTATAAAGACTTCAAAAAATTAAATATGATGAAGCTAACAAAAAAATTTAAAAATGGTCATGAAAGTAAACAGACTTTTTGAAAGTTGAGATAAAAATGGTTGAGAAACATTTAAAAACCTGTTCAAATCCTTATCCATTAGCAAACACAAATTAAAACTATTTTGAGATTTCATTTCATCCCAGTCTTATTGACTAAAGTCAAACAAATAACAAAATCTGGCTTTGATGTTGCAAAAGGAGAAGACTCATTCACTACTGGTAGGTGTGTAAACTTGTGTAGTCATTATGGAAATCAGTGGGGAGGTTCCCCCATTGTAAATGTAATGTAAATGTACATATAAATGTAAATGTAAAAATAGTTCTACCATGTGATCCAGGCACACAAATCTGGAACATATATCCAAAGGACTCCATGTTCACTTCACTCACAATTGCAGAAAACAGATACAGCCTCAATGCCAATCCACTGATATATGAATATTGAAAATGAGGCATCTTTACACAATATAATTTTCTTGCCTATTAAGAAAAAATTGAAATTTGCCTGTAAAAGGTTTGAATTGGAAACAAATATTTTGAGTGAGATAAACCAGACCCAGAAAGAAAAAAAAGCCACATATTCTCTTTCATTTGAGAATATTAGATTTGAATCTTAAGCTTTGTGTGTTTTACTTGTGTGTTTCATTTGTAATCCCCACTGAGGTCATGGTATTACTAAATGTCCTTGGAGGCATGGAGAGAGGTTTTCAAAGACAGGAATTACGTGTGTGTGTGTGTGTGTGTGTGTGTGTGTGTGTGTGTGTGTAGGGGGGGAGAGAAGGGAGGGAGAAAGATAGAAAGATAGAGGGAGGGAGGAGAGACAGAGAGACAGAGAGAGAGAAAAACCATATAATATGCCAACAGTGATCAATACTAGACACCAGAAATGAGAAAATTCTTTGAGAGCTGTTGGTAAGTGAAGTTCATAATACCACAAACATTGCAAGTTATTGCCATTGCCCTTGGGAATGAGAACTGTACAAATGCTAACACTACTGTTGAAGATATCACATACTTGATTCATAGTAAATGGGGAGTCTGGAGCCAGAGGTGGTGAGTGACTTACAAGGAGCCAGTATCTTCTGTACACAGTAGTGCAGCTGCACATATGAATTCACAGTAGTTGCAATAGCATAGACAATACCTGTACAAGCCTAAGCCAAGGTAAATCCCTGCATGGAGGTGGGGCTTGGACATGCAATCTCACCTCTAGCTATGAAGCTATTAGCAACTCTTAGCTGCTTAAGAGGAAGAGACCATGTTTTCTTAGAGCATAGGCTCTGATAAGTCAAGCACTCTCCTGTGGAAGCTTAGGCAGCAAAAATTGGTCTTGAAGGGTTTAAAAAATGAAAACAGGGACACAAAGGTGTGCTGCTAAGTACAGTGGAGTAGAACACATATGAGTTGGTAAAGACAATAAATTTTATCAAAATGCAGGGTTGGAAACTCCCAAAGAACTAATAAAAAATAAAAAGAAAGCAAATGCCAGCAAGTAAAGGATGAGGTCGTATAGTGACAGGAACATTTATTTACTGTTGGTGGAAGCATAAGCTGGGACAGCCACTCCAGAATTACTGTAGAAATTTTGCAAAAATCTAAAAACTGAACTGCCAGATAATGCTACTGGGCATTCCTGGGCATGTATCTCAAATGTCTCCACTTTCCATTAAGACATATTTGCACATTCATGTCCCATGCAAGTATTCCCACAGAAAAGAAATGGAATAATTCAAGGTGGTTATCATGAATGGATAAGGAGAATATGATTCATATACATGATGCAGGATCTTCAACTTAAATCTGAAACAAAAAATTTTATTCAGGAAAATAAATGGAACCAGAAAATTTTATGCTGATTGAGGTAACACAAACCCAGAATGACAAATACTGAATGATCACTTGCATATGCTGTTATTAGCTTCACATTTATAGATATGTAACTTTAATTTGAGGTGGAGATCACACATATAAGAAGAATCTATGAAAGGGATGAGTGATAATCTTCTAATAGGTAGAGGAGATAGAATACACATTGTATATAAATATAGGAGGGGGATATGGAGAATAGAAATATTTAATTTGGCATGGGACTAAGCATAAAGATAGAGGATTCACCAAGACTAAGAATGTATGAAACATTCATATGGAAACCTACTAGTTTGGTCACTTTTAGATAAAATACTTTAGATAAAAAGAGGAAAGATTAAAGTCCCTTGCATGAGTCTATAATGGAGCTTCCAATAGCCACAGGTTATTAAACCTAAATCTCAGTTGCAGTGTAGGGATACCTCCCTATGAACTGTTGGTCAGAGATGTATAAAGAACGTCCTGAAAGAGTGGAGGTAAAAAATAAGAGCCTAAGGATGGGATGAATACACTCTTTTGGACATCATATGACTTGTAAATAAGACTGCACAATAATCATAGCTACCTGTGCAACACTTCAAGTTTAGGCCATCTGCCGGTCAGTGGCTGGCTCATGTCTTTAATCCCAGCACTCAGGAGGCAGAGGCAGGCAGATATCTGTGAGTTTGAAGCCAGCTTGGTCTACAGATTGAGTTCCAGGACAGTGTGAACATAGGGTGAATCTTTACCCCCAAGAAGAAATGATTCTGTGGGGGGAGAAAAGGGAGGATAATAGTGAATATGATCACATTACTTTATATGTAACGCATATCACACATTATATGAGTTAAATGATCAAAGAATAAATACAAATTCTTTTTAATTAAAAGAAAATGCTGTGGCAATAGCCCATAATATTTTGAGGTCTAAGGGATGCCACTGGCTAAAACCTCCAAAGGAGATAACCCATTCCTGGCACTAAGGTTTGTATTTGCTAGTCTGTTTTATCTAGTAGAAGCATTCTACGTCCATTGCAGGATAACTCCATTCAAAATCTTTTTACATAATGCATATGAATATATCTGACCAAGCTTCTTATATGACTTTTTTTCAAAAGTTTTTGGATGCTAGTTCCTCCCAAGACTTGAGGGTAAGTTCCTATTTCTCAAGATAAGACATATTTGGATCATAGAACATGGTGGAATGAAGGAGCTAGTAACCTATAAGCTTTATGTCTAGTGCCTAGCTCTCCTAATTCTGGAAGGTGTTATGGCTCTACTGGAGGAGAAATGTAATCACCTGCCTTACCCAGCTGTGAACCCTGCAAGCTACACCAATGAGTGACTGGAAATACATGCTCACTAGTTGTACAAAAAAAAAAAGTTATTAGAGTAGTCAAACACTTTTGGTTAGATTTAAGATCTGCTCCACAGATTGGAACCCGTTCTTAGTATGGTTATTGGAACACACATCTTTTGCATAAATAGATTATAGGCATTAGAGGAGAACTGCTACAATTATTCTGCTAAATGGGCCTACTGTTGAGACTGCTCCTAGTTACTAATCACTATACCGATAATTTAGTGCAAATCTCAAACCTTGTGAGAACAGCTTCCTTTAGGAAGATGGTGATTAGCATAGGGACCCATAACTGGTTATCATGAAGATAAAAGCAGGCTACAGGTTTCTAGACCTAATTAGGACTTCTATATCACACCCATCATCCAAGGCTCTGGAATCCTTGCATAAATATTTGTGAAAAATTGTAAAAGTCAGAGGTGGTAGATGAGTATGATACTTTTTGTTTGTTTTATGGACACAGTAGTGTAGTTGCACATTTAAACCCAGAACATGTATGTAATGTGTATAATCCTAAGATAGACAAAATTCCACCATTGAATAGGGGAATGCAAGTGGGAAATCTCATTTGTATCTGAGGAGCTATTGTCATTTGGTAGCTTCCAGGAGATGGGGAGTCAGTTTTTGAAAAAGTGTGTTACCATTGATAGGTACCATGTGTGATACCATGCCCTAAGGAATTGCCCCACATCTAAAAGTATTTTGGTGGCACAAATGGACAGGTTATTTTTCTTTTTTGTTTATTTGCATTTTGTTTATAGAAAAGCCAAGAAGTTTGGAGGATAATGAGGTAGGAGTTTCTGAGAGAGGTTTTGGGAGAAGAAAGAATATAATAAAAATACATTATATGAAATTATTAAAAATTAATAAAAAATTGTTTCAAAATCATACCTATAAAGGTTAAGAGAATGGAGAACACTCACATGATAACAATAGGAATATAACTTAATATATACACTTTGAAAATTGTGTAGAAGCCCTTTAAGACATTAAATTATAGGAGTGATGGACTTAGTAAAGTGTTAAAAGATCTGTGTTATTCTTTCATGGTTTTAGGTTTGGCCCTGTGCACTGTTATTGTACAAGCATGTAAGCAAAAATCATCTAATCCTTTAAAGTAGAACTATTACATGACTTAGCAGTGCCAATGTGATTATGTATCTAAATTAAATGAAATATAAGTGTGGATGATATGTTTGCTGTTTATTGTATGTTTACTTTATATCATACATACATATATGTGTGTGTGTATATATATACACACACACATTTATTATTGATTTATATATTTAATTTTTTATTTTACTTCTCTTATACAATGTATACAATACATTCTGACACACCTCCTTCCCTCTCTCTACCCCCTAGCTCCCCCAGATGTCTGCCCTCTCCCCCAGATCTACCCCCCCCATCACCATCCGTAGACATCTCCTCCCACTGCTTCTCCCCAGAAAAGAACAGTATCCCTAGGGTTACTGCTCAAATAGGACATGGCATAGCAAGATGGAACAAAGCTAGGCACCAATCCCTACATCAAGAGTGGGCCAGGCCTTTGGTAGTAGCAAAAGAGTCCTAAGGACAGATAAAATAGTCAGAGACTCCCTGACTCCAGCCTGTAGGTATTTTTCAAGAACATCAATGTAGACAGTCATAAGATATATTTAGGGGATTCTGTAGGTTCTGTGTCTGTCCCTTCAGTCTCTGTGGGCCCCTAAGTGTGCTAGTCAGTTGGCACTGTGGGGCTTGTTCTCCTGGTGTCCTTGACCCCTCTGGTATCTGCTATACCTCCTTTTCCTCTTCTGTGGGGTTCTCCAGTCTCTGCAGGATGTTTGGCTTTGGGCTTCTTGATATGCTCCTCTCAGTTCCTAGAGGAGGCTTCTCTGGTGAGGATCCGGCTAGGTGTCAAGCTATGAGCAGAGTGGGTTCCTGGCCTACCATGCTGTTTCAGGCAGGGTTTCCCTCCTTTGGCCTGGAGTTCTGTCCTTCAGTTGTCAAAGAGGATCTTGCAGGGTGATAAGCCATAAGTCAAAGCTTTTCTGTCTGGGATGGTATCCCAGTCTCACCACTGTAAGCCTTGCCAGGCTGCAGGAGATGGTAGTTCAGGCTTTCTATCTTTGGTTACTAGAGATCCTTGCTAGGGTCTCCCTCATAGATTCCATTGAGTTTTCACTATACTATGTCTCTCGATTGTCCCATAATTGTTTCCCAATTCTGGTCTTCTCTCAATATATTCTCTCCCTGGGTCCCTCTTCTCCTTCTGGTCCCCCCAGCTCCAATTTCCACCCTATTCCACCCCACCTGTACCCTGTGTTCTATTTCCACTTTACCAGGGTGATCCTTATTTCATAGTTTCTCTATGTCTGGATACTAGTACCTTTCTCCTTTGCTTAACAGTTAATATCTACATATAAGTGAGTATGTACCCTATTTGTCTTTCTGTGACTGGGTTACCTTACTCAGGATGACTTTTTCTAGTTCTCTATTCATTTGTCTGAAAAGTTCATGATGTCATTTTTTTAAATAGCTGAGTAATACTCCATTGTGTAAATGTACCACAATTTCTTTATCCATTCTTCAGTTGAGGGGCTACTAGGTTGTTTCCAGTTTCTGGCTATTATGAATAAAGCTTCTATGAATACAGTTGAGTAAGTGTCCAGGAAGGATGGAGTGTCCTTTGGGTATATGCCCAGGAGTGGTCTAGCTGGGTTTTGAGGTAAGTCAATTTCCAGTTTCTTTTCTTTTCTTTTCTTTTCTTTTCTTTTTTCTTTTCTTTTCTTTTCTCTTTTCTTTTCTTTTTTCTTTTCTTTTTCTTTTCTTTTCTTTTCCTTTCCTTTCTCCTTCCTTCCTTCCTTCTTTCCTTTCTCTTTCTTTCTTTCTTTCTTTCGTCTTTCTTTCTTTCTTTCTTTCTTTCTTTCTTTCTTTCTTTCTTTCTTTCTCTCTCTCTCTCTCTCTTTCTCTTTCTTTCTTTCTTTCTTTCTTTCTTTCTTTCTTTTCTTTCTTTCTTTCTTTCTTCTTTCTTTCTTTCTTTCTTTCTTTCTTTCTTTCTTTCTTTCTTTCTTTCTTTCTTTCTTGTTTTTTTGAGCCAGGGTTTCTCTGTTGTAACCCTGGCTGTCCTGGAACTTACTCTGTAAACCAGACTGACCTCAAACTTAGGGAGATCTGACTGCCTCTGTCTCTCAAGTGCTGGGATTAAAGGTGTGTGCCACCATCACTCAGCTTGATTTCCAATTTCTTAAGGAATTGCCACATTGATTTTCATAGTGTCTGTACACTATGAGTTTGTAATCCTACCAGCAGTTGAAGGAGTGTTCCCCTTGCTCCACATCCTTGCCAGCATGAGCTCTCCTTTGTGTTACTGAACTTAGTCATTCTGATTGTTGTAAGATGGGAGTAGTTTTGGATTGCATTTCCCTAATGACTAAGTAAGGACATTGAATATTTATTTAGGTGTTTCTCAGTCATTTGAGCTTCCTCTTTTGAGAATTCTTTGTTTAAATCTATGTCCCATTTTAAATTGGATTATTTGTTTTGTTGATGTCTAATTTCTTGAGTTCTTTATATATTTTGGATTAGCCCTCTATTGGAAATGCAGTTGATGAAAATCTTTTCCCAAATTTATTTATATTTTTTTATTGTATCAAGATATGGATTCAAGTTTGTTGGTCATCAATCAATGAATATATAAAGATAACATGTTTCATATACCCAAAAAATATGACTAGTGATGATCAAGAATGCATATTCTCACACGCCCATCCATGGATGAACCCCAGAGAATGTCTGTTAAGTGAAATCAGATGAGGAGAAATGAATTTGCCATGACCTCAGCCATGTATGGAATCTGAATTAGTTTTTCTTTTCTTTTTTTTTCTCAAAGAAATAGAGAAATACAAGCGTGTTTGTCAGAGGCCAGAGAGAATAAATAATGGGAATATGGGAAAGTTTATATAGCCATGATAATTTTATATTTAGAAGGAGGAAATACATTTTCATTCTCCTTATACTCTAACAACAGGTAATAACAATGATTTGATATTTTAGATATATGAGAATGTGGTTTGGAAATGTTTCATCACAAATATATATATATAACAGATGCTAATTACCCTGATTTGACCACTTTTCAATATAAGTGCTTTGACAATGGCCAGAGTTGAGGGCACTGCAACGCTCCCCCACTGTCAGAGTGGGAGAGGCCATGGCCCCTCCTCTCGCCATACGTCATGGTGGGTCACGCCCCGCCCTTCCCCCCTGGTCGTGCAATCCGTGCCCTAGTGGGCCCTAGACTATTGGTTGGCAGATTGGCTACCTGACTTACTGTCCCACACCCAATATATTTGTGGACAGCCGGGTAATAAAGTGACTTTGACGACCTTGATCTGGGGGATGGTGCTTGATTGAAAGTCCTAGGGTAATTACTGCCCTGTCCAGTTCTCTGGCCAGGATTTCCAGGCTGTCTCAAACCCGCACACTCTCTCCTCCCTGCCCCACTCAGAGTGAATTCCCATGACCCAACTGGCTCAGGAACTGCATGGCTGGCGGGAGCATGGGACACAATCCGGTCCCAGAACACCAAGACCGACAACTGGTGTCCAACATGGGGCGGGAAGACAGGAAGCCAATCTGCCAGACAATAGTCTAGGGCCCAAAAGGGCACGGATTGCATGACCATGGGAGAAGGGTGTGGCATGGCCCACCAAAACATATGTTGAGAAGAGGGGCGGTGGCCTCTCCCACTCCGACAGTGGGTGGGGGGCTCGTTGTAGCGTTCTCAACTTGGGCCATTGTCCAAAGCTTTGACGGTATGGTGCAGCATATAAGAATGTGGCTTTACATTTGACATTAAATATCTACAAATATATGTCCGTAAAGCAATAAAAGAGATAATGTAACATGGTATACGATGGTAAGGAATTATGTCTCCACATACCTAATCTACAGTCTCCTGGAGGACCTAAAGAGCTGGTGTTTCTGTCCTAAGGGATAGAGAATTCTGTCCTAAGTAGAGTCCTCTTCCATGGCTTGAGGGAACGTCATCCTCAGCACACATGCAACCTCAGTTAGAGCTGCAGAGAGAGAATGGAGTGCTGTTCATCTCATTCCAGAGTTTGAAATGTCCGTTAGCTCTCAGTTGCCTTCCAAATATGATTTTTATAGTTTAGTTGAAGTTTGTGTTTTATTTTCAAAGAGACTCTGTTTCTCTGTTTTGCTAATATTTAGTCTATCCAATACAAAATTCTGAAAATCTTCATGACATTATTTAATGTATGTATGTGTAGCCTATGCTTACCACAGGTGTGAACTCAGGGGATCTGCTGCCTGTCTGGTCCTTGCCACCAGGGCTTTGTCCCTGGGCTCAGCCAGCTTGTGCTCCCTGAGTGCTCGAGATGGCTGTGCTGTGCTTCCTGTATCCACCACACACCTGTCCCCAGCATCGCCTGGCAGTGCGAGAGTGCTGCAACATCTGAACCTCGCAGTCCTTTTACTTTTACCACCCCATGGGTCTCTGTTAGGGCTCTGACAGTAGTGTGGGGCTGCTGCTTTGGGCACCCCTACATAGTCCCCAGCACTGGGATGCCACGTCTGGAGGGCCCTGTCCCCCTAAGCACAACCCACAGCCCATTCTCCCCTTTGGGAGGGTTCTGGTCCCCACAGAGTCCACAGCAAGGGGCTCCTGAGTCTGTGGAGAGCTCTACCTCTGACACACCAGGGACTAGACCCCACAACCTTCAGCTCCCCTCAGCATCCACAGCCTCTGTGGACCCCTCCATGTGGAGGGAATGCTGCCTCAGCCACGCCCCATTGCCAGGCCTAAACCTCCTCTGGCTGTCAAACTGTCAAGCTGCCTCAGCCAGCCTAGAACTGCTTCATAGTGGGCCCTGCAGACAGCTGTGGCAGCAGGTGGACCAAGTTGAGGACTGGGCTACTGACTGCCTGCTCCCAGTCCAAAATGACACCTCACAGTTATCTTGTGTTTCTGCCTAGGAGCAAATCTGACTTTTTCCAGCAAGCCTAGCCCCTCCTTCTGTCAACTGCCTGCTATTTGGGGCTAACACTTGCCTCCCTTGCTACCGTGCTGGGGACCCAGGGGCCTGGCTATCACCTCTTGTGCCCACCATGAACCCCAAATGATGCCAAGGACCACTGGGAAGCCAGCATATTTCCCCTTTGGAGGAGATTGGCTTTGCAAGGTTGGGGAGCTCTGGGACTTGAGACCCCCCATAAGAAAACTCCCCCCGGGACTATCAGGGACCCCACTCACAGTAGGCTGCAGGATCCCCCAACCTGGCAGAACGGCTCAGAAGTGGCCCCAACTGACACAAATGGCTCTAAACTGGGCCCCTCATCCCTCTATGAACTTGCCAAATAAGGGCAAAAAATCCCATCAATCACAGGCCACCCTGGGAGGCTCTACAGCCTCAGGGACAATATATTAAAGAGCAGCCTTCTAGACTGAAAGCAGGGAGGGGGCACAGCTTCAGCTGCTGCCTTCCTCCCAAGTGGAGACAGCCACTGAGAAGCATGAAGAACATCTCAGCTTGGCCAGAAGCAAGAAGAACAGCTCAGCCAGGGATAGTTCCCTTCAAAACTGCAACACTGGGGACACCTTCCCACCTCAGAACTGTATGATCCCTGGGCTCCCAACTGCCAGAGCACATTCCTGTCAGAGCTGTGTGGTTCCTGGGCTCCCAAAGGCTAGGAAACTTTTCCATCTATTCTAGCCAAATAAAAATACCCTAACAATGTGTACGTATGCACGAATGCATTTAGTAATGTCTTTGTGTGTTCTTTTCAAGTTTGTACTTGCATAGAAATATTCATGCATCTCTCCCAGGGATGGGCAGGTCAAGAGATCAGATCTCTCTTTCTACCATATGAGTTGAAGTGATTAAATACAGTTCATCAGATGTGTCTCACAGAGGCCTATACAAGCTCAGCAATCTTGCCAACCCATTAATCCATCTTGCAAGTGAAGTTTTTTATAGTGCTGAATGGGATGACATATTATTCTTTGTTGACAGATTTTAATGAAATTCTACTTATCCTTAAATCATGTCCACATGACTTTAAAGGACAATGATAAAACCTTCCATAGAAAGCCCTGTATTTAACTTCCATAAGGAGAAAATAAGGTTTAGTTTGTGTCAGTTTTAAGTGTTGCATTATCACCAAATACAATACAATGGGTTATTCAATCTCTTTGAATTTCTAATTATCTTACTTGTGTCGCAGAATGTGGTCTATTTTAGAGAAGCTCAGGGACTTGAATCTGCAGGAGTAAGAGTTCTGAACTGCAAGGTTTCAATGGGGATGGCCAGGGATAAGAAAATAAAGAGGTCAGAAAGCTGGGGTCAGGAAGACGACATGAGCCCTGCTTTAAGCCAGCAAGTCTATTCAGCAGCCCTGTGTCTCATACATAGTTTTCAGTAGGAAACATGGACAAAATCAGCAGAAAACTTTGACAGAATAGCGCAGAGTCAGCAGGAAACTTATCAAGCAATGTTATGCAAAGGGGACACAGCCTATCTCAAGTGTGTCACAGACCAAGCACACTGCAACCTTGCAACCTTGGGCCTGATAGCCACAGCCTGTCAAGGGAAAAGTCACATTCCCAGGAATGGAAAAGTTGACATGCTCAAGGTTCTGGACCGAGTCCTGCTGTACAAGGACACAGAACCAAAGTTTCCCTTATTCTTTTACCGGGGCTTCTGAGAAAGCCTTGGATTACCCTGAACGCCAATACTCTCATGTGCTGATGAGAATGTGTGTGTTCTTAGGTGTTTGATACAATATTCCATAGATATGTGTTTAGTTCATTTTGATGCAAGATGTCAATTAATTTTAATCATGGTGTTTCATCATCTGACAGTGAGCTTAACTATCATTGGTCTGTTGGGGAGTTTTCAGATTTGCGTGAAAATCACCTATAGAGTGCGAACAGGTATCACCCAGAGGAGAGCTGAGACTGCAGCAACCAAGACAGGTTCCTCAAACCATTCTCTCAAGTTTCCAATCTCACTCTGCCTCTTTTAATGGCAAATTCATGTAGATAGAAGTTTCCAGGAGGCAATGGGATTTGGAGGCTCCTTTCTCTGTGATGAATCAGAAAAGTGAATGGGCTTTAGAGCTGAGAGAAGATGAGTACAGAGCAACACATACAGAGGCCCATGGGTAGGACCTTTGCTCATGGAAGACAGACCTCAATTCAACCAAAAATAAGACAACACATTGCTTAAAATAAAGAAAAGTATGAGTGTAGCAGGGCTTCCATTTATTTGTATGTGAGTGCTTTTGTTGGTCAAACAAAGGTGGTCTCTAGAACTTCTGGCGTGGGAATTCAGTCACCTAAAGTGCTATTTCTATGTTTAGAAGTCTACATTCTAACATATGAAAGCATTCATGTAGAATAATTATTTTTTGCTATTTCTTTTGTGTTTTTTATCTTTGGCATCCTTCTCAGTAAAACGTTCAAGGTTGAGGTTTTGTTTCTCAGGTGAAATATTAGCAACAGATGCTGGTTATGGCTCTGCTTCTTATTTTAGTTTTAGGGATTATAATATCATCAGAGTTAGGACAATTAAAATAAATAACAAGATCACAAAAAGAATAAAAGCCCAAAGAAAGTATTTAGTCCAATTTGCCTTAGGCATTATGGGAGGTGGTCCACTGTCTATACTTCCCCCATGGCCACTTTGCAGACAGTCTGGTGGTTTCCATGTGACACCACAGTGGCAGTGATGCCTATTATTGCAGACCCCTTTCATATTGCATAGGCTTTCTGAACAGTTAATGAACAAAACAGAATTATTGACACACTTCCTTTCAATGCATACACGGTCTGGACCACAAGCTGTGCCATCTTTTACTGCTCCACTGTCATCTCTGGTTATCCCAAAATGATAGTCCATAGTCCAGCAGGGGACATTATTGAAGCGAGTCCAATGTACTGTTTCATGGTTTCTCCTTCTTGGAATCTCCATCACGTTCTCACACTGAATTCGTCCACAGAGTACATCAGCGATATCACACGTTTTGTATGTATAGCTATCGTTCCCACAGTTACCAAAACGGTCACCCCTTCTGTTCATTTCCATGT
Organism: Cricetomys ansorgei; assembly: GCA_026225945.1. NCBI lineage: Eukaryota > Metazoa > Chordata > Mammalia > Rodentia > Nesomyidae > Cricetomys > Cricetomys ansorgei. Next base: position 45,262,832 of record JAMJFZ010000107.1, on the reverse strand, counting down.
AGCAAGTCTCTTCTGCACTCCTGGCTCCCTTGCCAAAAATCTTCTGACAATGTTCTTCACGATTATGACATGCATTTTTATAGCAGTAACCACCACCCTTGCAAGGGCTTCCATCTGCTTTATACATATCCTCTGGACACTCTGGTGAAGTGCCATTGCACCACTCTGGAAGGTCACACTCATTTTTCTGTTCTCTACACAATGTGCCTGTTGGTTGGAACTTGCAATCTTTGCAACAAAGCCCAAAAGCACATTGAAAACCAGGTGTGAAAACACAGTTGTTGCTACAGCAGGGATCACTGTTGCATGTTGCTGTGGATCCACAATCACACTGTTCTCCTTCTTCAACCACGTTATTCCCACACCAGGTCAGGTTTGTGTTGATACTGACTTCTTCATCTGGAATATTATATAAACAGGTTTGGCTGGTTATAGTGTCAAACATCTGTTCATAACTGCAGTTGCTGAACTTTGTGGCTGAGGATTTCACTGGGAACATAATGCAGGTCAAGTCCCCACAAGTACATTGTGCTTCATCATGAAACATACCCAAAATATGACCTATCTCATGTGCTACAGTGTTTGTCATATCTATAGCTGAATGTGCTATGAAACTGATAACTCCACAATTACGAGGGCTACAAACGGTACCTACAAAAGCTAGCCCTAAATCACCATAATATCCCTGTTTCGTAAAAAGATGTATGACATCAAGTCCACTGCTTTTGATGATATTTTTTCTCTTCCATTGGCAGAAACTAAGTAGGGCGGCACGTATACCTTCTTCTACCTTGACATGGTTTGTTTCAGTCCATACATAAACTGTGGTTAAAATCACTTCAATATCCATTGGAAGATAATAATTACTTATCACATTGACAATTTCCAACATATCATGAATACAAGCTGTGGCATTCTTGTTTCTATAAGCATATAGCTTATTATCTATCACCACAAAATATTCAAGATATTTGCGGTTGGTCCACCAATTCTCAGAAGGGTTTTGCATAAGAGTGGAGTCAGTGCTTTCTTGCAGCTTCATTTGTTGTGCAATTTCCTCTTCTGTTAGCCCACATCCCTTGGAAACCGATTCTGACTCCTCGCTGTCCATTTTGTAAACCAGGTGTTCAAATGTAGAACCTGAGCTATTGGGCATGATTTCATAAACCATGCCATTTATCGCTAGTATGCCTTGCAAACTCCCAAAGCAGGTGTTAATTATGACCATGGATTCTGGGTCTTCATCCACATAGCCATGGTAGTAGCAGTCAGTCTTCACAAAAGGGTGTTCTGCAAGGAGAGCACCTTGGTCAGTGTAGGTGAACAGGAAGAAGTTTCTGGATATTATGTTTTTCTTGGGCCTCATGGTGATAATGTGTCTCTGTCCTCCAACACGCAGGATATAGGACAGCCAGCCTGGAGATCTATTATCTCTAGTGGTGTCAGCAACCCGCACAGGTATCACTACTTCTGGAGGGCTACTGTACTTAGCATGTTCAGTTGATGACCATGTGAGGAAGAGTATAATCCACAGGTAGCACTGAAGGAATATGATCCTCTTATGGACCAGGGCCTGCCCCACAGTTACCATGTCCTAGAAGAGAGCAATCGAGGAGGAGCATGAGAAGGCCTTGCTCTCCTAGTCCTCACTTTCATTGCATGGAACACTGGCCTCAGTTGTCCATCTTCAGGCAGAGTTGATCCATTAGAACTGCAGGTTTAGAAGAAGTATGGGAAAGAACGGAAGACATGGGTATAGTTAAGTCAGGTTAGAGAAGCAGAGAATGGACTAAAATCAAATAGTGTTTGTGGTAAAGTATATTTGTTCTTGTTCAAATATATTTCTAATAATGCTTCCAGCTTTTAAAAGTGTTCCCTCTTTTCTAAATTGTCTCAGAATATCCTTTTTTTTAAACTTTTCTTCACCAGCAACTCAAGATCTCCTTATCTAAAATTAAGATTGGTTTTGCTCTCATATCTATATCTGTATCTACATAAATATAGATGTAGATTCATATACAGATAAGGATATATAGTGATTCAAACTGTAACCCATCACAAATATTTTCCTGCTTATCGAGTAAACCTATATGTTCTCCTTCTTTGCTTTGTCATGGTCATCTATGGCAGAAACTTCTCTTGGGCTGAATATCATTCTCATGTGTATTTTCACTTTTATTGCTATTATGATTTGTGTATTTGTGTGCATGAGTGTGAAACTGAAGCTTTTGTGCATGTTAATATATGCATGGGGGTGGCTGTTACTCCTGGATGTTGAGTCCTCAGAATCTATACACCTTGTTCATGCGTTAATTTCTTACATTTTAGTGTTTTACTTATTTATTCTTTATTGTTTCTGTGGATATGAGCATGTGTGTATATATGTTTTTGGAAGCCAAGCCTTAGATATCTTTCCTTAGTCACTATCCACTTTGGTTTTTGATAGAGTTGGTCACTGCCATGGTGCTCATTAAAGATAAGAATGACTGCGCCAGTAATCCTCAGTGATCTGCAAATATCTGCCTCCTCAGAGGTTTAAGAGAGCATTCTCATGTCTGTATTCTCATAGAATATTCATTTCACCAAATGAGCTAATTCTCCTGTTCAGTATCCTCATCTTTACTGTATGATTATTTGGAGAAAGTAATTAAGGAATGAGATGCACAACCCTGTTGAGTACCAAGAGCCTACATAAGGAAAAAGGGTCAGTAAGAGACATTAAGAAAAATATGACGAAACTGTGATCATCCTCTGACATGCTGAGTGACTAAAGAGCTTTATTTAGATGTGATAATTATTGCAGGAGGTAGATTTCTGGTGAAAGAAGAAGATATTTATGTATAATGCAGTGGTTGTTTAGGTTGTGCCATCAAAAATACATAAGAATTTATGACTAAATCTACAGAGACAAACAGAAGATAAGAAAAAATAAAAACCTTAAAGAATAATTAAGTTAGCCCAGTCTTGCATTAATTAAATTAGTGTTAGCATTGAATTCAGTACTCTGGAGAAAAGAAAGCAGTTTCATCCAAATCTCTGTAAGGACAGAGAGTTCAAGTTGATACTCGGATATCATCTTTTGCCTAAACTTTTTTCTCCCCACAACTTCATCAAATTCATCAATGGCTAGCCATGTATCAGCCATGCTCTCTGTAATTTAGGATGTACTGAATCACATTAAAACCTCTAGAATCCCCATAATGAAATAGAAGAGAGTGAGACTATCTAAAGAAAAAAATGACAACCCCAAATATGAATAATTGGCAAGGAACTGAGGTATGTGTGTGTCCTCTACTAGTGATTTGTGCTTCTGCCCTCGACTGAACCTTCTAAAGACTTACCAACAGATTAAGTGATGCTCATCAGGTTCCTTCCTAGTTAAGGTCTTGCTCTCAAAACATTTGGAAAACCCACCTTGGTAACAAAGATTTTTGTTTGAGAATGCCCAAGAGAATGTTAATCCTTTCTTATTTGTCTTTCATGGAGTAAGTTCTAGATTCATGTGTCTAGCAACAGGAGCCTCTCATTTAATAGAACCCGGCAACCAACGTGGTTCTTCCGAACTGTGCCTCTACCTCTTCAACCAAAGTTATTTGGATTTCCTCTTCCACATCAGTAAGCCTGACTTCCTTACACTCTTAAGCTATGTGCTAGTGGCTACAGTGTGAACAAATCTAATATCCTGACTTACATTTCTCCTCATAACCTATAAATTCAGCTAAACTCTGTATTTTATTCATTTTGTAACCATTGTTCCTGTTTATTAACTCAGTATTGAACCTTAACATGGAATACTTAAAGAAGTGAACCATGGAGAGATAGAATAAAAACGAGTTCAGATTGTCTTCACCAAACCGAATCAGACTTTGGAGAATCTAATTTACTTTAGCCATGTATAATTTTGAAAAACAGCTTCTTGGTGTAATACAATCCAAGGAGTGCAAAGAAGTATAATCACATTGAAAGTCAACTTGGAGTTTCATTGTGTGTTTCATAGGGTATCATTTTCTAAGAAGATGAGTTCTAGATATAGGCTACCTGTGGTAGCTTAAGGGCCTAAGGGTCTGGCCTGGTGTTGGTTGTACAGACAGCATAAAGGTCATTTGGCTTATTAGCCACTTCTGTTCCTGGTTGTGAAAGCTAGGGGAGCCTCTGGCTATAATGGTTATTTGGACTATGAATATCTAGTGTCCTGGTTGAAGGAGCTTGATGGGTCCTGGTGCAACCGATAAAGCAGATCACCAGGCTATTAATCATTTTGAACTTTCAGCTTTCTGAGTGGAAGAATAGGTCTTTTTTGATCTTTCGCATAAGAAAGACAATCCTGTGTGCTTAATTCCTGGTTTCTCTGGGGCTCTGAGGGTACAAGGACCTTCATGCTATGTACCCAACTTTGTACCTTGCCAGACACCTTATTTAGGCTAGGGAGATGTTCTTTTTACGATTTTGTTGAAAAAATTTTCTAAGCATTTGTCATGGATTTCTTCTCCTTCTTCTGTTTCTATTCTTTGTAGATTTTTGTGTTTTTGTAGTGTCCCAGATTTCCTGGATGCTTTGTGCCAGAAGTTTTTCTTAGATTTAACATTTTGGAAGAACCAGCTTTAATCCAGACATTTTGAGGTGGGAAGGTCCACCTATAATTTGGGCCACAATTTCTGATAGCAGTCTATGTAAAGTACATGGAAGAAGGAAGCTTTTGCTTTTCTCCTGTTTGCCCTCATTTTCACTGGTAAGTCCATTCCTTTACTGATATTTCAGCCTATGTCTTCAGAGTTCTGTAATCCAGTCCAATAAATCCAACAGTTACTGAAGCCTCTCCAGTTACTGGAGTGTCTCCTAGAAGCCTTGAGAGTACTGAAAGCCCAAGGTGCATATTATTTTACATACTTATGGAGACAAATGTATTTTAATGTCCTGATTCACCAATTTTGAGAGGCAAGAAATTTGGTAACTCTCTATATAAAACTTTTGACAATTTGTGAAAATAAGCTAACTGGTGATGCTGATTGCTTGATCTTAGCATCTCTGGATAAACTGACAAAGGAAATGAACTCAATGATAAAATAAGCATCTTCTAGTATCTCAAAATATGGTGAAGGACAACAATGAATTCAGTGATAAAATTGACTGGCTCCAGGTACCCACAAGCAGTCTAAGGGTGCTCTGGAAGAGAATTTTCTCTCCAGGAGCAAACAAAGCTCAATATGTGGAAAATCAAACTGAAACCCTCATTACAAGAATGTCTGAGTTATAGGAAAAATTCAAGTCCTAGGGTTGGAGGGTGTTGGCCGTTAAAGTAAGCAATTATTCATTGATTCTGGGAGATCCAAAGAAACACTGTGGCCCTCCAGGTAAATTAGAGACTTATGTAGGCCAGGTGATTAGTGGAGTTTTCCTAAGTCCAACTCACAGTAGGTCCAGTAGGTCCCCAATCTGGTCCTGTGGTTATTTAATCCAGTCCCAGAATGTATAATTAGGATAGTTTCTTTAGAAGTTGGCAGTATTGGTTTTCTTACCAGTGCAGTGGGGGCTAATATGGTTGGAAAGGCTAAATGGAAGCCTTTAGGGTTGCTTCTGACAAGAAGCAAATGAATCAAAAATGAATTAATTAATCAAAAACAGTATCACATTCCTGGAGCATCTGCATAAATTAGTGCCAGAATCAAGGACTTGAAAGATGCAGGTGTGAGGTTCCCACCACATCTCCCTTTCACCTCCTTTCTAGTCAGTGCAGAGGCAGATGGTCATAAAGAATGACAGTTGACTATCAAAACTCAAACAGGTAGTGACTCCAATTGCAGCTACTGTGTCAGTTGTGGTATCCTTGCTTGAACAAATTAACACATCTCCTTGACTTTTGTGTGCAGCTATTCATCTAGCAGAAGTTTTTTCCTTGGTACCCCTCTGAAAGGACCACCAGAAACAATTTGTTTTCAGTTGGCAAGGCCAGCAGTATACCTTTATACTTTTATCTCAAGGATATAGTAACTCTCTATCCTCGTGTCATAACTTAGAAGGAATCTGAATCATCTGTGTCTTCCACAACATATCACACTGGTGCACTATATTGACTACATTATGCTTATTGGACCAAGTGAGCAGGAAGCAGCAATCACTTCGTATTCCTTGGTAACCCATATGCATATATATCAGAGGATGGCAAAAAATATAATCAAAATTCAAGAGACTTCTATCTCCGTGAAATTCTTAGAAGTCCACTGCTATGGGGCACACAGAGATATTCCTTCTAAGGTGAAAGATAAGTTATAGCACCTGGCCCCTCCCACCTCCAAGAAAGAAGTACAGTATTTAGCAGGTCTATTTGGGTTCTTGAGACAGCATATTCCTCACTAGGGTTTCTTACTCCGGCCCCATATGTCGTGACTCCCAAAGGTGTTAGCTTTGTGTGGGGCCTGAACAGGGGAAGGTTCCTCAACAGGTCCAGGTTGATGGGAAGGCTGCTCTATTGTTTTCTTAAGTTTTATGTGTTGGAAACAATTGTAACTGTTTTCTTTTTCACTTGAAACTGAATTCTGTCTCCTCCATCTCCTGTCCAGCTTGAAACAGTAACTGAAAGCCTTTCTTGTGCCCTGAGAATTGTTTCCTTTTTCTCTTTTTCCTTTCATTATTTCCTTTCCTTTCCTTTCCTTTCCTTTCCTTTCCTTTTCTTTTCTTTTCTTTTCTTTTTTCTTTTCTTTTCTTTTCTTTTCTTTTCTTTTCTTTTCTTTTCTTTTCTTTTCTTTTCTTTTCTTTTCTTTTCTTTTCTTTTCTTTTCTTTTCTTTCCTTTCCTTTTTCCTTTCCTTTCCCTTTCCTTTTGTTGTGATTTTCTTTTTCTTTACTTTCTTTCTTTTTTTTTTTTTCTTTGATTTCATTTTTCAAGACTGAGTTTCTTGTTTTATCTCTGGCTTTCATTTAACTCACTCTGTAGACTATGTAAACCTTGAGCTCACAGAGATCCATCAGCCTCTGCCTCTCAAGTGCTGGGATTAAAGGCCTGAGTCACTACCACCCAGGGAGAACTGTTTCCTTGCTCTCTGCTGGAGTGCAACATGTATCTGAATGTTACTATAAGAGGTTCTAACTTGTGACTAAATCCCAAGTTGTACACATTACTAGCTCAGGAAACAAATGGGAAGAAATCTTCAAAGTCCTTTTGACTGTATTATGAAGAAATCTTCACAGTTCTTTTGGCTGCTTTATCTCTATCTTTATCTATAGTTTGGGGAGCTGGACTAGCACCTAACATCTGTGCTTACCTGTCCCATCCACTAACTGCCCTCTAACATGAACTGGTGCCTGCCTTCCCATCAGCTGCCCCTGTCTCAGCCTGGTGTCTGCCTGCCCATTAGCTGCTCCTGTCTCAGCCAGGTGCCTGCCTGCCCATCAGCTGTCAACTCCAATTTGTAGCACTCTCCTTCTATGGAGTTTCTAAACTGTTCCCAGTTTAGAAGTCGAACAGGCATGTAACCATAAGAAAGGCTGCAGCAACAAAAGACTTCTTGGAAAAGACTACTACACTCTACCATTTGGACCATATGATCCAGTAGCCCCAATGATAGTTGAGGTATCAGTGGGAGATAGGGATGGTGTTTGGAGCCTTTGACAGGCCCTTATAGGTGAATCACAGAAGAGACATTTGGGATCTTGGAGCAAGGATCTATCATCATCTTTAGGCAAGTATTTTCCCTTTGAAAGACAGTTCTTGGGGCTGGAGAGATGGTTCAGCACTGGATGTTCTTCTTGAGGACCTTGGTTAAACTCCCAGCACCTACATAGCAGCTCACAACTGTCTGAAACACCAGTTCCAGGGGATCAGACAGCAGCACACAGACATACATGCAGGCAAAACTCCAATATACATAAAAGTAAAAGTAAATATTAAAAAAAGAAGAAAGACAGTTCTTGGCCTGTAGTGTGACCTAAGCTGCTCATCTGAGCTGGTTGTTATCTAACTTACTAAGTCATAAAGTAGGACAGGACATGCACAGCAGCAATTTATTATCAAATGGAAGTGGTGTATACATGTAGTAGTACTCCTACTGTGGCAGCTCAGCCAGGAGACATGTTGGTATTTTTCCTAGGTGCAAATCCTGTCAGACTTCAGCAGAGGGAACCAACATCATGGCAAACACCATACTCTACAGTGGAACCCTAAGCATCTGAGCTCAGGTGTTTTGATTGATCCAGAACTCCTTAGGTATTCTGCTGATAGCACATAGAGATCAGTAGCAGTCAAACATTTCCCACATAATGGTGTGGCACAAGTGGTCCTGATGGTTTTTGCTTCTTGTATTTCTGTTTGAAAAGAGGATAAAAAGTTTGATGTAGTGAGGTATGAGTTTCTGATAGGGGTATGGGAACAAGAATAATCTGATAAAATATATTGTATGAAATTCTTAAAGAGTTAATAAAAAGATTGTTTTATAAAGGTATTTACAAAGATGGGATAATGGAGCCATCACAGGTGATAATACTGGGGATGGAAATTTATTGAGACACTGTGAAAATTGTGTAGAGGTTCTGTAACATTTTATGCTATAGGAGTGATATCTTTAGAGGAGTATTGAAACACTTGTATTACTCTTTCATGGTCTTAAGTTGTGGCCCTTTGCACTGCAACTATAACAGAACAAGCAAGCAAGCAAAACTCACTTATTCCTTTACATTAGAACTATTACATGACTCAGCAATGCTAGCACAACTACTTAGCTAAGTATATGAAATTTAAGTGTGGACGATATATCTGCACTCCCATGGTTATTGTAGCAAGATATGGACTCCAGCTTGTTGGCAATCACTCAACGAATATGTAAAGAAAGCATGTTACATATACCCAGAGGACCATGATCAGTGATGATCAAGAATGCAAATTTCTCATAAGCTCTTCCATGAATGGGTCCCAGAGGTTGTAGGTTAAGTGAAATCACCTGAGCAAAAAAGAATATGCCAGGATCTCTGGCATATGGAATCTGAAGTAGTTTTTCTTAAAGAAATACAAGGGTGGTTTCAAAGGCCAGAGAGAATAGGTAACAGGGAAGATGGGAAAATTTCTTAAGTCTTGCCAACTTTAAATTTACAAACAAGGAATGTGTTCTCAGACTTCATTGTACTCTACAATGACAACAGGTAATGACAATGATTTTACATTTCTGAGCTAGAAGAATAGGGTTTATAATTTTTTAACAGAGAATATATATATATGTGTGTGTGTGTATTTGAAATGATATAGAAACTAATTTCCCATATATATGTATGAATTTACATGACCCAATAAATATCTACAAATATATATTAATAAAACTATAAAAGAGATAATTTAACATGGGATACAATGATGAAAAAATATGTCTCCACGTAATTAATCTACAAACATTCATGTGTAGGACCTAGAGAGCTGGAATGTTTCTGTCCATGGGGCAGAGAATTCCGTTCTAAGCAGAGGTCCTCCTGACGGACTGAGGGAACCCCATCCTTAGCTCACATACAGCCTCAGCTAAAGCCACAAAGGAGAGAACTGAGTCCCATTCATCTCACTCAACAGTGTTTTTCTATGTTTGAAATGTTTATTAACTTCATCATTCCTTTGACCATTGGTTCTCAGCTGCCTTCCAAATTCGATTTTTAAGATTAAAGTGCATTTTTGTATTTTATTTTCAAAGAAAAGCAGATTTGATAACATTTATTCTATGCAACATCCACTTCTAAAATGTTCATGACTCATTTTATATGATGAATGCGCATATATGCATATATATTAATTTTCAGTCTTTGAGTGTTTAGTTCTTGTTTATACTTGCATAGAAATATGTGTGCACCTCCTTCAGGGTACCTAGCAGGAGGTCAGAGACATGTTTAGGGGGTCAAGTCTCTTCTTTCAATATTTAGATTCTGCGGATTATATTTAGCTCACCAGATATGTATCACAATAGCTTATACTAGTTCAGCTATCTTGCCAGCCACATGAACCCATTTTATAAGTAAAGTTGATAAAGCTCTGAGTGTGAAGACCTGTTGTTTTTTGTTGACAAATTTTAATGAAATGCTACTTACACTTAAATAATCTCCACATGACTTTAAGGAGCTAGGATAAAACTCTGACATCATCATATTTATAAACTGTGCCATGGGAAGCCCTGTGTCACTCAGTTCACTTCCACGCTAAGAAAACACATCCTTGAGATGACCAAGAGTGCCGAACTAGATTGAACAGCTCTGACCAATGGGAAGACAGATCAAAGGGAAGAATGAAGGGATAGTCAACCAGGGCTTTAGAGTTTGTCTTCTAGATTTAGAGCATGATAACCTAGAAGTTCCTTAGGAAGGATATAGCAAAATTGGTGATAGACCTTGTGGAATTTCCTGCAGTACTCAAAGCTGTGCAATCAAATGTCAGGTAGGTTGTTTTAGAGCAGTGCTATATCTCTGGGGCTTTCATTGTAGAGAACAGCTTAGAGAACAGCTCAATCTATGTACTAATTTATTAGACTAAACCCCACAAATGTCACCTAGGTGAGAGTTGTATCTAAAACAACATTGCAAGGAACTTCATTCAAACTGTTGCCATCAGGGTACTATATGTGCAGATTCTACTTGTAAGGGCTGGAAAACCAAACGGGATTTGTGGGATCCCTCTGTGGAAGTAACAAGGCTGAGTGGAAAGGGGAACATTTTGAAACAGATTCCCAGTCATATACATGACCCACGAGTATGTCCTTTACTTGTGGGCCACAGAAACCAGTTCTATTGAAAATAAGCAAAAATGGCTTTAAAATAACCAATATGTATATGCCAGGACTTCCCTATATTGAGTTTGAAACCTTGGAATCCTAAAATAATATAGCTCTTGGGAATCCCTGTGGAGGTATCTGGCATATGCAGTAGCATCTCTACTGCTGGAACAGTGCAGACTATTACATGGGGAAATCCTAAAAGGCCTGCGATTATTACATGAAGTCGGACAATTTTGCATTTCAGAAGAAAAGTGAACTTTGTGGCATTTTATACTATTTAGGTGAAGTGTGAACATTGAACCCTTCCTTTATGTGAAGCTTGAATACTGGGCTCTGCTTTTCAGCTGAAATTAGCATAATGAGCTACATTTTTTTTTTCAGGAGATATTTGGTAAATGTATTCTTTCTTGTGTGATAATTTTTCTCATATAAAACCAAATTATATAAATAAGGAGAGCAATAATACCCAAAATAAATGAATAAGCTTTTAGTTTGCTTCTATCATTATATTTTTTAAGTGGTTGGATCTTGGCCGCACTATCTTCATTACCCTCACCAGGCATTATAATAGGTGACCCTCTTGGCTATGAAAAATATTGTCATAAAAATTAACTTGCAGAGAAAAGGGTTCATTTCATCTTGCAGCTAGTAGCCCACAGTCCACAGAAAGTCTGAAAGGAGCTCAAGACACGGACTCGGAGGCAGGTCCTGATGAAGATGTTTTCAGAGTGTGTTGCTTGTTAACTTGTTCTTAACACCTTACTGAGCCTTTTTCATGTACCACCCTGCATATCCTGACCTACACATGAAGAGATCCGCTTCCACGCTAAGAAAACTAGAACGTGAAGCCGTGAAGTACCTTCTGCTAGTAGCACTCTGCTAGGTCAGTATAATGAATTATCTGATATGATACAAAGAGTTATTCAATCTCTTTGAATTTCTAAATATTTGCTTTGTGTCCAAGAATGTGGTCTATTTTAGAGAAGCTCAGGGACTTGGATCTGCAGGAGTGAGAGTTCTGAACTGCAAGGTTTCAGTGAGGATGACCAGGGATAAGAAAATAAAGAGGTCAGAAAGCTGGGGTCAGGAAGACGACATGAGCCCTGCTTTAAGCCAGCAAGTCTATTCAGCAGCCCTGTGTCTCATACATAGTTTTCAGTAGGAAACATGGACAAAATCAGCAGAAAACTTTGACAGAATAGCGCAGAGTCAGCAGGAAACTTATCAAGCAATGTTATGCAAAGGGGACACAGCCTATCTCAAGTGTGTCACAGACCAAGCACACTGCAACCTTGCAACCTTGGGCCTGATAGCCACAGCCTGTCAAGGGAAAAGTCACATTCCCAGGAATGGAAAAGTTGACATGCTCAAGGTTCTGGACCGAGTCCTGCTGTACAAGGACACAGAACCAAAGTTTCCCTTATTCTTTTACCAGGGCTTCTGAGAAAGCCTTGGATTACCCTGAACGCCAATACTCGCATGTGCTGATGAGAATGTGTGTGTTCTTAGGTGTTTGATACAATATTCCATAGATATGTGTTTAGTTCATTTTGATGCAAGATGTCAATTAATTTTTATCATGGTGTTTCATCATCTGACAGTGAGCTTAACTATCATTGGTCTGTTGGGGAGTTTTCAGATTTGCGTGAAAATCACCTATAGAGTGAGAACAGGTATCACCCAGGTGAAAGCTGTGACTGCCGCAATCAAGACAGGTTCCTCAAACCATTCTCTCAAGTTTCCAATCTCACTCTGCCTCTTTTAATGGCAAATTCAAGTAGATAGAAGTTGCCAAGAGGCAATGGGATTTGGAGGCTCCTTTCTCTGTGATGAATCAGAAAAGTGAATGGGCTTTAGAGCTGAGAGAAGATGAGTACAGAGCAACACATACAGAGGCCCATGGGTAGGACCTTTGCTCATGGGAGACAGACATCAATTCCATCAAAAATAAGACAACAAGTTGCTTAAAATAGAGTATGATTATGACAGTACTTCCATTTATTTGTGAGTGCTTTTGATAATCAAAAAAGGTGGTCCGTAGAACTTCTGGTGTGGGATTTCAGTCGCCCTAAGTGTTATTTCTCTGTTTAGAAGTCTACATTTTAATATATGAGGACATTCTTGTAGCATAATTATTAGTTGTCTTTTCTTTCAGGTTCTTGTTTTACCTTGCCATCTTTTTCAGGTAAACTTTCAAAACTGATGTTTTCTTTTTCAGGTTCCTTTTCTTCTGTTGTTTCAGCAACAGATGCTGGTTTTGGTGTTGCTTCTATTTTTTGTTTTAGCAATATTCCTGTCTTCATAGTTAAGGCAATCAAATTAAGCAAGAAAACTGCAAAAAGACTAAAAACCCAAAACAAATTTTTAGTCAAATTTGCCTTACGTGATACCAGAGATAACACAGGTACTATGGGAGGTGGTCCACTGTCTATACTTCCCCCATGGCCACTTTGCAGACAGTCTGGTGGTTTCCATGTGACATCACAGTGGCAGTGATGCCTATTATTGCAGACCCCTTTCATATTGCATAGGCTTTCTGAACAGTTAATGAACAAGACAGAATTATTGACACACTTCCTTTCAATGCATACACGGTCTGGACCACAAGCTGTGCCATCTTTTACTGCTCCACTGTCATCTCTGGTTATCCCAAAATGATAGTCCATAGTCCAGCAGGGGACATTATTGAAGCGAGTCCAATGTACTGTTTCATGGTTTCTCCTTCTTGGAATCTCCATCACGTTCTCACACTGAATTCGTCCACAGAGTACATCAGCGATATCACACGTTTTGTATGTATAGCTATCGTTCCCACAGTTACCAAAACGGTCACCCCTTCTGTTCATTTCCATGTAGCAAGTCTCTTCTGCACTCCTGGCTCCCTTGCCAAAAATCTTCTGACAATGTTCTTCACGATTATGACATGCATTTTTATAGCAGTAACCACCACCCTTGCAAGGGCTTCCATCTGCTTTATACATATCCTCTGGACACTCTGGTGAAGTGCCATTGCACCACTCTGGAAGGTCACACTCATTTTTCTGTTCTCTACACAATGTGCCTGTTGGTTGGAACTTGCAATCTTTGCAACAAAGCCCAAAAGCACATTGAAAACCAGGTGTGAAAACACAGTTGTTGCTACAGCAGGGATCACTGTTGCATGTTGCTGTGGATCCACAATCACACTGTTCTCCTTCTTCAACCACGTTATTCCCACACCAGGTCAGGTTTGTGTTGATACTGACTTCTTCATCTGGAATATTATATAAACAGGTTTGGCTGGTTATAGTGTCAAACATCTGTTTATAACTGCAGTTGCTGAACTTTGTGGCTGAGGATTTTACTGGAGCCATAATGCAGGTCAAGTCCCCACAAGTACATTGTGCTTCATCATGAAACATACCCAAAATATGACCTATCTCATGTGCTACAGTGTTTGTCATATCTATAGCTGAATGTGCTATGAAACTGATAACTCCACAATTACGAGGGCTACAAACGGTACCTACAAAAGCTAGCCCTACATCACCATAATATCCCTGTTTGGTAAAAAGATGTATGACATCAAGTCCACTGCTTTTGATGATATTTTTTCTCTTCCATTGGCAGAAACTAAGTAGGGCTTCACGTATACCTTCTTCTACCTTGACATGGTTTGTTTCAGTCCATACATAAACTGTGGTTAAAATCACTTCAATATCCATTGGAAGATAATAATTACTTATCACATTGACAATTTCCAACATATCATGAATACAAGCTGTGGCATTCTTGTTTCTATAAGCATATAGCTTATTATCTATCACCACAAAATATTCAAGATATTTGCGGTGGGTCCACCAATTCTCAGAAGGGTTTTGCATAAGAGTGGAGTCAGTGCTTTCTTGCAGCTTCATTTGTTGTGCAATTTCCTCTTCTGTTAGCCCACATCCCTTGGAAACCGATTCTGACTCCTCGCTGTCCATTTTGTAAACCAGGTGTTCAAATGTAGAACCTGAGCTATTGGGCATGATTTCATAAACCATGCCATTTATCGCTAGTATGCCTTGCAAACTCCCAAAGCAGGTGTTAATTATGACCATGGATTCTGGGTCTTCATCCACATAGCCATGGTAGTAGCAGTCAGTCTTCACAAAAGGGTGTTCTGCAAGGAGAGCACCTTGGTCAGTGTAGGTGAACAGGAAGAAGTTTCTGGATATTAAGTTTTTTTTGGGCCTCATGGTTATAAAGTGTCTCTCACCTCCAACACTCATGATATAGGACAGCCAGCCTGGAGATCTATTATCTCTAGTGGTGTCAGCGACCCGCACAGGTATCACTACTTCTGGAGGGCTACTGTACTTAGCATGTTCAGTTGATGACCATGTGAGGAAGAGTATAATCCACAGGTAGCACTGAAGGAATATGATCCTCTTATGGATCAGGGCCTGCCCCACAGTTACCATGTCCTAGAAGAGAGCAAGCGAGGAGGAGCATGAGAAGGTCTTGCTCTCCTAGTCCTCACTTTCATTGCATGGAACACTGGCCTCAGTTGTCCATCTTCAGGCAGAGTTGATCCATTGGAACTGCAGGATTAGAAGAAATAGTGAACGAACGGAAGACATGAGTACAGGTAAGTCAGGTTAGAGAAGAAAACAGCATTTAATAGAGTAAAATCAAATATCATTTTCATGTGTATTTTCCCTTTTATTATTATGATTCGTGTATTTGTGTGCATGAGTGTGAAACTGAAGCTTTTGTGTGTGTTAATGTATGCATGGAGTTGATGGTTCCTCCTGGCTGTTGAGTTCTCAAAAGCTATCCAACTTGTTCAAGCGTTTACTTCTTACATTTCAGTGTTTTATTTATTTATTCTTTTTTGTTTCTGTGGATATGAGCATGTGTGTATATATGTTTTTGGAAGCCAAACCTTAGATATCTTTCTTTGGTTTTTGATAGAGTTGATCACTGCCATGGTGCTCATTAAAGATAAGAATGACTGTGCCAGCAAGCCTCAGTGATCTGCAAATATCTGCCTCCCCAGAGGTTTCAGAGATCATTCTCATGTCCATATTCTCGTGGAATATTCATTTTACCAAATGAGCTAACCCTCCTGTTCAGTATCCTCATCTTTACTGTATGATTATTTGGTAAAAGTAATTAAGGAATGAGATGAACAACCGTGTTGAGTAACAAGAGCCTACATAAGGAAAGAGGGTCAGTAAGAGACATTAAGAAAAATACAACGAAACTGTGATCATCCTCTGACATGCTGAGTGACTATCGATTGGAGCTTTATTTAGATGTGATAATTATTGCAGGAGGTAGATTTCTGGTGAAAGAAGAAGATATTTATGTATAATGCAGTGGTTGTTTAGGTTGTGCCATCAAAAATACATAAGAATTTATGACTAAATCTACAGAGACAAACAGAAGATATGAAAAAAATAAAAACCTTAAAGAATAATTAAGTTAGCCCAGTCTTGCATTAATTAAATTAGTGTTAGCACTGAATTCAGTATTCTGGAGAAAAGAAAGCAGTTTCATCCAAATCTCTGTAAGGACAGAGATTTCAAGTTGATACTCGGATATCATCTTTTGCCTAAACTTTTTTCTCCCTACAACTTCATCAAATTCATCAATGGCTAGCCATGTATCAGCCATGCTCTCTGTAATTTAGGATGTATTGAATCACATTAAAACCTCTAGAATCCCCATAATGAAATAGAAGAGAGTGAGACTATCTAAAGAAAAAAATGACAACCCCAAATATGAATAATTGGCAAGAAACTGAGGGATGTGTGTGTCCTCTACTAGTGATTTGTGCTTCTGCCCTCTACTGAACCTTCTAAAGACTTACTGACAGATTAAGTGTTGCTCACATTCCGTTCTAGTTAAGGTCTTGGTCACAAAACATTTGGAAAACCCACCTTGGTAACAAAGATTTTTGTTTGAGAATGCCCAAGAGAATGTAAATCCTTTCTAATTTGTCTCTCATGGAGTAAGTTCTAGATTCATGTGTCTAGCAACAGGAGCCTCTCATTTCACAGAACCCATCAACCAGTGTAGTTCTTTCCAACTGTGCCTCTACCTCGTCAACCAAAGTTATTTGGATTTCCTCTTCCACATCAGTAAGTCTGACTTCCTTACCCTCATAGGCTATGCTCCAGTGTCTGCAGAATGAATAAATCTAATTTTCTAACATACATATTTCCTCATACTCTATAAACTCAGCCGAAGTCTGTATTTTATTCATTTTGTAACCATTGTTCCTGTTTATTAACTCAGTAGTGAACCTTAACACAGAATACTAAAAGTACCCCAAATTCTAGAAAGCTATTCCACTCTTTTAAAGAAATGCTAGTAAGGAATTGAGTGTCTGCCATTAGCTGTATCTTCTTGTGGTCAATGAGCATCTCAGAGCCATTGAACATACAGATTCATTGTTGTTTTCATGCAACTTATTACAACAAATGCATGAAATGAATTTAGAAGTGAGGGGCGAGTAACAGCAGAGTGGTACATTTCTTTTCTGGGTAACTAGCTGATATTCAAGAAAACATCAATACAAAGCATTGCATTTTATAGATTGATGAGGGTAAATTGTGGAAACATGTTTATTTCCTGACTACGATTGCTAACATCTAGCAGCTTGATGACCTGCCAGCGTGCTTCATTGTCCCGTCCATCTTTGCATTATTATTTCCTTTGAGAACTTTATACTGTATTTTTCTATGACATTTATTCCCATCTCCCCCTGTAACCCACCGAACTTCATGTTCTTTCTCTCTATTAAAAACAAAGTAAAATAACAATGATAACAAAATAAAAAACAAAGGAAACAGCACTAAAAAACCTGGAGTCTCTTTGTGTTTGCCAACTACAAGTGATCTTTGTGTCTTCCCTGGAGTGAGCCACTCAGTAAAGTTGATACAGCCAGTTTCATTCCATTGAATAAAATTGATTTTTCCTTTCCCAGTAATTATTACTTGCAAGTAGCTCTGTGGCTAGGATTAGGGCTTTTAAATATTTTACATGCATGTCTCTCTCCCCCCCTCTCTCCCTCTCCCCCCCTGTCTCTCTCTGTGTGTGTCTTTGTGTGTGTGTGTGTGTGTGTGTGTGTGTGTGTGTGTGTGTGTAGGTCTTTTTAATGCAATATATTTTTATTATGTTTATCTAGGTGTTGGACTCTGTATGCTTCTTATCATTTTGGCCTTCTATCTGCAATGATCTTGTACAGGTCCTTTTTCTCACACTTCTGTGAGTTCATATGTGTGTCTGTCCTACTATATCTGGAGTATGCAGTTTACTTAAAGTCCTCTATTACCTCTGGCTCTATTTTTATATTTATTTTTATTCTGTGTACATTGGTGATTTGCCTGCATGCATGTTTGCGTGAGAGCATCAGATCTCCTGGAATTGGAGTTACAGACAGCTGTGCGCTGCCATGTGGGTGCTGGGAATTGAAGTTGGGTGATCTGGAAGAGCAGGTAGTACTCTTAATTGCTGAGCTATCTCTCCGGGCCCTCCTAGAATCTTTTTATTCACTTTTCTACAATGATCTATGAGCCTTGGGGGTAGGGATTTGATAAAGGTGTCCCATTTACGGCTGAGCACTCCAATGTCTCTCACTTTCTGTGTATTGTCCAGTTGGGCATCTGTGTTCTTTACCATCTAATGCATGAAGAACCTTCTTTGATGAGAGCTGTTTAATACTCTGATCTATGGGGACAGCAACATGTCATTAGGATTCATTTTATTATAGAATTCTTTCAGTGAAGTAATAGTTGTTGGTATCCTCCTACACCCCATGATCTGTCTAGTCTAAACATATCAAGCATCGGCTTCATATCATGGAGTGTAAGTTAAGTCTAATCAAAGGGTGTTGGTGAGTCACCTATCATTCTTATCACATCTTGTAGGCAGGTCATCACTACATGGCTATCTTACACATGAACTGTATTAAAATACATAAATTTGTTGTCTGGCAGATTTGGAGTCCAGATTCTCAATAACATGATGTCCTCAGAGCCATACTTCTCATGCTACTAAGGAATGTTTAACTTTAGAATGATTCTTCAGGGTGGTGTTTCCCTGAGCAGTAGAACATTTGTGAACTACCATTATCTATTTCCAAATTATACTCTAGTTGAATGAACTGTGATTTATATCATAAAATATAGTTACCATTAAAAACATCTATTGTAAGAGCAAAACTCATACATGATAAAATGTCAATTTTATCATTACTTATTCAGCAGCTTTTTAATTGCTGGTTAATGTTAGGATTCTGCAACAAGCAGAGTCTACAGCAGGGCTCTGTGCTGGAGAGCTCTGCCCCCTACCTCTGACCACAGATATAGCCCACAGCCCTGGGCTGCATCTGTGGGGTTCTGCCCTGCCCCATTCTACAGCATAGGGCTCCCAGTTCTGTGAGGAGCTCTGACATGCCTTTCCACATTCATCTATGATCAGCTCCCCCAGCCCTGTGAAGGAAGCTCTGCCTTAGCTCTGCCCCATTGCCAATCCCAACCCCCAGCTGGCTAACTGTCAAACAGAAGGAAGACCTGACTGAGGCCCGCTCCTGGATGAACCTCTCTCCCAGATGGAACCTCATGGCCATCTGCACTCCTGGCTTACACCCCCTCCCCTTCCAAAATGGACTCTCACAGCCATCTGTGTTTCTTCCAGGAAGCAAAGATACCAGCAAACCTAGCCTCTCCTAGTGTCCAACTGCTATTCAAGACTAATGCTTTTCTCCCTTGCCACCCTGCTGGGAACTCTGGGGGCCCAGCCACCATTCCTTGTGCCTACCAGGACCCCCAAATGGTGCCAAAGATCATTGAGGAGTCAGCATATTTCCCTTTTGTGGGAGTCTAGCTCTGCAAGGCTGGGGAGTTGTGTTACTTGAAACCCCTCATAAGAAAGCTGCCCTCTGGGACAATCAGGAACCCCACATCCATCTGGCTGTGTTGTTCCCCAATTTGACAGAAGAGCACAGAAAGAGTCCCAACTAACACAAATGACCCAGAGCTGAGCCCCCCAAACCTCACTGGACTGAGAATTCCACCAATCACAGGCCAAAGAAACTCTACCAATGGCAGGCCACATTGATACCTCACCCCCCTCCAGAACCCTTGAAAAAGGACTGAGCCACCCTCAGTTTTTGCTGTTTCTCCTTGAGATGGAAGCAGTCACTGGCCTGCTGAGATCATTGGACAGAGGAAAGAAGAACAGCTTGCCTGGAATATTTCCCTACAGAGCTGCAACACCGGGGACATGTGGCCAGAAGCTCCTTGGTCCTGTTGGGATACTCTCCCTTCCAGACTGTATCATCTTCAGGAGGCTAGGCGAGCGAAGCAGAGCTGGGCACGTCATCTCAGCTCTGCTAGGCTGAGCAACTCATCATTCCTGTTGGGAAATTCTCCCTTCAGGACTGCACTGCAGTCCTGAAGTGTAGAAGAGGAGGTTCGGGAAACCTCTTCAGGGAGGTTTCTCCCTTTGGTGTTGTGTGGTCCCCAGGCCATCACAAAAGCGCTTCCCTTCTCCATCTGTCTACTATCTATGTTCTATCTTTTTCCAAACCTTTTTTTAATAATATGAAAACCCTTTCCAGCAGTTACTATGATTAGAGTAGCAACAAACATGGAGTAGTAAGTATCTCTGTATCTGCCAAAGAATGGTTTAGCTAGATACTGTGGTTGATTGATTCTCAGCTTTTTGAAGAATCTCCACATCAGCTTATATAGGGACTGCATTGATTTATACTCTGTCTTACTTAGTTTGCTCTTGCTGGGATAAGAGACCATGACCAAAGACAACTTGTTGAAAAAGGTTTGCTTCAGTTTATAGGCTCACATCATAGCCCATCACTGAGAGAAGGCAGGGTAGGAACAAAAGCAGGGCAGGAATCTGGAGGCAGGAATTGAAGCAGGATTCATGGAGGAGTGCTATTTACTGGTTTACACTTCATGGCTTGCATGACCACCAACCCTGAGGTGGCACTGCCAAAGTGATGCCTTTTGCATCAATCATTACTCTTTCCCAGGAAGCTAAAAATCTGCATAGGAAAGGACACCCTCATTTAAGCAAACAGGCATCAACGGAATGAGCAATACTTTTTACCAATTGTACACCTGGCAGAGGGTTATTAGTGAGAACATCCAAAGAACAAAAACAAAACAAAAAAAAGCAAAAAAACAAAAACAAAAAGCAACTGGACATAAGAAAATGAATCACAAAATTAAAAATGTAGTATGGAACTAAACAGAGTTCTCAAAAGATGAAACGACACTGGTTGTGAAACATAAGGTTGAAGCACTGTAGCCATCAGGGAAATACAAATGATAACTGCTCTGAGATTTCATCTTACCCAAATCAGTATGGCCAGGATCAATAAAATAAATAATAGCAGATGCTAAGGAGGCTGTGGGTATAGAGTAACACACATTCGTTGCTTGTGGAAGCACACATTTATAGAGCTACTGTGTAAATCAGTATGAGTTCTTCTCAAAAAGCAGAGAACAATTGGCCACAAGATACAGGTCTATATACAGGAGCATCTAACCAAAGCACTCAGCATCTTTCTATAGAGATACCTGTTCATCTATGTTCACTGAAGGCCTATTTATAATAGCCAGAAGTAGAAACAGCCTACATATCTACTAACTGATGAATTGATGATGAACATTTGGTATATTTATGTACATCATATTGTTCAGCTGTTAAGAAAAATGAAGGCATGAAATTTGCAGGTAAGATTGAAGTAACCCAGATCCAGCAAAACAGACATTGCAAGTTTTCTTTTTTTGGATGGTGCAATTAAGCCTTAGCTGTGTGTGTTATTTTGACCATTAAAATAAAGGGCCAGGTAGGAGAAGGAGGGTAAAAAGAGGAATTTAAAGCAGAAGGGTGAATTGGGGAATATAGGAGGACAGGCTATATGAAGGAATATGGGGAGGGATAACTAATCCTAAAGGCCTTCTGAAAATCCAAAAGGAAACCTACTATAAAAGCTTCCTAAAATTTGTACATATGTAAAGGAAATTTAACAGGAGATACCATAGAATGAAGAACACAATACTCAAAATAGACATTTTAGCCACCTTAGGTCCATTTGATTGGAATACATTTTCCCATCATTTTACCCTGAGGTGATGTCTATCCTTGATATGAAGGTTTATTTCTTGGATACAGCAGAAGAAAAGATCCTGTTTTCACATCCAGTCTGTTAGTCTGTGTTTTTTCCTGGGAAATGGAGCCCATGGATATTGAGAGATATCAGTGAGCAGTGTTTGTTGATTTCTGTTATTTTGCTGTTTTTTTTTTTTTTGTGTGTGTGTGTGTGTGTGTGTGTGTGTGTGTGTGTATTTCACTTTTGTTTTGCGGGTATGGTGTTATTTATTCCCTGTCTTTTCTCGAGTGTGGTTAACTTCTTTAGGTAGAAGTTTTCCTTCTAGCACATACTGTAGGCAGGATTTGTAAATAAATAAACTTAAATTTGCTTTTATTATAGAACATCTTAGTTTCTCCATCTATTGTGATTGGAAGTTTTGCTGGGCAAAGTCTGGACTGTCATCTTTGGTCTCTTAGAGTCTGTAGAACTTCTGTCTAGGTGCTTTTTGCTTTTAGAGTCTACATTGAAAATCAGGTGTTATTTTAATAGATCTGTCCTTTTATGTTACTTGATCTTTTTCACTTGCAGCTTTTAATATTTTCTATGTTCTATATGTTTAGTGTTTGGATTATGATATGTTGTTGGCTTTCCTTTCTGGTCCAGACTATTTGGTGTTCTATGTGCTTCTTGTACTGAGAGAGCCCCTGCAGTTTTCACAGCAGGGAAGTGAACCTTGAAGAGATAAGAATAAAAACCCTAGCTCAGATTGTCTTCATCAACTTGGATCAGACTTTGGGTAATCTTATTTACTTAAGCCATGTATAATTTTGAAAAACAGCTTCCTGGTATAATACAATCCCAGGAGTGCAAAGAAGTATAATCACATTGAATATCAACTCGGAGTTTCATTGTGTGTTTCATAGAGTGTCATTTCCTAAGAAGATGAGTTCTAGATATAGGCTACCTGTGGTAGCTTAATGGCCTAAGGATCTGGCCTGATCTTGGTTGTACAGACAGCATAAAGATCATTTGAGTTACTAGCCACTTCTGTTCCTGGTTGTGAAAGCTACTGGAGCCTCTCACTATAATGGTCATTTGGACTATGAAATATCTACTGTCCTGGTTGAAGGAGCTTGATACGTCCTGGTACAACAGACAACGCAGATTACCAGGCTATTAATCACTTTGAACTTTCAGCTTTCTGAATAGAAGAACAGATCTTTCTTAGATCTTTCCCATAGGAAAGACAATCCTGTGTGCTTAGGATTCCTGGTTTCTCCGGAGCTCTGTGGGTAAAAGGACCTTCATGCCATGTACCCAACTTTGTACCTTGCCAGACACCTTATTTAGGCTAGGGAAATTTTCTTTTTATGATTTTTGTTGAAAATATTTTCTGTGCATTTGTCATGGATTTCTTCTTCTTTTGTTCCTATTTCTTTGTATATTTTGTCTTTTCATAGTGGCCCATATTTCCTGCTTTGTGCCAGGAGTTTTTCTTTTCTAGATTTAACATTTTGGAAGAACCAGCTTTAATCCAGATCTTTTAAGGTGGGAAAGTCCACCTATAATCTGGACCACAACTTCTGATAGCAGTCTATGTAAAGTACATGGAAGAAGGAAGCTTTTTCCTGTTTGCCCTCATTTTTACTGGCAAGTCCATTCCTTTACTGGTATTTCAGCATATGTCTTCAGAATTCTGGCGTACACTGAAGAGCAGCTGAGATATCCAGCCTCTTGCAGTGAACATGTCCTATGTTCTTAGACTTTCATTGGTAGGCAGCCATTGTTGGACTAGATAGGCTGTAGATTGTAATCCAGTATAATAAATCCGACAATTACTGAAGACTCTCCAGTTACTGGAGTGTCTCCTAGAAGCTCTGAGAGTACTGAAATCCCATGTTGTGTATTATTTTACTTAATTAAGGAGACAAATATATTTTAATGTCCTGATTCACCAATTTTAGAGGCAAGGAATTTGGTGACTCTCTGTATAATCTTTTGACAATTTGTGAAAAAATAAGGAAAATGATGATGCTGATTGGTTGATCTTAGTGTCTCTGGATAAACTGACTTAGGAAATGAGCTCCATGATAAATAAAGCATCTTCTGGTGTCTCAAAATACGGTGAAGGACAGCAATGACTTCAGTGATAAAATTGACTGGCTCCAAATATCCACAAATAGTCTAATTGTTTCTAAGTGTACTCTGGAAGAGAATCTTCTCTCCAGGAAGTATAAAGCTCAGTGTGTGGAAAATCAAACAGAAACCCTCATTACAAGAATGTCTGAGATACAGGGAAAATTCAAGTTACATCCTTGAAGGGTGTTGTTGGTTAAAGTAAGCCAATAATAGGTTTAAAATGGGATCCTGTAATTTGGTATGGGAATGTGTGGGAAGACCCCATTGAAGTTGAGAACGTTGAATCATCAGATTCTTAAGGGATTTTCTCAACTGACTTTTCAACTGACTCTACAACTGACTGACTGAACCTAACTCCTATAGAACTCTGTTTTTCTGAGTTGAGAACCTGTGTTTTCTCTGAGTTTAGCATGTCCTTACTCTGCAAACTCGTCCTCTGATTAGTCACTATTTCTGCCATTCACTGGCTCATCTCACATGTCACATCCTGTGTGACACTGACTCCTTTGGAGTTCTGGTTTTTGGGTCTGCTTCCACTAATTTTTCTAGGGGTTAAAAGCATTGACCACCATTGCCTTCTGAATACTGAGATTAAAGGTGTGTCTATGTTCCTTCCAGACCACACAGACCTCTACACTGGAATATAGATCTTTGCTTTAACACAAGCAAAGATGTCAAAAGATGACCTGCTGAAAAGGAGTGGAGATGCTTGATATAGATGCTTGATATCCCTTGGCTTAGTGTTGATGGAGGTATTTTAAGGCTTAGGGAAACTGCAATGCTAAAGTGGGTACAGTGTGTAAAACTCAATCCTCCACAATAGGAAGACTCAAAACACATGCCCTTCATTTATCCTATAAGATGCAAAATGGTGAGATGGGCACCAGTACATTTGAAAAGTTTTGTTGTTGTCCTTTTCTTTCTGCCATACCTTAGGATTATAGATGGTTCTGCTCAGTTGGATGAATTAAATGTAATGGGTTTACTTTGGCCCCAAGGTAGCAGGGGCCAGGTGGTAGCAATGAATCACTAAAGGCAAAGTCATAGTAGTTGTCATCATGGACAATGTAGAAAAAGCAATGTTCATAATGGCTTAATCTCTTTCGCACAGGCAAAATGAATTTTATGGAGGCTTGATTCCATATGAACATTTGGTAATGATTAGTTGATCATAGTGTTTCTAGGCATGAATGAGATAAGAAGTCTACTGAACTTTTGTTTGTTCTTCATAAGCAGAACAAACATCTCAAATAAGTCAAGGAAAGGCTACAATGGATCATGGCAAAATGTAATCTCAGCCCATGCATGAATTGATTTCCAGAATCGAGCTAGTTTGCAGACACAGAATCCTTTGACTGAAAGGGTGGTCAGTTTCTCCAGAGGAAGGACTTTGGTGAAATATCCATGAGTCTTACTCTTGGCCTTTCACTAGTCTTTCTCCAGAAGGACATAGGGCCTTTTACCATGACAAGAGTACACTGAGAGAAGGGAAACAAGTCCACTGCTATGGGGCATGCAGAGATACTTTACAGGTGAAGGATAAGTTATCACACCTGGCCCCTCCCACTACCAAGAGAGAAGTATAGCGTTTAGCAAGTCTATTTGGGTTCTTGAGACAGCACATTCCTCACTAGGGTTTGTTACTCCGGCCCATATATCAAGTGACTCCCAAAGGTACTAGCTTTGTGTGGGGCCTGGAACAGGGGAAGGTTCCTCAACAGGTCCAGGCTGCTAGGAATGCTGCTCTACTGTAACTGTTTTATGTGTTGGAAACAATTGTAACTATTTTCTTTTTCACTTGAAACTGAACTCTCTTTCCTGGATCTCCTGTCCAGCTTGAAACTGATTGTAACTGAAAGCCATTCTTGCTCCCTGAGAACTGTTTTCTTTTTCTTCTTCTTTTTCCTTGTCCTTTTCCTTTCCCTTTCACTGTTTTTTTTTTTTTTTTTTGTTTTTCTCAAGACAGGGTTTCTTCTCCTGGAACTCATTCTGTAGACCTCGCTGGTCTCAAGCTCACAGAGATCCACCAGCCTCTTCCTCTGAAGTTCTGGGATTAAAGGCAGGAGTCACTACCATCCAGTGAGAACTGTTTTCTTACTCTCTGCTCCAGTGCCACTTGTATCTCAAAGTTACTGTAACAGATTCAAGCTTGGAACTAAATCCCAAGTTGTAGACATTACTAGCTCAGGAAAGATAGAAAGAAAGATATAAGAAGAAATCTTCACAATCCTTTTGGCTGCTTTATCTGTCTAAAGCCTGGAGAGCTGGACTAGCACCTAACATCTGTGCCTACCTGTCCCATCCACTAACTGCCCTCTAACACGAACTGGTGCCTGCCTTCCCATCAGCTGCCCCTGTCTCAGCCTAGTGCCTGCCTGCCCATCAGCTGCCCCTGTCTCAGCCAGGTGTCTGCCTGCCCATCAACTGTCAACTCCAACTTGCAACACTCTCCTTTTATGGAGTTTCTAAACTGTTCCCAGTTTAGAAGTCGAACAGGCATGTAACCATAAGGAAGACTGCAGGATACAAAAGACTTCTTTGAAAAGCCTACTACACTCTACCATTTGGACCATATGATCCAGTAGCCCCAGTGATAGTTGAGATATCAGTGGCAGATAGGGATGCTGTTTGGAGCCTTTGACAGGCCCTTATAGGTGAATCACAGAAGAGACATTTGGGATCTTGGAGCAAGGATCTATCATCATCTTCAGACAAGTATTCTCCCTTTGAAAGATAGTTCTTGGGGCTGGAGAGATGGTTCAGCTGTTAAGAGCACTGGATGTTCTTCTTGAGGACCTTGGTTAAACTCCCAGCACCTACATAGCAGCTCACAACTGTCTGAAACACCAGTTCCATGGGATTAGACAGCAGCACACAGACATACATGCAGGCAAAACTCCAATATACATAAAAGTAAAAGTAAATATTTTTTTAAAGAAAGTAAGACAGTTCTTGGCTTGCTATTGGATTTTAATGAAAACTGAACATTTGACAATGGACCACCAAATTACAGTGTGACCTAAGCTGCTCATATGAGCTGGTTGTTATCTAACTTACTAAGTCATAAAGTAGGACAGGACATGCACAGCAGCAATTTATTATCAAATGGAAGTGGTGTATACATGTAGTAGTACTCCTACTGTGGCAGCTCAGCCAGGAGACATGTTGGTATTTTTTCATAGGTGCAAACCCTGGAAGACTTCAGCAGAGGGAACCAACATCATGGCAAACACCATACTCTACAGTGGAACCCTAAGCATCTGAGCTCAGGTGTTTTGATTGATCCAGAACTCCTTAGGTATTCTGCTGATAGCACATGCAGATCACTAGCAATCAAACATTCCCCTACATAAATCCAATACCTTTAGACAACATAAAATGTGAAGATCTGGGGCACACCCCCCAATCCAACAATGCAAAAAAAAAATTATTTTGTATTTGACTAAAAGTAAATTTCCACCCCATTTCCCCTTTTCTGTATAAGAAAAAAAACTTTTTTATCTCTACAACATGTAATTTTCCACTAACCAGCAAAACTATTTACAAGAGTATCAACTATGAGGCTTCTAATGCACATGACCAAATGAAATCAACATCTATCAAGCTTTTCACCACCAGCATGGAGGTGGGGATTAGACATGCAATCACACTCCCAGCTGTGAAGATACTGGCAACTACTAGCTGCTTAAGAGGGAGAGATGACATTTTCTCAGAACATAGGCTCTGGTAAGTCAATCATTCTCCTGTGAAAGCCTAGACAGACAGAAATATCTGGGCAGCACAAATTGAATTTCAACGGTTTAAGAAACAAAAATAGCGACACAAAGCTGTGTTGTTAATAAGTCAGGGTAGAATATGAATGAGGTAGGAGGGGCAATACCTTTGATCAAAACACGTTGTAGGAAACTTTGAAAGAAATAATAAAAATAAAAAGGAGAGGAAATAACAGCAAGAGGAGCTGAGGATGTGCAGCAACAGAAATAATTATTTCCTATTGTGGGAGCATACGCTGGGGCAGCCACTCGAAATCACTGTAGAATCTTTGCAGAAAACTAAAAGCTGAACTGCCAGTTGATGCTACTATAGCATCCCTGGGCATCTTTCTCAAATGCCTCCACACCCCATTAAGACATATTTGCACATCCATGTCCCATGCAAGTATTCACACAGAAAAAATGGAGTATATGGTAGCCATCAAGTAATGAATAGATAATGGTAATATGATTCATGCATATGATGCAGTTGTTTTTCATCTTAAAAATGAAATAAAGTATTTTTCAGGAAAGCAAATGGAATTGGAAAATGTTATGCTGACTGAGGTGACTCAAGTCCAGAATGACAAATACTGAATGGTCTCTCCATATGCTGTAAATAGCTATAGATTTTTAGATACTTGTGTTTAAATTTGGATGGAGAACACAAATTTAAGACCCATGAAAGGGATGAAGGATAATACTTTGACAGGTAGAGGAGATAAAACACACATTGTATGCAAATATAGGAGGGACAATATGGAAAGCAGAAATTTTTAATTTAGCATGGGGCTAAGCATAAAGATGGAGGGTGGTTATAGAGTTAACTAAAATTAAAAATATATGAAATGATCATCAGGAAACTTACTAGTTTGGTTACCTTTTGGAAGTATATAGATTTTTAAAAAGAGGATAATTTAAATGGAAGTCTCCTATATAGTACTATAATGGAGCTTCCAATAACCTCAAGCTATTAAACCTATATCTCAGTGGCAGTAGTGGGAAACTGCCCCATGAACTAATGGTCAATGAGGTCACCGAGCATCCCCACACTTTTTCAGCTATTATATATTCTTTGTTGCTTGCCAGAACTAGATTGGGAGACTTTATTGCTGAAGACATCACATTGTTTTGTGTAAGCACATAGAATAATCAGGCTCAAATTGAGCTAAAAATATTTTTTTTCCTCCAGCTAGATGGAGTGCAGTTTCCAAGAAGAGGATGGTCAACAATGCTCTATCCCTGCTGTGGATCCTGTATGCTACAATCCTAACTTACCAGGTAAGATGTCCCCACTTACACAGTAGTGGCATGATGGCCAAGGAGACAACCAATCATTCCCTACTTGGATGTAAAGCCCACACAACTCTATAGAGTTTATAACTAGAATTAAAAACTTGTCAAAAAATCATAGCTGGGAATGTTGAAGGTCACAGAGGAGGAACAACCACTGTTGATTTGCTAATTGTATGTGTAAAGAATCTAAAATCTAAATGCTTGTGTTTATAGCCACAATTGCTATTATTTGCTAACTTGATCAGTAAAGTCTTTTTGCAATGATCAATAGTTAACACAAAGATCTATAACTGTTCAAAGTAAGAATAAGGAGGTTTTGAGTGTTTATACAAATGATATCTTTGTCATCGCCACCTAGAGTTAGTATAGTGTAGAGGACATCCTGAAAGAGTGAATGTAAATAATAAGAGCTTAGGGATGGGATGAATGCTCTGTTCTGTACACTATATGACTTTTCAACATGACTGCACAGTAACTGTAGTTACATTTGCAAAGCTTTTGAAAAGATCAGGCTGTCATTATCCCATTCTGGTTGGTGGAGGTTCTTATTAAACCACACCCTTACCTGAGGAGATACTGACAGTCAATGCTTGCTGATAGAGAGTGATTTTCTTTATTTATGTAGACACGGGTAAGTTCCTGTCATCCAGTAAATAACACCCCATTCATGCTCATATACTCAACACTTATTAAACTCAGAGGCTGACGTTAACACCAAAAAGTTAAACACGGGATAGATATTAATTTCAAGAAGAAATGATTCTGTGGAAGAGGATGGGGGGATAATATGAGTAAATATGATCAAATTACTTTGTATATGTGAATTAAATTGTCAAAGAATAAATAGAAATTATTTTTCCTTAAAAGAAAATGCAGTGGCAATAGCCCACAATATTTTGAGTATGGTATGATACTGGCAAACAATTATGAAGTAAGTAAACTTTTATACCTACTAGATACTAAAACCTACTAGATAGTCTGTGCTACCTAGTAGAAACATTTTACCTCCATTGCAGGATAACTCCATTAAAACTCTTTCCATATATGTATATGAATATATCTGACCAACTTTCTCATATAACTTTTTCAAAAGTTTTTTAGTGCTAGTACCTCCCAGGATTGATGTTAAAGTTCTATTTCTCAAAATATCACCCATTACAATTGTAGAACATGGTGGACCAAAGCAGGTAATAACAAGGAAGCTTTATCTTTAGTACCTAGCCCTCAAAGTTCTAGAAGGTGCTGTACATACTAGTAGAGGTGAAAAGTAAACAGCAATCTTACCCAGCTGTGAATCCTGCAAGCTACAATAATGAGTGGGTTTAAAATATATTCCCAGTGGTGCAATAATTGGATAAATGTTAGTAGAGTAACCAAACACTTTCTTATAGGATTTAAAATCTGCAGATGGAAATATTAGCATCTATGATGTGTTTCAACACAACATCACTCAGACTGCTGAAGTAAATTGTCTTGCCTCTCATAGCTGACTGACCTGAGCATCTGTAGTTCGGTATTTCAGTAAGGGGAAGTGTCACCCATAATACAAAGCCCTTACATGCTTAATAAGTAGAACTTCCACAGAGTACCAACACCCAACTTCAGCACGCTGGCATGATACCTTTATATAGGGGAGTCAAGTCCCTCAGCAAGGATTAGTTAGTCCCCTAGCTAGTGTTTTGCCTGAAAGAGAACCCCAAAAATTCCTCCATTAGCATTACTACAATGGGATGCTGTCAACACAAATATCTCAATCAGCAGAGTCAATATTAGACCAACAAATTCTCCATTCGTGGACTATTGGGCAGAGTATTGCTGGTGTTCCCAATTGCATGCTTCCTGCATTCCAGAATCCACTTCTAGGGCGCTGGTTCCAACAGCTAAGGAAGGCGACCTTCTGGGAATGTCTCTGGCTGCAGGATATAGCAGCTGTTCTTATTACTACACAGAAGATTTACAATATTTGAGAATAAGTTCAAATATTCCATCTCAAATACCGGCTCTACATATTGCAACCCATGCCTCATATGATTATTGGAAAACATAATGTTTGCATCAATAGGCATGGGTACTAGAGGAGAACCACTGCAATTACTCTGGTAAATGGGCCTACTGTTGAGACTGCTCCTAGTGACTAATCAGTACATGGATAATTTGCTGTATATCTCAGACTTTATCAGCGGTGCTCTCTTCAGTACACTGTGATTAGCATAGAGACCCAGAACTGGTAATCACACAGAGAAATGGAATCTGCGGGTTGCTCTGTCCTAAATGGGACTTCAATGTCACACCCTTCTTCCAAAGATTCTAATGAATCTTTGCATAAATATTTGTAAAAGATTTTAAGAATCAGATGTGGCTGATAACTAAAATCAGTTTTTTGCTGTTTTATTTTGTGTTATGAACACAGTAGTGCAGGTGATCATTTAAACTCAAAACATCATTATGACCTATTTAATTCTAAACCACAGAAAATTCCACCATGGAGAGTAGAAGGTTGGAAGAAAATCCCCCTTCTATCAGAAGTGCTGTAGATACTTGGTAGATTCCAGGAGATTGTCAGGTTTTTAAAAGCATGCTATCATTTACTTTTTTTTTCCTGTGAGGTAATTCTGGCTGTCTTAGAATGCACTCTGTAAACCAGGCTGGCCACGAACTCACAGAGATTTACCCGCCTCTGCCTCCCAACTGCTGAGATTAAAGGTGTATGCCACCACTGCCCGATTGCTTTTTTAAAAAAAAATTTTTATGGTTTACCATACTCTAAGGGATGGCCCACAACTAAGTATTAAGTGTGGCATAAATGGACCTGATTGTTTTTGCTCGTCGTATTTCTGTTTAAAAGAGGATAAAAAGTTTGAAGATAGTGAGCTACGAGATTCTGATAGGGGTATGGGAACAAGAATGAATCTAATAAAATGTATTGTATGAAATTCTCAAAGTTTTTATAAAAAGATCTTTTTCAAAAAGTATTCACAAAGATGGGATAATGGAGCCATCACAGGTGATAATAGTGGGGATGGAAATTAATAGAGACACTGTGAAAATTGTGTAGAGGTTCTGTAACATTTTATGCTATAGGAGTGATGTCTTTAGAGGAGTATTGAAACACCTGTATTACTCTTTCATGGTCTTAAGTTGTGGCCCTTTGCACTGCAACTATAACAGAACAAGCAAGCAAGCAAAACTCACTTATTCCTTTACATTAGAACTATTACATGACTCAGCAATGCTAGCACAACTACTTAGCTAAGTATATGAAATTTAAGTGTGGACGATATATCTGCACTCCCATGGTTATTGTAGCAAGATATGGACTCCAGCTTGTTGGCAATCACTCAACGAATATGTAAAGAAAGCATGTTGCATATACCCAGAGGACCATGATCAGTGATGTTAAAGAATGCAAATTTCTCATAAGCTCTTCCATGAATGGGTCCCAGAGGATGTCAGTTAAATGAAATCAACTGAGCAGAAAAGAATATGCCAGGATCTCTGACCTATGGAATCTGAACTAGTTTTTCTTAAAGAAATTCAAGAGTGGTTTTAAAGGCCAGAGAGAATAGGTAACAGGGAAGATGGGAAAATTTCTTAAGCCATGCCAATTTTAAATTTAGAAACAAGGAATGTGTTCTCAGACTCCATTGTACTCTTTAATGACAAGAGGAAATGACAATAATTTTACATTTCAGAGCCAGAAGAATGGGGTGTATAATTTTTTAACAGAGAATATATATACATATGTGTGTGTATTTGAAATGATATAGACATTAATTTCCCATATATATATTTCTGAGTGTGTGTGTGTGTGTGTGTGTGTGTGTGAATTTACATGACACAGTAAATATCTAGAAATATATGTCAATAAAACTATAAAAGAGATAATTTAACATGGGATAGGATGATAAAAAATTATGTCTCCACATACATAGTCTACAAACATTTATGTGTAAGACCTAGAGAGCTGGAGTGTTTTTGTCCATGGGGCAGAGAATTCTGTCCTAAACAGAGGTCCTCCTGACGGTCTGAGAGAACCCCATCCTTAGCTCACATGCAGCCTCAGTTAGAACTGCAGAGGAGAGAATGGAGTGCTGTTCATCTCACTCAACAGTGTTTTTCTATGTTTGAAATGTTTATTAACTTCATCATTCCTTTGACCATTGGTTCTCAGCTGCCTTCCAAATTCGATTTTTAAGATTAAAGTGCATTTTTGTATTTTATTTTCAAAGAAAAGCAGATTTGATAACATTTATTCTATGCAACATCCACTTCTAAAATGTTCATGACTCATTTTATATGATGAATGCGCATATATGCATATATATTAATTTTCAGTCTTTGAGTGTTTAGTTCTTGTTTATACTTGCATAGAAATATGTGTGCACCTCCTTCAGGGTACCTAGCAGGAGGTCAGAGACATGTTTAGGGGGTCAAGTCTCTTCTTTCAATATTTAGATTCTGCGGATTATATTTAGCTCACCAGATATGTATCACAATAGCTTATACTAGTTCAGCTATCTTGCCAGCCACATGAACCCATTTTATAAGTAAAGTTGATAAAGCTCTGAGTGTGAAGACCTGTTGTTTTTTGTTGACAAATTTTAATGAAATGCTACTTACACTTAAATAATCTCCACATGACTTTAAGGAGCTAGGATAAAACTCTGACATCATCATATTTATAAACTGTGCCATGGGAAGCCCTGTGTCACTCAGTTCACTTCCACGCTAAGAAAACACATCCTTGAGATGACCAAGAGTGCCGAACTAGATTGAACAGCTCTGACCAATGGGAAGACAGATCAAAGGGAAGAATGAAGGGATAGTCAACCAGGGCTTTAGAGTTTGTCTTCTAGATTTAGAGCATGATAACCTAGAAGTTCCTTAGGAAGGATATAGCAAAATTGGTGATAGACCTTGTGGAATTTCCTGCAGTACTCAAAGCTGTGCAATCAAATGTCAGGTAGGTTGTTTTAGAGCAGTGCTATATCTCTGGGGCTTTCATTGTAGAGAACAGCTTAGAGAACAGCTCAATCTATGTACTAATTTATTAGACTAAACCCCACAAATGTCACCTAGGTGAGAGTTGTATCTAAAACAACATTGCAAGGAACTTCATTCAAACTGTTGCCATCAGGGTACTATATGTGCAGATTCTACTTGTAAGGGCTGGAAAACCAAACGGGATTTGTGGGATCCCTCTGTGGAAGTAACAAGGCTGAGTGGAAAGGGGAACATTTTGAAACAGATTCCCAGTCATATACATGACCCACGAGTATGTCCTTTACTTGTGGGCCACAGAAACCAGTTCTATTGAAAATAAGCAAAAATGGCTTTAAAATAACCAATATGTATATGCCAGGACTTCCCTATATTGAGTTTGAAACCTTGGAATCCTAAAATAATATAGCTCTTGGGAATCCCTGTGGAGGTATCTGGCATATGCAGTAGCATCTCTACTGCTGGAACAGTGCAGACTATTACATGGGGAAATCCTAAAAGGCCTGCGATTATTACATGAAGTCGGACAATTTTGCATTTCAGAAGAAAAGTGAACTTTGTGGCATTTTATACTATTTAGGTGAAGTGTGAACATTGAACCCTTCCTTTATGTGAAGCTTGAATACTGGGCTCTGCTTTTCAGCTGAAATTAGCATAATGAGCTACATTTTTTTTTTCAGGAGATATTTGGTAAATGTATTCTTTCTTGTGTGATAATTTTTCTCATATAAAACCAAATTATATAAATAAGGAGAGCAATAATACCCAAAATAAATGAATAAGCTTTTAGTTTGCTTCTATCATTATATTTTTTAAGTGGTTGGATCTTGGCCGCACTATCTTCATTACCCTCACCAGGCATTATAATAGGTGACCCTCTTGGCTATGAAAAATATTGTCATAAAAATTAACTTGCAGAGAAAAGGGTTCATTTCATCTTGCAGCTAGTAGCCCACAGTCCACAGAAAGTCTGAAAGGAGCTCAAGACACGGACTCGGAGGCAGGTCCTGATGAAGATGTTTTCAGAGTGTGTTGCTTGTTAACTTGTTCTTAACACCTTACTGAGCCTTTTTCATGTACCACCCTGCATATCCTGACCTACACATGAAGAGATCCGCTTCCACGCTAAGAAAACTAGAACGTGAAGCCGTGAAGTACCTTCTGCTAGTAGCACTCTGCTAGGTCAGTATAATGAATTATCTGATATGATACAAAGAGTTATTCAATCTCTTTGAATTTCTAAATATTTGCTTTGTGTCCAAGAATGTGGTCTATTTTAGAGAAGCTCAGTGACTTGAATCTGCAGAAGTGTCAGTTCTGAACGGAAGGGTTTCAATGGAGAGGACCAGGGATAAGAAAATAAAGAGGTCAGAAAGCTGGGGTCAGGAAGATGACATAAGCCGTGCCTT
Source organism: Cricetomys ansorgei (assembly GCA_026225945.1). Taxonomy (NCBI): domain Eukaryota; kingdom Metazoa; phylum Chordata; class Mammalia; order Rodentia; family Nesomyidae; genus Cricetomys; species Cricetomys ansorgei. Next base: position 45,227,409 of record JAMJFZ010000107.1, on the reverse strand, counting down.
AAGCCAGCAGGTTTATTCAGCAGCCCTGTGTCTCATACATGGTTTTCAGTAGGAAACATGGACAAAATCAGCAGAAAACCTTAACAGAATAGCGCAGAGTCAGCAGGAAGCTTATCAAGCAATGCTGTGCAAGGGGACACAGCCTGTCTCAAGTGTGTCAGAGACCAAACACACAGCAACCTTGCAACCTTGGGCCTGATAGCCACAGCCACTCAAGGGAAAAGTCACATTCCCAGGAATGGAAAAGTTGACACGCTCAAGGTTCTGGATCCAGTCCTGCTGTACAAGGACACCGAACTAAAGTTTCCCTCATCCTTTACTAGGGTCTCTGAGAAAGCCTTGAATCCTGAATCCCAATGATTTCTTGTGCTGCGGAGAATGTGTGTGATCTTAGGTGTTTGGGTACAATATTCCATAGATATGTGTTAAATTCATTTTGATTGATGATGTCAATTAATTTTTATCATGATGTTTCATTATCCAGCAGTGAGCTTAACTATCATTGGTCTGTTGGGGAGTTTTCAAAGTTGTGTGAAAATCACCCTCAGAGTGAGAACAGGTATCACCCAGGTGAGAGCTGAGACTGCAGCAACCAAGACACATTCCTCAAACCATTCTCTCAAGTTTCCAGTCTCACTCTGCCTCTTCCAAAGGCAAATTCTAGTAGATAGAAGTCCCATGAGGAAATGGGATTTGGAGGCTCCTTTCTCTGTGATGAATCAAAAAAGTGAGTGGGCTTTAAGAGCTGAGAGAAAGTAAGTACAGAGAAACACATACAGAGGTCCATGGGATGGACCTACCTTTATGGAAGACAGACATCAATTCCATCAAAAATAAGACAAGTTGCTGAAAATAAAGAAAAGTGTGATTATGGCAATACTTTCATTTATTTGTTTGTGAGTACGTTTGATAATCAAACAAAGGTGGTCTCTAGAACTTCTGGCATGGGAAATCAGTCACCTAGAGTGCTATTTCTATGTTTAAAAGTCTACATTATAATATATGAAGGTATCCTTGTAGCATAATTAATTTTTGTTATTTCTTTTATGTTTTTGTTTTACCTTTGGTGATTTTCTCAGTAAAACGTTCAAGGTCGAGGTTTGTTTCTCAGGTTAAATTTCGGCAACAGATGCTGGTTGTGGCTCTGCTTCTTATTTTAGTTTTAGGGATCATTCCATCCTTATAGTTAGGCCAATTAAAAACATAAGAAAACTGCAAAAAGAATAAAAGTCCAAAGCAAGTGTTTAGTCCAATTTGCCTTAGGTAATTTTGACGGTGACTCAGGTACTATGGGAGGTGGTCCACTGTCTATACTTCCCCCATGGCCACTTTGTAGACAGTCTGGTGGTTTCCATGTGACATCACAGTGGCAGTGATGCCTATTATTGCAGACACAACCAATAAAACAAATGCCAGTGGGCTCTAAATACTGTGGGTAGAGGGAACTGCTTATTCATTGCAGGTGGGAGCACACACCAAAAGACCCTTTGTGGAATGCAGTATGAAGGTTTCTCAAAAGCTAAGAATCACCAACCACAAGACTCAGCTCTGCCACACTGGAGCATCTACCCAAATCTCTCAGCATCTTTCTACAGAGATACCTGCTCATCCATGTTCATTGAAGTTTTATTCATAGTAGCTGGAAGGGACAAACAGCCTAGATGCCCTTTGACTGATGGACAGAGGATAAACATATGTTATATTTCTGTGTGTAATATTTTTCAGATGTTGACAAAAATGAAAGTATGACATTTACAGGTAAGTAGTTGGAGCATCCTGATTGAAGTAATCCAGATCCGGAAAAACAAACATTTTATGTTTTCTTTTCTTTGTAGATGGTGTCTTTTAAGCTTTTGTAGTGTTTATTTAGACTATCCACATAATTTAGGTAATTAGTAAGGGAAGGTGAGGAGATCTTACACTGAAGAGGAAATAGGGAGAAACACTTAAGGAAATGTCCAACACCCTTAGCCATCAGGAAAGTACAACTTAAAACTACTCTGAGACTCCATCTTACATCTTCCAGATCTTATGACTAAGATCAATAACACAAAGAACAGCTCATACTGGCAAGAATGTGGAGCAAGAGTAGCATTCCATTGTTGGTGAGAACACAAACTTCTATAGCTACTATTGAACTCAATGTGGTGATGCCTCAGGAAATTGGAAATTAACCTACTGCAGGACCCAGCTATACAATTCCTAGGCCTATACCCAAAGGACTCTCCATCCTCCCAGAAGGACACTTGTTCAACTATGTTCATAGAAGCTTTATTCATAATAGCCTGAAGTTGGAAACAACCTAGATGCCCCTCAACTGAAGAATAGATAAAAGAAAATGTGGTACATATATACAATGGAGTATTACTCAGCTCTTAAAAAAAATAACATCATGAAATTTCGAGGCAAATGGGTATAACTAGAATAAACTATCTTGAATGAGGTAACCCAAACACAGAAAGACAATCACTGTATGAACTCACTCATAAGTGGGTAATTAGCTTTTCAGCAAAGGACAATTGTACTACAATCCACAAACTCAGAGAGACTACGCAACGAGGAGGTCCCCAGAGGTGACACCTGGATCTCCCTGGGAAGGAGAAATAGAACAGACATTGCAGATGGTCTGGGGGAGGAGGAGAAAGGGACCAGGAGGGACCAGGTAGAGAGAGATGGATGAAGGGAGAGAATAAAGGGAGACACTACAGGAACTGGAACACATTTAGGGGGAGGTATGGAGATTTAGTGCAGTGGAAATTCCATGGAATCTATGAAGGTGATCCTAGGGAGGACCACTAGTAACAGGGGATAGGGAACCTGAGCAGGTCATCTCCTAAAACCAGGTGAGGCTTCCAGTGTTCGGAAACTGAGCTCCATCTCATCCACAAAACCTTCAACCCATAACCTATACTGCCTGCAGGATCTGCTGGGGCAATGGAAGGGCAGAACTCCACAACAAAGGAGAGAACCCATGCCTGACACTGAAGGGCTAGCCGGGAACCAGAGACTGGATTTCTGAGATAATTCCTAATGATATTTTGCTATGCTCATAGATCAGTGCCTAGTCCAATAGTCTTCACTTCCTCTAGCGGCTGATGGGAGATATGCAGAGGCCCACAGATAAACATTGTTCAGAGCTCTGGGAAACCCACAAAAGAGGGAGAGGAGGGATTGTGGGGAGGAAGAAGGGTTGAGGACAGTAGGAGCATAAGCCCCATGGAGTTAACTGACCAGCACTCTTAGGAATTTACTGAAACTGAAGCAGCAGATATGGAACATGCATGGTCCCCTATGTACAATTTCTGGTTGTCTGGTTTGATATTCTTGTAGAATTCCTAAAAGATGGAGTATGTGGGTGTGTGTGCATCTCTGACCTTCTTGCCTGTCCTTGGGAACCTTTTACTCCTGCTGGGTTGCCTCATCCAACCTTGGTGTAGGGGCGCATGCCTGTCCGTGTTCCATCCTGTTATGCCCTGTTCCAGTGGTAATCCTGGGAGGGCTGCTCTTTTCTGAGGGGGAGTTTACTTTGTCAGACTGAAAAGGTTAAGTAGGTTAAGCCTACTTGCTTCCTGGCATCATTTGACTGAAATACTATTTTGTCCATCCTTTTACTCTAAGGCAGTGAGGATCTTTAAAGCTAAAAATATTTCTTGTATATGATAGATAAATAAATTGGCATTTTATTTGCTTCAGTCAGCCTGTGCTTTTGAATGGAATATTGATGTCATTTGAATTTACTATTGAATGTATATGGTCATCATGCTGTTGATTCAGTCAGTGTTAATTGGGTTCTCAGTGGTACTTTGTGTTTTATAGTTTTATATTTCTACCCACCATCTCTATGATATACTCGTTTCTTTCTTTTTCTCAAAATATTGTTTTCATTACTTCTTTTAGTTTTGCTTTGTTTGATATAACTTTTTTAAACTGTTTATGTCATGGAAAAATTTATTTTTCCTTCAATCATGGAAGATTATATTTTGCTGAATAAATTATTCTAGATTAGCAGGTATAGTGTTTTAGGACTTGGAATGCATTGCTCCAGGTTCTTTTGGTTTTCAAAATTTCTATTGAGAAGTCAGCTGTTATTTGGATGGGTTTTTCCTTATGTGACTTGTGCTTTTTTCTTTCATATCTGACATTATACTTTCTCTGCTTAGTACATTCAGTATTTTAACTAGGTTTGTTGTATGGATTTTCTTGTCTATTTGTTATTCAATGTTCTTTTTGTATTTGTGTGAGTGTATCTTTTCTTATTTTGGGCAAGTTTACTTTTATGATTTTGTTAAAGGTCTGTACCTATGCCATTGACTTCGGCACTGCCCCTCACTTATGCCTATACTTCAAAGGTTTGTTTCGTTTCATGAGCTTTCAATTTTGAAGGTTTGTTATGGCATCTCCTATTTCATATGTGTTCCTTTCTTATATTAAAAAAACATACTTGTTATGCTCCTTGATAATTTGGTCTATATCCTTTACTTTATATTTAAATTCTGATATTCTCCCTTCTGCTTGGTTCATTCAACCAGTGTAACTTTTCTTTGAGTTTTATTGTTGAGATATGGGTTTTTCAATTCTACCTTACTTTCTTCTTGAGTCCACTTCAATGTTTCTATCTCATGACTGAATTCAGTTCTCAATTCCTGGATTGTTCCTTCATTTCCCTTAGTCATGGTTTTGGTCATCACTCAGGGGTTTAACCTCTTTGAGTTCCTTCTCCTTAATTTCATTGAGCTGTTTCTGGTTTCTTTAAATCCCTTGAAATCTTTAATGATGCTTATAAATGTTCTTTTGTATTCTTCGTTGCAGTGTTTATCTAGGTGATTCACATTTGCAAACATTTCTTCAGGATGAGTAGGATTTGAAAAAAAAATACTGGCTTGATTTTTAGTATTGTTGATATTGTGCCAATAAGATCTGGACATGTGGGCTTCTTTTGTGAGTTCTGAGTTTGTTATGGACATAGGAGGTGAGGAAGAGATGATGTGGCTGTGAGTTGGGTCTAGATGTTGGAAATGGCTTTGGTGGCATGAAGTCAGATGGACAGAGTGTAGTAGCTAGTTATAGTGTATGATTTCTGTTCAAGGGCTGGAGTGTGGGGGTATATCTGGCTGCAGAGAAAGGTTAGATATGGCATGGGTGTGTCCTGTGGTTTTTAGGATAGGTAAGTCTAGAACTTACCACGCTGAAGTCTAGAACTCTTGAAACTGGCTTTGGAACCCAGGCAAGATCTGGTTGGTGGCAGATAAGTTGTGGATAAGTAGGTGAGGGCTACTCACCAGGCTAGATGCTGGAAGCAGAAGGTAGCCTGGTATGGAAGTTTTTTTTTTTTTTCAGTAATGTACAAAATAATTGTTTTGTGCCCTGTTGGGTAAGGAGCTTCCTAGGTGTTGGTGTTTTGTATTGTCTGCAGGTGTTGGATTCCTGTGGGGATGTGTGATTGCTTATGATCTGCACCTGAGGAATTCTAAATCAACAAAAAAACCTGAGCTCAGATGTTTGGCGTTCTGCTCTGAGTATGGCACTGGTCATGGCCATGGTTCCCTCTGCTGAGGTCTGGAAGAGTTTGCAGATATGAAAATGTCTCTTTGTCTTCCATGCTTACCCATCCAGTAGGTGTGCTACTACATGAACCAGTGGTTGATTTCAAGTAGAATAGATCTTTGGAGAAGCCTAGATTTTTGGATGTGGTGCAGGCATGGTTGGTCACATTAGAATGGGGCATGGAATATGAGATGTGGGACACTACAGAGGCCTAGAGGCCTAGAGGCCTAGAGGATAGCTGGTGCACAATAATGTGTGGCCAGACTGGGCTTGGCAATGATTGTGGGACGAGGATACATACATTAGATGGCAGAAAGATGGATGGGGTGGTCTTGGGTAGTCAGAAGGCTCTGGGTATGGAATGATGTGGGTAGATGCAGTTAGGGTGATATTTGGCAAAGCCAAAAGCTTGGCTGCAGTTCAAACTCAGTGGTCGGATTAGACTGGGGCCCAGGAAATATTCTGAGGACAGTCTGTATACATTTAAAATTTGTGGCTTATAGTTTAATAGTGATTTTTAAAATTTATTTAAGAAGAAAATAGGATTTGCTTATATTTATTTTACCTAACACACATTTGTAAATATCTTCATGATCTCATTTTATATACAAAGTTGGCTAAGTTTTGAGTGACAGGATTTATTATTTTCTGTTACAGATTTTAAGGGAATAATACTCAAGCTTAAGTTATCTTTCCACATTGGTAAAGATAAATGATGAAAACCATCTTCAGATTAATACTAAAGTGTGCCATCACTATATAATGAGAAACACTCATTTTTGAGTTGACCAAGAGTGCTAACTGGAATATGTAGCTCTCTATACTGGGACAAGAAATCAAAGGGAAAATGTCTGATAGGTGTTCGGGGATTTGAAGGTTGTCCCATAGCTGTGGGAGGCTAATCTCAAAGGACAGACTTCAGTGCTGGAATCTCTGGAATTGGTAGAGGGCTCAGAAACTTGAGATCAGAATTCTGGGTGAGTTGTTTCAAAGTTGTGCTAACTCTCTAGAGCTGACAATGGTGTTGTGATGGCTAAATTTATGTTAATGTGACATAAGCTATAGTCATCTGAGCAGAAGAAACCTCAAATGAGAAAATGTCCCCATAAAACTGGGTTGTAGGCAAGTGTGTAGAACGTATTCTCATTTAGTTATTGATGGGAGAGAGCCACAAATAGTGTTTCTGGTGCCATCCCTGGCCTATTGGTCCTTGGTTCTATAAGAAAGCAGGCTGAGCAAGCCTTGAGGAGCAATCCAAGAAGCAGCACCCACAATGGCCTCTGCATCAGATCCTGACTCCAGAATTCTGCCCTGTTTAAGTTCCCATCCCAACCTTTGAAGAATGACAGTCATAAGAATATGTAAGCTAAATAAACCATTTCCTCCTCAGGTTGCTTTGGTCATGGTGTTTCATCATGGCAATAGTGACCCTAATTAGCATTAGTGAGTTGGGAAGAAATTTTATAATCTGTGTGATAACCACCAGCATAGTGTGAGCTACAGATACCACCCAGATGACAGCTGAGACTGTAGCAACCATGTCAGAAACATCAAACCATTCTCTTAAGTTCCCAATCTCACTCTGCCTCTCCTAAGTGCAGATTCTGGTAGACAGAAGTTGCCATTAGGAAATGGGATTTGGAGGCTCCTCTCTATGTGACAAATCAGAAAAGGGGAAAAGGCTGTAGAACAGAGAGAAACTAAACACAAAGAAACATACAGAGACCCATGGGTTGGACCTCATGGAAGAGACATCAATTCCATTAAACCTAAGCAACAAATTGCTTAAAATAAAGATTATTTATTATTTATTATTTATTAATGATTATGGCAGTACTTCCTTTTATTTGGTGGTGAATGTTTGTGACACTCAGACAAAGAGGTTCTCCTGAACTTCTGGTTTGGAACTTCAGTCACAGAAAATGATATTTCTATATTTATTAGTCTACAAACTAATTCATGATGAATTTGTGTAGGGTAAATATTTTCTTATTACTTCTTTTGTTTTTTTCATTTTACCCTCTGCATCTCCCTCCCCAGGTGACTTTTCAGGTGAAATTTGAGCACTAGGTCCTCTTTTTGTGTTTGGGCTCTGACCTTGGCTCTGGCTCTTCTTCGGGTTTTTGTTTTTGAGATGATTTCTTCCTTGTAATTGTGCCCAATAAAATAAATTACATAACAATACAAAGAAAAAGAAGAAGTAGGATGGATGAAGCCCAAGTGAATAAGCCCCCTGGTGATCTAGGAGGTGATCCACTGTCTATACTGCCTCCAAAGCCACGAAAGCCACAGTCTGGAGGTTCCCACTGGACATCACAATGGCAGTGCTTTCTATTGTTGCAGACACCCTTCCTATTGCATTGGCGTGTTGAACAGTCACTGGCTAAAACAGCATCACTGACACACTTCCTGTCAATGCATAGACGCTTTGGACCACAGACTGTGCCATCTTTTATTGCTGCGCTGTCATCTATGGTTATCCCAAAATGATAGTCCATAGTCCAGCAGGTGACATTCTTGAAGTGAGTCCAATGCACTGTTTCATGGTTTCTCCTTCTTGGAATCTCCATCACGTTCTCACATTGAATTCGTCCACAGAGTACATCAGCAGTATCGCATCTTTTGTAGCTATTGGTATTGTTCCCACAGTTACCAAAACGGTCACCCCTTCTGTTCATTTCCATGTAGCAAGTCTCTTCTGCACTTCTGGCTTCCTTGCCAAAAATCTGCTGACAATGCTCCTCCAGTTGATTACATTCCCTTTTAAAGCAGTAACCACCATCCCTGCAAGGGTGTCCATCCTCTTTATACACATCTCCTGGACACTCTGGTGAAGTGCCATTGCACCACTCTGGAAGGTCACACTCATTTTTCTGTTCTCTACACACTGTGCCTATTGGCCGGAACTTGCAAGCTTTGCAACAAGGCCCAGAAGCACTTTTAAAACCAGGTCTGAACACACAGCCATATCTACAGCATGAATCTCTTTTGCATGACCTATAGGATCCACAATCACACTGCTCTCCTTCATCAACCACGTCATTCCCACATGTGGTTTTATTTGACCTTATGTGTTTTTCTGGAGTCTTGTATAAGCAAGTTGTTCTCATAGTCACTGAAAACATGCTTTCATAACTGCAGTTGCTGAACTTTGTGGCTGAAGTTTTTGATGGATACATGATGCAGAATCTCTCCCCACAAGTACATTCTTCTTTGTCATGACTCACTCCCAAATTGTGACCCATCTCATGTGCTACTATTATTGCCATGTTTGGAATTGAATTTATCGTGAAGCTGTTAACTGCACAATCATTATTTGTGCAAACTGTACCTACATAAGCTAGCCCTATATATGAACCATATCCTTGCCTGGCAAAACGGTGTATGATATGTTTACTGCGATTCCCAGCGTTTGCCTCTTCCAATGGCAGAAATTCGGTAGTACTTTTTTCATATCTTGTGAGACAGTAACCTCATTAGTGTTAGTCCAAACTTCCACTGCAACTAAAACCACGTCAGTATCTAGTTGAACATACAAACCATTTATTCCGTTGAAAATTTCAATCATTTCTTCCATACAGACAGTGACATTATTTTTATTATAAACATATCGATTTTTATCTACCACCACATAATATTCAATATATTTGTGGTAGGTCCACCAGTTCTTATAAGGGATTTGCATAAGAGTGGAGTCAATACTTTCTTGCAGCTTCATTTGTCGTGCAATTTCCTCCTCTGTTAGCCCACATCTCATGGGAAATGATTCTGGCTCCTCGCTGCCCATTTTGTAAACCAGGTGTTCAAATGTAGAACTTGAGCTATCGGGCATGATTTTATAAACTGTGACATTTATCTCTAGTATGCCTTGCAAACTCCCAAAAGAGGTGCTAATTATGACCATGAATTCTGGGTCTTCATCCACATAGCCATGGTAGTCGCAGTCAGTCTTCACAAAAGCGTGTTCTGCAAGGAGATCACCTTGGTTAGTGTAGGTGAACAGGAAGTAGTTTCTGGATAACAAGTTTTTCTTGGGTCTCATGGTGATAATGTGTCTCTTGCCTCCAACATGCAGGATATAGGACAGCCAGCCTGGAGATCTATTATCTCTACTGGTTTCAGTGACCTTCACAGGTATCACTACTTCTGGAGGGCTACTGTAATTAGCATGTGCAGTTGGTGACCAAGCAGAGAGGAAGAGCAACATCCATAGGCATAGCTGAAGGGACATGATCCTCTTGTGGACCAGGGCCCCTCTCACACACACAATGTCCTAGTAGACAGAAGGGGAGGAACATGAGAAGACCTTGCTCTGCTAGGCCTCTCTTTTTCTGGTTGCATGCAATGCTGGTCTTTAATGGTGTGTCTTCTGTCAGAGTTGATCCATCAGAGCTGTAGGACTAAAGAAACAGGAAAAAGAAGGGCAGACATAGGTATAAATAAATAATGATCAATTCAGGTTAGAGAACAAAACAGCAAGGACGGACTGAAATTAACTAGTGTTTGCGGTAGAGTAGACATGGTCCCGTACAAATATATTTGCACATTGTAGTTTTTTTAGAACTTGTCCTTGTTTCTACATTGTTTCTGAACGTTTTAATTTTTGATTCTTTCTCAACAGAAATCAGTTGAAAATATACATTATCTTTGCTTTCTTATTTCAGTGATAATAATTTAAAGCGTAAAACACTGCATGTTGTCAACATTTGCATGCTTCCTTCTGGCCATTGGTGGCAGAAAATTTGCTCAGGCTAAAGATTCTTCTCATATATATTTTCCACTTTCTTTTTTTTTTTTTTGGTTAGTATTATTTAGTGCCTGTGAGTGTGCACACTAATGTGAATGTAATGATTGCATTTCTGTTTACGTGTGTGTGGAGGTCAGCATTCATCCTGGTGTGGGTCCTCAGAATCCATATATGCTATGCATTTATTTAAAAAAATTAATATTTAATTCATTCATTGTGTGTTTGTACTGATGTGTGTGTGTGTGTGTGTGTGTGTGTGTGTGTTTGTGTATTGGCATGAGTTTAGATGTAGACATGCCCATGGTCTATTAGAGGCCAACCATTAGCCTTGGAGATCTTTTCTAAGTCACTATCAACTTTTATTTATTTATTTTTTGACATAAAGTTGATCTCCGACAAGGCACTCTCTAAAGAGTAGAGGCTGTCTGTCTAGCAGTCTTAGCAAACTGCATGTCTCTGTCTCCTCATTATGTGCATTGCAAGCTAGGATCAACCTGCCCCCCAGGCATTTTACATTGGTTCTGAGGATCATTCTCATCTTCTTATGCTTGGGCAGTATTCACTTTACCAGCTGAGCTATCAACCCTGTCCTGTATCCTCATCTTTAGTGCATGATTCTTTGGAAAAAATAATTAAGTAAGGAAAGAAATGTCTTACCAATTACAGTGTCAAGAGCCTTCATTAGAAAAATGATCAGGATCTACTGGGCAAATGAAAGGGCAGAACCCTACACCAAGGGAGATAACCAATGCCTGACACTTCAGGGAGGCCAGGAACCATATAATAGCTAGCTCTGATGATTACTAATGATATCCTGCTATGCTCATACGTCAGTGCCTACCCCAATATTCATCAGAGATGCTTACTCCAGCAGCTGATGGGAGCATATGCAGAGGCCCAGAGCCAAACGTCAGGAGAGCAACTGGAATCCTGCAGAAGAGAGGGAGGAGGGATAGCGGGGACCAGACGGGTTGAGGAAACCAGAAGAGCTCATCCCACAGACTCTATCCAAGACTCTTAGGAGATCACAGAAACTAAAGTAGCAGGCATGGCGCCTGCATGGTCCCCTACATATGCCTTATGATTGTCTGGCTTGGTGTTCCTGCAGAACTCCCAAAAGTTGGAGTGTGAAGTGTCTCTGACACTTTTACCTAACCTTGGGCCCCTTCTCATTCTGATGGGTTGGTTTATCCAATCTTGTTGTAGGAGCTCCTGCCTGGCCTTGTTCTATCTTGTTGTACCCTATTCCAGTGGTAACCCTGGGTGGCCTGCTCTTTTTTGAGGGCAACTGGGCAGGGATGTAGGGGAAAGGGGAGATGAGGGGGAAGATGAGAAGAGGGGAGGAAGTGGAGGCTGAAGTCTGAATGTATTTTTGAGAGATGAAAAAAAAGAAAGAAAAAAATACCACCAAAAGACATTTATGCCAAAATTAATGACTAAAGTCTAGCAGTATACAGAATGTTAAGATAAAAAATTTAAAGTATAATTGAGCAAGACCAGTCTTCTGTTAATTAGTGTTAGCAATTATTCTAGCTTCCATAACTCTAGAGAAAAGATAACATTCTTTTCATCCAAACATGGTAGAGCTACAGTGACAGAAATTTCTAGTTGTATCTCAGCTATCATTTATCTTTTTTTCTCCCCACAACTTCACCAAATTCATCAGTCACTAGCCATTTTCTACAAAAGCTCTCTAGAATTTAGGGTGTAATGAATCACACTAAGAACTCGGGAGTCACCAAAATAAAATAGAAGAGAGTAGAAATATTGCAATGGAATGACATCCTTAGATCTGAGCAATTGACAAAGAATTAAGGGATGTGTATGTCCATCTACTAAATTTTTGTGCTTCTATCCTTTGTATCAAAACCCTTGGAAGACTTACCAACAGGTGAAGTGATGTTCACGGTCCCTTCTAAGGTCCTAGCTCTTGAAGCATTTGTAAAACCCATCTTAGGAACAGAAGTTTTGGCTTAGAATGCACAAGAGAATATAATTTTTTCCTTTACTTGTTTCTCATGGAGTTAAGTTCTAGATTCATGTGCCTAGCAACAGAATCTGGCAATTAAGAAGGCTCTTCCCAACTGTGCTTCTGCTGCTTCAATAGTTATTTGGATTTCTCCTCCGTGTCAGTAAGTCCGAAGTCCTTACCCTCATATGCTATGTTCTAGCATCTACAGCGTGGATAAATCTCATTTCCTAACTTACATGTTTCCTCATACACTGTAAAATTAGCTGAACACTGTAATTTTCTTAATGTAGTAATAGTTGTTCTTGTTCATATTTATTTACACAGTATTGAACCTAATATGGACTATTCAATGTGCTTCAAACTGTAGAAAATAATTCTACCCCGTTTAGAAAACACTCTAAGGAACTGAGTGCCTGCTGTTCAGTATGTCTTCCATTGCTTATCTCAGAGACATCGAACATCTGCACACATAGACTCTTTATCTATTGCATACAGTTCTTATTAAAACTGATGAGCAAAATAAACTTAGAAGGGGAGGGGTAATTAACAGTGTAGGATTAAATTTCTTTGGCAGTTAGTTAGCTGATCCTTGAGAAAACATTAGTCTTAGAGTGGTGTACTTTAGAAGTTGATGAGGCTAAATGGTGGAAACAAATTTATTTACTCACTAAGATTACAATGCCTGGAAGCTTGGTTACCTGCTAGTGTGCTTCATTGACTTATCCAGGAATTTTTTATTATTTTCTTTTAGAAGTTTACACTGTAAACTGTATACTGTAATCTATAGAGTCCTTTGGTTATATGCTCATGGTTCATGTAGGTAGATCCTGTGAAAAATCTTCTGTCATCTTCGTGAGAAATCTCCATATTGGTTTCCACACTTGCTGTCCTAGTTTGCATTTCCACCAGCAATTAATAATTGTTCACCATTATCTACATCTTACCGACATATTCTGTTTGTTTTCGTTAATCTTGCCCATTACGATTGGAATAAAATGAAATATCATAGTCACTTAAATTCTTTCCTTGTTAAAATTGATTAGGTCTGGAACTTGGTAGATGCTAATATTCTTCTTTTATCCTCCCATTCTTCTCATTTCTGTATCTGCATTCTGACCCTCTTTGGATTTTCACATATTTTTCATCTGCATGTCATAATAACTTGTTTCTAAAATGCCCAATCTTGACGCTCCTTAATCATTTTCTGTAATGATTTTTTAACCATAAGGTAATACAGACTGTGTGCATTAAACTGCAAAAATGCATTGCCTTGCAAATTTGGAGTCAACACTCTCAATAACATGATGTCCTCATTGTCACACTTCCTCTCATGTTACTAAGAAATGATTAACCAGGCTGGTAGTTCCCTGAGCAGTGCAATAGGATGCTATTTGTTACCTACCATTGTCTATGTCAAATTTTACTCCAGTTAAATGATCTGTGCTTTATATCATAAAACATAGTTACCAAGAAAAAAAAAAAACTTTTGAGAGTAAAATTCTTACATGATAAAAATGTCCAGTTTATCATTATACATTCAGCAGTTGATAGGAATCTAGGCAGTTTTATTTACTGGTTACTATGAATAAAGTAGTAGAAAACATGTATCATCAAATATCTCTGTAGTAATATTGGAGTCTTTTGTATCTGTCCAACAATGGCACAACTATATATTGTGGTTGATTTTATTTTTTATTTTAGTTTTTAGGGAATCTCTACACAGCCTTACAACATGGCTGCATTTATTTGTATTCTGACATACTTAGATTGCTATTTCTGGAATAAAAGACCATGACCAAAGACAACTAGATGAGTAAAGGTATATTTCTGCTTAGATGTGCATATCACAGTCTATCGCTGAGGGAAGTCAGGGCAGAAACTAAAGCAGGGCAGGAATCTGGAGGCAGGAACTCAAGCAGAAGCCAAGGAGGAATGCTGTTTAGTGGCTTGCGTGCCCTGACTTGCACAGCCTAAATTCTTATTTAGGACCACCAACCCTGACATAGCACTGCCAAAGTAAGCTGGGGCCTTTCACAGCAATCATTAATCACCATCATGTATCTAAAAAGAAAAATCTCTTCTGCGCAGTAACAGAAATCAACTACACAAAGATGCACATAGAGAATGTGAGAAGCTCTATATCAATTGCTTGTCTGACAAAGAGTTATTGACTATTATATCCCAAGAACTCAAAAAACATAGACATCCAGAAACTAATCACCCAATTAAAAACAAAAACAACTGGATATAAAATTAAATACAGAGTTCTCAAAGGATGAAAAAACAAATGGCTATGAAACACTTAAATGTTTGAATCTCCAAGGTCTACCGGGAATTCTAAATCAGAACTACTCTGAGATTTCATCTTACCAAGAGCAGTCTGGCTAAGATCAATAAAACAACTAACAGTAGGTACTAGGCAAATCGTGGGTAAAGAGTAACACTTACTCATTGTTGGTGGAAGCACAAACTGATAGAGTCACTTTCGAAATCAATAAGAAAGTTTCTCAAAGAGCAGAGAATGACCTACCACACATCCAGCCCTATCACACTGGAGCATCTATCAAGGCATACAGCATCTTTCTACAGAGATACCTGCACATCCATGTTCATAATAGCCCAGATGTCCACTGACTGATGAAATAATGAAAACTTAGTATATTTATGTATGTTATATTGTTCAGCTGTTCAGGAAAATGAAAGTAAGAAAATTGTAGGTAAATATTTGGAGCAGGAGAAAATCATCCTGACTGAAGTAACCCAGAGACAACAAAACAGACATTACATGTTTTCTTTGTAGTTGGTTCCCTTAACAACTTAGCACTGTTTGCTTCATATGGACTATTCACATAAGTTAGGTAATTAGTAAGGGACCAGGTGGGAGGAAGAAAGTATCTTTCAAGGAAAAGGAAATAGAACACATTGTTATGTGACCTGAACAGGCCATCTCGTGTTACCAGCAAGGGTCCCAGTGGAGGGACAGGGACTCCACCCAAGCCATGAAAACTTCCACTTATAACCCATCCTCCCTACAGGATCCACTAGGACAATGGAAGGGCAGATCGCCATGCCAAAGGGAGAAGCCATGCCTGGTTCTGCCGTGTAGGCCAGGATCTAGAGACTGGATATCCAGGAGACAGATTTCTAATGATACCCTGTTCTATTCACAGATCAGTACCTAGCCAATCTCCATCAGTGAGACTTCTGCTAGCAACTAATGGGAACAGATACAG
This sequence comes from Cricetomys ansorgei, assembly GCA_026225945.1. NCBI lineage: Eukaryota > Metazoa > Chordata > Mammalia > Rodentia > Nesomyidae > Cricetomys > Cricetomys ansorgei. The sequence goes on along the minus strand of JAMJFZ010000107.1, from coordinate 45,211,913 downwards.
AGCCCAGGAGCCAAACATCGTGCAGAGCTCCAGAAAACTCGCAGAAGAGGAGAGTAGGCATTTTGGGAACCAGAGAGGCCCAGGATCGTCAGGAGAACAAGCCCCACAGAATCATCAGACCAACACTCTTGAGGTCCCTCAGAGCTGAAGCAGGAGACAAAGAACCTGAAAGGTCTCCTAGATATGATATGTGGTTGTCTGGCTTGGGGTTCTTAGGGAACCTACAGGCTAGAGTGTATGCGGGGGTTCTCAGATATTTTTGCCTTTCCTTGGGACACATTTCCTCCTGGTGGATTGCATACTCTACGCTTGATGTAGGGACTAGTGCCTGGACCCTGTTTGAGCAGTAACCCTGGAAAGACTGCTCTCTACTATGGGGAGAAGGGGGGATGAGTGGGTGGGATGGGGAGGATATATAGGAGGAGGAGAAGGGAGATGGTGGGAGCCGGGAGGAATAGAGCGAGGTTAGGAGGGGTATTGATATGTATTATATGAAAGAAGAAAAAGAATGTAAAATAAAAGATACAAAAGAAAACAAACAAAAGATCAAAGGGAAAGAGAGAAAGAAGAAAGAAAAAAATGTTAGATATGTGTTCCAATTGTCTGGAAGCACACACCTCACCAAAAACCCTAAGGGAAGGAGAACATCAGGAGATGGTCATTTTGCTGAAGGGAACAAAACTGCCAGCTGACACTGTTGTCCCTATGTCAGTGGAGAGATGGCTCAGAGGTTGAGAGAACTTTCTGCTCTTTCAGAGCACCAGAATTTATTTCTCAGAGTCTATATGAGGAGGATCACAACTGCCCACCCATAACACTACTGCTAAGGGATCTGATGTCCTCTCCTGAACTCCGAATAAAACTGTACTCACATACATATAAATTACAAATAGACACTCATAGACATAATTAGAACTAAAGCAGATTTCAATGTTCAAAAACTATATTATATAGCAAGGTTTTGTTGACCTTACAAGACAAAAGTAATATAATAGATTTCTACATAAATTAAAGCAAGCATACTTTAACAGACATTCCTTCCAAGAAATGCTAAGTGCAGTTACATTTAATATATATGTGAGAAGTACTTAAGGTATAAAATTTAAGGTGTGAAACATGTAACAGTGTCTTAAAGAACTGACATGGTAGGCATGGGAGAAAAGATACCTATATCTTTAGACATAAGAGTGAATATACTCATGCACATACATACATAACAGTGACTACACACATACACATAAATACATATGTACATGTGTATTCAGTCATACATCTAATGATATAGGTATCTTTTCTCCCATGCCTACCATGCCATGTGTGTGTATATGTGGTAATTATAACAATATTTAACAGATAGTAAGTATTAAAATATATAAATCCACATAGGAAAAACTTGTCACCTATGTGAGGGAGTAGAATTAATTCTATGTGATTTACTCTTGCCCTCACAATTAAGGTCTTAGTACAAAATAAACTGTTGCAACTATGAACTGTTCTTTGTGACCATTTTGATAACCTCAAAGCAAAGGCCTTTAGTAGAAATTACACCTAAATATGAAGGAAAACATACTACTTATAAATACCATCATGCTCTAGTTCACATTCAAACTAAACACAAAATTATGAATGACAACAAATGTAAATAGCCAAACAAAGAAAATGAATGGGCTCAAAAGAAAACACTACAGAAGATCAGCTAAAGTAATATGCTTCTGAAATGATAAAATTCATAAAATGTAATCCAGACCAATTAAAAATATAAAAGAGATAAAGAAAAATTTAAAATAATTGGGTGGGAAATGATCAGATATTACACTAGAGATATATACACTAGAGATCAGATATATCACTAGAGACTATACAAAACAATTATACAGCAATAAATTTCCAAAGCCAGAAGAAATTAGCAAGCGCTTGGGCATAGAAATAGTTAACACTATGAATAAAGTAGTAAGACAGTGTCTCCATCAGAGTCAGCTGAGCAGCTGATGATTTTACTTCAGTTTCAGTTCTATAAAGAATTTTAAAAGTATTATGATTTTACAAAACAAGGTATGGTAAGACAAAGGAATCCCTTGAAACATATTTTGTAAGGCCAGCATAACACTGATCTGCAAACTAGACAAAGACATATTAATTAAATAAAACTACAGGTTTGTGTCCCTGATGAACTTAGGATAAAAATTCTCAAGAATGTACTAGTTAAAATTATTCAACAGCACATTAAAAATATCATTCACCACACCAAATGAAATTTATTTCAGGAATACAAGAATAGATAAATATATATGCATCAATTGATTTATCAAGACAATATCATTGATCACTAGATGTAGGGAAAAACACTTACCAAAATTTAATATCCTTTGATGGTGAAAAGCTGTGAATGAATTAGTATAGAAGGAACTCATCTTAACTCAGTAAGTCATATGTTTTCAACATGAAGCCACTATCACACTGAAGGTGAGAAAGTTGATATTTTGGTTCAGGTTTGAAGTAAGAAAAGTTCTATTACCACTACTATTCGATGTAATTCTTCAAGTGCAGGCAAAGAAATTGTGCCCAATAAAAAATCTAAATCCAAATTGATATCAAGAAGTAAAATTATTCATATTTTCAAATTTGCATTTTTAAGTTTAGAAACCCCAAAAACTACAGTAAAGAAAGACAGAACTATTTTTTAGATGTGTAGAAATCATTTGTATTTCTTTCCATAATGAGTGATCTATGTAAGAGAAATTCAATAAGGAATCTCATTTACAATAGCTACAAAATCATATAACACATATAACACACTGGATATTTTGATCCAAGACAGTAACTGGTCTTTATAGTGGTAGCTACAGAAATGGAAGAAGTAAGAGGAAGAGGGTACAAAAATGGATATCTTTTGCATTTACCGATAGATGAATTCATGCTATTAGCATGTTCTTAGTAGCCTTCCGATTCTACAGGTTCAGTGCAATGTCTAATACAATTCCAATGCCATTCTTCACAGGCATAGAAAAAAAGTCTTCCCAAATTCACATTAATTCACATGTGATCAAAAATAACCCCAAATTCCCAAATTAGTCTTGTGATTACAAAGCTCTGGAGGAATTTACAGTATCCTATTTTCAGACACATAGAATAGAATAGAGAGCCCAGATATAAACCAACACTTGTAGTTTATTTATTTTTGATAAAGATGTCAAGAACAGCCTGGTGGTGGTTGCACATGCCTTTGATCCCAACACTCAGGAGGCAGAGGCAGGCTGACCTCTGTGAGTTTGAGGCCAGCCGGTGAGTTTGATACAGAGTGAGTTCCAGGACAGCCAGAGTTACAGAGTTACAAAAGAGAAACCCTGTTTAAAAAAAAAGAAAGAAAGAAAGAAAAAAAAAGAAAGATTCAAAACCACAATGGACATCTCCTCACAGAAGTCAGAATGGTTATTTTGAGCAACAAAAGACAAAATTAAAAAATGGGAGCCAAATGTGGTGGGACATGCCTTTAATCCCAGCACTTAGGAAGCAGGAGCAGGAAAATCTCTGTATGATTCTAGTCTTTTCTACATAGTGAATTTCATGACTGCCAGTTCTAAGTAGAGAGACCATGTCTCAAAAACAAATAGGGAACAGAGGAAGCATGGGAAGATGCCAGCTTAGAAGTCATAGCCAAGCAAGCAGTTGTCAATAGCTAGGGAAACAAATGAAGCTGGGATATGATATCTCACTGTCAGCTGCTTCCTTCATTTTCATGACCCAGTTGCATATTGTCACAGAGATGATCTTCCTCAACAATACCCATTACGTCCAATACGAGAACCATTGCTGCCACTGCAGAGTATGCCTAATAGATCTGATTTACATACCTCTTCAATGTAATCTCATGCAGAGTCTACATCACTGTGGATATTATAGTAAGGACAGTCATTTATTAGTATCTCAGAGACTGGACTCAATATCTCAAAGATAACCCCTAAACGGCATACAAGAATGAGGCAGAAGCTTCACTCAGAGCCTGAGTTAAGGCACAGTTCATCTTTGTCCTGACTACAACACAGTAGCAAGCGCCCTAAGGCATCTTGCTGAGTGCACTATCTATTCAGTCTACCTTTCACCAAAGTTCATACATCTTCTACCTTATTTGCTTCAGAAGAATCCCTTTCTATCACTGTCTCTTTATGTACTTTAATCTGTCCAAATAGTCCTAATCACTAGTTAAAACAGTTTTTCTTACACTCATTTTTCCACTCCTACTCACAAAATTGTATTACTACACACAGTACTATGAGTGTCACTAGATACTTTACATTAATTGGTACTTAGGAATTGTTGTTTTGTATTCCATGTTATTCCATGTTCATGGTGCATACATCATTTAATAGCAATTGTAGACAATATTCAACTCTACTGGGGTACTTTAGATATGTCTGGTTTCCTCAGCAATACATTAACATAGAAGAACACCACTACAATCCTGTCCTAATGTATTTTCCTCTGAATATTGGCAACACTTCCTTTAATAGAATAAAAGTGGATTGAATGACAATAGTAATAATAACTAAAAATAATAATCTCAGCAGTGAGGTAATTTGTGATGCTCACTTCTAACAAAAAAACACATGTCACAGGAAACTTTTAAGTCCTAGACATAGGTAAGGACTTTGTGAATTAGACTGATCCTCAGAAAATAAGGCCAGTAACGGACATATAAGACCTATCAAAACAAGAAGCTTTTATACTATAAAGTATCAATGAAATGAAGGTGTAATTTATAGAATAAAAGATTTGATGAGCTATACATTTGACAGAGACTGTCGACCTTGTGCAAAGACTCCAGAAACTAAACAACAAACAAACCCTTCAACAAAAAACTGTACATTGAGCCTGGTTAAGAATGCCGTACATTTAAATTTAAAACAGATGTAGCAGTTGATTCAGGAAAAAGACTTTTATTCTTTATCTAACTAAATCACCAATTCTTGCCTGGAACCATGGAGCATTTCAGCCTCTGTCCAATCTATACTTAAGCCTAGAACTGGAAGGCTTCAACCTCAACTTCTGAGATCTACTGCTGTTGGGGCCATTCTGACTAGCTCCTTCTGAACTCTGACTCTTCTAGTGCAAGTCAAACTCTTTTCTAAGCTGACTAGTTTAAACTGACCTTCTGAGCTGGCATACTATTTCTGATTCAACTCTTCTGACTGTGGGAAACTCTACCTGTCTCAGACAGAACTGCTCTGCTGTGCTTCAAACCGACTCATTCTTCCCATCTGATACAGACTTCTTCTGCAGAGCTGCCTCTGTGTCCCTGTGTCACTCCCTGAGCTCTCATTGCTCTATACTGCCTCAGTCAGCCTCTCTACTTCTCAGTCAGACCAATTCATTGTCTCTGTGTCTTATGCCCCCATCTGCCTGCTCTTGACTGCTTACCTCTTACTGCCTGTGTAACTGAATTCTTTATAACTCATTCCATCTCTAATGAACTGTCCTTCTATGACTGACTGACTGAGCTGAGAGCCTGCCTTTTTCTTGTGAGAGTTGGGTATTTCCCTATTCTGACTTACTCTGCTAGGTTTTCCTCTGATTAGTCACTTTGTCTGCCATTCACTCTGACTCATAGCACAGGTCACCTCATCTGACCTCATCTGACCTCCTCTTAACTGTGTCTGCTAGCACATTTTGTTTCTGATTTAGGGATTAAAGGCATGGGCCATCACTGCCCCCTGAATACTGGGATTAAAGGTGTCTGCATTCTATCTAGACCACATAGGCCTCTAATGCAGATCCCTGGGAATATAGAACCTTCCTAGCTTTCATACAGGTCTATTTTTCTACACAGTGTGGATCAGAATCCCTAATACAGAAACTTCATGTAAGAAAACAATAAAGATAATGTGTGTGAATGCTTTCCTCACAAGAAGCAAGGCCTATCATGAATTTTGTAGCCAGTATCTCTGCAGGAAAACAGTAAATCTGAGAACCCAAGTTCATCTAGAAAACCTTTATTGAACAGTGAACAGGATCATTGGAGACACTGATAAAGAAATGGGATAAAACAGTATTCTAAAATCTGTGGTATATAATGAAGGGGTCCTAAAAATGAAGCCTGCAGCTAGAACTGTGTACATTAAGAAAACAGACAGATATTAAATAAATAATACACCGTAATGCTTTGAAAAAACTAGAGCCCAAATCAAAGATGGGAAGAAATCATTAAGATTTTACAGAAATTAATAAATAGAAATAAGAAGAATAAAAAAATCAAGGCTTGATTATTTGAAAGAATAGACAACCTGAACAAAACCCTTGGCCACAGTTATCAAAAAGAAAGAGAAGATCTATATTAATGAATTTAAAGGTGAAATGGAAGCTCTTAAAGCAAATATCAGTGAAATTCCCGAAATCCTGAAGTTTCATATGCAAACAAATGTAGTCTAACTAAAATTATTAACCTAGAGAAATAGCTGAATTTCTGGACATATATCACCACCAAAAATAATCCAAGATAAAACAACCTATTTATTAAGATCTGTAACAAGTCATATCTACAATCCATGCAGTATTTTCCAAAAAATAGAAAATACCACAAACTTTGGTTGCAGAACATAATGGAATTTGCCTGTAACAGAACTGTATATATGCTGCTTCTTTGCTGTCTGGATTTCAATGTGTCAGATGTGGTATGTGTGCTTCTGGGGAGGTGGGGGAAGACTTTTTTTTTAAAGAATATATTTTCCTTTCTTATTTATTTTCTTTGGTTGTTTTGACTTTTTAGGATGAGATAGAAAGACAGAGAGAGGAAAAGAGATACACAGAGATGGAGTCACAGAGACAGAGATACAGAGAGACAGATGAAAAGAGAAAAAAATCAGGTAACATGAAGTTTGGTTTATTGGAAAGTATAGAGGATCTGGAAAGAGTTTGGGGAAAGGAAACAATCAAAATTTATTTGTATAAAGAATTAAAACAAATCAGACCAATCAGTACCCACAAAACCATAGAGAGGAAGAGATGCTGGTGATCAGGACTGAAGTTACTGAAAGAATGAAAAGATAAACGAGTCATTAAAATTAAGATCTGGTTATTTGATAAGATTGAAAGATTGACAAAATTTTATTCAATCTAACAAAAGGAAGGAAAGAAACTATCAAAATTAATAAAAGAAGAGTATAAAAATATATTAAAAGTTTCTGAGGAAATTCATATACTCAAAAAATACTTCAAAATCTTTTATACTATCAACTTGAGCACCTAAAAGATAAGAATGAATTTCCAGATGTACATTGCCTATTGAAGTTCAATCTAAGTAAAAAGAAGCATGTGAACAAACTTATATGTTCCAGTTTGATGAAGCACTTATAAAAAATATTTCACATATACAAATATTGTTTGGCAGAGCAGTGATATTTATGTAGTCATACACACACACACACACACACACACACACACACACACACACACACACATATACATATAATTAAAAGATGCCAAGAATATGAAAGGGAGCATAGTGAAGTATATGAGTAGATTTGGAGGGAAAAAAGAAAGGGAGACACATTGTAATTACAATATCAAAATTTTTTAAAGTAGAAAAATCATCTAAATTAAAAATACTCAGGTCCAGATGGATTTTGAAAGGATTCTATGAAAACTTTACAGAAGGTCTAACATCAATACTACCCAGACTGTGATACATTATGGAAAAGCAAGGAACATTTTTAATTTACATTAGAAAACACAGCCCCAATTCTAAGAAAATAATATAGCAAAACTTCGATAAATAAGGCACAATAATAAATAATTGCAAGCCATATGCAAGAAAATATTGATATATTATCCACTATGATAAAGTGAGATTCAATCCAAAGACACAAGAATAATGCAATATAAAATAAACTAAAGGACATAAATCTTCAGATTGTACCATTAGACATAGAAAAGGCCTTTGACAAAATCCACGATTTATCCATGACAAAAACCTGCAGAAAGTCGGGAGTCAAGGGACATATCTCAATACAATACATATAATATGCAACAGATTAATACCCAACATCAATCGCAATGCATTTCTATGAAAATCAAGAACAAGAAAACTGCTTTCATTCTCCTTTTTTTGTTCACTATTGTTCTGAAGCTTTAGCTAGAAAAATAAGTGAAGTTTCAGAGATACATGGGTACTGAAAACAAAGGAAGAAGCTAAAGAATATTTATTTGCAAATGAAATGTTTTATCCCTCCACCGGAAACTATTACAAATGATAAATACATTAAGCAAGGTAACTGAATGCTAAACACACATAAAAATTGGCAGTCTTCCTATATACTAATGAAAAATTCATAGAGAAACAATACCATTCATAATAGCCTAGTATATTTATATCTATCCCTATTTATATATCTATCTATCATCTATCTATCTATCTATCTATCTATCTATCTATCTATCATCTATCTATCTATCTATCTTGGTATGATTATAATAATGTACGTATAAGATTTGTTCAAAAATGGTTTTTAAGACACTGAAGAATTTGAAGAACTTACAAGAAAAGGAAAAGACCCTCAACAAAAAGCAGTCCACTGATTCAATGTAATGACCATCAAAATTCTAAAGCAATACTTCATAGTTTTAAAGGAAAAGAATGTTTTAAAATTTTCTTAGAAATAGATAATATCAAGGACATCCAAAACATTCCTTAGCAGCAACAGAAAAACTGCTAGAGGTATCACTATTTCTACTTTTGATTTAAATTGTAGAGTTATAATGAAAACAAAAATAAAGAAGAAAGAAGGAGGGTGAGGAAAATAGGAAGAAGGAGAAGGAGGAGAGGGAGGAGAAGAGGAGGAGGAGAGGGGGAGCAGGAGAGAAGGAGGAACGGAAGGAAGAGGAGAAGGAGAAGCAAACCAGAATGGTAATGGCATGAAAACAGACTCATTGACCAAGGGGAATAGAACTAAGCATCAAAGTATAAACCCACACTTCCACACTCAGTAGAAATTTGACAAAGAAGCAATAAGATAAAGAGGCAAAAAGAAAAAATCAGTGTCCCCTAATCTCCAAATTCATCATTACATGCATCTTATAATACTCATTTATACAAATAAACCAAAGACAAAACACTCACATATATATTAATAAACAAAAATATTAGATATTGAAAGAAAAAAGAAGATATTGAGGGTTAAAAAAATCATAGAACAAGTCAAGTGAAAAATAGAGTAGAGAAAGTTTAGTGTGAAAAGGAATAAAAACACCTTGTGAGCTCTTTATGATGTCATCAAAAGACCTGCCAGTGATTTGAGTTGAAGAAGGAATGGACAAGCATCACTGCTTGGAAGAGTATTAAAAGAAATAAGAGAGATTCACACCTGCAAAAACAAACAAACAAAAAAAACCTAAACTGATATGAGTTGTGAAAAATCACCAATAAAATTTAAAGAAATAAGGCAGTATACCATATTACAGTCAAACTTGGAACATTAAGGAGGAAGAGAGAATACTTAAAGACGAGAGAAATGACAAAAAAGACCTAGGAGCTTGGAAGCGGATCTCTCACCAGGAAGACAAGGGTAGCAAAGAACCAGATGGAGCAGTCAATGTGCTAATGGGGAAACGGCAACCAGGAAAGTTATGTTTACTATGTACAGATACAGGGTGATAAAGGCATTTCAAGACATACTAAAACTAAGGGAATCCAATGCAAACAGACTTTCCTGCCAGGAAATGCTAACAGGAATTATTAGCTCTGAAACAAAAGAATGGTAGTGTGTGATACGAGACCACCTATAAGTGTGACTGACACGTGTCAGTAAGTGTCCTAGGGAATTCTGAGTGAACGGAAATTGTAGTTGGGGCTGAGGGGTCATCTATATTTGTAGAGGAAGACCAAAAATAGACTACATAGAATGTTAATAATAGCACAGTTTTGCTACAGGATATAATTATGAAGAGGAGTAAACTCATATCAAAAATTCCAAATGCCTGGTAATAGTGAAAACGAGTAAAGTGATTTTTAATCCAAAGTTTTGGTATCAAACCTGAGTTTCTTCAGATGAAAATAAGATGTTAAAATTATGATATGCTGTTTGTAAATCTATTGCTGTCCCAATATCAAAACCTTTTTATCAAATACTGTTTTTATATTTCAAATTTTTGTGTCTTGTGTGTGTGTGTGTATGTGTGTGTTTGTGTGTGTGTACCTGTGTGTTTGTATGTGCCACAAGAGACCCCTGGAATGTAGAGGACAACTGGGATTCTGGTGTGCCTTCCCACAGTATAGGTTCAAAGAATAAAACCAATGCACTCAGGCTTGGTAGCAAGCACTTTTACACATTGAAGTATCTTTTAGAACTCACAGAAATCATTCATAGAAAAACCATGAGCACTGAGAAAGTGAAGCATTTAAATAATATAATACACATTGTATATATATAATAAATTTACTGTATTAGTTAGAGTTTCTATTCCTGTGATAAAATATCATGACCAAAACAACTTGGGAAGGAACAGGATTTGTTCATTTTACAGCTTGTAGTCTATAATCCTGAGAACTCCACGGTATGAACTGAAGTCCGGAAACTGCAAGCAAGAAGTGAAGTAAAGACCACGGAAAAGTGTCACCTATTGGCTTGCTGGTAGTGGTTTGCTTAGCCAGCTTTCTTATACCATCGAGGACTACCATCCCAAATGTAACACTGCTCAGACTTGGCTGGATCTTCCCCACATCAATCATTTATCAAGGAAATACACTATAGAATTTCTACAAGCCAACAAGGCATTATCTCAATTGAGAGTCCCTATTCCTAAATGACTTTAGATGGTGTCAAGTTGACTGAAACTAGTCAGAACATATGAACAGTTGTCAACTTGACAGGTACATGTATCACTATTCTAGTGGATTTTTTCCTTGCTTGTCTCCAAGATGGTATGCTAATATTAATATCACAATATAAAACATTCTGACTTTTAGAAGTCTCACAGTCTTCAAGTCCCAGACACTTTGTACATATTTCAATTCCTTTTGCTTATCCAAAATCTCTTGCAAGGCTAAACACCTCTCTGAAATTCCAAACTCTTTTAACTGTAGACATCTATAAAATAACAATAAATTACTTCGTATTTCAACAAGGAAGATCTAGAAAAGAGTAACAATTAGATCAAAGCAAAACTGAAGTCCAACAGTGGAAAGAGTTTAGTGCTTGGTGTCTGTGACCCACTCATAATCGTATGGGCTCCAAAGGTTATTGGCAGCCATCCATAGCACAGCTTCTCTGACATCCTGAGGCCAGCTCCACTTCATGGCTGCTGCTGTCCTTGGAGTTCATCCCATGGTACTGGCACTTCCAAAATGCTGGTTCTCCTGCTGCAACTGGGTTCTACTTTCAGTAATAGCCTCTCAAGGTCTCTCTTCAGGGACTCTGACCTTTCAACATGGTTCCAAGCCTCAGATTTTCTTCAGGACTGCATCAGTCCTGGAGCTTTTATTATAACTGTGGCCAGGCTTTTACCAAATCCTCCTCTGCTCACAGCCTCTTACGGTGCCAAATCTCAGCTGCTTCTTTCACACCTTCAAAACAAGATCCACCTGGAGACTCTTAGTACCAAGTTTGACTGTTGGCATGAGCTGCAGTCTTGGACCCTGGGGATCACAGATTTTGGGGGGAAAATTCCGTTTTCTTTTTACTTTATTTTATCTTATTGGTTTTTTTTCAAGACAGGGTTTCTCTGTTGTAATTCTGGCTGTCCTGGAACTCACTGTGTGGAACATGCTGGCCTCAAACTCACTGAGATCCAACTGCCTCTGCCTCCAGAGTCCTGGGATTAAAGGCAAGCACCACTACCTCCCAGCTTGGTTTCTTTCTAAAACATGCTTTTTAGTTTTTTGAGTCTATAAAATAATTACATTATTTTGCCCTTTAGTTTCTTTCTTTTGAAACCTACGCTTGTAACACTTCTCAATCTCTCTCAAACTCCTGAACCACCTTTTCATTGTGGTTACATTTATGTGTGTGTGTGTATGTGTGTGTGTGTGTGTGTGTATTCCTTAATACAGCATGCTCAGACTGTATAATGTTAATATGTATGATTTCATGACTGGCCAATTGGTATTATATTACCAATTGGTGTACTGTTCACTGAAAAAGACTATTTATCCCATTTTCATCGTTCATTAATTGCCTAAAGATTTTATGTGCAAATTTGAGGCCTCCAGGACTTTCCATCTCTATTTTTGCATGCCTAATGTTTTTGTCCTTGTCCAGTTCATGTTTGGTCAATCACACTGGTGAGACTTTATGTGTGAAGCTTATGAGAATACTAGGAGATACAATCCCACAGCAAACTCCTTGACCCTTTCTTTGGCTCATACAGTGCTCCCTGAGCCATACTGTACAATGTTCACTGAGCCTAAGGTGCATGAGTAGTTTTATCAGTGTATCTACTGAAACTGGATTCCACAGCTCTGCCTTTTGATTAATTATCTTTCTCATTAAGGCTTTCCATCTGTTGCAAAGTTGGGTTTCTTTGATGAAATGTATGGAGAACACTTAATTTTGGATACAAGTACAAATATTTAGAGTACAGTTAGGAATTAGTCTGGCTTAGTTAAATAGTGATCGTAGGTGATCTCCTCCAGTACCAGACATGATTTTCCATTTGTTGAGAAGTTCTCAAGTCCAATCAGAGGGCTTTTAGTTACAACCAAGATATGCATGCCACTACTGTATCCTTAGGATTATCACGCCATGCTCATCCTTGTGGTTCATAAGCCATACTGTTAGCGCTTTTGGCTCTCTCCCTCCTTTGGAAGCTTTCATTAGCTTCATTTGGGTTCCTTCTTTTACCATGAAAGCTGCTCCTTAGAGAGGAGGTGTGAAAGTCAGTTACAGTCCAGGAGGCCTCTGAGCCTTGAGTCTGATGTGCATGGTTTCTTCTGCAATGGGAAATTACATTATACTTCTTGGGGACAACAAAGGACAAAACATTGGGCTGTATGTTTTGAAGGTCTCTTGGACATTTTTGACCAACAACTCGAAAGAGGACTTCTCATTCCTGGTACTGGGGCTTTTATTAGGTGCTCTTTGGCTCTTGAATGGAACATTGTCACTCTAGTTGAGGAAATTTCTTTTTAAGTATATATGTATTTGGTAGACAACCAGTATTAGGTTTCCTTAGCACTTTTACAGACATCCCTACTGTGATTTTACCATCTTCCCTTCTTCATCTGTATTTATCTCCATTCCATTCCCCAAATCAGAGCTCCCCTTTCCTAATTCCCCAAATCAGATCACCCGTGTCCTGTTACTCCTCTCTGTATTGCTCCCCAACCACCTACTCCAGCAATGGTTCTGTTTCACTTTCTTAGTCTCTGCAGTTACTCCAGGATATGAAGTCAAACCTTCAGATTTGGCTCTAAGAGCATCAGTGGAAGAGTATGTGTAATGTTTGTCTAGGCAGGTCTGGGTTGTCTCGCTCAATATGGTCTCCATTTATAGCTGAACAGTCTTCCACAGTAGAGAAGAATGACATTATCATTATATATTTAGTTGTGGAAAGTCATTTAGGTTTTTTTCCACTTCTTACCTACAGTGAACAGAACAGCAATAAATATGACTGAGGAAGTATCTGTGGAGTAGGATGTTGAATCTTCAGTTCTTTGCCAAGGAGTGGAAGAGCCAGGTCATATAGTGGATTATTCAAATATTTATCTATTTATCTATTTATTTATTTGTTTGTTTGTTTGTTTGTTTATTTATTTATTATTTAGTCTGTCTATCTATCTATCTATCTATCTATCTATTTATCTATCTATCTATCTATCTATCTATCTATCTATCATCTTTTTAAGGACTATCCACATTGAAATTCCTAATGGCTGTACCAGTTTGCAAACTCAGCAAAAGGGAGGCTTCCCTTTACCACGCACTCATTTCATCAGTTTCTCAGTTGTTTGGTTCATCTTTGCCACTCTGCCTAGGGTAAGATGAAATCTCTAAGTTGTTTTTATCTGTATTCCCGTAATTGATCAGTGCTAAGAACATTCTTTTTTTGAGATTTATCTTAGCCATATTTTTTCTTTTGTTGAAGACTATGTTGAGGTCCCAGGCCCAGTTTTAAGAATGGGTGTTTTTTCAAATTCTTCTTTTTCTTAGTTCAGTATATATTATGGATATTAAGACTCTGTCATATGTATAGCTGACAAAGATTTTTTTCTCACTGTTTGGCTTCCTTTTTTCCTAAGTTAGTTTTTTTTTTTCTTTTTAAGCTGTACAGAAGCATTTTAGTTTTATGAAGTCCTGATAATTGTTGGTCTTAGTTCTTGGGTGAATGGAGTCCTGTTCATCAAGCTATTTTCTTTCTTTTTTTTTTTTTTTTTGCTGTTTTTGTCCTTCAATCATGGAAGATTGTCTTACTGTATATATTATTCAGAGATTGGCAGTCATAGTATTTTAGGATTTGAAAGGCACTGCTCCAGGTTCTTTTTTTTCAAAGTTTCTATTGAGAAATTATGTTTTATTCTGAAGGGTTTTTCTTTATATAATGCTTGCATTTTGTTGTCTTATAGTTTTCAGTACATTTTCTCTGTTCTGTACATTTAATGTTTTAACTAAATATTTGGTGAGGCTTGTCTTCTCTTGTCTATTTTGTGTTCAGTGTACTTCTTGTATTTGTGTATGTCTTTTTTATGATCTCTTACATTTGAAGATTTTTCATGGCCTCTCCCATGCCTTATATGCTGAATTCCTATATTTAATAATTATTATGTTCCTTGATTATATTTGGTCTATACCCATGCTTTATCTTCAAAACCTAATATTCTCACTTGTGCTTGATCATTCTACCAATATGGCTTAACTCAGAGTAGTGTAGACTGCCTATGGGGTTGTCAGTTCTACTTTCATTTCTGCTTAAGTTCCCTTTAAAGTTTCTCCTGCCTGATTGAATGCTGTTCTCAAGTCCTGGATATCTTCTTAATTTTCACTACTCTTATCTTTGTATTTTCTTGGGCATCAGTCAGGGTTTATCAAGCTCCTGCTCCTTAATTATTTTTTTTTGAGTTGTTTGTGTATTTTTTAAAACTCTTTGAATTCCTTATTGAATTTCATTTTTCTTTTAGTACTGTGTCTCAGAGTTCATCTAGGTAATTAATATTTGCAAACATTTTTTTTTTTCAGAGTGAGTCGTATTTGGATATTAGGTCCTGGCTTGATCTTTAATAATGATGATATTATGCCAAAGATATCTGAACATGTAGCCTTCTTTAGTTTTCAGTATGTTGTGGTCACAGTAGTTTGAGAATTGATGATTTCGGAGGGGGTGTTGGGTGGTATCCTAGAAGAGATGACTGGTTGGTTGCAGGTAGGGTAGGTCTTTGTGGAAGTCTAGAGTTTGGATGTGGTGCAGGCATGGCTGGTCAGAGTACACTGGGTCATGGAATCTGTGATTGGCAGAAGCCTAGAGGTGAGATATATGCCAGGCATGAGTGGTCAGGCTAGGATTGCCACAGAATACGGGATCAGGGCTACACAGAACAGGTTGTAGAAAAGCAAGGATGGAGTGGTCTCCGACATTCATCATGCTAGACCTTTGGTATGGAATGTTGCAATGGAGGAAACAGAGGAGCAACTCGTGAGTGGATGCAGAAAGGATGGTATTTGGGGATGCCTAAAGATTGGCTGCAGAGCAGGCTTGGTGTTGAGATTAGGCTGGGTTCCAGGAACTACTTCCAGAATCCAGGGAAGGATTGTCTCTGCATTTACAATTTGTTTTTTAATGTTGAATAGGGATTTTAAATTTTACTTCCAAAGAAAACAGGATTTGCTTATATTTATTTTATCCAGCTAAAGTTTATAAATATCTTCATGATCTTGTTTTATAGACAAGGTTGACTAAGAATTGGGAGCCAGAATTTATCATTTTCTGTTATAGATTTTTAAAATAAAGATTTATTTACTTATGTCTGAGTATTCTGTCTACATATACACCTGCAGGCCAGAAGAGGGCATCAGATCCCATTATAGATGGTTGTAAGCCAACGTGGGGTTGCTAGGAATTGAACTCAGAACCTTTGGAAGAGCAGGCAGTGCTCTTGGCTACTGAGCCATCTCTCCAGCCCACGCTGTTATAGATTTTAAGGAAATAATACCTAAGCTTACATTACATCCAAACATTGGTGAAGAGGAATGATGAAACTCTTGTCTTTCATAATTTGCTAAACTGCTCCATGACCTCATAATGAGAAATGTTCATCTCTGAGTTGGCCAAGGGTGCTAACTGGAATACATAGCTCTGTCTACTGGGACTAGAGATGAAAGGGAAGATTGTCTGGATAATTGTGAAGGGATTGGAAAATTGTGGCACAGCTGTGGAGGCTAATCTCTAAGGACAGACGTTGGTGCTGGAACCTCTGGAATAAATGGAGGGCTCAGAGACTTGAGATCAGAACTCTGGGAGTGATATTTCATAGTTGTGCTCATGATCTAGAGCTGACCGTGGTGTTGTGCTGGATTCATGTTAATCTGACACAAGGTATAGTCATCTGAGCAGAGGAACCCTGGACTGAGAAAATGCCCATAATATGGGTCTGTAGGCAAGCATGTAGAACATTTTCTCATTTACCGATTGAAGTGGGAAGGCCAATCCCATTGTTTATGGTGCTATACCTGGGATCTCGGTCCTTGGTTCTATAAAAGAACCAGTTTGAGCAAAGCCCTGTGGAGCAAGCCAGTAAGTGACACTTCATTCACGGCCTGTATATCAGCTCCTGCATCCATGTTTTTGCCCTGTTTCAGTTCTTCCTCTGATATTTTTCAATGATTGACAGCAATTAGAAAATGCAAGCCAAATAAATCCTTTAGTCTTCAAACTGCTTTGGTAATTGTGTTGAAGCACAGCAATAGTGACCTTAACTAGGACAGCCTTGTTGGGGAGTTTTGAAATCTGTGTGAAAATTACCTGTATAGTGAGAGTTCCTGATACCACCCAGATTGAGAGCTGAGACTGTAGCAACCATGTTGGAAACCTCAAACTATTCTCTCAAATTTCCAATCTTACTCTGCCTCTCCTAAGGGCAGATTCTAGTAGACAGAAGTTGCCAAGAGGTAACGGGGTTTGGAGGCTCCTCTGTCCATGTGACAAATCAGAATTGGGGAAGGGGCTTTAGAACTGAGAGAAACTAAATACAAAGAAACACATATAGAGGCCCATGGATTGGACCTATGCTCATGGAAGACAGACATCAACTTCATCAAACCTAAGGCAACAAATCGCTTAAAATAAAGAAAAGTATGATTATGGCAGTACTTCCTTTTATTTGGTGGTGAATGTTTGTGACTCTCAAAGAAGGGGGTTCTCCTGAACTTCTGGTTTGGGACTTCAGTCACAGAAAATGATATTTCTATATTTATTAGTCTACAAACTATTCATAATGGATTCGTGTAGGGTAAATATTTTCTTATTACGTCTTTTGATTTTTTCATTTTACCCTTTGCATCTCCCTCCCCAGGTGAGTTTTCAGGTGAAATTTGAGCACTAGGTCCTCTTTTTGTGTTTGGGCTCTGGCCTTGGCTCTGGCTATTCTGGATTTTGTTTTTGAGATGATTTCTTCCTTGTAATTATGCCCAACAAAATCAATGCCATAACAATACAAAGAATAATAGGAAGCAGTATGTATAAAGCCCAATTGAATAAGCCCCGTGGTGATCTAGGTGGCGGTCCACTGTCTATACTGCCTCCAAAGCCACGAAAGCCACAGTCTGGAGGTTCCCACTGGACATCACAATGGCAGTGCTTTCTATTGTTGCAGACACCCTTCTTATTGCATTGGCGTGTTGAACAGTCACTGGCTAAAACAGCATCACTGACACACTTCCTGTCAATGCATAGACGCTTTGGACCACAGACTGTGCCATCTTTTATTGCTGCGCTGTCATCTATGGTTATCCCAAAATGATAGTCCATAGTCCAGCAGGTGACATTCTTGAAGTGAGTCCAATGCACTGTTTCATGGTTTCTCCTTCTTGGAATCTCCATCACGTTCTCACATTGAATTCGTCCACAGAGTACATCAGCAGTATCGCATCTTTTGTAGCTATTGGTATTGTTCCCACAGTTACCAAAACGGTCACCCCTTCTGTTCATTTCCATGTAGCAAGTCTCTTCTGCACTTCTGGCTTCCTTGCCAAAAATCTGCTGACAATGCTCCTCCAGTTGATTACATTCCCTTTTAAAGCAGTAACCACCATCCCTGCAAGGGTGTCCATCCTCTTTATACACATCTCCTGGACACTCTGGTGAAGTGCCATTGCACCACTCTGGAAGGTCACACTCATTTTTCTGTTCTCTACACACTGTGCCTGTTGGCTGAATCTTGCAATCTTTGCAACAAAGGCCAGAAGCACATTCAAAACCAGGTCCCAAAACACAACCAAAACTACAGCATGGGTCTATGTTGCATGTTACAATGGATCCACAGTCACATTGCTCTCCTTCTTCAACAACCCTATTCCCACATTTGGATATATTTGACCTTACGTGTTTTTCTGGAATATCGTATAGGCAAGTTGTTCTCGCAGTCACTGAAAACATGCTTTCATAACTGCAGTTGCTGAACTTTACTGCTGGGACTTTTGATGGGTACATAATGCAGAATCTCAGGTTACAAGTACAGTCTTTCTCATCATGAAGCATACCTAAATTGTGACCCATCTCATGTGCTACTGTCATTGCCATGTCTTGAATTGAACTTACCGTGATGCTGTGCACTGCACAATCCATATTTGAGCAAACTGTACTTACATAAGCTAGCCCTAAATATGAACCATATCCTTGCCTGGCAAAAAGGTGTATGATATCATGTTTACTGCGATTCTCAGCATTTTCTTTCTGCCATTGGCAGAAATTACCTAGTACTGTAGACATAGTTTGTGATACATCGATCTCGTTAGTGTTAGTCCAAATTTCCACTGCAACTAAAACCACGTCAGTATCTAGATGAGAGTACAAACCATTTATTCTATTAACAAGTTTTATCATTTCTTCCATACAGACTGTGACATTATTTTTATTATAAACATACTGATTTTTATCTACCACCACATAATATTCAATATATTTGTGGTGGGTCCACCAGTTCTTATAAGGGATTTGCATAAGAGTGGAGTCAATACTTTCTTGCAGCTTCATTTGTCGTGCTATTTCCTCCTCTGTTAGCCCACATCTCATGGGAAATGATTCTGGCTCCTCGCTACCCATCTTGTAAACCAGGTGTTCAAATGTGGAACTTGAGCTATTTGGCATGATTTCATAAACTGTGCCATTTATTGCTAGTATGCCTTGCAAACTCCCAAAACAAGTGTCAATAATGACCATGGATTCTGGGTCTTCATCCACATAGCCATGGTAGTAGCAGTCAGTCTTCACAAAAGGGTGTTCTGCAAGGAGATCATCTTGGTCAGTGTAGGTGAACAGGAAGAAGTTTCTGGATATCAAATTTTTCTTGGGTTTCATGGTGATAATATGTCTCGTGCCTCCAACATGCAGGATATAGGACAGCCATGGAGATCTATTATCTCTACTGGTTTCAGTGACCTTCACAGGTATCACTACTTCTGGAGGGCTACTGTAATTAGCATGTGCAGTTGGTGACCAAGCAGAGAGGAAGAGCAACATCCATAGGCATAGCTGAAGGGACATGATCCTCTTGTGGACCAGGGCCCCTCTCACACACACAATGTCCTAGTAGACAGAAGGGGAGGAACATGGGAAGACCTTGCTCTGCTAGGCCTCTCTTTTTCTGGTTGCATGCAATGCTGGTCTTTAATGGTGTGTCTTCTGTCAGAGTTGATCCATCAGAGCTGTAGGACTAAAGAAACAGGAAAAAGAAGGGCAGACATAGGTATAAATAAATAATGATCAATTCAGGTTAGAGAACAAAACAGCAAGGACGGACTGAAATTAACTAGTGTTTGCGGTAGAGTAGACATGGTCCCGTACAAATATATTTGCACATTGTAGTTTTTTTAGAACTTGTCCTTGTTTCTACATTGTTTCTGAACGTTTTAATTTTTGATTCTTTCACAACAGAAATCAGTTGAAAATATACATTATCTTTGCTTTCTTATTTCAGTGATAATAATTTAAAGCGTAAAACACTGCATGTTGTCAACATTTGCATGCTTCCTTCTGGCCATTGGTGGCAGAAAATTTGCTCAGGCTAAAGATTCTTCTCATATATATTTTCCACTTTCTTTTTTTTTTTTTTTGGTTAGTATTATTTAGTGCCTGTGAGTGTGCACACTAATGTGAATGTAATGATTGCATTTCTGTTTACGTGTGTGTGGAGACCAGCGTTCATCCTGGTGTGGGTCCTCAGAATCCATATATACTATGCATTTATTTAAAAAAATTAATATTTAATTTGTTCATTGTGTGTTTGTACTGATGTGAGTGAGTGAGTGTGTATGTATTGGCATGAGCTTATATGCACACATGCCCATGGTCTATTAGAGGCCAACCATTAGTCTTGGAGATCTTTTCTAAGTCACTATCAACTTTTATTTATTTTTTGACATAAAGGTGATCTCTCTGACAAGGCACTCTCTAATGAGAGTCTGTCTAGCAGCCTTAGCAAATTGCATGTCTCTAACTCATCATCATTGGCATTGCAAGCACAGACCGCCAACCCAGGTTTTTTACATTGGTTCTGAGGATCTTTCTCATCTTCTTATGCTTGGGCAGTATTCACTTTACTAGCCGAGCTATCTACCCTGTTTTGTGTTCTCATCTTTAGTGCATGATTCTTTGGAAAAAATAATTAAGTAAGGAAAGAGATGTCTTACCCATTACAGTGCCAAGAGCCTTCATTGGAAAAAGAATCAGATCTGCTGGGCCAATGAAAGGGCAGAACCCTATGCCAAGGGAGGGAACCCATGCCTGACATGCAGGGATGGCCAGGAACAATAGACTGGATAGCCCTGATGATTTCTAATGATATCCTGCTATTCTCATAGGTCAGTGCCTACTCCAATATTCATCAGAGATGCTTCCTGCAGCAGCTGATGGGAGCATATGCAGAGGCCCAGAGCCAAACGTCAGGAGAGCAACTGGAATCCCACAGAAGAGAGGGAGGAGGGATAGCAGGGACAAGAGGGGTTGAGGAAAGTAGGAGAGCCATCCCACAGACTTAACTGTCCAGGACTCTTAGGGGTTTACAGAAACTAAAGTAGCAGAAATGGAGCCTGCATGGTCCCCTACATATGCCTTATGATTGTCTGGCTTGGTGTTCCTGTAGAACTCCCAAAAGTTGGAGTGTGAAGTGTCTCTGACACTTTTAAATGACCTTAAGGCCCTTCTCATTCTGATGGGTTGGTTTATCCAGTCTTGATGAAGGAGCTCCTGCCTGGCCTTGTTCTATCTGGTTTACCCTATTCCAGTGGTAACCCTGGGAAGCCTGTTCTTTTTTGAGGGCAACTGGGCAGGGGGTAGATGTAGGGGAGAGGGGAGATGAGGGGGAAGATGAGAAGAGGAGAGGAAGTGGAGGCTGAAATCTGAATGTATTTTTGAGAGACGAAAAAAAAAAAAAAAAAAAAAGAAAGAAAAAAAATCACCCAAAGGCATTTTTGCCAAAATTAATGACTAAAATCTAGCAGTATATGGAATGTTAAGATAAAAAAAATTAAAGAATAATTGAGCAAGACCATTCTTCTGTTAATTAGTGTTAGCAATTATTCTAGCTTCCATAACTCTAGAGAAAAGATAACATTCTTTTCATCCAAACATGGTAGAGCTACAGTGACAGAAATTTCTAGTTGTATCTCAGCTATCATTTATCTTACTTTTTTTTCTCCCCACAACTTCACCAAATTCATCAGTAACTAGCTATTTTCTACAAAAGCTCTCTAGAATTTAGGGTGTAATGAATCACACTAAGAACTCGGGAGTCACCAAAATAAAATAGAAGAGAGTAGAAATATTGCAATGGAATGACATCCTTAGATCTGAGCAATTGACAAAGAATTAAGGGATGTGTATGTCCATCTACTAAATTTTTGTGCTTCTATCCTTTGTATCAAAACCCTTGGAAGACTTACCAACAGGTGAAGTGATGTTCACGGTCCCTTCTAAGGTCCTAGCTCTTGAAGCATTTGTAAAACCCATCTTAGGAACAGAAGTTTTGGCTTAGAATGCACAAGAGAATATAATTTTTCCCTTTATTTGTTTCTCATGGAGTTAAGTTCTAGATTCATGTGCCTAGCAACAGAATCTGGCAATTAAGAAGGTTCTTCCCAACTGTGCTTCTGCTGCTTCAATAGTTATTTGGATTTCTCCTCCGTGTCAGTAAGTCCGAAGTCCTTACCCTCATATGCTATGTTCTAGCATCTACAGCGTGGATAAATCTCATTTCCTAACTTACATGTTTCCTCATACACTGTAAAATTAGCTGAATGCTGTAATTTTCTTAATATAGTAATAGTTGTTCTTGTTCATATTTATTTACACAGTATTGAACCTAATATGGACTATTCAATGTGCTTCAAACTGTAGAAAATAATTCTACCCCGTTTAGAAAACACTCTAAGGAACTGAGTGCCTGCTGTTCAGTATGTCTTCCATTGCTTATCTCAGAGACATCGAACATCTGCACACATAGACTCTTTATCTATTGCATACAGCTCTTTTTAAAACTGATGAACAAAGTAAACTTTGAAGGGGAGGGGTAATTAACAGTGTAGGATTAAATTTCTTTGGCAGTTAATTAGCTGATCCTTGAGAAAACATCAGTCTTAGAGTGGTGTACTTTAGAAGTTGATGAGGCTAAATGGTGGAAACAAATTTATTCACTCACTAAGATTACAATGTCTGGAAGCTTGGCTACATGCTAGTGTGCTTCATTGACCCATCCAGGATTTCTTTTGTTATTTCCCTTGAGAAGTTTAAATTGCATATTATATTCTTTCCCATCCTTCAACTCCAATGTACCCACATTTATGTCATTCTCTCTACTAAAACAAACAAACAATGTAACAAAAAGACACCAAGAACCATGAGTTGAATTTGTGCTTGCCTTCATGGGTCTTGCCTAAGAGTAAGTCAGTGAGTGACGTTGATACAACCCATTTCACTCCACTGAAGAAAACCAATTTCCCTACTTCTAGTAATTGCCACTGACAAAAAGCTTTCTGGCTAGGGGTGGATCTTCATAAAGTTCTTTAAAAATTTTTTCCCCCACAATATATTTTTCTCATAATTTTCTAGGTATGAAACTTCATGTCTACATTTTGTTGAGATTCTGTCTGGATTGAGTTTGTGTAGGTCGTGTTCTCACAGTTTCTGCAAGTTCAAATGTATATCTGTCATGTTGAACCTGGAGAGTGAAGTTTTCTTAAAGTCTTGTGTCATCTTGTTCCATCCATCACCTCTAGCTCTTAGAATATTTCCATTCCATTTTGCATATAGATCTATGGGCATTGTGAGAAGGGGTGTGATATAAATACATCCTTTTTAGGGCTGAGAAGTCCAGAGTCTCTCACTTTCTGCAGTTGTGGGTCTCTGTGCTATTTACCATCCAGTGCATGAAGAAGCTTTTTTGATGAGGGTTGAGTTATACTGATCTATAGATATAATAATACATCATTAGGAGTCATTGTATTGTAATGTTTTTTAGTGGAATAATAGCAATATTTTTACACCTAGGTCCCATGACTTTTAGTGTAAGTTTTTGACCTCATAAACAATATCAAACATGGTTTATATATCATGAAGTGTCACTTAAATCCAATCACAAAGGGGATGGTGACTCCCCTAACATTCTTAGCACAGTTTCTACTGTTGACCAGTGAAGCAAGTCTTGTAGGCAGATCATTACTATAGCTCTGTATAGCTATATTAAGCTGGGTGAGATTGATAGTTACTTCTCTACTCTGGTACATATATAGCACCTTTAAGATATATATGAAAGCTTATTAGTATAGATGAAGCTCCCAGTTGACTATCATCTAATATTTCTCTCTGTTGTGCACTAAAAGTGTAGTATCACCAGGAACAGTATCTTACCATTAGTTGTAGATGGTAGCCAACTGAATTGGTACCGTAGTGATTTGGAGTCTTTGGAACTACTTTATACAACAACTCAATAAGATGTAATCCATTATGGATGCTGAAGGTTTTAGTTGGTAGCATTCCATAGTTAGGCCATAGTTCTTATTATTATACGGTAACTCCATTGAAATTCCTTTTATATATGTATATATATATTAGGATGCTTCTGCAATACTATGTTTTCATGTTTTTTCTCATGGCCTTATTTTCAGTTATCTCTCCCCATATTTCCACCTCTATCCAGTCCTTCCATCATCCACCTCTTTCATCGCCCTGTTCTAATTTCCCATTTATTAATTTATAATTCTATATTTAATATATCCTTACTATAATGATCCCTTATTGCCCACTGGTCTCTTACTATACACCTAAGCTCTACGTGTATTAAAAAGAAACATATATTTATAAACCATACAAAGTAACATCCCTATTTAAGAGAAGCATGTAATGCTTGTTCCGTCTGGTTCACCTTTCTCAGGATGATTGTTTCCAGCTCCATAAGTATAACTGCATGTTTTATTTTCTCTTAATGATTAAATAATATTACATTTTATAAATAAGCCATATTTTCATTACTGTTTCATTAACTCATGGTCATCTGAGATGTTTACCATTTCTGACTATTATGAATAGATATGCTATGAGTAAATATAAGTAATTAGCTTGATAGTAATCTATAGGACTCTTTGGGTATATGCTCATGGTACATGTAGATAGTTCTTATGATAAATACATTTTCATCTTTGTGAGAAATCTCCACATTGATTTCCACAGTGGCTCTCCTACTTTGCATTTCCACCAGCAATTAATAACTGTTCACCATTATCTACATCTTACCAGCATATTCTATTTTCATTAATCTTGCCCATTACAATTGGAATAAAATGAAATTTTAAAGTAATTTAAATTCTTTCCTTGTTAAAATCAGTTACATCTGGAAACTTGGTACATGCTAATATTCTTCTTTGATCCTTCCTTCTTCTTAATCCATATCTGCACTCTGACCTACTTTGGATTTTCACATCTTTTTCATCCCGATGACATAACAACTTGTTTCTAAACAGCCAAATTCTGACATGATGTTTTCCACCCCTTAATCATTTTCTGTAATGATTTTTTCACCATAAGGTAATACAGACTGAGTGCATTAAACTACATAAATTTATTGTCTGGAAAATTTGGAGTTCAGACTCTCAATAACATGATGTCCTCAGAGCCACACTTCCTCTCATGTTACTAAGAAATGATTAACTTTAGGATACTTCTTCAGGTTGGTAACTCCCTAAGCAGTGTAACAGGGTGCTGTTTCTTAACTACCATTGTCTGTGTCCAAATTTTACTCCAGTTAAATGAGCTGTGCCTTATATCATAAAACATAGTTATTAAGAAAGAAAAACTTTTGATAGTAAAATTCCTACAAGATAAAAATGTCCAGTTTATCATTTCCCATTCAGCAGTTGATAGGAATCTAGGCAGTTTTTAATTGCTGGCTACTATGAATAGAGGAGCAGTAAACATGTATCAGCAAGTATCTCTGTAGGAATATTAGAGTCCTTTGTATCTGTCCAACAGTGACACAACTATATATTGTGGTTGATTTTGTTTTTTGATTTTTCAGGAATCTCTACACAGCCTTACAACATGGCTGCATTTATTTGTATTCTGTCATACTTAGATTGCTATTTCTGGAATAAAAGACCATGACCAAAGGCAATTTGATGAGAAAAGGTATATTTCTGCTTAGATGTGCACATCACAGTCTATCGCTGAGGGAAGTCAGGGCAGAAACTAAAGCAGGGCAGGAATCTGGAGGCAGGAACTCAAGCAGAAGCCAAGGAGGAATACTGTTTAGTGGCTTGCGTGCCCTGACTTGCACAGCCTAAATTCTTATTTAGGACCACCAACCCTGACATAGCACTGCCAAAGTAAGCTGGGGCCTTTCACAGCAATCATTAATCACCATCATGTATCTAAAAAGAAAAATCACTTTTGCGCAGTAACAGAAATCAACATTTATACAAAGATGCACATAGAGAATGTGAGAAGCTCTATATCAATTGTTTGTCTGACAAAGAGTTATTGACTATTATATCCCAAGAACTCAAAAAACATAGACATCCAGAAACTAATCACCCAATTAAAAACAAAAACAAAAACAAAAAAAGGGGTGTATAGAATGAAACAGAGAGTTCTCAAAGGATGAAAAAAAAAATGGCTGTGAAACACTTAAAAGTTTGAATCTCCAAGGTCTACCGGGAATTCTAAATCAGAACTACTTTGAGATTTCATGTTACCCAAAGCAGTATGGCCAAGATCAATAAAATAAATAGCAGTAGATGATAGGGAAACCATGGGTAATAACACTTTTTCATTGTTGGTGGAAGCACAAACTGATAGAGTCACTATGGAAAGCAAGAAGAATATTTCTCAAAAAGCAGAGAATGACCTACCATGATTCCAACTCTACCACACTAGAGCATCTATCAAGGCATATAGCATCTTTCTACAGAGATACCTGCACATCCATGTTCATGTTAGCCCAGATGTCCACTGACTGATGAATTCATAATGAAAACAGAGTATATTTATGTATGTTATATTGTTCAGCTGTTCAGGAAAATGAAAGTAAGAAACTTGTAGGTAAATATTTGGAGCAGGAGAAAATCATCCTGATTGAAGTAACCCAGAGCCAGCAAAACAGACATTACATGTTTTCTTTATACTTGGTTCCTTTAACAACTTAGCACTGTTTGCTTCATATGGACTATTCACATAGGTAATTAGTAAATTAGGTAGGAGGAAGAAAGGATCTTTCAAGGAAAAGGAAATAGAACACATTGTTATAAATGGATGAAGTAAAATTCAGGACA
Source organism: Cricetomys ansorgei (assembly GCA_026225945.1). Taxonomy (NCBI): domain Eukaryota; kingdom Metazoa; phylum Chordata; class Mammalia; order Rodentia; family Nesomyidae; genus Cricetomys; species Cricetomys ansorgei. The sequence continues at coordinate 45,184,962 of JAMJFZ010000107.1, read as the reverse complement.
TTGCACATGTAACCAGCAAGGGTCCCAGTGGAGGGACTGGGACACCACCTCAGGCACAAAACCTTCCACCTGTAACCCATCCTCCCTACAGGATCCACTAGGACAGTGGAAGGGCAGAACACCATGTCAAAGGGAGAAGCTATGCCTGGTTTTGCCGTGTAGGCAGGATCTAGAGACTTGATATCCAGGAGACAGATTTCTAATGATATTCTGTGCTACTCACAGTTCAGTACCTAGCCCAATTTCCATCAGTGAGACTTCTGCCAGCAACTATGGGAACAGATACAGAGCCCAGGAGCCAAACATCGTGCAGAGCTCCAGAAAACTCGCAGAAGAGGGGGAGGAAGCATTTCGGGGACCAGAGGCCCAGGGACGTCAGGAGAACAAGCCCCACAGAATCATCAGACCAACACTCTTGAGGTCCCTCAGAGACTGAAGCAGGAGACAAAGAACCTGAAGGGTCTCCTAGATATGATATGTGGTTGTCAGGCTTGGGGTTCTTAGAGAACCTACAGGCCAGAGTGTATGCGGGGATTCTCAGATATTTTTGCCTTTCCTTGGGACCCGTTTCCTCCTAGTGGATTGCCTACTCTAGTCTTGATGTAGGGACTAGTGCTTGGACCCTGTTTGAGCAGTAACCCTGGGAGGACTGCTCTCTACTATGGGGAGAAGGGGGGATGATTGGGTGGGAAGGGGAGAATATATAATAGGAAGAGAGGGAAGATGGTGGGAGCTGGTATGAATGGAGGGATGTTAGGAGGGGTATTGATATGTATTATATGAAAGAAGAAAAAAGAATTGAAATAAAAGTTAAAAAACAAGATCAAAGGGAAAGAAAGAAAGAAGAAAGAAAAAAATGACAGATATGTGTTCCAATGTGTCTGGATGCAGACTCCTCACCAGGAATCTTAAGGGCAGGAGAACATGCAAGAGGTGATCATTGTAGGGAATGTAGGGAATAAAACTGCCAGCCAACACTGTTGTCCCTATGTCAGTGGAGAGATGGCTCATTGGTTGAAAGCACTTTCTGTTCTTTCAGAGCACCAAAATTTATTTCTCAGAGTCTACATGAGGATGATCACAACTTCCCCAGCCCCATAACACTACCTCTAAGGGATTTTCTAGGTTTCCTGGTGTGTTCAGATCTCTCTGTCCATGCTGCTGAAGGTCAGAGGCAGGAGCCCAGGAGGAGAGGTTATGGGATTGGGGTGGGGGTGGGGAGAAAGGGACATGGGCCCTGACTGCTGCAAATCTGATTGCTGCAGACAATAGTACAGGGTACAAGAAAACCCTGGGACTCGATCATGGTGTAAGCCAAAGTCATTTTATAGGTTACATATATAGGGCCACAAGCAGGGGAGGGTCTTTGGTACCCAGGGTTGGGATACATTGGTTAAGGCAACAGTATTGGAGTAGCCTTATTTGCATGTGGAGCTCAAGACTAAGCATGAAGGTCTTACAAGGGCACTTTCTACATAAAGTGTGGTCTCACAAGTAAAAAGAGGAAGGCACCGTATCAGTAAATGGACCACCCCCTGACTTCTAGCTACAGCACAGATAAGCAACAACCAAGCTGCATTCCTTTGCTTTTGTGAAGCAGGCAATATTTAATATTTAGCTGGGTTCTGGCCAGGGCCAAAGTGAGGAGCAGCTGAATGCCTACCATTCTCTTCCCCTGGGATGAAGCAGGGTTCAAAGCCACCTTCAACACACTCTTAGCTCTATGACAGTCCCACAGGATCTGATGTCCTCTCCTGAACTCTGAATAAAACTGTACTCACATACATATAAATCACAAATAGACACTCACTCGTAGACATAATTAGAACTAAAGCAGATTTCAACATTTAAAAACTATTTTATATAACAAAATTGTGTTGACCTTACAAGAGAAAAGAAATATAATACATTTCTACATAAATTAAAGCAAATATACTTTAACAGACATTCCTTCCAAGAAATGCTAAATGTAGTTAAATTTACTATATATGTGAGAAGCACTTAAGGTATAAAACTTAAGGGGTAAAACATGTAACAGTGTCTTAAAGAACTGACATGGTAGGCATGGGAGAAAAGATACCTATATCTTGAAACATAAGAGTGAATATACACATGCACATACATACATAACAGTGACTACACACATACACATAAATACATATGTACATGTGTATTCAGTCATACATCTAATGATATAGGTATCTTTTCTCCCATGCCTACCATTCCATGTGTGTGCATATGTGGTAATTATAACAATATCATATAAATTATATTATTTATATTATAAATTATAAGTATTATATATATTATATTATAAATTACGTATAACAATATTATATAAATATAATAATATTTAACAGATGGTAAGTATTAAAATATATAAATCCACATAGGAAAAACTTGTCACCTATGTGAGGGAGTAGAATTAATTCTATGTGATTTACTTTTGCCCTCACAATTAAGGTCTTAGTACAAAATAAACTGTTGCAACTATGAACTGTTCTTTGTGACCATTTTGATAACCTCAAAGCAAAAGAATTAGCAGAAATAATACCTAAATATGAAGGAAAAATACTACTTATCAATATCATCATGCTCTAGCTCTCATTCAAACTAAACACAAAATTATGAGTGACAACAAATCTAAATAGCCAAACAAAGAAAATGAATGGGCTCAAAAGAAAACACTACAAAAGATCAGCTAAACAAATGTTTCTGAAATGATAAAATTCATGAAATGTAATCCAGACCAATTAAAAATATAAAAGAGACAGAGAAAATATTAAAATAATAGAAAGGATAGAAAATGGAGCAGTTTATCTGATACTACAGGAATACATAAACTCATTAGAGATTGTAAGGACAATTATACAGCAATAAATATCCAAAGCTAGAAGAAATTAGCAAGCGCTTGGGCATGGAAATAATTAACACCATGAATAAAGTAGTAAGATAGTATCTCCAGCAGAGGCAGCTGAGCAGCTGATGATTTTACTTCAGTTTCAGTTCTATAAAGAATTTTAAAAGTATTATGATTTTAACAAAACAAGATATGGGAAGGCAAAGGAATTCCTTGAAACATATTCTGTAAAGCCACCATAACACTGATCTGCAAACTAGACAAAGACATATCAATTAAATAAAACTACAGGTTTGTGTCCCTGATGAACATAGGATAAAAATTCTAAAGAATATACTAGTTAAAATGATTCAACAGCACATTAAAAATATCATTCACCACACCAAATGAAATTTATTTCAGGGATACAAGAATAGATAAGTATATATGCATCGATTGATTTATCAAGACAATATCATTGATCACTAGATGTAGGGAAAAACACTTACCAAAATTTAATATCCTTTGATGGTGAAAATCTGTGAATGAATTAGTATAGAAGGAACTCATCTTAACTCAGTAAGTCATATGTTTTCAACATGAAGCCACTATCACAGTGTTACAGTATTCTATTTTCAGACACACAGAATAGAATAGACAGCCTGGACATAAACTGACACTGGCAGTTTATATATGTCAAGAACAGCCTGGTGATGGTTGCACATGCTTTTGATCTCAGTACTCAGGAGGCACAGGCAGGCTTATCTCTGTGAGTTTGAGGCCAGCCTGGTCTACAGAGTGAGTTCCAGGACAGACAAAGTAACAGAGTTACAAAAGAGAAACCTTGTATCAAAAAAAAGAAAGAAAAGAATGAAAGAAAGAAAGAAAGAAAATAAGAAACAAGAAAGAAATAAAGAAAATAAGAAACAAGAAAGAAAGAAAGAAAGAAAGAAAGAAAGAAAGAAAGAAAGAAAGAAAGAAAATAATAAAGAAAGAAGAAAAAAAGAAAATAAGAAAAGGAAGAAAGAAAATAAAAGAAAGAAAGAAAAATAGAAAGAAAGAAAGAAAAAGAAAGAAAAAAGAAAGAAAGAAGAAAGAAAGAAAGAAAGAAAGAAAGAAAGAAAGAAAGAAAGAAAGAAAGAAAGAAAGAAAGAAAAATTCAAAACCACAATGGACATCTCCTCACAAAGTTAGAATGGTTATTTTGAGCAACAAAAGACAAAATTAAAAAATGGGAGCCAAATGTGGTGGGACATGCCTTTAATCCCAGCACTTAGGAAGCAGGAGCAGGAAAATCTCTGTATGATTCTAGTCTTTTCTACATAGTGAATTTCATGACTGCCAGTTCTAAGTAGAGAGACCATGTCTCAAAAACAAATAGGGAACAGAGGAAGCATGGGAAGATGCCAGCTTAGAAGTCATAGCCAAGCAAGCAGTTGTCAATAGCTAGGGAAACAAATGAAGCTGGGATATGATATCTCACTGTCAGCTGCTTCCTTCATTTTCATGACCCAGTTGCATATTGTCACAGAGATGATCTTCCTCAACAATACCCATTACGTCCAATACGAGAACCATTGCTGCCACTGCAGAGTATGCCTAATAGATCTGATTTACATACCTCTTCAATGTAATCTCATGCAGAGTCTACATCACTGTGGATATTATAGTAAGGACAGTCATTTATTAGTATCTCAGAGACTGGACTCAATATCTCAAAGATAACCCCTAAACAGCATACAAGAATGAGGCAGAAGCTTCACTCAGAGCCTGAGTTAAGGCACAGTTCATCTTTGTCCTGACTACAACACAGTAGCAAGCGCCCTAAGGCATCTTGCTGAGTGCACTATCTATTCAGTCTACCTTTCACCAAAGTTCATACATCTTCTACCTTATTTGCTTCAGAAGAATCCCTTTCTATCACTGTCTCTTTATGTACTTTAATCTGTCCAAATAGTCCTAATCACTAGTTAAAACAAAGTTTTTCTTACACTCATTTTTCCACTCCTACTCACAAAATTGTATTACTACACACAGTACTATGAGTGTCACTAGATACTTTACATTAATTGGTACTTAGGAATTGTTGTTTTGTATTCCATGTTATTCCATGTTCATGGTGCATACATCATTTAATAGCAATTGTAGACAATATTCAACTCTACTGGGGTACTTTAGATATGTCTGGTTTCCTCAGCAATACATTAACATAGAAGAACACCACTACAATCCTGTCCTAATGTATTTTCCTCTGAATATTGGCAACACTTCCTTTAATAGAATAAAAGTGGATTGAATGACAATAGTAATAATAACTAAAAATAATAATCTCAGCAGTGAGGTAATTTGTGATGCTCACTTCTAACAAAAAAACACATGTCACAGGAAACTTTTAAGTCCTAGACATAGGTAAGGACTTTGTGAATTAGACTGATCCTCAGAAAATAAGGCCAGTAACGGACATATAAGACCTATCAAAACAAGAAGCTTTTATATTATAAAGTATCAATGAAATGAAGGTGTAATTTATAGAATAAAAGATTTGATGAGCTATACATTTGACAGAGACTGTCGACCTTGTGCAAAGACTCCAGAAACTAAACAACAAACAAACAAACCCTTCAACAAAAAACTGTACATTGAGCCTGGTTAAGAATGCCGTACATTTAAATTTAAAACAGATGTAGCAGTTGATTCGGGAAAAAGACTTTTATTCTTTATCTAACTAAATCACCAATTCTTGCCTGGAACCATGGAGCATTTCAGCCTCTGTCCAATCTATACTTAAGCCTAGAACTGGAAGGCTTCAGCCCCAACTTCTGAGATCCACTGCTATCTGGGCCATTCTGACTAGCTCTTTCTGAACTCTGACTCTTCTGGTGCAGGCTCAAACTCTTTTCCAAGCTGACTAGTTTACACTGACCTTCTGAGCTGACCTACTATTTCAGCTCAACCGTTCTGATTCTGACAAACTCTACCTGCCTCAGACAGAACTGCTCTGCTGTGCTTCAAACTGACTCACTCTTCTCCTCTGATGACTTCTTCTGCAGAGCTGCCTCTGTGTCCCTATGTCTTTCCCTGAGCTCTCGTTGCTCCATACTGCCTCAGTCAGCCTCTTGACTCCTCAGTTCATTGTCTCTGTGTTTTGTCCCCCCATCTGCCTTCACTAGACTGCTTACCTCTTACTGCCTGTGTAACTGACTCCTTTATAACTTACTGCTTCTCTAATGGAACTGCCCTTATGACTGACTGAGCTGAGAGCCTGCCTTTTTCTTGTGAGAGTTGGTTATTTCCCTATTCTGACTTACTCTGCTAGGTTTTCCTCTGATTAGTCACTTTGTCTGCCATTCACTCTGACTCATAGCACAGGTCACCTCATCTGACCTCATCTGACCTCCTCTTAACTGTGTCTGCTAGCACATTTTGTTTCTGATTTAGGGATTAAAGGCATGGGCCATCACTGCCCCCTGAATACTGGGATTAAAGGTGTCTGCATTCTATCCAGACCACATAGGCCTCTAATGCAGATCCCTGGGAATATAGAACCTTCCTAGCTTTCATACAGGTCTATTTTTCTACACAGTGTGGATCAGAATCCCTAATACAGAAACTTCATGTAAGAAAACAATAAAGATAATGTGTGTGAATGCTTTCCTCACGAGAAGCAAGGCCTATCATGAATTTTGTAGCCAGTATCTCTGCAGGAAAACAGTAAATCTGAGAACCCAAGTTCATCTAGAAAACCTTCATTGAACAGTGAACAGGATCATTGGAGACACTGATAAAGAAATGGGATAAAACAGTATTCTAAAATCAGTGGTATATATAGAAGGCAATCCTAAAAATGAAGCCTACAGCCAAAACTGTGTACATTAAGAAAACAGACAGATATTAAATAAATAATATACTTTAATGCTTTGAAAAAAACTAGAGCCCAAATCAAAGATGGGAAGAAATCATTAAGATTTGACAGAATTAATAAAAATGGAAATAAGAAAAATTTTAAAAAATCAAGGCTTGATTATTTGAAATTATAGACAACCTGAAAGAAATAACAAAAAAATGCTTGGCCACAGTAATCCAAAAGAAAGAGAAGTTCCACGTTAGTAGATTTAAAGGTGAAAAGGAAGCTCTTAAATGAGATACCAGTGAAATTCCTGAAATCCTGAAGTTTCATATACAAACAACATAGTCTAACTGAAATTAGTAACCTAGAGAAATAGCTGAATTTCTGGACATATATCTCCACCAAAAATAATCTAAGATAAAACAACCTATTTAATAAAATCTTAACAACAAGTTATATCCACAATTCCATACTGTATTTTCCAAAAAATAGAAAATGCCACAAACTTTGGTTGGAGAACATAATGAAATTTGCCTGTAACAGAACTATATGCTTCTTCTTTGCTGTCTGGATTTCAACGTGCCATATGTGGAATGTGTGCTTCTGGGGAGGTGGAGGAGACTTTTTTTTTTTTTTTAAAGAATATGGTTTCCTTTACTACTTCTTTTCTTTGGTTGTTTTGACTTTTTGAGATGGGGGGAGAAAAAGAGAGAAACAGGGATGGAGCCATAGAAAGAGACACAGAGAGACAGATAGAAAGAGAAAAAATCAGGTAATATAAAGTTTGGTTGATTGCAAAGTATAGAGGATCTGAAAAGAGTTTGGGGAGAGGAAAAAATGAAAATATGTTTTATAAAAAAATTAAAAGAAACCAGACCAATCAATACGCACAAAACCTTAGAGAGGAAGAGGTAATGGTGATCAGGACTGAAATTACTGAAGGAATGAAAAGATAAACAAATCATTAAAACTAAGATGTGGTGATTGAAAGAACGACAAATCTTTATCCAATCTAACAAAAGGAAGGAAAGAAAGGATCCAAGTTAATAAAAAAAAAAAAGTTTAAAAAGATCACATTAAAACAGTCTCTGAGGAAATTCATATACTCAGAAGAATACTTCAAAAACATATCTAACTGGAGCACCTAAAAGATATGAATAAATTTCCAGATGTATACAGCCTACTGAAGTTGAATCTAGATAAAATAAAGCATATGAGAAAACTTACACTTTCCAGTTTGATGAAGCACTTACAAAAACACCCTACATATACAAATATTATTTGGCAGATCAGTGGTATATATATATTACAATTAATTAAAAGATGCCGTGAATATGAAAGGGAGCATAGTGAAGTATATGAGTATATATGGAGGGACAAAAGAAAGGGAGACATGTTGTAATTACAATATCAAATATTTTTTTAATGTAGAAAAATCACCCAAATTAAAAATACTCAGGTCCTGATGGATTCTGAAATGATTCTATGAAAACTTTACAGATTATCTAATATCAAAGAACTAAGATCAATACTCCCCCAACTGTGATGCATTATGGAAAAGCAAGAGACATTTCTAATTTCCATTAAAAAAACCATAGCCCCAACTCTAAGAAAATAATATGGCAAAACTTTGATAAACAAGGCACAATAATAAATAATTGTAAGCCATATGCAAGAAAATATTGATATATTATCCACTATGATAAAGTGGGATTCAATCCAAAGACACAAGAATAATTCAATATAAATAGACTAAAGGACAGAAATCTTCTGATTGTACCATTAGCCATAGAAAAGGTCTTTGACAAAATCCACGATTTATTCATGACAAAAGTCCTACAGAAAGTAGGGATTCAAGGGACATATCTCAATGCAACACATATAATATACAACAGATTAATACCCAACATCAATCGCAATGCATTTCTATGAAAATCAAGAACAATAAAAATGCTTTCATTCTCTCTTTTTTGTTCACTATTGTTCTGAAGCTTTAGCTAGAAAAATAAGTGAAGTTTCAGAGATACATGGGTACTGAAAACAAAGGAAGAAGCTAAAGAATATTTATTTGCAAATGAAATGTATGTATCCCTCCACCAGAAACTATTACAACTGATAAATACATTAAGCAAGGTAAGAGAATGCTAAACACACATAAAAATTGGCAGTCTTCCTATATACAAATGAAAAATTCATAGAGAAACAATACCATTCATAATAGCCTAGTATATTTATATCTATCCCTATTTACATATCCTATCTATCTATGTATCTATCTATCTAACTATCTATCTTGGTATGATTTTAATAACATATGTATAAGATTTGTTCAAAAATAATTTTAAAACACTGAAGAATTTGAAGAACTTACCAGAAAAGGAAAAGACCCTCAACAAAAAGCAGTCCACTGATTCAGTGCAATTACCATCAACATTCTAATGCAATGCTTCATACATTTAAAGGAAAAGAATGTTCTTAAATTTTCTTGGAAACACATAAGATAAAGGACATCCAACATATTCCTTATCAACAACAGAAAAATATCTAGAGGTATCTACCTTTAGTTTAATTGTATCTATCTCTACCTTTAGTTTAAATTGTAAAGTTATAATAACAAAAATATACAAGAAGGAGAAGGAAAAGAAGAAGGAGCAGAAGAAGGAGAAAGAGAAGCAAGGAAGGTAAGAATGAAGGAAGGAGAAGAGAAAGAGGAAAAGGAGAAGGAGATGAGGAGAAAGAGGAGGAAGAGGAGTAGGAGAGGAGGAGTAGGGGAGGAAGAGAAACAGCAGAAGGAGAAGAAGGAGAAAGAGAAGGAAGGGAGGAAGGAAGAAAGGAAGGAGAAGGAGAAAGAGGAAAAGGAAAAGAGGAGGAGAAAAAGGAAGAAGAGGAGGAGAAAGGGAGGAGGAGGAACAGAAGGAGGAGAAGGAGAAGCAAACCAGAATGGTAATGGCATGAAAACAGACTCATTGACCAAGGGGAATAGAACTAAGCATCAAAGTATAAACCCACACTTCCACACTCAGTAGAAATTTGACAAAGAAGCAATAAGATAAAGAGGCAAAAAGAAAAAATCAGTGTCCCCTAATCTCCAAATTCATCATTACATGCATCTTATAATACTCATTTATACAAATAAACCAAAGACAAAACACTCACATATATATTAATAAACAAAAATATTAGATATTGAAAGAAAAAAGAAGATATTGAGGGTTAAAAAAATCATAGAACAAGTCAAGTGAAAAATAGAGTAGAGAAAGTTTAGTGTGAAAAGGAATAAAAACACCTTGTGAGCTCTTTATGATGTCATCAAAAGACCTGCCAGTGATTTGAGTTGAAGAAGGAATGGACAAGCATCACTGCTTGGAAGAGTATTAAAAGAAATAAGAGAGATTCACACCTGCAAAAACAAACAAACAAAAAAAACCTAAACTGATATGAGTTGTGAAAAATCACCAATAAAATTTAAAGAAATAAGGCAGTATACCATATTACAGTCAAACTTGGAACATTAAGGAGGAAGAGAGAATACTTAAAGACGAGAGAAATGACAAAAAAGACCTAGGAGCTTGGAAGCGGATCTCTCACCAGGAAGACAAGGGTAGCAAAGAACCAGATGGAGCAGTCAATGTGCTAATGGGGAAACGGCAACCAGGAAAGTTATGTTTACTATGTACAGATACAGGGTGATAAAGGCATTTCAAGACATACTAAAACTAAGGGAATCCAATGCAAACAGACTTTCCTGCCAGGAAATGCTAACAGGAATTATTAGCTCTGAAACAAAAGAATGGTAGTGTGTGATACGAGACCACCTATAAGTGTGACTGACACGTGTCAGTAAGTGTCCTAGGGAATTCTGAGTGAACGGAAATTGTAGTTGGGGCTGAGGGGTCATCTATATTTGTAGAGGAAGACCAAAAATAGACTACATAGAATGTTAATAATAGCACAGTTTTGCTACAGGATATAATTATGAAGAGGAGTAAACTCATATCAAAAATTCCAAATGCCTGGTAATAGTGAAAACGAGTAAAGTGATTTTTAATCCAAAGTTTTGGTATCAAACCTGAGTTTCTTCAGATGAAAATAAGATGTTAAAATTATGATATGCTGTTTGTAAATCTATTGCTGTCCCAATATCAAAACCTTTTTATCAAATACTGTTTTTATATTTCAAATTTTTGTGTCTTGTGTGTGTGTGTGTATGTGTGTGTTTGTGTGTGTGTACCTGTGTGTTTGTATGTGCCACAAGAGACCCCTGGAATGTAGAGGACAACTGGGATTCTGGTGTGCCTTCCCACAGTATAGGTTCAAAGAATAAAACCAATGCACTCAGGCTTGGTAGCAAGCACTTTTACACATTGAAGTATCTTTTAGAACTCACAGAAATCATTCATAGAAAAACCATGAGCACTGAGAAAGTGAAGCATTTAAATAATATAATACACATTGTATATATATAATAAATTTACTGTATTAGTTAGAGTTTCTATTCCTGTGATAAAATATCATGACCAAAACAACTTGGGAAGGAACAGGATTTGTTCATTTTACAGCTTGTAGTCTATAATCCTGAGAACTCCACGGTATGAACTGAAGTCCGGAAACTGCAAGCAAGAAGTGAAGTAAAGACCACGGAAAAGTGTCACCTATTGGCTTGCTGGTAGTGGTTTGCTTAGCCAGCTTTCTTATACCATCGAGGACTACCATCCCAAATGTAACACTGCTCAGACTTGGCTGGATCTTCCCCACATCAATCATTTATCAAGGAAATACACTATAGAATTTCTACAAGCCAACAAGGCATTATCTCAATTGAGAGTCCCTATTCCTAAATGACTTTAGATGGTGTCAAGTTGACTGAAACTAGTCAGAACATATGAACAGTTGTCAACTTGACAGGTACATGTATCACTATTCTAGTGGATTTTTTCCTTGCTTGTCTCCAAGATGGTATGCTAATATTAATATCACAATATAAAACATTCTGACTTTTAGAAGTCTCACAGTCTTCAAGTCCCAGACACTTTGTACATATTTCAATTCCTTTTGCTTATCCAAAATCTCTTGCAAGGCTAAACACCTCTCTGAAATTCCAAACTCTTTTAACTGTAGACATCTATAAAATAACAATAAATTACTTCGTATTTCAACAAGGAAGATCTAGAAAAGAGTAACAATTAGATCAAAGCAAAACTGAAGTCCAACAGTGGAAAGAGTTTAGTGCTTGGTGTCTGTGACCCACTCATAATCGTATGGGCTCCAAAGGTTATTGGCAGCCATCAATAGCACAGCTTCTCTGACATCCTGAGGCCAGCTCCACTTCATGGCTGCTGCTGTCCTTGGAGTTCATCCCATGGTACTGGCACTTCCAAAATGCTGGTTCTCCTGCTGCAACTGGGTTCTACTTTCAGTAATAGCCTCTCAAGGTCTCTCTTCAGGGACTCTGACCTTTCAACATGGTTCCAAGCCTCAGATTTTCTTCAGGACTGCATCAGTCCTGGAGCTTTTATTATAACTGTGGCCAGGCTTTTACCAAATCCTCCTCTGCTCACAGCCTCTTACGGTGCCAAATCTCAGCTGCTTCTTTCACACCTTCAAAACAAGATCCACCTGGAGACTCTTAGTACCAAGTTTGACTGTTGGCATGAGCTGCAGTCTTGGACCCTGGGGATCACAGATTTTGGGGGGAAAATTCCGTTTTCTTTTTACTTTATTTTATCTTATTGGTTTTTTTTCAAGACAGGGTTTCTCTGTTGTAATTCTGGCTGTCCTGGAACTCACTGTGTGGAACATGCTGGCCTCAAACTCACTGAGATCCAACTGCCTCTGCCTCCAGAGTCCTGGGATTAAAGGCAAGCACCACTACCTCCCAGCTTGGTTTCTTTCTAAAACATGCTTTTTAGTTTTTTGAGTCTATAAAATAATTACATTATTTTGCCCTTTAGTTTCTTTCTTTTGAAACCTACGCTTGTAACACTTCTCAATCTCTCTCAAACTCCTGAACCACCTTTTCATTGTGGTTACATTTATGTGTGTGTGTGTGTGTGTGTGTGTGTGTGTGTGTGTGTGTGTGTGTGTGTATTCCTTAATACAGCATGCTCAGACTGTATAATGTTAATATGTATGATTTCATGACTGGCCAATTGGTATTATATTACCAATTGGTGTACTGTTCACTGAAAAAGACTATTTATCCCATTTTTATCGTTCATTAATTGCCTAAAGATTTTATGTGCAAATTTGAGGCCTCCAGGACTTTCCATCTCTATTTTTGCATGCCTAATGTTTTTGTCCTTGTCCAGTTCATGTTTGGTCAATCACACTGGTGAGACTTTATGTGTGAAGCTTATGAGAATACTAGGAGATACAATCCCACAGCAAACTCCTTGACCCTTTCTTTGGCTCATACAGTGCTCCCTGAGCCATATTGTACAATGTTCACTGAGCCTAAGGTGCATGAGTAGTTTTATCAGTGTATCTACTGAAACTGAATTCCACAGCTCTGCTTTTTGATTAATTATCTTTCTCATTAAGGCTTTCCATCTGTTGCAAAGTTGGGTTTCTTTGATGAAATGTATGGAGAACACTTAATTTTGGATACAAGTACAAATATTTAGAGTACAGTTAGGAATTAGTCTGGCTTAGTTAAATAGTGATCGTAGGTGATCTCCTCCAGTACCAGACATGATTTTCCATTTGTTGAGAAGTTCTCAAGTCCAATCAGAGGGCTTTTAGTTACAACCAAGATATGCATGCCACTACTGTATCCTTAGGATTATCACGCCATGCTCATCCTTGTGGTTCATAAGCCATACTGTTAGCGCTTTTGGCTCTCTCCCTCCTTTGGAAGCTTTCATTAGCTTCATTTGGGTTCCTTCTTTTACCATGAAAGCTGCTCCTTAGAGAGGAGGTGTGAAAGTCAGTTACAGTCCAGGAGGCCTCTGAGCCTTGAGTCTGATGTGCATGGTTTCTTCTGCAATGGGAAATTACATTATACTTCTTGGGGACAACAAAGGACAAAACATTGGGCTGTATGTTTTGAAGGTCTCTTGGACATTTTTGACCAACAACTCGAAAGAGGACTTCTCATTCCTGGTACTGGGGCTTTTATTAGGTGCTCTTTGGCTCTTGAATGGAACATTGTCACTCTAGTTGAGGAAATTTCTTTTTAAGTATATATGTATTTGGTAGACAACCAGTATTAGGTTTCCTTAGCACTTTTACAGACATCCCTACTGTGATTTTACCATCTTCCCTTCTTCATCTGTATTTATCTCCATTCCATTCCCCAAATCAGAGCTCTCCTTTCCTAATTCCCCAAATCAGATCACCCGTGTCCTGTTACTCCTCTCTGTATTGCTCCCCAACCACCTACTCCAGCAATGGTTCTGTTTCACTTTCTTAGTCTCTGCAGTTACTCCAGGATATGAAGTCAAACCTTCAGATTTGGCTCTAAGAGCATCAGTGGAAGAGTATGTGTAATGTTTGTCTAGGCAGGTCTGGGTTGTCTCGCTCAATATGGTCTCCATTTATAGCTGAACAGTCTTCCACAGTAGAGAAGAATGACATTGTCATTATATATTTAGTTGTGGAAAGTCATTTAGGTTTTTTTCCACTTCTTACCTACAGTGAACAGAACAGCAATAAATATGACTGAGGAAGTATCTGTGGAGTAGGATGTTGAATCTTCGGTTCTTTGCCAAGGAGTGGAAGAGCCAGGTCATATAGTGGATTATTCAAATATTTATTTATTTATTTATTTATTTATTTATTTATTTATTTATTTATTTATTTATTTATTATTTAGTCTATCTATCTATCTATCTATCTATCTATCTATCTATCTATCTATCTATCTATCTATCTATCATCTTTTTAAGGACTATCCACATTGAAATTCCTAATGGCTGTACCAGTTTGCAAACTCAGCAAAAGGGAGGCTTCCCTTTACCACGCACTCATTTCATCAGTTTCTCAGTTGTTTGGTTCATCTTTGCCACTCTGCCTAGGGTAAGATGAAATCTCTAAGTTGTTTTTATCTGTATTCCCATAATTGATCGGAGCTAAGAACATTTTTTTTTTTGAGATTTATCTTAGCCATGTTTTTTCTTTTGTTGAGGACTATGTTGAGGTCCCAGGCCCAGTTTTAAAAATGTGTCTTTTTTCAAATTCTTCTTTTTCTTAGTTCTTTATATATTATGTATATTAATACTGTGTCATATATATACATATATACATACACACACATACATATATATATATATATATCATGTAATCTTTGTTAAGAAAGATTCTTTCTCACTGTTTGGCTTCCTTTTCTCCTAAGTAAATTGTTTTTTTTTTTTAAAGCTGTATAGAAGCATTTTAGTTTTATGAAGTCCTGATAATTGTTGGCCTTAGTTCTTGGGTGAATAGAATCCTGTTCATCAATCTCTTTTGTATACCCATATCAGGTATGTCCTGCTTATATTTTTTTCTGGAAGTTGAAATATTAAGGTTTCATATTTAGATTTTGGATACATTTGGAGTTAGCTTTTGCACAATGTGATAGATACAGTTCTGATTTTACTGTTCTGTATGTGTATATCCAGTTTTCCCAGCACTATTTGTTGAAGATGCTTCTTTTTTAAACTTATGCTTTTGATATATTTGTCAAATATTAACTGTCTAAAGTTACACATGCTCACATTTGTGTCTTTGCTTTTGTTCCATTATTCTAAAGGTCTGGTTTCATGGCAGTACCAGGTTGTCTTTACTACGATATCTCTGTAATATATCTTAAGATCTTGCATTCTAATCTCTCCGCATGGCTCTTTTTGCTAAGGATTGTTGCCTATCTGTGCACCTTGTGTGGTTCCATATGAAATTTAGGACTCCTTTTCTCTTTCTTTGAAGAATGAATTGGGGATTTTGATTGAGAATGCATGGAATTTGGAAATAGATTTTGGTAAAATGGTCATTTTTCCAATATTACTTCTACTAAATCCTGAGCAAGGAATGTCTTTCCACATTCCAATTTCATTTTCCATCTGCCTTCAGAGATTTATAGTTTCACTATAGAGAACCTTCACTTCCTTGGTTAGATGTATTCCTAGATGTTATATTTTCTTTGAGGCTATCGTAAATGAAAATATTTCTGTGATTGATTTCTATGGTAGTTTGTTTTTGTTGCATAGAAAAGTTATTGATTTGTGTATGCTGATTTTTTATACTAATACATTATTGTAGTTTTTAACATTTCTAGAAGTCTTAAAGTAGAATTTTATGACATATGCAAATGCAGTTTCATATTTTTCCCCCTGAGTTGATTCCATTTAATTACTTCTCTTGTCTTATTGCTCCAGCTAGTGCTTTAGGTTCAATTTTGAAAAGGATGGGATAGTAGAAATGTCCATTTCATTCCTGACATCAGTGGGCTTCTTTTCAAGTTTTCATCATTTAGATTGATGTTCATAGCGGGTTTTTCATATATGTTAGTGTTTTGAGGTACGTTCCCTGAGCACTGACTACATTCTCTAGTTCTTTAATCATAAAATCATGTTGGATTTCTTTTGAGGCATTTTCTCTTGAGATTATCATGTGATTTTTGTGTTAAGTTCATTCATGTGGATTGTTTTATTTGTTGAATTATGTATGTTGAACCATACCTGAATTTCAGGAATAAAGGTAACTTTTCCATGGAAGATAGTCTTTTTTGATATATGTGTGTATTCTGTTTGCAAATATTTTATTGAAAATTTTGGATCTATATTCATCAAGGCTATGAGCTTGTAGGCTTGTTGTTGCCCTGTTGTTATTTTGGTATTAGAATGACATTGGCTTCTTAGGAGTTTGTGCATTTTCCATGTTTTACTATCTCTTTGAATGTTAAAAGAATGATTGGCTGTAAATCTTACTTGAAAGTCGATCAGAATTCCGTTGTTAATCTTCTAGGCCTGAGATATTTGTAAGCTGGAAGGCTTTTTATTGCAATTTCAATCTTCTAATTTTTTTATGGATCTCTTTAGGCTGTTAATTTCTTGGGTTGGTAATGTAACGTCTTCCATCCAGTTACTTTAGGTTTTACATCTTAATGAAGTACTCGTTTTAAAATTAATCCTTTATAATAATCTGATTTTCTTTAATGTATGCTGTAATGTTTTCCTGTACATTTCTGATTGAGTCTATTTGGGTTCTCTCTATTTTTCTTAGGTGGGCCAAAGGTCTATTTTGATTTAGTTTGAAGGTTACTTTGTTAGATATTGTGAAAGTTAAGCCCACTTGCTTCTTAGTCTCATTTGTTTGAAGTACTTTTGTCCTCACTTTTACTCTAAGGCCGTGCTTATCTTTAAATCTAAGATGAATTTCTTGTAGACAGCAGATAAATGGATTTATTTTTTGAACTATTCAGTCAGCCTGTGCTTTTTGAACGGAGAATTAATGTCGTGATGTTGTTGATTTTAGGCCTTGTTGATTGCATTCTCATTGGTACTGTGTGCTTTATGGTTTCACACTTCTATCTTCACTCTATACTATTGTTGATCCTTTCTTTTGCCATTAATATGTTTCCTGTATTTCCTTTAGGTTTGGTTTGCTGGATTTAGCCTGTTCTTTTTTTTTCCTTCCTTTTTTATTTGGCTATTTGTGTCCTTCCATCACGGAAGATTGTTTTATCGTACATGTTATCCTATATTTGCAGTTATAGTATTTTTGGATTTGGAATGCATTTCTCCTAGCTCTTTTCCTTTCAAAGTTACTATTGAGAAATCATCTCTTATTCTGATGGGTTTTTCTTTATATACAACACTCTCTTAGTTCTGTACATTTAGTGTTTTAGCAGATACTCGGTAGGGCTTCTCTTTTCTTTTCTATTTAGTGTTCAGTGTGCTTCTTGTATTTGTGTGTGTCTTTTTTATGGTCTCTTACATTTGAAGATTTTTCATGGCCTCTCCCATTCCTTATATGCTGAATTCCTATATTTAAAAATTATTAGGTTCCTTGATATTTTTTTTGATCTATATCCACTGCTTTATCCTCAAAACCTAATATTCTCACTTGTGCATGATTCATTCTCTCACTACGGCTTACCTCTGAGTTTAGGAACTGGGCTACGGGGTTTTCAGTTCTATCCTCACTTCTGCTTAAGTTCTATTTAATGTTCCTCTTGCCTGATTGAATATTATTCTCAAATCCTGGATAGTCTTCTTCATTTCCACTACTCTTATCTCTGTATTTTCTTGGGCATCAGTCAGGGTTTAATAAGTTCCTACTCCTTAAATTTTTTTGAGCTGTTTGTGTTTTTTTTTAAAACTCTTTGAATTTCTTACTGAATTTTATGATTTTTCTTTTAGTACTGTGTCTCAGAGTTCATCTAAGCAATTAATATTTGCAAATATTTCTTCAGGATGGATATTAGTTGGATATTAGATCCTGGCCTGATCTTTAATAATGATGATATTCTGCCAAGGATATCTAGATCTGCAGCCTTCTTTAGTTTTCAGTTAGTTGTGATCATAGTAGTTTGAGAATTGATGATTTGGGAGAGGGTGTTGGGTAGTATCCTAGAAGAGATGACTGGTTGGTTGCAGGTAGGGTAGGTCTTTGTGGAAGCCTAGAATTTGGATGTGGCACAGGCATGGCTGGTCAGAGTACACTGAGTAATGGAATATGTGATTAGCAGAAGCCTAGAGGTGAGATATATGCCAGGCATGAGTGGTCAGGCTAGGATTGCCACAGAATACGGGATCAGGGCTACACAGAACAGGTTGTAGAAAAGCAAGGATGGAGTGGTCTCCGACATTCATCATGCTAGACCTTTGGTATGGAATGTTGCAATGGAGGAAAACAGAGGAGCAACTCGTGAGTGGATGCAGAAAGGATGGTATTTGGGGATGCCTAAAGATTGGCTGCAGAGCAGGCTTGGTGTTGAGATTAGGCTGGGTTCCAGGAACTACTTCCAGAATCCAGGGAAGGATTGTCTCTGCATTTACAATTTGTTTTTTAATGTTGAATAGGGATTTTAAATTTTACTTCCAAAGAAAACAGGATTTGCTTATATTTATTTTATCCAGCTAAAGTTTATAAATATCTTCATGATCTTGTTTTATAGACAAGGTTGACTAAGAATTGGGAGCCAGAATTTATCATTTTCTGTTATAGATTTTTAAAATAAAGATTTATTTACTTATGTCTGAGTATTCTGTCTACATATACACCTGCAGGCCAGAAGAGGGTATCAGAACCCATTATACATGGTTGTAAGCCAACGTGGGGTTGCTAGGAATTGAACTCAGAACCTTTGGAAGAGCAGGCAGTGCTCTTGGCTACTGAGCCATCTCTCCAGCCCACGCTGTTATAGATTTTAAGGAAATAATACCTAAGCTTACATTACATCCAAACATTGGTGAAGAGGAATGATGAAACTCTTGTCTTTCATAATTTGCTAAACTGCTCCATGACCTCATAATGAGAAATGTTCATCTCTGAGTTGGCCAAGGGTGCTAACTGGAATACATAGCTCTGTCTACTGGGACTAGAGATGAAAGGGAAGATTGTCTGGATAATTGTGAAGGGATTGGAAAATTGTGGCACGGCTGTGGAGGCTAATCTCTAAGGACAGACGTTGGTGCTGGAACCTCTGGAATAAATGGAGGGCTCAGAGACTTGAGATCAGAACTCTGGGAGTGATATTTCATAGTTGTGCTCATGATCTAGAGCTGACCGTGGTGTTGTGCTGGATTCATGTTAATCTGACACAAGGTATAGTCATCTGAGCAGAGGAACCCTGGACTGAGAAAATGCCCATAATATGGGTCTGTAGGCAAGCATGTAGAACATTTTCTCATTTACCGATTGAAGTGGGAAGGCCAATCCCATTGTTTATGGTGCTACACCTGGGATCTCGGGCCTTGGTTCTATAAAAGAAACAGTTTGAGCAAGCCCTGAGGAGCAAGCCAGTAAGTGACACTTCATTCACGGCCTGTATATCAGCTCCTGCATCCATGTTTTTGCCCTGTTTCAGTTCTTCCTCTGATATTTTTCAATGATTGACAACAATTAGAAAATATAAGCCAAATAAATCCTTTAGTCTTCAAACTGCTTTGGTAATTGTGTTGAAGCACAGCAATAGTGACCTTAACTAGGACAGCCTTGTTGGGGAGTTTTGAAATCTGTGTGAAAATTACCTGTATAGTGAGAGTTCCTGATACCACCCAGTTGAGAGCTGAGACTGTAGCAACCATGTTGGAAACCTCAAACTATTCTCTCAAATTTCCAATCTTACTCTGCCTCTCCTAAGGGCAGATTCTAGTAGACAGAAGTTGCCAAGAGGTAACCGGATTTGGAGGCTCCTCTGTCCATGTGACAAATCAGAATTGGGGAAGGGGCTTTAGAACTGAGAGAAACTAAATACAAAGAAACACATATAGAGGCCCATGGGTTGGACCTATGCTCATGGAAGACAGACATCAATTCCATTAAACCTAAGGCAACAAATTGCTTAAAATAAAGAAAAGTATGATTATGGCAGTACTTCCTTTTATTTGGTGGTGAATGTTTGTGACTCTCAAAGAAGGGGGTTCTCCTGAACTTCTGGTTTGGGACTTCAGTCACAGAAAATGATATTTCTATATTTATTAGTTTACAAACTAATTCATGATGGATTCGTGTAGGGTAAATATTTTCTTATTACTTCTTTTGTTTTTTCATTTTAGCTTTGGCATCTTCCTTTCCAGGTAACTTTTCAGGTGTAATTTCTTTACCAGGTCCTGCCTCTGCCTCTGCCTCTGCCCTTGGTTCTGTCTCTGCCTCTACCTCTCCTCTTATTCTTTTTGTCAGATGATTCCCTCATCGTAATTATGCCCAAGAAAATAAGTAACATAATAACAAAAATAATAATAAGAAGTAATGTGGATGAAGCCCAATTGAAGAACCCCTTTTGTTTTTTAGGAGGTGGTCCACTGTCTACACTACCTCCAAAACCACGACGTATACAATTTGGTGGTTCCCATTTGGCATTACAATGGCAGTGTTTTTTATTGTTGCAGACACCCTTCCTATTGCATTGGCGTGTTGAACAGTCACTGGCTAAAACAGCATCACTGACACACTTCCTGTCAATACATACTCGATTTGGACCACAAACTGTGCCATCTTTTACTGCTGCGCTGTCATCTATGGTTATCCCAAAATGATAGTCCATAGTCCAGCAGGTGACATTCTTGAAGTGAGTCCAATGCACTGTTTCATGGTTTCTCCTTCTTGGAATCTCCATCACGTTCTCACATTGAATTCGTCCACAGAATATATCAAGGATATCGCATCTTTTGTAGCTATTGGTATTGTTCCCACAGTTACCAAAACGGTCACCCCTTCTGTTCATTTCCATGTAGCAAGTCTCTTCTGCACTCCTGGCTCCCTTGCCAAAAATCTTCTGACAATGCCCCCCAAGGTCATTACATTCCATTTTATAGCAGTAACCACCACCCTTGCAAGGATGTCCATCCTCTTTATACACATCTCCTGGACACTGTGATGAAGTGCCATTGCACCACTCTGGAAGGTCACACTCATTTTTCTGTTTTCTACACAATGTGCCTGTTGGCCGGAACTTGCAATCTTTGCAACAAAGCCCAGAAGCACATTCAAAACCGGGTGTGAAAAAACAGTCATCGCCACAGCATGGATCACTGTTGCATGCTGCAGTGGATCCACAATCACACTGTTCTCCTTCTTCAACCACATTATTCCCACATATGGTTTTCTTAGACCTTAAGCGTGTTTCTGGAGTATTGTATAAGCAAGTTGTTCTCATAGTCACTGTAAACATCTTTTCATAACTGCAGTTGCTGAACTTTGTGGCTGAGGTTTTTGATGGGTACATGATGCAGAATCTCTCCCCACAAGTACATCCTTTGTCATCATGATGCATTCCCAAATTGTGACCCATCTCATGTGCTATTATTATTGCCATATCTGGAAGTGAATTTGTCATGAAACTGTTAACTGCACAATCAAGATGTGTGCAAACTGCACCTACATAAGCTAGCCCTAAATATTTACCATATCCTTGCCTGGCAAAAAGGTGTATGATATCATGTTTATTGCGATTCCCAGTATTTTGTGTCTTCCAATTGCAGAAATTAGGTAGTACTCTAGTTATTTCTTCTGATACATTGACTGCGTTAGTGTTAGTCCAAACTTCCACTGCAACTAAAACCACGTCAGTATCTATTTGAACATACAAACCATTTATTCCATTGACAATTTCTATCATTTCTTCCATACAGATTGTGACATTATTTTTATTATAAATATATCGATTTTTATCTACCACCACATAATATTCAATATGTTTGCGGTGGGTCCACCAGTTCTTATAAGGGATTTGCATAAGAGTGGAGTCAATACTTTCTTGCAGCTTCATTTGTCGTGCAATTTCCTCCTCTGTTAGCCCACATTCCATGGGAAATGATTCTGGCTCCTCGCTGCCCATTTTGTAAACCAGGTGTTCAAATGTGGAACTTGAACTATTGGGCATGATTTCATAAACTGTGCCATTTATCTCTAGTATGCCTTGCAAACTCCCAAAACAGGTGTTAATTATGACCGTGGATTCTGGGTCTTCATCCACATAGCCATGGTAGTAGCAGTCAGTCTTCACAAAAGGGTTTTCTGCAAGGAGATCACCTTGGTCAGTGTAGGTGAACAGGAAGAAGTTTCTGGATATCAAGTTTTTCTTGGGTCTCATGGTGATAATATGTCTCTCACCTTCAACACGCAGGATATAGGACAGCTGTGAAGATCTATTATCTCTACTGGTTTCAGTGACCTTCACAGGTATCACTACTTCTGGAGGGCTACTGTACTTAGCGTGTCCGGTTGGTGACCATGCAGAGAGGAAGAGTAGCATCCACTGGCAGAGCTGAAGGAGCATGATCTTCTTATGGATCATTGCTTCATCCATAGACACCAGAAGGCCTTTCTCTCCTAGTCCTCACTTTGGTTGCATGCAGTACTGGCCTTTAATGGTCTGTCTTCTGGCAGAGTTGATCCAGTACTGCATTATGACTAAAAAAAAAAAATCAATGAAATGAAAAGCATACATGGGTATAGGTAAGTAATGATCAAGTCAGGTTAGACAATAAAATACAATATATTGGATTAAAATCAATTAGTGTTTGTTTCATAGTATGTCAACATTGTGGATTTTTTTATTGCTTACTCTTGGTAAAATATACTTGTTCCTGTGTAAATATATTTCTAATACACTGCCAGTTGCCCTCTTTTCCACATTGTTTCTGAATATTTTAATTTTCAACTCTTCCTCAATAGCAAGTGAAGATTTCATCAGATGAAAATTACCATATTTGCTTTCATAGCACAATGATATTAATATAAATTGTAAAACATTTTCCTGCTTATTGTGTACATTTACATGTTCCTTTATATCCTTTCCTCCCCATGATCATGGGTGGTACAAATTTTTCTCAGGCTGCACATTTTCTCCCATATATTTTCCATTTTCTTTTTTTCTTATTAGTGTATGTGAGTGTGTACCCTTGTGTGACTATGGAGCTTGTGTGCATGATGATATATATGTGGAGGCCACCATTCTTCCTGAAGTAGGTCCTGAGAAATGATTTGCCTTGTTATACATTTATTTTTTTTAATTTAATATTTTAACCATTCATTGTATGTTTTGTATTGATATGAGTATGTGAGCATGTGACTATGTGTAGGTCTATATAAACGCCAAGTATTAACTTTGGATATCTTTCCTAAGTCACTACACACTTTTTTTTTTTTTTACATAAAGTTTGTCTCTGACATCATACTCACTAAAGAGTGGAGGCTGGCTGTCTAGCAGCCTTAGCAATCCACATGTCTCTGCCTCCTCATTGTGGGCATTGCAATAAAGGACCACCCACCCAAGATTTTACATTGATGCTGAGGATCTTTCTCATGTACTTATGCTTGGGCAGCATTCACTTTACCAGTTGAGCTATCTACCCTGTCCTGTATCCTCATTTTTAGTGCAAAATTACATGGAGATGTAATTAAGGTAAGAAATTTTTACCAAATACACTATGAAAAGCCTATGTAAGAAAAACAATCGATAAATGAAATTATGATTAAAGTTTTTACATGCTGATTCTTTATCTACGAATGCTATGATTTAAATTTGGTATTTATATAGCATGTAGTTTGGTGATATGAGCAAAAGAATTATTTGTTACTAATACAGTATTATTGAGATTGTACCAACAAAAGTATGTCCAAATTAATGACTAAAACTGTAGTAACAAACGGAAGGTTGAGAAAAAACCTTATAGAATGATTGAACAAGCCCAGTTTTGCATTAATTAAATTAGTGTTAGCATCAAGAACTCTGGAGAACAGATAACATTTTTCATCCTAAATATGGTACAGCTTCTCTCTAATCAAAATAAACAAATCAAAAAGAAAAACAAAGACTTCTGAAAACATGAAGTCCAATTTGTGCTTGCCACCACGAGGTCTGCCTTTGAGTGAGTCAGTGAGTAAGGTTGATAGAGCCTGTTTCACTCCATTGAAGAAAACCAACTTTCCTGCTTTTAGCAGTTATCACTTATAAAGAGCTTTCTGGCTAAGGGTAGAGCTTCATAAATTTCTTTTTTTAGTGAAACTCAGACTACCTAGTAGTTGTCTTGATACAATTATTTAATATCAAGCATCATATATAATGCAGAAATGTTTTTAAAATATGAGCATTTTAATCTATAGGTCTTACTATGAATAGAACTCATAACCACAATGCCAGCTGTCATGACTAACAACAATAACAAAGCTCTACAGAGCCAAAGAAAAGAGAGTCCAAAGTATTTAAAGGAAATACTATCCCCCAAATCTGAAAAGTTGGCAAAAAAATAATGACATGTATGCTTTTTCACATAGTAGATATCTGTCCTTATCTCCTGTAGAATGAAATTCTTCAAGGACTTACCATGACCGAGTGATGGCCATAGATCTAGCTCTGGCTCTGCTATAGAATCAACTCTCATCTTCTGAGGACATACATGATAAAGAGAATTCAAGGGTTCTCCTTTGTCTCTCATTGCCACAATTCTAGAATCATGTGCCTAACAATAGAAGTCTCTCAGTCAAAAGAAACCTATGAGATTCTTCCCAAGTGTTCCTCTGCCATCTCGAACATACTTATTAGGACTTCTCCTTCTGTGTAAGTCTGAAGTCTGACTCCTCACCCTCTATTGATATGCTCTAGTATCTCTACTCTTGATGAATCCTATTTCCTTACATCTATTTTTTTTAACTGTACACGAAGAGTAAAATCAGCTGAACTCTGTATTTTTGTTCATATTTGTCTTAGTTAGGGTTTTTATTGCTGCCATGAAACATCATGACCAAAAAACAAGTTAGGGAGGAAAGGATTTATTTGGCTTACAGTTCTATAATGCTATTTATCATTGTATAAGGTCAGGATAGAAACTCTAAGAGGGCAGGAATCTGGAGACAAGAGCTGAAGCAGAGGCCATGGAGGAATGCTGCTTACTGTCTTGCTGAGCCTGCTTTCTTATAGAACCCAGGACCACAAGCACAGGGATAGAATAGGCCCTCTCCCATCAATCACTAATTAAGAAGATGGATCTTATGGAGGTATTTTTCTTAGTTGAGGTTCTCTCCTTTCAGATAACTCTAGTTTGTGTGTCAAGTTGACATAAGATTAGTCAACACAACTGACCCCTTGTCAACTTGACACACAAACACGTCACAGTTAAGCCATACCTGTTTTTCTTATTTATTCCCAAGATCTTACATTGAAAACATAAATGACGTTAAAAATCCCATAGTCTATACAAACTCAAGCACATCAAAATTTTAGTCTTTTTAAAATAGCCAATCTCTCTAAAAATCCAAAATCTCTTTTAAAAGTTCAAAGTCCTTTATCTGTGTGCTCTTGTAAAATTCAAAATTAAATACCTTCTTTTTGAGCAACATTTAATTCTTTAATCTAGCAGCATGGCTGCTCTAGGGTAGATAGAATGTTGGCACAGGCATGCAATCCTAGTGTAGCACACACTTTTAATCCCAATTCAGAAAGTGGTGGTAGTGCACGTCTTTAATCCCTGCCCTTGTGGGACAGAGGCAGATCTTAGAGGCAGAAGTAGAGAGTAGAGGCAGAGTTCAGAGTTCAGAGAATGAAGCAAGGTATGGAAGCAGAGTCAGAAGCAAGGTGGAAGCAGACAGGAAGCAGACAAAAGGCAGAGCTCACAGAGAAATGGAGAGTTAGTTCAGTCAGATAGTTTGAGTACATTTAGCTCACAGACAGTTGAGTTCAGAAGGAGAAGCTGAGAAGAGCAGAGCCAGTCCAGAATAAGCTAAGAGAGAAAGCAAGAGAGTAAGAAACAAATGGTTTACTATTTCCAGTTTTGCGTTCAAAAGTCAGCTAGTCAGAGTGAGCTCAATCAGCAGTAAGTCTTGGAGGCTAAAACATTCTAGGGTTAGGCTTCTATATTAGATTGTATGGAAGCTAAAGCATTTCAAGTCTGGGTTTGCATCTTTAAGATTAAAATGTATATAGGCTGAAATCCTTTAGGACTGGCAATTGAATTAGCAAAGTATAAACTCTTTCCCCTGGGTCTACACCTTCTTCAAGAGAGAAGAACCAGGTCACAGTGACAATCTGAACCAAACAAAAACAAGCTCCCAACAGTTTAAATAACTGTCCAATGTCTGGGATACACTCAGGATCTTCTGGGATGCTCTGAAGGACTTGGTGTCACTTCTCCAGCTCTGCTCTTTACAGAACACACAACTTATCTTATAGACCCAGGCTGGCTCTACTCCACTGCTGCTGTTGTTGTTCTTGATGGTCATCCTATGGTACTTACAACTCCAAAACACTGGGGTGTTTTGCTGCAACTGGGCTGAATAGCCTCTATTTTACCAATAGTCTGTCATAGACTCTCTTCATGGTGCATAGCCTCAACTTCTTTGCTTGACCCCTTCAGTTCTGGGCCTTCAACTGCCACGGAGGCTGCTCTTTCACCAATGGCCTCTTGTAGTGCCAAGCCTCAGCTGTTCTCCATGACCCCTTCATGCCTTCAAAACCAGTACTGCCTAGGTGACTCTTATACTACCAAGTTGTTCTGCCAGAACAAGGTATAACCACTGCCTTTCTGGAACACAACTTGTGTGTGCAGACCCTGAGGACACACTCCCCAGAAGATTTCACTTCAATGAAGCAGATCTCTTTCCCAATTACTGCTAATTTCTTAGCTCTAGCTAAGCAGCGTCAATTGTCCTAGAAAAATAGTTTCACTTCAGTGTTGCCAGTATTTCGTTAATTACAGCTGACTCTTCAGCCCCAGCTAACCAGAACCACAAACTCAATTCAAAATAGCAAATGGTCCTGATAAAAGTCTTTAAACTTCCCCTGAAACTTTGCAAGCCAGGCCTCCATCCCCTGCACTGCTCTCAACATTCCTGCCTTCCAAGCTCTCACTGAATATCTCACTAAGCTCTCAATACTCAAAGTCTTTTTTTTTTTTTTTTTGCTCAAATTTCCGAAGTCTTTCCACAGTCCTCTCTAAAACATGGTCAGGTCTGTCACAGCAACACCTCACTGTAGTTTGGGTTACTACTGCTGCAATGAAACATCATGACCAAAAAGCAATTTGGGGAGGAAAGGGTTTATTTGGCTTATACTTCCATATTGCTATTTATCTTGAAGGAGGTCAGGACAGACTCTCAAACAGGGCAGGAATCTGGAGACAGGAGCTATTGCAGAGGCCATGGAGTGGTACTGTTTCCTGGTTTGCTGAGCCTGCTTTCTCAGAGAACCCAGAACCACAAGCCCAGTGGGTGAGTCCCACAATGGGCTGGATTCTCTGCCATCAATCACTAAGAAAATCGCTTACAGCTGGATTTTATGGAGGTATTTTTCCCAGTTGAGGTTCTCTTCTTTCAGATAATTCTGGTTTGTGTGTCAAGTTGACATAAGATTAACCAGCACAATATTGTAACTGTTTTGCCAGTTTCTTTCCTCAATTTTGAACAACGCTATTGAATACTGAAAGTACTTCAAATCCCCAAGAATTTCCCACTCTTTTGACAACATAGCCTAAGAAATCAAGTGACGGTCACTTCCTATCTTTCAACAGTCAATGGATATCATTGGAACCCTGGACACCTGCACATGAAGATACTTTGGGTATTTCATAGTACTGTCATCAAAAACTAAGGCATAAACTGAACTTGGA
Source organism: Cricetomys ansorgei (assembly GCA_026225945.1). Lineage (NCBI taxonomy): Eukaryota > Metazoa > Chordata > Mammalia > Rodentia > Nesomyidae > Cricetomys > Cricetomys ansorgei. The sequence goes on along the minus strand of JAMJFZ010000107.1, from coordinate 45,157,031 downwards.
AGAGGAGAGGTGAATAAAATAATGGAATAGGGATAAGTTTAATTGGCTGATATTTAAAAAACATCAACTTGAGAACAATGCTTTTAACAGACTAACTGGGGAAAATGGTGGAACAAGTCCATTTACTAATTAAAGTTGTCTTGGTACCTGCCACTGTTCTTCCTTGACCCTTCCTTTATCCTCAAGAGGCTCCTTCAACTTCTTATACTTGCTCAGGCTTTGCACCAAAATGCTGTGTCACCTACTATTATCTGTTTCTAAATTTTACTCCATTTACACAAGCCACTATTTATGTAATAAAGTAGTATTAATAGCTAAAACAAACTCACTTAAACAGTCAAAATAACATATGGTAAAATGTCAGGTCTTTGGAATACTTTCAATGTATTAAAATTCATATAATATATTAAAATATATATCATAAATTAGAACACATAACTGTATTAAACAGATATTGACAGATCAACATATGCTATTAGATTGCTTCAAGACCCAATTTTCACCAATAGATTGAGTATGCAGAGAGAAAGCCTATAGGCAAACAATTATAGATTACACAAAATGTAGAAAGTGATTTTACAAGAATTTTTTATACATTTTGTGAAGAAGTTGGAAATTTGGAAATCTTCTGGACCAAAGAAATAATAAATTCTTATGGGAATAACAATGACATTTACCCTGATTTTGTCATCACGCAGTATGAATGAATGAATCAGTTTATCATAAGTACTTCAAAACAATGCACAACTCTGTGTCCACATAAAAATAACAAATACCAGTGTGCAAAAAAATGAATGAATTTATTTGATCTTAAATTGAAAGGAAACATATAACACTGACTTACTTCTATATGCTACTAATTTATTTATTACTTTTGCTTGTGTAGTTATTTACACTCACTAATATTAATACAACATTGCTAAAGGATTAATAATCTTAAGTTTTATTATTTTATCTATTTATCTATTTATTTATTTATCTATTTATTTATTTATTTATTTATTCATTAGTTTATTTATTCATTCATGGCAATGGGTTTCTGTAGAGGAATAGGCCTGTGTGAAAGCTAGGAAGGGTCTATATATTCAAACGGTCTACATTCAGAGGCCTGTGTGGTCCAGATGGAATGTAGACACACATTTAAATCAAGTATTCAGAAAACAGTGGTAGCAAACACCTTTAATACTGGTATTCATAAGGCAGTGGTGCTCCATGCCTTTACTACCTTAGAAAAACAGTGTGGAAGCAGATGCAGGAGACAGAGTTCAGAAGGAGTCAATGTCAGGTTAGAAAATCTGAAATGAGAGTGAAAAACAGGAAAAGTGACTAATCAGAGGGAGAGTGAGCAGAATGTGTCAGAGTGAGGACATTCCCAACTCTCACGATATATAACGTGGGCTCTCAGCTCAGAGAAGAGTGAGTTAAAGAGTCAATCACAGAGTCTGTCAGTTACAGCAGTGAGTTACAGTAGGCAGTATGAGTGAACAGTCTGGAACAGGGAGATGGAGTAGAGTAGAGACACACAGAAAATGAAGCAGACTGACTGAGGATAAGGCAGAAGGGGGTGACTGGAGCAGTATGGAAAAGTGAAAGCTCTGAGGCAAAGACACAGAGGCAGCTCTGTGGAAGAAGTCAGTATCAAATGGGAAGAGTGAGTCAGTTTGAAGCTGAGCTAAGCAATTCAGTCCGAAGCAGTCAAAGAATCAGTCAGAATCTCCTAGAGTCAGAAGAGTTTGGTCAGAAACAGTAAGCATTATCAGAAGATCAGTCTGAGTCAGCAGCTTGGAGGAGAGTTTTGGCCAGAACAATGACTGAGTTGAATTGAACCAGAAGAGTCAGAGTTCAGAAGGAGCTATTCAGAATGGCTTAGTCAGCAGTAAGTCTCAAAGGTTTAAATGTTCTAGACTGTATGGAGGCTGAGGCTGAAGCCTTCCAGTTCTAAGGCTTAAGACTAGATTGTATGGAGGAAGAAACGCTCCGGAGCTCCAGGCTAGCACCTGGTATTCAATTAGGCAAAAGAATAAATGCCTTTGAACCTGAATCGTTGGCTACATCTGGTGAATCTGAAGCTACAGGTTTTGTCATGCTGTTTTCATAATATGTGCCAACATAGTTTGTTCTCATTCGTTTTCCACGTCTATATCTTTATTCCAGTAAAATGACTTTTATAAAAGGCCCAACTTTGTCAAAGACTAGCTCAGTCAAGGACATTATGCTACATTTTTGGCTACAATCTATATGACATATTAAATATTACATGACTTATAAAGAGTTAGTTTCCTGATAATTTTTTTGCTTCCTCTTTTATAATCCAATAACAAGGCTACTAACCTGGTGATTGCTAACCTTCTTCCTTCCTATGTAAAATGTAGCTAGAACGTATTCTTCTAGGAATCCTTGAGCTTCCTCTAGGCAAAATAATACATATAGTGCTTATATTTCTATAAGCCAGTAGTTCAACTTTCCTAATGTGGTAACAACCCTTTAAATATAGTTCCTCATGTTGTGGTAACTCCCAACCATAAAACTATTTTTGTTGTTACTTCACAACTGTATGTTTGCTACTGTTATGAATCGTAATGTAAATATCTGATGTGTAGGATGGTTTTAGGTAACACCTGTGAAAGGGTCGTTTGAATTCCAAAGGAGTTGTGACCTATAGGTTGAGAATTGCTGCTGTAAACCATTCAGGTCACTGAAAATGAAAGAAACCCACAGTTTAATGTACTTATTTCTTCCAGAAATTATGTACCAAAAAATGCAAATCTGTATCAATTCCCTAGCAACTTTTCTTAATAAGGATTACATTTAAAAGACTACGTTCATTAAGAATATTTCTTAAAGGAAATAGTACAGAGAGCATTACCAGTTGTAATCAACATCACTGGGTCTTTCAGAAAAGTATTAATTGTTCAATTGCAAAGTTTTCTAAGTTTCCTTTTGAATATATTGGGAGAGTGAGTTTTTGAGGTAACAGAAATGTTGGAGGCTCCAAGACAACAGGCAAGAGGAAGCTGGGCTCTCAGATGATGCACTGCTAGCAGAACTCCTACATTGAGAGGCATGTGGACACGTGGCAAAGTGAGTTTGCTCCTTGCTGGGTCTCCAGTTGAGACCATTTTCTGAACAATGCCTCACTTAACAGCCTAGTGAGGCCCAGAGGGGGAAAAACAAAACTCAACAAGACTGTGCCCAAATTCTGGTTCACAATGATCAATAACCACTATAAAACATAGAAAGTAATTTTTCCTTTCTCAGCTTTCTATAGTCTTAGCCTTAATAGAATAATGTTGCCATGTGATATTTGTTTGGTAAGTCAATTGTCTTTCAAAGTTGAACATTGCATAGGGGAGATGTCTCAATATGTAAATTACCTGCTGCTCAAGTTTGGGGACCTGATTTTTGGATCCTCAGAACCCACATAAAGCCAGACAGTGCCATGCAGCTATATTCCCAGGGCTCCTGAGGTGAGATGGGAAGCAGAGATTAGGAGACTCTGCAGAAGCTCCAGGATCAGATAACTGGTCCTAAGCAGCAGTGATCAACATCACCCTAGCTCATAACTGGTCCAAGGTCAATCTCTCACACTCACATGTTTTTCATGCAGTCACATACGAATACATGCACAACCATACATACACATGTCATACAAATACACTGAATACAAGAGAATAAAAAAAAGATATTTTACAAAAATGTTTTATGCTAAAACACATAATTTTACATTTGTAAAAGTCCAAGACACTGAATTTTGAGATAAATAAGAGATAAGCCATCCGTAAATACTATGAAAAGCCCCTAAGATTATCAGAGGATTTTCCAGGAGAAATCTGTGATACAAAAGGGTTGGAAAGTTTAGTCAAAATAATGAATAAAATAATATAATCATCAAGAAATCTATACCAGGCAAAAGAATCTTATAACAAAGAAAGACATATGAACATTCTTCCAGACAACAAAAGCTGGTGAAATTCACTAACACTATACTTGTCTATGAACATATAAATATCACTGGTGAAATCAGAAAATATATAATAATATAATTGTTAAGTGGTGCTGTACACGTTAATGATAATTATTGTATGTTAAAAGGCAAAAATGCTAAGCAAAACTGCAGCCACAAATATAACTAAGAACATATATTAAAAGTAACCAAATTGTGACTTCATTTGCATAGAATATGTGAAGTATGTAGTTGTCTTAAAAATTACTTATGTTAAGTTCTTGTAACATTACAAATCGTTACATTACATTACATTATCATTACAAAGAAAAGATACTGTGTAAGCTTCCTGGTAATCTTTATTATAGATACTTATTATAGATAGATAACTTTATTATAGATACATCAAAAATTAAAATAAGCCACTCACCCACCAGGGTAATTCATGAATGCTTAGATTCTAAACCTATAGTTCAAACCAGAACCTCAAGTAGGAAATTCTAGAGGGGCTTTCATACCTTCTACTTTCAGCCACCTCACCCACCAATGGACCCCAGACTATGTGTAGCTACACTCAGAGGTCTAGCTAGAGGCCTCTAGAGTCAATTCCCTCTCCCTGCCTGTTGACCTATCAGCTACCACACCTATTATGCTAATATGGGTCAGCATCTGAACCCTGAGTTCAAATGAGAACTTCAAGTAGAAAATCTAGATATAGCCTCTCCTGTCCCTACGGTCAGCCAATTCACCTACCACTGGCTTCTAGGTCCATATGGAGCCAGACACCAAACCGTACTATGAAACCTCTGGAGAGTGTCCTCTCTCCTCCTCACCATGTATTCACCACTCAGAAACTCCACCCACTGCACCAATCTGGCGTAGTTCAGAATGTAAACATGGAGTCTAAACCTGAAGTTCAGGAAGGAACTACCAGTCTTCCCACCCACCTCCAGACTCTTAGATACTTCTTCCCTCTTCCTTCTTCCAGCTGCTGGTTTCTAGGATGGCATGGAAACCAGCGCAAAATTCCACTCAGAGATGTGCAAAGCTATGTCTTCTCCTCTATTCACTATCCTACCACCTGTGCTAACTAGGACTCTGAATCCACAAACCCAGTGTGGCCCCCAAACTGAAAATTAAGTACCATTTAGTTGGTACACAATTTGGTGTGTTGCAGTAATGTTAAGCAAAGACTGACTAGCCACCACAAAGGTAAGATTGGGTATGCACAGAAAGACAGACTCAAGATGCTTTGAGCCATCCTCAAAACAAAAAACATGAACATCCCAACAATATACCTCCTCCAGAAACTGCCAACCCCCCTTTAATACTCATTTAGAAAAGTGATATAGCTGAAGTAAAACTAGAGATCAAATGGGAGTCATTACAAGAGCCATTGAAGAAATTCAGAGAATCCTAAAGGCACACTATAAAAATTTGTATTGCACTAAACTGGAAAGCATCAAAGAAAAGGATGAATTTTCCAAGCTGTACAATCTTCCAAAGTTAAACAAGATGAAACAAATAATTTTAATAGACACAGGAAATAAAGATAGAAGATATATATTTGGGATATATACATTTACATTACACACACACAGACACACACAGACACACACACACACACACACACACACACACATATATACTCATACATGTACATATATATATCCCAACTAAAAGAAATTTAGGGCAAGGTGGATTCAGTACAAAATTCTATGACACCGTCAAAGAAGAACTAACATTAGTATTTCTCAATTTATTCCATAACACAGAAACTGTAGGAACATTCTCAAATTCATTTAAAGAAGCTCCTATTTCTCTGATACAAAATTCAGACAAAGATTCAACAACAATAAGAAATTATAGATCAATAGCATTTGTGAATGAAGTTGTAAAAACTCTCAGTAAAATACTCTCACCTCAAATTCAAGAAGCATTTTCACTTTCTCCATATGTGTTAAATATGGGGCTTGAAATACTGGCTAGATCAATAATATAACTGAAGCAGAGTGACAGGATAGCAATAAAAAAGAAAAGTCAAAGTGTCCTTAATAACAGATGATATAATTTTATATCACACACACACAGACACACACACACACACACACACACACACACACACACACACACACATATATATATATGGAAACTTGTACACCTGGTAAGCATATCCAGCAATGTTGCAGCATGCAAAACCTACAAAAATTGTAGCTTTCCTATACACAAATGCCGAACACAGAGAAAACGACATCAGGAAACATCTTTTCCAATAGTCTCAAAAGTATCTTGAAAAAACTCTAAGTAAGGAAGTAAAAGAGTTATACAATAAAAACTTTAATATATTGAAGAAACATATGAAGTTACCTATAATGGGGTGGGACAATTCTTCAACAAGCTATCACATGCTACCAAATAAAACAGCCAGCATCAGGAATAGTAAACACATTTTTGAGTTGTTGGATAACAGGTTCTCATATAGCCTTCAAGCACCACAGACTATTGCCAATGTATTTGGTTACCTTCCAGATCTTGAAAGACCTCATTATTGAAGAAACCACATAATGAAGTCACAGAACATGGAGAAATTCAGCTGTTACTCATTCAGAAGCTTCACCTTTACTGGCTAGTATTTCTAGTGATACAAAGTATTATACATGATACTGGAAAAGAAAAGTAATCATCAGTCTCATGCAGCTATAAATTCTATAAGCCACAAAAATGAACTGCCTTGAAATATATGCCCATTGATATTATAGTGGCACAGATATTGTGGGAGTAACTAACCTTTTTTATATTTTTAAAGCCCACTCCATGAAATGGAATGTATACTGGACACTGTCAGTGAGCCATGAACATGAGGGTAGATAGGCATGGGACCAGGAGGAAAGCCTATTACTATTACTCTGCTAAATGAACATAACAATAAAATCACTCCTAAAGACATAGTCCTATAGCCAAAGATCAATGTATTTTTCAGTTTTCAGTATGGAAGCTTCTTTCAGCAGATGGTAATGAACACAGAAAACTATAACTGGTCAACATGCAGAATATAAACTTTGGAATGGTTGCACCTAAATCTGATGTCTATTTAATACCTCTACACTCAATGCTCGGGTATCTATGACAAAGAGCTGCTAGAAAAAATTGTAAGAGAAAGCGGTGGTAGATGACTTCGTGGAAATGGCATTTTCCAGATAGCACAGAATGATTGCTCATATGAGCTCACAGAGACTGTGACACAGGCAAAAAACCCTGTACACGTTCACTTTAGACAAAATCCCAGCATGGATGAGAGGAGGTAGAAATGACATCCCCCTCAGGTAAAGAAGACACTACTAGTTGATAGGTAATGGGAAAGAGAGAATCAGATTTCTTTAATGGAGTAACACTGAAAAATAAATCATATTCAGGGCTGGCCACAAGCACAGGAGTCATCAGTCAATACAAATTGGACTCAATGCTATTGTTTTAAGAGTGAGAAAGAACATTATGTGTGTGTATGGACTGGCTGGAGGATTTGGGAGGTATTCAGGGAGAAGAATATAAGAAATTTTCACAGAGTAAATAAATATCTTTTGGAAAGAAACTAAAACAACTGCAAAGCAAACAGAATAATTGAAAAAATGGCACCAAGATGCTTTTTCATAACTGTAATTATGAAAACATTAAAGTTCTCTCTCAAAAACATAGAGCCTTCAAATGCAGTGTTTTAAGATATAACTATATTGGTGTCATTTTATTCACACATTATGCTGACTTTAAAGGAACATCTCTGGTTGTGAATATACAAAGTGAAGGCAAAGGACTGAGAAGATAACTCATGCAAATAGAAACCAAAGTAAACAAGGTAACTATATTTGTATCAGACAAATTATGCTTTTAAAAAATCATTACTAGAGATATAAAAATGTAATGATATGTTGATAAAGGTTCAACAACCAGAAGATATGATCATTTAATAGATAAGAACCCAGCATCAGAACATCTAAAAAGATAAATCATGTTCCCTGAGCCTTAATAGATGGGGTTGTGCTGTAAATATATTAACTGGGGTGAACACTTTGTGGTCAACAGTTCTCTGAATTTTGCCCAGTTGGGGTTTTTTGTATTGATTTCCATCTGCTGGCAAAAGAAGTTTCTTTGATAAGGTGTGCTTATTTATTTGTGCTTATAAGGTTCATTGTTTAGAATGTTGTTAGAAATTGTACTGGTTTGGGAAAGTGGTAATAGTAGGTGCTCCTGTAAGTTTGATGCCTTACCACCCAAGGAATGGGCTAAATTTTCAGTACCAGTTATAAACTTTCTTGTATTAATTAGGCCTTAAGTCCAAGTAAGTGGCTGATAGTTTTTAGTTAAAGGCAGCTGTAGAGATACATCACAGAAAGAGATACTTTGCTTGACCTTATGCTGACCATGGTTATTGGCAGAGATAAATGAGGGGGCCCTCCCCATGTAGGTAGATAAGAGAGAATCCCCATTGCCATGCATGCTGATGAAGGGATAGTGTGCCAATCAGGATGAGAGAATTTCCTGCCATGTAAGCAGATGAGAGAATTCTCATAGAAAGAAAACAGTTGCAACATTAAAGGGGAGGAAATGACAACCACATGTACCTTATGTTTCTTCCCACAGTACCTCCCTTCTGGAGTTCCCTTGCCTGGTCGCAAGGGAAGTAGTAAATGAAGTATTTCAGTTGGTTACCTCCAGGATATGAATGCCATTATTGTCCCTTTTGGAATATTCTGCTACTCTGGTCATTATTTTGGTTCATAGATATTACAGATGTATGGGGCTTTTGCAGCATTTCTCCCTTGGCAGACTATGTAACTCCTTCGGATACTTTGAGAGCTAGTGTTTAGAGAGAAGGTTTCCATGTCATATTCAGATCAATTCCTTCAAGTCCTGTGTTTGAAATGTGTAATATCTTCAGCAAAAGTCTTACCTTCTTTTGTCTGTAAGGCAACCAAGCACCTCACAACAGCCTATACTATTTTATTCGTCTATTGCACTCCAAGAACTCAAAAGGATGTTTGCCACACCTGGCACTGAAGGAAGAAAGATTATAAGAGCCATAAGGCCAGGACTTCTGTGGCAAAACAGTGTCTTCTAAAACATATGGGGTTATTTGGAGGGAAGAAAATAAAAGGACTAATGTTGAAATTAAATTATAACCTCAAAAATAAAAATAAATAAATAATAAGAATTAGCAAGATTTAGTATTCACTTTTAGCAACTGTCTGGTTTCCTCATTCTGTGACATCTTCCTGATATCTCTATCCATTATACCACCCATAGGCTTCACAGTGCCAGATCATGATATTTCATTTGGCCCAGGCGAAAGAGGAAGGGGATGTGCTAATCTATTTGCCTGTACCTCACCTGGGTATTACAGACACCTAACCTGATATGCAGTTGCAGCCACTCCATTATTGCTATCTAAGCCACACCTAGTTCTTTCAGAGCTCCAGAGACTAGACTAACAGTTTCTACACCCAACATATACTTTACTTATTTATTTATATATTTATTTATTATTTATTTATTTTGCGGGAGAGAAAGGTATACTATTTATATTGGTGGTATTATGTCAGACTTCTAAGAATAGTTTGGCCACTTTGACCTGTATTGTTTTATGCACATATTTTCCCACTATTGCAAATTGGCCCCAGTTCCCCAGAGTCAACATGATTTAAGGCACACTTGAGTCCAGTGCCCACCAAGCTGAAGTAATTTGCACTTTCATAGCAGAGCAATGAATCTATAAGTTAAAATAAGATGTATCTTTGCTATGCATAGCTCTTACTCACAGGCAACTTTGGTCACCTGTCAGAGGCACGGTCTGGGAGGTTTTCACACTAGAACTTCTCCTTCCTCCAAAGCAAGAGCTACAATGGGTACCACTTGTATCTTCCTTGCAAATTCTCCAACCAAACTTTGCCTCTTTGTAGAGGACTCAACCTTCATTGGCAAGGTCCATGCAATTATCACCATAAAAAGAAGGCATGATAATCCATATAAAAAGGGGAAAGGTCAACGAATGAGGATTTCGCCTTCAGATACTCAATGTTCAGATGATTCACCCTGAATTACATGATGAGGGGTGAGATGTAGTAACATCTATGACACAAAGAGATACCTGTATCACCAACAAGTCCACCATAACGCTCACAAATGTCACATCCATGGAGTTCTATGCAGGGAGATCAAGAGGTCTAAGAGTCTCCTTTTGACAACTCAAATTATAAGAGATGTACTTCCCCAAGCAGTTCTTAGTCCATAACTTTAGATAGGAGTCCTGGTGAATCTCACAAATTTTAGCTTTACCAGAGGTGTAAAGCCTGTTTACTTCTTGAGTTGGATGAACCTCTTACTTTTTTTTTTTTCCTGGAGGGAATGTTGTAACTCTGAGAAAATTTCTTCATAACAGAGTTGGAGAATATAGGGTGAAAAACTACAAAACTCTGTCTGGTACCATGGAAGGGGTGCTGTGCCCTCAAGCTCATCATCTGTGAGTATCTATCTGCACAAGAGTTCCACGAGGTTCAGCATACTGACATCCATCATTCATGGGAGACGTACTCATGAGGCTCCAGCTAATTTTGAGGAGCTACTGATGATTAATTTTAGCTGTGAGAGTGGAGTCACTTTTCTCAGTGTATAGCCACTGGCAGCTGCCTATGTTCCAGGAAGTAAACTTACAGTCATAGTCATTTAAGAAAACTTAATTGACATCAATGTGTGGGACACACACACATACACACACACACACACACACACACACACACACACACACACACAAACACACACTATGAGAGGGACTTATTAGCATGAAAGGGTTCACTGAGATATATAGAGAGGATAGTAGAGGATGAAGATTATTTTAGTCAGTGTTCTATTGCTGTGAAGAGACAACATGACCACAGCAACTCTTATAAAGGAAAACATTTAACTGGGGCTTGCTTACTGTTTCAGAGGTTTATTTCATTATCATCACAGCAGGGAGCATGAGAGCATGCAGGCAGACATAGTGCTAGAAAGGTAGCTGGAAGTTCTACAGCAGGAAGCTGGAAGAAAAAGCCACTGAGCCTGGCTTAGGCTCTTGAAATGTAAAAGTCCACCTCCTGTGACTCAGTGACATTTCCTCCAAGATGGCCACACCTCCTAATTCTTTTAAATAGTGCTACTTCCTGGTGTCCAAACATTCAAATATATATGAGCCTACGGGGGTCATTCTTTTCAAACCACCACAAAAATTATCACTATACTTTACATGTTGGGTAGTTTTATGTCAACTTGACACAGGCTAAAGTCATCTGAGAGAAGGGAGCCTCAATAATGAAAATGCTTCCATAAAATTGGGCTGCAGGCAAGCCTGTGTGGCATTTTCTTAATTAATGATTAAAGGGAGAGGCCCCAGTCCGTTGTGGGTGGTACCATCCTTTGGCTCATGGTCTTGGATTCCATAAGAAAGTAGGCTGAACAAGCCATGGGAAGCAAGCCAGAAAGCAGCCTCTTCATGATGTTTGAATCAGCTCTTGTCTCCAGATTGCTCACTGTTTGGGTTCCTGTCCTGTCTTCCTTCAGAAATGGACTATGATGTGTAAGTGTAAGCCACTTCTCACCAACTTGATCAAGGTATTTCATCACAGCAATAAAAACCTGAACTAAGACACTTTATATGCACATAAGAAATTGTCAGTGAATAAATAAACCACTTAATATAGCAAATGGAGTAAGAAGATAGAGAAAGGTATATCTCTCATGATGGTTATAGGAATGCATAGCAGTACGGACAAAGACTAGAGAAGGCCCTGGACCCTCAAAACTACAAGAATAAAAAAATTTAGTTCACTGTTAGGATATTTTCCATTCATGCTTAAGGCCGAATGTTTGATACCTAGCATTGAAAAACAATAACAAAATTAATAAACAAAAGTTTTTAAAACTGAATAATATGACTTAGAAATCCCACTATGACTTATGTGTATGGAAGCAGTGTTTGGAATATGGACCTACCCTCCATGTTTCTTGTAACCCTGTTTATAATAGTCAAGGATAAAAAAAACTTTCATCAATAGAGGAATGAAGTGTATAATAATTCATGCATAATAGAACAAATCAGCCATAAATAAAACCTTGTCATGTGAAATAACATGAATGGGCCTAGAGGTTCCAAGTGAAGTGAAATAAAAGAAGAAAAAAGATTAATATCACATGATCTCACCTACTTGTGGAATGTAAACAAGATTATCTCATAGAAGTTGAATATAAAACAGTCACCAATCCCTAAATGTATTAGATAAGAGGTGGGAGATGGGGAAGTTCACTCAACAGGGAAAACATTACCATTGGAAAGAACTTATATCTTTGCATAGGGAACACAGAATCAATTTCATAAAAAATAAATCAATGAAATCCTTATTTCAATGATATATTGAAATTGACCAGTGAAATAACACAAAGCATGGATTTGCTAGGAATTCCCTTTATTTACTAGTGAATTCTGATGGTCCAGAACCAATGTAGCTCTCTGGGACTTCGTAGATGCTCTGCTACTAGGACATTACAGATTAACACGTGGGAAGAAATTCCAGATGATTTCCAGGGATTATTTTCTGGAATTGGAAAATTTTGCATTCTGGATATAATTTGAGCATTGCGCTCTTCATTTTCTGTTGGAAATTTAATATTCACTTTTTTTATTTTTTTTAAATTGGGGTTTCCTATCCTTGACCTGGTTTGTCTCAGGTGACACTGAAGCATTATGCACTCCAGTTTCAGATGAAGTTTGAATACTGAGCTCTTCCTTGAGTCCATCATTTTGCTTTCCTGTCTCAAGCAAAGTTTTTGAATTGTGACCTTTACTGCTTCTCATGCAAGACAAAGTAAAAAAAAAGCAAAATATGATCCAAAAAAGAATCAACAAACCTAAAGTATAGTAAGTAGGCCTTTTTCTTTTGTCTTCTCTCACAGGAGGTGGGCCACTGGCAACACTCCCTCCATTGCCCTTTTTCTTGCAATGTGGTGGGCCCCACTCAGGGTTGCAATGACAGTGGCCTCTGTTGTTGCAGATTCCTTTCAAATTGCAGGTCTTTGGTGAACAATGGCTTATCAACGTAGACTTATGTACACACTTTCTGTTAATGCACATGTGGTCTGGGGCACAGACTGTTCCATCCTTCACATCACCAATGTCAAGTCCAGCTATTCCCCAGTGGTAGTCTATACCCCAGCAGGTGACCTTCTCAATGTTCTTCCAGTGTACAGTGTAATAATTTTTCAGAATAGGAATCTTTGTCACATTTTCACACTGAATTCGCCCACAGTGAACATCCGAGACATTGCATTTTACATATTTTCCTCTACCAGTCATTCCACAGTTGCCAAAACGGTCACCTAGGGTATTCATTTGCATGCAGCAACTTGTGGTTGCACTCCTGGCTTCCTTGCCAAAAATTTCCTGACACTGTATTGTACTTTTATTACATTTCTTCCCAAAGCAGTACCCTCCACCACGGCAGGGCTTCCCATTGGTCACATACACATCTTCAGGACACACACTTGAATTTCCGTAGCACCACTCTGGCAGGTCACATTCATTGTCTTCTGCTCTACACACTGTGCCTGATGGTCTGAATTTACAGTTTTCACAACAAAGTCCTAAAGAACAATCAGCATCGGGTTTCAGAACACATCCAGCTTGGCAACATGGATCTTTTGTACACAATTGAAGAGTTCCACAATCACACTCCTCTCCATTTTCAACCACTCCATTCCAACGCTTCTTCAGTGTCACGGTATCCTGTTCTTTTGGTGAATTATGTATACAGGTATCTTGATAACTTCTTTGATAATACGCAGCATAACTGCAGTTGCTAAATGTTATTCCATCACCTTTCACTGGCGACATTATACAGGATTTTCGACCACATGAGCACTTACCCAAATTGTGGCCCAGCTCATGTGATACAGTCTGGGCAAAGCTAGTTGCTGAGGGACCCCTGAAACTACATGTGCGACAATTATAATAGAATGGCAAACAGTTCCAACAAAGGCTAGGCCCATTGTTACACCATAGGAGTAATTTATAAAAAGATGTCCAACATCATGATGGATACGATGTCTAAGACTATCCCTCTTCCAGTTGCAAAAACTAGTTAGAACAACACCCATTTCTCTTTCTGCAACTACAAGATTTTTTTCATTCCATATCTCAAGTGCCGTTAAAACAATTACAACTTCCAATGGAGAATAGTGGACATTCATCACATTTAAAGCAGTGATTATATCCTCATGCACATTTGAAATATTACTTTCCCAATAAACAAATCGACGATTATCTATTACAATTGCAAATTCCACAGTAAACCTGTGGATTCACCAGCCAGTATAGCTACTCTGCTTCAATGTGAAATCATCATTATCTTTAACTTTCAGCTGCTGTGCTATTTCTTCTGTTAAGCCACATCTCATGGGAAATGATTCTGTCTCTTCACTGTGTATCTTATAAACTAAATGTTCAAATGTGGAAGAAAATTTCTTGGGCTTTATTTCATAAGTGGTGCCACTTATTTGCAATGATCCTAGAAGGCCCCCAAAACAGGTGGTAAGAGCAACCATAGATTCTGGATCTCCATCTGTATAACCATGATAGCAGCAGTCATTCGGCACAAAAGGCTGTTCCTCAAGAAGAACACCTTGGTCAGTGTAAGTGAACACAGAACGATGTTTGGATATTAAATTCTTCTTGGACTTCATGGAGATAATATGTCTCTGGCCCTCAATGTACAGGCTATAGGACAGCCATTCTGGAGGCCTAGTGTTTCTGATAGTATTAGTGATCCTCAAGGGTATCACTACTTCTGGTGGGTTGTTGTGTTGTTCAAAATGCCAAGACAGTGACCAAGAAGATAGGAAGAGCCAGGTTCCCAACCAGAGCTGCAGGAAAATGTTCCTTGCATGTACCACGGCCTCAAACAAAGCTCTCTCAAACATGAGAGAGCAATGGAGTGTTGGAAAGAGGCTCTGCTGCTTCTGTCCACCCTTTGCCTTGATTGTATTTAGCACTGACTTGTAATGGTCTGTGTTCTGGCTGAGTCACTCTGTTAAAAGAGAAGGACTAAAGGAAACTGGAAAAAGAAGGTAAAAATGCACATGGGTAATACATGACTACATCAGGCTAGAAGAGAAAAAGCAGGACAAGGGATTAAATGGGTCATCAATGTGTGACTTAATATAGTGCCTTCACTTTGCTTTTCAATATTTAAAAAAAAATTTTAGTTCCTAAATGAGTTAAATGTATGTGTTTGCATTTGTGTCTGTCTTTGAGCGCAGTCGAATGTGTGAGTGTGCAATGCCTGCCTTGGTGGGCACACACTACCCTAAAGCTGGAGTTCCATGTTACTGAGTTGCCTAATGTGGGTACTAGAAACCCAATTCTGCTTCTCTGAAAGAGCAGCAAGTTCTCTAAAACTGCAGAGCCATCTCTTCAGCTTCCTACTCTTTAATTATAAAGTACAGCCAGACTATGGGTGTATAGCATGATAATTGGCACAGGCTGAGTAAATTTGTCTTTTTTCTTTCTTTCTTTTTTTTTTTCCTGAGACAAGAGTTTCACTGTTGGAACTCTAGCTGTCCTAGAACTCATTCTGCAGACCAGGCTGTCCTCGAACTCACAGAGGTCCAATAGCCTCTGCTTCTAGAGTGCTGGATTAAAGGTGTATGCCACCACCACCAGGCTGTGAGTGAATTTCTTAACAGAGAAATGACTCATTGTGGAAAGTAGGACCATATTCATATACTAATAATTTAAGCTTCTCTTTAAAGGCTTACCAACAGGTGAAGTAATGCCATGCGGTCCTTTCTCAGTTTGTTCCTCTTCATGAGTCATTTGTAATACCCAACTTCTGAGAAAAAAAACTAAGAGACCTAAGATGACAAGTAGAATGTAAGTCCTCTCTTTTGTTTCTCATGGAGTAAATTCTAGATTTATGTGCCTAGCAACAAGAACCTCCTAGTCTACAGAACATGCACGACCACCTCAGCTGCTTCCCAACTGTGCCTACAACTTCTCAACCAAATTTATTTCTTAAAATCAGCAAGTCTAAATAACTGGACCTTGCTTGCTATGCTCCAATAACTGTAATATGTATAAATTGTATTTCCTTCCTTAAATGTTGTAAAAATCACTTTATGTTCTGTACTTTTGTTCATATTGCAGACCCCGGTCTTGTTTATTTCCTCAGTAATGAAGTATGTCATGAGACACTGAGAGTATTTCAAGTCCCAGAAAATCATTCTACTCCCTTTTCAAAATAGTCTTAGAAACTGAGTGTCCACTATTACCTGCTGTCTCTCTCAGTCAGTGAAAACCATTGCACATCTGCAAACACACAGATGTTACTCTTTTCATGGAACTGTCATACAAAAGGAAAGGGAGAGTGAGCAGAATTTAGAATACGGGACACAAGTAAAATAACAGGATAGAGATGGGCTGAAGCTGTCAATAATTGACTGATAACTGAAAAGACAGCAGTCTGAGATGAGCATATTTAAAATGCTGTGTGGTGCAAAAGGTAGAAACAAGTGCAGTCACTTTTTAGAGAGTTTAAATATCTACAAGTGCTGTTTCTGCCAGTGTGTCTATTATCCTTCCACCTTAATATGTCCAGAGACACCTCGCTTCCCAATGTGTTTATAGCTTCCATCACAACTTGTTAACAAGACCTAATTTTATCAGACAGTTTTACTTTCCTTACTAGTTTTCTATAACCTTCTTTATAAATGAGCACAAACTTAACAACAGATATTTATTGCCTGATATTTTGGGAGGCCAGAACCCCAAATATAATGTGTGCTCTGTACCACACATTCTGTGATGTTGCTAAGGGATGGTTGATTTCATGATTCTACTTCAGCTTCTGGTAGTTCCCTGTGCTTTGGAAGCACAAAGTTTCCCATTACATGGAATTCTGTGTTGAATTTTAGGTCATTTATATGAATACATGTTTATATCATCTACTATGGCTAAGAGATAAACCATTTTGAGTTAGTTATATATGATAAAAAGGATGTTATAAGTGAATTTTAGGTACACAAGCAGCTACACAAAGTATATAATATACAAAATAAATATTGACAGTTCAATAAGAAAAAAGTGGCAGTACACAATGTTAGGATAGTTTGATGCATCACATTTAGCAACAGATTGACTCGCCAGACAGAAAGTCACTAGGCAAATAACTACAGGTTTGAACAAAATTATAGGGCAATCATATGAGAATGGATTACATATTATATAAAGATATATATAACAAGAACAACAGAGGAAAAGAGGTCCTGACTTGAGATGGAGCAGGTGGTGGTGGTGATGTGAAGAGTTAGAGGAAAGGGAAAGGGAAAGGGAAAATTATGTAATTATGTTCTAATTTTCTTTTAAAAAGAACACAAGTTTTGGTGGGTAGAAAAGTGTGTGTGTTGGGGGAGTAGATCGGTGAGAAACTGGGGATGTGAAAATAAAATATAGCATGTGAAATTCTCAAAGAAATGGCAAAAATATATTTTAAAAAATGTTAGAGAAAGAAATAGAAGACACTAGAAGCTGGGAAAAGCTGCAATGATTAGGGATGGAAAGATTAGTACTGTGAAATACCTATACTACAGATTCAAGGCCATCCTCATCAAAATTCCAGCAGCATTGATGCCACGAATGGAAAATACAATCTCTAAATTTGTATGTAAGCACAAAAGACCTTGGATAACAAAACCAATTCTGAGCAATAAGAATAATGCTCGAGCTGTCGCCAGAATTTATTTCAAGTTCTACTACAGAGCTATAGTAACAAAACCATCAGCATACTGAGATCAATGGAACAGAATAGAAGACCCAGCTGTAAACCCATGCAGATTTAAGTGTGTGATTTTGAACAAAGATGCAGAAAATATACATTATAGAAAAAGACAGCCTGTTTTACAAATGATGCTTGGGAAAATTTAATATTTTCATGTAGAATGCAACTAGATCCATATCTCTATTCTGTGTAAGAATTAACTCCAAATAGATAAAAAAAGATTTTAGTGTAAGAAATGATGTTATGAAGCTACTAGAGGAAAATGTAGGAAAAACAATTCAAAATATAGGCAGAGATAAGTACTTTCTAAATCAGACTGATCACTCAGGAGGTAATGTTGATGTTTGACCAGTGGAACACCATTACATTAGAAACCTTCTCCATGGCAAAGGCAACACACAGTGAGTGCAGAGACAGGTATCAGGATGGGAGAACATCTCTGTTAGTTATACATTGGACAGAGATTTAACATTCAGTGTGAAGAATTAAATTTGAAACTTAAAACTATTAATCAAACATCCAAATCAAAACATGGGATAATAAAATGAACCTACAGTTTTCAAAAGTTGAAACACAAACAAGAATAAAAAGGTTCAACCTCTTAGGCATCAGAGAAATTAAAATAAAACTGCATTGAGATTCCTTCTTATTCCAGTCATAATAGTTGTCATGAAGAAAACAACAAAAGACGTACAGATGTTTGCAAGATTGTGGTCACAAAGTAATCCTACACACAGGGTGTTAGAAGTAAACTAGTCCAGTGACTGTGGAAATCAGGAAGAAGTTTCTTTTTCAAAAGATGCTAAAGACAGGGGCATCAGAGACATAGATATCTCAATAAAGTGAGTTTCCTGCTCTTCTAGAACACCTGATTTCTGGTTACAGCACCCTTGTCAACCACATATAACTGCAGCTCCTGAAGTTGTGATGCCCTCTTCTGCCATCTGAGGGCACCTACCTACATGGGGGATACTCTTAATCAGGCACTAACACACATACCTTAAAACAACAACAAAAACACCATAAAAATGGATCTACCATAGAATCTAATTTACCACTCCTAATATTTGTGCTAAAGAAAGCAGTCAACATAGCACAGAAATAGTCACCCATCAATCTTTTTTGCAGCATTATTCACAATAGCAAAGTTACAGAACAAACATAAGAGGCCAAGAATGGAGGAATGTATGAAATGTGTACATGCACAATGGGAGAGTTTTCAATCTATAATAAAGAATCATGTCATTTCACTTGTAGGAAATTGGATGTAATTGAATATAATCTTGCTACGTGAATAAAGCCACAAAGTAAGTTATGACAAAGTAAGTTATAAATATATAAAATTTTGTGGCTATATATACATAAAGGCATATTTATGTATACTTATAATACATAATATAATATAGAAATATATTATATATAGGATATAATATATGCATAGATATAATTTATATATGTATGCAACATATACAATATATGCATAATATGTAAAGTATAAATGTAAAATACATAATGTAAAATAAATAATTTTATTTACATTTATATATTATATAGATAAACTATATATTCATGTATATTATATGAATGTTGAAGCAAAACTTTCTATGGGAACAAAGGTGATAATGGCATGGCGAAGGGTTATTATGCTCAATATATAATATGTACTTACATGAAAATGTTTTTATGCCACACAATTCCATGTACACTGAATATATATAAGACAAAACTTAAACTTGGACTTTGATTATACTGTTCCATTAATTACGAATCTTAATTAATCTCTCTTAACCTTAATCTTAATTAATTAATTAGTCTTAATTAATCTTAATCTCTCATACTTAAAATAAAATGTAAAGTTTTACACAAATTTTTCAGGCTTTAAATTATCTGGTCCTTGGAAATGGTAGGATTACTACCTCATCTTAAAGTAAAGTCTAACTCCTTCACCAGTTTTTTGTTACGGTGATCTTTCAGTTTCAGCATGACTTTTATCAGTGATTCTCAATCTCCCTAATGTTGCGGACACTTCAGTACAGTTCCTCATGTTGTGGTGACCCCCAACCATAAAATGTTTTTTGTTACTACTTCATAACTATACTTTTGCTACTGTTATAAATCATAATGTAAATATCTAATATGCAGATGGTCTTAGGTGATCCTTGTGAAAGGGTCATTCCATCCCAAAGGGGTCACAACTCACAGGTTATCACATCGTAAGATATGATGACTTATATCATCATAGATTTGTCTTTCCTCCCTGAATATTCTTCCACCAACAATTTGCCTAATTATGTGATTTTGCTTATAATAGTTTCAGTTATCTTTCAATATAAATGATAGATGTTCCTCACTTATTTTCTAGAATTTCTGTTTATTATAATTATTATATAATAATGCAATTATTATTTATTATATATAATATAATAATATGTAATTATTATAATTATAATATAATTTATGTTTATTATAGTATCTTTATATACAGATAAAGAGTTCAATAAAGGGATTAAAAATAGGTTCAGAAGGGTCTTCTTGAGCCCTTTCTGACTCTATGGAACTGAGAGACTAGGAATTAAATAGACTCCCTGGTAGGCAGACAGACAGGGAATGCAGACATTCTAATTCTATATACTAAGGTAAGAAAGATGGTGAACTTCCAAGATGGCCGACTTCTTCTTCAACTTCCTGTCCTAAGACAAAAGCCAAGCAGCTTTAAAAACACAAAAGGTCTTGTAGGGCTTTTTTTTTTTCTGTCTCCCATCAAAAGGGACCCTGATGATGGACTGGCTCAACGAGTTCAAAGCCAGATCAGGGCATGTTACACTACAGTTGTGAGTCCCTCAACCATCCTATCTTTCTTTAAACTAACCAACACTAAATTAGGAGAGGAAAATTCTTCAGAGGCTTAAAAAAAGCCACAAACAAACAAACAAACAAACAAACAAACAAAAAACTCCAGCCCTTGAGATGGGGCTGGATTTTCCAGCTTTCTGAGTCCCCATCCAACCCTGTCCCTGCTTTGCAGAGGGTCATTTTTTGTGTCTACTGCATGACCAGGTATCCTCATCACCAATTAACACCATTTTAAACTGTTAATTCATTCTGTTCCTATTAGTGATGTTTGAAACAGCTTTCTCTGTTGCTACCTGTCCTGCTCCATACTCTTCTTGCCTTTTAATTCTTTAACTGGCAGAGAAAAAGAAACCAAATCAAACTTCTAGACTGCAACATTTTCTGATAGCCCAGAAAACACAGTGAGACTGTATTTCTTAATCTCTCCCACATTGGAAGAAGTTGAATACATCACAGTATAGACAATCACCAAGAAAGGCTTTAGAAAGGGACTCTTTTTCTCAGTCATAAAGATTTCATAGTTTCAAATCCAAATGAGATTAAGTACTACTTAAAAATTGTTAAATAATGTTATTTGTAAATAGTGGTAAAATTGTGTATGTATATTATACTTACTAAGGAGAGAAGAACTAGTTAAAATACAAAAATAAAGTCAACACTTTTTATAATAATTATTCCTTTTGCTCAATTAGTTATAATTTAGACTTGGTTTTGATTTACTTATTTACCTCTTAGCATTAAAAGTTGGTCACCAAGGCAATTTTAACTTGAACTTGGGAAGACAGATTTAAAGCTACACATGTTAAAGATGTAGTTATTCCCTGAAATATCACTTGCTTGGAATTTACTTTGCTTTCTGTCTGCAGGAACGGGGTCCAAATAATGTGAATATTTAATTCTAATTATATTTGATGCTTAAAAAATCTACTCATATATTGCAATTTCATAGACATTTGCATAAATCTCACAGGACCAATCCATGTGATGAAATAACAAACATTAAAACCCCCCAAAAGGGATTCTAAAAATTATCATTTAAAAGATCAAGTCTTTCTGAATTCAGTAGGTAAATAGCTAAAGGAGTAGTTACTTTTCACATGGTTATACAGCTGATTTTTGTGTTCTATCTGAAAAACGTACAAATCAAATTTTATGTCATTTGACAACTAAATAAAAAGCACTCTAACTTTAGTAAAACAAACTCCAGTTGTTACCAAAAAGTTCTGAGAAGTGAAATCCATACTATAGGCATAAGCAATATTTTTTTCCACACATAGAACAAGTATATAAGACATCGATCATTCTGTCTTTCTTAAGATTTCAGTATATAGTCCAGACTGGCATTTGAACTCTTTTTTTTTTAATGGAGGTGGGGGTAGGGGGGTGTTCCAGACAGGGTTTCCCTGTTGTAACTCTGGTTATCCTGGAACTCACTCTGTAGACCAGGCTGGGCTTGAAGTCTTGAACTCACAGAGATCTGCCTGCCGCAGCCTCCCAAGTGCTGGGACTAAAGGTGTGCGCCATTACCATCGGCCAAGGTTTTTGAACTCTTGATCCTCTTGCCTCAGCTTCAGGAATGCTGAGTTATCAGTATGTACCACTCCATCTATAGCAAAAAGATTTCCTTTGATAGAATTCTAAAAGTTTTAAGTCTATGTTGGGACGTGGCAGAATCTAAAGTTTGTAACAAAAAATAAAGCAAAACAAAACAAAGAAAGGAAGAAAGAAAGAGAATAATAAGAAAGAGGCACTCTTTAAAAACTGTTATTTAATTCCATAAATTGCCTACTTTGGTATTATATGTCGTTACTCTTTCTTATTTCACCGGCAGAGACAAGGTGAAGAGCTGTGGTCTTATCTGGCTTCTGGGAGCTATTCTCAACTGCAGGTTTATTCAAAAAAAGAATTCCCCTGCACACTGACTAAGCTGACAATAGCCATCCACCAGTCTTAATTCTACCTCTTCTACTGTGATAACAAAACATCTCACTTCATAATAACCGAAGGCCTTTTTTCATTGCAGGCTACAAACCATTGAGTGCTGAGGGCAAGCCTGGAGATTCTGGTTGCCCTGCTCTAATCATGGACCTCTGAGTTCCCATCCAGAATACACAAAGTATAACTCATGATAGAATCTTTTATCACCATATTACAGAGAAATTTAACCAGTAGTTGGAAAAACAGACTTCATTCCAACAGTTGCCCTTTCGAACATTGAAATAATTGTTGATTTTTTTTTTTATTTTCCAGATTTAAAACTACTCATATCATTTTAAACAGCCACTCTGATAACTGTTCTTTAATTTGCTTGGGTTTGATATTTTATTGGCACTTAATAACTAGTTCCATATATTTGGTTTATCACTGCCTTCCAGAACTCTGATTACATTTCAATTAGATTTGTGCAAAATGCTGAATTGCAAATTCTTTTCAAATGCTATGAAATAGCCTATCAGCCTAGCTCTACCCACTCAGACAGTTTGATTCATTTGGCTTAATATACGTGTAAAACAAATTGGTCTAGTAAATTTGCATATAGAACAGCACCAGTCCTAAAAATCTCTAATGTAAACAATTAATTCCTTGTTTTTATCTTGCAGAAACACTGGTTTCCTACAGAACAAAATCCAGTCCTATAATGTTTATATTTTTGTCATCATGGCAGGGAGGAAAATATCCTGGACATAAATAGCCTTCTTGTGGTGTTTTTCTGTTTAGTCTCTAAGTCCTTTCAAATATTTTCTCAACGTAGACTTGTGTTCACTAATATCAAGGGGACCAGAAGAGTTGTTTTTTCCTGTTTAAGTCATTGTTCTGTTTTAACAAAAGTTCTGCATTGGTGAGATGACTCCAGTGGGTGACAAAGAGCCACGCCTAATGACCTGAGTTCAATGCACAGGCCCGAAGTAACGGAAAGTGAGACCTGAACCCCTTCACATGGGCACTGTCACATAACTAACAAATAGAGTTTTAAAAAGTGAAAGCATTTTATTGCCATGAAAATGACAACATCTACCACAAACGCAATTTGACCTGAAAAAAAAAAATGCATCATGTGCACATAAGTTTAATCTTCAAAACACATAGACCACATAGACTCATTTTTTGAAGCAAATATTACAATTTGATCTTGATGGGCCTAGAAATTCTTAAATCTCTAATACAAGTTAGTTTTCAATACACTGATATGCTGGTTTTTCTTGACTAAAATATGCAAAATATCTGAGTCATTAAACAAAAGTATCACGTTAATTCTTTAGTGTGCCAATAACCACAGATTCTTAAAGTAGCTCATAGAAGCTGACATGGAATTGTGTTATAGCTATCGTGGATGTGGTATGCCGTTTACTTTTTGACCATTATTTACTTAACTATCAGCAGCTTTGATAAGATTTAGAAATTAGTGTTTATAATACTTTCTGTTTGGCGGCGGGGAGGTAGGGGGTGTTAAAATAATTAATTTTTGGACAATACCATGTGATACAACATCTAGTCACACTCATCTCTCCATCCTGTTTGTCCCAGTGCTCTCCACCTACCAAGTTCACGACCCATATTCATGCTTTTTTGTTTTTTTCTTGTTTTGCTTTGTGACCCACTGCATGTGGAGCTGTCCACTAGATCAAGTGCAACTCACAAATGGCTATATCACTAAAGACAATAACTTTCTTCCTCCCAGCATCCCTAGATTGCCAATAGCTGCCCTGAATGGTCAGGGACACATGAGTCTCTCTTCCATCTCTGACTGGATGCTTATGGGCCTAGTCATGTTCAGACATGGTCAGACAGCTACAGTCTATGAGTTAATGATCAAATTGTGGAATTGCTCCTAGTTACCTGACTCTTCTTACATTCTTTCCAATTGTTCTTCCATGAACCTTAGCGGAGAGTGATGTGGGTGTCTTTTTTTAAGGCTGAATACTCAACAGTTTTGTTTCAGCATCTTACACAGTAAGAGTCTCTGGATTAACATCATTTGCCTGGATTTTTTTCTATACCTCTCCCTGCTACCACTACCAGGTGGTGTGAGTCCTCTGGAATACTTTCTTATTCTTTTCAAATCTTAGCACAAATAATGCACGTGGGTGATGGCCAATAAAAAAGTCTCACATGTTTATAGATTCAATTAGACATTGATATCACAATGTCAACAAATCAGAAGAAAAAAATAATCATGAGCCTTGAATAAAAGACATTTATAGAATACTGGGAGGCAGACTGTGGCAACTGTCATGTGTTCTGAGCAGTAAGAGAGTTAAGTTTAAGAAAGAAAACCCCCAGAATTGTGAACAGTTATTCTTAGTCAGTTGGTGAAGGCAAGAGATGATTCTGTGTTTCCAGATGCTGTGCTCTGTAGTTGCATTTGCAACAGTAAGGAAGAACACAAATTTTCAGGGTGATACTGTGGTCCCATGGTTTATTCCAGATCACAGGTTCAATGCACCCCCTGGGAGGATATGTACAATTCCTGCCTCTGTACTACGTCCAGCTCTGTCTCTGTCAAGCTGAATGAAAATGCAGCCATTCTGTAACCTTGATTTACATTAAAGATAATGACAAAGAACTTTAAGGATCAAAAAATTGTTTTTACATGTCAAGAATGAAAAACCAAAACACTTACCTAGAATCTTGTAGTTTGATTTAACATGCATGAGTCAAAATACACATGTACTTGTATTGTGCTAATATATGTGGGTCTGGGGATAGAGATATGTTTCCTTAGAATGATGAGATAATGGAGAGAACAGTGGAAATTTCTAAAGTTCCTACATGATTACGTTTACTTCTCTGTCCCTTGAATAAAACAATGAGGATGAAAATAATTTATGTATGTCTTTTGGTACAAATGTGGTACCCAAGATCTTTCATTAGATGTATATCTTCAGAAATGCTACTGACTCTTAAACCATAAAGCATTTCTGTATAAATGCTAATGTAAGGAAACAAAACTGAAAAGAATATGTTGATATTTTGATCAAGATTCTCAGTGAGACATTCAACTATGTGATATGATGCCCCAGGATAGAATACTTAAATATTAAATTAGGTAATTTTAAAATATAAAGTAATCTGCCACACAGATTGTAGCTCAGGTGTAAAGGATGTGGTTAGCATGTGTGATGACCTCTGCTCAGCATTGTATATAAATATGTATATTTTCAGAAATTAAACCTTAAAATCTATTGTTTACCCCAGGATAATTTGAAAACTATAACCATAGAAATTGAATTACTGTAGTAGACTTTTCATTTTAACCTTTATTATTAAAAGTAACAAACAAAAAGCCATCATAGTCTTAATTAGGCTCGGGACATTTTCAGTTCATTGTTTGCTTTTTTTTTTTTTTTGTTTTTTTTTTTTGTTGTTTTGTTTGTTTTCTAGGGCTTCTTTCTGACTAGGCTTAGGAAAAATTTGACCTTGGCTGAGTCATAGCTTTAAAGTTTGAAGCACAGGAATTAGTGCATCTCCTCTGTTAGATATAGATTGATGACATGTAGATGTTCTGGAGCTGGTGACCACCAACTTTCTAAACATGTACTTGTTAGAGGCAAGAATCAGGGCAGACAAATCATCTCTCTTCTCATCTGCTCTCATCCAGCCTAGTGGAACTGATGATTTGCTGCTCACTTAAGTTAGTTACCATAAAATTTCAAATCCTAAATTTGATTTCATAGGGCATGAATACCTAAACACCTTCTGTGCAAAAGACAGAATCAAGATTTTTCATGATGATGTTACTTTGACTCAGGAAGGACTGTCATTGGAGAATACCTTTGTAGCTTAATTTACTACTTAATATAATAACGTAATTAAGTCAAGAATATAGCAAGGTTTAACTAGTTACAGAATGATGAGAATGTCTATTATAATCTAAAAGAAGCAACTTTAAATTCTTGTGTATTTTTCTTAGCATGGGAATGTAAGCACAGAAGGATGCCAGTATTTCTTTGCCTTCTAGACGGCAAGATTTACACACATTTCTTTTAAAAAAAGAGGTGCTTAGGATTATGTGTAATCACCACATCCATTCCAGTGATGATCCCTAGTAGCAGTGTGTGACATCAGATGAAAACCAATTAAGCTCTTTCCATAGCAGATGTTTTTCTTGCTAAATTAAACCAAAATTAAGCTAAAAACCCATGATGCTCCTCAGTGATGCATCCCTTGCTAGATTAGTATATGCATTTGAGACATAACAGTGAAAGCTTAAATATTTCTCAAAGATAACAACTAGCAATGAGCTTCACATACTTTAATCCACTTGATTGCCCTTCCTTCAAGGTAAAACATTAAGAATATTTAATGTCAGAAAGTGGGATCAGAAATAATTTATGTTCAACCAGTCCATTGACCCACTTGAATTTGTATTAGTATACATTAAATGTACTTAGTAACATTTAGTAACTTAGTAACTTAGTAACAAAAAGGCCTCATTACCCTTTGTTGTCCTTTTAATGTTCCTATTGATCCCTTTTTCTTCCCAACTAGTTCCTCTTCTGTATGTGTGTGTGTGTGTGTTTGGTGACTTAATGAGTTTCATTATGATTGCTTTCAGGAGGATGGTTGAAGGGTAATGTAGAGGAGCACAAGGTCCTCAGTACTAGTTATACATTAAGAAAATGTTTATCCCTTGCCTTAGTTTATTTTCTTATTGCTGTGATAAAATACCTGTCAAATGCAACCTAATGGAGAAACAGTTTATTTTGGCTCACAGTTTCAGAGTGATGTCTATAATGGTGGGGAATTTAATTCAATAGAAGCTTAAAACAGGAAGCCAAATCACATATACATAATCATGAAATAAAGAGATATGAATGTTTGGATTCATGTTTTTGTTCTTTTCATTTTTATATAGTCCAGGAATGGTGCCACTCATAGTTGGTAAGTATGTTACCTCAATTAACCTAATCAAGACAACCATTCACAGGAATTCTCAGAGACTTACCTCCCAGGAGGTGACTAGATTTCATCAAGTTGAAAATTAACCATCATACCTCATCAGAAATCACAAACTGGAAGGGTAGTTCCTACAAATCCACTTCCTTCATATCAGCTGGCTCAATCTTATACATGCTTTGGCAGGTAATTACACCTGATCTAAGTTCAAGAATGCAATGGCTGCCTCATTCCACAGAGATGGTACTTACATGCTTCATTTCTACCCCCTCTTCTTCCATGTTCCATGAGCCTTGGAGGATTTGATATGATAAATTTGATAGGATTGATATACCTTCTGTGGTTGAGCATTCAACAGTCATTTATTCTCAGCACTCTGACTAATTATGAGTATCTGAAGTTACCACTGTCTACGACAGAAGGAATTCTCTCTGGCCAAAGCAGGACTAATCTATAGGCATAAACATAATTATTTAGAGTGCATTTGCCAGACACACTGTCCATTTAGCAAAACCACAGTAATAGATTTTCCACTAGAGCCTATGATCTTCCCAAACAGGCATTTTGAACTCAGATTTCAGTACTGAATGTGAATTCTTTCTGTAAAGTTTCTCTCAAATTAAACGAAGTGTTTGAATCCCCTATAACAGTTACCAGTTATTATATCAGTGGACACTTCTTTCATAGACAGTAGTGTTGAATACAGACAGGGTCTACTTTTAAGACTGTTGACTATAGTTCTTAACCCTAGCAGCTTGCAGAGCACTTTGAATTTTGTATGATCTATTAGGCAACTGACTTCTGACACAATACAGACTAATTCCAGAAAGAACTAAGTAAATTTTTGGGGAAAGCAATAGTTTACTCAACTAACATATATTTTTCAAATTATGATTCAACAAATACTTGGACATTTCTTTGTTCATAAGTATGGTGCCCTTCCATGACCTTTTAGAGCTTTTTAATTATTTTACTACAGGCTTCATTTTGGGTGAATTTTTCTAGATGGCTATAAGTAATCTGTGTCTAATTCTTATTCATTAGCTTGGCCCTTTGACTTTGCTGGTCCACAAACACACTTTTCCCCGACTTAAGTGATGTCTATATGCTGTAGACTTGTAGAGAAATAGTCCTGTGTGAAAACTAGGGTCTACATTCTAGGGTCTACATTCAGAGGCTTGTGTGGTCTGGACGCAATATAGAGACATCCAGTATTTAGAAAGTGATGGTAGCAAACATGTATAATCCCAGTATTCATAAGGCAGTGGTAGTTCATGCCTTTAATCCCCTACAAAAAAACAGTGGAAGCAGAACTCAGGAGTCAGTGTCACACAAAAAGTGACATCTGAGATGAGTAATAGTGAAAGGCAGACAGGGTGACTAATCAGAGGAAGAGTTAGCAGAGTAAGGACGTCCCCAACTTTCACAAGAAAAGGCTGGCTCCCAGTTCAGTGAAAGAGAGTTACACAAGAGTTACATTCAGTTAACAGAGTTAGTTCAAGAGTCATTTACAGAAGAGTTACAGAAGGTGAGGCTGGAGTGAGTTACAGTTGAAGCAGTCAGTTACAGAGGCAGGATGGAGCAGTGAGAGCTCAGGGAGAGACACAGAGACACAGAAGACCTCAACAGAAGCCCAGAACAGAGAGTGAGTGGAACCAGAAGAATAAGAGTTCAGAAGGAGCTAGTAAGAGTGGTTCAGTCATTTTGGGTGAATCTCGGAAGGCTGAAGATTTCTAGGTCTGGGCTAGCAGTTTAAATGTTCTAGACTGTATGAAGGCCCTCCAGTTATAAGCGTAAGAGTAGATTGTACAGAGACCGAAACATTCTTGGCCTCCAGGATGAGAACTGGTGACTTAATTAGACAAAAGAATAAACTGTCCTCTGCCCTGAACCAATGACTACATCTGGTGAATCAACATCGACATGGGGAATCTAGTACTATACAGGCTATTTACCACTTAGAGATGATAACTATTACTTTATTGATGCAGATCCTTATAACTCCCTAGGGCAATTGTTCCTTCTATCTTCTTTTACCAATAAATTACACAGAAAGAACTAATACTTGAAAAAATTCTTCATAAGAATTACTGATGCATGTTGAATCAAGCAACCATAATATTTATTTACTCAATTAAAATATCTAAAGATTATATTGTTTTTTAATATTTCTCTAGCAGAGTAGCATAAAAAATTGTGTTCCTGAGACAAATGGTTGGATGACAGTACAAGGACCACATGTCATCAATTGTACTTATATCTAATCAAAACTGACCACGTCAGAATGATCTGGGTGCTTAGGTCAGAAAAATGAGGGTTCCTATATCTTATGATACAGTGTTACTGACAGGCAACATTTTTGAACTTTATAAAGAACGAAACTATGCAAAAACAATTCTGTCAGTGCCTTGATACAGAAGGAATTTTATAAAGTCAATACAAATGATTCACGTTTTGCTCATTCTTTTTGAAAATGATAGTGTTGATGGCATCTAAAAATTCCCAAGAGCTATGTCTTCAGCATTCACCAGTGGATAAAAAATTCAGGTATAGAGATTTTGGGATATTCTCATACAATTTCCCTATGTGTCTTAATAGATTTGACTGTAGACTAGTTCTATAGATATGACTATTTATAGTATTGATATACTTAAGCACAGGTTTACTTGGACTATGACCTCAGTCCTGGCGCTCAATGATATTAGAAACAGTATTATTGATTATTTAGAGAGAAATATGAGGTTTCTCGACAGTGCTGTTTTAAAGTTCCATTTTCCTCTGAGCCAAGTTATGTTTAAGATGTCAGTCTTTTCTTGCCTGTAATTCCCAGTATGCATCATTTAACAGCATCATAACAAATACAAAGCTTTGCCTATTTTCTATGTGCCTTGTCCTGGTGGCATCTGATTACCAAGCGTAGGTAGCCACTCTAAACACAAAGAACTCTCAACCTTCTACATACAATAGAAGTGTTAGGTGTGGGCTAGAGGTTATCTAGGCTGTGTTCACCTGCAGTTGGCACTTTTCCTTTCTACCATCATAGCTTACTCTGCAATTCTCACTGTTATGAGGAAAGACAGACACTCTACTGAGAAAGCTTACCTGTAAATCTGAATCTTATATTTCTAAGTTTACCCTAAGAAATCAGAAATTACAGGTGGTACATCCCATAGAATAGATAGATATACATTAACTAAAAGACCAAACTTTTGCAAGCCCATTGCAACCCAGTAATAGGACAACCTGACTATAAAGAGTTACATACTATAGGCTCCTCATCAACTACGTGGTATGGAACATCCTTTCTTCCTCTGAAACCTATAGTGGGGCCAGGGACTCTCTGATTCTGCCTTACAGGTATAAAATAAACGTCTTAGAAACTTCATCATACTCTGTTTCTGTATCATTGACAATTCCATTAACAAATCTCTTTCCCAAAGGACAGTTCACCTTAGTGTACCCCTTGGACTCCAATTCTGGGATCTAACTGTAAGAATTTGCCCTAGATTTCTAGGGATAAAATAATAATCAGACAAAAGTCAACTTCTGTTCGGCAACACTACTTAGTTATTCTGATATCTTGACACAACAAAAAAAGAGGTATTACCAGATAATAAAGCATAGATGTAGAGAGAATTCGAGTCAATCATTATGGGGATACTTAATCTTGATAAGTTCCTTATTAGGACTCAGCTGAGAATCTTCTGAAAACAATATGATCACCTGTTTATGAACAACATCAGACTCTCTAACTAAACTTAGCCAATCAAAATTTGGATAAGGCATGGAGTTTTGACATTTGTAGATCCCCAAACAGTAAGTGCACTACAGTATTATTATAATGGCTTTTCCTCTAGAGTTCACAGACTTTTGTTACCATTATCTATTATCTTTTCTTGAGTAGAAGTCTTTTGTTCCAAGATTCCTAGTTGTTTTGAATTGTTCTCTTTGATTTGAAGATGCATTACTGTGAGTTTGTCCCCCACCCCACATTTTCTTTACAAAGAAAACAAGCCCATTATTAACTTCTTTTAAAGAAAAAATTCCTTTTTGTTTACTTCAAAAGATTTATTTATTCTTGTATTTTATGTATATGAGTGCTCCGTCTTCATGCACACCAGAAAATGGCATCAGGTCCTGCCTTGGTGGTGTAGTCACCCGCATCTATACCACCACTGCCAGATCCCATTACCGATGATTGTGAGCCATCATGTGGTTGCTCGGCATTGCACTCAGCAGTCAAATGCTCTTGACCATTGAGCCATCTCTCCAGCCCTTCATCAACTTTTTAAAACACAGTGCGGTCACTGCTGTGTTTAGTAGCTGAACTAATGAAATGAAGAGAGAGGAGGAATTTTCTGAAGAATGCCTTCTAGGTGATGGTCATTATAGGCTGTCTTTAACCATGAGATAAATGGGTCCGAAAAACTATAGGAAACACATCTATTGTTTTTAGTGTTTCCTGAGAGTTGAGTTCAGCAATATAAAAGGGTTATTATGATGTGTCAAGCCAGCAAAAGGGTCCCAAGGGCAGGTAAAAGGGTAAGAGGACCCCCACTCTAGCTTGTAGGAGTTCTACAAGAACACCAAGCCAGACAATCATAAGGCATATGTAGGGGACTTTGCACACACACCCATGCAGGCTCCATGGCTGCCTCTTTGTTCTCTGTAAGCTCCTATGAATCCTGGTCAGTTGATTCCATGGATGTGTTCTCCTGGTGTCCCAATCCTTCTCAGAGAGTCTTCTTCTGGCAGCTGATGGGAGGAGATTCACAGGCCCAAGGCCAAGCATTAAGCATCTTTGTAATTTTTAATAAAAGAAACCCTAATTGTTTTGGCATTTTTACTATTTTTTCTATATTCCCTAAAACAAAAACAAATAAAACTTTTCTTCTACACCTATATTTTAAGGACTTTGCCTTCCAGTGTTTCAAAATTTTTAGCCTGGAAGAATCTTACATAAGAGAACAATGTTTTTATTACTATAGCTATTGAATTATATGTATCCTTATAGCCAGCAAAATAAATTTAATATTTTGATGAAAAACTGAAGTAGCCAAGGCTGTTATCATAATAACTTTTGTTGAACTAATCATTAGCAAAGTATTCACTGAGTATAATTTGCAGCCTGGACAAATGTATACAGTAGTATCACTCAAGCTTCCAAACACATTAGAAAATATCTGAAAAGCATTTTTTAAATATCAACTAACAACATAATCTTTTGATTTAAAGATTCTTAACTCACTCAATACCAGCAATGTCCTATTCACCATGCAAGGGAATATATTGACATGTTCTTGAAACATGTGGCTATGGGCATTTTTAAAGTTCATTAACTAGTCAATCATGTAAGCAGTCAAAAAAAATCCGATAGTGGAAGAATCCACACAGGAAGTGTGGGAAGTAAACAAGAGAAGATTAATTTGTAAACATTAGCACATGAAGAGCTGAAGAAGAGAAGGGCAATAATAAAAAATAACTGAGAAAATAATAAAATGTAATTGCCTGCAATACAGATTACTCATGAGACAGAGAGAGAGAGAGAGAGAGAGAGAGAGAAAGAGAGAGAGATTAACAAAGAAGGAGTCATCTGTTTTATAACAGTGATTTAATTTAAGAAACTTATTCTGCAAATCACTTGTCCAAACACTGGAGTTAAACGAATAAAAATTATCCATAATTCTTTCCATAGGAGGAAACTTCTAGTAAAGGAATAAATAATCAAGTATAAAATCAAGAGATCATAGTAATAAATAGGAAAGAAAATTAAAATAATAATCATGAAAAAAATGGTGGGAACAAATCAGAGGGGTTCTATTTTGGGTTGCATGGTAGGCAAAGGTTCCAAAACTATCACAATGAGTTGAAACAAAATAAAAGAATGAGTCATGAATAATGTAGGAAATTAGTTCTAGGCAGAGAGAATAACTAGTTAATGGTCCTGGTGAGGAATAAGTACAGCATTTTTGAGAGACAAGACATCTATGCTCTTAATATGGAGACTACAGAAGGGTGATATGTGATAAAACTGGGAAGGCAAAATAGTCAGAGAGGCAGAAGTTGAGGTTTTGGATCCATTGTAAAGGGAATAGAAAATAAAATAATGTTTTACTTGGTTAGGATAGGACCTTATTTGTGTTTTTAATGGAATTTGGACAAAGTTCACACTAAAATGCTAGACAGTAAAGGACTAAAGCAGTGGAGGAGAGAGATGGATCTGGCATAAACTGAAAAGTTGAAAACAAATTCTAGATAGTCTAAGTGCTGTGGACATGCATTATGAAATACTCAAATCACTTGACAGTTCTGTTATTAGATTTGAAGTATGTTTTCAATTTTTAACTACTATAAATGAATGTTGTAAAAAGAATAGATTATATTAGGGTATTCAAGTAGTCCAAAATAATGTTTAGAATTTGTAGAGGAGGCAAGACAAAAGAAAAATCTGGAGAGAATTTTCCAGAAAGGACTTGGAGTACAGCACTTTTAAGGAGGAGGAAATAGCCATGAGCCCTTTAAATTCTTAATTATTGTTATATATGTCTCCTGTTGAGTCCATTTAGTGTTGCTCATATGCATAATTGCTTAGGAACAGCTACTGGAACTGGATAATCTATCAGGAGTCTCATCGCTGAAGAAGCCAGATTCTCCCTTTTCTTGGCAGCCACTAATTGCATATAGCTCATTATATAGTGGTAGGGACTTGTGAGGTTTCCCACATCCACACTGGCCAATCAACTAATACTGTTTTTATTCAGGTCTTAGTTTAGGGACCATATTGTTGAGATTCCATGTGTATGGCTGCCGTGTCTTATATAGAAGACATTTTGCCGCAACAGACTTCCTAGTCCTCTGGCTCTTACAATCTTCCTGCCCACTCTTCCCCAGTATTTCCTGATCCTTAGATGTAGGACTTGTAGTGTGTTGTAGATGCATCAGCTGGGGTTGGGCTCATGAAATCTGTTTTGCATTGGCTAACCATTCCAGAATATAGGGCCTGCCCTGAAGTGTGGTTGATATACCCAGTGACATTCCACTGGAGAAAACTGATTTTCCCTTTTGTAGCACATTTGCAAATAGCTTCTTTGTTAAGGGTTGGATTTTATGTCCACATCCTCTTGTTAATGGTGGGAATTGTTTGTTTTGAACCTGTGTGGGTCCTGGGTGTGTTGTAACACTTTCTGTGAGTGTGTGTGTGTCTCTGTGTGTGTATGTGTGTGTACAGTTCTGCTGCGTCTGGATGACACTGTTGTCTTAGAGTCATAATAATACTTATTATTATTATAATCTTATAATCTTACAATCTTTCCACTTCCCATTTAACATAGATTCCTGAGCCTTGAGAGCAATGGGTTGATTAAAGATATTTTATTTGGGACTGGGTGTTCCAAAGTATCTCACTCTTTACACATTGTCCAGTGTTGGTCTCTGTGTTAATTATCGTCTACGACATGAAGAAGCTTTTCCTATGTGGGTTAAGTAATGTATTGATCTCAGCCCCAGCCTAGTGATTAAAAAAAAAAAAGTATAAAACGTAAGTTGCAAGTTCTGGATTCTGCCACACAGATGCTGGAAAGTTCTCTAAAGTGGAAGACCTATTGGCTTTCGTGCCACCACTGTCACACTGAAATCATGACTCAGGTTTTATGACTAAATGACACTTAGAAATCAATATCCTATTAAGAATCCTTTATTAAAATATGCATGAATGTGCATAGATGACTGTGTATGTCATGGGAATTTTTATTGCCCATAATTTATGCCATGTTCATATTTGAAGGAAAAGCTTTCACATTCTGTATCAATGCTAGTGATTTATAACAGTGGATTTGAAAAATCAACCTAGAAATTGTGCTATAACTGGTGATGTGTAGAACACAAGTCATCAAAAGTGTGTAGAACCTGGATTCTAGATACGTATCCTAGGTATTTTATTAATTTTTACTTATATAGCAATATGGAAAGTCAAAATAATTTCATTAGTTAAAATCTCAGCATTTTCTTCAGCCGTACTATTGGGCAACTTAGCAAGAGAGACTAAGGAAACAACAGCTGACTCGGTAATTTCTTTTCTAGCTCAATAAATTCATGTTCCAGTGCAGGTTCAGTATTTCTGCAGTAAGTGTTCTAAATAAAATCAAGTTTGCAAATTGACATAGAGAAGGAATGATGAAGGCTATGAGATGTGATCTGTTCCCATTTCCCTTTCCTCTTTCATATTCCTTTGCAGTAATTTCTTCTCTTAAAAAATAAATCTAAGGTTCCCCCCTGTTTCTTTTTCTCATTTCAATTCTGACATAGTGTTTTCTTTTCTTCTCCTTGTGGTGGAAAGTGAATGGTTGATAGTATAAGTGTAAAGCCCTTGATGAAACTTCATCACTTCAGAATGGCCATTCTAATTATATAGAAGTTCACTGAGATATATAGAGTTTGGGAATCAACAAATGTTTATTTGAATAACTACCCTAATATAGTTGTGTCATGTCATGCATGTGTATGTGTGTGTTCATTACAATAAAGCAATTTTAATTAATAAAACACCAAAAATGTAAGGTAATTGTAGCATAACCACATTAACTACTTTTTCTTACTGCTATGGCAAAATATTTGCTACAATCACCTTAAGAAAGGAAATACATCTATTGTTTTGGTCCTGATCACAGAGGACTCAGACTGTCATGGTGGTAGTAGTATGTGGAACTCTTATAGTGAACAGTGATCCAACAAAGGACAGGAATGAGAGAAGGTACAACTTTCTAAACCTTGTGCTTAGCCATGTACTCTTCAACTAAGGCACAACTTCCAACATTTCCAGAATCTCCATAGAAAGCCAGCTGGTAAGTGTCCAACCTATAAGCTTATGAATGTATTAAAACCATGACGGGGAGTCAGCATACCCGTGAAAGAGAAGCAAAAGTTCATAGAACATGAATTGATGAGTACATGAGATGGATCTTACTCTGTGAAACACTACATGGTATTTTCTTAATTCTTACCTTGACTGAATGCTTATCTAGGTTATTATTTGCTGAAAACTGCAGGCTTTGCCATGATAATTAATGTGTTCTTACATTCAGGTTGATTTCCATAGTTTACTTAGTGGAAGAGCAACTAGAAGCTCCCCAGCCCTAAAATCAGTCTTCCAGGAAAGGTTTCAGAAAGCTTATATTCATCAGCAAAGTATATGATCTTCACTCAGAATTCAGAAGAGCTCCTAGCTTGCTGCAACAGCTTTTCCCTTTCTCACTAGTTATAGCCATAATACTTTTAAAGCAAGAAATAATATTCTTTAACAGCCTAACATGGTTCCCTATAATCAAGTTATGTCATCTACTGTGACTTTTATCATATGACAACCTAGAGTTTTAATAAGGCAGTCTTATTTTTGAAATATTCTGCCTTGATTTTTCATTACAAGAATCCAAAGATGTTTCTTGCATTCTTGAAGAATGGATGATGACGTCTGTCTTATTATTATTAATTATATAGTTATTTCTTGGCTTCCTGTTTTCAACCTGCTTGAAAGGAAGCCAAGAGATTATGCAGCCATTTTATATACTACATAAGAAACTTTGGGCTCATTTTATGCTGAGTAAAATAAGTATGTAACTCTTGCAAATCTGTGTAAGACAGTTTATTGGTGGAGTTTAAGTGGGAAATGTATTTGAATACCTGGTCCCCAGCTTGTAGTGCTGTCTGCAGATGTAGAACCCTGCAGTTACTCCAACCTTTGAACATTGGGAAATTACATTATCATCTACAAAGTTCACACTCAGAGCCACAAATTGGGTTATGTTTTAAAAATTTGTAAAGCAGTCCCGTACGTCATAACGATTTGGGGAAATTTATGATTCATTTTGGGGTTGCATTCACAGTTGCATACAGCTTGTGGGATGCAGATTGGATGTGGTTTCCAGCAGGAGGAGCATCACTGGAGGAAATGTGTTACTACCTGTGGCCATTAAGGAGTGTCTTGACCCTACTTCCTGCTCACATTCTGCTTCTTGGCTGCAGAGTCAATAGAACCAAACGTCTTCCACCTGTGCTGCCACGCCTTCCTCACCATGATGAACTCTATTTCCTCTTAAATTGTAAATTTTCCTCCCCTAAGTTGTTGGGTGTTTTTTTTGAGGGGGGGGTTAGGTATTTGATCTCTGCAACACGTAACAAATACAGTCAAATATATAGAAATATTGAAGATGCTGAGTATCACATTGAGAAATGCATACAGATGTAAGTACTTACTTGGCCTATAAGAATTAAGTATCAATTAAGAACCAGTACTGCTGACAATTAGAATTATATTATTATTAAAGAAACAAAATTAATGTCTGGCTAGGATCCGTTGACAAAATGTAGTAACATAGATTGATGGATGAGTTAGATATTGGAAAGTTTATGGAACTTGATTATTAACAGGAATGCTGAAAGAACACACCATGAACTGAACTTCAGGAGTGAATATGGGCACATGGTTAGATAAAATTACAACAACATGGGGGCAGATGGCAAGTAGAACACTTACTTAGCATAAAGTCAAGCACTGCTCTAAGCACTTAAGTTCATTATCTCACTTAATCGTCTTTATGACCTTATAGAGAAGGTATAATCATTATCCCCATTTACTGAGTCAAACAGGTCTTAGTAGTTTAATTAACTTGCTTTAAGTTAGTAACCCCAGCATTTGCTGGGCCAAAGTTTAACCCAGATTTAATAGACCCTGGGTCCCAAAGCTGTTAACCTCCACACATGTTTTTCTTTAAACACTCATTGTTTACAATACATCATTTAAGGTCCCCATAACTAACCCAAGTCAGTGTGACTGTAGTCAGACTACTCATAACATTCAAGTCTGTGTCAGGGACTCTTAGACTTTCTTGTATAAAGTGGGAACTATTTGTTACCTGGAACAGTAGATGGATGTGTTTCCAGAAAGGAATTTTAGTCTTTAATCCCAGTTTTCTTATTTGTGCATAAGAAATTTACATTTATAAATGTATAAATCTTCCTAAAACATTTCGCACTTCATTTTCATTTATTTTACATAAACAGAAGGGATTATGTTTTCATTAAAAAAATGAGCTTAACACAGTGATGATAAGATGATATTAGACAAAATTCCCTTTCATTTTCATTTGTAGAGGAAACCCATACATTAAAGTCCATATTTTATTTAAATACTTTGAACATGATTCCACAATTCTTTTGCATCCCACAGATGTGGCTCATTTACATGGCACACTGAGGAATTAATTAAACACTTTAAATCATTAGTTTAGCAGCAGTCATTGAAAAGCTATGCATCCAAGATTTTGCTCTTTTGTTGATTTTTCACAGAGCAACAAAAGGCACCAAAATTGCTTAATTCAAAAAGAAATATAAAATAAAGTTTATTTCAACCAATAAACCCATCTCTGGTAAGCATCCAGCTGTCCTCTTTGCATCCGCTGCTTACTGCAGTGTCTGTAATGTATTCATTCAGGATAGTCTTCTCTGGATATACTTACAGGTCTGTAGATCCATGGCTAGAGCTGATCTAATTGTCTTTAAAACTAAGTAATCCAGTGAACAAGAGAAAATATAAAACTGAGGGAGAGTGATAGCTATAGCAGGAAATAAGGGGGAAAATAAATTTCCAAACCAACAGATTTCTGTCTCATGGTCAGTAATAAGCATTGTGTGCCTTCTTGTTCATTCATGAACTTACATGGATACATTTACAGTTATAGCTCTGTGGAGTATGTTGCTTTCATTTTTTTTTAGTAAATTTTTCAGTATTTAAATCATCCTTTAAAATTTCACAAAAACAAAGGTCTTAGAAAATAACACGATTGTCAAAGTTATATTTTTAATGATTTATTTTACTTTTACCTCATTGTGTGTGTGTGTGTGTGTGTGCATGTGTGTGTGTGTGTGTGTGTGTGTGTGTGTGTGTGTGCATGAGGATATGAATGAGTGCAGGTGCCAGATGAGGGAGTTAAAGCTCTTGGAGCTGAAGTTACAAGCACTATGAGCCATAGAATATAGGTGCTGGGAACTGAACTGGGGTCCTCTGGAAGAGCAGCAGGCTCTCTTAACCAGTGAGCCCTCTCTGCAGTCCCTGGAGTTCAATTTCTTCAGAGCATATATAAACCAGAGTTCAAATCTACACTTTATATATTGGAAAGTGCCTTTTTCAAGTTGAATTAGTGTCTCTTGAAATAACGTCTTGACTTTCTTTCTGGAACTTTCATTTCTGTGAAAATTTGGCTGGTCTTCATAGTTCTTGGTCATACTCAGGGAATGTGCTAAGTCTCTAGAGATGGTCAGTGAGTATCAATAGTCTATGTCCCATGTGCTGAGCAGGTAGTCCTACATTGATGAGGGGCAAAGTCCTGTATTGGAATCACTGTTCCCTCACATCCTAGGAAACTTGGCATAAGTTATTAACTATTTCTGAGTTTTAATTCCCTCATTTGAAGAAAACTTCATAAAACACTATGTGATCCAATAAATGTTTCTTCAATATATATTTTCAAGAATACTTTAAATAGTTCTGGACAAAATAGTGTTCAATTAATAAAATTGAGCTCTTACATAAAATAGATGCAATATCAAGAAGTTATTGAACTAAAATATTTTCAAATCTTGGGGTTATATATTATCTCTGATTTTTCACATTAATCCTCTGAATAGTTTGGTTTTCACATAAGATATTTATTCCTTTCTTTGTTCTCATCTCTCTCTCTCTCTCCCCCTTTTACTGGAGACAGATATTCTTGTAGCCCAAACATACCTCAAACTCTATGTATTTGAGGGTAACTTTGAATTTCTGTTCCTCCTGTCTCAGCCTCCTAAGTCCTATGACATAGGCACATGACATTGTGCTCAGATTCTTTTTTGAACCTTATATGCACGTGGAATCTTAGAACATTGCTTGAAGGCAGGCACAGTATCATGATATGGCCATTTCTCTGGTCACAAAAGAACATAACTATCACAGAGAAGACATTTTAAATGTTATTTCTTGTTGCTGATAAAACCTGTACACTGACTACTTCCTCATCTTCTCTGCAATAAATTCAAACCCCATGCATAATGTTTATCACTCCTAGTGAGTAAACTTGAAAATGCATAGAGGAGTTAGGACAATGTTCTGAAGATTCCTTCTATTTCCAAGAAATAGTTTAGGCACCAGCAACATCTGGCTCATTAAATGGGTACTTATTTTCTGCCTGAATTTGTTAAAGAATCATAAAGTGACAGCTTTGAACGTAGTTTTTACATCACTAGCTTCTTGCATCTCTTTAGCACTGAAGAAAAAAAAATTCTGATGGTTTTAAAACGCTGACCAAGGATACTCTCAGTGCTGCGGTGAAGGAGGATGGAAGAGGACAAACAGCCAAGCACAGGTGGAAGGAAAGGAATGATGCAACATGGTCCAGCAGCCCTTATCCATGGAGAAATCATCTGCCCAAGCTTTCATCTTAGTCACTGGGTATGCACATGTGCAATGGCAGGAGCTAGTTTCCTTTTTCTTTGACAGCTTCCACAGGAAGAGATTCTCTTCTCTTCATGTTCCACACTATTTCAAGCAATGGCAGGAACAGAAATTACCTCTTGGTGAGCACATCATCTGGTGCTCACACTGGAGCTTTTATCCTCAGAGTTTGTTTCAGAGACTGTACCATATAAAATTCAAAAACGTATGCTACCTAACAGCACACTCTTAGAAACCACCGTTCTCCCTGCCCTTCTGAAACTTAGATTCCCACCACTGCAGCATCTACCTTACACCTAAAATCTAAAACTTCAGGGCAGAAATGGAGAGAGTTGTTACAACTATTCATATCTCCTCTTAACGTTTTTTGGTGACTTAACACTGCTGCATCCAATCTATGTTCAAAAGGATGACCATTCTTGTACAATTCAATACAACTACAAAGCTAAGAGAAACAACTAAGACAGTGACACCCAGGCTGTTTGTACAAGTGCCCTGGCCTGAGGTTTTGTGCAGCGCTCATCTTTCAGTCCGCCTTCCCTTGTTATCTGCTTTTCAGTCTGAATCCAGTGAGCATCCGCCCTTTAAGACAGTCTCATTTTCCTGCATTTAACCTTTAAAAAACTGACAATTTTTTTTTTTACCTCTTTACACTTTTATGACTGTTGAGTCCATAAAAAGCAGGAAATAAAATGTCATTCCCTTCCTCCAAATTAGAAATAAAAGAATTCTGAAAAGAACAGAAAATGAATTGTTGGGCTGGCAAGATTGCCCACATTGAGACACTGGTGATGCAGTCAAAACAGATCATCAGCTATAGGTCAGCTCCTGTTCGCATAGAGGCATTTCTTTGAAATAATAACAACATGGAAGGATTTTCTGCAGACCTCAAATGACTCTTATATTAAGATAATTTCCTACAGTGTATTGTTTTTATTCAGTCATTTTTAATGAATATCGACCCACAGACAATTGTGAAGAGATGTAAGAATAAGATTTATGAAGTTCATTTTAAAATTTTGCTTACAAATATTGAAAAGTCTTTTGTTTACTTCGTCAACCGGAGAATATAGGATTTAAACACACAACAGCGAGTCCCTCTCACATAATAGGACACT
The DNA here is from genome assembly GCA_026225945.1 of Cricetomys ansorgei. NCBI lineage: Eukaryota > Metazoa > Chordata > Mammalia > Rodentia > Nesomyidae > Cricetomys > Cricetomys ansorgei. The sequence goes on along the minus strand of JAMJFZ010000107.1, from coordinate 45,114,884 downwards.
GAAAGTATAATTGACATAGTTGGACTCATGATATGTGGTATTTTATAAATGTAATATGTACTTGAAATTAAAATGCCATCGAGAATCCCGGATTCCTAAAATGCCCAGTTTCCCGTGAATGAGAATATTTTATGTGTACACATGAAACCATTCACTGTAAATAGAAATCCTGTTTCAGCAATGGAAGGTAGTCAAGGACAAACGCTTTGCTTCATATGCACCACTCACAAGGGTCCTTTCTGTTAACTTTAGTCCACTCTCTTAGTCAACAATTACAAGTCTCACATAACTTTTTCCCTTATCATTTATCATGCTTTTAAGAACTGCCATGAAAGAACCATAATGTACAATATATAGAACAGTTATTAGTGTAAGTATTAAAGTCTGGCAACAGTTTAAAGTATGTTTTATAGTACAAGACATCCATGGGCAGAGACCTTGCTCTGGAAGAGCTGCTATGCAACAGCAGCGGCAATGAACTTGTCTTATCCAGTCACACTTAACCTACATGGCTCTATTCTCATTGCTTCAGTTTCTAGAACCAACCCTATGCTTATGAAGTGTTTTGTGCTGACAAAGATTATCAAGGTTGCAGGGAAAGGGACTTCCCTGAAGTGCTCTGTCTTAGTACACACTTTGCAGACAACACAGTTGCAATACAATTCACATCAGACATCAAGAATACTCATTTATGATACCTTACTGGTCAGTAGTGCTAAATTAATTTCCAGGTTGATAATGTTTGTCTGATCTTTTTGTACGGGCATGGGGGATTTTCCAGAGAATCTGTATTCCCTATGTGTTTTTAAATATTATTTCTTTTATTTTTAAAGATAGAATTATACCATTTCCCACTCTCCCTTCCAAATCATCTCATATACCCCTCCTTGCTCTCTTTCATATTCATGTCTACTTTTTTATTAATTTTTGTTACATACATACATGTATTTGTATATAAATACCTGCTCTACAATTATCATCTCTGCACACATGCTGCTTCAACTTTTTATGTCATAATGGAAATATGTAGAATTATAGAAGATTCTCATTTGAAACACAACTGGGGGATAGAATGAGATGTACATCTATATTGTTTACATACACTCACATAGATAGTAATAAGTAAATATACACATATATGTGTTCTGTTACTTTGGCTGGGTAGAAATCTTTCACTAGTTGCTCTCTATATACCTTCACCTTGGGGAGTTTTAGGTTCATCGAAAGGTAACTAATTACGTGTCATGAATTTACTCTAATGATATCTTAGCTTTTCTCCCATGTAGCATTTGTCTGAGATCCAGGAGTCTACGAATATAGGAAGAGTCCTATAACCAGGACTCAGTAACCAGTAGACTATAATTTGTTAGGATAGCATCTGGAGAAAGCATTTGAGATCAATGTAACCACAGGGCAGACTTATTCCTGCTGATTTTGTCTTAATAAGATTCTACTAAGAAGAGAATAAAAAAATTAAGACTCCTAATCTTTCGTGAAATGTTTTCTTTGGGTGTCATTATGAATCTTTATTAATTTCCATTATTACTTGCATTTTTCTGATAGTTTTAATGCCACACTAGATACCAATATTGTTATTATTAGAAATATAACCCTTATATGCTCTAAAGAGCTAAAGAAACTTAACATTCTTTCTTTTAGGGAGGTGATCAAGATGGTATAGTTGTGACCTTTCATGACTCTATAGGGGATATTGAGTTGGGTACGTTTAAAGATTATTTCTGTAGTCACTCTTAGCTGAATATGGAAGCAAACTGTGTTCCAGGAAAAAAAAAAAAAGCTGTCTCGGCAGAGAAAATGCTACTAAAATAATTGGTTACCATGCGTTTATTATGTTTCATGTTTACCTCTCATCATAATCCTTTATAATGCCTTTAAAACAATTAATTACCATGCTATCTAATCTTTTTAAGGTTTGGAAAGGGACCCTGTGTATATTGAAAGAGATTTTAATTCCTATTTGAGTGAGAGGGAGAAGAGTAGTCTGTTATTGTTTTTTAATTAATCACATTAATTTTGCATTGTTGAGTGCTCACAATTGAATATGAATAATCAAATGTACTTGGGCATCTCAGGCTGCTGCTCTTTTTATACACTCTACATGCAAAAGTTGAGAAAAGAGAGTTTGAGGAAATGAGCTTTGGGCATTCTCTTGGGTGTTGAAAAGGGGTTGGTAATGATTTTGCAGTTTGTTTACTAGTTTCTTGTAAAGGATTTTCGTATATTTTACAACCATGTTATCTCACCATCTGCCTTCTTTATTTTCTCTGAAATTTAAATAGTCTAAAAACCTGTTTCTCAAGTGAACTCTGCAATTATTGACAATTGAGATAAATACTTTTATTGAGTACTTAGTCTGCCCTGTTTTATTTCATGTAATCTTCACCTTTATTAGGAAGAAACAATTAGCTTCATTTCACAGATAAAGAAAATTAAAGTTTGAATATCTAAAATTTGCTCAGGGTCTCTGTTAGCAAAGGGCAGAGACAATATTACAACCCAAGCACCTGACTCTAGAATTTACTTATCTGTCTACCTATCTATCCATCCTCTTTCATCTATCTATCTATCTATCTATCTATCTATCTATCTATCTATCATCTATCTATCTATTCATCTATCTATCTGTCTATCCATCTATCATCTACCTAGCTATCATCTATCTTTCATTTATCTAACCAATTCATGTCTGCACATCTGTTTTTCTTTTACCTATGTGATTGTCCAGCTCTCAGGGTATGAAGAGAATTGTTTCTTTGTCTTACATATACAAGGGTATTCTCAAATACTTAGTAATTCTCAATTTCTTAGGTGACTATTTAAATTTCAAGAGTTAAATGATATAAATTTAGGTGTATTCCTTGCACTGGGCTGAGCTTAAGGGCTTCTGGGCTTCACCATACAGTAGTTAGGAGTCAGCTTTTTTTTTTATCAATTTATATTTATCAGCATAAATATTCAAGTCCAATAATCATAACTCATTTCTTCTGAACCATTACTTTTCTTGGGCACTCCTACAAGGATGCTCTGCTTTTGACATTGTCAAATGACATTTTCATCTGCAAATTACGTGCCTGAAAACCATGCAGTGAAATTATAAAATGGAATTCCATGGTAGTTTTTAATAAAAAATATTCATTTATTATTTTATTGATTGAGTATGCCTGGGTGTATATATGTATACTAAATGTGTGCTGATACCCAGATAGAGCAAAAGAGTGGATCAGGTCACATAGAGCTTAAGTAACTTTTTTGTGAACTGCGTGATATAGTTGTCAAGAACCAAGCTTGAGTCCTCTGAAAGAGCAGCAAGTGCTCTTAACTGTTGAGACATATCTCCAGTCTCAAAATCCCTCAATGGTTGAAATAAGTGTTGTATTGTTTCAGAAAACATTCATTGATATTCTTGTCCATTAGTGGTCTAGCAACTATGGATTGAACATTCATGGGTGCCCACGCCAGGAGATAGATCCTTGATTTTCAGAACAAAGACACCAATTCAACCCCTCTCCTATCACCTGATACAGGAGCAATACCTTCCTTCTACCTACCTGTAGATTCTCTGAGTACACATCTTCAGAAAATATACCTTGCATCTGCCCTGGTAAGACAGTCTGTCCTGAGTACCAGGGAACACACATAGAATTTAACTGCTCAGAACACAAACTTCTGTCCAATCTTGCTGTGGCCAGATTAGTTTCCTCTGGTATCTGGGCATGGGAGGGGATTCTTAAAAGCCAATTCTTTTACAACATTGGAGCTATGGTCATTTCTTCCTCCTAAAATTCCCTCCAAACAACTCCAGCCAGGAATGCATGCCCCAGAATCTTTTTCCTCTCTCACACTTCCTAAATGTCTAGTGGCCAAGGCCAGTTGTCTCTACTCAGGAAATATCTCCTATAGTACTTTGAGTAAAATACCATGTGTTACTGTTCTCAGTGATACTTTGTTTCCTTTTAAAACTAAATTTGAAGAAACATTCCTCTTGATTTCTTTTCTTTCTTTTTTTACTTCAAAAAATACTCAGCATTATAGGGGCCAAAACAATAATCAAGGGTTGATATGCTTCTTTCATATAATGGTAAGACGTCGGTAGAATGAGATATCCAGTAATTATTCATTGCCAATAGCTTTGCTTCATAATTATTTTAAAGTAAAGAATAAACTAAGTAAATAGCTTCTTTCACTTTTTTTAAGTGTACACAGTGTATAATGCACATATCAATGTCAGACACAGACTGGCATATCTTTTATAAGCAGTGAGGCTAACACTTGGAGGAATGAAGTGATTTCCTCATCAATTATACTTTGTCTTATACATCACATATAAAATCAAAGACTTTTACTTTGAACAATAGTTTATTTTCATTTTCCCCTGTCAAACATATGTGATTTTTAGTATCCTTTCTTGAGTTTTGAATTCTAATTTCTTAAATCTGAGGAATGTTCAGTGATGCTCAAAAATTATCAAGGTCAATGAAGCCAGATTATTTTCTGGTAAGATATTATTTGCCATTTTCACTCTCATTCTCTTGAATGTACATTGGATCTTTATGTAAATTACATAATTTGTGAATACACATTCATTAGGAAATTATTTATTGTTCATAGCTTTGCTTCATAATTATGTGAAAGCAAAGAATAAATGAAATAAATATTTTCTTTCACATTTTTAAGTGTGTACAGTGTACAATGTACATATCAGAGATAATTTTGCAATGACCATGCCAGGCACACACTGACATATTGTGTTATAAAAGTGAGGCTAAAGCTTGGAGGCATGAAGTCATTTCTTTTCAATTTAGTGAATGTGTTTTTGAATACTCTTGTGTTTTAACAACTATCCAAGATTTCCTAATATCCACTCAACAGTGTGGCTCTAACAACTTGGTCATCTAGCCAAGGATACAGAAGTTTTGGATCTTAGAAAAGAATCTACTATTACCAATGTACTAGACCAGTACAGTACTTAGCTACACACTTAATTTAACCAAATAAATACCCAATGATTAGTGTAGCTATCAGCCAGTATCAAAGAAGCTTCTCTATCTACACCAAATGGAGACCATTACTAAAACCCACAACTGGATACCATGCAAGGTTAATGGATTGCAGGGAGCCCAACACCAATGAATAAATGGGCAGCACAGCTCCTCTGTCCATGGTTCAGCAAACATTGTAGAAAAGGAGCACAAAGATAGTAAGAGCCAGAATACCAGGAGGCCTGCTTATGAATGTCTCTTTTAGAAATGGCTGCAAAAACAAAACTTAAACCATGACAATATCAATGGAAAAGTATCCCACTCCTAGACAGTGAGCAATTAATGACTTCTGAGAAATAGAGTTAGCCTTTCCCATGGTGAGTTCTCTGATTGGTTATACAATACTACATAGTCAGTCCCAAAACCATACACATAAAACAACAAGCACTCAGCAGATTGTATCTATGTATTTTTCCATATACATATATGTGTGCGTTTGTGTGTATGTGTGTAACAATAACAACAAATATGCGATAAGATTATCAATTTGATAATTGTTGGCAAAATGGGATTAAAGAGAAGGGACATGAGATCGGTCAGAGGGAGGAATGGTAAAGGGGAAAATGATGAAATTATTTTCTGATTAAAATATATAATTAGATATATAAAAATTAAGACAACAATAAAGTTGTCCAAGTTTTAATTTTCAGCAAGGTATATATATATATATATGAGAAATCTCAAGCATGCAAACTCTTTGGACTCCTCAATAACAGTATGAAGAGAGCCAAAGATGCAACACTGTTTAAATACTGTTTAAAGAGCACTTATATGCTTGGTAATATTAACTGTCTACTGTTTGAAAAGCACTCTTGTGCTGATTGAGATTTTTGTTAACTTGACAGGATCTAGAACCAGCTGGAAGACAAACCCCCAAGAATTTCTGCATGGTTCATCTAGATTAGGTTCACTTTGGACAGATGTCTTAACAGTTGGAGATACCAATTCATAATCTCCTTTGCACTGTCTACTTTTATTTATAAAGATATGCATTGTATACCAAGAATCTTCACAATATTCACAGAAATTCAATTCTCAAAAGGACAGCATTTATATGATACTCAGATTATATTTATCTCAATTAACAATTTATTTTTTCCCTCAAAGATTTACAATTTTTTTTTCAGTAGCAGACATAGTTGTATTATCACAGAAACCCACCTGGAATCCAATTTAGTTTGGAGCATTGATTTTGTTACAACTTTACTGTGCAGCCAGTACTGATGTCTGTGCAACACACCTTGCTTTGAGGTCTCCTGTTTGTAGTTTACTTTTTCTGAATAAAGCAGCTTCTCTGCAAGTTAATCTCTTTGATATTTACTACATAGAAAGGAATAAAAATTTCTTACGAGATAGTCTTTGAAAAGCCAAGATGTGAGGATTTTGATTCTTTTTCTGTGACTCCTGACTCTGGTTACTGGAAGACAACCTTGAAAGACTGCCAAACTTGACACGTTTGTGTATGATTTGTGAGAGGAAGCATTTTACAGATTTCTGCCCCCCCCCAGAAAGTAGACTTTGATCTACATTTCTGTGCACCAGACTATGCACTATTAGATATTTAGGCTTGACTATCTCAGATTCTATTATATAATTACTACTCCCAGGTTTGCAGATGTGGCCTATACAAAAAGAATCATGGTAAAACTTCAATGATGTTTTAAAACAATGATCATTGATGGCATTTTAAAGAAAGTTAGGTTAACTTCAAATTATGCTCTCATTAATTCAACACTCAGCTTAAAATGGTGGCAAAATTAAATAGAAGCTCATTAAATTTCATAGTTTCTTTAATCAAGTATCTTATAAGTAAAACAGTTTCCAATACCAAGCCATTTTGTTTACACCAGTTTTCCAAGATGTTGCAAATAACAGTGGTTGCTGTGGTTGAATCGATTGTACAACAGTCCTCATTGATCATTAAGACAGCTTGAACAAGGAAATCAGCCACAAGATAGTGCATTTATTTATGTGTGTGTGTGTGTGTGTGTGTGTGTGTGTGTAATTTTATATACATTTATTTTTACTTAGTACACAGTAAAGGGTCATTTTCTCCCATGCTGTAGAGAGCAAGATCTTGGGGACATACTGTTAGCATGCTGACACCCAGTTAAGGTTTATAATAAAGTATGTTATTCTCTACCCCAAAAGGTAGAAACTGGACTCAGGTGAATCTACATGGGGAAATGATCAGCAGGTGTTTTTACAGTGAGGTGTGAGAAAGCTTTAGTTCCCTGAGTGGGAAGAAAATGCTCCTGAGTGTTGCAATCTTAATGTTTCTGAGATTCTTACAATCTGCTCACTTCACAGCTGGTTGTAAACAAGACCTGGATTGTTTAAAAAGGTGACAGAGGTTTTCAAAATAAAGTCTCAACTAGCCAGCCTTTCCTGAAAGCTGGTGCTAGCTCTAACAAGATGCTGCTTCTGATGAGAGTATTGACAGCTAAACTTGATTCTGCTGAAATTTCAGCAAGTACTTCTGACTCCTAAGGTATCTTTCCTATTTCCAAGCAAGCAATATTTTTAAGAGAGCAATGTAATCCAATTACACAAAAGATTTTGGACACAAACAATAGCATTTCTAAAAGTGAAATTTAACTTTGATTTTTGTTGTCAGGCAATTTAAACCAATATAACATTTATTTCATTATTTATTTGCTTACTTATTTATTTACTTATTGGTTTCTGGAGACATGGTTTTCCTGTTGTAACTCTGGCTGTCCTAGAATTTACTCTGTAGACCAGGCTGGTCTTGAACTCACAGAGATCCGCCTGCCTCTGCCTCCCAAGTGCTGGGATTAAAGGTGTGCGCCACCACCACCTGGCTCCTTAACACTATTTTTTTAAATCTTTGAAATGTCACACTAGATATAAAATCAATAGTCGTTGTCTTTTCATTTCTAAACTAAAAACTCAGAGAGAAAGAGAGAGGGAGGGAGAGAGAGAGAAGAAAAAGAAGAGGAGGAGGAAAAGGAGGAGAGAGGAGGAGAGAGAAGGATTTGGTGAAATGTGCTTTGATTGTTCTTTCTATAGACAGTAGACGTTTATACTGCCTATAACATATAAAGGCTGCCTACCATTTTCCCTATTAATTAGTACAGTCTTTTTTATCTTAGCAAGAAGAAAATCACTGAGAAGAATAACACCAGTAACTGATGAATGCTCACTTTTACTGTTGCTTTCTAAATGCACTATTAAATCACACCAGCAACTGTCTCTTTCTAAAAATTTATGCCCAAGTGCTCATTATATTCTTAGATGTGCCAAGAATTCTTTGAAGTCCTTTTGATGTGACCCACCATCTGCACTAAGAGGACACTGTGGTCTCGGGATCATTTAGAAAGACTGCCCTTCTTTTAGACCCTGCATTAGGATATCTTGGCTCTTGTGTAATTGTAGAATTTGTGAATCTACTTGATAAAAAAATATCAATATTCAAAGAGAGAATTTTGTTGTTGTTTTTGAGTCTCACACATGATAGGAACTTCTGGCTGTCTAATCTTTGTCTCAATTTTTTACACTTGCAAATTGGTAGTTAATACTTTTACTTAATTCTTAAGCTGTAGAAATGTATACCTTAATAAAATACTCTCTGAGTGAGTTTCTTCCATGATAAATATTATGACGTGAATAGCTATTTTAAACTATGTCATGTGGCATTCTACAGTAAATGCACCAAGAGAAACATATTATGATGTTTATTTGAATTTGGTTTTTATTACAATACATAACACCCACTGACTGGTCCATTTCCTTTGTAATCAACCCTTCCCAAAAGTCTGAACTTTCCTTATTTGAGTTCTCTGAGGCAAAGAATTGGGATAAAATTTGAAATTAGAAGCAGTAAATTCCCATAAACATAGGTGAAAACCTGACTGCTGCCATCGAGTAAGCACAATAGGGACGACTCAAGTTAAAGATGGCATAAACACTATTGCAAAGGTCGAATTAACATAAAACATTGCCAAAGTTAGAAAGTAAATAGCAACCTAAATAAATAAATAAATAAATAAAACAACCTTGAAAATGACAAGTAGAAGTTCTTAAGGGAAAGAAATGTTAAAATATAAAGCAAGAATCTAACTCAAACCCTCAGGGAAGGGAGGCACCTGGGGTTGTTAGCAATGAAGCAAAAGGCATCTTGGGCTTTATAATTGCAGTGAAAATAAGAGGCTGCTTTGTTTACAAACTCTGACATTAATTTTCCTTGGCCTTTAATGTATATATTAATGCTATAAAATAATATATACACTTTTCTTATATGGAAGAAGCACAAAAGTAAGAATAAATTTTATTCTCTAGGTATTATTATTATTGTTGTTGTTGCTGTTATTATTATTATTATTATTATTATTTTTATTCTCTTTTTGAATACTTTGGCATAGTGTGTGTATGAATGGTTAGGTTGAGTATGGGGATTAAAACTGTCATTTTTTTCTGAACATTTCATTCCACTTAACCAACTGTGGTTCAAAAATCAGTTTTATGACTTGGAAACTGAATCAGAGAACTGAAGTTGGGGCATGCTCTCTTTTAAATTAGATTCATGCATCTAGTCCTACTGACTCTCCAAGCAACGTCTCTGCAAGTGGTTTCTATCTCATGATCTGAGGCTGCGGCTCTAGGGCTGGATTGTAGGAAACCCCAGCGAGTTCCCTATCTGCCCTGGAAGCCATGGATCAACTTGGGTCCTCGTCTTTTCTTTGCTCACATTGTCTGTGTGATCCTGAGAAGTTATGTAAACTCTACAAGTTTCATGTTACTCTTACATGAAAATGATGTATTGACTTGTATGAGGGCTCTCAGACTTTATCTCCTGCTGAGTAAGAACACAAAGATCATTATCTAAAACTTTACATTATTCTGCACACACATGTATGTGGTGTTCATCTGTGGACGTAAGTGTGTGGGAACACAAGTGTGTGGTTTAGAGGTAGGAAGTTGGAGTTCAATGTCTTTCTACATTTTCTCTATTTTCTGATGTGGAGTCTCCTGGTGAACATAGCATCTAACTAGCTAAGTTTTCTGCGGGAAATCTCCTGTCTCAGGTTCCTTATTGCTAGAATTATAGAAAGATGCTGTGATGCTTATCTGACATGTATGTGATTCTGGAGATCTCAATTCTAAGCATCATGTGGCTAGAGCAAGTGCTTTACTCAGTAAGCCATATCTCCAGTCTTAATTCTGCTTTTTCAAGCAGATCAATCTCTGATGTGAAACCGTGGTTCTACATGGGTAGTAGAATGCAAGGCCTCTATCAGGTAAAGGCCTCCTACCTATATTGGGACTCTAGACAACTTTAAAGTTTTAAAGTTGTCAAGGAAATAGGAACATTAAGACAGGAAACTGTCATTGAATGAGCAGAATTGCAAGGCACTGATGTTGCTTCATCCTATATATTACTCTGAGTGCACAGTTTTGGATATTTCTCTGCCTCTTTGAGATGAGAAGATGCTTTGAAAACTGCTGTCTCTTTCTGGCAGCTACTATTTGAACCAACCCTCCCTTACAGGCTCACAGCCTCCAGGAAGCAATACCAGAAGCCCAGGCTGTTTCCCCTCTTACCTGACTCCAAACGCATAAATTTTTAATTTTCCTCATCAGCCATTGAAGCATTTTTTAATCTTTCATAAAATAGTCATTTCCTCCTATTTTTTGCTACAAAATCTTTCCCTAATTATCACTTTTGTTTAATTTTTGTTTCATCTAAAAATCTCTATAAGTCCTCCTAACATCACACTTCTTATCCTGCCCCTCCTAAACCATTTTGGAATCTTCTAGACTGAAAATAACAGACAAGATGCAGCAACTGGGAACTAAGTTAAATACCCCGCCCCCACACACGAATGTATACACAGACAGAGCAATTCGTATCTGAAGGAAGTCTCTTTCTTCTGCCGCTGATTGAGGATAGAGTAAACAGATGTGCCCTAATGCCTGCTGTCGAGAAATAAAGCACGGAAATGGTGGAAGGTCAATGCTGGATTCAGTAAATGGTTGAAGGAAAAGGAGGACTTGATGGTTCATGTGTTTGCATTACCTCTATCTGTGAATGTTCAGAATGTTTTCTAAAAATATCATCTAGCAATGGCCTACTAACCTGAATGCATTATGTATATGATAATGGCAGATATTAAATAAATTTAGCATGTATAAACGTTCTTGGATCATCTGGAAAGAAAATGTGAGCATTTTCTGGAGCAGCTTTGATTTCTGTTATCAAAAGTTTATTCCTTTTGGAACAGTTGCTACCAAGAAAATGGAGTGGTCAATGAGCTTTATGTATCCAAACCAATTCAAACAAACATCAGGAGAATACATTTCTATCGGAGTATTTATTGTTAGACAGCACAACATGTGGCCCAGAGATAATTACTCATATCCCAATATTTAATAGGTCAGAGTCTGTTTTATAGATTTTTCTATTTTGTTATACAACATCAGTAACCTAAGAATTGGGTATTACTATTAACTTCTTCACTCACTCACCTTGGGTGATGGCCCTTTCCCCTAAGTGGTTGATCAAAATGGATGAACTGCCTCTAAGGACATGTCTTCTGTGATCCCGGCTCCCAATTTCACTAGAAGTTCATTTATCTGAACCCAAGTCATGAAAACATAAATGGTTTTTCTATTAAGACTCCAGCTGATTATCAGATGATTTTACTTTGCAATCTATTTAAACCTCAGAGGCTTCTAATTCAGTGAATCTAGAGAGCTAGTCATAGTTCCACCACCAACTAGCCTTAAGGATATGGGCAAATATTTCCTTCTGTAATGTTTAGTTTTGTTACCTGTCAAGGATGCTTGTCTTTCAAGGTTTTTCTAACAGTTACAAATAGTGCATCAAAGCACATACATTGTCCACAAGTTTTGGGTACCAGTTATATTTTAAAAAAGATATTTCCACAATAAACAGAGGAATGTATTTTTAAATATATGATCCTAAATTATATCTTTACCACAACACTGAAATATCTATCATGTTTTCCCCAGAGCCAATAAAATAATTAGTATATGGAAATTGATTATTGAATAGAATGGCCCTAATGTTGGGTGGATGCCGGGAGGCCCAATGTTATAATTAACACAAGATGAATTAGAATTAAGAAACTAGAATTCCAGAGATTTTCTCCTTCCCAAGAAGTGGTTCCAATCCCCAACACGGTTAACCCCCAGGGAGTAATGAAATAACAACACAATTAAATTGTTTTGTCTAAAATAGCTTGAGTTCCCCTGACAGTGCACAATAGACAGAGTGGCTTAAGCAGCAAACATTTATATTCTTATAGTTCTGGAGCCCGAAGGCTTAAGATAAGCGTGCCAAGCAAGGTGAGGCTGTGGTGAGCATCTTCATAATGCTGGCAGTGGCTGTCTTCTTACTGTGTTTTCTTTGCTCTTTCCTGGGAATTTGAATACACCTTATCTCTGTCCCTCTCCTATGTTTTCTCCTGTTCCCATATACAGCAAGCAGTCCCATCATGAGCATCACATTCTCATACTTCACCATCAAAACTACACCACATAAGCAGTACTCTATATGCCATCAAACTGAAAGGCAGATCTCTGTCTCCAAAACAGGGTCTCAAGCTAGCTCAAGCTAGCCTTGAACTTATGACTTACTTATTACAGCTACAGCTTCCTCAGTACTGAGGAAGTGTGCTGGCATGTGCCTGGCTTAAAAGTCAAATCTTTAACATGTAATTTTGTGACTTGTGGGTTTGTGATGAAAGTTTCAAACATCTTGGAAAAGAGAAATCTGATTCATAACTTTATCTTCTATAAAACAGCTCTGATTGATCAGAATAAAATTCTTTTCTTCTGGCCCTTTTTCAGACTGAGTAGTTTTCTTATATTGATCATGAGTTTTGATTGATTTTTTTTTGATTTATGAAAATGAAGATATTAGTAAACAGGAGCTTAATGAAAAATATTTCAAATACATTGTCATTGGTGCTGGTGGGAAATCACAGACTAATTTTAGGTCTGGTTGATAAGAGAACAAAGTACTGATAAAGCAAAGAGGATGTTTTGTATCCCGCAGTATGGCCTTCTGAGCAGTACTTAACTAGAAAACAAGGTTTTCCCAATAAAGAATTCTCAAGAGAATCAAAAATATGTGACTGCCAAGTCTATAGTTCAAGAGCCTAAGTGTTGCAGCGGGACATTCTTATCTTGTTAGCCAAGAAATCAATTTGTAGGTCCCAGGGCACCCAGCTGTTCTTGCGGAAGCAAGCAATAGAGAGAGGGAATGAACTTAAATTTGTTAAGTATAGCACAGCAAGAGTGTGTTAGGAGCCACAACTCACACACAGTCATTTAGGAACTATTACATGAGTAACATATTTTTTATGTAGCAATAGCTTCAACATAGGAATGTGCCCTTGCACCATGCAATGTAAGATGTGCACACTTGTAAGACAGGAGTTGAAAAGGAAAAGAAAGAGTTCAGGGAGAAATAGCCACATCCCTATAATTCATGTAGAACTGACAATTGAATGTTAGCAATGTAACTTCCAGTCGAGTCAATACAAAAAGAGAATCTGAGTTGCCAGCTACATATGCAAATGGAATAATAAACTCTCCAGGTAAGGTAGTTATAGAGCTAAGCTAGTCTTTCTTGCTACTTTTGGAGAAGATTGAACGTAACTTCTCCCCAAGCAAAGAGCTTACAAATAAAAATTTGTCACCAATTTCCACACTCAATAACAGCTTCATTTGTTTATGCCTTACCGTTTACAAAGCGCTTTTCATACATTATCTCATTTGGAGCAACTCTACATTCATAACTCTACATTCACTCTACATACTAAGTGTGAGGCAGGGGACACACACACACACATGTGTATTCCAGTAAGGACAGGATCTTTGTGAAATGTAGTTCAGATAACTCTCTGATGAAGAAGCAGAGTTGTATCCTTAGTGACCCAAACAAGTACTTCCTGTTCCTAGGTTTTTCTGCTAAATAATGTCATTTTCACAGAAGTATAGTCAAAAGGCATTTAATTTTCTTAGAAAATTATTTTTTTTGAGGGAGGTGTTTTGAGACAAGGTTTCTCTGTTGTAACTCTGGCTGTTCTCACTCTGTAGACTAGGCTGGCCTCAGACTCACAGAGATCCACATGCCTCTGCCTCCTTAGTCCTGGGATTAAAGGCGTGCACCACTACCCCCTGGCTTAATTTTATTTTCTGGAGGAAAATAAAGATAAAGTTGAAGATATTGCTGGCTCTCTCCTGAGATAGTTATTAAATCAACTCAGTTTTTGTTGCTGTTGTTGTTTTGTTTCGTCTTTTTGTTTTTTGTTTTAGAAAAGCTTACAATTACCAGTTTAAATGTGTCAATCCCTTTACTTGGGCTTTGTTTTCTAACTCTTTAATCACTTGAGGCCAATCTAATTTCACTGTCTAATTAATAGAATTGGTGATAAACTCTGAGATAAGAATTCTTCATTACTTCTTGTAAAACAATTTTCTGCCTTTCACAATATACTAAATATACATAGAACAAAACAGTTAAAGGCATGACAACATGATCTCCACAAATGAATGAATAAAATAACTTCTGACAAAAAAGATCATCAAAACTGTCCTTCATAATGCATTGCAGTGAATTTGTTGTTAACAGTAAAACAACGTTGAAATATAAATTGGCCATGAATAATCTTAAGAAGTTTTACTATTTTTTTAATAACACAATGGTTTAAAATTATAGTTCTTATTTTAAAATATTAATATTGGAAACTTTATAGCCTGTGAATATATACTTAAACTCTCACTGCATTGTGCATTCAAATAAATATCATTCACATTAAAACCTTTTAAAGGTGTAACACTATGAAAATAGAAGTTAGGGATATAAGAATAATAATTATACACAGTGAAGACTTTGTGTTTTTTTCCGAAGACCTGCACATATGGTATTTGTTTACTTGTCTTATAAAGTAGGTGTTGTTATCTACAACTGGCAGACAAATGCATCAGATTTGCTAGGCAGTGAGCAGACAGTTGGAGAAGTCATGTTTATAGTAATTGTTCTGTGTGTTGGGGGGAAGGGCTGCCTAAGCATCAACAATTTGTATTATCTGCAGGTGTTGGCTTTTTATAAATCGGTGATAAAGACGGCTGCTTCTTCATGACTTGTACCTGCTCACTGCTCTCTGGCAGAGCCATTATAGAAAAGAAAGGATAACGTGAAGGAATTCCTGTAGTCCCTCTTCCACAATCTCCAGCAACAAAGACAGAACACTCCCCTTAGGCCTTGAGTTCTCCCACCATAAGGCGACATAGATTGGTCATTAAAGGGTTGTGGGATCCTCTTGGGCCTGGAGCTCCCCACCATAAAGGTGACATAGCTCAGCTGCTAAAAAGATTGTGGGATGAGACTAGACTACAGGTTTTCTCCATTATACAAATAGGCCTTTGGATGAGGGGACAGAGTTTTTGTATCAACAGAATACCTAAGGACCTTCTGTATCAATACAAATACCTGTGATCAGATGATCTTGGTTCCCCTCTCCAGTATGGCAGTTGTCATGGGAGGTGGTTCCCTCTGCTGAGATCTGGCAGGGTTTGCGTCTATGAAAATGTCTCTTTGTCTTCTTTGCAGACCTACACAGGTGTCGACTACACCAGACAGCTGCAAATATTCCACTCATGGAAAAGATGCTATCTTTTCATTTCACATTTTAACTTGTTCTATGTCTTAGTTAGGGTTTTCTTGCTGTGAAGAGACACCATGGCCACGGTAACTCTTGTAAAGAAAACCTTTTAATTGGGACTGGCTTACAGTTTGGAGGTTTAGTACATGGTCATCATGGCAGGAAACATGTTAGTGCTGAGGTAGACCTGGTGCTGGACAGTAGCTAAGAGTTACACATCTGGATAGGCAGGCAGCAGGAAGAATACGACACTGAGCCTGGCTTGAGCATCTGAAAATGTCGAAGCCTGCCCCCAGTGACACACTTCCTCCAACAAGGCCACACTTCCTAATAATGCTACTCCCTATGGGCCAATGGGGGCCATTTTCATTCAAACCACCACAGTCCATTTTTCTTTTTGTTCTCATTTATTTCACATGATTCACGCATCATTTTCCTACCACCCACGTAGGCTAAAAATGTAGATGACATTCAATTTGAAAAGTTTTCGTCCCTTTTACCTCCTCTTCACTGACAGAATGCACAACATTTACCTATAATAAGAAATTGGCCTTTCGATGCATTAGGAATAATAAAAATTCCATATATTAGCCCTCATACATATCTATATATCCAGAAAGAATGTCGTCTATTGTCTGTGTTCGGTACTGAGCCACCTTTGCCCAAATCCTTGATTTCTGACAGTTCACTAAAAGGAAGTATCTTTAGCCAGGTGAAACTGATGCCAATCAAACATGTAATGAGCACCGTGTGGGAGAAACTTCAAGTGCTTACAATGGTCAAAAGACAAGTACCACAGAGCTCACCAGTTTTATAGACCTCAAGTTGCAGAAGATTATTTTTAAAAAGAAAGGATGACATGGAACAGTTTAAATTTTGAGATTCATCAAGTGTGGATTTGAGTTTCACTTGGAGTATACAATGGACTTAACTGCTTCAAAAATAAATTCACATAGACACAATATGGAACCAATAATTTTTGTGTTTTATTTTGTGTATTATAAATAATACACAAAAGGGAGGTACATTGTGCCATGTATTGATGTATGCATTAATACATAAGCATGTATTAATAAATAAGAGTTATTTCTGTTATCTTGTTAATATTTATGTATTTACTTATTTTATTTGTGTGTATATATGGTGTGAGTATGTAAGGGTGCATGTGGAGGTCAGAGGCCAATTTGTGAGCACTGGTTCTTTCCTTCCTCCATGTGGGACTCAGGACTGAACTCAAATCATTAGGCCAGCACCTTTCCCGATGGAGCCACCTTGCCAGTCCTATTTCTAATATCTCTTAAGAAACATATGCTGTATTTCAGGTTGTAGATTTACTTCTTTGGGGAGAAGATTATACAGAAGGATCATTCATTAAAAGTCTCAGTATATTTGTACCTCTAATTGCAACCTCTTTATCTAAATTAGTAATTGTTCTTCTTCTATTTGTGTTTGTCTCTCTAAAATCTAAGAGTGGATGAATGAGCTCAGAGATCACACTTTCTCAGCATTCTGAATTATGTTAGATTTACTGATGAGGATTAGACTTTCCGCTCCTAGAGGAGGAAGTGATTTAAACCCTCTGCACATCTATTTAATCCTCTTTAAAAATAAAATTACCAAAGTTCTTATTTCAATTTTTATAGCTCAGTAATACTCCATCATGTGTATGTACCACATTTTCATTACCCACTCTTTAGTTGATGGACATTTAAGTTTATTCCATTTCCTAGATATTGTGAATGTAACAAAAGTGAACATGGGTGTGCAAGTAAAGGATTATTGTAGTATTTATAGTAAGGGCAACTACAACATGTATAGAAGAATAATGCCCATCATGACCAAGCATCACATAGTGGTTAGTTATTAACATCATTGATGTACAATAATATTTCTCACAATATAGCCCAGACTTGTTGTGGAGGTTTAGTTATATATAAAATGTTTTATGCACTGTTGGGTGAGGGATTCTCACCTAACAGTGCATTTTGTATTGTTCTGTACTGGCATTTTGTATTGTTTGTAGGGGTTGGATTTCTGTAGGTGCTGTTTGATTGCTAATGATCTGCATGTGCTATCAGTAGAAAACCCGAGGAGTTCTGAGAGAATGAAAGCACCTGAGCTGAGATGCTCAAGGTTCTACTATTGAGACTGGTGCTGGCAAGGATGCTGGGTCCCTCTGCTGAGTTCTGGTAGAGTTTGCACATATAAGAACTTCTCCTGTCTCTTTGATGAGCTGCCACAGCAGTGAGCTATTACAAATGGCACCTGCAAAGTGGGGCCCGACACCATGCCAACTAATCCAACGCGGAGACAAGGAAGAAGAGACAGAAACTCTAGATCACAGAGAGTCCAGTAAGCTCAGGGAAGCTACCAGAGGATAAAGATTAAGGTAGTAATTGAAGGCTCCTGAAGTAAGAGGAGAGAAAGGAAATAAACCTCTTTGGGGAGAAAAGTCTGTGAAATTAATAAATAAATGAAGAAAAAATGCTCCAAGGTGAGAGCCACAGAATGGAGGCCTTTAGAGATAAAGAATTCAGCTGGGAGCAGGAAAAAGCAAGGTTCTTACTGCTTTTCCAGATCTTGAAGCTGATGCTTCCTGCAGCCACTGGTGGTAGCATGCTGTTTCACAACTGAGTTTGTTGTTGGCTTTTTGTGTGAGAAGCCCAAGTGAGTAGTGTGTTTGAAGTCTGTGAAGAAGGGTATATATTTCCCCATATTGGTGGTGAAAAAGAATGCCAAAGAGCCAGAATATTTCAACAATATATTCTTCCCACTGGCCCAAGATCCCCTGCTGTTGTGGAATCCACAGCTTGGAGCAAAAAGGCCTCTTAGTTAAACTGACCAGGTTTTTGTTTTTTGTTTTTTCTTCTGTAAACCTGACTAAGAGAAAGACAAGCTATCCAAGACTGGTGATAGTGATGAGAACTCCATCCATGAGGGAACCCTTCCTGCAGACAAGGTGACCTGTTATTTTCCCCGTAAGCCAGACTCTATCTTAAAATCTGGAAAGTATTTTCCCAGGTCAGCACACAGAAGCTGTCTCTCAGAATTGGCTTTGTTGTATTTTGTGCTGGTAGCTGAATGTGGTACTGTAAGAGTCACCCAGCTGGTGCTGGTTTTGAAGGCATGAGGTCTTTGGAGAACAGCTGATGCTTGACACTCACTGTAAGAGGCCAGGAGAGGCCACTGGTAAAGGTGCAGCCTCAGTAGTAGTTGAAAGTCCAGATTGAAGTAGTCATGTAAAGAAGTTGAGGCTTGGCACTCTAAAGAGAGCCCTGGAGAGGCTATTAGTGAAGATGCAGCCAAAGTAACAGTTGAAGGCCCACCTTAAAGGGGTCATGCAGAGAAGTTGAGGCTTAGCACCATGAAAAGAGCCCAGGAGAAGCTATTGGTGAAAGTTTAGCCCAATTGCAGCAAGGGGCTCCAGGAGTTTTTAAGATACCAGTACCATGGGATGATCACCAAGAATAGCAGTGCAATGGAGTAGAGCCAGCCAGTGCCTGGAAGACAAGCTGTGTGTGCTGCAGAGGGCAGAGCTGGAGAAGTGATCCAAGCCCTTTGGATCACTTTGGAGGGGCCCAGAACATCGTGAGTGAATTCCAGATAATGGGACATTGATAATGTTTTTTTGCTGTCCAAAGACATTGAGAAAGTTTGGTAGATGTTTGGTATCATTTGGTTATGTGCATTAGAAGTCTCATGATTATTTCTTTGGTAAATGGTTTTGCTGGTGTAGTGTTAACTTGTGTTGTAAGATAAAGCATGTTTTTTAAGCAGAAAAGGGGAAATGTTGGAGAAGTTTATTTTTAGTTACGTTTGTAATTGTTTTATTAATTGTTGGGTAAGGAGCTATCCTAGATCTTGGCATTTTGCATTGTCTGCAGGTGTTGGATTTCTGTGAGGTTGTTTAATTGCTAATGGTCTGCATGTGAATGCCTGAGGATTTCTGAAAGAATAAAAGCACCTGAGCTCAGAGATGCTCGGAGTTCCACATTTGCCACGATGGTGGTTCCCTCTGCTTTGGTTTGGAAGGGTTCATATAGGGTTCACATCTATGAAAATGTCTCTGTGTCTTCCTTGGTGAGCCACACCAGCAGCAGCAATGACCTAGATTAGCCTGGAGTTCACTTGGAAGGTGCTATGATGCAGATGTGTGCTACCACATTCTCCTTTGGATCCCTCTTAAATAATACTTACCTCATTTTTCTTAATCTCTTCTTTCCCCATTCCTTATATATTACAGACCTACTGACTCTATCTGCTTTATATACAAAAGATCTCTTTGCTTTCTTGGGTACTAACAACAGTCCCTGTGGTATAGACATCTTTCTTTTGAGTTTTCTTACCAATGCCACACACAAAATTTGTCACGTCTCCTAACCTTGGAGAAATTAGAAACTGTCTGTTGAATGCTAGGATCTTTTGCATTTCCTAATGTTTCTGAACATAATACCTTCTTTTTTTTTTTTTTTTTTGAGACAGAGTTTCTCTGGTATAACTCTGGCTGTCCTGGAACTCATTCTGTAGACCAGGCTAGCCTCGAACTCACAGAGATCCGCCTGCCTCTGCCTCCCAAGTGCTGAGATTAAAGGTAAGGGCACCACCACCTTATCTTCAAATTTTTAATTGAGATATAATTATATCACTTTTCCCCTTTCCTTTCCTCCCCCAGCTTCTCCCAACTACCCTCCTTCAAACCCCTTCCATGCCTCTGCTCTTTGACAATTACTGTTTTATGTATGTGTAAGTGTGTGTGTGTATGTGTGTGTGTGTGTGTGTGAACAAATATAGTTGGTATAGCCATTGTTCAGGTCCTCATGCAAAGTTGTCAGGTCTAAATCCATAAACACACAAAACACACAAAAATGGATCCAGCAAGTTGTATTTATGTATGTTTCCATATGTATGTAACATATATGTGTGGTATGTGTGTTTGTGTGTGTGTGTGTGTGCACATGCGAGTGTGTGTGTGTGTAACAATAAAAATCAGAGAAAAAGAGGGTATCAATCTGAGAGTGGGGAGGACATAGAAGGGGTCAGAGGAAGGAGAAACAGAAGTCAGAGAAGGAGAAAAAAGGGGGGAGAGGTGATGTAATTATATTTTAGCTAAAAAAATGTAATTTTTTTAAAAAGTAAAAGGAAGAAAACCTCTAGCCTTTGCTTTCACAGGATCAGGCACACTCTAATCCTATGGAGTCACACAAAGAGGCAAAATAACTACTGCTGAAATATCTCCCGAGCCTTTCTAATTTTGAGATAAACCTTCAGCTAGCACCACAGTCTTCCCTATTCCACACAAACACCACACCTTCTCCCCCCCCAACACACATTCTCTCCCAGTCCTCAGCAGAGCACACGTGTGTTCCATTTTCGATTCTGAACCTAGCTCCGGGTCTCCGGTTGATCGTCAAGCACTATAGATTGTCCTAAGTATCCCTCAAATCACTTCTCTCCATCACAACTGCCACTCCTCTCCTCAGGACACTCCAATGTTGTACCTGGATCTCAGGAACACCTCCTACTTGCTCTTCCTAAGCCCAGTCGAAAGTGGCAGTGCTGCAAAACAAACACCATCACTCTTTTTGAACATAAGCAATGCCGCAGCTTCTTGCAAGAAGCAGAGAGGTGAGGGAGCTAAATGCAAGCTCTTCTCCCAGCATGCAGGGTTCACAGTGGCACTGAAAATGGCCTCTGTGGGCTCAGCCAGTGATGAGTACAGAGTGCATTTCGACGGAGGAATCAGTAGAGCAAACCATGCCTGGATTTCTCTCTAAACATCGTTGATGTTTTCCTGGAGGATCCCAGATACTGAGGTGTAGATGGAGAAGACTTAAGGAGCAGTTCAGTCTGGCTAGTAAAGGCCATTGAGTTCTAAGTCATAAATATTCTTAATTTGAACTCACCAGCTGGAGGCAAATGAGTTACATACAAAGATGAAATGTGTGTTTCAGTGATATTCTGTGATTTATTCAGCATGAGATACTCTCCCTTAAATGCCTGATCCATAAGATTCCTGTTTCCCTTTAGACCTGTTTTATTTTTAGCAGTATCCCAGGATTTATTTATTTATATAGAAAGGGCCTCACTATGTGTTCCAGGCAGGTCTTGAACTCATATGATCCTCCTGCCTCAGCCTCTTAATGTTTGGGATTAAAGCCACATGCACTCTTCCTGGCTTAGTTTCTAACTTGTAAGGACAGGGCAGTTTCTCTGGTAAGATTTTTCTGTCCCTGCCAGTAGATGTAGGGATTCTCTTACCTGCACACTCAGGCCCCATACCAGTGTTGAGGCTGCATCATCAAACTTGTATTCTTGTCTTCTCCATGTCGGTGTATTTGTCACAGCTGTTCATCTCTAACATTCAAAGAGCCACTGACTTTCACATGGCAGCCACTGAATAGTTGAAATAAAAAAGTTGATATAAGTTATGAGAAGGATAATAAGAGAAAAGTTTCTGGCCTTCTCCAAATATGGTAATTCTGTGGCATAAGTTAAACAAAAGCTTGTTTCTGTCCTTAGTCACCTACCAGGCCAGACCTGAGAATGGGCCATCGTAACAACCCCATTGTTGCCTTGCTTACTATGCCGTTTTACCATTATTCCTTCATTTGCCATAACTTCCACTTGAACCTTCTAATGTAAGAATTTTATCTATATATTAAGGATCAAGAAACCAAAACTCAGGAAGTAAAACAACTTTTCTTCACATAATAGGTGCATAAATTCACATAAATAGGAGCAACCAAAAATGCACTGAAATTCCAGCCTAACTGTTGTATTTATCTGATCACTGTTCTGTTTTGCCATTCTGCTTTTAAAAAAAATTGATTTGTAATCTCTTTGCATGTATGTCTGTAGGTTTCTGCAAGCAACAATTTTATGTTGTTTATCTACATCTTCAAACTTAGCAAAATACC
This sequence comes from Cricetomys ansorgei, assembly GCA_026225945.1. Taxonomy (NCBI): domain Eukaryota; kingdom Metazoa; phylum Chordata; class Mammalia; order Rodentia; family Nesomyidae; genus Cricetomys; species Cricetomys ansorgei. The sequence goes on along the minus strand of JAMJFZ010000107.1, from coordinate 45,092,249 downwards.
TGGCATGTTGCCAGGAGTAAAATACGTTTGAAGATCAAGTCAGTCAATGAGAGAAAATTTTAAGAAAGTGGATTATCCAAAGGTCTGAAACAAAGGGAGTGGTTTGCTGAGGATAGATCTTGTTGCTGGGGTAGAGGTGAGTTTTGATTCGATTTTACCAGTTCTGTTTGAGGTTGACCAAACAGCCTCAGCAAGCAAGCACAGTTGTCCATTCGCCTGTATCACCTATGCTAACACCAGGGAGAGAGTACCTTGCACCTGCTCAGTGTCCCTCTATGTTACCTGTCATGAATTGGACCCTGCTGATTTTCAGGGATGCTAACTGAACAAGTGTGAAAGTTTCTTCCATGGAGGAAACCCAGTTTCTGACATGGAAGAAGTTATCTGTGAAGTATCTTTGCAGTGATTATGTACTCTAAGAGAAAGATGAATGTTAACGGTAATTGCAGCTACACTCTCAGCTTGATGGCAACTTTGCATTTGTCTCTTTCTTTCTGATTATTTGAGAAATGTCTACCTTTACTCTTCCCTATGTACAATGCACCGAGTGCTTAATGCACAAGATAAAACAATCTATAAGCCAAGTACCAGTTGCCACTGCTATTACATTGTTTACTCAAAACGAGTCAGCCTCTCTCCCCTTTGGTTTGTCTTAGAGTTGAATTAGTTCTTGTGAAATACAGGCACTGATTTTTCCTTTTCTGAAAAACATGTAATTTTAATTCATGATGATTCTATCATTGGTCCAATAAAGGTATTTATACAATCCAATTATTAATGATCTTTTTCCGGTATGTCAGAACAATTTTTACTGTGAAAGGAATTAGTTCCTACTTGGATATGCTGGCAAATTTACCAAGTATGAGACATTCTAGTTTATGTAAAGAGACCTTGTCTCACAAAAGTATCCAAGGATAAGGTAGGAAGACTGCTACAAACTTGAAACCAGCTAGGTTTACACTGAGAGTTTCAGGTTAGCTAGGGTTACAGAATATGACCCTGTCTTAAACAACATTAAAAACCTTTTAGAAGGATCACTGAAAAATGTTACAGAGGTATATTATAATTGTTTATAAAAACTTAGAGGTGTAAATATTATGGTTTAGATATAATTTGATCCCTAAATTCATGTACTAAAACCGTATGTCCCCAGCACAATAATCAGGTAGCGAGGCTTTTGAAAAAAGATCAAATCATGGGGATGACATTAGCATAAGGGATTAATGTCACTCTTGGAGAACCAAGTTAGTTCTCTCAAAAGCAAGTAGTTGTTAAAGTTAGTACACATGCTTGGGCCCTTCTGCATGCAGACAGTTTCCTTTTTACTTCTCTTCCATGTCATAACCCAGCCAGGGGCTGGCTCCTCACTAGGACATTAGAGTCATACTCTTTATGTCTTCCAACTATTTGTATCATCTTCACTTTTTATATTACCCATCATCAGGCCTACTATTATAGCTCAAGAGGTTAGATGAATAAAAAGAAAGAAAACAGTGTTTGCAAAACAGATATTCTTCAGAAAGCATTATTAAGATTTTGAAAGATCTATCTTTAAAAAATCACAGATATTGCTGTGTGTATTTACAGAATGTTATTATTCTGGGGTTAAAAAAAAACTACTTTTCCCCAAAATATCCCCATAACAGACAGAGAGAGAGCTTTACACAGCAGAATTTTCAATTATCAGTTCATATTCTATTTTAAAGATGAAAGCATCTGTTATTAAGCAGGGTTGGTTTCGTCACAAGAAGCAGTCTCGATACTCAAATTTTTGCCTGGTCTCTTAACTATTTTCCTTGGATTTGATAAACAGCTTTATGTTTACATGTAAAAGTGTTTACCACATATTTCCTAATTGCATCCCAAGCTTCTTTTGCTAATTTACACTATTGCTAGAAATACATGAAATGCTTATTTCCTTTTTTTATCTCCTAGCAAACTCTTTGCCCTTATTACTTATTTATCTTTGGAATTTTGGAATTTGGAAGATTTCTCTGACATAAAAACAGGAAGATAAATAAAGAACAAAAAAACAATGTCAACAATTTTCTTTTTCTTATTTAGGAATTAAAGGGAAATATGATGGCTGTATAAGAAGCACTAAAATTTAATTTATAAGGAAAATACAGTAATTAGTCACTAATCATAATGGAACCCACAGACATGAAGGCTACTGCAGTAGTATGCTGACTGTGTAGGATTACCCAAGAAGGACAAGGAGGCATATTCACATCTGCAGACTCTGCCAGACCTCAGAAGCAGGAACCACCATCACGGCAAGTGCCATCCTGGACAGTGGAATCCTGAGCATCTGAGCTCAGGTGTTTTTATTGATCCAGAGCTCCTCAGGTATTCTACTGCTAGCAAGGGCAAATCATAAGCAATCAAACGTCCCCCACATAAATCCAACACCTCCAGTCAATACAAAATGCCAAGTCCTAGGCAGACCCTCACTCAATAGTGCACAAAAATATTATTTTGTACATAACTAAAAATAAACTTCCGCAACAGGTTACATGCACAGAGGGTGCTATAATGCAGATTGAATCTATATTCTGACATGTACTTCTAGAGCCACAGAGAAAGAAGCTGGGCTCTGAATTAATTTATTGCATGAATGATATAGGGAGTTTTATAGTGTTACTTTGCAGAAAGAAAGGAGAAAGATAAAATGAAGACGATGAAGAAAAAGTGTTGGATAGCTGAACAAAAAGGTCCTTTGAGCATTGACAATGGGTGTCACTTTAAGACACAAAAAGATAGGTGCTTTGCATGGTCAAGCAAAACTGTGCAAACTGCCCGTCTCATGATATGAAAGTTTCTGAGAGATGTCCAAATGCCGCTGAGTTGGCCTTTCCTAGCTAAAAGCACAGCTTCTAAGAAGTAGGTGGGATCTGTACTAGGATATTGTGAAACAGGTTGTTTTGCCTGAGATGCTTGTTATGGGAACTGCCAAGTAGTACAGTCTCTCAGTCTAGTAAGCAGTGGGGCATTAACACAGAGGATCCCAAGCAGCTACTCTGGTCCTGACTTCTGTGCACTTCACAGACTCCATTTTTTCCACTTTTACATTTCAGACCATTCTCCAGTAATTTTTTTTCCCTCCAGGACAATCTTTAATGCTCATGTTATTCATCTCATTTTTACCTACAGAGAACATTCCTAAGAGAAGGTGGGATGCACAGCTTAGAGTTTGCCTTAGTGCCTGAACTGCCGAGGATGCTCTTCCTGAAGCTGCTGGATCACAGGCCAAGGAAAATTACAGTGCTCATTTTCAAAAGAGTGAAGTGTATTTTCTGATTAAAATTCTTATGCCTTAGTAACAGCTAGCACATAGATTGCCCTGTTTGTTTCCCCACCAGGCACAACTCACTCTAGTGTTTAGAAAGTAAGAATCCTATAAAGTTGCATTTTCCTTTTTTCTCCAAAACAAATTTGACAAGAGGCTCATGCATGACAATAGAGTGAATGGGCATACAACTCAATAATTGTAAAATAAAAAGTAAATTTTCTTAGTAAGATAGTCTATTTTAATTGTTTAAGACTGCATTCCCTTAGGAGATAGGAGTCCTGCTTTACATTTTCAGAACCTATGCTAGCTCAAGAATTTCATAAGAAACTATATTCCTAATACATGCCTTTAATAATCTTTGCACAAAAAAATAAAAGAATCTTTGTACCATAACCAACGATATAACACTAGCAAAATCCAGGAAGAATAACATCCAACATTAATTCTTCTAATGTTGTGGCAACAAAAAGGCACTGTCAAGGCATCAAAAACTCTCAAACCCTCCTGAGAAACTTAGTTAATTAAGCATAGTATGTCAAGATAGAGAAATGTAAGCTATGGAAAGTGAAATATCCCTTCTCAAAGATTCATAATGTGACATTTGGAACTCTTTTCATTGCAGAGAAAGAGTAGACCACACAGACATACCACTAGATTCAGCCGCTTGGCAAGGAATGGAGAATTGGCATAGCTTTGATCATAGCACATTTTACGGTTAGAGCACAGTGGATGCCTTAAGAGTCTGTTATGGGCCACAAGTCATACCAAGAATGTCACTTGTGATCTCTTCTCTTCTCATAGGAAACTGATAAGATAGAAATTATTGACCTATTTGATTCAGGTGGTAACTGAGGTCCAGAAACTAATTAGACACTGCTGGTGGAAGTCCCTGGATCTTAAAGCCCACAACATGTCCTCTGTCTCTTGATGCCTGAATCTACTCAAAGATATCACTTGATAAAAGGGCAAGATAAGGTATAGCAGTACCCAAAGAAAAGTAAGTCAACTGAATGGAAAATAATATATCCTTTAATGATATAGTTAAAAGCAGAGGGACTTTGAGAATAAATTGAATGTTGCAAAATAGACTCATTGCCTTAAACATGTACCACCTAGAGACATGGTTGCATTCTCTTGAGCAGAGAGAAGGTATTGTGATAGACTAACTTTGGATCTCTTTCTTTTTGGATCATATTTAATTCACCCTTAAACACTCTGGTTTAACAAGTCTCCTGTGTCTCTGTTTCCTCTTGAGACTCATTAACATCTCTCTTGAGCAGACACTAAACCCCTAAACCCCATGACAAGGAAAGAGCATTCTTAAAAGACCTTCTTACCCCCTCTAAGGCATACTTTATCAGACAGTTCCCCAAATTCTCTTTCTTCTTGCTCTTAATTATAAACAACAAAAGACATTCTCATATTAAATATTTGACCTCCAATAGCTATGAATGGATAGACATGGGGTTGTTACTTGACTAAAATAAGATTTGAATTTTTTTTTTTTTTACAAAATTTTTCTTTGCCTTTTTAAAATTTTTAATTTTTCTGAGACAATTGTCTCATGTGTCTCCGAAAAGCTTCAAACTTGCTATATAGCCAAAGCTTACCTTGAGCTCTTGTTCCTCCTGCCTTCGCATCCTAACAGATGGAATTATAGGAGTGTGCCAATGTGCCAGGAGTCAGAAAAGGGTTTCAGATGCCCGTCTTGAAAAATTCAGACAAATTTCTGGTTGAATATGCCTTTTTAAAATATTGAATACCCATAACAAAGATAACTGACTTGGAAAGCATCCCTCCCCCCCACCAGTATCTCCAGGTAATGGGACAAAGACTGAATGAGCTCATGTCTGGTACCTATTTTCCACGGTAGAATTCCGTGAAATGTCTTGGCAGGCATTGCAGACAGAATATGCCACCATTTGCCAGTGAAAATGAGTGCTGAGAAGTTTTAAAGTTCTTAACTCTTATCTTTGTGTCTCAAACATGAGATCAGCTGATAAGTTCTTCTTCGAAGCATTGGACTAGCAGCCAACCTGTCTGTTTTCTCCTTCAGACAAACAAAGGCTGCCTTGTTTCTTTCAGTATTTGCAAGGGAAACCTCATCAGAAGATCCATCAGAGCCTTATGCTGAGATGGCTAACACTTCAAGCTTAAATGCAGCATTAGGCATGTGTGAACAAGCTTCAAAGGCAGCTCCCAACTTCACTGTCCTTTTAGGATTACAGCTTGGAAAGCCTCAAGGGACATGGTGACTTCTCATGAGAAAAGCTGAGCCACTCTCTTACATGTGAATGATGTACAAAAGAGACACTTAAGAAGACAAATGTTTGCAGTTGCAACTGAGCTTGTTTGAGCCCTGTTCAGACAGCTCACAGTATAACCCATCTTGTTTAATGTTGCCAGCAGGTCATCATGAAAAGTCACATGTTGAAGTTACAATGGTGTTATTTATTTCTTAGTACTTGTGTATTTTGTAAAACACAAGCAGGGTTTCATAAATAGGATTTTCTGACACCAAAAGTTAGTGGTGAACTTTTCTGAAGGCAGCAGAATGAGGATGAGACCATGGTGTCTCACACACACACACTGTGTTCTTATCAACCCAAGTTTAAGCCTGTCCTGCCAATTTTGCATCATTATGAGAAGGGACTCTTAGCTACTTGGAGTTTCAGTATGCTTGTCTGAATCAGGGATGTAGTAATCTGAGGCCAAAAATGCGACAGCAAAAACATATATATTTGGATACCTTTATGTAATTAATATGATAATATTACTTCCATACATTAGTACTATAAGCTATTTTAATGTTCTAAGACACACAATACTGAGAATAGTTGTTTGACTCTTCCTGATGGCACATGAATGAATTCACACCAGCATATGTAATAAATCATGAAAGCTCTGACCCTGGAGCTCCTTGCATGGCTTATAAGCAGCATGGATCAGTGGAGAGTCCCCTTTCCCCACCAATGCTACTGTTTATATAATGTGAGAGAGAGACTTAGTGAATCTTGTAAGTTTCAAGAGTCTGAGACTTGTGAGTTGTTTACATCCTTAACATTGCAAGTGTTTTGTTTTTAAGAAGCCTCTACCTAGGATGGAATGTTTCATATCACTGCATCACAATAGTCTTATGGAAATACTTTTCTCTTAAAAAGGCTAAAAATATACACACATGAGAGAGAGAGATAGAGATAGAGAGAGAGAGAAAGGAAGATAAGAGGGAGAAAGAGAGGTCATGGCATGGATAACTGTCTTGTACACTTGTAAACATAATGTTGGCATTAACTTACTGAGAAAAGAATAAGATGTTTGCATGTAACAACATTGCCATTCACCTTTCTGGCTTATACTCATTCTTCATCAGAAAAACTCAGAAGGTGAAATTAAATGCTTCTTTAGGGCCATGACAAAAGCAAATTGATATTTAGATCTGGATAGCTTTATGAGACTATTTATACATCTCTCTAGTTTACTGTTATGTTAATCCTATTTACTTACTTATCAGAAGTGGTACCTAGTACAAGGTCCACTTACATTGTAAGGCTGGAGAAGCTGATTTTTTTTTTTACTCACAAATATGAATATGAGATTTTGGAAATATAAACAAAATAATGAAATCCTTCCATTTGGTTACCTATTGTGGGGAATATCTAATATTCCCCAAGGCCTGTGTGTTACCTCCATGAAAATTAGTCTGTAGTACTATCTAGAATGAAGGAAACTTTCATAGACAAGTCCCACTAGGAGAAAGATAGGTCACTGAGAGCACAGCCCTCGCCAGGAGTATTGAGGCCTCAGCTTCTACCTTTATCTCTTTTACTTTCTGGCTACTGTGATGTGAGCAAATCCCCCCCATCACTTGATCCAGGCATGTTGAACAGTCTGAAAAGCAGTAAGACATATAAACCAGTCAGTGAAACCTCCAAAACGTGAGCCAAGCAAACCTTCCTATTTTAAAGCTGAAGGCATTTATCACAGACAGCCAAAGCTGCCTTACGCTGAAAGCTATTCCTGACTTTTTACTCCACCAGGGAGGCCCGAGGACACCTCATGACCCTGCTCTGATTAAGCCAACTCCTCTCCTGTACTCTGTCTCTTTCTCTCTCCTTTCCTGAGTGTTTCTTCATATTAATTCTTACTTCATCTGGGGAAGAAAGTTATGAAGTACTTTGTGAGAGCATCTGTTGACTTCTAGACTGCATGTGGAAATCAAAGCTAGAGACACCAAAAACTATTAACAATGAATTACATTTAGTTTAATTATGTCATCATGAACCATGAAAGGTAATCAGGGTTATTTTGCAAAGTACAATTGTCTCTGATCTGGTTTGTCTTCTTGTGGCTGTTTTCCTTTACAAACCTGAAATGATATCTCTGTTCTATATTTGTTTCAGTGTCTCCATCCTATCTCCTACTGTAAGCTGTCATTATGAGTACAGGAACCGATGAAACAAATCCCTTTGCTGTGGGCATATAATCTCTACCCCAGGAGATAATTATCAGTTCTCATGGGAATTTTTTTGCTTTTAAACTCAACTCATAATAATGGCTCTCTTCTCTGAAGATGCTTCATCACATTTAATAGAATGTAATCACAAACCATAGTGTGATTCAAAATCATTTAAAACCCATCTCCTAAGAGAAAAAGAATGAGGGAAGTTAATTATATCTAATGGTCCTTGATCTCCCTAGAGGATAGCCCTTCCCACCTGACAGAAAACAGTGGTTATAGAAACCAGGGGATCTGATAAACAGCCTAAGTGTTTTACAGAACCAGAGTGGCCACTTGTTTAATCATTCAGAGCTGCTGTCTAAATGAGAAGCATGTAGAATCACACTGCCTTAAAACTGGAAAGCAGAATAAGGGTCAAAACTAACACCAGAAAATAAGTGAGGAAGAGATGAGAAGAAATCCTTTTGAATTTCAAATTATATAAGACACTGAAAATATAGCCTTTTTATTTAATTATGGCAACTATCCTGAAGGTTTTACATCCTGGCAAATATAGAAAACAATGAAGTATTGATCCAAAAGAAGGCAAGGAAATGTTGAGTTTAAATAAACTGTCTACCCTCCTTTCAAAAGTATGTTGATATAGTTAGAGAAGGCGTGGGGGCAGGCAATCTATTGATTTACTCCAAATTCCTCTGACCCACACTGATAAAAGAAAAAAAAAAACTAGATGCAAGTTATAAGCCAAGTTTACAACTAAGAAATAATTCTGTAAAGATGGAATTGCTGAGACCTCCTGATATCTGAGGTCATTGCGATGAGATTCTACCTTGTGACCCATTGTGAATTTTATTAGTACTAGATGTAAAATGTAGTGGTAAATCCTTCACCTAGAAGCAGACTGCATATGGTGAGAAGTGGTGCCCCGAGGATTTTATCTTGCTAAGTATCAGAGTACTGGCAACCTTCCCTAAGACATCTCTTCTCTTCATTTCTGAAAAGATGAGTTGGGGCTAGGTTCTTGTGGATGTTTTTGCTTCTGATGACAAGGGCTGTGTTGTGCAGCTAATTCCTCTGAACAGAAAAATTCCCTCCTGGAAAGAGGAAGGAGGTTCATAAGCCTCAGTAAGCTGATGAAATTTACAAAGCTAAAGAAGTTCAGAAAGCTACAAGACCCATGAAGCTCCTCCCAAAGAATACGTAAGCTGTGGAAATTTGCTACAGGAGAAGAGATTAATTACTGGAGCCACCTGAAAGTTATGCAGCTGACTCCAGGGATGCAGATTTGTCTGTGCTCAGCCCTACTGGGTTGGGCTTTTTGGTGATAAGATTGCTTATGCTCCTTTAAGTGTCCATCATCTTTTTCCTGTGATAACCCGATAAACTTACTACTTGAACGATCTATAGTTGAATAGAATTATTTCTTCATATCTGTTCTTAGTGTTTCACCTATGGTTAATAGAGGCTTTCCCCAAAAAAGTCATCCAGTAAACTACTTTAGTTCCAGTACATCAGCCATTCTTACACTATGGATATGGTTCACATCAGTCAGCCACAATAAGAAGTCCTGGAGTGAGCTGTCAAAGAGAAGTTCATTATCTCTGTAACCTATATCTCATTTGAACATGCCTGTCTACTGAACAAATATCCACGGTGTGTTTATTAGCTATCAGGCATAGTATCACACAATGTAGAATGGAAAGATGAATTTGACATGGTTTAATTACCAGGGAGAAATAAGCAAGCTAATTACATTCTCATCAAAAGGCAATAAGCCTTACAACAATCACACATGCACAGTGCTTGGAAAGAATGATACAAGGGAGTCTAACTGGAAGAAAACTTTCACTCAGGTCTGAGTAGACATTAGGTTGACAAATCAGAACAATAGATTATGCCTCAGGCATCCAGGTGGCATGTGTGGAGGTGAGATCCGCATGACTCACTGGAGAGGGTCAATGTAGAAGAGTCTGTGCTAGGAATTGAAAATGTTGAAAATACTTGGGATAAGTTTAGATAAATAAAGTGTTCTCAATTGATGAAGGGAGCTGGGTGCCAATCAACAGGTTTTGCATTTTGTAAAGGTGTGTTTTAGAACCCTTGAAAAATGTTAAAATAGAAAATCCAAACAGCCAAATGTGTGCTTTAAATAGAATTCTGTCTGCTCTGTGGAAGAAGCAAGGGCAGAGCTAGAAGAAATACATATTCCATAAAGCAAAACTAGCAAGAAAATATGAAACAAGAAAGCACCACATCCTACATAATAACTATTAGTGTTTCTTAAAAACACTCATCATAGGTTAAAAGTATCAGCAGATATGCTAAGTATCTTAAGAATATGATTCCATTTAATCCTGTGGAGAATATGTATGCACCTATTTCAAAGACAAAGGAACTGAGGATTCGGAAAATTCAGATCTTCCAATTAAGACTTTGAAGGTGTTGGTAAACCAGACTATAGATTCAGTATAGATTAACTTCAGAATGCATGTATCAACTGCCAACTGGCATATTTCTGAGGTCACTGGCAAGCATCTTTAACTACACCTTTACAATTCATTAAGAAAAATGCATATGGAGACTAAGAATTTTGGAGAAAGAATAATGAGATCTGCTTTTATCAATGTCAAGTGTGAGCTACAGAGAGAGAGAGGGAGAGGGAGAGGGAGAGAGAGACAGAGAGAGAGAGAGGGAGGGAGAAAGAAGAGAGAGAGGAGAAAAATCCAGTAAAATATGAGAAAAAATGGAGTTTTAAGTGGTTAGATCAGAACCTATAAAACAATCCAAAGAAAATAAAACCTAAGGATTTGATTGCATTATATGAGAAGCCTCGTAACTGCTTTTTTTTGGACTGTTAAACCAGTAAAAGTAATGTTTAAAACACATCAGCGGACATTGATCACTACTTGTAGCAATTCACGACGCGATTCTTCACAGAGGTGAAAATGCAGGCCCAGGGTAGGAGCTTCATTAAAGCAACAATAGTAAGCTGCCACGTCTTTATTGGTTTTATATGCTTATCTAATAATTGGTTTTATATGATATTGTCAACATTGTTTTTTTTATTTTTATTCAATTTCAAAGCAGAATATGTTTAACTTTATTTCAAAAAATGACTTTTTTTTAAAGAGAAAAGTATAAAAAAAAAGAATTGAAGAATAACTATGACTTAATATTGTGATATCTTTATTTACTATATGCGGACTACAGCTCCCCTCAGCTTCATGCTGGGGAGACACTGCACATCCTAGGAGAGGTGGCACTCATCCAGTTTCTCTTCCTTATAAGATGTTACTTTCAGCTGACAGCTCTCACTGAGTGCTGTAAAGGATGGTCAGATTCGATGAGGCTAGTAGCCTTATATCCATAAGAGTAAAGGGAGAACTGTGAAAGGAAATGTGCATGCTCTTTACTGCATGCTCATAGCGGTACGCAAAACGATAAAGAGGAGTGAGGCAAAAGTAAGCTGTCTGTAGGCAGCAAAGGACAAAAGACCATGGTGATCACATACATGTTAGCACAGAGAACCACCCACCACCAAGCTGATATTTGAGACTAGGAACATGGACAGAGCCCCTGGCCAGCAAACGAGCCACTCAAAGTCAACAGCTGTCAGGTAGCAATCAAAGATAGAAAGTGAAGGTTCAACATGTCACCACCTCCCTAAATTGAGAACAGAGTATAATCATCTATCTCCCTATTCAGGCCCAGGAAATATGTACTTGGCATACCTCCCACCCACTGGCTTAGAGAATTAACCAGGCTTCATAATGCTACCTCATTACTTGCCCATCCCAAACCTAATTCTTATAAAGAACTTGTAGGTCAAATACCATGTGGCAGCTGCATTGATTCTCTTCCACTGTGAGGCAGAGCCACAGGCAGGCTGCTTCTTAGTCTTTCATATTGTTCCTTCTTTTTGTTTACTCCTGATGTGTCTCCACTTTAATCATTTATGTGACACAAAGATCCTGAGAGCCACTGTCTCAGGTTGACTTTGGGTGACGTCCTATGCCTAGCACCTGAGTCCTGAGTCACACAAATATGACTTGAGAAAGGCTCTGTTACTTGAAAAGATCTGCATTGTACGGAATAAAGAAGTAACGCTCTGAGGGCCTGGAGGTGCCATTTTATTCAAGGTTGTCAATGAAGACGTTATTGATAATGTACCATGTGAGTGAAGACCAGATTAAGGACAGAATCTTGTATACAACAAAATGATATATATGTATATATAAATATATATATATATATATATGTATATATGTATTTATGTTTTTCAAGACAGGAATTTCTCTGAGTAACAGCCCTGGCTATCCTGGAACTCACAGAGATCTACCTGCCTCTGCCTCCTGAGTGTCGGGATTAAAGGCCTATGCCACCACACCAGGCTTCCATGTTTTGTCTGTAGCTCCTACTAGTTGTCAAATTTCTCCTCTAACTTTCCAATTTCTTCTCTTCTTAGTTTCTGCCTCACTAAGTTGGAAACTAGCTCTTATACATTTTGTGCATCTTGCATAGATAATAAATGTAGGCCATTCGTAAAGAAAGGCTAATTTTTGAGGACTCATCAGGAACATAGTTCCTAGTTCTTATACACCTATATGGGTATTTCCACACTTTTCTTTTCAAATATCTTATTAGTAAGCAAGTAGACAGACTTCAGGTTATTCTGACTTCTAAAGGCCAAGAGGGGTGGTGGGGGAGGATTGTGAGTCCAGAGCATTAGTAGCAAACAACTCCATGTGGCCTTCTTCCAAGGTCCACATATCATTTTAATAACCTAGTCTCTGTTGTTCACTGTGAAATCCTTGGATGTACTTAACTACCTGCTTAGAGCATATTGAGTTTATAGGATGATCAAATGAAGCCTGAAAATTTATTGTGAGGAAATTGTGCAGATTATATGGGAGATACTCATTTTAATGTGGAACTGAGCAGTAAGCAAACTGCAAAGAGCTGACCAGTGCAGGGTCTGACCAGGACAGCCATGCCTGTGATCAACCTTCATCATTGCCAAGCATCTCTCCTGTTCGTATATTCCTCTTAATTCTGATTAGCAGCTGCCGGGCCTCTCCCTGAAGGGCGATAACACTGATGTGATCATTCACTGTCACTTTGCTGCTGGCAGAGCATTCCTCACACATCATCTCTGTGAAGTCCTCTACACTACAGTGAGGTTGGCATGATTATGGCTGCTTTATGCATGAAGAAAAGTAGCCTAGGAAAGCTAACCCAAGGTAGTTGAGTAAGAATGGTCTTCAGTCTGATAAAAGCCCTGTTTTTTGTTTTGTTTGACTGCCCTAGTGTTGGTTTCTCTCCCTGGGTGAACTGCTGGCCCTGTACCACGGCAGCTGGATTTCCTGCATGCCCATCCAACTTCGTTCTTTGGCCAAGAGAGCAAAGGCTCAGACTTAAGTGGTGGGAAAGCGCAGACCCTAGGCAGGAGTCGTTGGATGGCTCTTGAGAGCCGAGCTAGACACAAAGAAAGCCTTGGGAGTCAAATCTGCTAGACATGAAAACTCGGTTTATTCACGGGTTTTTCCCTGTTTAAATAACCTTCCCCAGAGAAGGCAGGGTCCAGGTACTCTGGGTGGGGATGCCTGATTAGCATAGGGACGCTGGGCAAGCACCAGAGGTGGGAGAGAAAGGCATCTACCCAACGAATGGATTCAGCTACAATACAGGCAAACATGTCCTTTTAGCTTCCATGAAGCAAGCAAGTTATAACTAATATTTTGGCTAGGGACCTTCCCAGACTAGGAGAGGAATAGGTTGCCAAGAGTCTCATCCCGCTTCACCTTTCCAGGGAGCGAGGGCACTTTCCGGCTTACAGCTTCTATTGCTCTCCAGCTCCAGGGGTCCCATACCCTAGCACTAGTAATGGAGTGCTTGCTTAGCATGCAAGCATCCCTAGCACTTAGCACCTCAAATTGGGAGAGAGGGGATAAGGAATACTGCACATACTCATTTAAAGTATGTTTTTGTATTTAAATATATTAATTATTTTATAAGCACATTTATATCAGTATCAGTAGGTATCCTCATAACATTTTTTAAAAATGGGTGATGTTAATTGAATACTGTGACATTACTTAATCTACTAAATACTTCATTTTTGACATGCTGGTTGTCTTAAATTTTAAAAACAAGAAACATCACTAACAAGCATTTTTGAAGTCAAAAATAAATCCTTCTATATTCTTAATTATTTTCAGAGGATACACTCATTTAAGTAAAATATTGATTTAAAAGTTTGTACATGATTATAATATTTGAATACTATCAAAACATGGTAACCTGTTCGGAGGGTAATTAGGTATTGGGAAGCACCCATTAAGTATGGATTTTCATTGAATTACTATGTATGATTAATTCCTAGTGGTCTTCTGAGTTGTTATATTAGTTTGCTCATCAAATACACCACAATTCAGCAAGATTTTTGAACAAATATGGAAGGAAGTGATTTTTTTTACATTTATTTATTTATTTATCCAACTATCTTTTATTTATCTATTTACTTATTTATGTATTTGTTCATGTATGTGTGTTTTTGTGTGTGTGTGTGTGTGTGTGTGTGTACACATGCGTGCATGCACATGTGTGCACAGCATACACAGAGGTCAGGGGACAACTTGCAAAAGTCAATTCTCTCCTTCTACTATGTGGGGTCCCAGGAAATCAGTTCAGGTTGCCAGACTTGCAGGCACATGCCTTTCCTGCTGAGCCACCTCCCTGGCGCTGAAGATTTAGTTCACAATACAGAAATTTTGAGAATTGAAGAATTGAGCTTTAATAAGCTAGAGAATATACAACTGAGATAACACTCTAAATGGCTGGGCCCAGATCCAGCTTCTTAGGACATTTATAGGCTTTCCAGCATGCTGCTAGCTTTTCCTGTTACTGGCGGGTCTGAACTTTCAGCTACATCACTGAGGATGAACCAGCAGGAGTTACCTGTAGCAAAGATATTTACACAAAATGGAAGTAGTAAGGTTAAAGCAGCTGTTTTGCAAGTGTCTGAAACAGAAAGTCATTGGAGTTACAGAAGCAGAACACAGCAAATGTAACTCTTAGCTATGAGTCCAAAAGTACTTAGATCTCCTATTCATCCTAATTTTCCCAATCAATGTAAGACTGACCCATTCCTTTGTAAATAGCTGTGGTCAGATATAGTTCACACAACACGCAATTGCCCCTCAGAAACAAGTACTTCAGTTACTTTCAGTATATTAAGAGTTGTGCCACCATCATTAATGATAGATTTTTTTTATTACTCCTAGTGAAAAACCTTATTCACCACTTCTTAACCTCTATATCCATGTTTCCAATGCAATTACTTCTTTCATTTTCTATATTTTTTCTATTTGGGGAACACTTAATACACATAAAAATATGTGATCCTTGTGACATTTTAAACAAAGAATGATCTCAAGATTTATTGATGTTGTAACATTGCCTAGTACTTTCCTTATTTTTATTGCTATATAATATTCCATTGATCCATTTACTTCATAGTTTTGTTGTTTAATCAAATGAATATTTAATTCATCTCTAATTTTGGTTTACAAATTACAAATCAGGCTACTAAGATATATGTGTTCGTTTGTATGGGTATATACTGATGAGTAAAAATAATTACCAGACAATAATTTGATAATTTAATTTATTGCTTGAAATGTTATTATCTATTTTTTTAATTGGGGAAAGGATTTTTAATATGTTTACCACAAAATGAAATAAAATTTGAAGAGACATACATGATTAACGTGATTTCAACATGCATACGTATCCAAACCTCGTATACGATACAGTTAGTACGTGCAATTTTAATGTTTCATGTATCCCTTACAAAGAATTTTAAGAATTAGAGGATCTAATTCAGCCAATAGGTCTATATTTTTCTAATGTCTGTAAAATTACTGTATTTTTCACTGATGGTATAACTATTATTTCATTTTCCTGTAAATACAGATATTTTATCTGCAAGTAGTTTCCAAGAATTTCTCATTTATGCTTTATCAAACATCATTAATAACCTTTGATCATTTTCTATTAACAAAGAGGTACTAGACACCCCAATTAAGAAGACTTGTTTCTGAAAGGAAAAATGATAAAATTTACCTTGGAACAGTGTAATTCAGAAGCTCCATAAATGACTTATTATAAAAGACTTGTTATACGTTTCTGACTTTGTATTTTAAATTGAATGAGAATCACTAAGGAGATCTTGAGAATGGAATAAAATCTAAAACTTTAACGTGCTAATTTAAAATGTAAAAACTGAAAAACCCCGGGCATCTGCGAGATGCTCTGGAGCCTCCAGGAGGGCCTGGTGCCTGTGGGATGTTGGGGGCCTGCGGGATGTCCTGGTGCTTGCAGGATATCAGGGTGCCTGCTTGGTGTCCAGGTGCCTGAGCCATGTCTGGGTGCCTGCTGCAGGCCTGGTGTCTGTGGATTTGAGTTGTGAGGCCCAACTGTGGATCAAACTTTGTCACGCTTGGTCCCCAGTTAGTATGGACCAGATGAATGTCCATGATCAGAGCAGCCTGCTGCCTCCAGGAACCATGATAATGCCCATGGTTTCCTTTTCTTTTCTTTTCTTTTCTTTTCTTTTCTTTTCTTTTCTTTTCTTTTCTTTTCTTTTCTTTTCTTTCCTTTCCTTTCCTTTCCTTTTCTTTCCTTTTCTTTTCTTTTTTGAGGGCACAAGGGTGGGAGGATGGGAGCAGAGAGGAATGGAAGAGGGTGTAAATGAGATACATTGTATGAAACTCAAATTATTAATACAAGTATTATAAAAAACTGAAAAAGTATTAAAACTGTGGATCTTCACTGTTAATATTTGAGGTAGCAGAAAGGACCGTCTCCTGATTTCTAATGATATATTACTCTTACTCATAGATTGGTACCTAGCCCATTCTTTATCAGAGCAGGTTTCTTTGGCAGCTGATGGGAGCAGATGCAGAGACCCAGGTACAAACATCAGGCAAAACCCAGGGAACCCCAGGAAAGATGGGGGAGGAGGGATAGCATGAACCAGAGCGGTCAAGGACACCAGGAGAACAAGCCTTAGGAAGTCAACTGGCCAGCACCCTTAGGTGCTCACAGAACCTGAAGTGGCAGTCTTGGAACCTGCAGGGTCCCTCCTGCTGGGTTGCCTAGTCCACCCTTGATGTGAGGATTAGCATCTGGCCCTATTCTATCTTGTTGTGCCTTGTTTGGGTAGTAACCCTGGGAGAACTGCTCTTATATGGTGAGAGGTGGGGGGTGAGGGGTAGGGGAGTAGCAGGGAGTTTGGATCTGGGGCAGAGGGGAGATGGGGAGAGCTGGAAGGATCAGAGGAAAAGGAGGGGCTCTGGATGTATTACATGAGAGATGAAAAATATTTTTTAAAAAGAAAAGATCATCTCCAATATGAAGTGATGATTACTAATGTTAAACAAATACAATGTTGGAAGCCATTAGACTGGGATGTGAAACTTAAAGTTCCTTGGAGAGGATATAACTCAAAATTGTTGCCCTTACAGAGGACCTGAGTTTAGTTTCCAGCACCCACATGGTGGTTTGCAATCACATATAACTCCAGTTCTAGTGAATCGTTCACCCTCTTATGACCTCTGTAGGCACCAGGTACATGTAAGTAATACATATACATAATGCAGGCAAAACAGTCATATATATAAAATAAAATTTTAGAAGTACTTAGCCATGGAGGTAACAAATTTCAATACATTTGAGACTTTGAGGAAGGCAGAAGGCCAAAATGGTAAATTTGTTTTCAATGAGAAACCTATACACATACATTACAGGTCTTGAATGTATTCGCAGAAAATCTTGTTTTAAAATCCATAAAAGTGCAAACTTCTTTGAAAACACACACACACACACACACACACACACACACACACACACACACACCACATTTATTTTTTTTTTCAAACAGCCGCATATGAGGTGTAAGGGGTCTGAAACAGGAATTTCATTAGCAAACTCAGAGATGATTCACAGGATTGTGGAAGAATAAAAGCTTTGTCTTGACAAGTGTTCTAAGAATGGATTTCCGAATGAAAAGACTTCTGTCCCAATTGCACAAAGTACAAAACTGTCTAGATTCAGTTCTTTTCTCGTGACTTCTGGAGAGGAGACCCAGACAATGACATGGTTAGACATAGGTGCAGAATAAATCTGAGAAAAGCAAGCTATGAATATAGACATAGCAAGATGTCTTCAGAACCAGCCTCTGCATGACCTTTGTTGTCTTAGGATGACCGCCTAGCTGTGTGATATTGAGACAGGGCCTGACTTTCCTCATAAACATGATGGCAACAGCTCCATCACAGGATGGTTGCATGGATCTATTGGGGCAATAAATATATATGCTGCTATTCTTGAGCAGTCTTCTCATTGTCTCTGATATATAACACATATTAAAATAATAGTGACTTGAGTGTTTCAGCTCTGCCAAGTACTTCTAAAATGCCTTGTGCCTATTGACTCATCTGCTCTTCACACCAATCCTCTGAGGAAAAGGTAATACAGTTTGGAGTGTGTAAAAGGTTTGATGTCATGTAGGGGTGTGTAGGAACTGGTTCATTTTTCTCTGTCAATCAAAGAATTAAAAAGAAGGAAAGAAGTGTGTCTAGAAAGAAGTGTCCCAGGAAGTCCCATTAGAACCATAAAACAATATCCAACAAATCAAGGTCCCTTCTTTGGGGTTCTCAGTCTAATTAAGTAAAAAATTTAAGAATAGACACACACAGAAGCTTCAGGACAATTTGTTAAGCGTTTAAAAGGAAAGCCCTAGACAGGCAAGTTATAAATCTTGAAACTTCCTGGAGGGGGGCATGAAGTCAACTACCTGGCTATAGGTAGCCACACAGTGAGAGCAGAGCTTTAGAAAAAAGGCAAGGTATCCCAAAACATTATTTAGGGAGTTAGATACACGCTCTGGTAAACATCTGAAAGAAAAGAAGAAAAATAATTACATTGTTCTGAGAGACATCTCATGTTGTCTAGGCTCATAAGGACTGCACTAGGAGGCAGGAATTCTGGAAGAAAAAGTAACTGTCTTCAAGTGTACTTTATTTCTTAAATGTGGTCTCCTAGCCGGGTCTCTGACCTACCCCAATAATTAAACCTAAACCTTAAGGGAGGAGACAAAGGCATGTCTCCACCTAGAGGTAAATTTCATTCTTTACAGGTCATTTGCTGAAAGTCACAAACCTATAAACTAGTAAGTAGTCTAGGATATAAAGATAGGCATTAATTGGTTTTGAGCACTGTACCACTGCTATTCAAATATGTTCTAATAAATATAACTTTAGAGTCATAATATACAACCTAGTGTATTTTCTTTTATATTTATTTTGTACACGGACTTATATTTTTGAAAGCAAGCTTGTCAATATTAACCAATAGTAGACAAAGACTTTAAGAAGACCTAGTTTCGTAGGATGGATGTGCACATAACAGTGTCCTTCCTTTGGGACTCTGTGTCTTTAAGCTCATAATGTTACAGCTATAGGAGCAAGAAGAATAAATACCGTGCGGGGTCATTTGGAACATGAATACAGGCCTCTTTTGCTTCTGTGTTTCTCACTGATGCCTTCTATTTCTTGGTAGCACAGAACCTATGATACTAACTGACCATAGTTTGTGTAGAAGGATACTCTGTCACACAGGAAACATACCTGAGCTTGTGCCCTGCCTCCACTGTCTTTCCATGGGCTGTTTCATCACTTGTCCAGGTTAACATGATTGGAGTGGCTGGCATGTAGTCACACCTGTGAACCTTGTGGCCATATTGCTGCAGTGTATTAAGCAGATCACTTGATCTAAAATAATAATGAATATATATATATATATATATGTATATATATGCATATGGAATTCAAAAAATTGTGTTGGCTGAGACCATGTAGCCAGGAAATGCAAATCCACTTTGAAAATAAATGTTTCTTACTGTCAAAGGAAACCATTATCCCTTTCAAGATGGAAGGAACATATTGCTGTTGTTTTGCCACCAAGCCACTAGGTAGGTATTCAAGGAACGTTAAACTATTGGAGATTAAGTTGCAGTCCAAAGCTCCCTGTGTCATGTATTCATCATGGTAGCCTGTGAATGACCAATGACAGAAACTGGCTCGCATCAACTAGTTCAATCATTCTCTCTACTTAGTTGTCCAGATCTCTTTTACAATAAATGTTACTGGATGTGAAGATGTGAAAGTATAATTTTAAAGTCTTCCTACCTGGTGCCTACTTCACAATTCTATCTATATGGTATCACACCAGGCATCCCTGTTAATGATCCTCCAGTATCTTTCTTTTTGGGTTTCTATCTGTCCAAGCTACTAATCATGATCATCATGTGTGTGTCTGAGTGTGTGTGTGTATGTGTGTGTGTGTCTGTCTGTATGTGCCCCTCATATGCGTGTATTCTATATTAGTGCACTCAAGCAACTAAAAGTTGAAAACATTCAAAAGAATATTCTTTCTATACTGAATATGGTTAGTTTGACACATTATCTTAATCATGGAATAGGTGTGTATAGGTTATGTGCAAATCTTACATCATTGTATAAGAAAGATTTGAGCATATAGTAATTTTAGGGTCCCTGAGCCAATTTCTGGTGGGCATTGAAGGATCATTGTTCTTAGAATCACTATAAAACCTGAATAGATTCATCCTTTTTTGTTACAGAATTTTCTTAGTGTCTGGTGGCTGTTTTGGACTTATATATTGTAGCATGGAAATGTAATTATCTCCCATTTTTATTTCATTATATACATAGAATATCTTTTCCATACTTCACCTTTGTCCAGTGAATTATGAATAAAACTATCAGAGTTTTTTGTAGAGGATATATCTAGCCAGAGAAGATAGTACCACTCCAGTGTCCCAGCCACAGATGTCTTCAGAGCAGCACTACAGAACATGGATATGTTGACTTATTAAGTTATTTCAATGACAGTGAATAAGAAGATTCCACCAAGTGCCACTATCATCTTGAGATTCCTTAGTTTTTTGATTGCTTATAGGAATATCAATGAAAACGTAAATTTCCTTTACTTTATGCTATTTAAAATATATACTTACCCTAAGCAAAATCTTTGGTAAAATCCAAATCAGTAACTTATGTTTAATTCAAAAAGTATCAGGAAGGCAATAATTGATGTGTTAAAAACAATACAATTGAAATTTGGAGTTCTTTTCACTCATATTTTGAGGTTGGTAAAAATTCCTAAGATATTCATTATTAATACTTAGTAACACGTTATCATTTTCTGATTTTAAAATGAGAAAGAGGCTGGATAGCCCTGTGACCTAGGGTAGAAACAAACACAACTAGGAAAAAATCATTGAAATGATTCCTAATGATATTCTGCTATATTCATAATACTCATAGATCCGTGACTGGCCCAATCATCATCAAAGAGACTCCCACCAGCAGCTAATGGAAGCAGATGCAGAGTTCCATAGCCAAAAATTAGATGGAGAGTCCATATGGGAGATCTTCATTGTTTTAGCCCCTCTGAGCTTGGGGACTTCACTGGATGAGTAGAAAGGATTATAAGAGCCAGAAGGTCTAGGTCAACAGGAAAACATG
Source organism: Cricetomys ansorgei (assembly GCA_026225945.1). Lineage (NCBI taxonomy): Eukaryota > Metazoa > Chordata > Mammalia > Rodentia > Nesomyidae > Cricetomys > Cricetomys ansorgei. Next base: position 45,070,888 of record JAMJFZ010000107.1, on the reverse strand, counting down.
ACCCACAGAATCAACTAAGCAGGGCTCATAGGGGCCTACAGAGACTGAGGCAGCAATCACAGAACCTGCATGGGTCTGTACTAGGTCCCCGGAATATATGTTGTTATGGTTAGCTTGGTGTATTTAATGGGACGTCAAACAGCAGAAAGGGGTGTGCATTCGATCTGTTTGCCTGCTTTTGGGACCCTTTTTTCCCACTAGGTTGCTGAGCCCAGCTTTGATATGAGGGGTGTTATCATGTGAATGAGGTGATGGGTCGCTTTCTCTTTCTTTTCCTAGTCAAGTCACTTAACATGATAATTCATCTGTCTTAAAGATGATACAATTTCACTATTTTGTGGCGTAATAGTATCAGAATATCATAGATAGATAGATAGACAGACAGGCAGATAAATGTAGAGGAATATTTAACCTTCTTTTGAAGTAGCATGACTGCTCTAGCAAAAGACTTATTGAAAGGTCTGTGCGATAGACATTTGATCTCTGATCCAGCAGCATGGCTGTTATAGGGTAGGAAGAATGTTAGTTCACATTTTTAATCTCAATGAAGCACACATGTTTAAACCCAATTCAGAAGGCAGTGGTGGCACTTGCCTGCCTTGCATCCCAGCTCAGAGAGAGAACCAGGGAGAAACAGAATGTGGAAGCGGAGACAGGAAGCAGTCAAGAGATGGAAGTAGACAAGAAACAGTGAGAGCTCACAGAGAAGCAGAGTGCAGAAAGTGGAAACAGACAGCAGATCTCAAAAAGAGAAGCAAGGGAAAAGCAAAAACAGAGCTCAAGGGAGAGAAGCAGAGTGTGGAAGCAGAGCTCAGAAAGAGGTTGGAGCAGACAAGAAGCAGAGAGAGGTGGAAAGTTAGTTCACTCAGGCAGTTTGAGGGCAGTCAGCTTACAGAAGCTGAGAAGAGCAGACAGACCAGAATAAGCAGAGAGGAAGAAGAGAGCTTAGAATGAAAAGAGGTTGTTCAGAAAGTAGCTAGTCAGAGTAAACTCAGTTAGTAGTAAGTCTCAGAGGTTGAAACGTTCTAGATCTAGGTTTGCAGATTAGACCATACAGAGGCTAAAGCCTTCTAGGTTTGAGGCTAGAGCCTTCTGTTCCAGGCTTGCATCTTTAAGATTAGATTGTACAGGGACTGAAACCCCCTAGGACTGGGGATTGTATTAGCGAAGAATAAACTGTTCTTTGCCATGAACCCTTGAGATTAATTAAACAAGTCAGTATTCACATCAATGCCTACAAATAGATAGATAGATAGATAGATAGATAGATAGATAGATAGAGATAGAAACTAATTGATAGCATATCAGGTATTCAGTAGGCAAGTTCCATGAGGGAAGAAGGAGGAGGAGGAGGCAAAGAAAGAGGAGGAGGGGGAGGAGGGGGAGGAGTAGAAGAGGGATGAAGGGGAGGGGGAGGAGGGGGAGGAAGGGGAGGAGGGGGAAGAGGGGGAGGGGGAGAAGTAAAGAAAAAAAGCTACAAACAGTAAATCAACTTGGCATATGGTGATTGCTATTTTAAGACATCCCTTAAAACAAATATTCTCTATTTGCACAAATACAGCAATGTTATTGCTCTGTAATTTGGTGGCACAGTAAAACACTAGCTAGATCTTATTCAAATATTACAATGTTCAGTCAAATGCTTAGGATCATTTGACTAAGAATATAAATATATAAAGAATATAAATATAAATATAAATTCACTTGTAAGCAGGAGTCTGAGCAGAGACTGACCCTTGGCTCCTAGACTAGTTGAATGCACAAAGTCTCTAGAAGTCTGCATTCAGTTGCTGCCCTGTACTTTTCTCACTACAGGTTTGGGTGGAATTAGTTGATTCCTCTATTTATTAATGCCAATGATTCTCTTGCTTCATGATGAGCTGGACAGAGAGGGCTGTCAATTGCAAGTCATCATGGTCTGAAATTGTTAGGCTGTATGAAATATGTGGTAGAAATATTACATATAATTGCTTTTTGAAAAAAAACAGTAATGTGTATGTCTGTAGAGCTTCAGTTTTGTCTGATGAATGTTTAACATACAGTTTATACATATACTAAACTTAAATATAAATAAATAAAAAGCTACAAAAAAGATCTTTTTCTTTTCTACCTATTGGTTGAAAGTTACTGACACCAAAGCTCATTTAGTTCAACTTTTGTATTCAACTTTCTTGGGTTATTTGTCTTTAAGAAACATTCACTGGCTGCCTCATTTAATATTCATCAAATTCTTTGTCTATTTTAAAACTTGACCTCAAAGAATCTAAATGCCAGCATTCCTTAGCAGTGTACAACCCATGCCACGTGATCCCATATTGTGTAGTCCCATATGTGTGTGTGTATATATATATATATATATATATATATATATATATATATATATATATATTTACTTTAATCCCGTTTCTTTTCTCCTTCTGTTGGTTTTACCATTTCTGTGACTAAGTACCCAACAGAAACCACTTAAGGGAAGATTTATTTTGCTCATGATTTTAATCCATCATGTCAGGGAAGGTTTGGTAGAAAAACTCGTATTATGGTGGACAGTAAACAGAGTAGAATAATAATAGGAAGTGACAAAGGGAAGATATAATTCCCAGTGACATACTTCCAATGATCTATTTCCTTTTACCAGACCCAGAATTCCATAGTGGTATTGACACCTCCTAATTGTGTCCTCAAATCTTGAATTCATAAATGTGTTAAAACCATTGGAATACATACAAATGTGTTAAAACCATTAGTTCAGTTGGAACCTTCATGTCCCAATTGACTCTTGAAATAATGTCTCAGAAATAACAGCAAATATGCTTTACCTATATCTAAGCACCTTTTAACTCAATTAAGTTGATAATCAAGATTAACTAACTCAGAAGGCATTGATTTTCCACACCATACGTTTCAAATAAGTGAGTAAATTAACAAGTCATTGTCAGGTGTGCACTTGCTTTGTCATACGGATGTGCTTCACCTCCCACAGGGTGACCTTTTGTTAAACCTACTGTAAGTCCAGAAAGTCTTATAGAAAACTGTGTTAATAAAATTGACTTCCTAAATGTTTTAACAGAGTCTAGAGTATTAATTACTTTTGTTGCTGTATAAATGGAGTGAGAAAAGCAAGCTATGGAAGAAAGAGTTTAATTTGGCTTCTGGTTACATACAGGAAGTTCATAATGATGGGGAGGTATGGTAGCAGGTGGCAAAAGCAAGAAGCTTTGTATCTTTAGATCACATATCTAAAAACATGCAGGAAGCAAAGCTGGAAGTAGAGCAAGCTGTATAGCCTCACGGCCCACACCCAGTGATGTACTTATTCATGTAAGAGTCATAACTCAAAGATCCTATTGATGTGCCTAAGTAACACCACTAACTAGAAACCAAGTGTTAAAATTCCTGCGCATATGGGGGACATGTTTTCATTCAAACTACCACACCTAAGAAAAGTCAAAGAAATACCACATTCACAACCCATCCAGGGAAAAACATGTTATTATGATCATAGTATTTAAGAATATCAGGACAGTCTCAAGAGAACAAATGTCTCAGTTCCATTTTTACTGCAATACTAAAACACCATGACCAAAAGCAGCTTGGGAATAAAAGGGTATATTATAATTTATATATCTTATAACTCTAAGATTATACTCTATCTCCAAGGAAAGTCAGGGCAAGAACTCGAGGCAGGAATAAGGAGGTAGGAACTGAAGCAGAAGCCGTGAAATAGCACTGCTTACTAGATTGCTCCCAATAACCTTTTCGGCTTGCTTTCTTATCCAATGCAGGGCTACCTTTCAAAAACTGACACCATCCACAAGGTTGGGCCCTTCCACATCAATCATTAGTCATGTAAAGGCCCTACAGAGTTGCCCAAAGGTGAGGATTTTTCTCAGTTGAGGTTCCTCTTTCCAGATATGTCCAGATAGGTTTGTATTAAGTTGACAAAAACATCAACCAGAAGAACTGAAGAACTGATGTTGTTCTTTCTAATCTTTCTTTTCACATTTATTTTGAAGATCTTTCTTTTTTCTTTTCTTTTCTTTTCTTTTTTTGTTTTTGTTTTTGTTTCTTCAAGACATGGCTTCTCTGTTGTAACTCTGGCTGTCTTGGAACTTAACTCTGCAGAGCAGGTTTGCCTCAAACTCACAGAGATCTGCCTTCCTCTGTTTTCCAAGTGCCGGGATTACAGGCATTTGCTACCAGCACCTAGCTATTCTGAAGATTTTATACCAATATCAATATCACAATATAAAATATTCCAGCTTTTAAAAGTTCCAAGACTTTAAAGATGCAACTTTAAGCAAATTAATTCCGATTAAAAACTCAAAATCTCTCAACTATGGGATCCTATAAATCAAAAGAAGTTACATGTTAGTTTACTCCAAGAGCAAAGAACAAGGGTACAGTCACATATAAATCACTTTAAACCAAAGTCAAAAGGTGTAAAACTTTTCTGACAGTATCAGAAGTGTGTGACTCATGATCATGACCTTCTGGTATTTAAAGGGCTTGTGTATCTTTACCTATCTGGCTCCACCATCTACAATGCACATAGCACATTTTATAGTATCAGACCAGTTCTCTGTCTTTGGTGGTCATCCCATGGTACTGGCACCTCCAAAATGCTGGGGTCTTTTTGTAACTGGGCTACTCTGTAAATAAAGGCTCTCCTGGGCTCTTTCCAGTGACTCTGACACATATGGTGCCAAGCCTCAACTTTTCTTCATTATTCTTTTAATCCTGGAACTTCTACTGCAACTGAGGCTACATTCACACCAGTGGACTCTCCTGTCCTCTCATACAATTCTCAGTTACTATCCATGACCCCTTCATGCTTTCAAAATACCACCGAGAAGATTCTTATTCATTACCAACTTGAGGTACCAGCAAAAGGTCTAGCCTTAGTCTCTCTGGATCACAGCTTCTGTGTGCTTATCCTGAAGGAACATTTCCCAAATGGTTTAATCTTAGTAATACTGGTCTCTTCTTAATCCCAGCTCACTCTTCAGCCTTAGCTAACCAGAATTGTTTGCTTCAGTAAAGCAATAGTTTCATTCTAGTGGTTCTAGTCTCTTGTAAATCATTTCTGAATATTCAGCCACAGATGACCAGAATAACAGATTCTCAATTCAACATACTAAACAACCCCAAAAGAAACTAAGGAACTCTCAAACATCCCTCTGAAATCTCACAAGCCAACTTTACACATCTGCAATGTTCTCAGCATTATCTTCTAAGTTCCTATAGTGGCTCATTAAGTACTGAGCACTCAACAGCTTTTAGCCCAATATTTGAAAGTTCTTCATAATTTTTCACAAACATGGCCAAGACTCTCAAAACAATCTCTCTCAAAGTGGTAGCAATTTCTTTCTTAGTTATGTTTTTATTCCTCTTATTAAACACCGTAACACCATAACCAAAAAAACTTGGAGAGGGAAAGGTTTATTTCAGCTTATAGCTTATAGTCCACCATGAAGGGAAGTCAAGACAGGAACTCAAGGCCAGAACTTGAAGAGAGGAACAGAAGCAGAGACACAGAGAATTAGCAGACATCTCTTAATAATGACCTTAAAAGTAAATCACCTCCACTCATCAGTAAAATGATACAGACTAGTTGGCTGAGCTAAAAACAAGAATCAAATATTGTTGTCTCTAAGAAATATACCTAACTTTCAAATATAGCCAAATGTAAAAGAACACAAAGGGTCAGCCAATTAAGCAACAAAACCACAACTAAATTGGCATATCTATTCTAATATCAAGTGAAGTAGACTTCTACTCAAATTAGATAAAGAAGTTTATTGTATGTTAAAACAGAAACTTAATCAAGAAGATATAACAACTATAAATATATTGTCATTGAATGTTTTGGTTCTCAATTTCATAATACAGAAATTTCTGGGTATTAAAAGATCAGACAGGTCCTGATAGAGTAATAGTGGGTAACTTCAATGTTCCACTATCATTTTTGGATAGGTCAATCAAACTAAAATTACACAGAAAGAAAGAAAAAGGGAAAGAAAGGAAGAAAGAAAGAGAGAGAAACATCGAAAGAAAAGATAAGAAAATTCACTAGGGCTCAAGAAACTTTAGTTTAATTAGAGCACAGATCATCACATGAACATGTATATGACACACATTCTTCTCAGCAGCCCATGGGAGCTTCTCTAAAATAGATCACATTCTAGGCCACAAGACAAATCTTAACAACTGCCAAAGTATCATAATAGTCCCTAGATATTTCTGACTGGGATAGAATGAAACTTGAAATCTCTATCAAGAGAAACTACACAAAGACTTGTAGTTCTAACTGTATGATCTTGAGTAATGAATGACTAAAGAAGTCAGAGAAAAAAACTAAAATTTCCAAGAATGAAATGAAAATGAAGGTGCAATTTATCAGAAATTTTGACATTTACCCAAAGCAATTCTAAGTATAAAGTTTATAAATATGAGAGTTTTCAATAAAATATATGATATACTCAAATAAATGACCTAGTCATGCACTGCAGTGTAACAGAAAAAAAGATAACAGGCCAATCCAAAATGAAGCAGGTAGCATGCAATAATAAACATCAGGGAATAACTTATGTACTTTAAACATATTAAATATTGAAAAACTTGCCAATCTTGCTAAAATGATAGAGAAGAACCAAATTAATAAAATTAGAGAACATATCAGAGATCATTAGGAAAGTTTTTGAAAACTTATACTTCAGAAAATTGGAAATCCTAGAAGAAGTGAACAAATTTCCAAACACACAGGACCAATCAAAATTAAATCAAGGGGCTATGACCAATTTAAACAGACCTATGTGAAACAAAGAACTTGAAACAACAATAAAAAGTCTCCCAGAAAAATCCATGAACTGAATTAATTCAGTTAATTCTATCAATCTTTAAAAAATGATGTAATAATAATTCCTCTTGAACTATTCCATGGAATAGAAAGAAAAGGAACATTATGAATCTCCGTCTATGCTGTCAGTATTACTCTGATACCAAGATTGGATATAGACACAACTAAAAAGAAAACTATAGACCAGGTTTTCTATTGAATACAGACACACAAATTCTCACTAGGGCTCATTCAAATCAAATCCGTGGTCTGGCACACTCCTACTTGGCTGAAAATGTTCATCAGGTATAAGAGTTTTCTTACACTGAGAGTCATTTAATTACAGGAACATTTCATATGTAAATAAGGATACCTTAACGTCTCCTTTTCCTATTCTTATCCACTTTTATTTTCTTGTATTCATTCTCTACTTAAGACTCCAAGCTCTATATTGAATAAGAATGTTGAAAGTAGGGTCCCTTGTCTAAATTCAGACTCAGAAAAGTATCACATTTTCTCTCTATGCCAATGCCAGTATTTAAAAAGAGAATGAAATCAATTCATTATCTTTATTTTTGCAAAGAAGAATAACCAAAGTAACCCAACTAATTAGTAATCAGAAAGACTTGAGTCAAGGATTGATTGATGGCTTGATTGTTAGTTTGTTCGCACTAGTTATTCTCATCTTCAACGTTACTTTCAGGGACTGAAAAGACATTTCTTTTTTTATGGTTTAAGAATTTCCTCTACAAATACGATGTGTTTTGATCAAGTCCATACCTTATTTCCCTGACTCCAATTTCTCCTGTATCTCCCACTATTCTTTCCTGTCAATTTCATGGCTTTTGTTTCGTTTTTCTGGTTGTTTTCCTTTCCAGCCATTGAGTTCACCTAGTACTCCTAGCATGCGCTTGGGTGTTGTAGGGCCACCTACTGGAGCACAGGTGCTTTGTGGAGTGTGTGGGGAGGGGACTGCAATCTTGAAGAAACTGCCCCTTTCTCTCCTAACACCCATCATTTGTTGTATTTCCTTAGATAGAGGAAGTTAATTCATATCCACCTCCCTTCCTCCACTCAGGATTTTAGCTAGTTTGATTTTGCACAGGTTTTTTGAATGCTGTCTCAATTGTTGTGAGCTCATTTATACACCTTTCCCACTGTGTGTGGAAAACAATGTCACTGAAATCAACCACCCTTTCTGGGTCTTATAATCTTTCTACCCACTTTTATACTGTGATGCCTTGATATTGGGTTTAGGGGTTAGGGTGTACATGTTTGCATTTATTTCTTTTCTAAAAAGTCAAATGCAACAAACACTTAACATAAGAAATAGGCTGCACACAGACACCCTCAAAATCATCATTCAAAACCAATACAGTAGCAGTGTTTTTCATGTGGTATTAGGAAAGTAGCTCAATCTCTGCATATAGAGGAAGATTCATAAAGCAAAAAGTAGTCCTGTCTGGAATATTTGGGATCAATTCCTGTATACTATGCACATAATCAACATGATCTACATGAAAAGATGTTTCATCCTATATACTTTAGCATAGTATCTAAGAATTAAGAAGCATTTATCATGACAAGGGACTTATACCAGTTGCTTGTTCATTGCAAGAGCAATGAAATATGGTTTTCTTCAATATGAATTTAATAATATACTCCACAATGTCATAACCCATGCAGTTTAAATATCAGCACCAATCATGTCACTAGGCAACTAAAAAGTTAAGCTTCAAATAGCAAACATTTTTCTAAAAAATATACTTAAAACTATTTTGTCACTGAGACAAGAGATACTGTCTAATCAGGATTACAATGTAGGTTCTGGAGAATTTCGGAGTACTGATGCTTTTGAGTACCATTAAAAGTCATTGTTTTCTTTCAACCTCTAAAGACATTAACTTGCCCATCAACCAAATCCTTGTTATTATTACTACTTTTAATATTCCAGGTTTAATCTTATATACTTAAAATTTCACATTTCTATTCTTAGTAGTTCAAATATGAAGTCCACTCAATTCATATACATTGATTTTTAAATGTAACTTGGCATATCCAACTTTAGTCTTTGAGAACATAAAAACAATTTATAGGGGATTTCATTAAATAAATGGTACTATTTTAATGAAATTGGCTAAATAAATTAATTATCAATGAAATTTAAAAACAATGTTTGGAAATCACAGTGGTGAAATAGATACAATTTAAGAAGCGCTTCCTCACCACAGTGATATTTGCCCTGCTTAGTTGTTGGTCAAGTTAGCACATGCTGTGTTCATTTGGGAGCGGAACCTCACCTGAGAAAGTGCCTCCATCAGCTTGGCCTGGATACAAATTTGTGAAGCTTTTTTTTGATGAATGGTCCCATTAATGGGCCATGGCCCTCTGTGGGCAGTGTCACTCCTCAGCAGGTGGTCCTGGGGTGTATAAGGAAGTCAGTAAGCCATAAAGAGCAAGCTGATAAGGAACACTCCTCCATGGCCACTGCTTCCGTTCCTGCTTCCAGGTTCCTACCTTGAATTCCTGTCCTGATTTCCTTTCACAATAGGCTATAAGCTGAAATAATATTTTCCTCCCCAAGTTGTTTTTTGGTCATAGTGTTTTATCACGGCAGCAGAAAGGATGAAGCCTACTCTTTAACTTAGAATTATTTCAAATTATAAAATTAAGACAGCCCTTATGGAATTACCTAATTCCTTATTATCTAATTACCTAATATCTACCCTTACCTAATATTAATTAGGTACTAAAATATACAAAGTAGGAGTATTCAAGCATCCAAGACATCAAAAACCTTTAGATTTACAGAAAGAAATCAAAGTCCTGGGATTCCTATAAAGTTGTCTCAAATGATTTTCTATCTTCAAGAGAAAAATGTTAGAAAATTGCACATTGCAAAATTTTTTATTTATTCCACATATACTAAGAAGTTTAAGATCAGAGGCATTTTAGATTTTATCCCTTCAGTGGGTTTTACCACAGTCTCCTTCCTTGCATACTCAATGAGAAATATGCTGTAGGGGTCGACAGTCCCGTTATTCCTATCCAGAAACACTCAACCACTAGATAGAATTTTTTGTAGACTGTGCTTTACAAACATTTAAATGGCTTTAAATGAGAAACTACTTAACTACTCCTGCTGATCAGTCTGAGTCAGGGTTTGCTGTCAAGGTTAGAGGAACTAATTCTACCATCGCAGCCTAGAATATTCAAATGTTAAGTTTTAAAAACAATGTCAGCTAGAGCTTTAAGGCAGGAACCATAGTCTCCCAGTGTTCCGTGTCTGGTTCTATTTTTGTTTTGTTTTGTTAGTTTTCTCTATCCACGACAGAGAGGTACCTGGTATAACTTTCTCCCTGTAAGCTGGGATTCAAAACCACGGTCTGAAGGCAATTATCTGAACTGACTTAAGGAGGAGGCACGGCTGTCCAGAGTGACGGTGACTGTATTCAACCAGAGTGATGCGCTGGCTGCACAGAAAGGCTCATGATCAGTTTCGTTTCTCAGTGAGTCCTTTCTCAGTCAGGTGAGCTGTTTAATCTGACAGTGGGTGAGCGATCGGTGATTCATAGCTCCACCGACAAGAGAGGATGTAATTTTCTGGTCTTCATTACTGAGATCAATAAGCAAATTATATAGGAGGCCATGCATGTCCGAAATAATGAAGCCAAGTTGCCAGAACCTGCTATGTCTGTTCTTCCTCCTTCCTTCTCAAAGGACACAGAGAAAGCTGGAACTTTAAAATAAATAAATAAAAACAAGTCAGCCCTGCTAGTTATTTATCTTATTGACAGGTACTGCATTCTGCTTCACTTGTGTGAAAGAAAAGTGCGGAATAAGAAAGCATTGCTTTGAAAGGGTGAAACGCGATGAATAATGAAAGCAGTGTATGTGAGGACTGGGCAGGGGCCTGAGTGTTGGGATGGCAGTGGGCAGAGAAACAACAGGCACTTGATTCAAGTACAGCATCAGCCAGAAGCCTGCTTATTATGCCTAAGCCCTCTCTTCCGAATTAAGTCACCTTATGCGGACTGTATTCCACACTTTGTCTCATAAATTATGTAAAAAAAAAAAATCCAAAAACCACTTTGTACATAAATCACATTTTGTCACACTCAGCTCTGAGTGGGTCCATGTAGTGTGTTTTAAGTTCACTCTCAACCATTGTTTATTTGTTTTGGGTTATTTTCCCCCCTTAGTATGGATTTTTTCATGTTCTTGCAACTTATTCCTTTTTGCTTTAATTTTATGTTGTCATTTCTAGTTTCCTAAAAGAAATAACCAGTACTCGATGAGAGAACATTTTGAAAGTGTTTCTTCCAAACAATATGTTGATGTTGAGTGGATATGGATTTTAAAGTGATTGTTACTACTTCTTATTTTAATCACAGTTTTGGTCGACCGTTACAGTATTTGTTTACAAACTAAAATGTAACTTTGTTTAATGGATGTGCACTGGAGTCTGAGGTAAATCCTAGGGCGATCTTAGTACAACAATGTAGACATTGCTGGCAGGCTTGTAGTTGCTTGTTTCTGTTTTGTTTTCCAAAAGAAAGTAAAACACTGAGGTAAAAAAACAAGTGATTATACCTTTTAAAAAATATTTTGGAAAGGATCTAGTGATAAGCACGAAACAGACATATTGCAGCCACAGCCCTGTATATCAATCCACATTAACAGCTGGATGATATGTTTGTCATGACAGCCTGGACACGCTCTCCGTTGCTAAAGAAACAAAGATCTAGAAAGACAGTTGACTCTGGTTCTCAAAGTTGTTCCAGTGTCTAGGCTTCTCATGTGGCTTTTATTGATGGGAACAGCAGAGCCTGAGGAATGAGACAGAGCTGGACACGGATGTTATGGGTGTAACCTGAGACAGAATCGTTTGACTAGTCTACCCTTGCCATTGACAAAACTGCTCTGGGGATGGAAGGTCTTATGGTTGAGGTTTGCCATGAGGACTAGAGGTGAGCCTACAATGCCCAGAGGGAAGTGGTAGTACAACAGGGGACAGGCTGGGCCAAAGATGGAAGCTTCATTAGTAGAAGAGAACTCCCTGCAAACCAGCCTGACATTTATTTCTTAGTGATTTGCTTTAAACTATGAAGGGTGGCCATTAAGGGCCTCTCTTTATATGCACAATGAATAAATAAGTTAAAGGACGTTCACTTTCTGATGCATGAGACACTGACTTAGCTTGGCATGCTTTTGGCTGGGGACACCCAGCAAGATGGGAGACTGAGTTAGGGACATTAGAGAAGGGGAGATCTGCTTGGTAAGAAAAAACAAAACAAAACAAAACAAACAAACAAAAAACAAAACCACAAATCCAAACAAAAACCAAACACTTATCTGTGGATATGAGAGCAAAATTCTACATGAGCGATTTATTTTTGAAAAAAGAAAAGTGGCCATAGAAATAAAAAATAAAATAATTGCCCAGATTATATATCTAGATCTCTAGGGCATTTGGAAACAATTTATTAAGTGACATTCTGTCAATACTGGTACTCTGGAACCACTAGAACTAATTAGCTGACTCCAATGTTCTTTGAATCTATTTAACGAATTTCTTATGTGCATTATAGTTTTGCATACACATATGCATATGCATCACATGCAGACAGTGCCCATGGAGGTCAGAGAAGGAATTCTGATGCTCTGGAACTGGAGTAATAGGCAGTTATGAGTCATTACATGGGTGCTGGGAGCTGAACTCGGGTCCTCTGTAAGTACTCTTTATGTAGCCCTCCCTCTAGCCCATCTCCTAATTTTTTAAAAAAATTATGTTACTGGGAATTTCCTAATTTCATTTAAAACAGTGTCATTTTCCTCAACCTTCTTCCACTGTATATTATAATAATAAAATCTTTCATAAACAGCAATGCAAATAATATAAATGGCAAAGTTAATTCACATACTTGATATACAAAATTATCAAGGCCTTTTTTTTCTCAAATACATCCTGTAAGATGTGGTTCCAATTTAGCTCATTTCAAACTTGCCAGCAACTCTAAACATATTTCATTGTGATTATCTAGCTCTAATCCTTAAAATTTTTTAAATTGTGAAACAGTAATGATGTTCCATGCTTATTAGCACAAAATTTGGAACGAGGCAGAAGGCTCATGAGTTTGAGACCAGCAGAGCTATATAACAAGATTCTCAATTGATTAACTAATTAAGTTTAAATGTGTCTTTTCCCAAATTAAAATTATTATATTACTCAATATAACTAAACAAACTATAACAAAAGATATTTGAGGGCTACCATGTAAGTACCATGCCTTACTTAGTACCATGAGTTACCACATAAGATACACGCCACTTAACTTGAAGATCCAAGTTCAATCCTTGATACCCACATGGTAGAAGAGAACAAACTCCCACTAGCTGTCTTTTGACCTTCACATGTGTGCACAGTATACTTGCATGTCTGAGTATATAGGCACACAGAATAAATAAATAAACCAATCAATAAATAAATGTAAGAAGCATTTTAAAAGTATTCTCAAGAGCATTATAATTGGCCAGGACGTTACATCATTTTATTCCTTAATATGGCCTATTTATTTAATTATTTAAAACCCTTCTACTACTCTAGTTTTTTCCTATCTAGTCTTTCCTAATCTTGCATTCATTTTCCATTTCTACATTCACATATTTATCATAAACTTGGGAGCTCAAATAATGCAAATTTAATATGCTACAGATTTATTGATCAGAAATCTAATTCAGATGACACTGAACTAAAATGAAATGTTACTACACTGTGCCCCTTGATCTCGAGGACAATCCAATTCAGATGTTCACAGAACTGTGTTCACTGTGGTTACAATAAGCCTCTTAAATTCATATTGGCATTAGCAGAGGGCCATTGGCAGCTTATAGATGCTTGACTACAATTGTAGTCTACTGGTTTCTCTTCCTACCTTCAAAGACAGAAATAAAGGATTAAGTTCTTCTCAGGCTGAAAATTTCAGAACTACACTTCTGTATCTATTTTTTCATTTTTACTTTTGAGGATTCATCTAATAAAATAATAATTAAAAAAAACCAGGACAATATGGGCTACCCTCGCTAGCCTGCCAAGGTCTATACACTTAGCAATATTCAAAAATATTTGCAGATGCACCATGAGGGTCCATACCACAAGTTTAGTGATTGGTTTGATTCACTTATTAGGAAGGGTAATTATTATGCTTGTAGCTCATTATGAGAACAGTTCATGGACTGAGTCAGTTTATGATGAGAAATAAACATTGTAGTTGTCCTCCAAAACATGAACTACTTTCTAACATAATCTTTCAGACAAAGAAAGAATTTCAGACATTTGACCATCTTAAGACCACCAAGGATGCTACAGGATGTGTTCTTACTCATTGCTCCAAACCTTCAGAAATTCCTTTACCCACAGCCAACGGAAACTCTGTGACATCACTGCTTACCCAGAATAGGAGAGAAGATTAACGTTGAAGCCATAATGACCTTGCTCTTAATTCTTACCAGAAATTCTGTTGTCTAAAGGATCAATGCCACTTGAGGTTTTCTAAAGCCTAGGTCAATTTTTTGAGCACTATAACAAATGATTTCACCCACTTTTTTTGAGTTTTCTGATCTCACTTAGTTATACCCAAATATCTCGACTCCATTTTAAAACCGTTTTTAAAGAAAATTAAATACTATACTAAAAAAAAAAAGAAAGACTAAAAATCAAATTCTATTTCCTTGCAACAATATCTACTTGACAGATACTTATAAGCCATGATAAGTCAATGCATAGAAATTTGGGGATTTAAAAGCTGACAAGGCACAGATGCTGTGACTTCATTAATTTGCAGGATTTATAATAATAGAAGTTCATGAGCTTGCAGGGCTTCCAGGTGGCTGACGGGGACAGAAGCACATTCTACAAGTATGGACAAAATATTCAGTTGATAAATCAAAATCAAAGAATAAACAATTGGTGGCAAAACTTCCAAAGCATCACGTTTCTTCTAAATGTGAAACTTGCAGTCAAGGCATCTTTTCTGGTAGGGAATAAATAAGTGCACCAGTAATACTGAATTCTTTTGCACCACAGTTGCAAAGATGGATACAGCCCTGATACAGTGCATTTATCTATGCTGTCGCCACAACTAAATTCCCTCAAAGTTAATATTACTGCCACTCTCCTCTGACAACTTCCATAGGAGCCACAAACAGAAGATGTATGGCCTCTGCAAGCCTGCAAACTATGGGCTTGATCTCCACAGTTCATCTTCCATCACCGTAGTTTCCCGTGCCTCATTTTGTAAACTACTTATAAATCACATTAGCTTGTTGGCAACTGCGCTACACTAACCTGCCCATGCATTTCATTCGGAAAGGGAATGGCGTTATCTGCTTAACATGGCCTCTCCTATTTGCACAAAGCAGTCTTTCCTGTTGATTCTCCTAATACCATAGTCCTTAAATCATCCTAAGGGACTCATTTTCTTCACATCTAAAATATTGCTGCTCTCCTCTAAGGGAATAAACTGAACCCACTAACAAAGTTCAAGTGCTTTGTGGAGCTATCAAAGGTATGTTTCTTTTCACAGCCCCAGATTTCCTTGAGAGAATATAAACAAGGGGTCTGGTAGAGTATTTCCTTCCCATCCACCTGCTGTAATTTCCTTTTATTATTAAGACCTATACGTATTTGACATGCTCTGCAACAAAGACAAAGCCTGATTATTTGAAAATGCCTTCCTATAGTATCTGGTTCTGCAATATTCTTTCCTCAAGATTTTTTTTTTAAAAAGAAACCTTACAGGGCAAAGGACTCCCTCCATGATCCAATAAAATTTTCATATTAATTAAGAAAATTTTGACTGCAGTTTTAATAGATCTCCCACATGTGAATACAAGTACTTTGTAAGGACAACTTCTTCCTGCTTCCTCCAATCTTTTAAAATGTCTTCCCAGGGGTAGCATCAAATAGAAAATCAGCCAACAGTTCAGTGCTTCAGATTTTATGCCATACAACCTCTTTCTAATTAAAAACAAATATTTTGTGAGGCAAGCTCTCAAGCTCTACAAGCTCTGATGTACTTCATGCTGGACTCAAACTGGCTATTTAGTGAAGGCTGGCCTTTAACTCATGATCTACTGCCTCTGTCTCCTGAATCCTAATATTTTGGGAGTCTACTACTCCCAGTCTGTAGTGCTGGGGAACTAACCTAGGGTGTCTAATGACAGAGAGATACCTTAACCTTACAATGCATTTTTTAAATTTAAAAGTAAAGCTATAAATTGTGTAAGAAATAATCAATCTTCCATCCAACATGACAAAAACAATCAACGATAGCTTTTACATAAGATACAAAGAAGTCGAAAGCTCCATGGAGGATACAAAAGGAGTATTTAATTTGTACAAGTGATGTCAATATCATGATTTGTACATTTCTATTTGTTTCCACTAACAAAAAAATAATCCCTCCTTTCGACTAAAATAGACAACATATTTTCTTCTTACTTGTTGCAATGTTTTTGTAAATGAAGATACAAAATAAAGCCATGGCGAAAATTGTTACAAATTTAAATTTTACAGCTTTAATCTATTATGTGATTATAATAAATATAAAGTAGATAGTGTTCAGATTTTCATATTTTTATATTTTATTAGCTTTGACGTTTAGCTTGAATCATGAAGCACAGGATTCAGCAATGATGTACTTCGTTAAATGAGAACAAAAACCTGAGGAAGATGATTCACATTACCAAGTGTTTGAATGAAGTATGATTTAAAAAAAAAAAAAGTTCTCAGGGGAAATTACTTTTTTAATGAACAGTTTAAAGCCTCTAACCATAGGAATCACACCATTCTCTGAGGAGTTTTGTTACAGAGAGTTTTTAAAATCTACAATACGACATTCTTTAAAATCTTACTTAAATCCACATACTTCTTTTCCAAAGCAACTTTCTTTCCTTCCTTATTTGCCAGATAAACAGTATTGCCTAATTGAATTCTTGACACCCTCCCGGTTCAAACTGCAAGCATTTGTTATGATCCCTTTCCTAGCCAAGAGGGAAGGTAAGCAGCTGCTTTTGTGGAAGATCTTAATGTCTCAGCCAACAAGAATGTTAAAACCCAAAGCAAAAGCCATTCTTCCACTCCACCACCTGCCATCCTCACTTTCTTCCATAAGGAGTATGTCTTGCCACCTGCCTCAGTGAAAAGACAGCCAAATTCTAACATTCTTCATCACATGTGGCCTTTGGCGGTCTAGGGTGTTCACCTCATTTACAATACCTAAGCGCCAACTGCTAAGAGAACACGCTCCTTCGTCTGATTATTTCCACCTTCTCTTCCCCAACTTCAAGCTGTTAGAATAGAAATCTTGAAATATTGGATTAGTCTACCACGAAATTTTGGCTCAGATTAATGTGATACAGAAACATAGTTTTTTTCTGGAAATTTATCTGGCCTTGCCAATTGACTCACCAGATATCCTGGACAAATTATTTAAATGTTCTCCCATGCTACCCAAACTGAACATTAGAATGTATACATTAAGCCACAGAGAGATTAGTGGCCTAATTAACATTACCCCTCTACACACAGATTTAAATAAATCAGAATTGAAACTTGTTGTTGTGATAGAACTTTCCTTTCAGAACCAGAGCATCTCAATCCACAGCACTCACAGCATCTTACCTGCGCCTGTATTTCCATCTTTATTTTTTTTAGGGCTTCTGTCCTTTTTAATATTCACAGTATTTCTAATGTGAATATATTTCCATTCTTATGGGGCAGTTGCTACATAATTTGTTCAATTATTTTATGTTTGAGGTAAGTTAAATTTTGTTCAAATGGGAAAGAAAGAATGTGATCTTATGTGATCCAGAGAGCAACAGCATCTGATAAATGACCAGATTTTCAGAATTAAAAATCCCGATGTCTTCTTATCCAAATAGACCTTGAAAAAAAATGGCACAAAGCACTACAGACTCACTATAGGCACAGACTGTACGGATCGTCCAATATCTGGTGCTACACTTAGGAAAAAACCAAAGGGATACGTAATCATCCCTTGCTGTTTTAGGATAGTGGGGGAAGTTCATATGCCTTACTAATGGAAGAACAAATTCTTTTTTAGAGGCAAGGTCTCACTATGTAGACCTAGCTGGCTTGGAACTTGCCATATAGAGTAGGCTGGCTTTGAACTCACATTGCCTCCTTGGTGCTAGCATTAACAGGGTGCCCCAGCACATTTGACCTAATAGCAAATACATTTGAATGATTACTTATCCCCTGACAGTTTGATCATATAATGTCATTGAGATGAATGTTTGTCACTAGACTAGAGTGACAGCATCCACTTTGAAGAGTAAAGGGCAAAAAGGAGAAATGGAAAGCCAGTTGTTTCTGTCTTTTGCTGATTTTGCAGCAGAGTTGAAAGGAAACAGAGGACCACTGGGAACTCCTCAATCTTCCGCCATGAGACACTAAACCTAAATTTATCTTGCCATTAACCAGTCTCTCCAGTAAGAGCCACAACTTAGTGTCAGCTGCTGGAGACCCAGGTCCTCGCTCTTACTTGCAGCAACATGAGATGTTCTTTTCAGAGATCTTTACCCAAGTGAAGCTAGGATTCCTGGGTGTGCTATAGAAATGCATTTCAGGATGAACCAGCATGAAGCAGAGTTGAAATTTATTGAGATGAGGTTTGGACAACATACATTTCAGCACGATGTTAGTAGAAAGAGAGGTACTCAGGAAGAGGACGCAAAACATCCAAGTCTGGGTATGAGCGTCTCAGTGAAGCAGTGTTTTCAGAATAGTCATACATACAACTTGGAGGCTTCTGAAGTAACACCTCAAAGGCTTGATGAAGGATTTTCTTTTATAAAATGAGGACATAGAAGGATTCTTGAGATGCACTGAATAGAATTACAACTGCGAAGGCAAAACTATGGGCCACTTGGGCTGCACAAGAAAGATCAAGTATATTCCTACTGTAAATGAACTATATAGTTTTGTTTGTGAAATTTCCAGAAAATGCAAGTTTATAGCTGGAGAAGAAAAGAGGCCACATGTGCTTCGGCCTATTTTAAGATTCTTATTTGAAATATATCTGTGTAAAAAGAATACTGTCTCCTTCTGGGCAAACATCAGAGCAGATGCTATTGTGCTGCCATTTTTACTCTTAGCTGGTGTGCTGGTTGGTTTTTGTCAACACATCTAGACATATCTGGGAAGAGAGAATCTCAATTGAGAAGTAAGCTCCACTAGATTGGCCTGTTGGTAAGTCTGTGGACTTTTCTTAGTTAATAATTGATATGACAGACCCCAGTCCATCATGAGTGATGTCAACCCGGTGCGGCTGTGAAACAGGAGTACACAAGAAAGCAAACTAAGCAAACCATGTAGAGCAAGGCAGTAAACAGTATTCCTCCATGACTTCTGCTTTGGTTTCTGCCATGATTTCTTTTCGTGAAGAACTGTAAGCTGTAAAGTGAAATAAAGCCCTTCTTACCCAAGTTGCATTTGGTCACAGTGTTTTATCAAAGTAATAGAAACTCTAAGGCAAACAGCCAAGACTTGAACTGGAGTTCAGAATAAGAAATTATTGTCCCCATGGTTTATTCATTCTCCATCTTTCCTAGATTTATTCCAGTTCTTAAGAGGTTAGTTCCCAATCTCTGACATCACTGAAAATGTGATGGTGTGAGACAGCATCCCACCAAGCATTCAACCTGAAACTACAATAGAAAGACAGAATCTATAAACTTTGAGCAAGCAGTTAAACTCACAAGCATGAAGAGCAGTAGGAAACCACACTCTCTAAGCAAAGGTTATTCTTTCCATATTGTCATTTGAAGTTACCAAGAATACTTTTCTTCAACCATGTTGACTTGATTGACTATTCCCTTTTGTGCTCACTGAAGTCATACCTGCCTAGACGTGTTCCTGGGTCCTCAGTGGCATATTGCCAAAGAAGTCTTTTTGCTGAACAAGCCCTCCAGGGCGGTAGCACTACCACTATACTGATCAGTTTAGTTTAGCATAGACCTGGTAATTAGCCAGGGCTTTATAAAAGCTGGCCAAGTGTACCACAGTGAGAATTTGGGTTGTTTTACATCTGTTTGGTAGATAGATATTAGCAGGACTGAAAGACACACTAACTGGCATCTGAATCATAACCATTTATGAAAAAAAGGATTGGAATAACAGAGTTCCAATTACTCTTCAGAAAGAATGGTATCTGAGTTATATTACTGGTCCCAGGAGGAGATATGAGATTCTGAACTACCCAGATAGTCACTTATTTGCTAACTATCTAATTCATTTTCCAAGACCCCAAACCTTATGAGATGAACAATCTAGCAGGAGGCTTTATATACATAGCCCTGTCCTCAAGAGTCAATGGGCCTGTCAATCACCTCTACAGGAAGAGTCCTCAGAAAAGCTTTCTATACCAGAGTAATTAGAAAGAGCATATAAAGCCCACCTGACTAGCAAATTGGCACAATGGTCCTTTCAGCAACCAGCACTCACAGCCGTTGACTCTGTCACTCTCTGTCTATCCAAATTCTGGTTTTAGAAGGTGTCAGTACCAAAGAGCTTCAGGAAGGCCAGAGGGAGATCCCTGTGACAAAATTCCTGGTTCATTCTCCTCATGTTATTGTCTATAAGGAGCAGAGGGATCTTATATGGGTGAGATACGCTGGGCATATTTTCAAAAAATAACCAAAGATGAGTAGTTTCTATGGCAATGACTGAACTGGTAAACTACTGTTGCAACAGTGCAAAGATGCAAGGTGGACCGAACTCAACTGATTTTTTACAAAGGTGAGTGGCATTTTAAGCACAGCAAATACATGAGCAGGACTCAGCAGGATTAACGGAATTAGAATTACAAAAACCAGTAAGATAATGATAGTCCACATGAGACCATCTGGGGTCTGTTAACGAGTACTTATTGATGGTCAGTTATCTTCCAACAGGCAGTGTTGAATGTTGGAAGGCAATGTTGGTGCCAGTGAAGAATAAGCAGTATTTACAAACAAAAATTTCTCATGGCAGCCTCTAGTTTTCTCAGGTACACATTTGAAAGGGACATGAAGACCTGAGCTGTAAGACACTATGATAGCTGTTCTTCTAATCTTCTTAGGCAAAGTGTAGAGCCTGGTAAAGAAAGAGCTCCAAAGAGGCTAACTAGAATTTTCTCAAGAAGAAAAATCTTTGTCAAAAATTATTAAAGTAAATGCATGCATCTTACATTCTAGGCAATAAGCTCTAAACTTTATAAAATCTTTAAAAAATACTTTGAGTTGGTCTTGAGTATTCTGTAATTATCGAAAACAAACTACTCAGGTAGATATGTTAGGTATATTGACATCTATCATAATGCTAAAAGGATGCTTTTCCTTAAAAGATTTAATGAAGCATCTGAATTTTAGCTCAGATCAAGCACTGCAAAGGAGAGGTGCAACTGCATGGGGTGGCAGTGAGCCGGGAATTTTGCAGTTGTAGTCACAAGATGGGCAGATAAGGCATGACTACTATTTTCATCAAAAAGGAAAAGGAATGAGTAGAATTGTTTAAAATATCTTCTTCAGAAGAAATACTACACATGGCAGGAATGCTCATTGAAGGGATGATGATCAGTCCCATGGCCTCTTGCAAGAGTTTAGCACATTGGCAGAGAAGATTTGTGTATGTGTGTGAGTTGCCAGGAACCAACTCTACATTAGCTACATCAGCTACATATGACATGTCATATGTGTAACATGATAGTGTGAAGCACATGCATGTTTTTGAAAATGTATTGATTTTTCTCTGTGCTTTGAAAAATATCTTGAAGCAAAATATAAAACCTCTAGTTAGCTAGATTAATCTTAATCATTACATATTTTATGGGAAAAGAAAATATAATGGTACTTTATTCTGTAGACGGGGAACATATATTACTGGAATAGATTAAGAGTGGTATTAATATGTCCACAAAATAGCATAAAAGGACAAGACAAGTTTGTGAAAAGAGACTAAAGAGCAGCATGAAGTAGTCACCAAAGGACAAGAAAACTTTTATAGATGGTTTATGAATGGAGTAGTTGATGAGTGGACTAGTAAGTCAAACTTAGCAATTTTTCTACTTTTGAAAGAACAGTCCCAGTGTTTTTGTTGTCATTTCTACACAATAAAGGGCAGCAATCTATGAATATTTAAAGTACCATAAAATGGACTTTATTTCTTCACACTAATTATAATCCAGCAACTCATTTTGATATCAGACTCAATGATTTATTTGATCTGGAGGCAACGTTTCATCTTATCTGTGAAACAGACAATTTTCAGAGAGGGCAGCCATCACCTGTGAACCGTGGCAAAGCAAGGCCGTACACCAAACTAAAAAGCAGGAGGTTCTGGCCTTGGAGATGCCTTCTCAGCAATCACTGTCTCAAGAAGTAAAACAATATCTAAATATCACAGAAATTCTTCAAAGTAAAATAAAGTTTTTAACAAAATTATCACAATGTCACCATACAAAATGTATTAAGTTAAAAATCATCACACATACTAGAAAGACAGCTAAGTGGTTAGAGACATGTGCTGCTCTTAGAAAGAACCTGAGTTTGGTTTCCAGCAACCATGTCTTGTGACTCATAACCACCTGCAACTCCAGTTCCAGGGGATTAGATGTTTCTGGCCTCTTCAAGCAAATGCAAACACACGTACACTTAGATAAAAAAAAATCTTTTAAAAAAACAAGCAAAAAAAATCATATTTGCAATAATGATAATCATCCCTTGCTTGAAGACTCAAAACTGTCTGATGGTTGTTAGTCTGTTTCTTCCCATGAAAGGAACAGATTGTCTATACTGATGTTCTTAACCCATAACAGGGCACTACACAGTTCCATAAGCAAACCCAAACCCAAACTCATGCAGAAGTTTTAAACATCAGAGTACAGGGGAGTACTTAAAAACAATATTGTTTGAAATTCCAATTTAGAGAAAACAGCGTACAAAAGTAGCAGGTTTTTTGTGGTGCCAAGAATTTGGGAGGAGGGCCATGTGGACATTAGATAAGTATTCCACCAACAACCCCAGTTTGGAGACCTCTGTGCTGTTTCATACCTTATGAATCACATGTTCAAAGCCATTGCTAAAGGTGACTAAAATCATTTCCTAGGAGAAAGTTTACAGATGCCCTAAGACACACTTTGATCTGCAATCATGATTTTTTCTCTATTGTTCAAATGATAAACTACAAAATCTCCAATACTATGGGATTTCTTTTGGACTTCTGAATTGAAATTTATGCTACTCAACAGACTGAACATCTAGCTACCCAAAATAATGCATTTACTCCTAAAAACTGTATTATGCCCAGCAAGAGACTTGAGTTTACTCAGTCATGTGTAAGGTACTCATTTTCAAACTAGCAAGTTGTCATTAAGGATATATTTATACTTCTCACCGCACCAGCACTTTTTGTAGAAGAGTACCACAAATAGAGACCACAGAAGGCCATTTTAAGAAAGGATTTGGGGCCATTTAAAGGCAATGGTATGCCACAGAGTTTTGTAAATTCCTGTGGAAACCTACCTTTCATCAGCAAAGATTGTAGGTTTTGCTAATTCTAGAAATAAGTAGATTGTTCTTTTGGTATTTTTAGGCATCCACATCCCCTTAAGCAAGAGCAGTTGAAATATTACTTAATTAGCAAGAGGAATCCATAACAGTTTATAATCCCTTTCACTGAAAGTGTCTAGGAAAAGTAAATTTTCTGTCTTTGAACACGTAGCTCATTGATATCATCTATCATCAGAGTAGTTTTTAAATTGAAGGCTAGGCAAATTCTCCATCACTGGAGAATTTGAAATTGTGAAATTGTGAAAATTGCTCAGTATTAAGTGCATCAGTGAGAACTTCAGTCTCCCTCTTCAACCTCAACTACTTTGCAAACTGTAGCTAGAAACACACACAGAGCCTTAGGCATGATTTGCTGGGAGGCATGCCCGTGCCAGGAAGATTGTAATTTTGTGGGAGGAACTGCTCTGTGACTGGGAGCAGACAAGTTGTTTAGCCCACAGGGGAGCAGGCAGAATCGGGATGGCAGGGGAATGTGATCTCAGTCAAGATTCCCACGGTTGAGTGAGACTAAAACTGGAAAATGTGCCCCGTGCGTTGGCTTAGATCTTACTATGGTGCAGTTAGCATACCTGCATAACTTTCTCACAAACAGGTAAACAACCCTCAACTTAAGTCTCCCCTTCTCAACCACCCTATTCTGGAGGAACAAACAATGGCGCGTGCCAATGCCTGATTCCCAGGCACCTCTAAGTGGAAGAATTTGACTGCTTCCTTTAGTATCATCTCAGAACCATTAGCCATTATAATTTCCTTCAGTATAACATTATTTCCTCCTCTTTGATCTCATAAGAAAACCTCAAGTAAAGAGAAATGGCACATTTTCCCTTCTTTTAGTTTTCCATTCTTAAAAAAAAAAACCAAAAAACAAAACACTCAAAGTTTGCCTGAAATGGATTGAGTGTAGACTCATGCACTAACAGTAGGAGAACCAAGTACCTCTCTCCTTCTAATTTAAGTTTTATCACATGCAAACAACACATTACACATTTCCTTTCAGTAGCAGTTATAAAATGTTTATATTGCATGCTAACATAGCATTAAATAATCATTATGCAATTTAATAATAACATTTTCTCATATGATAGATATTTTTTTTCCTTTTCTACAGTCTTTAAGAGGTTCCAACAATAGCGTGACACAGAGTTGCAAACATTAATACTAGCTCATTGTGACAGTCCATCTTGACGGTCAACTTGATGGGATTTACAATCTCCCTGCGGTTAAATCTCTGAACTCCTCTGTGAGGGATTTTCTAGATTTTGTTAATTGAGGTGGGGAGACAAACATTCACCGAGATTGGCATCATGTCATTTGCTGAGGTCTCAGACTGAAGGGGAAACAGAAAGTGATTGAGATTGAACTCTAGCTTTCACGTCTCTCTGTTTCCTGGCAGCGCAGACAACCTGACCAGCTACCTCGAGATCTCGTGTTTTCAATTTCCCCACCTTCACGAGCCGTGCTGTCAAACTGTGAGCTGAAATAAACGCTTCCTTCTTTAAGCTGCTGTTGTCAAGTATTTTATCACAGCACCTAGAACAGTAACTAATATAGACTTGGTGACAGACATGCAAGGAATTCTAATTTTATAGTTAAAGAATTAAATAGGAATCCCTGGTGTCCTTGATGGTTTATTTAAATTAGCCCAATTTTAAGTTAAAAGAAATGTTGAAAGTTAAACAACTTATTCTTTCTAAAATAGATATTAGAAATTTCAAAAAATGTTTTCATAGTAAAAGATTCTCTTAGTATTTTTTATTATTGCTACATGCTAAGCAAACTCGCTCCTACTAAATGCTATAACTACAAAATAAAATTACCTTGATATCATCTGACTATATTGTAAAGGAATTCCATTCATTTAGTTTTATGTTGACAATACATATTGTCATTTTCAACAAAAAATTAGATATTATTTTCTTGGACTTGAAAATTCTTTGGCTTTTGTTTATTTTTAATCAGAAAATCTATTATTGACCAGTATGTTGTTTTGGTAAACAAATTCCTTTGTTTTTCCTTCCAAAACGTTTGAACACTTTAAAAATGTAAGTTTCTTACTCTACTTCAATACAATACTTAAACTATCATAATACAAAATATGGACCAAAATACTTTCATTTGAAGAGGCTTTGCTAGTGGGCATTTGTGCTTACAATCCCTTGACACAAATGTTAAGCTGCATATGAATTATGAAGATACATTTTATAGTAACCATTGACTATAAATTTATAAATTATATAAATTATAAATACTTTAGAATGTAAATAATTCTACATTCCTTCAAGAAAGAAGCAAAATCAAGTAAATAATCTTTTAGAAGTCAAGATTAATTTGTCCTCTCGTTCTTCCATTTAAATTAGTAAATACTGAATATCATTTTCAGGCTAGATTAAGGAAACAAATGTGGCTCTTTCTTTCATGAATCTTATTATCCACCAAAGTGAACAGATTTTAACTGAATCACAGATGATATAAACACAGATGATATAAAATACAATAAGTCGCCCTGGTACAGCCCCGGCAGGGAGATCAGCGACCTGTGAGGGAGAGACAGAGTCGGCGAAATAATAAGAACAAAATCACACCTCTTATGGATGGGACAAACTTCTTTCTTTATTCCTTCTGTTCCTTCTTACTTTTCTATTCTCCTTTTTTCCCCTTCTCTGTCTCTTTTCATTTTATTTCTCTTATTTAGGCTTATTCTCTATTGTACCTTTTCATTAAATCACACACCTACACATTCACACACATCTTATGGGTGAAGCAAAGCTTCAACACACACACACACACACACACACACATGCATACACACGTGCTCGCGCACACACACATGCATACACACACACACACTCTCACCACTCACATACATCTTGTGAAAGAAGCAAAGCTTCAACACACATAGATCTTACCCACACATCTTGCAAGCTTCCTTCTTCCCTTCTCCTGTAGGGCCAGCACGCATGCATCTTACTCATACATCTTAACAGCTTTTTTTCTCCTTTCCTTCTCTTCTTAGTCTCACATCATAATCATGCGTCCTGTTTTTCTCAGTGAATGATTACAAGTTACATATTTAAAAACCAGGTTATTTTCAGTTCCCCCCTCCCTGTTTATGCACAAGCATCCAGTTTTACACGGACTTCCTCCCATAATACATCGATATTCCAGAAACAATATTATAGATTAACAGAGTTTAAACAAGCCAAATATTCTCACAGCCAGCTTCTATTGTAGTTACTAGGAAACAAGTACAGATCACAGTATCTTAACGTACATAATTTAGTTATTTAGTTAGCACAATGACACATGTTATTAACTAGAAAACTTTAAGTTATGGGTTTTATTGCTTTTCTTAGGTAAAAGGAGAATCTGCCACACAGTTTTATGTGTTTAAGGTGTACCCCAAACTCATCAGTAAATTTTTAATTATAGAGACTGGGAAAGAGTTAATTTTATTTGTGGTAGAGGACGTTCAAGCCTAACAGTGAATACTGAAACTCATTTGTTATTACTTGATCATGAGTCTGTTTCTCATAGGTGAAATCTGTGGGCCCTAGCAATTAAGCTTTCTTTGTTCTAGCTTTCCTAACCCTGACCAAACAAGTCCATAGCAAAAGTGTGTTTTCTTCTTAAAAGTAATTCTAATTCTGCTGCCAAAACATCCTAATTTAACCTTGTAACTATATGTGTGAAAAACACTTTTTTTTAGCTATACATGTTTGGTTTCTTTTTTTGTTTGTTTGTTTTTTGTTATTCTTTCTAGAATTTCAATAGATTCATCAATTCAGCTGAGTGGCATTGCCTTGCCCAAGTGGCATTGCTTGAGGGAAAATCATCACCATTGTTATGTGTGCCAGCAACACTGCCCAGTGATGGGTTAGAGACCCCCATAGAACTTTCAGACCACAAGAGAGATAGGGAGACCATGGTAGCAACAAGCACTATGAGGCCCAGCAGCAGCAAAGGGCATTTAGTAGACAATCTCCCCTGGAAGGCAAAGGTAAAAACCTACTGTTGCCTTGCTAAACAGTAGGCTGAGTCCTGAAACTCCAATGCTGGCTGCACCGCTCCCAGTAGTATGTCTTGTGAAGAAAGAATTGTAGGAAGGTAGTGGCTTTGATTGAAAACAGCAAAGAATATCTCTCTGAATAGTTTGACTTAAGGTGAGATGTTGTGATTGGAGATCATTTTGATTCAAACAGTTAGGGTATGAGGTAGATGAACAACAGTGGAATCAGTATTCCATGAAGAGGACAAATGTCAGACAAAAGTCCTGAGAACAGGAATTCAAAGATGAGTCTGGAGTGCAGGGAGGTGACATACATATCCTAGCATCTCAGGTTGATATAATGCAAATTTGCAATTAGTGAACCAATAGCATGACTTTTTTTTATTTACTTATTTTTATTTCTTGTGTAAGGATGTTTTGCCTGCTTCTTTATCTATATACCGTGTGTATAGAGTACCGACAGAGGCCAGAAGAGGGCACCAAATCCTCTGGAACTAGAGTTAGTCACTGTGTGGCTGCTGAGACTCTAACCCAGGTACTCTGTAAAAGCAAGTATTCTCAACTACTGAACCATCTCTCCAGCCCATGATATCTCAGGTAAGTCAGATGTGGACATGAAATTCATAATAAATAAATTTCTAGTTTGTCCAGACTGCCTTGGTTTCTATTTAAATTCAATTGGCTGCTCCCGAATCCTATCCAGGGCTCCCGCTTACCATGAGCTGAATAAACCCAGGCTTTGTTTTTAATTTTTTTCTTTCATTATTTTGTGATAGGATCTAATTTAGCATGGGTGGGACTTCCTATTTTTTTAATGTGCATATATTAGAGTTCATTCTTTGTGCTAAAAACTTGGAATGTTTAACCAAATGTACAGCATGCTCATTCTCCTTTATGTTACTGTTCAGATCAGTTTTCCCATTCCAAAAATTCCCCTGTGCTGAATCTGTCCATGTACGCCTCCTTCTCCACTCCTTTCCTAACACACTGCTTTTTGCCATTGGTGTACATCTTTCTGTTACAAACATTATATAATAGGAATCAACTAGTATATGACTTTTCAGGCGGGCTTCCTTCATTTTGCAACATCCATTTATTTAGTCAGTTTTTACACAACTATAACATTAGTGCCTGAAGTAAATAAACTCATATAGAGGCACGATGTTTTTCTGGTCATTACTGCAAGCTGATGGCATGCTTTTGAGGATTTGGTAAGGCAGCACACTGTGGTATGGACATGGAAGAACATGATTTTACCTTCTCTGGTAGCAACAGAGAAGAAGAGGCTGAGGTCTGAGTAGTCCCTTCAAGGGTATGCCCTCAGTAAATTAACTTCCTACACTAACCTATGTCATTTAGAGATCTCTTCACCTTTCAGTAGCATCCCAGGCTGGTGACGAAGCCTGCCAAGAGCAGAGACTTCGCAGGACAGCTATCAAAACTGGGGCAGCATTTGTTTCCTTTGTCTTTGTGATTTGATATCACATTTCTATTTGTAACTCAATAACATCCCACTGCACGACTTTACTTTAGTTTGTTTATCTATTCACCAATAGGAGGATTTCTTGTTTGCTTCTAGTTTTGACAGTTACGAATAAAGCTCCTATAAATATTTACACTTACAATGTTTTTGTAGTGATGTGTGTTTTCCAACAAGATGAGTACACATCTGAGAGCGTGACTACATACTGGATCTGGATTTAGTTTTCTGTGGGTTTGCTAGCTGCCTGCTAAAGTGACTATGCTTTCTGAGTCCCAGCAGTCATGAATGAAAGCCCTTTGTCCCCATCCTCACAAGCATTGGATAATGTGTGTTGCTTAGTTGTAGTCATTCTGGTGGGGTGCACATGCAATGGCAGTGACATCTCAGTGACGCTCTCAGTTGGGGTCATCGTACTGAGCGTCACCTCATGTGCTTCTTTGATGCTCTATAATTGTTTGGACCACAAGTCTCTTCAGGGTGCTCTCTCTGTCAATTTTAATAACTAGGTTATTTTGTTTTCTTGAGGTTTAAATGCTGTGGAGTTCCTTGTAGGTTGTGAATATGTGACCTCTATTAGATACTTTTTTTTTCAAATATTTTCTCTTATCCTGCTGATTTGTTATTTTCATTCTCTTGAAAAATTCCCTTTGTAAAGAAGAACTGTTAAATTTCAATAAAACTAAATCAAAATTTTCTTTGACTTTACACCCAAAACTTTGTGGGTGTACTCAAAGTCTTATCAATTTGTTTTTATGTTTCAAAATAAAATTTTATGAGATTACTGTTGATTAGAACACTTACTCAAAATTAAATTTTGGGAAAATATATAAATTTAAAATTTTCTAAAGTTTTTATTGTTACTTAATATTTTATTGATGATATGAATTGAAGTGAATGTCATTTATATATAAAACCTAGGGACTTTCTCAATAATGTTATTTTAAGCTTTTTTTCAATATCCTATAAGTGATAGTTCATAGCTTAGTGCATCAAATAATAACATATCTGTTTACCCAGTATGTCTGTATTTTGCTTAAACACTATAACAAATGTATTTGTTTATCATATGAAGAAAAAAATAAAACTAACAAAACATAATATTTGAGTTGCAGAATTTAAATCCTTAGAATAAAGATACTAGAAGCATGAGAAGTAGCTACTTATTCATAATAGTTACTTTTCTGAGGAAAAAAAAAAACATCAATTCCAATTTAAAATAAATTATAACTACGTAGGTGAGAACTTCAAATGGAATATATAAATATTGCTTTACAATGTTTTAATTTAATTGCTGGTTATGTTGCCAAACTGTAGAAAGGATTCAGTGGTTCATGACAAAAGAGAAATAGTGAATTACCATTCAAATGAAATATTTTGTTTCCTTTCTAGGGGCACTCTAATTTTGCAAATAAAATCAAATCGGCATAATCTACTTACATCTGCAGAAATGCTTCACCAAGCCTTTACTTATCATAAATTTAAACTTTTTAGAGTTTTGTGTTAATCTCTTTTCCTGATAGACAGGAGGGTTTGCATACCAAGCTCCTTAGAGTAGGTGGCTATGCTTAAATTATACTACTGATTAGATCTGTAGGAAAACCTTTGCTTTCACTTGATCCCTTAAGTTACATCGAAATGTCTTCTAAGCTATCTAGGCCCATTCACTCCCGTCATAAATCCTTTCTCTGAGGTTTCTGACATAGTCATTATCTTGACTGGGACATTTCTGTCATTTATTTCCACAATTTCTTATTATTTTTGCTACCTCTTAATTTAATAAGTGCACATTTCATATCTGCTGTTTGCATGCCAACATACTTTATTGAATACACAAAAATGAATAAATATAGAAATGTATGAGTGCTCTCATGGTGTTTATTTAATTGAGTTTATATATCTCATTAGCCATTCCTTTCTTGATTCTAAAAGTAGTGCTAAGGAAAATAATCATATCATTTCTTTGATAATCATCTTCTAAACTAAGCAATGGTAATAAGCTACACTTGTTGGCACAGGTCTGAAATTCCTGCTACTCCAGATGCTGAGACATGAAGATTGCAAGTTCAAAGCCAGCCTAGGCTACAGAGTGAATTCAGTTCAGCATGCTCAACTTGGTAAGATTCCCATCTCAAAAGAAAACCACTAAATTAGTGTATACATAGCATGAGCGAGAACCTGAGCTCAAGTCTTCTTGCTGCAGAAAGAGAGGATAAAAACAATGTAAAACAGAACTGCTTTTGTGTTAGTCATGATTCCCTTTTATTTTTTCTTCCAATCAGTCACAAGAAACTTCTCTAAAAGCATGCTCACAAACTCCGGGTAGTCAGCTTTTTACAACTGTGATGAAGCAAATGTAAAAATCACTAGATGGAGGAGATGTGAATTTTGTCTTACAGAAGCAGGGGTTTCAGTTCACAGTGGCTTGATTTCATTGCTGTAGGCCTGTGTGTCAAGACAAGGAACTGATGGACGATCAAAGACATTCATTTCACTTCTACTGTTATTCAGCTGTCAACTCAAGACTGTGCTAATCCTCAAAAAGGTTTGCAAGTTCGTGATCCAATCACCCCTCAGTAGCTCTGCAAGCTAGGGGCTAAACCCTCACTATCAGAGCTTCCAGGAGATATTTCATATCCAAGCTACACAATCCACACAAAACGCATATATCTCACATTCTCTAGCTTAAAAAAAAAAAGAAAAAGAAAAAAGAAAAATTTGTAATTTTTTCCTGTGATACATCTCCAATAGAACTTCCAAGCTTAAAACTACATTTTTTTTCCTAACAATATTTACAATATGCTTTTAAATGTGGCAACCATATTTTCAGATGGAGAGAAAGTCCTTCCAAATAAGTGCATGTTGTTCTGAATACTAATAGATTAAATTACAGTCCTTGTTCTATGCATGAAAGAAGCAGCTAATCAATCACTCCACTGATCCATAGTGTGGACAAAGAAAGCAGCATCTTCTGCCTGGGAACTATTGATGCTGTGCTAGAATGTTCTTGTCATATCACTGCAACCCTAAAAGTTTTCCCTTTGTATTTCACCTGGCTGGATTTTTTTTGAATGTTAGATTTATTTGTTTTATTTTATGTGTATGAGTAAGTGTGTTGTCTGCATGTAGATATCTTGTACCATGTGTGTGCAGTGCTCACAGAGGTCAGAAACATACATGGGATCTCCTAAAACTGGAACGTCAAACAGTTGTGATCTACCATGCCGGTGCAGGAAACTGAACACACATCCTGTGGGAGAGCAGCAAACTCTCTTAACCACTGTGTTATCTCTCCAACACCTTTACCTGGATGTTTTAATGTCATGGTTTAAGGGTATTAGAGTTTGAAATCACAGATTTGTCACTGTCTGTACTATCCAAGCCTCCTGCAACTGAGTAACCTGTAAGTTTCATTGCCCTGAATTTCCAAACTATTCATTAAAAACTAGTGAATAAGGGTCATGGATAAAGAATTTCTAAGAAAACATAGATCTCCTCCTCCCAACTTGTTAACAAGCTAGTAATTGATCTTAACCATCCTACAAGCTTCAAATCAACCTCACTGCCCACATTTTAAATCTTCTAATTAAAAACAACTTCAAGTCTACCGATTACTCAAAGGAATGCAATATTTATCCTTGTTTTGTATTTTTCGTGTGTGTATGGTATTGTGTAAGTGTATGATGTGTGGTTGTGACTTCACAAGTACTCATGCAAGTGTATTTAATGTTGAGACAAGGAGTCTCAGTGACCCTGAAACCTATGGATTCAGCTGGCTGCTGAACAAGCTTCAGTGGTCTGATTGCCTCCACCCACAACCTCCTAGTACACTGGGATTGTCTGGCCTTTTAGGTGAGTTCACAGGACCTGAGCTCAGGACTCCTGCTTGCATGATAGACGCTTTGCTCACTGAGATGTATCTCCATCCCATACTTGCCTTTCTGTGTCAGGTTTGGTCAAACTATCTGCTGAAAATGACTATTGTTTGATAAAAGTTCTCATGCAGCTCATTGTAATCATTATTAACATTTTATCATGATTTGCTTTGATTTGTCAAGTGTTCGTGGATTACATCTTTGGTGATGTGTTCTGAAATTTTATTAGAGTGATATAGATACTTTATATTTTCTCTTACTATCAATTTATCACCGTAAGAGACTTGTTTGGAATCATTTCTACAGGGTGTCATATATTTAGATTTTCTTCCTTTGTAACAGGAAGACAGGGTTAGATGATCTAATCACATTTCATTTTTAAAATTAAAAAAAAATGAGGCAGAGAGAGAAACATTTATGTCACTGTAAATCTAATTATGAATTTCATTTAGTGAGGTCCTTCACCATTTGCCAAGGACAGTCCTAATTCACTTGAAGAAGTTAACTTCCAAGTTGAAGACACCCTCAGAGTTTTCCAGATATGACTTTCTATCATTATGAGGTTGAGTATATTTTAGAACTACAGTCAAGGGAGTTTATGATTGGCCTGAGTCCATCTATTCCACATAACTTACATTAATAAGAATTATCATTAGATGAGAAAGGCATCAATCGAATACAACCATTACATTAAGTATAATATGCCAAACTGTTAACCTTACAACCAATTACTGAAGGACAGATCACAAAAAAAGCCTGAGGTATCTATGATATCAGTTGAAGGGCAGGCCCAGAATTACTGAAGTGTTTGAGGTATATTACTTGTTAATAGAAAGTTTAACATTAAACTGAGAAATAATTTGGATTTTGAGAGCCTTCAAGTTTGCAGAGACTTTTAGGTTGGCATTAACTGTATCGCCTTTACAACAACAAGAGTAATACCCTATGACAATATGTCAAATCAATTTCATTTATGGTAGTCACATAGGTATTAACATGATTCATTTAAAAGTGATAACAAAGCATGGATAAATAAAGCAGAAGAGATATACCCCTTAAAATGTTAATTCTCATCCTGCCCTTTTGTGTTGGAGCATATAGTGCCCTTTGCAAATACCAAGTTCTATGTTACTTGGTGCAAGTGTATCCAAGTAGAGTGAAGTGGAAGTTTGAATGTTTTTCTCATTTTGCTTCAATCCAGACAGTTTTTTCCGGTCTCCAGAAAAATATCCAAGCTTCCCTTTATGCTCTGGTTAAAATAAACATATTCAATGATGTGTTAAAACACAATAGTGGAATTATGAATTTCAGAGAATTAGATTCTTAGTACCTAAGAGCAAAAGACTAATATAAAGTTTCAAGATTGGTAATCATACATTTATATAATATAAACAATTATTTATTGAATGTTCCTATATGAAAGGTGATTATTTTATTAAACTTAAAATTTTTATAATAAATAAGTGCGTGCATTCTCAACATAAATAATTTAGTCTATGAGTATAAAATTTGACTTTTGTAAATCTCTGTTCCTATAATTCCCTTCCTATATACCTATATTCAAGACTTGACCCATTGTTTTATCTGCTTATATATTTTAAATGTGTATGTACATTTTTATATGTTTTATATTTTTATACACTATATTTGTTTACATGTAAATTAAATATCATGTTAAATAATATCATAATTATATGTAAATAATTTATATATAAAATAAAGATCATATGAGTGAGGTTATTAACAGCTCATGTAACCCACTTTTATGTATTGTTCAACTTATCTTTAAATTTAATGAAAGTTCATTGGAGATATGAATGAATACATCTTGAGCTGTGAAATACTGTACATTTAGCTGTTTGAGAATCTAGAGTGTGACTTTCTTCTTGATTATTTGCAACTATCTTTTTATATAGTGAGAGCATTTTGTTAGGACAGACTTAAGAAATGGCATTCTTTGGTCAAAGAGTACACACATTTTATATTATTCTACCAAGTATTTCAATAGGAGAAAGTGTCATTTGTAGTTATCAATATTGGATAGGACTCTTATTTCCCTAGCATAATAGATATTCTGTAGGAAATAAAAGAATATAAATTAGCATCTATCTATTTTGAGACAGTGTCTTGTTATGTTGCTTTGGCTGACCTAGAGCTTGCTTTGTAGACAAGGCTGGCCTTGAACTCACATAGATCTGCTTGTCTCAACATTATAGGTGCTGGGATTAAAGGCATTCACCACCATGCCTAGCACAAATTGATAGCTCCTTGTTCCTTAATTTGTATTTTATTGATTGCTATTTTGGTTGGGAAGTTTTAAGCTTATACTCATTTCCCATATTTCTTTATGTATGAATTGCCTTTAATTTTTTTCTTGTTTGCAGAAGGTATTGTTTATTCCTTTGAGAACAAATTTCGGAAGTTCCTTATATAGTCAAACCTTGCATATAATTTACTACTGGATATAATAATCATACCAGCAGCTAGATGTTCTGAATTCAGATTTTGCTGTAGGCACTTTGAATGAGCGGGGCATATTTTCCCCTATTTTATAAGAAGAAAAAGGGAGGCACATGGAGAGATGGCCTATAGTTGCCCTGCTGGATGGCTCAGCCAAGAAGACAAGGAGGCATAATCATATGTGGGAACCCTGCCAGACCTCAGCAGAGGGAACCACCACCATGGCAAGCACCATACTGGATAGTGGAACCCTGAAAGTCCCAGCTCAGGTGTTTTTATTGACACAAAACTCCTCAGGTGTTTTACTGATAGCATATGCAGATCATAAGCAATCAAATATCCCCCACGTAAACCTAACAGCTGAAGACAATACAGAGCACCAAGACCTAGGCAGTTTCTCACCCAACAGTGAACAAAACAATTATTTTACACATAAGTAAAAATAAACTTCTACAATAAAGGCCTACTGTGGGCTTTCTTTTCTGTTGGTCTGTTTCTAATTAGTCTGGAAATTTCTTTCCAGGGAGTGGCTAGGAACTCTGTTTCAGCCATGATATGGATCTTGGAGATTTGGTCATGGGTATAATTTGCAGTGGGCTTTTGTTGGCTACTTTATCTCCGTAGATGACCTAACTCAACTTAAATGTCCAAGCTATAATTTGGTGTTCTTTTCACAAGAAACATGTTTACACTTTGGTAATTCTTTTTGGACCTGTGACTCTTGTATTCTTAGCTAGACAGGGATACTGCAGAACAGCAAGATCTGGAAGGAAGTTAAACTCAAGGGATTTGGTCGGCAGGACACACAGCAGAGAGAGCAACAGAACACATGAAGTAATGGAATGATTTCATTTCTTACTGATTATGGGAGACAGGACAGTATGGTGTGCAGGGCCCACAGGAAGCTGACACCTCCAGGGAAACAACCAACTAAAGGGAGAGGTGAAGACACCTAGGGGCCAGAAGGAAACCTCCCAAGGCACTGTGCCTTTGTTAAGTTCAGTAGTGTTGTCCTGGATGCTGACACTGACTAGTTTTGAGAAAAACCCTGTAAAGGGAAGATCTTATTTACAGGACTTTACAGATGACACACTGACCAGCGGCAGGGAGGTGTGTTTTGAGTCCCTGAAATACGGAATAAGCAGGCAATATCACAAAGAGCCACAAAGGAAAGGAAGTTTGAACTAGGATAAAGGTTACTGGTGTTACAAAGTTCTGAAAACATTGTTAGTTCTATAAATAGATATCAAAACAGCAACTCCAATAAAAAAACTTGTGAGATGACCCTGCTGGAGGTCAAAGTTAGTAGCAGAGCATAGTACTAAAGTTCTCAACCCCTTTTAACGCTGTGGTTACAACAGGTGTAGTGGAGCATGCCTGAGATCCCCGCCCTCCTGCCACTGAAGACTAGGGACAACTGGGAAGCTGGAGGGCTGGAGAAGCCAGAGGACTGGAGAAGCTGGAGGGTTGGAGAAGCTGGAGGGCCAGAAGGAGCTGAAGACTAGCCTCTGCTATACAGAGCCTTTGGGACCAGTCTGGACTTACATGAGAGCCTCTCAAAACAAAATGAAAAAAAGTAATTGCCTTCCTATATGTTTCTTATAGTAGAAAACTTTTGCCCATTTCTCTTGCTTCTATTATAGAACTCTCCATGATTATCAAAAAGTTTATATTTGATGGAGAGAGACTGTTTAGCCTTTTCTTTTTTTTTTTGTTTTACCCTTTTACAGCTTAAAAGAATTCTACAGTAAAATATGATTTAAATTTTATGTATTTCCCCTCAGTGATATTACTTATTTATTCACGGTATATGAGGTGAAAGTTGCTAACTGCATTTGGCAGCAGATTTGCCAAGTTTCCCTTGCTTTCCTATTGGGAGCTTGCCCTTTGTCATCCTGTATATGGGTCACATCTGTGGACCTTTACTCATGTCTATCTTCTGCTTTACCTATTGTTTGTTCCTTTCCTTCCCAAGTCTGAGCTTCTATAACATGTTAAGAAGAATTAATTGCTATAACATTGTGAGATGTTTTTGTAGCTCTCAGTCTCCTCTTTTTCAAAAGTTCCAATTTTTGTGTTTTAAAGTTCATTCTTCTAGACAGAGCTCAAAATCAAATATAAAAAAATATCAAAGTAATGTTTCATGAAACACTGTTAATTTTTAAAAAGATCTCATTGAATTGATGAATTTCAGAATTGTAGGCATTTATATCACCCTGAATTCAACACGATAGGGTATAGACAGTCATTTGTTGCATTTTTCCTTATGATTTTAAATGCAGCTTTATAATTTGTTTCGTGTGGAGCTCCATGCTCTTATAATTAGGCTTGTTTCTATTTTCATATGTGCATTTCTAGTATAATTTGAAATTTTTTAGTTACATTTTCAATTTGGTTAATGCTGGCTGTAGTTGTTTATCAGTCTACCTGAAGACGTTATTTTGGATTTTTTTTTCTTTTTGGTTAGACCTTGTCTTTGTCTTCCAGTAATTATTACTCACAGGTTTATATTTTGCTTCTAAAGACTTCTAATACACTGTTTAAAAGTCCTGGACACAGAGAACATGGGTGTCTTGTTGCTGAAATAGAGAATAATAATGTTTCTAATATTTTCCATCATATCATGCATGATATAGATTAAACACAGCTTGCGGCTATGGTGTTAACAGGTTACCTTATACTTTTTGTTGCTAAATAACTGCTTTATGATTTGTCAGGCATTGTTGTTGTTGTATTTAGAAACCAGGGTAGGATTTTTTTTTAAGCACATCATTATCTAGAATTGTTTTTATCTTGAAAATTCAAAATGATTGTATAAGGCCAATGTGTGCCATGAGATTTGAAAAAAATTAAGTAAAGCACTAAATCAACTCCATGAATCCTGGAAAAGAAAGCCCTTTGGAAACTGTCTCATTCATTTCCCCTGCCTTTCTCAGACACCCTGAGGAAAAGTGCGAGAAACCAGTTCTGCATCTTAGCAGGCCATTACAGGCCAGTTACAGTCTCTGTGGCTGCATCCTCATCCAGAGTTCAGAACCATAAACAGGTCTAAGAATGAAAACTACAATTAGTCTGAATTGCTTGTTGCAAATCAGACATGTTCAGGAATTGCTATTTCTGGTCTTTGTTATTTACTGAAACTAAATAAATGAACTGCTGCAAATCACAATGGCTAAATTTTCATCCTGGGCTTGTTTGGCAGCTGCCATGTAGCTACAATTGCAAGAGTCATTTGGTTAAAAACGTATCATTATCTAAGAGTGAAATGGTTGGTAAATATCATGAGTTTTGATTGCATGTTTCCTGCTCCATGATCTCCATAACAGCTAGATGTTTATTCTGCTTGGATGTCATCATGATGAGCGTCCATAATCGCTTATGACTCGCTATTGCTTTACTTTCCAGTAAAGTTTTGCAGGTTTTTAATCTGTGAGATCCTGAATACTACATTTTTTAATATCGATAGATTTTTCCCTGCATTTCTCCATTTGGATAGAAAATAGAATTTTTTTTTTCTTTTAGAAAACAATGTAAGGTTGTTTAATAAAATAAAATAAATCTTTTCCATTCAATGACATTTTTCTATCTGTGTAAGATGTATTGATTCACAGTTTCCTTCATTGTTTGCTGTTTACTTGTTTATTTATTTATGTCAGACCTAATCAAAATTTGGGAAGGAGGATTTGTTGTTTCTCAGAGAAAGTTTTAATTTTAGTTTTAAAATTCAAGAGTCATTGTAAATCTGCAGGGAAAGACTGGTTTCACTTCTAGTTTGTGATCCTTCTGACTCAATCTTCCAGAGGCTGTGAGTGTCGTCATCAAAAGCCACCATTGCTGATTCAGAAGGGTATTCTTACTCCTTTTCCTTAGTGTTTTTTTTTCAAGGCAACATGTTGCAGAAGTTAATTTTTAGTTACATACATATAACTAAATTATTTAAATTATATATATAATTGTTTTATGCACTGTTGAATTTGCAGGTGTTGGATTTTGAGGGAGTTGTTTAATTGCTAATGATCTGCAGATGCTATTAGTAGAATACCTGAGCTGTTCTGAATCAATAAAAACACCTGAGCTGAGAGCTCACTGTCCAGGCTGGTGCTTGCCATAGTGGGTGGTTCTTTCTGCTAAAGTCTGGCAGAGTTTACAGTATGAAATATGCCACCTTGTCCCTCTTGGTGAGCTGCAGCAGCGTACTGCTACAGCAACATTTTATGTTAATGAAGGAACTACTCAGCATTATACTTGGATTCTTTATGAATTAAGAATAAATTCTTCTCCTGAGGTTGATAAAATTTATGAGAAGTGCTTTGCTGAAAATATGCGAAATCCCTTTTTAAAGTTTTTCCTTTGTCCTGGTAGTGATTAAAGTATATACATCTCTTTTTTGAGGGAATTCTTGCTTTTACAGTTAGTTTTTATCTTAGCACGAAAGTTTCCTTCAGGCAGGTTAAATTAGTAATGCACATCTTAGAAAAGAAATTATCTTATTTCACAAGAAGAAGGCCTTCCTAAGTATGTCTTTGTCTTTGTTAACAAGAACCCTAGGGAGCAGCACCTATGCAAATATTCCAGACTGGCTATTCCCTGTGCTACACTCCTTTCCTTTCTTTTCAAACAAATGCCAATGGAAAACCTGGGGTGATATGCGGATACCCTGTAATCATAAACAAACAAACAAACAAAACAAAACAAAACATTGAGGTGAGCTGGCAAAAAATGGTAAAACAATTCCACAGAATATAAACATATATGAGAATAATTTGTAGGAGTAAAGATTGAAATTGAAAGGTTGGGCATCTTCTCTGGTGCCATATAAATGCTCATATACTACTGGTAAAAACAGAAGTAGTACAATGTCCTAAAAAGCACTTTGGCAATGCACATCTAAGGTGAAATAGTTGATACATACTGGCCCATGCACTCCATTGATAGGTATTTGTTTACCTAAATGATCTTAAAGTATGAGAAACCCAATATATAAAATCATTATCATTTAAGTATCAGTTTACTATGAAGATACAGTTGAGGGAAAAAAATCTTTGGCATACTCATAAGAAGGTTTGTTTGTTTGTTTGTTTTTTTTTTTAAGTAAATGATGGTACCTCCTTGAAATCCTCAGTGATCTTCTTTGCAATAATCTACCCGAAGGAAACACATTAAAAAACAGTAAGTGATCTGCTGCATAGCCTGTTAGACTTTAAAGCAAGAGGCACAGCATGCAAGCAGATATCAGCGCATCGCTTGCTCATTTCTTGTTGAAACATTCTGTGAAGCTTAGACTTCTCACTTTTGATGGTGGTTGGCTCAGGTCTCACAATTCTTATTCATTCTTATATAATAGAAAGCCCAAGCCAGGCTTGGTCATGTACACCTATAATCTCAGCACTTGGGATGCTAAGGCCAGAAGTTCTGAAGTATTAGGCCAGCTTGGGCCATACACAGAGAGTCTGTTGCAAGAGGAAAGACATAAATATGAGTAAAATTGTACTGATGTTTTTGATTAGAATATCAATAAAATAGTAATTTCAACTTTATATTTATCCCAAATTATTCATTTCCCAATCTCAGCCCTGTATATTTTCCTTCTCCCTCCTTCCTGTGCTTTCTATCCATTGCTTCTGTTCCTTACATGTTATCCTTTTTCTTTTAAGAAACACAGAAGGCTTTTCTTGCTGCCAGGAATCCCTTAGGCTTGGTATGTATTTAAAGCGAACCACACATCATTAAGTGATCCTTTTTGAAAACCCTCTTATATCTAGGTAATTTCACATATACACCTTTTATCATCTGTGGAGCATCTTTATACCAGGGCGTTAGTAGTTTTTCTGACATCTGAGACATCTGGAAGTCTTTCTTTCTTGATATTCATTAGACAGCATTTAGATATTCCTTATACATCTTCTGTCCAACAATGAAGCAACCTTTCTTAGCTAGCCTACAGCCTTTCATGTTTCAGATTTCTCATGGCTTAGTCAGAAGGGGATGCTGAGCCGCAAGCTACCTGATCCTTGTCACATGTTCTTTGAAGTTACTTTCATCATTTGAGATGAGGGAAAGAATCCATGGGAACAGGGGCATGCCCTGCTTCATGACATCACTTTCCAAAATTCTGCTTCCTCATTCAATCCCTCAGACCATTTAGCTACAACTCTCTCATAGTTTCTTGAATTTTTTTCTGTGGAGCACAGTAACTATTGTCAGAAATTGATGAAAGAAAGTCTAAAATAATAGCATTTATGCTGTTTATTATAATCATAAAGAACACAACTTAAGCTCTCAACAATCGGAAAGTGACTGAGTAACTGAATGCTTGAATAAAATGCAGTGCAGCCACTTAACACACACTGTACTGCCATCTAGGGAAGTGTTTAAAACATAGTGATTGATATAGATCAAGTGGCACAAACTTTCATATGAATATGAATTATATAATTCATGAATATAATTATATAGAACATTTTCTTAGCAATATTGAGACTCAAGTAATATTTTAATTTTTTCTTACAGGAAAAGAAATTGTTAGTAATAAAAAAAATTTTTTAAGGAATAATTTATTTCAAGAAGTTCTTACCTTTTTGTATCTAAAAATTTACGGGACAGCTATAGAAATGGTCTCCATTGGAATTTGGGCTGGAAATGTGTGGTTTGGAACGTTTTCAAAAGGATTCATTTATTTTTATGTTAAGTGTGTGAGTGTTTGCCTGCATGCTTGTATGTGCACCACGTGTTTGTCTGGTGCCCAGGAAGCCCAGGATAGGGCACTGGATCCCCTGAAACTGGAGTCGCAATGGCTGTGAGCTGCCATTTAGATGCTGAGAACTGAACTTGGCTCCTCTGCAGGTGCAGCAGTGGTTTTTAACCTCTGAGCCATCTTTCCGGCTCAATTTTTTGGTTCAA
Source organism: Cricetomys ansorgei (assembly GCA_026225945.1). Taxonomy (NCBI): domain Eukaryota; kingdom Metazoa; phylum Chordata; class Mammalia; order Rodentia; family Nesomyidae; genus Cricetomys; species Cricetomys ansorgei. Next base: position 45,028,700 of record JAMJFZ010000107.1, on the reverse strand, counting down.
GTATTTTCAAGCTTTGCATAAGTTTTGAAAATAGCATTGTAATATTGGAAGCTAGAGTCTGTAGATCATCAGGAAAATTACTCAGTAGTACAAAGTGATGCTTTGTCAGCCTAGAAATATATAGTCTTTGACTAGTGGTGTCATATTTTGCTACATTTTATACTTCAAAATCTTAAAACCTTGGGCATTAAAAATAGATTCACTAGATACACATTAACACATTGATAGCTAATGAGTCAATTAGCTAATTATATTAAGTCTTATGGTTGAGTGTTTATTTCTATTGTATTTTATGATCTTAATTTAGTCTGTGTGAAAAAAATATGCTCTTAATCTATGGCACTAAGAACTGTAAGTACCTATCTCTCTAGGCATTTAAGAATGTAGGATATTTATTACCTAAAGTCATGGTGCCTTTGTTTGCTGAGTTAATAATCATCATTTTCTCTAGTTATTCATTGTAATCCCTGGCTGATATCAAAACAGACTATTTATCCCATTAGTATTTTCAGAGTTGATAATAAATTTGCATCTGAGGATGTAATTTTTCTCTTAATTCATTTAAAAATAAAAAGTACAATAAAATATCATGTCACTAAAGCCGACTTGAAAAATGTACTTCAAGGGTCACTGTGTAATTTGGAATATCTGGAAAGTTTCCTTGATATTTATTTATTTATAACTAACCAATGTGACTTCAGAGTTCTATCTTTTTCATTATCTTGCAATATGACACAGCAAGAAAAAAATCCTATTGAGGGATCCAGTTTATAACAGTGGGAACATCACAGGTGTCCTATGTATTACATGCCATGAAACATTGTAACATCTGTTTCCATTTTAAGGGGAACCAGGGATCAATACAGTAACCTAGTCACGATTATATGTTAAGTGAGAGTCAGGTGTAAAACTTGTTCATCTTGACTTGAAAGGTCTAAGTGTTCAGTAGAGCTGATTTGGCTCCTACTTTGGGTAGGGCAAGATGTAGGACTGTGTAAAATGGACTCCTGTTCAGTGTTAATGCCACACCACCCCCTGGCAGTGGAGTCACAGGCACATGTCTCCAGGCTGTTGACTTTGTACTTCTTTATGAAAGACTCGTTTGACAAGTGTCTTTGATAGGCTGCTAGTGTTATACAAAACAGATTCTGACCTGACTACCATAAATAAAATCACTGGGCGAGCTGATTCTTCCCAATGCCATCCACTTTTCATATCACATGATCTTGATTTCCCCTGATACTATCAGCAGGATTTACTAATATGGGATTTATAGTTTCCAGATTAATGTGCATGTTTTGAGAACCTTTGAACACCAGAAGACATAGTTCATCAACCTCAAACAGGATCAGCTGTGTACTCTGCCTGTACTTTAGACATGCTATAATCCACTGTGCTGAGAATCAGTGCTTCTGGAAGGTTTGCAGGGCATTTGGAACAGTACCAGGGACAATGGTAAAAGCACAAAGAACAAGCCTACATTGGGTGTCCAGGACATGGGCTCTCGGCTTCCTGTAAGATATTTCTATCAGGTACCTAGAGATAAATGAGAAGAACTGATCAAAATAGTATCCATGAACCTCGGGGTAGCAAGGACAATGCAAACTGTCCTTGGGGAAACATTCAGGCTCAAGTTTCCATAATCTATATTTTATATTTGTGGGCTGAAAATACATAGTAATCTTCACTTTTTAGTAGTATTACAACCAACTAGAGTAAGAGAAACACGAGTCTATTACAAATTAGAAGGAGACCTTTAAAGGACTTTTTTAAAAGGCAAAGTCATTTCTGTGTTAGGTACAAAAATTAACAGTATAATTAGAGTAAATCAAAATATTCTGTGTCAGTTTTAATTTTGGGAAATGTTAATTGCATATTGCTTTATTCTCTGTCTATATGACGGACTTCCTCAATTAGATTAGGAGGTGTAGTTTAAAGGTCCAGCTTCAGAGTAATTAAAAACACTAGATAAAATTAGCCATATTCCCTAAAACTTACACTCTGCAAATATTTTTTGGCAGTCTTCCCATATCTTAATCTTACTATTTTTAATAAACATATGCTTTTTTTGAAAAATATTTTCTGTTACTGTTGTTGTTTGTTTTCTTTTCTTTTTAGACTTCCTTCAGACTCACTAGCTAGCCAATCCTAGCCTTAAATTCCTGATCCTCCTGTGTTCAACTTCTTAGTGCTGAAATCACAGGTGCATGCCACCATTACTGGCAATTAATTTGTTTCTATGAAATAATAGTTTTGGGGATTGTTGTTGACAGGCAACTGTTATAATACAAAATAGAGTTTGATTTGCACAATCATGTTCCTATCCCAACAAAGGACAGTCTTGCAGTGGCTATTTTTACATCCACATTCTATCTGCCAGCCAAGCTTGAACAATGGGAGCTTCTACTTATGCCAAGAAGTAAGAGACTATTCAGTGGTTGACCTATTTCTGATAATATTGTCAAAACCTATAGGAGTTCTAAACTAATATCTGAGACCCATTAAACATCAAATCTTATAAATGACTCTAAAGACTTATTTGATTATGGAAAGGAAAAGTTGAGGGGGGGGAAAGTAAACATTCAACAGACAACTATAAAAAGTTTTTAAAAGAATAGAAATCCTTGTATTCTAACAAGTAATAGTAATACTACTATTATAATAATAATAGTAATAGTACTATTATAATAATAATACTAATAGTAGTATTATAATAGTAATAGTACTATTATAATAATAATACTAATAGTAATCTTGTATTCTATTTTAAGGCTTAAAAGTGAAGGAAAAGTAATATGATGAACACAGGTAAAATTAAGCATAAGTGTGTGTGAGGGCAGTGACAAGAATGATTCAATGGTATGATCCTCGGATTACAGAAGATGGAGCTTTACATCACTGTTCAAAGCCTCAGAAGTCTCAGCTCTCATGCCTTTGGTTTTAACTTCCTTGATGTCCATTAGAAACAGAGACAACTCTACCGATGTGACAACTCTCCCTTGTGTTAGATTTCTTGGGGTTCCAGTATCTACAGATTTGCCTTTCTTCATCAGAGCTGGAGAATTCTGCTATTGGTTGTCTAACCATGCCCTTGTTTCTCTCTCCCACCTTAAACTCCAAAGGTAGCATTTATTCTGGAAGAACTCACCTCCATTGTCTCTATCTTTTAGACTTTAAGTTGTTTTGGCTCTAACTAATGAGATAAGCCAGATGACTGACTCAACAGAAATGGATTTCTTATATCACTCCATTTACCCAGTTTGCTCAGAGCCATATTAGTGTTAATTCTGCCATGTTTATAAACCTATTCCCTATTCACTAATATTACGTAACTTATATTTTTTAAAAATCATTTTGCTAGGCCTAGTTTTGTCTATAAATTCAAGTTCTTACGGAAAAATATCTTCCAGACACAGCAAAGGAATTTTGCAAGAACCACAACAAAAGACAAAAAACAGCTCTATATTTTTAAGTTACATCCTTCAAAAGATACATTACTGCACCAAATTGCTAGTCAGATTTTCAACACTTACAGTAATCATGGATAGTAACATTTTGAAGAATCTCATGGTCTATGCACCGCACAGAGAGTGGACAATGTTTCAATCCTTATGACACTTGCTCTTTACAAAGCCCAAAGTGCTGAATCAAAAGAGGAGTTCTAAACTATGCAGATGTCCATACCCGTGTGATCTAATGAGTAGAGTCTCTGGGAATGCTGTCAGAGTCCAGACATTTCAAATCGCTATAAAAATGATTCTAATGCCCAGGCAGGGCTGAGTACTACTGGCTTTGGGTAAAAAGTACAGACTTACAATTCTGTATAACCTAGTTCCAGTCTACCTCTGACATAGTACCAGTCTCACTTGCGTCATAAAGCCCATATTTCCTTCCATCAGGACATTGAAACTTCCAGGGGATCTGCTCATTCTCTCTTCTGCTCTTTAGTTCTTGTCTCTCCTCTTATCTGAAAATCTTATACACTCTTTCTCTCTACCAAAGTTCAGCCTGTTCTTCAGGGCTCTTAGACTCAAATATATTGTTTGTGAAACCATCACCAATTAACTGCAAAAGTAACATTTTTTCTCATCTGAACACATTTAGTACTTGGATACTTATAAACGTTCACTTAGATTTGAGAGGTAGAATCAATATGATATGGGGATTGGAGAAGAATTTTGTTAAAGAGAACTGCATCTTAATCTAGATTTCATCTCTTCTGAACTATGTAACCTTGGTAAGCCAAAATTGAATACTGAAAATAAAATACTCAACCTTTATCCAAAAATAGGTGTTATAATCAGGGCATTACACATATTAAAGAAATATCAATACAAGACATATCATTTGTTGAAATAATTTACAGGCACATTTGAAGAAAGATGTAAGAAATATAAATTCTTATGGTCATCCACAACTAGCAAAATACTTGATTCATCAAGTATTCAGTAATGAATAAGTCAATTGCTTACATAGTAAAATGTTTAGGCTGGTTCTCAATGAGCCATCCAGTTCAAAATTACATCTAGCAGTTCACTTGATGTTGATGGCTTAAACGTCAGTATTGCAGATTTTCTCTTGTAGATTAACATTATGTTACCAAAGATTTTGTGTAAAATACGACTTCATTATGCTGTATTTAGATCTCCTCTGACAAGTGATGCCACCTGAACAAGGCCACAAATACACAAAGAAAGAAGTTAATGCAAAGATGCGGAAGTGATTTTGAAACTGCCAAAGTTAACTTTATCCCTTTTTTTTTTTTTTTTAGATAGTCTCACTCTGTATTCCAGACTGATCTTAACTCTTGGTATTCCTGACTTTGCTTCTTCAATGCTGAGATTACAAGCATGTACCACCATTGTGGCTCCACTTTTATTATACAGTTTAATGAAAGTAACCTGAACTCAAATTATAATCACCAATTGTTACAAGCTATAATGATTTATACTTTATGGATAGCTTACTTTCTAGCTGTAATATATATGTATATATACAAATATATATACTCACATATGTATATATATTTAAATTCTTATATTAAAAATGTTTAATACTTTACAATAGTTGTTTTGTTTCTGTTTTGGCCAGCAATGTGTCTCACTGAGTAAGACTCTTGTTCTCACAACATGGTGGAAGGAAAGAACCTATACACCAAGGTGTCCTCTGACCTCCATATGAATGCCACTGACATCTGTGCTTATGTGAACACATACACATACACACACACACACACACACACTATCACAAAACTGTGTTTTTATTAACTACATTTAGCCACATTTGATAATCTTAGAAAAGAGCCTTACTAAAATTCACTACCATAGTAATTTAACTTTAAGGAATGGAGGAGTCACTTTAACTGAGATTTAATACTAGACCAAAAGACCATATATTCCAGAGGAAGAATAAGCCAAGTGAACATTGCTTTAACATGTCTAAGCAGAATATAACACAAAGTTTCTTCCGAATGAGTATATAAATGATGAGAAAAGGAATTATAATATTCCACACTGAGAGAGCACCTGCAATAATTTAGACATGATGTCCTGTATTAGCTGCTTGCAGCTATTTATTGCATAAGTCTAGTTGGAGGACATACATAAAAAAAATGTAAGAGATAGAAGATACAAGCAAGGTACAAGGAAGATTCAAGCAAACCTAAATGTAATTTTAGGATTTACTTAGGAAAGCACAAGATTCAAAACCAAAATCTATTTAAGGCTGGTTTAGGAAAAAAGAAGATGCAATTGCTTTTTCATTTTCTATTAGCATTTCTTAGAGAGAAAATATATACTTCTTATTTGAAAAAATATAATCAAAACATCTCTTATCACTCTCTGTGCATTTATTTCTAAAATTGCTTCCACCAAAAGCAACCTAATAAGAACTACGCTAATACCAAAAGCTAGGTCCCTGAAGGCAAGAAAATTCCACAAGTAAGATTCCAGAAATGGAACAATTAAAGGAAATAAGGAAAGTGAAGGAAGGAAGGAAGATGTGAGTGAGTAAAGGGAATGGTAGGAGAAAGGGAGGGCAGGGGAGGGAAGGGAGAAGTAGGGAAGGAAGGAAAGGAAAGGAGAAGGGAAGGAAAAAAACAAAGGCTAGTTTCCCTGTGAGACTCCAGGGCCCTGTTAAATTGATATCAGTTAGGGAAGTACCTTATCTTGAGGTGGAATATGGCTGGAAGACATTTCAAGAGAAGAAAATAATAAATTGTATTTCCACATATGAGAGAGAACACATAGATTTTTTTCGACTATATCTAGCTTATTTTCACTTAACATAATATTCTGTAGTTCAATCTGTTGCAAAGGACTAGAATTTATTCTTACTGAAAACTTAAAAAAGTAGCCTGGATGTAGCATAATAATTACAAGAGCACAGTTTGTGGATGAGGTGGTGGGGGGCAAATAATGGCTACAGAAATGAATTCAGATAGTAGAACTTATGAGAGAGACCAAGAGTTCAATGTTTGAGCCCTCAAGAGCTACTGAGTAACATACATCTTCCCAAAACCAAGAACAGAAACAAAAACAAAAGGAAGGAAGAAAAGGAACAAAGTAACAAAGGAAAAAATAAACAGGGAGAGAAACTATCCAGAAGGGGATGCTAACTAAATATCAGGACACAAAATGTTAAGATCTCAGGCTGTACCCTTGTGTATCTGTTCTTAATGTGTTACATATTAATAACAAATAATACGATAATAACTTTTAAATAAGTATTCTAAATTCATTGTTGTTTGTTTTCCTTCTATGTGACAGATGTTAATAGGGTCCCAGCTTTTCAGATTCTCAATACTATATCCTGAAGTTATAGCAAGGTTAGTCATAAATCTTTTTAGAGTGGTTTAAGTAGTGGGCTTACTGCCTCTCTAAGACATTCACTTCTTTGATCTCTCATCAATCTTCGGGTTAGTGAACTAAATTCCAAAAAAAAAAAATTATAATAATTTTCTCACTAGAGCTTTGTTTCAAAGGTTTACATAAAAGCCTGATCTGAGAGTGGACTTGTGAAATTGCCATTATCCATTTGAGATGCTATGGTGCCTGGGCTCCCCACAGTACATCAGATCACCATCATTCCCCTTATCAAGACAGGCACAGATCATGGCTCATGTTATAACCATGAGCTTACAAGATGAAAGAGGCACAAAAATTGATGCTGCCTACTGTATAAATGAGAATTATTACAAAAGGTAGATTAATTTTTTTTAAATGAATGACATCATTAAAATAATAAGCTGAGATATCAATCGTATGAAACAAGAACAAACCCCATGAAGTAACATGTAAAGTAAATGTCAAATAAGGAAAAGAAATAGCTGACCTAAAGAACATAATAGGTGGTATAAATATTTTCTTAAGTACAACTAAAGAGTAAATGAATGAGTGCAAATTTTAAATTAAGGAATTCTGAGAGACTACTAAAGGAAGATAGAAGAGATAATGAATGCTAGAAGACAGAATACTCTAAATAGCAATGCCTGAACAAGATTTGAGAGTAGAGAAAGACAAAGAGAAGGGAGAAAACGTGAAGAATTCATGAACACTTTGTTTTAGAATTAAAGAAGAAGTTTGAAAGGCTTTGAATTAATAGTTTATAAGGAACCAAATGGAAGAACAATGAAAAATTCACTTTTGGCAATTTTAATGGTACCTAAGACTTCAAAGCGGAGGGAGAATTGAAAGTATTTTCAGCAGGAAAGACAGGCATGGTGACTCAGACCTGTTACCTCTGAAAGAAGAGTGCTTTGAGTTTGGTGTCACCGTGGATTGTGTAGGCAGATTGGACTGCTAAGTAGACACTATCTCAAAAATGAAAAGCAGTTTCAACAAGAAGGATAATCAGCAGAGAATTGACAAAGAAAACCGAATCCCATTAGCAATGGACTTCAAAATATCAAAAGAATTAAAAAGGGCGATTAGTATTGTCTTTAAGGTCGTAAAATGAACGTGAAATTTAACCTACTAGAACTGGACAAGCTACTATAGAGATATATTTTTCCCCAATACTGAGGTTGATCCTAGGGCCACACAGTTCCAACACAACCATTCTGCTGCTTGGGCTTATAGCCCCAGCTTGGTGTTTAGTTTTTATTTTGAGGCTAGGCCTCATTAAATTTCCCAACTTGGCCTTGAACGAACTTTGTAGCCTAGATAGGCCTTGAACTTGTTATCCCCTAGCCAGAACCTAAGAAGCCACAATTGAACATTTTTATCAGCAATCTTGATAAGAAGAGGATTTAATAAAATTTTTTTTCCTGAAATGGTCCTAATTTAGAATACCTCTTTAAGACCTAAATCGAGACATGCTATAAATGAACAAATATGTAGTACTACTTTCAGGGAACCATGGAGGTAACCTGACCCAGCTGCCTTGAGAGGCATGCATGATAGGTTTCTCAGGCAAGAGGCTCATGACTTTTACAGTCACAGTGTGCCTTTCAGTTCCTGAGAAACTTAGGTATTCTCCCACGCAGTAGAGGGTCACTTTGTGTTTCTCTGTACATTCCCTTAGTAGTTAAGGAAGCATGAAAGCTTGACAATGGACATTAATGACAATTGGACATTGACATTGTATACTCTGTATAGCTTGCAGACATCATTGTAGCCTGGCCACCATCACTGTATTGATCCCGGCAATTGTCGCTATGTTATGTTTCTGATAAAGATATTAAAGTCTGATACTCTCAATAAAAATTGCCATAGTATATTTATCTGCTATGTACCCTCCAAGCCCAGGCTAGTGGTCTTTCCTCAGTCAGCCATATCTGGTAACCTTGGCCTGGTTAATAAGCACAGGTGCTTACAGGGACTTGGAATATGAGAAAAGAAGAAAAAAAGAAAAAGGAAATCTAAAAAGATAAAAGGGAAAAAATTTAAAAAATACAAAAGGATTTTGGGGGAAGAATTCCTGGGGAATCATGTGCACAAGTATAATAAAGTCAGGGAAAAAAAAATTTGACATCAAATAAGATGGAACAGGCAGAGTCAAAGGAACAACTCAGTTAAAATTAAAAGTAAGTGATCAAGAACAAAAGGAACTAGCACTAGGAATAGAAGAGAAATTAGAACCTCTAGATAAAAAGTACAAGCAACTAACAACTGCTAAGAGAAAGAAAATTAGCCTCTTCCAGGGATAAGCTGCTTTATTGGTTGTCCAATACAGAGACAGTGTGGTCATCCCTGACATATACTCATGTATACTCAACAGCAAAAACAGATTCAGCAGGATACACACACACACACACACACACACACACACACACACACACACACCACACATATTTAAGAGTGGGGGGATGAAAGAGTACCTGGAAGGGTCTGGAGAGAGATAAGGGAAGGAGAAAATGATGTAATTCTACATCAATTGAAAACCTATTTTTAAAAAGTAAAATGAATAACTTTTAAACTAGAAAGAAAAAATAGTTTTCATATTGAAAAGTATTGAGAAACAGAGAAAAACAAATGAAAAATATAAGATGAAAGAAAAGCATATCAATTTCATAGTAATTGTGACTCAACATTTACATTTAAAAATGAGTTAAGATAACACAAATAAGACTGAATTCAATAGTAATTATACCTATTAAGACTGGGAGTAAACTTAGCAATTAAACAATCATAGCCTCTGGATAATATGGAAAAGTATGATGCCTGGGTGAGACAGAGTGGGAAGAAAAGCTTAGGAGGGCTCTGTGTAAATCAGTGAGAAATATGATAAGCAATTTGAATACAAAGAAACTTGGCATTTTATTATGACATTCAATGTGCTTATAGGCAGGGGCCAAGCTTGCAATATAGCCAGATGGAATCAGAGAGAGTGGTGGTAGGGAAGAACATGGTAGCAACCACTGGAGATGCACTTGGTTCAGATGGAAGAATCAGGGTTTTTATCATAGCAGGATTGCCATGCATGTGAGAGACCCTGGGCTTGAGATGGCTCCTGCTTGGGGCATCCAGTGCCAGAGGATTTCATCAAAAGTCTCTAAGAAATAAGTAGAGAGATGCATTTGTGGATTGATTACAGTTCAGTAACAGGGCGCTCCAGGTGGCTCCCAGAGGATACTGAAAAATATGTAATCCCTGGTGTAGCTGGGATGTAGGGACTAATATGTGCATATAAAAATGCATATTAATAAGTATATATATATATATGTATATAACTAATTTGTGTATGTACATTTATTAGAAATGGATCATGATGTATTCATTTTAATGACCTCTATCAATATATATATAAATATATGTATAATGTTTGATAAATGTATAGTACATCATATCTATGTAATATATAATATGTGACTACTATTAAATACAAAGGAAAGTGAGATGAAAAATGAAAGCAAAAATGCCAGATAGAGAAAAAAAGAAAGAAAGGAAGAAAGGAAGAAAGAAGAAAGGTGGAAAGAAGGAGTCGGAGATGAATGAGATGGAGGGAAGAAAGGTTATAAGCTTATAACTAAGAATCAAATATATTTTTAAAGGCCAAGAATTTCATTTATTTTACAAGTATCTATTTTTCTTTGCCTATGAAATAACTCTTTGTATGCTTTTCATACCAGCTAGGTTGTCTCATATAATCCTAAAGATTTGTATATCTGAAACGCTACTGTTTTCTTTACAAATATGTCTGAAATTATACAAATAAAACAAAATTGAGGATGTGGCTGTTTCAAGGAGGCAGGGCGAGCTGCCAGCCCTGAACTTCAGGTCCTGGGGTAGGGTGAAAGATTCTGACACAGAATAGAACAGCTTTCCTTCTGCCTGCTCTGGAGATGCAGGAGAGAGGAGCTTCTGCCCAGTTAGATTTCACTTTCATCAGAACTGGCTCCAGCTTCATTTTGCCATGACTCCAGTGCTTCACAGCCCAGAGTGGTAAAAACTCATAAAGTCTTTATTTCCTAACAGCTAGAATGTAGGAAAACAGATGTAAAGATTGACGCTTCCTTCCAAGAAGAGAATTTACAGCGCGTGAATAATCTTTCCTCATTATATGAAATTTCCATTTGGACTCTGTAGGCAGATCATTCTGAAGTGCAACTTGCAAGGTTAGTCTGGGAAGTTGGCCACGTGGAAATAGAGATCTCATTACCTACCACGTTGTTATTATCTTAATATTGATTTTTAAATAAACCTTTCATTTGGCAAGTGGTAAAGGCACAAATCTCTATCTCCTGTTGTCATTTTCTCAACCAACACTGAGAAAAAACAACAGTCTTTCCTTAATCTGTCTTTCATCATTTCCTTTATTAATTGAGTTTTCTTCTTCAAGAGTCTGGGAATGTTTTCCAACCAGCAACTCTGGCATCAGTTTTCATATTACTAAGGCTTACAAATGTGTAGTTTACTATATAATGTTTGTATACAGTTGCATAAGGAATCACAGAACTTTTAAAGAAAAGAGTCAAAATAAATTTGTTTCCTAATGGTTTTATGTTTTTCCTGGCAACATTCATCTGGAGGATCTCTCAGGCATGGAGTTGGATATTAAATGTGGTATTTAATAAAGCCAAATGGACACAGGGAAGGTCTGTCAGTGCTGCACTGATGGGCTTTGCCCTTTTAAAAGCAAGTTAATGACTTTTGCTTCATGAACCATTTCTAATGGTAGCCTGGTCTTTTCAAAGGGACACAACTGTCATAGTTCAGAGACATTAAACAATCTTACCATTGTGGCACATTCAGTGCAAGCAGGTGAGGCTTAAATGTTAAACACCTCGCAGGAAAAAAAAAAAGGGGGGCCACAAACTAGTTAAGTAAAGAAATCATCTGCAGATAATAGATTGTGATATGAAACTTGGCCAGAAAGCATCCTGATCAAATTCAGTTTTAAAACAGTTGAAATATCTCGGCTTATAATCTCAAAACAAACAAACAAATAAACAGATAGATAGATAAATAAAAAATAAATAAATTGGTAAGTCATGGGCTAGAAAAAATCTAGGCTATAAATAATGAAATATGTGTTTTTTTCTTTCTTTCTCTCTCTCTCTCTCTCTCCCTTTTTCGTCTAATGTGAATGGTATACTATTGTTATTGATTAAAAAAAAATATTTTTTATCACAGGTTCCCCTATCCTCCTGGAATCTCCCTACCTACCCAATTTTTTTTCTCTTCCTCCTTCCCCTGCCTCTCTGTCAAAAACAAAACAAAACAAAAAAAACCAAAAAACACCCTCTGAACTATTTTATGTTTACAATGTGCAATATTTTACCTCTGAAAGTGAATATTTTGCTTTGCTTCATTTTGATTTATTTAAGTTTTGGTTGATAACAGAGAAGAACTGTGGTTATTCCTCGTTTATGTCTGTATACTAGGTATGGCAGCCATCGAGGCAAATAGACAAAATAATTTACTTCATTCTGTGAAGTTATCTTTTGTATATAGTGGTCCAAATCTTGGTCACAACAATCAGATTTAAGAATCAAAATCCTGGAGTGTTTTGTGCTGTCACTGAAGTAGATGTGATATGTTTAATTTTAAAACTCCATCAATTTTAAGAATTTTAACAAAAGTAGGTCTACTTATTTTATGTTTTTCTAATTGTACTGCCACCACATGGGTTATTATGGAAAGTGTAGATTTTTTTCACATAGGTTGGAGTCTAATCTTCAATAGGAAGGACCAAGGCATGTGCATACACTAATGAAAATTTTCAGGTTACAAATACACCAAAGTATGATTGTTTATAATGAGGGATTTATATGAACAAGGCAATTTCCAAAGGTGAATGTCCTTCAAGGATGATTCTATAAGGGAAGTACATTTGTATGCTCGGACGTGTAATTTATTTCTTGTCTCTTACACTTGTTCTTTGCGTACTTATTCACAGCCATTTCAAGTTGTATAAGAGGTCTTTCACATATGATGCTTGTGTATAAATGTGCAAATGAACCTAAGAATGGCCATATTATTCCAGATATTCTCTATATTAAATAGTACTATTTAAGTATGGGATATTATTGAACATAATATCATAATGAGTTTAATAAATCTCAAAATAGGCCTGATGTGCCCCCTTTTTAATTTTAATTTTACAGTGTCTACATTGGTCTTTAATTACCATTTTGAAATGTAATGATTTATTTCTAAAGCCATGGATAGTATACTGAACAGAATTAAAATGAAAACCTTCTAATTTTCTCTTTGTGAAACTCGATTTCACACTTATCCAAAGTCGAACAAGCCAAGACCTATTTGATCAGCTACATTCTGATGTATCATCTAAGACTGGCTCTTCTAGAAATTTGCACTCCACCCACAAACACACTGTATGGAGGGGCCTTTGCCAGAATAGAGAAACATGAAATGTGTAAACCAAAACAGATTTGGTAGATAGCTAACCTCAGAACTTAACCCATTTGGGGAACCAGATTACTCACACAGAGAACTTTGTGTTCAAATCTCACACAGAGATTTGAAGTGGTTGTGTCTGGAAATGATAGTAAAGTCCTAGGAGGCAGAAGGCACAGCCAGGCAGGTCTCTTATAATATTGCCATTGGAGATAAGAATGTTAATGAAGTCAGAGAATACTTCAGTGATAGCATGATAAGCCACGCAGGTATTGGAGAAAAGAAAAAATGAAAAGGAGTTTAACAAAGGAAATAAGATTTTAACCTTTGGTTTTGAGGAGACAGCAACATTACTCACACTAGGGTTACTGCTTTAGCATAAAGAGCAGGACTAATGCATTTGACTGTGCTGCTCTATCCCACCAGTACTGATATTAAATTATCACATTTTAAATTTCAACCAACACATATAAATATATACTCTGGGTCACTTTGGTACAAAAGGTCTCAGATAATTTATGGCATGCAATGGGAAGTAAGGAAAAGCCTTATATTTTGACTTTTAGCATCCACAGCTCTAAAGCAGAGTTACTCTGTCAGCACAGAAGTGCTTCTTCATTGCCATCAGACAGCTGTGTGCATTCACTGCCCTTGGTTTTAGGGATTGTAACAACAGAGCATGCGAATGTATGGAATTCACCAAGTCATCAATGAGACAAGCAAGTATTTTATATTAGTCATTTTTAAGAACTATCTGAATGGTCATTTGAAGATATCCGTCTATTATGTGGGTCAGTAATTAAACCTTGCATTTCAATTATTTGATTCTTTCTTATTTGTCAACATGCATTTTAGACATAGATCATGAGTTCATGGGGTAAAAGTGTTTTTTTATAAATGATTAAAATGGTATCTGACACCAAGTAGTCAGCTCTGAAATTATATACATACAAGTACATTCACAGACTGAGCAAGTTATATTTATATATCTAGGAATATATATTTATATATATATATATATCTACATACTTATATATAAATATAAATATATATGTATATGAATATGCATGTTCTCAAATATATATATATATATAGCAATTAAAGAAAATTAAACAATTGAACAATTAAAGACAAAGAGACCATTAATTTGAGACTGAGAAATGAGAGTACATGGGAGGGGTTAGAGACAGAAAGGGGAAGGGAAAAGGATACAGTCACCTTACAATTTCAAAAAAAAAAATTATTAAAAATTGTATCTGAATCAGGAGGCATTGACAATTTAGAGAAGATACTAAATTGAAACGCCAGCACGGCACAGTAAGTTAACAAAGTTGGGGCCCAACTTATCTAATAAACAGAGAAATGTATAACATTGGTATCTTGTAACCCAGATTTTCCTTTCAGAATAAAAGATGATGAATTAATGAGATCCCAGTAGTCTTTCATCTTAAACATGGTTATGTCAAGAAAATGAAGTGAAAGATACATGAGAGTGAGGTGAGATGATGCTTGGAAATGATATGGCAAATATTATTCATCTGCAAAAGAATTCTATACTTTGAATGTGAAATGTAGCCCACAGGATCCTGTGTTTTAATCTGTGGTCTCAGATGATGGCACTGTTTATGGAGATTGTGGATTCTTTGGGAGAAGAGCCTAATTGGAAATGACTGTAGTGGGGCAGGCTGGGAGGGTCATAGGCAGGTCCCTTTCCAGTCTAGCTCTCCATCTGCTACTCACCCAAGGTGCTGGGAAGCTGTGCCACAAGTCCCTGGTGTCATAGACAGGGGCGTCTCCCACTGCCTTGCTTTCCTCAATATGGAATTGTGAGCTAAAATATACCCTTTCTTTCTTCAATCGCTTCTTGTCAGATACAGTCACAGGAATGAGAAAAATAACTAATACAAGTATTGCTGTACAATGAAGCACAGAAGCATTATGCGAAGTGAAATACACCAGAGGCAGAATGCCACACAGTATATAATTCCATTTATATGAAATGTTGAGAGAAGACAAATCAATAGAACCATAGTATGGATTAGCAGCTTTCTAGGGCTGTGTGAATAGCAGTGGGAGAGTTAGAAGTCCATGGCAAATGGATGCGTTTTTCCCTTTGGGTGAAATGCAAATATTCTGATATATTATTAGATGAATAGCTCCATATAGAAAAAAAAATTGAACTATACCCTTGTATGTGTGACTTATTTAGCATGTGAATTATATGTAAATAAAGCTATTTAAAAATATCAAGTAGCTTTAGAAGGGCTGGAGAGGCACCGGAAGCATCTCAGCACCTCTTTCTTACTGAGACAGTGATCCCTGGTTAGTTATTTGATTATTCTCACTAATGAAGCTGGCCATGAACATGAGAAATACAAGATAGACTTGTCTCAATTGGTATATTCCTGATGACAACCAAGTTCTTGCTGTGCCTTTGCCAGCTATCAGTCTTGTAGAAGAACACTTGATCCTTGATCCAGCAGTGTGACTGCTCTAGTGTAGAAAGATTGTTAGTTGGGCTAATCTCGTCCTCTGTTTGTGCTAACACTCCAGCAACTAACATGGAGATATGAGGAAAACCCCATGTCTCTCAGTCTAACCTTCACCTAATGACAGCAAGTTTGACTGGCCTGGCTTTTGGGATGTGATTCTTGTCATTAATGCCAATTAAGACTTTGTATCTGAAGGCAACTTAGCACACACATTTAAATAAGTCAACTCAGAAGTAAGTCAAATCAAATGGGTTAAAGGCACGTGTTTAATCCTAACTCTCAGGGTATAAAAGGAAATAGTCAGTAGAAGCAGAAGAATTGGAGAGTAGAAGCAGAAATATAAGCAAGGTAGAAGCAGAGTGGAAGTAGAGTTAGAAGCGTGGAGGTAGAAGTAGAAAGAGAAGGGAGGTAGAAGCAAGAGAGTCAGAAACAGGAGATTGAAGAAGCAGGAACATGGAGAAGAGACAGTTGAGAAGGCAGCTAGTCAGTTCAGTACACAGTAAGTTATGCTCGGTCTCAGAGGCTGAAGCCCTCTAGGTCCAGGCTTGCATCTTGAAGATCATATCTTGTTCTTCCTCGAACCCCAACAAATAAAATACATTTACTCAGTGTGGTCATTTTCACTAGTTGCCAACTGACAGTGCAGTGTGTATTTGGCATCTTTTGAGGTCTAGCCTATGCTTTTGTCTTCAGCTACTCAAAGAATCATGTAGACTGTCAGTTCCACAACGTTTCAGTAATAAAAGCTAAGCAAGAATGTTACATGTGTTTGCATAGCATGTTCACCATCTAATTTCATGTTTACTGTTCCATGAAGGGATAGGACGAGATGCCATTGCTCCACTTTGCAGAAAAAAAGGAAAAGAGGACCAGAGAAGTTAACTGCTTTCCTTAAAATTTAGTAACTGTCAGTTAAAAAGTCCTTATTCGGAGTCTAATAATGTCTGATATCAAAAACCATGCTCTTCCTTTCATATCCTTCCAACACCTTCACTAGAATGAAGCCTGCCTTTTCAGACTGCTCTGTGCTTCTAAAATAGAGTTGTTATATAAAGCCTCACAATAGAAATAGTCCCTGGAAAGATGCTGAAAAAAAATCTACCTAACATAGGAGATGCTTGAAAGAACTTTGGTTTTACAAAAAGATTCAGTGCTGTATCTTCAGAAAGAGAACTCTCATATGATTTAAAATATGATACTATTTTAGAAGTCACAGACAATTGCTGTATTGGAGTATAAATGATAGAGCCTAAATTAAGTTTTGATTCTTTTGTTGACTACTCAAGTAAGTTGCAAAGTCTGAGGTAGCTTTGATTTCCTCCATAACACAATGTGAATTTAGAAATTATAATTTATTAATTAATTCATTAATTTATTGATCAAATTTATTTCCGTGTGATCCTTTAGGTGATATAAATATTCATGAGTAAATTATACTCTTCAACCTTTCTTTCAAATAAACATTGGTATTTGACAAAAGTGGTTGAATTCCATCAGGAAAAGGTAAGCACTTTTAGTAAATGATGTTACTAAAATTAGCCAGTCACATGCATATAAGTAAAAAGACCCCTGTTTCTCATCATTCACAAACATAACTAGATTAAGAAACTTAAATGCAACATCTGAAACTGTGAAATGCAGAAAGACTGCACAAAGGACCTGCACAGGACATTGAAAGAGGCTATTTTCCTTTAGTGGCACTGGGAATGAATCCCAGGGTCTCCTGCAGTCTAAGAAAGTACGCTACCACTGAGCTACATTCCCAGTGTAGCTGGTCTCTTCTCTTGTTTTTTCTGACCAAATCCCTGACAAGAAGAGTTCTGGATGTATGTGTGTGTGTGTGTGTGGGGGGGGGTGTATTTTGGCACATAGTTCAACAGGACACAACAACCTCTTGTGCCAAGGAAGTCATGGTGCCAGGAACATCCAATGACTGGTCATCTTGCTTCAGCAGTCAGGAGGCAGAGTGTGAGTTGCAAGTGCAGCCAGGCTATCAGAATGTCTGGGCCTGTCTCCAGTCACTCACTTTCTCCAGCAAGGCTCAACCTCTTTAATTAACTTCTTAAACAGCGCCACCTGCTAGCCACTGAGTTTTCGAACAAAAGAGCCTGTGGGAGACACTAACATTTGTTTTTATAAGACCCTAAAAGCATAGAACACAGAAGCCAAAATAGACAAATGGGATTGCATCAAAATAAAAAGCTTCTGTAAAGCAAATGGTCAACAGGCACGATACAGAATAGGGAAAATGTGCTGGCAGGGGTATGAAGAAACAGGAAGCCCTGCAAACAGTTGTTGAAAAATATAAATTAATATATCCACTAAAGAAGAGAATACTGAGTGTGGAGAACAGATAAAGTCTTGAGTGACTTTGGCATGAGCATGGCCATGTCATGGACCCCAATGCCTCAGACCCATTGAAGAGCAACATCTTCCCTGGGTAAGGCTCAGAAGAACAACAAAGCTTCCCACTGATCAAAGTATGGATGTTTACCAATGATGGAAGTTTAGCTAAAACTAGTGTATGAGGAAACTATATACCACAGCTTCCTGCTCCCAGATGGCTGCAACTTGAGACTGTCCCCCTACAGAGAACTTCTACCAAGATTAATCCGTCTCCTTTTTGTGTTATACATAATAAACATGCTGAGTTCAGGGGCTGCAGTTCCTATCTCCGTCAGAGCACACAGCCTTCCAGATGCCAGCTTTTCTGTACAAGTGTCTGTCCTTTATTCATTCTCCTATTGCCCCAGTTAGGTCAATCCCTAAGCCACACCACCATGGTCCTGGGGATTGAAGACCCTGGGGAAAAATATACACTGAATTAAAATGTACTCCAACAGCCCCATTGGTAATTATTTATACAAAGGGAACAAAATCAGAATACAGAAGGGACAGCTGCACTAGCATGTTTAATCACAGTAGCCCAGAATTGAAAACAATCTATGTACTCATCAGTTGGATAATTAAAGGTGAAGTGGTACAGATTCACAGAGGATACCATGCAACTGATGATATCCTGTTATTTTTGACTGTATGGGTGGAATTTCAGGTTACTGTGTTTTGAAATAGAATAAACCGGACAAAGAAAGGCAAACATTGCATGGTCTCCCTTCTAAGAGATCTCTAAAAGCAATCATCCCATTGAAACACAGGGCAAAACAGTGCAATGAGGTAAGGTTGACCAACAAGTAGCAAAATATAATTAGATTAGGGAAAGAAGTTCCTGTTTTGCCTGGAAACCCATTGGCCATGCTGGCCAGATGGTGGAGTACGTTGTGATCTTCACTCTTCTTCCCGTCCTCCAATTCCAATAACCCCATTTTATTGCATGCTTTGCAGCTGTTCCCCTGGTGCTGCACTCCCTACTAGACAAGCCATAGCTACCACACACTGCTAAGATCCAGAGAGGGCAATAGAAACCAAGGAACATAAACCCCATCCAACAAAACAAGACTGGATACCATATTACAACTATCCCAAAGCCATATGCCTAGACACCAGTGTAAAAACACAAACAATAACAGCCAAGACAATGTGTCTCTACTAGAGCCCAGCAACTTTACTAAATTAGGACCTGAGAAATGCAATGTAACAGAAGCACTGTCTAGACAAGGACTTCAAATTATCATTATGAATATCCTCAAGGACCTTTAAAATAACAGTGGAATGAAATGAAGAAAACTGTTCAACACATGAAAATGTAAATGGAATTGATAAAGAAAACCCAAACTGAAGGAAAACCAGAAATGAAAAATTTTGGAACTTATTGAGGAACTTCAGAGGCAAGCCTCACCAATAAAATATAAGAGGTAGAAGAAAGAATCATAGGTACTGAAGATGTGATAGAAACATGGATACATTTGTCAAAAAAAGTGTTAGATCTACAATAAATCAAGCATAAAATGTCCAGATAATCTGAGACAATATGAAAAGATCAAACATACACATAATAGGAATAGAGGAAGGAGAAGAAACCCCAGGTCAAATATACAGTAAATATTGCTTAAAAATCATGAAAGAAAATTTCTTTAACCCAAAGAAGGAGGTGCTTATTAAGGTACAAGAAACATACAGACCACCAAATAGACTGAACTAGAAAAGAAATTTATCATATAACATAATGATCAAAACACTAAATGTGCAAAACAAAGAATGGATATTAAAAACTACAAGGCAAAAAGACCAAGTGAAATATAAAGGCAGACCAATTAGAATAACATGTGACTTCCCAGTGGAGACTCTAACAGCCAGAAGGGCCTAGACAGATGTTCTAAAAATTCAAAGATACCACAGATGCCAGCACAGACTACTATACCCAGCAAAATTTTCAATCACAATAGATAAAGACATTCAATGATAAAACCAAATTTAAGCAATATCTGTCTACAAATCAGCTCTACAGATGGTGCTAGAAGAAAATTTTCAACATAAAAAGTTTAACCACCCCCCAAAATATAAGAAATAAGTAATTTCAGGTCATCAAAGCAAAAGGGGGCACAGCAAAACAAGAAAATAATAGAAATCAACAAATAGTGGTTGTTGATAATTCTCAAAATCATTGGTTTCTTCCAATTCACCAATAAAAAGACACATGCTGAAAGATTGGATACAAACATGGGATCTATCCTTCTGCTGCATCCAAGAGACACATCTCAACATCAAGTATAGACATCACCTCAGAATAAAGAGATGAAAATGGTATTCTAAACAAACAGACCCAAGACACAAGCTGCTGTATACATTTTAATGTCTGACAAAATAGACTCAAACCAAAACTACTCAAAAGAGACAGGGAAGGACAGTACATACTCATGAAAAAAAAAACCCACCAAGAGGATACTACTACTTTTAGCATCTGTACACCCAATACAAAGGTACCCAAGTTCATAAAACAAACAGTACTAAAGCTAAAATCAAATATTTGCCCTTACATGCTGCAAATGGTAGCTTCAATATTCCCCTTTAAAAATAAACAGGTCATCCAAACAAAAACTAAACAGAGAAATGCTGGAGCTATATGACATCATAAACTAAATGGATATAATAAGTGTTTACATACCCTCAACACAAAATAATACACCTTTCTCAGCAGGTAATGGAACTTTCTCCAAAATAGACCACACACTTGGACACAAAGCAAATATCAACAGAAAATTGAAATCATACCCTGCCTCCTAGATGATCACCCAAGATTCAAGCTGGACATCAACAACAAAAACAAACAGAAAGCTTACATACTCACTGAAACTGAACAACTCACTCCTGAATAAAAATGGGACAAGAGAACAATTAAGAAAGAAACTAAAACTTTTTAGAATAGAAAGAAATCCAAAACACAACATAGTCAAACTTAGGTTACAGTGAAAGTAGCTATGAATCAAATTCATAGCACTAAGTGCCTACATTTAAAAAAGGTAGAAATGTCATATTAGCAACCTAACAGCACACCTTAACCCTCTAGTGCAAAAAAGAAGAATTAACATCTCAAAAGAGTAGACAGGAAGAAACAATCAAGCTCAGGGCAGAAATCAGTAAGATAGAAACAAAACAAAACAAAAAAACCAATACAAAGAATCAATGTAGCAAAGACTTGGTTCTTTGAGAACATCAATAAGATTGACAAACTGTTAGCCACATAAACTAAAAGGCAAAAAGAGAAGAGCCAAATTTTAAAAATTAGAGAAAAGAGAGGGGACATAAAAACAAACACTGAGAAAATCCAGAGCCTCATACAGACACACTTTAAATCCTGTACTTTATCAAATTGGAAAATCTAAAAGAAATTGCTAGTTTTCTTGTTATAGATCACTTACCAAAGTCAAAACAAGATCAAATAAGCAGCAAAAACAGACTTAGTGAAAAAGAAGCAGTAATTAAAAGTTTCCCAACCAAAAATAAAAATCCACAGGCATGTAGTTTTAGAGCAGAATTTTACCAAAAATTCAAAGATTTAATGCCAATACTCCTCAAATTTTTCAACAAAATGGAAACAGAAGGAACAATACCCAATTCATTTTGTGAAGCCACAATTATCCTGATACCTAAAGCACATACAGACACACATAGAAAGGGAAGTACAGACAAATTCTCCCTTAAAATCATATATGCAAACATTCTCAATAAAACACTTGGAAACTAAATCCAAGTACATATCAAAAAGATTATTTACCATGATCAAGAAATTGTCATTCCAGAGATTCAGGGATGGTTTAACGTATATAAATCTGTAAATGTAATCTGCCATATAAACAAACTAAAAGACAAAAAACACATTTTATTCCCATTAGATGCAGAAAAGGCCTTTACCAAAATCTAATACTCTTTCATGATAAAAGTCCCAGAGACAAGAGGCATACAATGGACATATCTCAGCATAATAAAGGCAGTTTATAGTAAGACCACAGCTAACATCAACCATATGGAGAGAAAGTCAAAACATTTCCACTAAAATCAGGAGCAAGAGAAGGTTGTCACTTTCTACATTCTGAATCAATATAGTATTTGAAGTCTTAGCTACAGCAAAAAGACAACTGAAGGAGATCAAGGGGATGTGAATAGAAAGGGAAGAAGTCAAATTATCTTTATTTGCAGATGATGTGATTGTATATATAAGTGATTCTAAAAATTCCATGAGGAATCTCCTACAGCTGATAAATACTTTTATCAAAGTTCTGGGCACAAATTAAGTAACAAAAAACAGTACCCATCCTATACACAAGTGACATCATCAGAAAAAATCAAGGACACAGAACCATTAACAGTATCCTGAAAAAAAACTAAGTAAAATATCTTGGGGTAACTAAGCTAGCAAGTGAAAGACTTGTATAAAAAAACTTTAAGATTGAAGAAAGAAATTGAAGATGTTAGAAGATGGAGAGATTCCCCCATGCTCATGAATTGGTAGGATTAATATAATAAAAATGGCTATCCTATCAAAAGCCATCACCAGATTGAATGCAACCCCATCAAAATTCCAACACAATTCACATAACTTGAAAGGGCGATTTCACCTTCATATGCCAACCAATGATAGCTAAAACAATACAGTATAATAAAATAACTGGGATAGCTGGAAATAAAGAGCTGAAAGATTGTTAGAAGTTGTACAAAGGGCTGCAACCTTATTTGGTTAGACTAAAAGAGATGCAAACCTTAGAATAACTCCTTTAAAGAAAATGAGTTATAGCTAATGGAGACTAACCAACAATCAATCCTTTATGATGTCCCCAAGGATAGCAAGAAGCTGTCTTGCTTGTTATGGTATATCTGCTTACTTGCAGATTCTAAATTCCAGTTGAAAAAGTGAAACTAAAAAAAAAAAAAAAAAAAAAAATACCAGTAAATATTGGTTCAATTGTAGGACAGTTCATTATCTACTTCCTTAAGAAGTTTTGACTAAATCAACTTCTCCACGACCTTGATTTTTCAGTGAGGGGGGGGGGGGGCGCAGGCTATGATTTCCTAGTCACTTGTCCATTTCAATTCTATTCAAAGAAATGTTTCTTCTCTCATAACCTTGGGTTTTCAATAGGCCTTGAATGAAACTAGGTTGTCAACACCAGATACATTAGCTTTTGGAATACCTTTGATGTTTTCATGGCATGTAGATTCCATATTTGGATGGTCTGGGTTGGATAGTTTTATGAATTTCATGTTTCAGTATTCAATGTATTACACAGTGTAACTTTTGGCTCCCATCAGAATCATGGTCCTAGGGTTAGAGAGATTCTAAGTTTTGGGGGAAAAAAAGCCTAATCAATCAGCACTGAAAATTTTCATTAGGTCATTTGGTATCTTTTCAGAAGGCTAATTGTTCATTGATATTGGTGAGTGGGGGGCTCCATGTAACACTTGCTGACTTTGTCTAAAATTTGGTTAAAGAAAGAATGAGAAAGAAAAAAAGATGTTGGAGGAAACAGAGGAAGAATTCATTGTTGCCTGTTTTAGTCTACCTATCTGGTAAAGACGAGTTCCTGATTAATTTTATCAAGATGGATTATTGGGAATGGAAAGATTGCTCAATAGTTAAGTATGCTTGCTGCTTATGCAAAAGACCAGAGTTTTTTTCCCACCATCCACACTGGGTGGCTCACTACTGCTTGTGACTGTACCTCTGTGGGACTCAACACTCAACATCCTCTTCTGATCTCCTTGGGTACTTACACACACACACACACACACACACACACACACACACATACACATGTTCACAGCATAATGAAACAAATCTTTTTTAAAATTACTAACTGAAATGTCTTAAGATTCTTGATGATTTCAAATGCTGTGGTTAGTATTTTTAATGTGAAATACAAACTATTTTTGTGCATGAATATATGCCAAATATATCAAATGGAAAATTGGTACTCAAAATATATTTTCTTAAAGGAAATAATCAAATGAGCAGAAAAGTGTAACTAAATATGTCATTTGTAAAATCATTTATTTTGTTTCAGAGACTCTGGAAATTGCAATGCTTTCCCTCTTTTCACTAATGTGAAGTGGAGCATGAAAATGCTCCCATTCAGATTTTAATTCATCATTTATTTAGTTACTATGTTTGGAAATTGAGCATGACTCATTCTTTTATTTTTGAAAATGGAATTCCAGCATGGAACATATATTGTAAATACATGAAATTTTCTCATAAAGTCCTAGAAATAGGAAAGTCATAATTTTGAGCTTCTTTTATGAGTTCTGTTTGGCCACACAGATCAAAATGTTGGTGTGTAGCAAGCACCAAACTCTGTGGCTACCAATGGCAATAATTTATTTCCCATAAAATTGCAGAGTGAATGGTTCTAGAAAAGACATGAGAGGGAATTTCTCATCTTAATTGAACAAATCGCATGCGCAACTGGCCGAGGACTGGCTGACTGGGTATGGCTGTTCTTCATGTATCTTTGATTTTGCTCTTGAAATCAAAGGACGGGCTGTGGCAGAAGTGTGTGGCAGTAGGTACAGATAGTGTATGGCTAGCTCTTAAAGCTAGCATACTGTCAGTCTTACCTTGTCCCACTGGCTAAAGTGAGTCATATCACTGAGATCAAGGACATTTATTATTAAATGAGTTGCATTTACACACTAAATAGAAGGATACATAAAAGTGGGATTGCGTGGAGCAATTTCTCCAGTCTGTCTGTTCAGTACAACAAATAGAGTGATTAGTAAGATTCATTCAGGAAACTATGCCAACCACGATTAGTCCAGTGCTTTTAAGACAACCTACGAGCGGTTCTAACTTCACTTCAAGCCATTCAAGGCCTTTGGTGGGCATTTGTTCTATTTTCATGCCACCAATATATACCCATAACTGGATTTGGCACAAAATTGTATGGACCCTCAACAGACATTTGGTTGAATTGGACTTCTGTGTATGTGCCATTGAATATGGCATTAGTACTCATTATATACATATTCATAATTCCCATTAATACTCATTAGTACTTTACAGGAAATCTGCTGTACATCTTGTTAGTAGAATTTCAATACGTGTGCTCTTGGATGGGGATTTAGATATACACACTAATGGGGATACTATTTGTATACTGCGCTTGGACATCAGATTACCAGTGTGGGTTTTATGTCCCAGTGACCACAATCGTTGCTTCACTACACTAGTACAGTAAATCTCTCTTCCTATTATTTCTAACTGGATACTATGAATAAAAATTGCATTAAATAACATTTTTTAAAAAATTATCCTTTTTTCCCTTCCCGAATTTTCTTTAAAGCATCGTAAAGAAAAACAAAATCAAGATTTTAAGATCAGAAGGTATGTGGGTAAGTTCTTTTCTTGATGAGTTCATGGATTAGAAAAGGCTAGGGTGTGGTAAAGGGAGAGAGGTTCTTACATCAGATTTCCTTTTTGCTTGTATTTTATTTCCTTTCTCATGTTTAGATCACACCACATTCAGTTTGAGGGTGCTTGTTCAGATCCTACTGTACAGGTTTCCAGAATAAACAGCTGTTGAAAGTTTAACTACATGGCCTCTGAGTACAGTCTAGATCTTCCTTACCTCAGCTCTGTACTCTAGCTGATATAATAAACTTTTGTGACCTCCAATGCAATAGATTCCCTGCTTTTTTTGTATGCTTTATTTTTATGTTTCCTTTTCCTAATAAAATAAACAAAACTGTACATAACAACAAGCAAAATGAGCATTTTAGTGTCAACTACTATATTTTAGGATTTGAATAAGGAATGATAGTTTTTAATGGATTAAAATAACTTCTGTGACAGCTAAACAGTTTTATATTTAATTAGTTTTCAAGTAATGAGAAATGAATGCTAAGGCTTTTTTAAATTACAAAATGAGGTAATAGTACAACTGACCCAGTTAGCAGCATTTCCTCCAATTAGTTGAGTTTTTAAAATTTATCTTATAATTTAACTTGTAGTGTAAAAACAGATAGAAAAAAAAACAGTTTCATAAAAATCCTGCAGATAGGGCTCGAGAGATGGCTTAGGTGTTAGGAGCACTGGCTGCTTTTCCGGAGAACCAAGATTTGATTCCCAGCATCCACGTGGCGGTTTACAATCATCTGTAACTCTAATCCTGGGAGATATGGCTCCCTCTTCTGGTCTCTCCGGGAACTATATGCACATAACTCACAGACCAGACAAAACACACACCCATCAAAAAATGTAAGTTAATTTTAAAAGCTTCACAAACATGCCTGCATTTAAGTACACTTAGGGATTGTTTATCCACTCAAAAATCAGTGCTTCTTGTTTAAATGTAGGAGGTTACCTGTGATTAATAATTAAAATTTGAATGTTCTCTCAGTTGGCATAGCATTTTTGACTTCATTTTTCTGTTGTTTATGGAGGTAATTATGCACTCTCTTAGCAGATGTGATGAAGAGGCCAACCCCTGCCTTTGGTCTTAAAACTTCATTTGTTTAGAGAATATTGTCTATAAATTCCATAATCTTATGTATCTTCTCACTTCTTGTGATTCTCGTCTAAGTTCCAGATCAGCCATAACCACAACAGGCTTTCTTCAGCTGGTAACTCCTTTACATGTTCATATTTGCAACTAAAGTAGGAATGCCATTGAAAGCAGAGTACTCTCAGGCCGGTTGGTTCTTCACATTTCAGTCCTGCACCCAAAGCCTTCCTCTCTCAGGTTCACTGTATGCATAGAGGCATTTGGTGACAGGATCTGAAGAAAGGAGTCACCATTGCTGTTGTCTGTAGCACTTTCTAGTTCAAACGAACTTGAAGTATCTTTGATTTGACACCGAGTAGCTGGCTGTGTTTAACTTACATGTCCCTAAAGCCAGAATCCTGTACCAACTAATGTTTTACTATGCCTGTAAAAATATGGAAGAGTCGCACCAAAGTAACATTTTGGAGGAGCCTCCAAAACCAGATTATTTTTGAGATTTCTCTTTTTGCTCCTGCTTCCCATCCAGTGAACTTCCTAAATCTCCTTCCTCAAGAATAAATGGATGCTTTCCCACTCTGAAGGCTGAAAGGTTTCCACTGATCCTGAAAGCACAATATTTCATCTGCTGGAGTTTCAATGAAATTTTTTTTCTTCTTAATAGCTCAGTGAAACAGGAGAATAATTACCCTTTCAGTTAATGTTAAACTGATGGCATTGTTAAACAAGAAGCTGGCAGCAAAGAGTGTGTCACGCCGCAGTGCATTGAGGAGTGGTTTGGCTACTTTGCCACTCACTTTTGAAACATCAGACTTCCTTGGTTGTGCCAAATACAGCATTAGGAACTCAAGTGGAGGTGGAGGAGGGCTAGGATCTGTTTTCAGTGAGGGTAGACGTTCACAAACTCCAGAAGCCTGAGTTTCCTATCACTTTCCTAACCGTAGCCTTTCTGAAACAACGCAAAGTTCCAGCTGATGAGCAGCTATAAATAGGGTAATGTTAAGAGCACTTAATGCTTTAACTTGTCTCTAATTTGTTTAAAACGTGGGACCAATTCAGGCTTTTTTCCACATCTTTAGAAATGACTTAAGGGGTAACATTTTTCCAGGGGGAAATCAAGCACCTCTGTATGCTACACTGATTTTGAAGTGAGCCACAACACAGCCAATTCTTTCAGAGACCCAGACATGTTGATCCATTGGTGTGACTCCAAATAGACGTGCTTATGAACAAGAATGTGTTGGGTACTGAGAAAGATTCAGTGGAATGAAGCAACGGGCACTATGAAAATTCTCTCATTAATTCTGTTTAACACATAGGGGAAAATATTAAATTCAAATAAGCAGATGGACAGATAATGGCATTTAATGTGCAATAAAGTGAGACAATTTCCTCTTAAAGAGGTTAAGAGATTGTGAGGCCTGTGTGTGTGTGTGTTTGTGGGAGGGGGGTTGGGCTTGTACCAGAAAGGGAGGAGAAGGGTGTAATGAGGACCAAAGGACAGATTTCTATCAAAATAGGCACACAAGAGATGAACCATCTAATGTCAGGGAGATTGATTCTAATTCTTAAATCTAGCATCAGTAATCAAGATTGAGGTCACAGATTTGGAAGTTCAGAGCTGGGAAGATCAGAATGACAAATGGGAGGACTAGAATGAGCGCAGTCTGGAAACAAGCAATGGCAGATGTCCAAGAATCAAATGACAAGGACTGAATGGTGTTCTCACAGCAGTGGGTTTGCGTTACGCCTGGGCTTTCCTTTATGGCTAGAAGAATCCCATATAGAAGATAAGATTGGCTTTATTGGTGTGTGTGTGTGTGTATGTGTGTGTGTGTGTGTGTGAGACAGAGACAGAGACAGAGAGAGACAGAGATAGAGAGAGATAGGATCTTATTATAACTTAGTTTGCATGTGGAATTATATCTTATGAGGTCTAAAAGCTGTTAGCAAATGATATGTCATGCAGAACATGAAATTACTCTTAAGTCCTGATTTATTCAAATACCTTTGGTTAGTTTTGTCTTCAATTGAATAAAGGCAATCTCTCCAGGTGTTGGGTCTATGTATATAAAGAAGGCAAGGGAATAATGGTGTGGTGCATAGTGCCTGTGGTGATGATATACTTTTGTAAAAAGTTTAGTGTGATGTATTTTATGTAACATCAAAGTTGAACAAGTGTAAGTACACAATTCAATGATTTCTGATTATTTTTTGGCATGATGTGATAACACCATTACTCAGGCTCAGGATATTTTTCATGTTCCATCAAAGATCCCCAGGGCCTACTTACAACCCATCTATATCTCTACCCCAAGTCCCAGACAACTACTAATATAATATCTGTCTTTATAAATTTCCCGTTTCTGGGCATTTTATATATGTAGGATCTATAGCCTGTCATCTCTTATTTATGGATTCATTTGGTAAGCAAAATACTTTGGAGGTTCATTGATGCCATGGCATGAGTGAGCACTTCATTCATTTTTGGCACCTAATACTATTCCTTATGACAGATGCACCCCACTTTGCTGCTTGCTAGACATTTGCATTGCTTCCATATTTGGGTTATTATGACCATTCATGTGCCAGTCTACATGTGGATGTTTCACTTTTTTTTTGTGGGTAAATTCCTAGGAAGAGAATTGCTGGGTGATATGATATATTTGTGATTTATATTTTGTAATCTTCAGGTGTGTTGTTTTTCTGAAGTGGTTACAGTGGTCCTGCTATCTCAATAATGATAAAAGAATATTGACTGCCTCTTCTACTTCATTCAAGGAGGCAGGACTAACTAAATATTAGGTGTGTGTTCGTGCTTACATGCACACACACACACACACACACACACGTTCCATTTATTTCTCAGAAGAGTTCTCAGTGGCTGATGCCATTATAATTATTATTTATAAGTAAAATAAAATTGTATACATATAATTTATAAATAATATAAATAAAATATACCTTGGGAACCCTCACCAGACTCATCATCTGAATTTCTCTAAAATTTAGTAGCTTGGTATTCAACAATTAAGGGAAAGACTTCATGTGACCTAGAAGAGAACAGGAAAGTATCAGCATCTGCTGCTATCAGGTCTGTGAATAATGTGGGAATGACCACTAAAAAAATCATACATGAAAAATCGAATGGGGTGTGAAAAATACTTGGATACTGGAACATAAATGTTCAAACTGGTTCCTAAGACGTTTCCTGCTAGCCTACTGTCAGAAGTTGCTTATAACTCAGGAGCAGCACATATCAGTTCTGTAGAATATGTGGAAGAACTATTAGAGCTCACACACCTACTCCACCCATTGCTGGATCACTGGTGACTACTCAGAATAAACATTTTATTACCATGTGTGTTTGTAAGTATATATGGATATAAAATGAGAAAGAGGGTAAAAAAATTATAGATGGAAAAGTGCTGGCAAATTTAAACCATAATGCTGTAAGAGAAAACATTAGATTTGTTTGATCAAGAGAGCTCTCTCTCTCTCTTTTTGTTTTCTACTTCGTTTGTATACATGTCTTATTGAAGAAAACAATAAGTAACAATGAAATCATTCACTAAACCTTTATCTCAAAAATAAACCTTTAATGTCTTTTGTTTAGTAATCAGTAATATTCATTTTTGATCGTATGCTAATAGCATAAGCATGTCTAACTGTTCCTGTTCCCATAAAACATATACCACAATTATCTTCATCTTATGGAGACATTTTGTCTTAGAGAATGTGTCAAATAAAGATTTCATCCTAACTATTGTACTGAGGATCAGTTGATGACTTTCAAAACATCATCAGAAAGAAAAATAAAATCATGTCCCTTCTCCAGCTGAATTTTGTCTAAGCAGAATGCTCAGGCGCTCCACTGAGCCTCTTATTGCAATAGGAGCAGTTTGTCGATGTGAGGCCAGATTCCTGGTACCCAGAGTCAGAGAAAACAAGGTTCTGGTTTGTGTTCTCATATTGGATGCACTTTTCTGCTCCACCCAACTCAAGAATGTTATCTTCTTGCTTGACCTCAGAGATCCCTTGACCAGGTTTACTGGGGACAGGCTCATTTGGCCTTATATGGTATTCCCGGGCAATTCTCCAGCTTCAGGACTAGTGAGCATACAAGGAAACAGGAGTCCTGTTTCCTGTCCAGCGAATTATAAAAGAAAGCACCACTGCTCTCCAGCTGTGATACAAGGCCACCATCAGTTCTCTCTAGTGGGATTTTCACAGAGTGAGAGGCTTGTATTTCTTTTCTCCCCCACCCCCACATACACACTTAAGAAAGTCTGACTCACCCTGTGTGATCAGCTGAAGCAGAACTTCAGGCAAAGCTCTCAATGAGAATCACAATACAAGCCTTTGTCTGACAGCAGAGAGATTTCCAGGAGCCAATATGTTTAGCCTAGAGATGAGCCCCTAACAGTTTTACACTAGAACAGTTGAATCTCCAGAAATGTATTTGTTTGTACTGACTGTTTCCGTTCCGAAGCAAGAGTGGGAGGACCCAGCTGGTGGCTGTGAAATGTTTATCTGAATTAGATAGTTAAGGAGGACATACCAGTTCAGGAGAAGAACTTGTCATTTGAAGTGTCCATAATTTCTCTCTCTGTGTGGGCTTTCCCACTCTTCCATTGAGAACCAATCTGAGTGTTTTCTTTGGTTTAGTAACCAAAGCAAGCCCAGGCAGTGCTATAGTCTCCAGCTATATTTACTGCCACTCAGAGAAGCTAAGAGTGCTTATAGAATTAGAAAGAAAAGGAAAAAAAATGCTATTTCATTCGCATACATTTTAGAACAGTTGATAATGGAACCCAGAGATGCCTTGGGTTGTCCAGAGCTTTGTAACTTGGATAAATGAACAATGTAGAAGATGTCTGTCAAACAATGGCCATCGACAACATCAAACCACACTGTAGAACAATGATATGACTGACAAGCAAGCTTGTCTTTTGTGGGGGTCCCACACACCACTGACCTGCCATAATTTCATGCAATAGAGGAGCTTTTTTTTTTCTGCAGCCATCTCCAGATTCATATATTCCTCACCCCTGCCGTCC
Organism: Cricetomys ansorgei; assembly: GCA_026225945.1. NCBI lineage: Eukaryota > Metazoa > Chordata > Mammalia > Rodentia > Nesomyidae > Cricetomys > Cricetomys ansorgei. The sequence goes on along the minus strand of JAMJFZ010000107.1, from coordinate 44,996,955 downwards.
CTAAGAGAAGCAATTTGTAACAATTTACCTGGTTATAAATCAACACTCCTACTGTGATGAAACAAACGGCCTTTAATCATGGAATTTTTGTTGTAGCCCTAATGAGCATTGATTACCGTCATAATTATAACGATTGTGATCTGTTATAATAACTTTTAAAATAAACACTGGTACACCTGCAAGCAGCCACAGCAAATCTGAAATCCATCCAGCCCCCAAAGTTCCCTTTCTAACCTTCCACATTCTCAACTGCCATTTGTTTTGAAAGGGATTTTAAGTGAACATTAAACGTTTGACAGAAGTTGTTGGTTTTCTTTTTTTTTTTGGTGCGCAATAATTTATTTCTTGTTAGAACACTCTTTCAGGCTAATTAAGATGAATCATTTGTAATTAGCAGAAACCTGGCATTCATAGATTGGCTCCAAGTGTGAATTCGAAATGACTAAAAGAATAGGAACCTTAAAATTAGAAAATGATTAGTCTTTAATTTGCTGCCTCAAGAGTAGAGATTTTTGATTTAGGTTGCCACACATATTTGGGTTCTGTTGTTCCAGACCCTATTGGTTGGCTGGTGGTGTAGTTCAGTGGTAGAGTACTTGCCTTGTATGAGTAGTGTCCTGAGTTTGATGTCCAATGCCACAAATGAGAATGAAGAATTAAATGAGAATTAAAGCAAACATAACCTCCAATTAAGAGTTGCAGTAAATTTTACAAATAGGATGAAACTGAATATATCGTGAATAATAAGACCACCGCTTTGAAATTAGTTTGTTTCAAAGATTTATTTCTTCCCACTTTATGTCCTTTGTTGAGATTTTTTTTTTCAAGTTCCTGGCATTTAAGTGGGAAAGAACTGGTCCAACTTGTAACCTGATTTTTTTTTCATAAATGCCTACTATTCCATAGTTTTTTAAGGTCCTTCTCAGATGTGAAATATCCTAACGACAAAGGTCTTCCTTCTTCTGTGTCCTTACCACACTCTGAATTACTGTGGCTGTGCTTATGAAGATCAAGCCCAGTGGCTCTTAGTGGCCATACCATAAACAATAAGCACAGATTGTTGACATCGAGTCTCTCCCTCTATTCAGGGTATTTGGCTTTAAGAGATTAGGTGATCTCAGGAGTTAGCATGTTAAGTGAGCAATGTAGATTTTCTAGTGTCATGGATGCTCTGGAGGTCTGTGAACCATATGGTTTGGTTACTTATCTACTGGTTCCATTTAGGAACACCTCATTTAATTGTTGTTTATACAAAACCAGCTGGCCAAGCTTTGGTCCTCATCTCTTCAGATAAATAAGACCTAGCTAATACCAAGAAAGCCAGTGCATAGAGAATCCTATTTAACTTTAGTGTGTTTCTTAAAGGTTTTTTTTTTTAAATTAAATTGTGAAAAGAAGAAGATATGAAGAGAAGGAATAAAATTTAATTCTATCAGGAAATCACCAAGTAGTGTCTTTGGAGAAAGATGGGCTTGAAGCATTAAAATTCTGTGTCCCAGGCTGGATTAAAGAAAGTAAGCTACTGGATTGGATAGAACCATATCTGAAATCATTACAAATAAGCTAGAACATTCTGTTTCCAACTCATCCTATGAGGCTCTAAAGGTGGTTAAGGCATCTGGAGTGGAACCTCTCAGTTAACTGTGTGTTGCTCTATCCAACCCATGCCCCACCTTGGGGAGCAGCTCACAAGAACTGAGACATGCCTACCTGGTCCTGTACATATTGGTCTGTCCTAGATTTTCACAGAAACATGGCTCTTGTTCACTTTCCCAATTTTACAGACTTGTACTGAAAGTTAAAAGGGACCACTCAGCTCTTTGCATCTCTATGTCTTCTTCATCCCTGTGCTTCAGTACTATTCTTTAATCTTCGTGTGAGAAGATGATTAAGTGTGTGTGTGTGTGTGTGTGTGTGTGTGTGTGTGTGTGTGTGTATTTATACATGTGAATGTAGGTGTGTGTGTGGCACAGTACATGTGTGGAGGTCGGAGGATAACCACAGCTCCTTACTTTCACCTTGTTTGAGAAAATGTCTTCTGAGCTTCACTGCTGCATTTGCTGGGCTAGCTGGCCCATGACAAGCTTCTAGAGAGTCTCCTCTCTGCCTCTCATCTTGCTGTTGGAACCCTGGGATTACGGAGGTATGCTACAGTGGTTAGTGTTCCATGCATCGCAGGGATCGAAACTCAGGTCCTCATGTTACACAGCAAGCGCTTTACTGAGCAATCCTACCAACTCTGTTTTAGTCTTTAAAGTATACATTTCTCTTCTGCTTTAAAAAGAATCTCCTTGATACACAGCCTGTGATCAAGATACAGCTTTTTGGAGAACTTAGATGCATCCTATAGGAAAGTTCTGCAATATACTCCCCACACCTTGTCATCTTGGAACCCCTGCTATGTGAATAAGTATTTCATGTAAAAAAAAAACCAGTTTGGAAGGTTATCTTATTATTTTTTTCATTTCAAAATTCTAAAATCCATTAATGAGCTATTAAATTTTGTGCATCTCCATGGGTGAAGAAGCGAAAAGTAATACACTCTGTTTATTAATCTTATGGGAACTTTTACTCCATAAAATCCTTTATAACTCCTCATCATAGAACATTAATATCTTGTGGAACGTAGGTCTTGGAATCTTTTCCCAAAAAAGGTGGTACTCACTTCCTGGGGTCTGCTGCCAGGCAGTATAAGCAAGAAAAGCAATCGGAGGCACAGTATAGGCTGCAAGAGACTTTCACACAAAGGAAGAGTATGTATCTCTATGGGGAAGGGTGCTTGTGAGTTCAGAGGCCCACAAAGGTGGGAGGCACCAGTTCTTCCCAGAGCTCAAATTATAGGCAGCTGTGAGTCATGGGTGCTGGGAACTAAGGTCAAGTCCTCTAAAAGAGTTGTAGTTGCTTGAAACTGCTCATCTGTTTCTCCAGTCCCTGTAACGACCTTGTTTAATGACCTAGCGCATTATATAAATATTTTGTGGAGCTACTTTTCCAGGGACTTTTCTAACATGCATCCCTCCAAACTTCTTGTCCTCTCTTTTCAATTTTAATTTATCATTATTTGTTTTTACTCTAATTATTATTATTGTGGTGTGTGTGTGTGTGTGTGTGTGTGTGTGTGTGTGTGTATGTGTGTGTGTACAACCAAGGAACTAAATAGACTTCAGGTAGTCAGGCTCGTGTGGGAAGCCCTTTCCCCTGTTGAGTCAACTCATTGGCCAAGGGCTACATTTTCATAAAATATCATAGTTTAGGATTAGAATGTTAAGTTTTAAATTTATATGCAGTGTGGCCTATTTTTAAATGGAGAATATACTTTTATATTAGATAGACTCAAGTGTTTGTGAGCGTGTGTGTGTATATTTGTTTCAGGTGGTCCCCAGCACATAGTAACTATGTATCAGCAATCTGTAACAGCTCCTGTTACTATTAAAGATATTTTTTAAAACTCATGTTGCCCACAACATGATTTTTTCACAGTGTTTACAATTTCAATGCCAATAACCACTGCCTGCAATTCTGATTAGCCAATATTCTCCATTCATTGTGTAACCCACTGGAATTGACAGGTCTCTGCCCTTAACTGGTGTGATTGGATTCATCACTGAACACTGTATCAGCCTCCTCAGATTTCTGGCCAGCCACTATCAATCTGATTGTAGAAATGGCATACATTTGCAAGATGTTTAAAATGATGCCTATGAAGACCAATTCCTTTATATTCTTGAAAATTACATATAGTGCAAACCACATAGTATCTTTTTATGGCAAAGAATATGAGATTATTCTTATCTGTTTATTTATTGTATTGGTACTAGGAGTAACTTATTGTCAGTCTGATAGGGACCCAAGGTATTATGAGGAAGATTTGGAGATCCATTTGTGAGTCCTGATATTGTATAATGAAATGTTTTAAACCCTGCGGTTACTCTATGCTGTGCTGCCTCATTTGAAATTACATCAGTTGAATAAATGTTGACTTTGCTGACATCAGATGCATTTCTCCCCGAGAAGAAGATCGAAAACAACATTATGAGACTGTTAGTGAGCACCAGGTACTGGGTTTTTGATGTGACCTTATGTTCATCTTCTAAGCTAATACGATGATATGCAGTATCTCTTGTACATATAAAGGTAACTCATTTTTGACTGAATTTAGTACACAAACACTTGCCCTGTTGATCTTTAAAGGTCAAAATTTAAACTCCAAAAACAATGTTTTCAAACCTCAGCTGTTCTAGGCTTGTGTTTTCCTTTGGTTTTGAAACACCTTTTTTGTTTTTCTAACAGGCACATGAGAACTTATAGCCACAGCTGAACTCTGTGTGTTTGAAGGGAATCAACTTTTTCTGTTGGGTCTAACAGAAAGCATATGAGATAAATTCCCTGCCTGTGTTCTATTTTATTTAGATAGTTTTTGCAGTTGTAGTGATTGAACATAGGCACGTTCTGTAAGCAAGTGATCTACCACCATCCACTGCAGAGCTATGTCCCTAGCTAGAGGCTTGTTTTTGTTGACTGTTTTCTTCCTTTCGTTTTTTAAATTTTCAATGTGTGTGGCATTTAGTGTATCTATGAAGGTAGTTACACATACACAAGCATATGGAGGCCAGAGGTTAACACTGGATGTTGGGGATTTAGCTCAGTGCTAGAGCAACCCTGCTTAGCAAGCACAAAACCCTGAATTCATTCCTTAGCTCCAGAGAGGCGTAGGGTGTCATGTGTCTTCCTCTATTTTTCTCTACTTTATTTTTAGAGATAGGGTCTCTCATTGAACATGGTGCTCCCCAAGACAGCAAGACCAGTTACCCAGCAGTGTCTAGGGACCCTCTTGTCTCCATGTCTCCAGATCAGGATTATAGGTGTGCCCTACCAAACTGGCTATTTACAAGGATGCTGTGGATCTAAAGTCATGTAGGGTCTCATGCTTGTATGGCAAAACCCACTGTCTGAGCCATCTTCCCAGCCCTAATGAGGAAATTAGAATATTAAATGTTATAGACCAGACTACTACTTTGTAATGATCTTATAATTTATTAAAAATAAATAAATAAATAAAAACAGAAGTGCAGAAAGAATTAGGAGAAATTATCTCACTAAATAGGTTCCAAATACCTAGGCATTCCGTTGCTATGAGGAGCTATTGGATGTTTTAGGACACACACACACACAAACACACACACACACACACACACACACACACACACACACATATGGCTCAGAATAAGTATACCAGGTGGCATGTGATTATAGCTAACATCAATAAAGTGAGATAGTTCTCAGACTGAAAACACTTCATAAGAGCATATCTGGTGAACCATTGAGCAAAGCAACCTGAAATGCTTCTGTCTTGGTTTTCAGAACGCCTGGGTCCAAGCTTACCCCAGACAAGGCAGATGTATCTCATTAAAAGTTGTTGTGTTGAAAATACTGTAAATCTTTCATTTCCTAATCAGGAATTTAGTTCTATAACCACTAAGTGAGAGGAGACACTTTTAACTTCTTTTTCTTAAGTTAATTAAGAGTCTGCTGTACCTCTGCTGTGCTTTTATTCTTACAAAGAAAGAGCTGATGGAAAAATGTGTTTAAAAATGTAGTAGATACTTCTTCAAAGAAATTAACATCATGCACTTGGGAATAATACCACCAAAAATGAATTTTTTAACTATTGCATTTTAAGCTAACACAGCCAGATGAGCATGGCTGGAGAATATGAATTTAAACAGATATCCTATTAGTACCTGCAGCATTTGTGGAAACTTCTGAATACACTAATTAAGTCATTTAGGTAGAGAATGAAGTATATTTCTATTCAGTTGAAATCTGAGTTGGTTAAATATGAAACAGAAGATTGTGATGATATTGTAATGGAGTACCATCAGTAAGACATGCCATTAACAACAAATGCCTTTTTACAGCAACAAATTCAGTAGGACTACTTCTATAAAATACGTTAAGAAAATGTGATTTGACCTTATGAAACAAGCTAATGGACTCAATCTGCTTATTGGTTCTCTTTCCAAGGGTATATACCAAATGAATAAATTCACAAATAAAATAGGAGAAAGAATCCTAGACAAACAATCTGACGATGTGTGTGCTTTTTTCCTTCCCTACCCTCAGGTACCTGGAATCATGTCAATTAGGTCTGTAAAAGAAATAAACCCATATGTGATCGAATTAGAGGAGTCAGAAGTCACAGTGATGAAAAATATGCCCACAGTTTTAAAAACTTGATGAACTACTTAGTATCAAGCTGTCAATTCTTTGCCATCATTTTGCCGGAAGATAATATGAAAGTAAAACTTGGTGTTCTGAAACATACACATAAATGTAAAAGGATAGTTTTATGCTTGAGTTTAATAATAAATGTGGGCTTTATTTTTTATTTCCTTTTTATAACAGATTGATTTTTATTTTATTTAATAGCATATTGCTCCCACAATAAACTAGGAAAAATTTGACTATTAAATCATCGATAGAGGCATATTCTAGTTGAGATTCCACCAACCTGGAGGTAGTGTACTGAGCCATTGCCAGCAAACTATAACCTGTCAGTTAAACTCTGCTGGTCACCTTTTTCTTTTTGTGGTCCATAAATGAACTTGTCTCCACGGATGGACATTTTCAATGGATTCACTTACTTGAACCCCAACTAATCAAAATTTTATCACTCTTCCCTTTCACATATAAAACAATAAAGTCATAATTTTCTCAGCAGATCTATATGACAAATATTATAGCTAACTTGTATACTATATATGAGTTTGAATAAATAAAATTTTGCAAAACTATTTCTCCCTTTCTATGTATGTACAGATATAAATATTCAATTTTTCCTCATTACCACCAAAATCTAAAATATTTACCATCTGAGCCTTTACAGAAATGCATTTGTAATCTACCAGAAGTAGAAATGATTTTCAGCTCCTGTATGTTCTTAAAAATGCAAAAATATGGATGTTTTCCAAATTCATACAATAAATGTTTTATGTGTATTAAAAGCAGTGTAATTCCAGTGCACAATGTAAGATCACTCAATGAGTCAAAGATTATCTTACCCTGTACCTTTATAATTGAACATTTCATTGGTATATTTATGATTATAGTTGTATATAATAATAAAATGTAGATTTGCTTTTAAAGTGATAAAGACATGACATGAAAACTAATAGACATTCTTCAATTCCTTTTTAAATCCAAATCAAATTTCTGGAACTAGATTTTCGTGATTTATCTTTTAAATTCTCTAGTGATCACTACCATGATTCTGAAAAGCAGGCTTCTTCCCAATGTATTACTTTAATGTCCAGCTGTTGACATCTGTCTATACAAGAGAAGACATTGAGCATGGACCTAGCTCCTTTTCCCCTTTACCTTCTAAAATTAATGAAGATTAATTCAGTGCTTCAAATGATACTTCTTGATAGTATCATTCCACTAAATAATATAAACAAATTGCTAGTTCTTTTCCTAACAACTTTAGAAATCTCCCAAGGCCTCAATTTGTTAATGTACTTATTCTTCTGTAGGTATTTCATACACAACATCCTTTGTCATCTTCTGTTTGCTGTGTACTTAATAGTGAATATTGGCATCATCTGCCTTCAGACCTGAAAATGTTTTGGGTCTTCTTGTATCATCATGTCAGCTTTAACATTTGAAGACAGCTTTTTTTTTCCTTTCATGTCCTTCGTGTGATAATTTTTCCAAGGATAAGTTTATAACTCAGTTTAGCTCCCTAAAGCTATGCCTAGGACTTTTATTTAACTGTTGGAAAAGAGATATATTTCAATTGTCACAGATTTCTCCTTTGAGATCCTTAATTTGAAGTTTCTTGAATCAGCCAGACCTAGAGTTCATTGCTCTCACCACTCCTTTCATACGATCTCTGTGCCCTTTTATTTCATATTCTGAGAAATTTACATTCCATATTTTTAATTTTGCCATCAATGAATGCACTCTTTAGCTCAGTGTATGGCTATTTAATTTCATTATTTCTCAGAAGTAAGATTTAGAACGAATGACTCCTTTCTCACAGGAGTCTCATGGTTACATGCATTCCTATATTTTCAAGAGAGAAGAAGTATTTAAAGTTCTTTATTTCTTGCCCCATCGCTGGTGTGTCCACTAGGATCAATGGACCTTGTTTCCTTCATAATCCTCATGGTCTGGTGTTCTTGTAACCTGAATTATGAAATTATATCTATTATTCTTTTGACTTCTTATTTGCTGATGGAACATCACAGGTAGGATTTTTAGATCTGAGGTAAGGTCCATGATCCTGAGATTCTCTGAACAAATAATTCTTGATTGTGCCTTTACCCTGATAATGGTCTCCATATGATTGCATTCCACTTCAAAAAGAGCCAAGGGGCACCTTGTTCTCTATGCCTCTCTTCCACAATTCTTTCTCTCATTTTCTGAGAGACAGAGCTATAGTGACAACTAGGAGAATCTGGCTACCTAGATTCATGTACTGCTGTGAATAGGTGACATGATCAGGCACAGTGGGATAGCAGATTTATGCGGATCGTGCTTATAGACCAACAGTGCAAGGACACTGATTATTGCAACAATGCAGACCAAAAGCTCTCAACGGGCTCAGTATCCTCATATCCTAATGCAAGATGATTCCTCTCAGTACAAGAGGAAGCAAGATCATGCCACATACAAGATTGCCCACTTATTAAGGTGGTGTCTAGACTGTGATGATCAGCGGTGTTCATGGGCTAATCTCTTATCTTTTTCACCTTCTAAATATTTGGAAAGTCTTTCCTTTACTTTCTGGTTAGTAGGAATAACACGTTTATTCAGCCAACATGCATTCAAACATCAGGGACTATAAACAAATAGTGTTAATTTAGAAATTTAATAGTGATTCCAAAGATTGATCACTCACTAAAAATTTCTATTATATGCACTTAAAAACATATAGTATGAATTTGACCCTAACAAGGCATTTAGTAACAACTTTCCATGTCTTTTCCTTCTGTCTGCAATAAAGATTACTTTTACAGAATTTGATAATTCCTTCCAATGTCAGTCATAGTCTTTAACTTATTGTTATCACCAAATACTATATAAGGAAAAGATAAATTGTCTGATGGAATATTTGAAAAGCATGAAAATAAATAAATGTTTTAATATTCTACTAAAACCAATTAAGAAATGATAGATAAAAAAACCACTGGACATGAGACTCTTAATGACTACCAGCTTAAGGTAGCTGGGACTCTCTTTCATGTAGCAGATAACAGGAATCAATGATATGAAATGATGCATATTTGTGAATAAAACATTATGCATTTTAATTCATATATATATATAAATATATATGAATTAAATTTAATATCAATACTGAAAAGGATCTAACCTGAGAAGACTAGAGAAGGAATTGTAGGAGAGAGGCTTAAGGCATAGGGCATGGTAACTTCCACTTCCTGCAGTGGAATGCATTTGAACAAAGTCCATTATTTGAGTATATTCAGAGTGGAGAATTATTTGTTCAGAGGGCCATGGCCTTTATTTCAAATCTGAAACTCCTATCTTTGATGATATATATCATATATATGATATCATATATACTTATATATATATGTATATATATACACGTGTGTGTGTGTGTGTATGTGTGTGTGTGTGTGCATTGTATAACCTACAATGAAGCTTTAGAGGACGAATTGATTATGGTATCCATGTGTTCTAAAAACACCATGTGTTAGCAAACGTGTTTGTTTGAAAAATCATAGACAGATGTGTAACTTGTAAAAATACATTTTATGTCTCTAATTGAATATGTAAAATGTGATACATTTGTGGTTTCCATTTCTTATTTTCTCACACATCTCTAGCATCTGTCCCAATTCCAAAATGCCTCCTATCGTATCATTTTTTTGATGTTTCCCAATCTCTACAGTCACTTAAAATTATCCTCACAAACCCCGTTGTTGTATAGTACTTACCACACTAATTAGACCAAGCCAGGCAGTATAGCCTATTATTTGAAATTATACATGCACACTGTCTTCTGAGATTGAATCACTTACTTCTGTGTCATCAAAATTATACTAATCTAAGTTTTAAAAGGAATGTAACATTGTAATGATTGTTTTCTTTCCTTTTTGACAGATTGTCAAAATCATTAGGGGCCAATATGATGTCTAAAAGTATATAGCAATCAAATATTATATGGATACTTTTAACCATGTAATTTGCTTGGTTATAAAGTTTAGTCTATTAAAGAAAAGAAAAACAATACAAATCCCTGCACTTTGGGAACTCTTTACATTGAATATACTTTATGTTACTTGAATCTCAATGTAATTTATATATAATTTACTCATGGTATGACATGATCTTATTTTTTTACTAAAGTTACATGATAACATTTCATATAATATATTTTTTCAGTGAGCATTAAAAACCATCGAACATTTACAAAAAAAATTGATAAGGATAATATTTATTTCCAAAGAAAGAAAAACTATAAATAACAATGGCTATTCTTCAATTAGTTTTCAATTTATTATTTATTTTTTACATTTTTTTCATCTCCAACAGATTTATTTTGAAATGAATAGCCTAAGGGAGAAGAAATGGGACACAGAAGAATGGACTAGAAAAGAAATACACATATAAGCCGTTTTAGTAATTATTTTATAACCACAAGCTCATTCAAAGGATGATACCCTGTACAAAACACGACAGGTATTCCCTTAGCAAGGCTGAAGATTCAGTCTCTGGTGTTTGGAAGTTAGGATAAAATTCTTGTTTTTTTGATGGATCACTGTGTGTTTGGCATAGTCAATGATGTTAACTGGACTTGAACAGAAAAATGGCTGCCTGACCCAGGGAGAAGTAGATGAAATGTTTAATTTCATGTGTCACATAACTCTTGAATTTCTGCCTCACAGTGAAGTTCCAGTTCCAGGTTGGTCTGTACTCAGTGTCTAACTCCTTCTTGATATGGGATGCAATATCTTTTTTCTATGTTGAACTACTCCAGGGCCTGAGTAGGGCACTCCACAAAGTCCTGTTACATGTCTTTGGCATGACTGCATTTTTGATCACTGAATTCAGGGTGGCACTTAGTTGCCCTGTAGCAAGGGCCAGTCTGCTGCTAGGATCTCCTGTGGAAACTGCTGGCTTCCCTCAGGCCTCAGAGGAGGGCAGGTCTATACTGAAGCTGGGCTCATTCAATTTAACTTAAAAAATAGAGATACCCAGTAACACTTGTAAGACCATTTTATGTATTAAATCAAGATTGTTGTCATATTCTCTGAATAAGTTGTGACTTATAAAAAAGTATTTATGAACAAAATGGAGGTGTTTGGTAATAGTGCATATAAGTAATTTATCTGCATAGGATGAATGAAGGTATTCTAAATTGGAATGTAAAGAACTAAAATTGATTAGCTTACTTATTTCCAGATTATGAATTGTAAATATAATTATGACTTTATAAAGAACAAACTTTTGAGCTGTGTGGTGGTGGTGCATACTTTTAATCCCCAGCACTTGAGAGGCAGAGGTAGGCAGATCTTTGTGAGTTTGAGGCCAGCCTGGTATACAGAGTGAGTTCCAGAACAGCCAGAGTTACAACAAGGAAACTCTGCCTTGAAAAACAAATTGCAGTTGAATACTATTTAGAGGACTTTTCACTAATAAACTCTTCTAGAGGATATTAGGCCAGATTAGGAGAATGAGTCTTACAGTAGAACTACTTTCTATGATCAGGCATATCACTTGGAGAGCTAGATTTACAAAGAAAAGACCCTAAATTTTTAAGGAATTGTCTAAAATACCAATAATTTTTGTACATACATATTTATGTTATGTAAATGTAAATATATTTATCTGTATACATATATGTGTATTTATGTGCACGTATATATATGTATGTGTGTGTATATATATATAAATATATATATAATATGTGTGATAGCAACAGATATTTACTTTTACTGCTTTGCAGAAGTACATGAGCAGTTCAGAGTCGCCATTGATTTCTTCATGCTACAAGGGAGCATTCAGAGGAGGAAGTATCTCAACAATAGGACACTTCTCTCACATGTAGAGGATATTGAGTTTAATCCCTAGATTTCTCACCCCAAAGTATCTAATTCTTTTAACATTGCAATTAGAACTTTTTCACCATGAGAATTGTTTTAGCTATTGGGAATCAGGAAACTGACAATTACTCTTTAGTTTATTGAAGGAGGAGTTGAAAAGTAGAAACATAGATAGGTATTAAAGTATTTAAAATTTATCGGTGGGCTTCTACTCAGAATTTTCTTCTCACCCAAACTTAAATAAAATAAACTATAAAATATAAAAATAATGAGACATATGTATTAGTTAAATGTTTAAGATATACAAAAAATACTGAAGGGCATTTTACTGGACTTGACTAAGCTATCTTTTATATGTTTTGTGAATTCCATTCAAAAGAATAAAAATAATACCAATAATATAAAAAGAATTTTATGGATTCAGAAAAGCCAGGTATGAGTATTAACAACTTTGTGGTTGTGTTCTACTTACAGGGCTGTGTTATATGTGTCAAGGGCAAGAATTCTGTGAGGAAGGGCATAAGAAGTAATAAGAGGGGAAAAAAAGGACTTTGACTTTAAAGTAATTGTACTCATTAGCCACAACTAGGAACTCTTGTTATTCTCTTTTATTTCGAGTAGACCAGAGTGACCTGAGAATCTGAGCATTGCCTAGTCTAATGGAGTTCACATAGATGGCAGAAAAACCTAGGGCAGTCTCTAGCACCTGCTGCCAAATCAAACTTCCCACTTGCACATATTTGACAACTGGATTGCTCAGGATCTTTTCTTCTTTTGTCTTAAAAACACTGCAGTTAAATGCTCCCTCTTTTCTATGAAGCAAGCCTACTTTGTAGAAGCTGATAGCTAACTGCCTTCTCCCACCACCACTGGAACCCTAACATAATTTGAGATAATACAAATTGTAGAAATGTTTTCTACTCACTTGTTGCAAAGAGGTTGAATTATTATTTTCCAAGAATTGTGCTAAAAAAAACCCTTTCTTTCTACTAGGTATAACTATAAGATATTTCTTTCCTACTATAAGTTGTTCTCCATCTTACTACCTTAAACAAAGCTATTAAAACGAAGACCTATTTTGAATTGAAGAAATACTGTAGAAGATTGAGAGAAGAGATAGAAGATATCTGTCTTCAGAAATATAACTGAGCTGTTTGAGTATGTCTCTGCTAAAGTTCAGAATTAGCAATTTTTCTTCATTGTTTAAGACAATTGAGTTTAATTTATCATGGCATGCAGAAGATTAATAACTAGTGCACTCTTATACAATGACATCTCCTATCCATTTTCTATCTGAAAACAACTCTTGACAAAAAATCATTATTTCTATTTTATTATTTAAAGAAAAAATATAGTTTGAAACCACTGCTCTTTGTTATTCAAGTTCAAGTCAGACACTTTTTTACATGCATTATAATTTCAGTTAAAAAAAACCAAAAACCAAGTGACATTGAAGTTTTACTTGTTCTCCTTGTTTATGATGCTTCTTTCAAGTGGCAAGATATTTCTTATTAACATTGATCACTTTTTCCTCTCTCCCTATCTTAGATGGACCTTTATCTCACAATTTTCCTTTATTACTATTGTAATCTAACCAGTGCAGGGGAGATGGCTCAGTCAGTAGAGTTTCTCCTGCAAGGCACGAGGATCGGAGTTGGATTCCCAGCACCCCTATAAAAACTGGCATGGTGGGATCTGCAATCCTCTTAATAGGAAGGGACATAGATAAGTGGCTCCCCGGAGCTCACTGGATAGTCAATCTGGCCAATCCATTAACTCTAGATTCAATGAGAGACTCTGCTTCAAAAAATAGAGACATAAACCAAGGAAGATAACTGAAAGCCTACCTCTTTCTTAAGCATACATGTATATCTCCATGCATTCACAATCGCATTACATGTATGTACAACAAAAGAAAAATAAATAAGTAAAAAGAAATAAGGGGCATGCAAGATGGCTCAGTGGTTAAAAGCTTTTGTTGCTCTTGCATAGGTTTGGTTCCCAGCACCCATATGGTGATTCACAGCCATCTGTGACTCAAATTCCAGGGGATGCTACCCTTCATCTACCCTCTGTGAGCTCCTGCATGTACATAGTATGCATATATACACTCAGGCACATATTTATATACATAAAATAAATATGAAAAATGAATATAGAATACCAGAGATGAATCAGATAGTTCTACCTTGTCTAGGGCAAAAAATAGAGACCCAAGGTACAACAAAAATAAGTTTGTGTGGTAGAAGAGACTAGGACTAGAGGATGAAAATATGAGTTTCTGTTACACAGAAAATACTTACCATTTAAGTAAGTCCTGCTATCTCAAAGCTGTATCCCTTTTGGTTAGCCATAAAATAAAATAAAATATAATTACTTATGAAAAGATTCTGCTTTTTCAACTACCTTCAAGTCATTTAAAGAAAATAACTTTGTCTCTCAATATCTAAACTGTGAGTGGAGAATCAGAATATAACATTTCTTAATTTGTGCCTTTTTGTTAGAAGTAATCTAAGGACCGTTTTGGTAGCATATTGAAAAATTCGGCCTAAGACAAAAGAAGAACCAAAGACAAATTAGCAGGGAACAGCATTTCAAGCAATTGCATCCTTAATGCAAAGTCAGTGGGTCCTTTGAGGTCCAGAAGAGTCTTTCAGGTCCTAGGAGCTTATCACTTACTTTGTTAATGTTATAATATATTAATGTAGTTTTCTGTCCCAAATGCTTAATGTGTAGTATCTAGAGAGATTATTATATTTCATTAAGGGTAATTTTCTTTCATGTCAAAAAGGGCTCCATTATTCTCATAATTCAGTTTTTTTTCTTTTTTCAGTGGAATCACAGCTAGTAGGATAAGTGGTCTAGAATTTGTCCTTTCCAGTAAAATACAACATGATTAAGAGAAAGATGTAGTTCCTCTGTTTTAAAAGGGCTAATTCTTATCCACATAAAGGTAAGGCTGGAAGAAAATTAGAACTGAGGCTGTATCATACTTGCATGATTTGATTACATATTTGGATTTTGTGCAACTTGGTCCTGAGAAAGGGTTTGTTTTGAAATTGCTTACGAGCCTAAATACATGAAGAAATAAAATAAAATATTTGCATTTTTACAGATCCATATTTTATTACCTCATCTCTCCCTCATTTTTTGTAAAGATTCATGGGAAAATATTGGAATATTTCACATAGAAGGTATGCTTTACATACGGCATTAGACATTTGTGTGATTAACTAGGAACTTGTCTGCATATAGTAGACTAAAAATGGTTCAAATTTAATGGAAAGTATATGCCAAGAATTTTTTTTACTGGTCATATGGGTGGGTCTGCATTAAACACCTATAGTTTCTCACTTCTTGGCTCCTAACTACTATAAGATATGTTTCTGGAGTAGGTAGTGAAAAGAGAAGAAGGTTCTAGAACAGAGTGACCTGTAAAAACCGTCGAAGAATTGCCTTGGTAAGTTGTGTGAAACGAAATGTGTGGACTCGTTTTGGTCTGCTGTGCTTCTTTGGATGCAGCTGTAGCTAAATGTGTGCACCAAGAAACCCCTTCCAGAAATGCGCTGTATATGACCAGTGTGAAATAGTGAATCATCATGTAGTCCCTTCTTTTCCTTTAATTCCTGTACTGCTTTGAAAATAAAAAGATGAGCCATTACATATAGGAGTTTATTCAGGGAATAATAAGCAATACTATAAAAATACTTATGCAATATATCAGTACACAGTGTGATAATAGATTAAAAAACTACCTTTTTCCAACAAGTTAAAAAATTTCTTAATTACAATGTTCATGTCATGATGCCCTTTATATCCACATGTATGTATCTAGTTGTAGTTGACCTTTCATTTGTTGGTAGCACTGAAATCTTCTATGCATATTTTGGAGGGATTTCTAATGCTGGCTTTAACATGGGTGTCTGAAGGGGACAGTAGAGCTGACTTCAGGAAATAGTCACGGAAGGTTACATAAGGACAAATGGTTACTGAGAGAAGAAGGCTAGCTAAGGGATGAGAAAACCAAGACACATGAGGGCATGAAAAGGAAGGGTTTGCTGGAGAGTCTGTTAGGAGAAAGAAATTAAAGTAAATCATGAGGTTCCCAGCATGATCATAAAGTAAACAGATAAATGCTTCCATGTGGCTTATGAAAATATTTCCTTACTGTAGAAATGCACCATGTTTTTAAATCTACTGACATTTGTCTTGTAAGGATCCCCATAGCAACAAATTTCCCATTAAACCTAATTTGAAAATACAAAAAGTTCTGAGTTAAGATTTTGCAAGGACAAAATTGATATCATTCATAATTATATACCCAATTCCTAACACAGTGTTTAGAACACAGGGGCTATTCAATATTTATTCAGTAAGCAATATGTATATACATTAATTATATTTAAATAAACATTTAAAATTGAAATTATAATTATATTTAAAATTTAATATCAGGAAATTCCTTCAAATTCTACTTTCACCTAGTCTTGGCTAATTTGTTCAAGATTCATTTATTTTACTTTGAAAGTATTTATCAATGATAATTATAATTCAAATTAGTTTTACAGAAAGGAATTCTTTTGCAGTAATTATTTTTAACTCCAATATTCTCTTTATGCTGTCATGGCAGAAAAGGCTTTAGAAAGGGTTTTGATTCATATTTCTGGGTTTTTATTTGTGACTCACTCTTACTATATCATCTTGAGCACATTATTTAACTTTTCAGAGGCTTGACTAGATATAAAGCAACTTAAAATTAGTATTGTTGGATGAGAGAGTACAGTACGTGAGATGAGAAGTGCCAATTCCTTCCCTTTCTACTGAGATTTGAAAGAGTAAGCACTACCTCCATCATATCCTGAATATAGATTTTGCTTTTGGCTTAATATGCTTTAAAAACTTTTATTTTTGAGAATTTTCCATGTATATACAATGAAGTATGATCACACCCATCCCTGCTTTCCCTCCTTCAATAATTCCCCATATCTTGCTCCCTCTCAGACTCATGGCTTTAAAAAAAATTAACACATCAAGTCTATTTAGTGCTACACATATGTACATTGATGTGGGGACATACAATGGAGCCTGGCAAACCTACCAGTGACCATAACCTAACAGAATAATGATTCTCCTTCTTCAGGAAATTCTCCAGTGTCAATTGCTCCTCAATATTGAGTGGAGCCTTGAAATAATCTACTCACTCCACCTTTCTTGGGATTTTAATTGGCTTGCTCTTGTGTAGGCTGTGTACAGGTAACTACAGCTGCTGTGCGTGCTGTGATTGTTATATCCATGCCAAGTCTAGCAGGTAGTATTTCGGAATGGTCATCCCAATCCTCCTGCATTCTTGCCCACCTTCTGGCTCTTACTTTCTTTTCTTCTTCTCCTCTATGATGTTTCTTGAGCCTTTCAGTGGTGGGTTAATATAGATAACCAGTTTAGGCTAAGCATTATAATAATTTGTTTATATTTAATTGGAATTTACTACATTTCCCTAGTCTTTCTTTGAGGATGTATCAGAAACATACTTTTTCTAACTCACTTTGTTTCAATTGATCAGATTCTATCATTAATGTAGGTGCCCGTGCACATGCATTCATGGGGTTGAGGAGGAGACATGTGTCTTTTTCTGTCCCTCTCTACCTTACTGCCACTAGGCACAGTCACTCACCAAAACTAAAGATTCCTGCTTTAGCAAGGCTGGTGGGTTGGGGCAGCAAGTCCCTAAGAACTGTCTGCTTCTGCCCTGCCAAGGCTGGGGAAATATAACCACAGGCAAATATAACCACAGCTGTCATTTATATGTGGGTGCTGATGATTTGAACTCAAGTTTCTTATGCTTGCACAGGAAGCATTCTTACCCAATCCATGTTTTCTAAACTTTCAGAGTTCCTATTTACATTGAATTCTGTCAGACAGAGTGATTTCTTTACTTAATTGGCAGTTATATGTTAAAAGTCAATAATCAGTGGATATATCTTAATGTCAAAGTTTCCCTAGCATATGTAAGTCCCTGGATTCCATTTAGAGCATTACCCATGCCTAAAAGAAAGAAGCCAATCATTATTCAAGTTGACAATAGGTAATAAATAAGATAGAGGAGATACATGTATAATTATCACGTAGTTTGATACTTACGATGAAGACATGCTTACTTTACACACATTCTAGTGGTTATAACACCTTATATTATCACATTTTGAAAAATCTTTGCTCTGAACAGTTTTCCCTTCAGACATGGTAATGAGAAAACCTCAGCAATTAAATTTCAAATGCTTTAAATAATAATACTTAGAAGAAATCTAATATGCTATGATTAATTTTCTCTCTGAGTCAGATTTGTTTGTAGTTTACTAGATGTACAGAACAGAGACTAAATTTTTCACTAATTGTTTTAGAACCTAATCTCACTAAAGTAAAAACTAAAGTTTTAGAAAGCCATCATATGATGATTAACCTCATTATTCATTTACATTTCATTAATTATTCTGTTAATCATCTTTCATGTTGGTACAGAATACATTTTTCAATCAAAAATTGAAATCCATCACTTTAATGTATTAAAGTGTGGTTTCTTTGATTTGCTTGTAAGGATTTAAGAAATTGAACCCTCTATACACTTGATAGACGTCACTCTCTTCTTTATTCTAGCTGAATTTCAACGCGTTTTAAAGAAGAAAAGCAACATATTCAATATACATTATATCCTTCATTAAAAACTAGGTATTCCAAGGGGTGATTATTCTTCATTTATAACTGTGCTGATTTTTCTTAGCCAAAATGTGCCTCTCTGTGTTCAGTAACTCTTGATTTTTAATGAGTATACAGTAACTATTCATTATATCGATAATGAAGATGCTGTTAGTCCCTTGGTGTCGCCTTTCAGTTGTGCTTAATTTACAATAACCAGCTACATCAATACCTCAGTATCTTTATTCTGTGCATCCTTTTATCCATTTTAAAATATGTCACTTTAACTCTGCATGCCCAAGGTCTGCCTGCTCTAATAGCAAAAACAAGTGATCTTTAAATTCTTCTCTGGTGTGTGAACTGAGATTTAATGCTCTTTATTTTTAAATAATTTAATTTGTAATTATGTGCAAATGATACATAATTTATATATTATGTTCATGATATAATTTCTAATAATTAAAGTAGTCTTGTTAGGATAAAATGATATGATTGAGATAAAGAAATTAAGAGGCTAGGAATTAAGAACAAAGTCAAAATTAGGAAACAGATCTCAAACTGAATCTCGTGAATTGTCTTTCTATTTTGGGGGGAACCTTTTCTAATATTAAAAGCAATATTAAATATTTCTTAGCATCTCCTTGGGCAAATTCAAACTAGGAAATTATTGGAGCCCACTGTCTTCCAAGGGAGTAAAGAGAAACTTGACTTATGAGTTAAACAGAGACCTTACTCTTTGGTCACCACCTTTCCCATGTCACAAGTGAAGGTGCAAATATTTTATGTTGTTGGATGTTCGTTGTTGGCTTAATCAAGAGAAAAAGTTGAAGCTAAATGCAGTAAAAGATGAAGAGCCAACAAAGAATTTTTTAAATGTAGAATGTCTTATAATCTAGGCATGAAATAATCTTCTAAAATGTTACATGTGCATTTGTTCACAGTATCACAATAAGATTTACATTTTAGAGGAATATAATAGATATGTTGACCCTTGAATTCAATCTCTGTTGATGGAAAATCTGTACAAACTATTTTATTGAAATATATTATTGTTATCATTTTGATTAGTGTCAATCAAAGTCAAAACCCAAAGATTGACATTAACAAAATAACCACTTGTGTATGTCTGGCATGCTTTTCTAATGTTTATTCATGTGTGTAAACACATACCTTACCTCTTTACCACTAGAGTTCCCATGCATCTTGTGATATAACGTATATCATACTGCTTTTCAGGTTTACTTTTTGCTTCACTTTATATCATCCTACTATAGTCTTTCATATTTGAGTTGTTGTATTTCACAAACGCTGGCCTCAGTAGGGTCTGTGATATTCCTACAACAGCGGCTACTCTATTACAATAGGCTAAGAATGATAGAAAACAAGTTGTACACTGAACAACACAGAGAGAGAAATATTCAGCAAGGGGAAACTGACGGTAGCATAGGAAATTCTGCCCTTGCCTTTCCATGCAGACTCTCAGCAGCATTATCATCTCCCATGACTAATTAAACCTTTCTCTTCCAGCAGTAACTACAAGAGAAATGGCCTCCACCAAAGAAGCTTAATTGCTTCTCTGTCCCAAGATAGGTCTGAGCCAGAAGCTTAGAGATAAGGAAATTCTGCTCTAGGCTCTTGTTTCTCATCAGCATGTTAAGTGATTCTTTTTGTTTTCAAAGCTGAATGGTAGAAAAGGTTAGAATGGCACTGAGAGGAATCCAGTCTGAAGCCAGGTGTTCTGTCCACTTCTGACAGACTTTCCTCATGTCTGCTTTCATCACTTAGATTAAATGGCAAAACATCAATCATGCATGCACTCAAATATAAATGCTAAAGCATATTCCAAAGTAAAATATAAAATGGATTTGGACCCATTCAGTGGCTCAAATTATCTGCTTTAGTGCTTCCATCCATTAATGTGGATAATAGAGAATTGACTGAAAGATGCTTTCTATTCAGGAATGATGAGTTGGGCTTTCCATCCACAGAAGTGTCTATTGGAGTTACTGAATGTGTTGAATGGCACCATAAATCCTTGTTGAATAGGTGGGAATAAATAATAACTTTGTGAGGTACTGAATGACTTAGGACAGGAGAATTAAGTAGTGCAATATTTCAAAATTGAAATTTTAAGAAAAAAATCTATCCAAAGGCTTGCATCATTAAACAAGCATAAGAATTTTCTAAACAACAGTAGTCAAGCCACTACAACTGGCCTTAGCTTCTAAATATTTATGAAGCAATTTCTAAGAAAACATGATATATAGTATACACACATAAAAATTAAAAACAGAGAACATTTATAGTATATCTCAAATGAGCATCTTTTTTCTGAGAGCTCTAAACTGAGTTTAGAGATTCTGAGACCTAAAAGACACAACAATTGAATACTTCTTAGGGACACAGGTTGTGTGGCCAAAGCCTATCCTCTGTCCATATCTGTATGTGCAGTGCATTTCAATATTAACATTAAACGAAGAAAAATACAAATAAAATAAAATGATAGATCAACTCTAGTTTAAGTTAAGCTTTTCCTATCTCCACCTCTCTTTGCCTTTCTCTGTTTGCTCCTCAAATGAAAGTACTGCAAAGACTAACACGTGGTGTGGTGTTTGATACTAACACATGTGACAATAGTTCTTCTACATCTCTTGATTGAGTGAAAGTTAATGAAACTATGTCATAATTATGTTGTAAGAATAAAACCCCTCTGAAGATGGTAGTCTAATGGCAGCCTTTGTGAGTGATGGTAAAGAAAAGAGGCAGGACAAGGAAGTAGTTTCTATTCCAAAATGAGAAATAGTGTCAAAGTTTCAGATATCCACAAAACAGGGGGAAGACACAAGAAAGAGCAGAAACAAAGACAGAGTAGGCAAAGAAACAACCCAAGCCCAGTTTTAACAAGGAGCTCCCAAGGGTAAGGCAGAGGAGAGCTTTCACTCATACTCTTAGCACAGCTCACAGCCCTCACAACCTAAAATTCAACTAAAAGTTTTGATGAGACAATAATTTCTCTGGAGAACTGGTCATTAGTAGAGAGAATCCTATTTTGTGGGGCAGTGGCTGGGTACCATCTTGGGAGAATCTATTGGTAAAACTGGGCTACCCTAGGGGGTCTGAGATCAATGAACATCTATAGGTCATGTAGCCTCAGTTTGTCCTGTCATAGCCCCTGGATAAAGGAAGGTTCAGTAAGGCAGCTGTGAGGAGCAGGACATATCCTGACAAATGATGCAAGGTCATAATGCTTGTACAGTGTGGAAAGAGCTTATGCAGAAATAGGTCTAGCCTCAATTCCTTTAACACTTGAGATCATGGTTTTTGATAGCTCAAGTGCAACAGGCAGATCCAATTCTAGAGCAGCAGTTCTCAACCTGTGGATTGCAACCCTTTGGGAGTTAAATGACCTTCCACAGGGGTCACTTAAGACCATCTACATATCAGATATTTATATTACAATTCATAACAGTAGCAAAATTATAGTTATGAATTAACAACAAAAATAATTTTGTGGTTGATGGTCACCAAAACATGGGGGACTGTATTAAAGGGTCACAGCATTAGGAAGGTTGAGAACTGCTGTTGTAGAGTTACCTGTCTGGCTTTCATAGCTGCTAAACCAGAGAACTCTGAAGTTCAAGAGGTGATCATGGCATTCATAGTTTCAGCCATGGTGATTAATACTCAAGATGATTTCATACTGTAGAAATATATTCTCTGCCTATATCCTTCATAATGTTGTGATTACTCCCACATCCCCAGAGCACTGGGTAGAACTCAGCTAAAATAACCACTCCTAAGTGGGTAGGAATTCAGTGAGGAACAGAAGAGGAAGCAGGCATAAGTTTTCTGGTCAGGTCAGGATTTTTTCTTTTCATCTCTCTATATATAGTCAAGTTTTTTCTCTATATATAATTTAAGATTTTCCACTCTGTTCAATTTCTTTCTCTTATTTAAATTTATTCTCTGCTATAATTTTCCATAAAGTCTCTCTCTCTCTCTCTCTCTCTCTCTCTCACACACACACACACACACATTCTTTCACATACATCTTGTGAAAGCTTTCCAATCCCCATAGAAACACACTCATTCATGCATTCACATGTTTTATGGAAGAAGCAAAGCTTCAACACACACTCACTGCACACAAACATACATTCTGTGAGCTTTAACACATACATATCTTAGTCACATCATGTGAGCTTCCTTTTTCCTTATTATTTACCATACACCTATATACCTTTTAGACAATACCATTTACATAAGAAGAAACATAATCAGGAGTCCTATATTCCCAGGGAATGATTACAAGTTACATATTTTAAAAACAGCTAGTTTCCAAATAACCACACATGATTACATGTAAACATACAGTTCTCTATGTCTCTGTGTACTTTTTCTTCACAATACAAGTTTTTTTCTATTATAGATTAACAGAGTTTAAGCAAGCCAAGTGTTCTCAGAGCCAGCTTCTATTGTAGCTGGCAGGTAGCAGTCATAGATTGCCAGGAAACAGGTATATGTCATGGTATTCTATATTAACACAATTCTTATTCAGTCAATACAGTGAAACAAATTTGTTATCAACTAGAAAATTTTGAGTCAGGGGTCTTTTGTTTTTCTTAGGCGAAAGGATGAGAGGAGACTCTGTCCAGTCTACATTTCACATAGCCCTATATCTTCAAGGCACACACAAAAACTTATAATTCTATAATTGTAAAAACTAGGAAAATGTAAAATTAATTGTGATCAAGAAAGTTCAACCTTAACAGTGGGCACTGAAACTCATTTCTTATACTTAATCATAGGTCTGTCTCTCATAGACGAGACTTGTAGACTCTAGCAACCACAAGCAGCATAGAAAATCACCACTGTTTTTATGTGTGCCAGTAATACTGACCACTGAGGGACTAGAGACCCCTTTTGAGATATCATACCACTCATACCAGGAAAGGGAAGTAAAAAGATGGCAAGCAGCAGCAGGAGACATTTAGGATATGTAGTTCTCAGGGCTCTGCTCACTGTGAGAACACCCATGATGGGTATACTAACCAGTGGTCTGCACTCCTCAGACCCCAATGCTGGCTGCAATTCTGGCATGCCATCAGCAGACTATGATTGACTTTAACTATATTTCTATATCTTGTATGTTTTGATATTATTGCTGCTGTAGCAATATATTTCCTCTTCCCTCAGTGGTACTGGGAGATTGAACCTGGAAGAGTGGACTACTCTGTAGGAATCTTCCACCAAAAAAAAAATCAATAAAGATATTCAAATCATCAGCAGTATAAATCACAACACAATACAGGGAATATGTAAAAGCCAGACAGCTCATCTTCTTCTAAGTGACACCTCAACTACTAAATGCCAAGATGTTGAAATAGACAAAATTACAGACAGAGTGATTCAGATGTTTTCTGGTAAAAATGACCAACATTCTGAAATAGAACACAAGCAAGCAGAAGAATTCAATCCAGGCCTCAGCATATATGAATAAGAAAATCAGCAACATGAAAGAAAAATTCATCAAGGAAACTACGATCTTAAAAAAATAGAATATTTGAAATATCATAAATAAACTAAAGAAAAGAGTATTGGGATGAGAACTAGGTTCTCATCAAATATTAATAAGAAAATTAAAGGAACAGACACGACAATAAACATCTAAGAAATGTGGGATGTAACCAAGAAATCAAGTTTAAAGACTACAGAGTAGAAAAATTAAGATAAACAATAAAAGTCCAGTTTTTAAAAAAATTAATATGATTCAACTATTAAGAGCTCTTACTTCCAGAGGATCCAAGTTCTGCTGCCAGCAACCATGTTGGGTGGCTCAGAAGTATACATTATAGTAAACAAATGGAATTTAATACCTAATATCCTCTTCTGGTCTCCAGTGGCACCTACAACTAGTTACATACACACACACACACACACATACACACACACACACACACACACACATGCACACACACTAAACTGAGTTTTAAAAAGAAGCTAGTAAAATTTTAGCTATAAATGCTCCAAATCTAGAAAAAGAAGCAGAAATGTAAATGTAAGAATCATTTAAAACCCCACATAATCTGGCCAGGGAAGAATCTCTCCATAACATATTTTAGTCAAGGTGTCAAAAATATGAAACAACAAAAAATATTGAAATTTTTAAATTAAAAAAGTCAACTTGTCTACAAGTTAGAAGTAATCAGAATAATGTCAGAGCTCTCCCCAGCAGCCCTCAAAGCCTGAAAAGCATGGGGAAATAAATTTCAAGCACTCAAAGTAAATAATCACCAACTGTGAGTAATATGCACTGAAAGCAATCTTTTGGGAAGTGGACACAAGCCCTTAGCCATTACCCAGAAGCCATCTCACTGGGTATATAAACTATACCTAAGTGTGGGCCCCATGCCTAGGAATAGATGACCAATGCAAAACAAACTCAATGATATTTTTATAGACTTTTTGCTTTGGGCATTTTTTTATCTTAGTGGTTTTTGTTTATTTATTATTGTTTTTGATTATATGGTTTTCTGAGTTTTGTCTATGTGAATGAGCTTGTACCTGTGTTTCTTGTGTTTTCTCTTTTTTATTATTCTGTTGGGTTTTTTTTCTGTTTGTTTTTGAAAGAGAATGAGAAAGGACACGGAGTTGGTTGGGTAGAGAGCATCTTTAAGGATCCACATATGGAAAAAATGCAATTAAAAAAAATTAAAGAAAATAAAAAAATTTATAAAAATTCAAGAGAAAAAGGACATTCTTAGGCAAATGAAAACTAAAGGAGTCGATGACTACTAAGCTAGCATTGAGGAAAAGCAGGAATACTACTTGCAGAGGGAAAAGTAAGACTGTCAATCATTAAAGAACAGGAATGAGTAAATCTCATTAGAGGAATAGCTTAACAAAAGAGAACTACATGTCCCAACAAAGACAAAAAGATGGATTCATCACTGAATTCTACCAACATTTGAAAAGCTCACACCAATGCTCTTCAAATTATTTCACAAAGTAGAAAGGGAAAAACAAATGTCAAACTCATACTATGAAGATAATATTAACTTTATACCAAACCTGGATAAGGACAGAACAGTAAAGAAGACTGTAGATCAAGTTCTCTGATAAACATCAAGGTAAACATTCTCAATAAAATTCTTGTAAATGGAATTCAGGACACATTAATCCAATCGTGCATATGACCAATTTAGTTGCATTGTAGAGCTGTAAGAGGTTAGGTCAATGTAAGAAAATCAGCAAAAATAATTCATCACATAAGTAAACACTCTCACAAAAAATATATGGTCATGTTAACTAATATAGAAAAAAATCTTCAACAAACTTCATCGCTCCTTGAAAAATCAGGAATTAAAGACACATATCTCATACCAACAAGGGCTATGTATGACAAATTTATAATAAATATTATACTTAATGGGAGAAATTGAGAGCATTTCTGTTAAAATCTGGAATGAGACAGGTATTTATGATTTCTGGTATTTCCCAATAGAGTGCTTGAAGTTTCAGCCATATTAACCAGTGAACAACAAGAAATAAAAATGATATAAATAGGAAAGGAAGAAATCAAATTACATCTATTGGCAGATGATGTAATTTTCTACTTAAGATCTTAAATATTCTATGGGAGAACTTTTAGGTCTGATAAACATTTTTAGCAGAGTAGCAAGATTCAATACCAACATAAAAAAATTCAGGAACCTTTCTATTAAAAAAAAAAAGCAACAAAAAATACGTGCAAGCCCATATTTAAAACCTATCCCTAAGATTGTACACTGCATTCTCATTATTTTTCTTATCTTTTTGTCAACTTGTACTATAGTAGTATTCTGCTGTGTGGGCTCACCAAACAGAGACCAGGAGGCATAATCATACATGTAAGCCCTTCCAGACCACAGCAAAGGGAACCACTATCCTGGCCAGTGCCATACTGGACAATGGAACCCCCAGTGTCTGAGCTAGAGATGTTTTTATTGATCCAGAACTCCTCAAGTGTTCTACTGATAGTACATGCAGTTCATAGCAATCAAACATTCCCTCCATAAATCCAATACCTACAGACAATCCTAAGTGTCAAGACCCAGGTAACCCCTCACTCAACAGTGCACAATACAATTTAACAACTTAAAATAAACTTCTACAGCATTGTGCTTTTAAAAAATCATTTCTTCAGTTTTAATTTTACTGTCTTTTAAGCCACTTTCTAGAACCAATGTCAACTTGTTATTAAGTATCTAATATTATCAACAATAAGGATTATTATCCCTATCTAATGACTATATGCTATATATGCAGGGCCTTTTATTTCTTCATATATATGAAGTTAAATTTTGAGAAATAAATTTGTTTGGTTATATTATCATTTCCCTGAGATAACTACTTCTCCTAAGAATTATCTCAGTGATTTCTACTAGCCCCAAATGAAATTGGCCCCATTCTTCAGTTGCAGCCTGATCTTCAGGAAGCTATACTTTCTCAAATTTAAGCAACGAGTTCAAGCTATGATTCCTGTGGTAGCTGCCTAGGTGTTCTCCATCATACAATAAAAAAGAACATTAGTTACCTGGAAGCCATAACATATAAAGAAGCTTTCATTAAATAGTCTACTAAATCTATATTGGCTTTTTGCTTTGATCTTATAAATTTTTATTGTTATACAGAGAATAAATCATTCGAATGGGAAGACATCTTATCTTTTCTTCAGGAATATTAGTGCTCACAAGGAAATATAGCCAATTTCAGAAAGAAAACTTCCATTTAAGTATGTCAGAGTATTGAAATATTTTTAAAAGTCTTTGCTATGATTTACAAGGCAAATTATAACTGTATTTACTGACTACCAACAAAACTCAAGATCCATTTACTTCAAAGCTAAGGAAGCTCTCAATCTAAAGGAAACTTCCAATGAATGTTTCAGTGTACAAACTAAATTTATTTTATGTCTACCATATATATGCCCCCTTTTGTGAGTTATGTGTTAGAATTTTTATGCAGTATTCAACTAACATAAACTAATTATGCAAATGTGTCAGTGAGTAAGAAACTGCTCCTGGGAGCAATACCTGTATACCAAGACACAAAATACTGAGGCAGGAATACCATAAAATTGGATGCAGTCTGCAGTCTTGAGCAATTATAAAAAGCTTTTGTCCAACCTAGGCAATGTAGTTAGACCCTATCGCAAGAGATTTTATTGCCTCTGATTCTTATGGAGCTTGGGGTTTTATACTGGGCACAAATATTCAACAGATGTACAAATATATGTGAGTGAAGGATAATTACTGGCTGTGAACTTAAAGGATGTTGAAGGATCAGTGACTGCCTCCTGAATAAGGATTATTTAAGTCTGGGGCCTATCCCAATGCTGCAATA
Organism: Cricetomys ansorgei; assembly: GCA_026225945.1. Classification (NCBI taxonomy): domain Eukaryota; kingdom Metazoa; phylum Chordata; class Mammalia; order Rodentia; family Nesomyidae; genus Cricetomys; species Cricetomys ansorgei. The sequence goes on along the minus strand of JAMJFZ010000107.1, from coordinate 44,968,807 downwards.
GTGGCACTTACATATGGGGTGGGGGGTGGACCAACAGTTGACTAATTGAACTTAAGACTCACTTAGTAGTAGGCATATTCATGCCTGATATTTGAAACCCAGCTAATTTTCTATGATACCATGGACACTAGAAGTGCACCTAATACTGCCATACTTCAAAACCAGCATTATTTCTCCATGCATTAAAAATACTCATTTTTCTCACCTCTCATCAAAGATGTTTCTTATGCAGCAATCAGAGACCATTACAGAAATCTACAGCTGATCAAAATACAGAGAAAAACAAAGTATGAGGTGCCAAGTCAAAATTGATACATCTACAGCACGAGCCCTATATCTAAGGCTCAGAGAACATTGCAGAAGAAGAATCAGGGAGGTTTTAAAATCCAGAAGAGCACACAATCTGCTGTGGGAGAGTGAGGTAGTGTCCTGTATATATGACAGAGAGATTACACCAACAAAATCTTAACAATGTGGTTTTGTAAATAAGACCAACATAATAACAACATCAACTGACATGCCAATAGGGATGGAGAAGTCTCATAAAGCCCCTCCCCTGGAAAAAGTTTTAAAGGCAATTAAAGGCTTTGAGAGACGAAGAATCAGTCTTCTCCAAGATGGCATATTTCTGATAAATTAGCCCATTCCAAGTTGTCAGCCTAAACACACACACACACACACAAGTGACATCAAAAGAACTAAACAAAAATGGACTCAAGAAGGTCTCTCTCTCTCTCTCTTTCTCTCTCTTTCTCTCTCTGTCTGTCTTGTTTGTGTAATGACAATAGTTAAAGAAGGAGTAGAGGGAAACATAGGAAGAGTTGTAGAGGAGAAGGAGGAGTAAAAATCTCATAAATATTGTACTCATATATAAAATTCTCAAATGAATACTTAAATTGAAAAAAAAGATGGATTGTATTGAGAAAAAGCAGAGAACAGCATTCTGCAGAGGCAACAGGAAATGGGAAGGAAATTTTGGCTTGTGGTAAGCACTGCAAAGGGCCTGGCAGGAAAGGCAAGGCTGGGGAAGGAGACGGAGGCTTGTCCAAGAGTTAGTGAATCTAAGCTACAGAGAGATAGATTGTCCTGAGGTGGATACATGATCAAAAAGAGGAGGATTCTTATGTCCAGTGCATGACAGCAACCAACAGTCCACATGTCATAGAAGAATGAGATGAAACCATAATGAAAATTGCTTGGAAGTAACATAGAAAATTTATGTTTTTTAAAAAATGGGCATGGAAAAATGATGATGAAACAATAGTAGAAGAGAGATTTAAGGCAGTGCAGTCTCTGTGCAGCAAAGGACACAAGGAAACAAAGCCCAAGAACTCATGTTGAGCATCCCTAGAGAGTTCAGAAGAGATTTCTTTTTGTGAAAGAAATGATGACATCTGTTTACATGAAAAAAGCATGCTAATCCTCTAAAGATAATTCTTTTCTCAACATTCCTATGAGACAGATATTATTATGTCCATTTTAAGATGAAAAGCTGAGACATAGAGAGCTTTAATATTTCCAAATAGATTTAACAACTAAGTGGCACAGCCAGGCTTCAGATTCATCAAACTGGGGCCAAATTCCACATTTTCATCTATTTATAACACTGACTCCCAACTTGAAAACTACATTCCCAGTGGATAGCCCAAGGAAACAAAACTTTAATAAAAATGCCCATTAAAAGGGGAATTGTCAACCTAATGTGTATTCATACAGGATAATACTATGTAACACCCAAAATGAATAAACTTCACTCATGTATATTGTAAGAGAATAGAGGAGTTCCAGCTTAAAGGATAGAAGGTGAGCATTGCATGCTAGTTTAAATCTTATAAAAAATATTCGATGCATTGATTCATAATAAAGGCATATACAACACACTGAGGATATCAAGGGAATGACAAGCCCCAAGAGAGGGAGGTGGCTAGTATGTGTCTAGAAGGATGTAGTTGTGGGGGCAGTTCTCTAATATTTTGTATTATATTCATATCCAATGATATGAATATAATACAACACAGAGCACTGCACTGTAGATAAAGGAAATAGCACAGTAGAATTCCCAAAAGGGCCCCTGAATTTAAGCTGGACCTCAGAGTAATGCAATCCCTTCTCTTTAGGATGAAGGGATCAGAGTCCTCCACCAGGATCACACATTAAGTTTGAGTTCTTGTTCTAATTAATTAATTAACAAGATCCCTGGGAATGGCAGGGCTTGCTAGATTGCTGTCTTCTTCCAGAATCTATTTGCATCGTTGACACACAGGAAGGCACTGCTTTTAACTAGGATATTGATTTGACACACAAAGAAATCATTGCTAGGTAGGTGAGAGGGATTGAAGGCTAAGTTGAGGGGCTGAGAGGAAAATATCAAACGGTTGTAGTTTTAACCTGTGAATAAACTTTTAGAGATAAAGAACACAGTGGACAGATTGCAGAATAATAGTATGGGAGGGTAGTTCACAGTTCTCAGAGGGGATAGAATTTAGGAGAATACGGTACTCCTGTGAGAGAGCTTCTTTCAAACATAAACCTTAATGGAAAATGAGGTCCGAGTTTCCCCAGACTCAGCCAAACCTAGCAGCGATCCTTCTCATGAACAACTGAAATGCCCCTAAGTGGCCAGCTGAGTTTAAGGTTTTGCTAGAGAAGAGGCTATTCTCCCCACTTCAAACTCTCTCACCACAGGATAGAGGTTTGTCAACATCTGGGATCAGTATCTTGGCTGGGTCAGTGACCTCCTTATGAAGGGCGAATGAGAGGAGTCCTATCAGATGGCTTCCTGGGGAGCTAGAGGAGCCACATGGACAAAGTGTAAGCCAGTGGGAGGTCTGCTGACAAACCACAATGCTGTGAGGCATTGTGATGATAACTCTGAAAAATTCTAGCACTAATTGGACTCGAAAGAGAGAGAGAGAGAGAGAGCGAAAGAAAGAAAGAAAGAAAGAAAGAAAGAAAGAAAGAAAGAAGTAAAGAAAGAAAGAGAAAATTAAAAAAAGAAAGAAGGCATTAAGACAAAAGGCGTTAAGCTAGTAGGGAGATGGATTGGCCTGGGGGGTAGCCCCAGGTGAATATGAGGGTGGAGCTGGGAGGCAGAAATGACCAAAATACATCGTATGCATATATGAGATTTTTCAAAGAATAAATAAGATTGTCATTTAAAAAATTTCAGATAATTTTATAGACTCTAGTTCTATATAGGGAAGGTTGAACAATTATCCTTATGAGGTCTGACATATCATTGCATCCCTTTAACCCCAGAACTCAGGAGGCTGAAGGAGAAGACTCTGTGAGTTGGAGGCTAGCCTGTTCTACATAGAGAGTTTAAGGACATCGAGGGCTACATGGAGAGACCCTGTCTCTAAAAACAAACAAATGAGAAACTCCAAAAAAACAAAACCCCCAATTTTCTATTACAAATGGTAAGTGTCCATTGCACCTTGGCATGTGTCATAAAGAGTACTAGCTTGCTTTTCAGTATTGTTCAGATTTATATTTCATAAAGGCAGGAGTTTTAACCTGATTAACTTCTTTAAATTCTATAGTGAGCAAGGCATCAAGCAATACAGCCAAAGGATCATAGAAGGAGGAGAAGAGAAGAGAGGTGGGTAAGTCAGAAAGGTACTTCCATCCGACAGAGAGGGATAGAGGAAAGAGTGGGGGTTTTGAAAGAGCTCTTCAATCTATTCTTATAGAAGTAAACACTCCTTTACTGGGAAAACACAGAGATGAAACCTTAGACCTGCGAGGAGCAGGAGAGTTCATGAATTCCAAAAAGCTTATTACACTGATGAGGAAAAAGCCTGGAGAATTCCTGAGAAGCCAACTACCAGGGTGAAGGACTCTGCTGAATGTCATGTGCTCACAAAAGGCTTAATGTATGTGTTGTTTGGGTTTTCTGATTTGAGTTTTCAGCAAATTAGTAGCAAGTAGACCATTCATCATTACCTGTGTTGGATTAAAGGAGTGTTTTCCCATTTAAAAGCTACACTGGGGTCAATTTTATGCAGCGTTATTTATGTATATGCATGAAGACATCTGGTAGTCTGAAATTTCCATTGCCATTTCCATCCTTTCATGTTTTCACAAGTTGAACGGGAATGTTTCCTTCCTGCTAAATCCATTAGAAACTGATATAAGGGTGAGAAAAGAGGATGAAATGGAAAGACAAGGTATTAGAATTTGAAAGAATGTAGAACGGATGGGGCTGACCATGGAAAACATGGGTGAAAAGATTTATTTTCATCCTAAGGAAAAGCAAAAACACAAGTGTCTGAGCTCCGTATCTATGCTGCATTACTTAATCATATACCTCTCCTAGGTGGATCTGTAATGCTGTCCTATTGTAATTTCAATTTTAATTTCTCTGATTACTAATGAGAGCCAGCATTTTTTTCAGATAATGTAAATGTTATCATCATAAGAATTCCGGTTCTTATCTTTTGCCACTCTTCCACAGCTTGTCACTTTTTAAATTCATTTTTTTTCAGAGATTTGGATAACTCTTTGTTGACTTTGTGGGGGCAAACACATCCTTCCTATTTGAGGTTTCTCTATTAACTTTTTAATAGGTTCCTTTGATGATCAGAAGTTCTTCATTTTAATGTAAAACTCTCATCCGTCTTTTATGGTTATTTCTTTTATGTCTCCTTTTCAGAATGTCCTACCCTGAAGTAATTAAGATATTCCTCATGTTGTCTTTTAAGAGTTTAGAGCTGCACCTTAAAATGTCAGTCTTTAATCCGCCTTACATTGAGACTTGTAAGCATACAATGTGGGAATTCCAGACCCATTATTTGGGATCTGTAATTAAATGTGTCAGCATCATTGATGAACAACCCTCTCTGCATCTCAGAGCTCCAAGCCCTGATTCATTAATTACTGGTTTCTATACATGTCAGTGAGTTTCTCGAGGTTTCTCTCATTTCTTTGGCCTATTTGTGTCTCTCAGGACAAATCTTGTTCCATCTTAATTACTTTTGCTTCACAACAAGGTCTGATATCTCCAGTGATAAGCTCCCACTTTGCTCCCCCTTTGCCCTTCCAAATACACTTTAGAATTAACTTGTCAAGTAATAGAGAAAAACTTTCCTTTTTTTTGAGTGAATGGATTGAATCTGCAAAGAAATTTATGGAGAATAGACATTTTTCTAATAGAGTTATTGAAATCTTGAAATTGTCTCGGATTGGAAATATATATACTTGAGTAAACAAGCATTTTTTTTTAAATTAAATGTGATTTATGTCTGAAGCAGAAGTTAAAGGTATGGCAAGGTGGCACTTTCAAAATCATGAAGCATTTTTCTAATGCAGGAGACCAAGAAATATCTAGGATACATTCTACAAGGCATTTGTCATGTGGAACAACCGTTTTGTAAAATCTACTGAATTTTGAGATGAGATAATTAGTTTTGATATTTTAGGGAAGTCACTATATATTTTTGAATATATTGACACTAAAATAATATGAAGGCAATTTTTTACATCGTAAATAAATAAATTTACTATCTTTATTGTTTTATTTGTCTGTTGTTTATTTTTCATGAGTGTCTCGTTCTACAGTACAGGCTGGCCTCACAGTCACAGAAATCCTGTGATTCTGGCTCAGAGAGTCTGACAGTCTTCATATGTGGCTTATGTGGTTAGTGTCCTTTGAGTTTAGAAATAATTTCTGTATATAATTGGTATGTCTTTGGAAAAGAAAGTATTTTTTTTTCTACAAATAAATAATTTAAGTAACAATCTCTTTAGGATTTTCTTTTTATTTCTGATCTTACTCAACCTTTATACAATGAAGAGGCTCAAAATTCACTCAAAAGAGCAACACAAACTAGTTTTGCCTATTCATGTTTCTACACAGGTGGATGTTGCTGTTTCCTCTCTGAGGAAGGTTAGTAGTTCCTGCACTATGGTGGATGTGGCTGTCTGTGGACTGGGTGAGGAAGTGAAAGACCAGATGTAAGTGGCTCACCTGAGTCCACCGCTCGGACTGGCTCCATGCTCGTGTGGACACAGTAGTCAGTAATCCTGCCTCCTGGCCTTGAGTTGGGTGAACACAGGAATTGAAGAAAGAACAGAGCAGAAGCACTTTCCCACAAAACCACTGCTCAGATTTCTCTATCACAGACAAGACCTTTATTCCTGTACTCTGCTGAAGCTGATGGTCATGTCCATACTCCTGTGGCATGACTATATTTGCTCATCTGAAACTGTGTAAGCACAGCAGACGTCTCCTTTACTTCACACTGTAATTATTTGCTATGTGCCCTCTCTAGTAAATTGCACATTCTCCAAGGGTATGATTTTGCCATATACCTCTTTTTTCCCCTCCAGCACACAAACTACTTGTATATCTTGTAATAAATCATGGTTGAATGTCCTACTAATCTCAAAGGGCTACCTAAAAAGAGGTCCACATGCAGGTCTGCTCATCTTCTGTGAACTAATTCATCCTCAGGGATGTGTAGCCACTGTAAACAAAAATGTGGTTCAAAATATCACCTTTCTAAAAGGGAAAGAATGGTTTAATGTAACTTCGGATTCCTCCTGAAACTGAGTGGACCTGCAGTAACAGAGTGAGCAGAGCTATAGAAGCAACAAATAAAGAAAGAAACAAAGCAAACAACACTGAAGTCTGTTTAAATTTAAAAAAAAAAGTTTGTTGGAGTAAGCGTTCAAGGCTCTGCTTGTTCTATAGAATACCTGGCAGCTTCAAGGAGTAGAGGCTTTCTGAAGGTACAATACAATTTGACCTGTGCATTTCTTTATGTTTTTGTCTACACCAACTTTGCATTTTGGATTAGCAATATGAAATTGATGGAAACTCATTTCCCCCTTCTTGAATCACTGACTCAGATTTGCCCTATGAAAATGGACCAACTGAGTATATTTCTTCTGGATAGTGACATAGCTAGACCTTAAAGGATTTATTTGAAATTGCATTTTCTATTAAATATCACTATTTACTGAAGTAGTAAGTATAAAATACTAACAAACTTCACCTACCATAAAAAATAATATAGAATAGAATTATACCAGTGTCTGAAGACAAGTCTCTTGTAGATTCTGTAGTTAATTGGTAGCATCTAGCTGTACTTTGTTGACAGTGTCTTCTTATAGTTCATTGTTTTGTTTTGGTTTTTGGTTTTTTCTATCACTATTTAATCCAACCCTGAGTCAAGGGGAATAAAATCTAGCAGTCTCCGCTCTCTGCATCAACAGTCCCAGACACCTGGTCTATTGTAAATTTCATGAGGGCTTCATGGTAGTTTAAATGACATTTACTAGCTTTCTTAGCTTTATCTGAAAGATGATTTTATTTTACTCAACTGGACCCTCCAAAGAGTTCTGGACTATTCTATTTACCTTATTCTAGAAAAAAAAAAAAAGCCTACTCCCTTTCATTTGGGTAAAAATTATAAAAAAAATTGTGGGTTTGTTTTCATTTTGTTTTGTTGGTTTTGTTTCCTGCTAAGATCTGTCTCTAAACCAATCTTTGTGGATTTTCTGTTTTTACCACGGTCATCAAGGTTTTGTTGTTGTTGTTACCCGGATTATCATTGTTCTAATTAAAAGCTTATGGCCTTCATATTCTGTATGTCAGTAATTCACTATTATATCACAGGTCTGGGATAGTAACAGTGCAGGTTTAAATGTGCTCTGTACTACAGCTTTACATCTCCCTCCTCCAGATATTGTAACATTCAGTCAAACACAGACAGTAGCTAATTTTGGGGAAACATATTCTTTATATGTTCTTATTGTTTTATGGTATCAACTGACATACCTCTATACCTCCTGTGTTTATGTTTATTATTTCTACACTGAATAGAAAGAATAGCCAACTTCTTGAAGCTTACAAAATGCCAGAGGCATTTCACATGGTTTAAATGTGAGATATCAGAGGCTGGAGAGATGGCTCAGCCGGTTGTTTTGTCAAAGTATATATATATATATATATATATATATATATATATATATATATACACACACACACACACACATCACTTTTAAAGGCTATCTTTTTTATTAGCCATGAAGAAGTATGTTGTGGATAGGTAGGTATATATGATGCAACTAAACAGATTATTTCAAAGTGCTGTTGGTTTCAACGTGTGTAAATTGGTAACATTAAAAATACGATTTTAGGGTCTTGAAATATTTCAGTGGATAAAGATGCTTGTTTCCTAGCTGGAGGACTTGAGTTTGATCCTTGGGACACACACAGGAGAAGGAAAGAATTGACAACTAGAATTTGTCCTCTGATACACACACACACACACACACACACACACATACACACACACACATACACACACACACACACACACACACATATACACACACACACACACTCTATGACATGTATACTCACACTTGCACACATCCTCACAAAAAGAATGGCTGAATGAATGAATACATAAATAAACATATAAGTAAGATAATATTTTAAAGAGAATATAACTTGGGGCAAAGAAGGAAAAGGAACTACCTGTGTATGCATTACTTCTTAACAAATATTCTCTGTCATAAACTCAAAAAACACAATGGCGACATTTGGCAGTATTTATCAAAGGAACTTTTTCAAAGTCTAAAGTTCATATCCTGTGGGGTGGTGAAGTGGCTCTCAGCCCCACACAGATTAACTTCCTCAGATGTTCTATTACTTTAGAAGTGCTTCAAGACATCAATATTGTCTGCAAAAATTTGGTCTTTGAAAACTGCAAACTAGAAGAACAAACAACTTAAGAAAAATAAAACTTTGGGATGAGGGCATCGCAGGACAAACCCGCCTGAAATACGGTCAGTGCTTCTTCATGCACACAGTGTTTTCAAATCCATGTCAAATACATTTCTTTTTAAAAAGGAATGTTAGCACCCAGGTAGCCATCTTTCCTACAAGAGAAATTTTGTGAGAAAAGCAAACAAAAATATTCCTGATTTCAGTCTGGCACTGACTCAGTGTCAGACACCTGGCTCATGGGTTGCATGGTACAGAACTAGCCCCCAACACAAAACCTATTAAGGACAAGAAACTCCACTTGTTCCTTTGGAGCTAACAGGTCTCTCTCTCCCTTCTTGACCTTAGTGTGTTGTCTGTAAAGCAGTGCTGTGACTCCCCTGGTCCTTTAGAACTGAAGGGAATTGAGGACTCTTCCCCTACAGGATTCCTGTTGGGCTATCCACGAATGAAGTTCTTCCTCAGACCTGAAGGCTCGCTTTTTCCACCTCAGGTTGTGATACTGTAACTCATATAATATTCTGTGGTGAGAAATTTAGTTTCAGCCTTCTTTTCTACACACCTGCTTTGTATCTTTAAGTCATAACACCCTGACTTGTATTGGTGCCTCCAATAAAGTCTTTTAGTCTTTATAAGTTTGTTGTTCCAGGCATTTGGTTATAGTAACCTGAACTTGAATAAATAGTCTTAATACACATTTATATTCCACCAATCATATGAAGAGTGAAGAGTTTTATGTGAAAAGAAACATATCTACCATTAAGGTAAGCTTTTCAGAGGAGACATGCCTGTTCCCATCTCCTGATCTACAGGTACCTAACTTGAAGAAAAGGCTTTTCATTTCACATTTACTTCCCTTTGTCAAAACTCTGAGGAAAATGACTAGTTGTTACTTATCTTGATATTAATAAAACTTGCAAAGTGTCAATATATAATTCATACTCAGTATATTTTGTTCACTAAGAGGGAAATTCCTGTCTTCACTTACACCCTGGAGAGCTCCTATCTCCTATTCATATTTCTACCTCTCGTGGGAAAGCAGGAATTCACTTGAACTTTATTTCAGACAAACTCTCATGCCCTTCAATGTTTTATTCTTTGTGTTCCTCAACTTATATATCTACAGACTACAAAGATAATGTCAGGGATTCTTCAAATCTCAGTTCGGAAAATATAACATTATAAATTAAACCCAAGCAGTGGTGGTTCAAGCCTTTAATCCAAGCACTAGAGAAGCAGAAGTAGGCAGATCTCTGAGCTAAAGGCCAGCCTGGTCTACAGAGTGAGTTGTAGGACAGCAAGGGCTACATAGAGACACCTTGTCTCAGAAAAACAAAACAACAACTACAAAAAAAAATTATAAATTAAATTCTTCATTTTTGCAGACCACTTAGCAACACAATAAAAATACACACAAATTCATAACGTAGTTTTTAAATTTTGTCCATTGAGAATTTAAATGACAAATAATGTTCTATTGTTTTTATGTAAATTAGTTCATTCTAATTGAAAATTAACAACCCTGGCTTATGTGTCATTTGAATTCTTATTTTAAAGATAGAAAACCTGCCAAACATGGTATTTACTGAATTTGCTATTGTACTTAGCCATTCTTTTTTTCAATAAGGCCTTTGGTTAGGAAGAAGTTTGAGATTAATGTTGGCTGATGCATAAAAATCACCCCCAACAATATAAATTATAAGTGCATATCTTGCTCAATATGAATAAAGTCAATTTAACCAAAACAACAAATATTCATTTATTAAAATCAAAATTATAGGCCTTGGGCTGGCAGGTGAGAATGGATATATATATATATATATATATATATATGAGTAATGTGTGAAAAAGCAAGTTTTATGTGAAAAGATACCTATCTACAAAAACAGCCATTAAGGCAAGCTTTTCAGAGGAGACATGCCTGTTCTCAAGTCCCTGGTCTACAGGTATCTAACTCAAAGAGAAGGCTTTTCATTTCACAATAGGCCCTCTTTGTTCTTCCTGCTTGGAGACTGAAATACTATTTACTGATTTGCTTTTGGTTGGGCTGATCAGAGTTGACTCTCTTGTATTTACATAAGACTTTGTCCACTCAGAAACCTTTTGCTAAGCACCTACTGTCTTCAAGGTATTGTTAGGTACCATTAAGGAAACAGCAAGAGAAGCAGAAACGCCTCTCACCGTAATTTTCCCAGAGTACACTGCTTCGTATGTTCTTTGGTGGGCTACAACTAAGTGGAAAAACATCTGCTATAAATCACCAAAGTTATTTATTCAAATCTCCAGCAGCAAGGTGGTACACCTCCACTGATTGATTGTGCAGGGTGCCCCCTTGCCACTCATGTTCCTGGGGAGTCTCATTAGGACCTTCCTACTAAAAATATCTGATCCAGCTAGATTTTGGAAAAGGAAACTATTATTCAAGGAATTCATTTTCAGCAGCTGAATGCCTCAGGAAGTTAGTAATGCCCTGTGGAGCTTTATGCCTCTGGTCCTCTCATTTGAAACCAGCAGAGGTTGGAACAGTTCTTAGTTATTAACATCTAATGGCTGTTTTGTGACTTCTGAAGTGCTTTGGACTCCTCCTTCGAAATCCCAAGGAATGGAAAGATACTTATTTGAATTTAATTAACTCAGAGGAGATTTGGCCCAAAGGATAACAAGTGAATGCACTTGGTACCGAATGTTCCTACATCTCCCCTAAAACTTTATGATATATTTGTTGGACTAATAATTACTGGGAGTGTGTGGAAAAAGTCCCATCTAAGAAGTAAAGCCAAGAGCAGGAAATATCCTTCGCCACTGCTCTTTCTCTGTGCTGTGGCCATGTTCTCACCTTTGTCTATTTCTCTTTCACAGTAATCCTCACACAGAAAAAGCCTGTGGCCCAGATAAAGGCCCCTTAAACACACAGAACAGGAAATGTCAACAAAGGAAATCTCCAGTCTTTCTATTCCCTTTGGGTCAACCTCGCATCTATCTTTCCTTCTTAACAGTGTGTATAGAACTCTGTAATTTGAAAAGGTATTTCCTTTTTAGGAGTTTTTCCCTTTCTTTTTCCAGGCAAGGTCTTTCTATATACCTCTGACAGGCCTGGCGTTGACTATGCAGCCCAAAGCAGCCCAGAAATCATGGTGAATCACCGACTTAAGAAGAGTGTTCTGATTGCAGGTACGAACCACAAAGCCTTGTTTCTTGAACAGAGTCTCCTGTCCCTTCCTGCATGTCATCCAATATCACATCTAAACTAGACATCAGCTCCATGTGCACACACTGTAACTGTGTAGACACTGCCCAAGATCTCACGTACATGTGGGTTTGTTTATGAATGAATATTTGTTTCTGACATGCTGTGTCACACGTTGTGCTAGGTCCAGCAAGACACTATGACTTCTGCTCTGAGAGAGCTTTAAAATCAATACAAAAAGGCATTTACTCACCTGCTTGACTAGCACAAGGCATACTGTAGATAACACATAATGAAGGAATCATGAGAAATTCCAAACTAAATAAGAAATTCGTCTAAGAAAAAGAGTGCAAACTATTAGGACTACAACAATAATAATTTGACTACAAAAGGGAAGGGGTGTCTTCACAGAGAGTTTGGAGGCAGAAACAGTAGTAGATGATTTGTAAAAATAATGAAGTTATTTCCACATTGATCTGGTTTGAGGAAGATTACTGGTTCTACTGAATGGAATCTGGTGATGGAGAGGAGAAACAGGTGGATGGAAGTTTTAATGAAAGACATGGATACTCATGGGAAGATACAAGGATAATGAAAACCTTCAGTTTGCTTAAAGATACATTGACTTTAAGATGACAATACCACCATGTATTTTTAAGTTCAAATGACAGTCTGAGAGCATCTCTAAATGCAAGAAAACATATACTCTCTGTCATCCTTCCTCCATGCACATTTTAGATATTTACTTTTTTTTTTTTTGGTCAAGCTTTTATTCCTTAAGGACTGTAGCAGCTTACAAGGCCACAGAGGATAAAACATGGTAAAGCAGAAATGAAGATATCCGGCACACATGACTTGCTTGCAGACTCTCTCTGCAGATGCAATGGTTATTATTATTTCCTGCTGCATATATTCCTGGAGTTTTCTGAATCTCATTTCATCAAGTGTTGTATATTTTACTTTTCTGTGCTAACTTAGATTCTGGAAAATAAATTATTTTCCTTCTCAGATAGTATGGAGTCTTTTATTTTCCTGTTTTAACCAAAGAATCTTAATTAGAGGTTTTAAGTTCCTTGATGGTGAAGTGTTACAAAATACAGAACCTCAGTCTATCACCAGTGAAGCTTAATAAATGTGGGACAAAATCAGAACCTGCTCCCTGGCTACCCAGTGGAAACTTCTTTGCTTTGCCACAGAGCTGCTCATTAGCTGCTTGTCTCCTGCCTTGGCTGAAACTGAGTTAGAACTGAGAAACTGGAGTCTTGGAAAATATAAAGTCAGGCTCTGAGGACTGAGAGTTCAACATTGTTCACAAAATGACAAGACAGAAAGCCCAGTGTGTGTGTTGAGGGGGGAGGGCGGGATGTCAAGATACAATCTTGGGGAAGACGGATATGTCAAATCTCTCCATGCATATTTTTGCTTCCAATAACAGCCATCATTTTTATTTTTTTATTATTTATCTGTTTACTTTTTAAAAATATATAGTCTTAACTACGTAGCCCTAGTTGGCTTGGGACTGACAAAGATCCACCCACTTCTGCCTCCTGAATGCTGCTGTCATTTTTAATTTTTTATTATTTATTTGTTTACTTTTTAAAAATATATAGTCTTAACTATGTAGCCCCAGCTGGCTTGGAACTGACAAAGATCCACCCACTTCTGCCTCCTGAATGCTGGAGTTAAAGGCATATGCCATAAGCCCAGCTCTAGTTAAAGTCTTGCAAAAACCCAAGACTGAAAGAGGACCGTGGATATGGAACAAGGAACCTAGGACTCTTCTCCCGAGGATTACCTAAAGCTGATTGAGCTGAAGACAGAATCCAGTAATACTTGGAAGAGGGCAATTCCAGGTGAAGAGCCTGTCCAACTCTATCTCAGAAGTGATGATGGAGATCAAAAGGCAAACAAGAAAAATAAACACAGGTTCATACAGAGAGGACAAAGTACAGTGGTACCAGGAGGAACCTAGTACTTACTTGCCACAAACCTGTTAAAACTCTGCTTGATTTTTTTTCCTTTAAGAGAAAAGAAACAGAAAGAAAAAGAATCCTTCTGTTTGTTTTCTAATCATTTCTAATCACATATGTTTAAATATAATGATTAAATATATAATTTGAGTATATTTGAATATATAATTAACTATAACTTGCTTCACTAGTAGACTTTAATAGGTACTTGACCTAGGGAAACTGTCATCAACCATAACTTCTGAACCTGAATGTGGAAGCTGTTCACTGCATAATAGGACATAACTGAACAGGAGTTTATGCTTCCCATTCTTAAGCAGGAAGGAAGCAGACTTTAGATGTGTAATTAAAACAGTATTAAATGTAGAAGAGGCAGTTTTGAAACTATTTTGTTAGAAAACAAGAGTAGATATGCATTGGGAAGAGATAAATAGACTATTGTGAACATCTGTTGTTTTCCCTCATTTTGTCAGTCTGTTTAAACTGAGAATTACTTTTGCAACAAATGCAGTAGCCAATGGTTTGCAAATGCAAAAGCTTGATTCTTATATTATTTGTTTGTTCTGATCTTGCCTCAGAAGGCATAAAAGTACATAGCCATGTTCTTAAAGTGTCCACTTAGAAATGGCACCTGTGTCTTCTCTAACATGCCATTTTCTGAAGCAAGGCACATGTCAATGTAGTCCTAGGAGGGAAAGCACTCCAGAGAAGGATTTGAATTTTTTTTTCTAGTAGTCACCTGATTTCTCTTCAAGAACAATCCCTAGCCAACTTCCAGCAAAAATTAATTGTACAGATTTGGCATGGAGAAAGTAGAGAAAGCAGGAGCACTGGGGTTAGCTAACTAGAACTTTCTATGCTGCTAGCCAGAGAAAGAGGAATAGCATTCAGTTCATGGAAGGAGAAATTGTTGATCTGTCTAACTTGCTAAAAAGATATCCGCTAATCTAGAAGTTCCAAGCAAAACTAATTAGAGAGAGCTTGCCTAAAGATGAGACCATGATAGAGATAGACAGTACAAGAGATCAAGCAAATAGGGCAAGGCCTGATGTCATCATTTGTGTTCTTGTATTTGATTGTGCTAACAAAAGATTTAAACCTGGAGTCTCTTTGGGTCTGTATCTTCCTTTCACCAAATCAATCTTGGTTTCTATTACGTGTACACATAGCCTTTTACTAAGTAAAAGAAGCTATCCATGTAAATAATTGTACATAATTTATTAACATTGGGCAACATATTTGATTGCAAATCCCATAGCTACCAAGTCAACCAACTCTAAGTGAATATAATTCAATTATAATATTATTGCTATACTCTATCTTTACCACAGAACACTGCTAAATAGAAATATATTCACACACACACACACCTGCATGCATGAAAATCATCAAAACTTGGTAATTTCCTATAACTCAACTAACACAATTTAAAGTACCAAAGTACCAAAACGAAAAGAGGCTGCTTTCTTGGCAATCACAGCATTTTTAAGAATAAACTTCTACCGTGGAATATCAATGAGCTTAGGCATGTATGATTTTGATTAGCAACACTGGCATCATTAGGGGTGAGTGACAGGTACTGGGTTACGACTCATTCAGAACTACTAAATCACATGTGTTCTTTACTTTCAACAAGATCCTCAAGTACTTCATCTTCATTTTTTGTATTAAAATTAAAGTTATCCACATAACATGTAACATGTATCCATGTAACAAGACTAACTTTGCAACAAATGTATTATTTGTAAGAATTTACAACATGTCTTATTATAAGTTAATGACAATGTCAATTATACAAAGATTATAAAAGTCTGGAATGATTTTGTGAAATAGTTTAAATGATGTTCCAAGAATATATGACATAACCTTATCCCTTGGGTTGTGTAACTGTTATGTTAATTTGACATGAGCTGGGATCATCTGAGGAGAAGGAACCTTAGTCAATAAAATGCCTTCATAGGATTGGTTTGTAAACAAGTCTGTAAGGTGGTTTCCTGGTTGATGATTGAGTTGGGACGGCTCAGCTCATCTTGAGTGGTGCCATCCCTGGGCAGGTGATATTGGATGGTATAAGAAAGCAGGCTATAAGTATAAGTATATATATATATATATATATATATATATATATGTGTGTGTGTGTGTGTGTGTGTGTGTGTGTGTGTGTGTGTGTGTGTGTGTGTATAAGTCAGCAACATTCTTAGCTCCTGCCTCCAGGAGCCTGTCTTCAGTTCCTGCCCTGACTTTGCTCAGTGATGATGGACTGTTACTGGAAGTAAAGATGAAATAAACTATTTATTTCCCAAGGTACTTTTGGTTATGGTTTCATCATAGCAGTGGAAACCCTAACTAAGACATCCTTCTATTATCCGCAGGGCTACGTTTCAATATCCCTAATAGAGTCATAGATTCTGTATATAGTACCTTTTTCTTATATATATAAACACATCTGTGGCAAAGTTTAATGATAAAAGTGGTAAATATTATCACAATAACTACTATTAAAATAGTACATAAAACACTTTAATAAAAAATACATAACACATACTCTTTGTCTCTGTCTCTCTGACTCTGTGTGTGTGTGTGTGTGTGTGTGTGTGTGTGTGTGTGGTGTATAAGTAACTTCCTGAACTTTCTCCTTTTCAATTAAAGAAATCACTTCGCAGCCTCTCTTAGAACTCAAAATTGCCATCGTCATTAACCTTGTGCTGTGGAGCCATCATTAAGCAAAAGAAATTTTACTTCAATACAAACACTGGTAAGTTGGTAGCTGATCCAAAGTATCCAATAGGTACAGACGTGCTATCCAGGTCCTGAGTGGGATACCAGCAATTTAATCACACTGCTCAGAATGAATCATTGTTTAATATTTACGAATTATATGTGTTCTTGTTAGCTTTGTATTGCTCTGACAAACATCATGACAAAAAGCATCCAGGGAAGGAAACTATTTATTTGGCTTACATTTTACAGTCCATTTGGGAGGCCAAGGCAGGGATCTTAGTTAGGAACCTGAGGCAGAAATTGAAGCAGAGACCGTTTAGGAACCGAGCTTACTGGCTTCCTTCCTCTGGCTTACTCACAGTCCAGGCACAGCTACCAAGGGATGGCACTGCCAAGGGTTGGCTGAGCCTTCCTACCTCAATTAGTAATGAAGAAAATGCCTCAACAGATGTGGCCAGAGGCCAATCCAGTGGAATAGTTTTCAGTTGTTGATCTCTTTTCCCAGGTGTTTCAAGTTCACAATTAAACCTAACTATAACAGTTTATTTCTGGAATTTTCCAGTTACTGGCTTTAAGTCATAATTTACCATGAAAAAATCTACCCTTGGGGGGAGATTAGTGTATCGTTTTAGTGCTCAAAGATTAAAGTTGCTAATAAAATGAACCAACTAATAATGCCATTATTCTCAACATACAATGTAAGATGGATATTTCAAAGCTTCTTTCATTCAAATAAAACATGGGATAGCATATGGCCTAGTCTACTCTCTAGTCCAAACCTACTAAAAATTTCTGATACGATTGGCTTCACCTGGTGTTGGTTGTCAATTGATAATTAAAAGGAATGGATTCTCTCTGACTCCTGAAGATCATTGATCCCAGGGCTACAGTGTTCTTATTGGTAATCCCAGTTCTTCAACAACTGTAGACTTGGCGTGGCATGACTGGGTATAGAAAGGACTAGATACTGGGCTTGACTTGGTACTTCACACTTTCCCAGACCAGACTGCCCAACTTTCCTCAGCCCAGTTTCTGCCTTTTCTTATTCTTCATTTTTCTACACCATCACCCTCCTCCCAAACTCTCAAATAAAAACTTTAAAGAAAAAATTCAGGGCAGCAGGCAGAATGAATTTCACATTCTCTTCAGATTCTTTTCCCAGTGGGATAAATACGTGTTTCTTTTCAAGTCAAGAAAACTGCTTCACTAAGGTGTAAATCTGCTAAGAGGGGACAGTTGAGTTAATGAGAGGTGAGTTCTTAATGCTGGAGGTACACAGTAGTCATCATCATGAGCATCAGTGTGCCAGATTATACAGCACAGATATCACTTCTTCCCATTAATTAGAAGGAGGGCTATGCATCTAACCCATGGAGAGTGGTATACGGGAGCTTAGCTAACCTCTTTTCACAAGGAACGCTGAGGCACTAGGCACCAAATAGAAGTGTAAAGCATCTGGTAAGAATCATTTAAAAATAATTAGATTTTTAAAGTCTCCCTGCTTCAGCTCCTGGGATGACTTTACAGTTGTAGAGATCTTTAAATACAGGCTTAAGCTCCTTATTAGTGAAGGTTATGTTTAGGTATATTTTATCCAGTGAAAGTAAACACGCTGAGCTCTTTCATTTGAAACCAGTAAAAACTAATATTTCTTGTGGCTGCTGCTGCTGCTGCCTCTGACTTTTGTTAGAGAATTAGCCTTCAGTGCACTGTCACTGGGAGAGAAGATGACACCAGAGAAGCATTTTTTTTTAAAATTAGAGTTTATTTCTTTACTTTATTGGAAGTAAATAACAGAAAGAATTGGATGTACCATTCTATTTACCTCAACACTAATAGGAATTTTTGGACATATTCTTAGACTTTTCTAACAAATCAAAGACAGGACCATCTCTAAAGGGAATGATGGACTTCCTCCCAATCCATGTGTGTCCCTACTCTTCCTTTACTTCTAGGCTAGGTCAGTTTATGTAGCGCTGCTGGGATGAAGGCACCCCAAGGGCAAATGTAGATGAATGTGACATCAAAGGTGAACCACGAAGAGTCATTAATTTAATGTCCTTAAAATTCATAATGCATAACCTTGTCTTTGCTTGTAATAGAGCAGAAATATTCTGTATGATTAGTTCTAGCCAAAAAAAACCTAGTTTTTCTAGATACTATAAATTCTCATATCTGAGGAGGTCTAAGGTGCTTTATTCATATTATTTTTATTATTATTAATAAAATATGTTCTTTGATGTTTCCAATTTCCAAACATGGTATGAAGTTGAGTTTTAACACTCTCACCTCCTACCCCTGCTTTCTTCTCCTTTACCTTACAGATAAAATCTCCCCTACAAATTTCTATGTTTGAATCTTTTTATTTTGTTCTGTGACTCACTGAGTTTAACCCAAGTAGACTGTCTGACTACGGGGTTCACACTATCCTTTGAAGTCTGGTAATTCACCAGTGGGTCCACCACCTTAGACAATGATTACCTCTCTCCCAGAATCTTTCAGTAGTCAATAGTTTACCAGCGAGGGCCCCATAAGCCCCTCTCCCATCCGTAACTAACTGTTGACAGGGCCAGCCTTGTACGGGCCCAGTGCAGGTAACTGTAACAGCGATGAGTTCAAGATTACAATGTTTATTCCGTGCTTAGCAAGAAAGGCACTTCACAGACTTTCTGCCTATCTTGCATTCTTTCTCTGTCCTCTCCCATGATATTCCCTGAGCTTTTGGGGGTGATGGGTTGTTCTGTTTCAGTAAGCACTCAACCATTCATTCCTTATTCTCAGCAGCCTGAGGCTACGTTCACCTCTGCTCACCTGAGTCAACACTGACCTCATCCTCACAGCCTTCCTCCCAAACCTGGGCACACTATCCATATTTTAACTAAATTAGAAGTGTCATTTTATACTGAGAAAAGTAAAAGACCAGTGGTAATTAAAGAGGAGAAAGATATACTGAGTAGGAGAGAACCATATAGGAAAGATTCAATGTGTTTGAGGTAAATACAATAAACTTATGATTTAGATATCAAAATATATTATTTTAGTAACATCAACGTGTCCTTCATTCTTGTTTTTTGTAAGTTTTGTTCATTTCTTTTCACAATCCCTTAGAGGTTTGATAAAGCAATCTAAAAATATGAATTGAAATTGTCCAAATTATTGTTTTAATCCTACAAATAAGACCTATCTTAGAATTTAAGGACATGATTATTTTTGGAAAGCATAAGATAAAGTTAAAGAAATAAGCATATGTAGTTCCCTAGTCTCCAAATTTTCATGTCATTCTCATATTAAGATGCTGTGTTTTCAAGAATGATGCTCTAATCGTCCGCTAAGTGGTTTTTAAGCACTCACTGCTTGCTTCTTTTGTTTTCTTGCCTCATTTACATTGTATGTCTTCTTTTTAGCATGTGAAAAGTAAACTGAGGCATGCTATAATTTTAAAGAGATTATTGGAGCAAACAGTAACTTTTGAATTCAGAGAGTCCAAAACAGATTTGAACTCCTCTGAAGGTTAGGGAAGGGAGATTTTTATAAGATGAACATGGAAGCCAAGCAAGAAAACATTTGATTGACTAAACAGTTTGATTCACTTGGTCTACCCCTCTGGGAAGTTCCTAGTTGTGTAATTATAATATAGTCAACTGCTTCAAATTGTTTGAGTGTAATCTTTGTTTTTCTTTAATATAGGTCTTGACATTATATAACCCAAGCTAAATTTTGCTTATGTTTGAAAATTAAGGAAAGTTAAGATTGTTTATAAGGTCGTGCTAGCTACACGGGGGTTGTTCTTCAGGACTGGTCTATATTTTAATTGACCTTAATAGGCATTCCTTTTTGTCTAAAGGAAGACTGTCATGTGGAGAAAGAATCTACTGGGGAGGCAATTATGACAGCGTTGCATGAGTTTTCCAGATGGAGATTCTCAAAAATCTCTCAAAACCACGGGTGAAGGAAACTGGGACATAAAAAGATCCCACAGGGACAAGCAGACGTTTGAAGACAGTAGGACTGCTGCAATGGTGTATCTCCAACAACCTCTCTAAAACAAAGGACTGCTGCAGAACCACCTTACCTTACTTCCTCTCTGTGCCACAGCCCCCATCAACTCTCAATGAATTTAACCCTTGAATCCCTGTTTACTGAAACTTCTGTGATAACATCCCTCCATGACAATCCCTTTTCCTCCTTGAAAAATGACCTTTAATACCTGAATAGAGTATGAAATTCTTAATTCTCCATGATTCACTTCAAGATTTACTGTGTGGAATAATGTTGAATGTACCCAGAATAGGCAGCTTTATTCTTTTAGTTACTTTCGGGTCTTATACAAATTAATGTTAAGTGGATGTCACAGTATGTTGTAATGATTTGGACCTATACTTCTTTCTTCTACTAAGCTGGCTGTTCATGGAGGGTTAGACATCTTATTTGGCATTATATGCGGAGACTTAAGCTCAATAAATATTATCAAATGAATTTTTGTTGAAGAAATGAGTGGATAATCTATGCTTGAGCAGTAAAACATTAAAAGATGCCAAAAGAATATTATTTTCTCTGCTAGAGGGTATGATCTGTGACAAAGAAGCTTATCTGTGGACAGGAGCTGAATTTACAGAACTCTGACTTACTTGGCATTCTTGGATAACAGTGTGGCAGGAAATAACTAGGGAAATTTGAGCAGGATGGAATAGTAGCCTCTTATACCACCTAGAAATGCTGACAGGTCACCATAACATTGCCTAAAATTAGCATCAAAATCCAAGTATGAGTAAAACTCAGTGGAATGTTATGGTTAGGTCAAGAGAACAGTGTTCAGATGGGAAAAAAAATCCAAAAATAATGGTCTGAGAAGTGATTCTTCTCTTTAAGATAAAATTCTTCCCAGAGGTTGTTGCTTACCCAGTGGCAGAATCAGCTGATCACTCCTGGATAGAACACTAGAGCCCTCCCCACCATGAGAACTTGCCACCTATGACAGGGTTCCTGGAAGGGCAATGATCCGGATTTGATCTAACTACTTGTGGTGATGGGAATCTTCATTTTGGAGGCAGTCCTTTTCACTTTGAACTATTTTTATTAAGCTGAATTCTGTCTTTATCTGTTAGCTCTGCTTCTTTCTACTTGAGCTACACAGAATACATCTAATTGTGTTCTGTATGAGAGCTTCTCATGGATTTCAATGTGGCTATCGTTTTCCCCAAAGCTTCTTTGCTCCAAGATTAGAAGCCTTTGTTGGCTTAAAACCATTCAGTTCTCCTTGGTCATAGTCCAATGGACACACTCCAGCACAACACCCAAATGTGAAAGTGTTTTATAAATGTACCTAAACACAGCCAACAAGGGAACATTTTTTACTTTATACATACAAAATGCATCTTTATTAAAATCCAATATTATGCTATATTCAATGAATGAACAGATCTTTTGATTGTATGTTACAAATGGGGGCTAGAGTGGAAAAACAAGTAAAACTGTATTTGTACCACAAAGATAGCACCCTAACATGAACTAAAATATCTTCTCAATAAATGCCATCATCTATGTCTAGAATTGACATAAAGTATGATCATCAAGTAATGGATATTTTGAGCTTTTAGGAAATTGGGGGTCTGCCTGCAGATTAATATCAGATGCTTTGATATTGACCAGAAACATTTTGAAAACCTTGCTGTTGTTTTCTAAAACCTAAGTGTCAGACTGTATACACACCTTTCCTATTTTCACTGCGTTGATCTTGTTGTTATATCAGCATAGCAAGTTCTTGTCAATTTTTATCCTGTCATCAAGCTAGTCAGTTTTACTCTTGAAACTTTGGGTCAGCTCTAAGTCCAAGTAAAACAGGAACACTAACTTTCTATGGACAAAATGGTTTCCATTCTGTGTTCCCAGCAGAAATATGCGTTGTGGAATGTGGGCGGAATGGGAAGTGGTAAGGCATATATTTAGAAAATACAGTTTATTCAACCACAGACAAATATAGACACTTGGAATTCTATTGAGCATGACTCACAACCATTCTGAGGTTTCCCATCCCCTAATGGCCCCATGGTGCTAGCTGTTGGCATGTGGAAATATTGGGAAAAAGGCTTAATGGCAGCAAATTACTTTTTTTACTCCAGTTTCTGACCACTATATTGTAAGTAGCAAGGCTGCTCGCTGTAATTCCAGCCCCACTGCAGTTCACCATGTAATTGTGGTAGTCACTTTCTCATCCCTTGCTGGATGCCCTGTTTCCAGTGACTCTTTTCATGGGACCAGACTGTAAGCCCCCTGCAGGCCAAGGCTTGGATATATTTATTGCATTATCTGTGCTGCTCTAAATAGTGTCTGCCAGTAACATAAGCTCTATTTATATGTGCCTTGTAAATATTTGTTGAATAAATGAATTGATTTGAATCAAAACGGTTATAAAT
Source organism: Cricetomys ansorgei (assembly GCA_026225945.1). Classification (NCBI taxonomy): domain Eukaryota; kingdom Metazoa; phylum Chordata; class Mammalia; order Rodentia; family Nesomyidae; genus Cricetomys; species Cricetomys ansorgei. The sequence goes on along the minus strand of JAMJFZ010000107.1, from coordinate 44,945,779 downwards.
TATTCATATACTTAGCTGGTAAAGGTTTTTTTTTTTATAAAAAAGACTGATAGACACCATTGAGAGAGTCATGTTTGTTTGATCCTTCTTACAATGATAAAATTAATTATGCAAAGAATGTTGAACCTCTCTAAATAAAAGAACTTCATATGAACTTTTAGTGTATGCTGTTTCTATTTAGTAATGTGAGAAATGACTTTATGAAATAATAATGACAGCTCCTTCTTGCAATCAGATACGGAGTAATGGGATAACTTCTCATGATATATCTTGTAATGGGGCAACAATATTCCCCTAAAGATTTTATTGTGCTAATTTTTTTTGCATAAAAAGGGGGCATTAGAGAACATCAGTCATTGCTCAAGGGCCATTGCCCCAAAGAACTAAAGCTCAAAGCAGTGTCTATTAACACATTTCTTACTTTGCAATATTCACTTAATAGTGTTATAAGCAGTGACATAAGTATTCCTTCCCTTTGTGAAACGTTAGAACTGTCATCAAACAGGAAGGGAATTGAAATCCAGGTGGAGCGTTTGCTATACAGGCCCCGAGAGTCCTGTTTGGATGCAGCTGGTGACTCCAGACAGCAATAGTTAGAAAAGTGACCACCAAAATAAACCTGTTTTTTTTTCTTTTTTCTTTTTCTTTTTTTCTTTTTTTTGTTATTCCCAGCTTTCCTTCAAATAGCCAAGAAAAGCAGATAAAGTGATGTTTTTCTAAGCCATCAGCATTCTTTATGTCTGAAACAAGTTCTTTCTTTTTTTCTATCACATTCTTCACCCCTCCAGCTTAGATTTTACAAGACAAATGAAGCTATGGTGTAGGAAAGTTTGCCTTTCTCCCTCGTTCTTGATTCTGATAGAGAAGACGAACTACAAAGCTTACTCTTCAGATTCTGTCTGAATTTTGAACCTCCACAGAAGCAATTCTACCCAGGCATAGCCAAGAAATAATGCAGACAAATATATTATTAAGAAGGGAGAGAAATCAGCATAGTTCTGAGATATGGGTCCTTTGCTCAGCTATCCTTGCAATTTTACCGGTGCTAAAACACCAGTGTCATCCAAGACTTTGGATTCTTGTGCTCTTGAGAAGCCGTGAGAGTCCCTCTGACTCTTGTGCCTCCAGTACAAGTCACGAATGTAGACCTCATTCTCCTTTGTGCCGTTGAAATGTATGCCGTCTGCATTTCTGTTAAGGTTAGATATTTCAGATCTGGAAAACTCTCTTTCCCAACTCATGCATTCAGGCATGATGTGTTTCCTTTCAGCACCACTTAGAAGCCAGAATAAACTAGATGAGAAGGCATCAACAAAACATTAGCCACTCAGCAAAGTCTGCAGCAAGGTACAATTCCTAACAGGAAGCCTGCAGCACGGCCCTGGGAGGTCTGTGTGTCTGGAGGAATGAGTGGATTTTCAGAGCAGCAAGCTGCATAATGATAATGTCAATAACTCACTTAACTAGTGGGGTTACTCTTAATATGATAACTTTAAAGCCCTTTGTTCATAAAACTAAAAATATTAAATATCTTCCGTGAACAGGATCCTCTGTATAAACTTAGATGTTACATGAGTGTAGGTTTTAACAAGAGCTTTTCCCCTCAAATGCCTAAGTCTGTGTGCATTTTGTCTCTCATCAATGCATCTGTGAAATTCCTTCCTCTATGCAGTTTCTTCTGGGACAAAGGAAACTTTGTAAATCAGACTGCCTGAGCACTGCCCACCTGCCTCTTCTTTGCTCATTCAAACGTCCAATGCTTCCGTGCCAGCGGTTGCGGCATTTCTTCCTCCTGGGCACAGTGGTTTCCCTCTCTCTAGTTCCCTCCTTACTCTTCATCACTAAAACACATTGGAAAGGTTCAGCTTCAATACCCTTCTCAAAGTCTTTTTCTGAGTTTCTCCCAAACTCCATTCAGCCATTCTTCTTATTAGGGGTTTGCAATATTCATCCATTTGTTTATTTATTTGTTTGTTTGTTTGTTTCTTAAGGCAGGGTCTCCCTACGTAGCTTTTGTTAGCATGGAGCTCACTGTTGACCAGACTGGTCTTGAATTCAAAGAGATTCACCTGCAACTGCCTCCTGCGTGCGGAGATTAATGACACATGCCACCACAACCACCACACTGAGAGTGTACACTTCTTAAGACTGACCAGCTTCTTCTAGGAGGAGGCAAGGAAGAATCTATCCTGTTCTTCATTTATGTCACAAAGAAAACAGTAAGACCTTCTGATACCTTAATTCTTACTTACGGATCTCTGCCCTCCTGAACTGTAAGAGAATCAATTTCCATTTTTATTCCACCCAGTTTGTAAACCTTAGGAGACAAATGTGCTGGGCTGGAGAGATGGCGCAGTACTTAAGACAACTTGCTGCTTTTTCAAGAAGACCAGCATTTCCCAACAACTACAACAGGTGGTTCACAACTGTCTGTAATTGAGCTCCAGGGGATGTGACACCCTCTTTGGACACTGCATTCAGACACGCTTGTATAATGATTTAAAAAAAAAAAAAACCTAGGGGAAAAAATCCCAGATATATCATAGAATGTAATTATATTTAACAATGATATCCTGGCATATGTTACATCAGGCACGAACCTTGGAAAAATTATGTGAAATGAAAGAAGCTAAATATAAAGGACCATATATTACTATTTCACTGATAAATACAGAAAGATGAGTAGTTGCCTAAGGATAGGGCATAAGTGTCTCAGAAATGGGGACTGACTACTAATAAATGATTCTTTGAGGGAGTAAAAATGTTTTAAAATTAGACTATGGTGAAGGTGGCATGATTCTTTGAATATACTAAAAAAAATCACTGAATTACATACAGTGGATAACAAACTGCATGGTGTATGATTTATACCTCTTTATTGACTTAAAAAAGTCAGCTTCTTTTGTCTGTTTCTTTGCTGAGTATATCAATGCTCTTCATCCAACAGTCCTTAACAGTATTGTGAAATAAGTTAGCAACTGAGATAGTAAAGTTAAAACATTTTAATAAAACAGAAGAAAAAGAGTGTTCAGCAAAAATGTTGTTGGAGAGAAGTCCAAGTTCATAATGTGCTGGCTGTCATAAAGCCTGAGTTGGAGAGATAGATCTCGGTAGAGCTTAGAAGCTTGGATCAGATTTAAAAGTGAGAAGTCTTTCAGAATAAGCATCCTACAAGAAGGGACATACTAGTGTCTGGGATATTGAACTGAATAAAGTCTTTCAAACTGAGACCCAACATATAAGATAAAGCTGTGTATATGGAGAGTTACAGTATCCACAAAGAACTGTGGGCTTTAAAAAGCAACAAGAAGGCACTGGAAGTTCACAAAACAAAACTTAGTGATATGTGTTTCAGGAAGGTCATTATTTTGGTAGTGTGTAAAATAATTCAAATTCGGGGTCTTAGGAACTCAAGGAAAGAAATACTTTTTAAAAGAAGGTTGCAGCTATACAATTGGAAAAGACAGAGAATAAAGTCACTGTGGGCACAGGTAAAGTAGGAGGGTAAAAACAAGGAAAGAAATTACTGTCAGAACTAAATAGAAAACTTGGTTTAATGTCATAACCAAAGTAGAAATATATTTGGTAACTAGTGTAGAGCTTTTTGCTTTAAGAAAGAAAAGAAAGAGAAAAATCCTTGAAGACTTGGGATTTCTTTAGGTTTTAATAAAAATCACGAAGAAGAAGATTTGCTATTTCATTATTGATGAAGTAATTCAAGATGCTTAGATACTTCCCCACAAGGCCAAGCAAGTATTAACATTTATCAAAGAAATGAAGGATTTGATTTGGGTGTAGTCAATGTTCGAAAGGTCTAGAATAGTCCTGTAAGGCACTGGCTACTACACAACAATGAATACATAAGACTATTAAATGACAAAACAGGAGCTTTGGTTTCATGTTTTTTTGTAGGAAGCCAATGCAGTTCTAATTATCTACTACTGACTAGCAAGCAAAATAAGTGGCTTAAAACAGCAGTCATTTTCTTAGATTCATGATCAGGAGGTCAGAAATTAGGACACGGCATGTCTTAGTGCTTTTCTCTCTCCATGTAGCTTGGGTCACTTAGTTCTAGTCTAACATACCTGAATATATTTAGATAGTATTAGAAGGCTTCATTCTCACTACTAGAAATGTGTCAGGGATACTTGAATGCTTCTCAGGCCTGGGGACATGTATTAGCTTTTAGCCAGTTCAACAAAAATTCTGAAGTTAAAGCTTTTGAAGGAGGAAAATTTGGGGGGGGGGGGGCTCATGGTTTCTACAAAAGTTTCTACTTAGTTTGCTTAGCCCTGTTGCCTTTGGATCTGTGTTAAAGCATAAAATTATGATGTATCTAATCCAACTTGTGCCTGATGTTTCCAGCCTCATATATTCCACTGCCTGTGAATACAAACAGAAGACCAAGACTTGAATCTATTAGTCTAAAGGTATTTAAGTTTAAAACCTAGCAGTCCAATGTTTATTTATGTGTATGTTTGTATGCCACAAGTGTCTGCAGAGACCAGAAGAGCACTTCATCAGTTCTCTTGGAGCTAGATCTACAGTTGGGTCGTGTGCTGTCTAATACACAGGATAGGAATAAAACTCTGGCCAAATGAAAGAGCAGCAAATGTTCCCAACCCACTGAGACATCTCTTTAGCCCAAGTATTTCTAAAATATTTCTCATGAACTTTCCTCCCAAGTATCCAGATTTCTAAGGAGGCAGTTCAGGGATAGAAAACAGCCAGCTTAATTGTTCTAGAGCCAGAAACCAGTACAGATTCACTCACCCATTAAGATTAGTCCAAGTAATGGATTCCACCTACTTTCAGATAAGAAATCTATACTTCACTTTTGAAGTTTTACAATGTTATATTTTTGTTATTTTTAAATTATGTGTATTTGTGTGTCTCAGTGAAAGTATGTACAGTTGTGCATAGGCATTGGAAGATACCCATGGTGTCAGGTGTTTCTGGAGCTGGGGATACAGGTAGTTGTGAGCTACCTAACATGCATGTTGGGACATAAACTCAGGTCCTCCACAAGAGCAGTACCCACTCTTAACTACAGAGACGTCTCTTCAGCCCCCACCACTTTATAATTTTAAAAATAATTTTTAGTGTCATTGAAACATATTTTGTTGCTGGAAATTTTATGGAGTCCTACCAGAGGTGCTATATTTTACTGGGAAAATTGAGGTTCCTGTCGGGGAGGGGGAGCATGTTCTTAGTCACAGTAATAAGAAAAAAAAAATTCATGGAATCAAAATAAATTCAAGGTCAATTTTATTTGAGTTAAAAAAAAATATTCCAAAGCAGGTGTCTTAGTCATTGTTCTATTGCTCTGAAGAGACACCATGACCAAGGCAACACTGACAAAAGCATATAATTGAAGGCTAACTTACAGTTTCAGAGGATTAATCAATCAATTATCATCATGGCAGGGAGCATGGTGGCTCACAGGCATGGTGCTGGACTCAGTGCTACACCCTGATCCACAGGCAGAGTGAGAGACTGGGACTAGCACAGGCTTTTGAAATCTTAAAGCCTATCCCCAGTGACACACTTCCTCCAATAAGGTCACACATCCTAATCTTTCTAATCCTATCAAAAAGTTCTACTTCCGGATAACTAAGCATTCAACTACATGAACCTATGGGATCCATTCTTATTTAAAACATCACAGTAGGAAAGCTGTCAATCTTAGCAGGGGCCCAGAGAAAAGATAATGAGGAGAAAGAAAAAGCCATGTTGTTTGTGTGACGCTGGTATACAGGTCAGCCACATTGTAGATAAGAAGCAACACAGTGTGGGGCAAAACTACAGAGAAAGTGTAGAGAAAATTAAAAGTACCAGAAAAAGCATAGTTTTGTGTCAGATTCAGATTAGTGGATAGACCTAACAGCATAGGTGCCTCTGAAGCCATTGTAGAGAACAGGAATTCTCTAAAGGAAAAGTACACTATCCCACTAAAGGGATAGTTATTCCTTCTATTGCTTTATTGTTGTTTAAGGGGGGTCTTGGTTTCCTGAGGGGTAATCCTTTAGTCCTATGATTGACTTACCCAACTGGAATGTTAGGTTTCCACTCAATCCACAGATATCCATTAGCTTTTCCTAAAATAGCCGCATAGAGCCCTGATCAAGACTACTGAAATTTGTTTCCCAACATGATTGGTACAGGCCTGAAAATTGCTTGTATACAAGGCTAACTTGAAACTTGTAATCATCTTGCCTGCCCCTGTTTCTCAAGGCTGGAATGGCAGCTTTGCCATCTCTATACCTTTTAAGTGACTATTACTAAATGAAAAGACTGTTCCTGTATTTTTGGCTAACATTCAGTTAATCTTCATAATGTCATTTATTTTCTAAACATGTTCATGCTGTTTTCTGTTAATGACAATTAACACTAGAATGTAATTTCCTTGGTCTGATGATTTTCTCAAGTACCTGACCTATAGCGGATAATATTTGTAATGTGAATAAAAAGAGAGCATGGACTGGAGTGGACACCTTGATTATAAAAGGCTTGTGTTTGCCATCAGTCAGGAAAATGGAGAAGGAGAGCCTGAAACAGAATTTCCATGCCATGGTTTGTATTCCAGTCTTCTGCCTTCAGTCAAAGGGGTTCAGTAGGGCTATGGTTAAGGCTATAGTTTTTCTCTTCAAGGAGTAGACATATCAGTACCTTCAGAACAGATGCTTCGTGGTGCTAGAGAATATACATACTTTTATTCCAACTAGAAGCCCTCCTTTAGCTAAAAATTTGGCATCTGAAAATTTACAATATTGTTACTAATTAATCATGCACTTCAGAGCTCTCTTCATCTCATCCACTGGTTTGGGGGATGTTTAAAATAAATCATATTTTTACTTTAACTCTTGAATGTGAAAGCTGAGGCTTTCAATACAATTTTTTTAAAACAAAATCACACAAATGGATTGAAAGATACTTCTAACATTAACTATAGCTACATATAGAGCAATTGATGCAATAATCTTTTAGTGAGTCTCCAAAAGCTATTACATTTGATTTGACAAGTGACGCATAAACCCTTGAGAATTTACAGGTAAAGCTATTTTAGCTACAAAGAGAAGCCATAGCATCATGATAAAAAACCAGTTTTAAATAAAAATAAGAGATGGATAATTTTGGAGAATTAGACTATTAAATTATTATTATGCATACCAATTAGTCAGTTCTTAAAAGCTTCAAATTATAATGTTGGACTAGATTAGGGAAAGATATTGAAAATACTCTAGGCATATATTAACTATTAAACTTAAGCTAAAAATATAGACCAATTATTTAAAATAAGTGCATATACCTTTCTTTACTCATCTATTAGACTGTTTACAAAAATGGGGTTGCCAAATTAAAGCTTATTATTGTTGCACAAATCACTATAACAGAGTCACGAATGCCATGTTAAGAATCAGCTTTAAATCACACAGATTTTTGAAATTTCGGACATATTACATGTAAAAATAGAAATTGTATAGATAATAAAATACAGATTTAGATGCAGATTTAAGCTATACGAGAGTATTAAAATGCAGAGATCCTTAAACTGTATTGTTGTCTATCTGGTTTCCTACTCTTAGCACGGTGACCTAAGGTATATCTTCACCAGAATATCCTGAAGTGCTGAACATTTCAAGCCATCTAAGATGTCAAAGGATTCATTTCAGTTTACCCAGAGTCCTCTCTCAGTGCCTGCATTACTGTCAAATGAACAGCCACATCAGTTTCCCTAAGGGTAACCATTAAAATCTTGATCTCTCTGGCAGTATGATTAGAAGATGATATTGCCTTTAAGAAGTGCAACTTGATGGTCCTTAGATTCCAGGGGGCGTGAGTCAAATGGGAATGTGAGACCCTGCAACTTTGTTCTTTTCCTTTTCGTTGTTTGCTCAAGAAGTGAGTAGTTTTACTCTGCCATATGCTCTCACCATGATGCTCTCACAGCCACTAAAGCAGCCAGGCCAACCAGCCAGAGTTGGAGCCACTAAAACAGTGACCTCAAGTTAGACTTTTTTGTTATGTTCTCTCGAGTGGTTGTTACAGCGAAGGCAAGCTGACACAGAGGGTTATTCTCGACTCCCTTCCAATCACATCGATTTTGTACCTTATTTTCTCAGCTGGAGTCTCACATTCCAGACTCTTCAGGAGCATTGCGCCCAGCTGAAAATGGGAAAATGCTAGACAAGTAAAATCTAAAATAAGTAGTCTATGTTATGATTGATTCTTATTTCCATTCTATAGCTCAAATCTTATCAGTATTCCCCTCCACTCAAATGTGCATTGCCTAAATCTGAATTCACAATGTTTATAAACATTTTATCTCATCCACCAGATACCAAACAATTTCCTATTTTGAATGGTTTCCAGGGAACAAAGGTATGTAAACCAGTGCCTTTATCTTCAAGTACCTACTCAAGTTCTGCATCTTTCAATGAATTGGTATCGCAGCTCTCTTATACACAGGAGACATGGCCAGTTAGACAGGCTACAGAGAGTGAGCTCAGATTTTATGATAGTTTAGTAATTAAATAAATTTTTGGAAAAAATATGTAGCGTAACTATAAACAATTTTTTTGGAGGCTGGTCCGTATTGGGATCCAGGGATCAGGGTTCAGATATCACAATCTGCTACTAAAAATGTTAGTACAGAATCAATCTTAATTTCATACTGGTCACAGACATTAAAGAATATTTTAAAGTCTCTAGGTCACAGAAAGTTGTACCCAGTTGTTGATTCTAAGTATCTGTGTATTGTATCTAAGCATCTAAATACTGTACTCTGTATACAGTAGTAAAGAATTTGAAAGAGTAGTGGTATCACCAGCATAATTGCTATGCATTTGTATAAAAATTAAAATTACAAGGGCTTAGAGTTAGCCCAGTTAAAGAATGCTCACCCAGCATTATCAAAGATAATCCAGAACCACAGAAAAAAATTAGACACATAAATTAAAGCAATTGCATTTTTAAAGTTTCTGGGAAACCTTGCTTTTATCAGTCACTAGGAAATGGTTCTCTTTAACTTGGACAGACTCCTCCTTATCTAGCAAAATGGAAATCATACCTTCAAATCTTTATTTTTGTCAGTGCCGCAACTCTGCATTTGAGACATTTTTCATATATTCGTACAATAAAATCTTTCTATTCTACTTCATATTTTATTTCCAAATACTGCACAATTGAATTTTCATTAAATCTCTTTTGAAAAGTCACCTTCCACTTCTTATGGAACTTTAACCAACTCTTCTGCACCAACAGTGGCTAACAGCCACATCATATGCGTTTAGGTTCTTAAGAAGAGAGAAGGGGACATGTTTTTAATTGGTTTTTCTGTTTTATATGTGTCCCAGAATACAGCTAAGGGCAATAAATAACCTTTGAATGACTGTCTTAACAAAAGTACATTTTCTCAATAAATTGTTCTGCTTCTAGAGATATAAAACTTATTTTTATAAAGTTATAAATTCGATAATAATGAAATCACTTAGTAGAAGACCTGCGAGCTATTAGACATCATCTTATCATCCCTTCACTTTGAATACAAGAAGAAAATTATATGCAAAATAATGAGTTGATTTGCTCAAAGCTAAGCAGTAAACTGGTAACACATACAAGAGTACAACTCAGGATTCTGCCACATTCTAATACTCTTTGTGATATTGAACTATAGTATAAAATATTTGACCATGAAATGCAAAATTAAATAAAAATATTTTAGCTATGCTTGTCATTTGATGCATAATTTTTTATACATTACAAAGTAACTTGTTGAAATACGACCGTGAGTGACATTTTGGTGTGTTACCTAATATATAATATTATAATTAACACATACATTCTAGTCTTGCTCTACTAGAGATGGAAAACCCCCAGGAAAAGGAATGTGTCTACTCCTTAATGAAACAGAATGGAAATCTGATGAAAAATGGTTACTTTTCCAAGTAAATAGAAAAAAAAAATCTTTCTTTGAAGGAGACTTCTCAATCTTGAGCCCATTGTCTTTTCATTTCCCTGGGATACAGCTATGATACGGATGTCTGATAACCAAGGAGATCACGAAGAAGAAAGCCAAAACCCAAGACTAGGATGGATAATGGACAGAGCATGGGCCCTTCACAAACTATTCTTAAGTATCCAATTTCATTCTTTACACACAACAAACTTCTCACTTCTTTTTATTCCATTATTTTTCCTCTTTATTGAAGACAAATGTTTTTTATACAATATATTCTGATTATGGTTTCCCTTCCCCTAACTCCTCCAAGATCCTGCCCACCTCCCCTCCTGTCCATGTCTACACCCTTTCTGTCTCCTCTTAGAAAACAAACAGGTATATTAATAATAATAATAATAATAATAATAATGATATAAAAAATATAAAATGAAAACCAAAAAACTGGATTAGGGTAAGACAAACAAATAGAAGAAAAGAGGTCAAAGAAAAAGCATGAGGTACGCATGCAGACTCAGAGACACACATGTTCATAAGCACAGGACTCCCCTGAAAGCAAAGCCAGAAGCCATATTGTATATGCAGAGGATCTGTAAGGTGAATAAAAAATAAAAATAAAAACTCAAAACCCCACCAATACCTTAGGAGACAAAGAACCTCCAAAGGTGCCATTGAGTTATTTTTGTGTTGGCCATTGACTGCTGGGCTTGATGCCTACCCTTAAGAATGGTTTGTAAATCCAATGAGACTCTGTTGATAAGAATTGATTTTTCCTTTGCCAGTGGTTAATCAATTGGACATAGCTTCTGGGTTCAGGTTAGGGTCTTGTTTCCACTTCTCTCAGCATTGAGCCCTGACTGATGTAGACCCAGTCATACTGCCTCAGTCTCTGAGTGATATGTGTCAGTCCTGCTGTGTTTTGAGGGTCTTGTTTTCTCATTGTCCTCTATCCCCTCTGGCTCTTCATTTTCTCTACCCCCTTTATCCTGGAACCCTGAGGAGAGAGATTTCATAGAGATATCCCTTTAGGAATTAGTGTTTCAAGGTCTCTCACTCTCACTTCACATTGCCTAGCTATGGATCTCTGTATTTGTTCTCATCTACTGCAGAAAAAAAGATGCTCTGATGATGGCTGAGCAAAAATTGACCTAAGAGCATAGCACACTGTAATGATGAGTCGTTTTATGGCTATGGCCCTGTAGCAGATCATTAGTATTAGGTTTTGCCCTAGGTCCCAGGCCTATCTGGTTTCCAGATATTAGCCACCCATGTAGGGTCAGGGATGGATTCTATTTCATGGAGTAGTGTCTCAGAAGTTTATGTTTAGTATGCTTAAAATGGTTGTTTTGTGTATTGTAGAGTAAAGGGCTTCCTAGGTCTTGGAATTTGTACTATCTGCAGATGTTGACTTGATGTAAAGGATGTTTGATTTGCTCATGATCTGCACATGCTATCAATAGAACACCTGAGGAGCTTAGCTATCAATAAAAAAACCCTGAGATGAGATGGTCAGTTTCTAGTGTCCTACAGTATGGTGTTTGCCATGATTATAGTTCTCTCTGCTGAGGTCCAACAGGGTTTGAACCTATGAATATACCTTTGTGTCTTCTTTGTGAGCCTACAGAGTCAGTGTATAGCTATAAGTGGTGTACCAATGTGGAGCACTGACATCATACAACCCACATCCAATGTGGAGACAAGAATGAGAAAGAAACTCCAGACCTCCCAGAGTCTGGTAAAGTATGCTCAGGGAAGTTCCCAGAGGACAGAAATTTTATATATATGCAAAAAAAAAAAATGAGTAGAAGTCTCCTGAAAGAAGAGGAGAGTGAGGAAGGAAAAACAGCCTCTATGAAGAGAGAAGACTGTGAAAATTAAGTGAGAAAAGGGCTGAAAAGTGAAAGCCACAGAGAGTGGCCTATAGAGGAAGAGCTATGTACAGATAAAGGATACTGAAAACCAATTAAGAAGTCCTTCTGGTAAGCTACAAGAGCCTTGGTAGGGTCTGTCAGAGAATTAGAAAGTAAAGTTCCAACCACCTTTCCTGATCATGGATGCTCCCTTCTGCTGGTGGCAGCAATCAACGCACAGGAAACAGAAACCAGAGCATAGTGTTCTACAAACTGAGTTCACTGATGGCTATATGTTTGTGTGTGTGTGTGTGTGCGCGCGTGTGTGTGCGTGTGAAGCCCAAGTTGGTCTTGTGTTTGAGATCTGTGAAGAAGGTTGTATTTTATCTCATAGAGGTGATGGGATAGAATTGCAAACCACCAGCATGTTTCCACTGGGGTCCTTCACACAGGCCCAGGACTCCCTGCTGTGGAAGAAAGGGCTTGGAGCTGAGAAGCTTCTGATATAAACCGACCTGTTATTTTTTTCTGCAAACCAGACTCTGTTTTAAAATCTGGATAGTTTTTCCTCAGGATCATCACACACAAGCTGTCTTCCAGAAATTGGTACTTTAAGAGTCACTTGTAGTACTAGTTTTGAAGGCATTAAGGGATCATAAAGAACAGTTGAGGCTTGGCACCATGACGAGAAACCAGGAAAGGCCATTAGTAAAAGTACAGCCTCAGTGGCTGTTGAAGGCCCAAAGTAAAAGGGTCATCTAAACAAATTGAGACTTGGCATAAAGAGAGCCCAGGAGGGGTTATTAGGGGAAGTGTAGCCTAGTTTAAGCAGAAGACCCCAGCATTATGAACCATGGGATAACCACCAAGAAGTGGAGTGGAGCCAGCCAGAACCTGGAGAACAAGCTGTGTATGCTGCAGAGATCAGAGCCAGAGAAGTGACCCAAGCCCTTTGGAGGAGCCCAGAAGATCATTGAGTAAATTCCAGATAATTGGACATTGATATTTTTATGCTGTCCAAGGACATTGTGAAAGCTTGATAGATGTTTGGTTTCATTTGAACTTGTTCTTACAATTGTTCCTCTTGTAAATAGTTTTGCTGATGTAGTGTTAAATTTTGCTGTAGAGATAAAACAATCTTTTTGATTGGTTTATACAGAAAAGGGGAAATATTGCAGAAGTTTATTTTTAGTTATGTTTAAAACTATGGTTGTTTTGTGTATTGTTGGGTGAAGTGCTACCTTGTATTTTTGTCTTGTCTGCAGGTATTGACTTTATGTAAATGATGTTTGATTGCTATGGTCTGCATGTGCTATCAGTAGAACACCTGAGGAGCTTAGGTATCAATAAAAACACCTGAGATGAGAGGCTCAGAGTTCCACTGTCCAGTATGGCACTTGTCATGATAATGGTTTCCTCTGCTGAGATCTGGCAGGGGTTACATCTATGAATATGTCTCCTTGTCTTCTTGGATAAATCACCATAATAAGTGTACAGCTATAGAGGGGGTCTTAAATCCAATCAGATACTGGTTGGTTAGTCTAACAAGCTTGTGCCACTATTGCACAAACAGGCTCATATTTGTAGATTGAAGACTATATTTAGCTGAGATGCTATTTTTTCTTTGGTAGTTTGCAGAGTACTTTCAAGTTTCACGAACATCAGTAGGGGCGAAGGCTCTAGGTAGGCAGCAGCTCAGCTTCTCCATGTTCAGTTGTAGAGGTGTTGTCTTCAGCAATAGGAACTTAACATCAGTGTTTGAAAAGTAATCAGCCTTGGCAATAACCTGGGTTGTTTGGAAGTTCTTATGGGGCCCCTTTGACCAACAACAATCAATTACATGTAACCTATTCCTTGAACAAGAAGCTTCATTTGGTGATAAGAGGAGTCCAGTTACAATTCTGTCTACCCTGTTACTTAGCAAATTGTTTCAGATCATCTTCACACATGTATATATTTTAGAAAGCCTCTAGTGCATTAGTTTTTTTATATGACCCGTCCAAATAACCTTAAATTTAGTATTCCTTCCCTCATCCCTCTTTTCCTTCCTCCTCCCTGTTTGTTCCTCCAGTTCCTGTCCCCTGCCTTGTCCATCCTTAAATAATCTATTTCCCCTTCCTATGGAAATCAATCTGTCCCTCCTATTCCCTTACTTCTCAATGAGGAGTCTTAACAGAGCCCTCTCATTTACTTAATCCATTGGTTTTAAGTTTTCTGTTAGTCCATAACCCATCCCTGCAATAGTATCACAAAAAAATTGTAAAACAATATTGTTCTGGTTAATTCAGTGATGTTATTTGATGAGACACTCATGGAGTGACTTGGTAAAGCAGGATATTCCCGTACATTAGAAACATAACTACTTTTAGATGGCTTAACTAATCTGCGACTGTTTCATGTTATTCAAACATATTGTTTCATTTCACTGAAGCAACAATTGTAGGAGGAATTCACTGGCTTCATCATAGACACTAACACTCGAAACACTTTAGAAAGGTTAATAGTCCTGCTGTGGTCACATGATTAGTAGTAGTTAACTCTAGCATGCCAGTGTTCTTGCTTTGTTCATCTGTCAGCCTTGTAACAACTTAGGAGAGATGTCACCAGCTCTGTGGGGCAATGCATTCCTTTATAACAGGATAGTTGACAAAGACATTGTGTTGTTTTCTATAAGAAAAACCTGAAGTTATAGTAAAAACAAATGCCATGGCTGCTCACATGCAATCTAGGCAAAGAAAAAGTCAAAGCCATGCAGTCTCAAATTGCTAATTGAACCACTTCACAGAGAATTATAGACCCAATCCTATTTTTATTCTAGCTCTTGAATTCAGAGTTATGTTATAAGAGTAATTATTCCATAAATAACTGCCCATAAATTACCAAAAATTAGTCATAACCCCAAAGCTTTCCAAACTTCAATATCAATACCACTTAAATCTTTCAGAGCAGCCATTTTCCTAAAAGGTTATCATCTATGCTCCGGTATCAAACATTACCAATGCCTAAGTCTTCCAGGTAACTTATGATGGGCCTCATTTTTTATTTTCTTAGGGTTGTTTTCTTCAATATTTTCCCCAGCAAACAAAAGTATGTGTGAAATGATGAAGTATTTCTGTATGAAAAGGTTAATTATAAATGATAATAAAATAAGATACTTAGCTACATCATTTAAATTTCCACTAATTACAGCAGTTTCTAAAAAGGTAATTATATATCTACTTTTATTTGTTCAGTCAAATAAAGTATAATAAAGTGAATTCTTAATATACTTCAAGGTTAAAAAAAATCATCCACTCTATCATCAATATAGTTAATTGACATAAAATGTTTTTCTGCCCTGAACTTTTGTATATTTCCCTACAATAAAATAGAGAAACTTCACTGCAAACATTATATAAGTTTAGATTCTTTATCCAAAACTTTAATAATTTACGCAGAGGTTAAAAAATATCTCCCCAAGTAGTAGTTTTTGAAGCACGTATATTTGTAGTCTTCACTGAAATTTTACGTTTTTCATAATGAATTCAATTTACCTGAGCACAGATTCTGTGTTTTGGAGGATCCGTGAGTAGCAGTAGGGTTTGATTGACAGTAGTTTCTCTGTGAAAGCAAACCTTGATTCTTTAAGAATTCTCATATATCCAGAGCTAAACTATTCTAGAACATAAGCTTCAGGACCCTAAGGGTTTAATAAGTGGTCTCCTGTGTGTCAGCTTGACTTGACTAGTGTTGTATGACAAGACTTTTCCTGGGGAGAACACAACACACATCTACTCAACCCAGATAGGGAAGTCACAAGAAATCAAAATACAAATACTACTGAAGTTCAACTTGGAGATCAATGAGTTTTATTGGAGTTACTTATAAGAGTGTGAGTGAGAGATTAATTACTTGGGGAGAAATAACTCAAAGACACCGTATCACCAAAGAACACCCCAGCATGGGCAACAGTTTACAAAATCTGGAAACTTGATTTTGTACAGCTTTCACGAAGCTCAACAGGTTGGAATGTGTCCTTTCCTAGTGACTCAGTGGATCTAAACCTCTTCCTGGCAGCTCAGCTGGTTTCTGCTTCTTCCAAGCAGTTGGTCTTGTCTAGGTCTTCTTTGCAGCTTGTTTATTCTGGCAGGGAGGTGCGTAGTGAATTTCAGGAACAGTCTGAGGCTATTTCTTGTGTTGTTTACCTTCGGGCTTAAGGAGTTTCCCTGCAGAATAGAATGTTTCAATCTTGAGTATACTGCTATAAAACAGCTCCGGATGCCCACATAGTTGATAAAACACCCATTTTTCTGAGTGTATCTGAAAGTATTTTCATGTACTAGTAGTGGATAGGCATCCTCTATTTCACGCAGACCTGCTAAATAATTGGCAGATGAGATGTTCATTTTCTTTTCTCTTTGGTACTAGTGCTTACATTAACAGAATATTCTAGGAAGCTGAAAGTGCTCGGATTTCTGGCTTTCAGGGTTGATTTACACCACCAGAGTACAGGAGGCATACTCTCCATGATCATGATGTGATCCAATTCTCAATATTGACTTAATTTTATATATCTCTGTATAGGCGGTTGGTTCTAGTTTTTGTTTTCTGGAGACTACTAATACAGTGGCTTAATGGCTCAGTGAGCAGACAATTTACAGATAAGAAAAACTCAAAAGGAAAATGTGAAGCAGACATGCACTACAGTGAGAAGTAGGGTCTACCATCTACAGAAAAGGAAGTTTGTGATAGCCACAAAGCCTTCAATAGCACATCCTACCTTGTGAGTTCATTCAGCCATTCATTCAGTGCACACTGGGTTATTACTTTGTCCTAATCACTGTGTCAGGTTCTGGCAATGCAAAAATGAGCATAGCGCTATAACCTTATTTCACTGCAGCGTGAAGAAGGCAACACTAGAGAATGCTAGTAGAGGAGGAAATGGAACTGCAATGTTTAATTGGGATCAGATAATTTAGGCCTTGCTAATGAGTGAGAAAGAAGCCAACCATAAAGAAGTTGATATGAAATCCACGGAAATGAATAATGCCTCCAAGGAAGAAAGAATGTGTTAAAAAAGAAGAACTAGGAGTGAAGAGTCATCCACTTCCTCCCATAAATTAACTCAGGAAGTCTGGGAAGACTTGTCTGCATTTAGTGCTAATTGTACTAGTCTTCACCTATGACACAAAGATTATTAATGCACCATTAGCAGGCTCTAGGTTGAGTGGGTTTCCCAGCAGTGGGATGAATCTGTCCTAA
This sequence comes from Cricetomys ansorgei, assembly GCA_026225945.1. Taxonomy (NCBI): domain Eukaryota; kingdom Metazoa; phylum Chordata; class Mammalia; order Rodentia; family Nesomyidae; genus Cricetomys; species Cricetomys ansorgei. The sequence continues at coordinate 44,928,730 of JAMJFZ010000107.1, read as the reverse complement.
ATGTCAACACAGTCATGTTCTCACCTTCTCAGGAAAGCTGGAAGCATTTAAGAGTGGCAGCGTGGTCTTGTGCATAGAGAAAATTACAAAGTAGTCAAAGTTGCTATTTAGCTCCTACAGAATTCGGAAAAGGGAGAGTCAGAGAAGGGAGATTTCATAAGTGCATACAAAAGACATATTTTCATTTAGGATTTGAAAGCAGTGTGTATTATAAAATGGAATCCACTGAAAAACAGTATCTCAACGAAAGTTGATTTGATAAAAACATTGGTCTTAATTCCTTAGGATTTCTCATCTACATCTCTGTCATACTCTTTCATCTGAAGTATGTATTTGAGAATTTCCTGATCCCAATGAAGCTTGAGTCATGAGACATGTGGGTTTTGTTCTTGACATAGGAATACTAAAATGCACTGGCCTAGTCCTAACTATAAGAATAAGAAGGATCTTCTCAGATCAATCTAAATATAAGACAGTTATTCATGAATGGTAATTTCTGAGAACACATATATAAGATAGTCATTCATGAACGGTAATTTCTGAGAACACAGATGCATACCTGGGAGTCAGTTTATTCTTCTGAGAGTCACATGAAAGGGAAACACAGAACACAAAAGCAGTTTGCTAAAATAATAATGAGCTAAGCCTTGTCAAATGACTACTCTTATTCTTCACTGTTGGCTTACTGCCTAGGGGATGACCTTGGGCCATTTCAGAAGAAAGAAAATGAGATTGGAGCCAAAAGAAGGGGATGAGAAGGGGAAGTAATTTCACATTTCTCAGGCTAAACTGGGAAAGCTCTTCAGAAACAGAGACAAACTGTGTATATCTATGTTGAACTTTAATTACAGGCATGCCACAGGTGTCCATACCACTATATATGACATCTCAACTTGTTTTGTTTTGTTTTCTATTTTCCAGCAACAGTTTTAGGAATGAAATGTTGTTTCCATACACATTAACAAAAATGAAAAAAAAATCTCTCAGTTCTAAGAATTGGCATAAAAATAGTCTGACTCCTGCTCTTCCTTAAATTAATTTATTAAAAAATTTCATTTGATTTTTGGAAGTCTTCTCAGAGCCTTTGTTTAGAAAGTCAGGGTGGCAAGAACACATATGTCAATAATCTTATGCAAGACACTCTTCTGAAGAAGACTTAAATGCTATGTGGTTCATAAAACATTTACTAACATATGATTGCAATTTGCTTACATTTGGAAAAACTGCACTTAATTCAAATTTAAAATAAAATTGAAATCTTTTACTTTTTTAGACTTAAGTCAGAAAATGGGGTCTGTAGGAAGAAGGATATTATTTTAAAATGCAATTTTACTTTTTTGTTAAAAAGCATATCCAATTTAATATAAACGAAAACCTCTGTGTTTTGAAGATAGTTCTGGGTGCTTCCATTTGCTTGTCAGTAGTAGGAAAATGATTATGATGCACGTGGATGGGAGACTTAGCTTTTCATCACATTTACAGTTCTCCTGCAACCTAGCAAACATTAATGAGCAGTTGTATTGCTTACTTTGAAGTTTTATGTAGATTCATTATAAATAATGCTGTGTCATATGGGATCCATAATGCGTTTGGTGCATTTTCCCTTCATCCTGTTATTTTCTAAAGAATACCACAGTCTTATCAGTCCCACAGTTATGCCAAGACCATGTTCACAAAGCCTAGAACTTCTCGCTTCCTCATTTTCTATTTGTGGTTAGTTCAAGTGTGCTTTTCCGCAAAGATGCTGAAGTCCTAACCCTTAGTCCATGGGAACATGACCTTGTTTGGAAAGAAGTCCTAGTCCATTCTTATTGCCAAAATGAAATATCATATCCTGGGTCTTTGTAGATCACAGAACTGTACTGCTTATTGTTCTGAATGCTAGTAAGTTCAAGTTCAAGGTGCCAGCTTGATGTCTGGATCAAGCTTAGATGTCTGGTTAGGTCATGTTTCTCATGAATAGTGACTTCTAGGCTTCCTCACGTTATGAAATGATGAGAGAATTAGGATAAGTCTGCAGCCAATATTACTTTGTAAAATTGGGAAATTAAGACATACAACAGATATGCACCTATTGTTAGAACACAGGACGAGTCAAGTTCAGAGTCATAGTGCCTCAAGGAAAAGAACTATAAGAAGTCTGGAGGATGGTTCTGCAATACCATTCTTATATTGGAATTCTGTACTGTAAATTTCTGTTGAAAATTAAGCCATTTATTAGTTTTGGCTCCCTTGTTTAGCAGCCAAAGCAAACTAATACAGTCTCCTATTTATGCTCCCTTCCTGCCTTCATTGGCTCTCTAAAGTTCTGTGTGGTTTTATTGTTTTCCCCAGGGAGCATTTGATGCTCAAATTCCTCAGGCAAGCAAACTCTGGTCACACATAGCTACAGGCTTCTCATCACACCATTCCTGACCTCAAATTGTACTACAGAGCTATATAGTACTAAAACCAGCATGGACTTGGTGTAAAAACAGATATGTTCATCAACAGACTCGAATTAAAGATCCTGACATAAATCCACACTTTTATGGAAACCTGATTTTTATAAGTAAGTCAGAAATACAGACTGGAAAAAAAGACAGCATCTTCCACAAATGTGCTGATTAAACTGACTGGATGGATGCAGGTAAAGTAATTCAAATTGATCCATACTTATCACTCTTCACAAAATTTAAATCTAAATAGATCAAGGGCCCTATCATAAGGCCAGATACACTGAATCAGATAGAAGAGAAAGTGGAGAATAGTTTTCAACACATTGGCTCAGAAAAAGAATTTCTCAACCAGGCAACAGTAGCACAGGTGTCAAAAACAACAATTAATAAATGGGACCTCATGAAACTTAAAAGCTTTTGTACAGCAAAGGACACCATCATTTAGACAAAGTTGTAGGCTACAGAATGGGAAAAAAATTTTACTAGCCACACCTTTGATCAAGGGCTGATTATCTAAAATAAATAAAAAAATAAATTTAAAAAAGACATCAAGAAAACAAATAACCTAGTTAAAAAATGAGGTACAGATCAAAACATAGAGATCTCAAAAAAAATGAAGCACAAATGGCCGAAAAACAATTAAAGAAATGTTCAACATCTTTAGTCAGCAGGAGGATGCAAATCAAAACCACTTTGAGATTTCATCTTATTATCAGTCAGAATGGCCAACATCAACAAAAACGAGTGACAATTCACACTAGTATGTGTGGTAAAGAGAACACTCATCCATGTTTAGTGTGAGTTAAAACTTGTACAGCCATTATAGAATCAGTGTAGTAGTTTCTCAGGAAGGTGGGAATAGATCTACCTCAAGATCCAGGTATCCCTCTCTTGAGGGATGTCCTATTACAACCTGTATGTCCTATTACACAGATACTTGCTCAAAAATGTTGGTTGTTGCTCTATTCATACTAGCCAGAAACTTGAAATAGCCAAGATGTCTGTCACTAGAAAAGGAAAATGTTATACATTTACATTATAGAATATTATTCAGTTGTTTAAAAAAAATTGAAATCATAAAATTCACGGGTAATGGATGGAGCTAGAAAAGAAAAATCATACTGAATACAGTAAACCAGATCCAGAAAGACAAGTACTGTATGTATTTGCTTACATGTGGTTGTTAGGTGTTAAATCCTTGACAAGCAGACTACAACCTGTACAACCACAGATGTTAGGTGAAGAGTAAAGAATTAGACTGGAGGAAAGAAAGGGGATACAGAATATATAGTTATTAATGGATCATGGATGAAGTGAATTAGAACAGATGGATTAAATGGAGAAGCGTTGGGAGAGGGGTTAATGAAGGTATATGGGGAGGGACAGCCAAAACTAAGGTCCTTTTGAGCGGGTCTTATGGAAGCTAAGTATAGCTGAAGCCTCTTAAAATATATGCAGATATATAATGGATATATATATATAACCAAATAATGGTGAGACAGAGTCCCGACTAGACATCTCTCACCACGAAATGAAACCTCCAGTGCCAGTAATGGGTTACATATAATTGATGTTGGCCAAAGGAACCCAATTGGAACTCTCAAACACCTCAGATTATTGTCCAGGTTATTGTTTTCTCTCCACAAACTGATAATACGGTCCTGTTGCTGAAGACAATGCTTACATAACTCACTGTGCATGGGGAAGTCAAGATTGTACCTACCTAGAGCCTTCACCACAGCTGACTAGTGTTCATGGTACTGGAACATATTCTGGTTGTTACCAGAGGAGAAAGGTAAACACCAACCCAGATACAAACCCTTTTATCTACATTGGTGACCTGCCTGCATGATATTCTTGTTCAGTAATGGCACAAATGTTTTGGGATTAACAAATCAATACCTGATTGGATTTCAGGTTCACTCTATGAGATGTAATCCATGCCTGCCATTGCTTGGGTAGTCTAGAAACTGTGACTAGATAGGTCATGGACCCAGGGAAAGTAAAATACAACTGTTCTGGCTAAAGAAACATAGCAATAAACTTACTCCTAATGACAACCTGCTATACTCATAGATCAATGCCCTGCTCAGCCATCATCAGAAAATCTTCCCCCTGAAGGAGATTGGAACAGAGACAGAGACCCATAACTGGACAGTACACAGAGAATGAGAGACCTGGAATCACTCAGTCCTAAATGGAATGTCTCCATCAAATCTCTCTCCTTCTTCTCAGGAAACTCTATAGAAGAGGATGCAGAAAAAAATCTAAGGACCAATGAGGATATAAGACACCAAGGAAACAAGGCCTCCTAGACAGAACATAACCTATACACATGAGAACTCACTGTGGCAGCATGCACATGCCTAAGCCAGATGGGATCCCAGAACTGAGAGGCAAAATGGACACAAGCCCCAATCTCTAACCCAGGAGCTATCACCAATTCATAACCATTCTGAAGTGAAAAATTCATTTTCTCCTATGAAGTCTCACTGGGTACACAAACCACACTTAAGTGCAGGCCCATGACCAGCCCTTAAGGAACTCAATGGAATTTAGGTTTTATTTTGTCTCTCATAATGTTTTGTCTTGACTTTATTTTTAACCTTACAGGTTTTTTTGCTTATATGTTATTGTTCAGGAGGGTATATTAGTAAATTGAATAAAGAAAATAAAATACACATACATTATTTTGTGCAAAGAGTTATATCTAAAAGGAATATTTAATTTATTTCTACTGTGCATTATTGACATGTAGCTTTAGCTATAAAAAATAAGTTAATTAAAATGACAACCTATCATGCTAAGACAAATTACATTATACAATATATTAAGAAATAAATGTCATATGGCCTCAGTATACTTTTTCACTCTTATTTTATTAACAGTTTAGCTAGGGTTTTTGTTGCTGTGATGAAACACCATGACCAAAAAGCTATATTGGGAAGAAAAAGAGTTTATTCTGCTTATACTTCCATATTGATGTTCATCATTGAATGAAAAACAAATACATGCGTTTAATCATAATGTTTTTATGTAGTCATGGCATTCATCTTGAACCCTTTCTGTTGTTGTCTTTTTGCGTTTAGTTTTTGTTTTCTTTTTAAATTCCTTGTACCCATCATGCTTAAAAATCAACTGCTCCCAAACCTGCAGATTTTGTGAGTTCCATCATGCCAACATCGTGGACTTTTGTGACTTATTTCAAGCTGTTTATCTTCTTCTCTGAAATATACATGTCTGGAAGTAGTTTCACATCTAAGATTTAAGGATTAGTTATTTGTTGGCTACAGTTGTGTCTTTCTCAGATAAGTCTCTCACATAATAAGGATAGAGGCAATATGCAGAATAGACCAGAAGAAAATATTAACTAATTAATTAAATATCATATTAAATAAACAATTAAATATATTAAAATAAAAATATAGCTATTAAGACATCTTTGAGTATAATTCTTCCAGAATCCTTACCAACTTTAAAACAAAAATGAGGGTGTCTGAGAACATAAGTAGACGTTTATGTGATAAAGACAGCAATTTCAGGACTGTGTAGCAACATCAAGGAAAAAGGTTGTCCACCTAGAGCTTCCAAGTAGCTCTTCCAGTACTGTATTAGCTCCATGGAAGTGGTTTTGGATTGTGACCTCCAGAATGGTAGGAAAGTTAATTTGTATTGTTTAAAGCATATGGACTATTGATTATTCATGACAGCATCAACCAGAAACTAATACTAATGCCGAAACATTAGCTTCACTCAAAAGGAAGTGCAGTTTTGGATTGTGAAATTTAAAACATCACAACTAGGTTCAAATACATCTTTTTCAATCAAATTAGTAATCATTACAGTCAATACATTTTTTTGACCCATGGAAATAAGCTTGCTTATTCCTATATTGTAAAAACCATACTTCATTCGTTGACAAAATTGTGGAAAGTTTTTTCTACTTCCTCTGGAAGAACAAGTGTTCATAGTTGCTGAGCCATCTCTCTAGTCCCATTTTTTTTAACTCTTTCATTTTCATTCAGCTCATAAAGCACTCCCTTAACATGCCATTTCAACTTTCCAATGTGTTTCAAGTGCTTAGCAATCTTTGAGTGGACTGTTGAGTTTCTTGGTCACTTCTTATGTAGATATTGGGGGATCAGCTTAGAAGATTTCTCTGGGTTAGTCAGTATCAACTTCTGCTAGCCTGCCACTATGTTGTCCCTCTTTGAAAGGCTTTTGTCTATCTTTCAAAGCTTCTTGAAAAACCACAGCACTGTATATTAATTAATAAGTCAAATGAGTCAATAGTTGTTGACCTTGCAATTCTCTCTTTGCTACTTTACCATTCATTTTGAATTCAAATAAGATCCCTTGAATTTGCTTTCCGTCTAACATAATTTTCTTATGATAAAATGAATATAAAACAAACAACAAGCAGTAGGTCACTCCTTAAAAGCATAAAGCAGGAGATGCACATTAAAATGACACATAATATAAGCACGTTTTCTAATGATGCATTCCAAAATCAAATGGTAATTTTCAACAAGGCAAAGCTACAACTACTTTCACCCTAATTTTATAAAATTATTGCTGGCAGATATGCCAGAATTTTCATCATTTCCTTAGATTAAATAATCTTATGAAATTCTATGAGTATTTGAGCCAAATGCTTTTGCCAAATGTGGCATATCCACCTTAGACAATCAGAATTCAAATCATGGGACTGGAGAGAAGGCTCTGTGGATAAGAGTGGGTACTGTTGTTGCTTGGGACCTGAGTTTCTTTCCCAACACCCTTGTCAGATGGCTCACCATTGCCTTTAACTGCAGCCCCAGAGTCTCTGATGTCCTCTTCTGTAGTCTGTGGGTACCTGTACTCACAGATGTACACACATACCTGTACTCAAATGTGCAGCAACACTCACACACACACATACATCATCATCATCATCATCATCACCATCACCATCATCACCATCATCATCAACATCATATTATATCAGAGGAGGTTTAAAGTACAGAACCTATTTAATTCATCCCTCAGCTAAACTATATTTCACTATAATAAGACTCTGCTATATATTAAACATACACACACACACACACACACACACACACACACCTTTTATTAACATTCCACCAGCCACAAAATTCAAATGTAAGCTCATCAGAATAAAGCAAATATTGTTCACGGTTGTTCAGTTATTTCCTTAGATTGCCCTCAAATAATAATCTAACAAAATTCTAGCCATCAACTATAACCTCATCTAAATCAATGCCACATTCATTGTGAACATACCCAGCAAAGTGTAATCAAGAGCATGTGACATTAAAAATAATGAAGGAATTCTGACCTTTGAAACCTTGGTTCTTTCTAATGCTTTGGAAAGATATAAATTTACCTCTTAGCCATTTTTAATGACATTAAATAAGTCCACATTGCTGTGTAACCATCACCATCTTCCATCTCCGGTGCTTATTTCATCTTATAAAACCAAATCCTATATCCATTACACTGGTTACTTATCTTGTTGATGTGATACATTACCCTGACAAAGAAACTTAAGGAAAGAAGGGCCTATTCCAAAACACAGTTCAGAAGTATAGTCCTTTATGGTAGAGAAATCATAGGGACCAGAGCTTGGAGCATCAGTTCACATGGTGTCTGCAGCCAGGAAGCAGGAGATGAATGATGGTTCTCAGCTCCCTTTCTCCTTTATACTTATTTAAGACCCAAGCCCATGGATGGTGTACCCTTATTAAGGGTGTGTCTTTCAACCTCAGTTAATTTAATAAACGAAAGCTCTCATAGACATACCCAGAGATTTGTTTCCATGGAGATTCTAAATCCTGTCAAGTTGACATTAAAGATTAACCATCACATTGATTAAGAGCACATTCTGCTCTTGCGGGTCCCCTGCAATTGGAGTTAGGGATAACTGTAAATCACCATGTAAGTTCTGGGAATCAACCCAAGTCTTCTGTAAGAGGAGCCAGTTCTCTTAACCACTGAGCCACCTCTTCCACCCCATGCCTGTGTTTTTCACATGGGATGTGGGACTGGAAGTCAGGTTATTGACTGTGTCATCTCCCCAGGGTTAATTGAGACTCTCTAAGTACATGTTTGATAAGCAGTGTTGTAAATATTGGACAATGAGAAGAGTCCTTGGGAAATATCCATTGGTCAGACACAAGGATGATAAATGTTGAAGTTGAAGTTTAAAAGAGTCTGGATAAAGAATGTTATAGAAATTCAGGGACTGTATTTACCAACGAACTGTATTATAATAGATAGAGCTGTCTTAACACTTGTCACTGTAGATTATAAGGGACAGATACATAGTAAATATGAACAGATGTAAGTTCTCTCATTTTATGCCCCATAAAGGCATAAAGGAGGTAAATTTGGTGATTTTCTAGATAAAGATGAGAGATTATTAATGACTACTGATTAACTTTCTGCAACTTTGCCATAATAGTAATCAGAGCTGTTTACCTAAATATTCCTTCAGTATAAGAATTTCCATAAGGGAAAATGATTTCACTTGAAAACTTACAAGCCATTCATTCCCATAAGACTCCTAGTAGTAGTTATAAAATTATACAAAGCTGAAATAGTTTTGTTAGTAATCATATATGTACATATATACCAGTAAAACCCAAGTAAGATATATCCATGTTTTACATTAGCATATATATTAGATTAATTCATGTTTTATTTTGGAATAAAATATAATTCTCTGAAAGGTCTATTTATTACTTAGATGAATATGAATGCAAGTTTATATGTGTATAAAAAGTAAAATATTGTTTTAAAATAAACTACTTATGAATAGTGAAAAAAAGGATAACCATCACATTCATTAACCTATAACTCATGGCTGGTTCTCCAAAGCTTGGTAATATCTTGCTTCTATAGTATTCAGCATGAACAAAACACTGGAAATTGGCTGGTATGACATGGGATTCCCAGGCAGGTACATTCTTCTGGCTACTGTGACAGAGCTTCTACTTTTTAAAAGTTGAATCTTCTGATTTTAATTTGTCTCATAATACAAGGCAGAATTCTTCATACCATCATTGGAGTTGTTACTCTAGTTTTCATTTATGCCTTTTATCAGAAATTATATAATCTGAAATCAATGGTTCCTATGCTATATGAACACTGTTCAATTCATTCATTTTATTCAACCAATATTTGTTGATTTATTATTTTCAAGCAACTGAAGTAATAGGAGTGAAGAAGACAAAGATAAAAACTTCTGCTTACTCATGAAACTTTTAGTGCAATAGAAAGGTGAGACAGATGATACTACTCTCAAAATTAAATGACAGATCTGTTGGACAATTCAGGAACAAACCAGCACCAGTAGGTTACAACAGCATTCATTCAAATATGAGTGGATCTTTAAGATTACACATGCAATCAAACACAAAAACCTTCCTGACAGAGCAAACAATATACATAATCTTCATTATTTCAAAGCATAAAACTCCTCTCAGGTTTTATATGTATAAAACCTGAGCACATGTTTTTCCTGTTAGGTTCAAGGACAAGCCTTCTCAATGGATTCATGAAGCAAAGGCAGCAAAACAAACAGTAAAATCTGGTGTAAATTCAGAAAGCAAAATCTAGGACACTGACAATAGATAACCTGGTCAGAGAGTAGGGTTTTGGAGAGCGGGGAGTTCTCAAATGTGGTAATTGAGATGAACGGCATTGTAGTATTCCATATTTTCAAAATAGGACAACAGCAAAAATCCCATGAGGAGCAAATTAACAATATTTTAAATTCAGACAACCATATTATCACACTTAGTTCCTTTGTTGTAGGCTCCAGCCTAGGTCAGCATAGCACTGTAATTACCTTCAGCAGGGCATGTGTTCTAGCTATTATCTGTGCATCCAACCTGATTCAGACTCCATGGACTCCCAACTCCCTTTGTGCCCTGGGAAGCTGAATTTCAGGGACTTGTGTTCATGGTCTCTTATTCTAGGGCTTTGGAATTGGGCTCAGCCGATGGGAAATGAAGGCACATTGTTGAAGAACACAGCAATGATGAGTGGAATATTGATCTACAGTCTCTTTTTCTCCAGAGCAACAGGAAGGACACGGATGTGGTCCCCTATTTCCGTTACAGCATCCTTTCTCCTTCAGCTATTAATTCCTCATCTGTGATCCTCTGGGACTAGAAGTAGTGATGTTCCCAGAATGTTTCAGCATCCCTCACTGGTTTCTATACATATCCCTGTCCTCAAATCCACAAATAGATTCTTTATTAAACTGCCTTCCAATACCTTGTTTGAATAGGCCAAATGCTCCCCTAGTGAGACCCAGTAGTCTTGGACCAAGCAAAGTCTTATGTGATGCCAAAGTACTAACCATGACTAATGCAGTTCTCTACATTCTGTGATTAAGAGCTTAATTTTAATAGACTCTGTCCTGAAAGCAATGCTTCTGTACATTCCCTTAAGTATTGGCCTGTCCTCACAACATATGCCAATGTTTAATTCTGACACTTGATTATTCTGTGTATGGTGAGCAAATTTTAATGTCTGTTAAGACCAGGAAAAAATCTTTAAATTGAAAAAGTTTGAGCCTGAGGAATGTGCTTAGTTGATAAAGTGCTTGTTGCACTAGCATAAGAACCCGAGTTCAAATATAGCACCCAAGTAAAAAGACAGTCATGGTACCTCTTGACTGTAATCCAAATGCTGAGAAGGTAGGAAAGGATGGATCTATGGAGCTCATTGGCCAATCAGCCTATCTAGACTGGTGAGTTCCAGGATCAGTGAGAGTCCTTGTCTCAAGTAATAAGAGTGTGTGTTAGGGGCAATCAAGGAAAACAGCTGATGTTGATTTTTGGTTTCCCTTCTCTCCACACAAATAATTGCATGGACACTGACACATACCACCACCATCACCACCACACCACACACACACACACACACACACACACACACACACACACAGATGCATGTACTTACAACACACACACAATAATATACATAGACATGTACATATAACACACACACACATATGTAATTACAGGACACACACACTACCACACATTCATACACAGATGAAGAACTTGACATACAAAATAAATCTGTATATTACATTTATTTTTTCTGTAATTCATCCATCCACCCAATTTGTTCCTTAACTTCTAGGCAAACTTGAATGCATGCACAGTTTTTCTCTCCTTAGATTAGCTTAGGTAATCAAACTCTAAGTTGACTCTGGAAAAGACTGGGACTGAGTTAATATCAGAAGAATTATTCATATGACTCCATCGGTTTTTCTCTTTTACAAATTATGCTTGCCATATCCATTCCAAGTGAAATAATACTCAGAGTATGTTTAATGGACGAAACATAGCTTTTATGGACTAAACAGAATATTCTTCTAACACAGAGTTCTCATGAGGATCGTAAACTGTGATTAACTTAACTTATTCACATTCCTGTATTTGTAGTGATAACTCAGATATTATTGCATTAATGTTTCCTGGTTCCTAATTTTAGTTGATGCTAATTTTGCTTCACCTTTTCAAGCACAGATTTTAATTGCAATACTACATCATAAGGAAGCTGCATCATTTGTATCATTTAACAATGGATGTGCTTTATTAAGGGAATAATAGAAGGTAAGTATTTAGATATAGATGGTTAGGTAGATAAGATGTAGAGATTTTTCAATATTAAAAGAAAGACAGTAATAGCCTATAATTATTTATTCTGATAAAAGTCAATTCCTATGTAGAAATTTGCTTTTTCAAGGCAAAGCTTATTGTAAAAACAACATAGTTTCAAGAGGCAAATTTGGCTTATGTAAGGATATAACACTCTCTGACTTCTCCTCAAAGAACAGTGTTAAATACATGAAAGCTAGTGTGGAATCTGTGGATCTGTAGTGCTCTGACTATGGCCTACGCTGTGCTCCGTGTACTCATACCCAGGCACATGCCCAATCTCTTTATATTAGGTCACAGTATATTTACATTTCATGAAGAGGAGACAGGAGAAATATAATTTACTTGTTGAACTCTTTCCTGTGCTCTTTACCTTGCCTTTTTGAGAAGGGAAGTCCTTGCTTTTTTGTGACAAAGTATCAATACACAGCCCAAACTGGACTCCAAACTCACTCTGTAGCCTAAATAGGTCTCAAAACTCTGCTTCTCCTGCATTAGCTTCCTGAGTAGAGAACTGTGGTCTGTTTGTTTTTAACTGTTGGGAATTCCAAGACTTGAGGAAAGATATTGACATCACTTCCTAGGTACAAATGTGCCTTATAAAATCGAATGTTCTGGGTGAGAATTCTACTCACGTTTCTCTTTTATTGCTGTAATTTTGCACATTACATTCACACTATGTCAGACATTGAACTTTCAGGGGTATTCCCAAAGGACCAACCAGACGGCTAAACAGGAAAAGCTCTTGCCAGCAAACAAGCATGACAACTTGATGTCAGTAGCTAGAAGTCATGGTGGAAGGGGAGAATACATTCCTGAAAATTGTCCTCTGATTTCCTCCCACACATGCACCCACACACATACACAGCATACACACTCTCTCTCACACACACACCACAAACACAAACAACAAACACACATATTAACAATAAATAAAACATATTTTTAAACAAATGAAAGCCTGGTATCACCTTGAGATTGATCCCTAGAATCCACAGAGTAAGAACCAACTCCTCTAAATACCCTCTAATCTCTATACTTGAGCTATGGTACACATGCACTCGTACTCACCCACACAGATCCTAATCACATGATAATAGCAAATAAAAACTTCATTAAACAATAAAGTTGTTCTAACAACTCAATTTCCACATTCTAATATAAAGGAGAAGGCATGAGATGCATGTGAAGATGATCTGATTTATTTCTGGTTAAGATGGATCATATAAGATATACTGAAATTAGCCTAATTCTGGCAGCCACAGTGGTGCTGCACTAAGTGCAGACCCAATGCTATGAGAGTTTCTGAGCTTTCATTGAAAGATATAGCAGAGCTCAATCAAAAGCAGATTGAGATCCCCCACAACAAAATGATAACTGTAAGTAGTCTGTTATCTCAGGACTGTACATTTAATTTGTGTTTTCAGATGCTAGTATCTAGCTAACTAGTTAGCTAGCTAACTAACTCCCTGCCATTAATTTTCACTGATGTCTTACTTTGTAATCATAGAAATGGCAAGGCAGATGAAAGGAAATGTCACTACACACACACACACACACACACACACACACACACACACACACACACCAGGAACTTCATCTACTCTGGGTGTCTCTCACTCTCTTTACCAGAAGATAACAAATACATACATACATATGTCATCCTTACCAGTACGCCTATAATAAACAGTCACTCAGGGAAGTCCCTTCAATGATGGTATATTTCAAATGTAAATTACAGCAGATACTGAAGTAGATTGAAAAGAATATTTGTAAGGTCAAATATTCTTACTATTCACTAGCCAAATGAGATCAAATTCATAATCCATATATTTAAACAATAGTGAACATAAAATAGCAAGGATGTTGGGTGATTTGCTGAAAAAGTACTTAGTCCTTTTTACCTAACATACATAATACTTGTGACCTCCAATCCACAGGCCTAGGGCACCTCAGTAGCAGGGAACTGTTCTATTTTAATATTTCAGGTTGGTTTTTTTTTGAGTTCCACTGTGCAAAGTCCTCTACATTTGCTTGTTTTCACTTAAGCATTCCACTGTTACAATGAGTTCTGCAATTAGTCACCCCAGTGCCTGCTCCCATTGCAACCACTGGCATATTTTTGGATCAGTAATACAGCTACACTGCAGGGTCGGTTCCTTGCAGGTGCCTTGGGGTCTGGGGTGGACAGTGAACTATCTAAAAAGAGTAGCTAGTGTGTATATGTGCTCCTTATGCTGCTTTTCAATTCCTTCTGATCACTTTCTAAGTAATGCACTTTCATTGAAAAGTTACATAGAAGGCTTAGTTGAGTGCTCCTGTGAATACTGTCTGGAGGCAGGTGGTTCTGGATTTTTTTATCTTATGATAGGCCTTCCAGTTGCACAAGTGACTAAACACCACCAAATCTTGCTTTTGCTACCTGTAAGAAGAAAATAGTGGCAATAGGAACTGCTCCACAGAGCTGCTGTAAAGGCTAACTTAAGTAAAGCCATCACTTAGTGCTCTGGAAGATAGCTATCAATCTGAATAGCTTCAAAGAGTTTCTTTCTCCACTTCTCCTTTGCTTCTGTTCACTTTCTCCTCTCTCTTCTTGTCTGTCTTGCAGTCATAGGACAAAAGTAATCAATGTCCCGTTCCCTTTTTTAGTTCCATCGGTCTTCACGTGCTTTTCTGCCAAGATCTAATTGATCCCTGTAGCACCAATCTTCATGCGTTGTAATGACTGCCTTTGTCCTTCTGTTCCACCAGATAACAATGAATGGAGATCAAGGACCAGCATCTCTAGAGCATTCCATGCATGAACAAGGGGATCCTGCTCTTGTAGACACTGACAGCCTTTAATGGGTGGTGGGCCTGCCAGTGGACAATTACCATGTAATGTGTAGGAAAAAGCAGAGAATAATCATTTATTTTTGTATGAAAAGTCTGAAACAGCCCTTCTAAAAGAGTGTGTTTCTGAAGCACAAACTTAGAAATTTATTAATTCTATTTACTGCAAATTTTTTGAACAAAATTCCAAAAATATAACAAACTACAGTGGCTGTGAACTTATTATTCTTGTAAACATACATTACTATGCATAGAATATTATTAGTTTTATGCAATAATTTAACATAACTACTATTAATAACCTTCTTTGCATTAAGATTAAATTGAGCATAACCGTATCTTTGATCACTCAGAAAGCACTTGGGAATGCTGCAGGGACTGAAGGTCAGAGTGAAATTAAGTCATTAATACATAATGGATACAGTTACTAGAACATTACTGATTGAATTCATTGTACATAGCATATGGAAGGCAATAGCTGTTATAAATATCATAGTGTACCTACTCATATCTTCCACTTTGTCTTCTTTTTTCCAACTTTAAGAGTTCATCTTTCTATGAATAAAGTCACAGAAAAGAGGAATTTCTGAAATATTAGAATGATAACTGCTCTGATAAATTTTATCATATTTAAAAATAACATACTGTGTTAAGACTCAGAGTACAAAACAATTCAAGTTGAACACAAGGTGACAGTTGTAATTAGCATCCATTAAGATTATGCTTCAGTCTTTGCTCATGTGCCTCTGTCTGGAGTCACAATTCTGTGAGTGCTCTGTCATGCTGAAAAGTCACTCATTTATGGAAAGACAGAGTTCCTAACAATTTTTCTGGTCTACCTAACCCTTTCAAAAATTTTCACAATTTTCTTTATTTGGTGAACTGTATTTTTTTTCTTAAAATATTTTGAAGCAAATAATATACAAAATGAATAACTTCAAATAGATATTCTTAGTCTACAACTTTTCAGTTGATACCCAGAATGTGTTAGTCTACTTTTTTTTTTCAGTATATGGAAATATCTGAAAGCAAGGTATTGGGGTATTGTTATCCCAACACTCAATGGAGTCTTAACAAGTATACTAACCACACTTCAGAGTAGACCCCATTCCCAGAAGTAGATATCCAAATGGAATCGATGGTATTTCTATAGATTTTTGTCTCATATTAATTTGTTTGGGCATCTCTTTTGCTCTTATTGATCTTTTGCTTGTATATTATTGTTTCCAATTTAGTATTCCTGTGGGGATGTGTGTGTGTGTGTGTGTGTGTGTGTGTGTGTGTGTGTGTGTGTGTGTGTGTTAGAGAGAGAGAGAGAGAGAGAGAGAGAGAGAGAGAGAGAGAAAGCATAATATTGAGTGGGTGGGGGAGTGGGGAGGACTTGGGAGAAGTTGACTGAAGAAATGTGATCAAAATCTACAGTAAGAAAAAACCATTTTCAGAAAAAACAAGCAAAAAACATTAAGATTGGGAAATCAGGAGTCTGAAGTCAGCCTGGACTACATATCTTATCCCCCAAACAAAGCAAAATAAAGCAACAAAATAGAAAATGAAAATTCAAGACAAGTTACTTAGAAGTAAAAGAGCATTTTGTCTGTCATTTTAAAGGCTGAAAGTCCACATGGCGTAGCAGACTTGGTAAGGACCATCCCTTTGCTACAAGACCTTATGATACTGATGACCATGTTACAAACAAATGATTGCATCCTGGACCAGAAGGAGAGGCACCTGAGGAGAAACACAATCTGGCTTCTCTAATCACCTTTTCAAAGGCTGCTTATGAACCCCATCCTAAGAGCATACCTCGAAGGAGCAGACAGCCTTCCAGGGTCACCTTCTAAAGGTCTCACCACTTCCCAACATCATCATCCAGGGGATCAAGCCTCTGATCACTGTAGATATCTGATGCACAAGTCAAGGAGTCAGGAGCCAGTAACTTGAAGCAACTTTTCAAACTTTTCACATTTGTGATATGGATTACATGTTTCTCATTTGTGTATGTAAACACATGATTATACATATATATATATTACATATATATGTATATATATGTGTGTGTGTATACACCACACTATACACATATAAGTCATTATAGAGAAATTATGAAATTGATTTTACCAAAATGAAAATGAAATGTATGAAAAACATGGGAATTACTGATCATGACAGATATTCCTGCTTCTTTATACCTGTTTTTAGAACTAATGTTGTTCTGTCTTTCCTCTCTATAATAAGTGTCTCTAAAAGCATATTTCAGGATTCATCAGCTACAGGGAATACTGGCATATAATTATCATTATATATAATTACACAACAAATGGAGATATTTAGTGTCCTGCCGAATAGATTTTTTTTTTCACTGTATGAATGTTCCCCTTTCTTAAACCAACAACTAGAAGAAAGCACAAATATAAACAGGCAGCAGCCAGCAGTCTCTGCAGCTTTGTTCCTGGCAGATACTCAGTCATCCACAACTCCGATTATAGCTGCACACAGCTTCCAAAAGCATCTGTGAATGGAAAGAACTTATAATCCTGAAGGAAGACAAAAGGGCTCTTCTGAAAACACTCACTTTATTACACATAGTAGCCTGGCAAAAAATAGTGTTTCTTTTTTTATATTACAATTTCCATAAAGATGAAGACAATGACTGGAAAATTCAAAAGTAATTAGGCTTGGCCCTCACTTTCAATCTTACTCTTTCAGAACCAGTGAAGTTAAAACTCCTTTTGCTTTGCACCTATATTTTTGGTTTGTTTTAAAATGAGATTCAAGTTTGCCTCTTTTAAAAGTGATGATCTTGTACTTGCATGCTGTGGTACTACTGCTTTTCACATTTTTAGAATTAATAATTTACATAATGTATGAGTCACATAATTTAAGTCTTACTTTAAAAATAAAAGCTCCTAAATAATTTGAGACTATTTCCATACAAAGATGAAAAAAGTGATTACATTTGCCATCCACAGCTACAAACAAAGACACCTTGATGTCTAGTTCATATTGTCTGTGCCTCTGCATAAAAGCAGACACATGTAGTTAAGTATAAGTGCAATAAAAGTCATCTCTATGAAAATCAGTCAATTACTAGTCACAAAACCTTTATTTAAATTTTACTGAATTTATATGCCGCTAGTAACACTACAGTATTCCTTGTGGGTTATGAACAGTTCTTCCATTTTGAATTTATAAAATACTTCCATTCTATGCCTACTGTCTACAGACAGGACAGAATTGAGAGTATTAGAATTTGTCAAGGGACTTACTCTGTCTTTGCAATGGATATGTATTAGGACTTTTGGTTGTAATTTTTTAATATAACTATGTTATTTTATAGAGAGTCCAGTGGATTACATGAACTATTTGCTCTTCATACAGACTAAGAAATTAAAATAATTAAAAATAAACATGTCCTTATAGTTCTGGAAGATACTTAAAATTTTGCATCAATAACCAAAGAAATGCAATTGAGAAAGAGACAATTTAGAACGTTGCTCATTTTACAGGCAATTCAAAGGAGTACAGAGAATTTAATTAAAATTGTCTATGGTTCTGCAGGTGAAACAGAAGTTGATTTTAGGACTGATGATGCAGAATGGTGCCCTTGATCCTAAGAGATTTCTTCCTTGTGAATTAACTGGAAAATGTGTATGTGATTGTACTAAGACTTGAAAGATTATGAGGAAGAGACTAAGATGCCACTTTATTAAGATATTAACAATAATTTGAAGTGTTAGTTCAGTGGCGGTGGTACATGCTTTTAATCCCAGCACTCTAGAGGCAGAGGCAGAGAGGCTGGCAGATCCCTGAATTCCAAGACAGCCTGGTCTACAGAGTGGACAGCCTGGTCTACACAGACAAACTCAATCTTAAAAATAAACAACAAAAAAAGAGATACTAAAATGTGCTTTAAAAGGTACTACATTTTTGAAGATTGCTATTGTAGTGGCTATGTGCTATTCAGCTTGTTCCTGGGATTAGATCAGAATCACTGCCTTTCCTGGTGGTGAGGTGAGATGACGTCATTGGGAAGAGCTATGCACACAAGCATTTTCTTGCATTATTCTTGGCAACTGAAAAGATACTCTGTTACTGTCTTAAAGGACAGGAAAATTGTGCAGAATAAAAAGGCATGATAGGTTTGGAGAGATGAACTTATTCAATTAATAACTATAAATCACATTTAAATGTTGTCTTTTCTGTATTCTGGGAATACAATAATACTATCGTCTTGAGAAGAATGAAAGAATAAATGAAAACATTATTTTTTTTAAAAAGAGGTGAAAAAGTATACTAAGAAGATTAAAGATGAATAAGATAATAAGAGAAAAATGTTGGGCTGAGTAGGGAAGATGGTTGGAGTAGGTTCTTTAGGAGGAATTATATTCCCTAAAACCCAGGTTAAAATCCCACTGACTGAGTCTCAAGTATGGTCTTAATTGAAGATAAGATCTTTACAAAGATAATCAATAAAATGAGAATATTTTGATGGTCCCAAGACTCATATGATTTTCTTTCTTATACACAGAGACAATTCAGACACTTTAAGGAAGATAATGTGGAGAACATGAAAATAGCCATCTGCAACCCAATGGGAGAAATGAGATAGCCCTGGTACTCCAGAATTGTAAATGAGTACCTTTCTGTTATATAATGCATCCAGTGTGTGGAACTATGTAACAGTGTTCTTAGTAAACAGTACTGTGAGATTGACTGTGAACATAGCCTTTTGAAAGCCTCAGGAGCATTGATGATAATTATAGACTTATTTCGAGAGAAATAGCATTGTAGGCAGAAGGCTATGCCAAAAAGACTCAGGGACAATAAATACTCAGAATATTCTTGGGGCAGCAAACTTATTAGCGTGGTTGAGACATTCCAAACAGAACTCAACAGCCTAGTGTTGAGTGGTATTGGGATAAAGGACAAATCTTACAAGGCCTATAGATCACCATTAGCATCTTAGCGTTTACTTGAAGTGAGAAAGAAGTGTCCAGAGAGTTTTAAGCAAACCAGTGAAATGGTTTTTACTCAGGAAGATGAATTTCCTGCTCTATTGTGGCATATACATATAAGCACCTGGACAGAGACTGGGAGCTGGAATTGGGAATCTATTCAGCATCTATTGGGAATCTCTAGAGATGAGGAGATGATAGCTTCCATCAGGTTCACAGAGCTGATAAATGAATGTATTGAAGAAATATGTGGAAGACTGAGCAAATAGATTTCTTGGTGGTATGGGTGTGGAATGTGAGATGAAGATATGGATTTGGAATAACCGTTATACTTTGGTCCTGGAAAATCGAAAGACTGGAATTCTCATCAGGATGGATGAGGAACATTGGGAGTTGGATTCCACTTAAAATTTCCAGATTGCTATGAAATAAATCATTCCAAAACTGAGTGGCTTTAAGGGAAAAATCACATATTTTTTCTTGCTTTACTGAGTTGATTTCAGCTGATGGAGCCAAGCTCACTGGGGTGGGCTGCAGGCTTCGGATCAGTTTCAATTGCTAAAAGTCCATGTCCTGTATCTTGAGATTACCAAGAGTAAGGCTCTCATGATGTGAATTTAGAGTACAGGAAGAGTCAATTTTACATGACTAAGGCTCAGAACTATAACTTCTTCATTTCTCACCATCTTATTAACCAGAGAAAGTCATATGGTCAAGGCCAAATTCAGCACTCTCCATATATAAAGGAACTTAAAGGGAATCACCACTTCAAGACCAACCTGGGCAGCTTAGCAGAAAATCAAAAGGAATGGAGAGATGGCTCAGCAGTTAAGAGCATTTTCTTCTCTTCCAGAGGAACTGAATTTGGCATCTAGTAACCATGTCAGGTGACTCACAACCATTTATGACTCCAGCTCCAAGGTGTCTGATGCCTCTGGCCTCTGAAGATATCTGCACTCATGTGCAACATTCAGACACATGCACATAGACACATAGACACACAGACATACACATACACACACACACACACAACCATATGTACCTTATATACAAACACACACATCTACACATATTTAAATTTTTTAGTATTTATTTATTTTAAAATAGATTTTAAAATGTGAATGAGAATGAATTTCAGTGTTAGAGTATATTTTTACTATGTAGTGAGGGCACTGGATTTAATCTAACATTGAAACAGTCTAGAAGGCACAAGCAAAGAATTGTTCACTGAATTTAGCAATGTGGAGAGATCACTGCTGATGCTGATGACAGTTTATTGGAGTGGCAATGTAAAGCTCTGGTTGGAGTAATTTATTTTTAAGTAGAAAAAAGAAATTCAATACAGAATATTTTCAAGGGATTTTTGCTATAAAAAGAAACAAAAGTTTAGGGATTAGAAAAGGGTAAAGGAGCTAAGGGATATTTTGAAGAAGCAAGAAAGTGTGTTGGAATGTGATTGGAACTGATGCAATGACTACTAGAAACATTGGTGACCATGAAGTGAGGGAAGAATATTAGAGCAATGTGCTGAGAACTAATGGAATCTAGGCAACATGAGGCTTGCTTAGAAGACCACAGAGAATTCACTGACAGTAGTGTTCCTCAAACTGGGACAAGGCTGTACTCTGGTGATATTTGGAAATGCATCATAAAGAAGGTTACTAAGCATCCCACAGTGCAAAGCACATTTTCCCATACTACTACAGAGTTGTCCTTTATTGAGTCCTCTTCATAGACACAGGTATAGCTCCATCCTTGAGTACCTGTGCCAGAGGGGCATGAATGGAAATGCAGATGCAATCAAGCCTAGTTTGCTAGGGAGGTAGCCTGGAAAAGAGAAAAAGTTGGAAGAGGGTGGCTGTAAAACGACTGGTCATTTCAACCTCAAATATGTAGTGAGATTAAAAGGGGGAATTCAAGAAAGAAAAAGGTTAGTCCTTTAGTAAATTATAATTCTAAGGAGGTTAAAGGATTTTGGTTTAGATGGAGCATTCTAGAATAAGAGGAGGTGGTGGAAAAAGCACACATGATACTTCCACTTAAGATTATGAAAAAATTGTATTTATCAGCAATGGTATCTAGGATATGATGCTGGAAGCAAATCCCTAAATCTGGGAGGAAAGTAAGTATATATAATGGAAGTCAAAGAATCAAAGGGCCCATTTTGGATTATCTACATTGCAACTTCAATCACTGAGTATTGAGGTTAGGGAGATGAGTCCATCAGTAATTCACTTGCTTTGAAAGCATGAGGACCTGAATTTGAATCTCAGAACTGACATAAAAATGTTAGGTAAAATGGTACATGCAGCACTAGGGTAGCAAAAGTAGGTAGTTTCCCAAGGGTCATGGCCAATTGATTTATCCTGTTGTTGAGATCTGGGCAAATGAGAGAGTCTGTCTCAAATGATGTAGGTACTGCTGAGAATGGTACCTAAGAAGTTGTTCTCTGATCTCCACATGCATGTGCACAAATGTGCACTGGTGTGTTCACAATGCTCCACACACATTCACATTATAAAAATGAAAAGAAATCCCTAAACATTATGAATGCCTCCTGTTAGAGAGAAAATCAGGAAGGAATTCACTAAAATCTAACAGGAATGAGGCAACTAACTGAATAAAGACACGTGACAACAGCTCAGAGTGATAGCAAGTCATTTGATCATAAAAGATTCCAATCTAAAAGGTGTTAGGGAAGATGGAGAGAAAAGCATTGGGAATTGTCTGCAGGGGCAAGAAGTTCCCACTGTAAGGCTAATTAAATGACACGTGATGTACAAAACCAGCCACTGCTTAAGAACTTGAAGGGAGAAACAACATTTAAAAGAACTGCAGAGAAGTTCACTTGTCTGCCAAGTCTACTCAGAATAGTCCTAAAGAGATTTTTCACATTAGCCTGGCTCGGGTCACACATCTTTCTCTACTCAGTTTCTATATCCATGGGAGTAAGGTCTTGAAAATGATAGTGTTCACAAGCTCCATATTTTTCTTGCCAGAATTAAAAACTATAGTTGTAAAAGAGAAAGGGAAAAGAGTAGAGTCAAATCAAGCCACAGTAACGGGAACACAAAATTTTATTAAGTGATGTATGGTGATAAACGTAAAACATATAGGAGCAAACTGTTAATGCATAGTTGTGTGGAGGGACAAGAGGAGAGAAAGAGAAAGTAAGTCAGCTTACAAAGAACAATGAAAGTCTTCAATCTCAAATCCATGGTTCCTAAGAATCATCTGAGTTTTCTCATTCTGTGTATTCCACCTTTAAATTGGAAGAGATCACTACTATGGATGTACCCTGCAAGGTAGTTCCTATTATTATGGATAAGTTGAGAAAACGTATTCTTTTTAAAGTAGAGAGGTCACTGTGACTTGGAGCGTATCTACATCTCTTAAGCAAAGTAGAGTTGAACACCATTTCTCTGTCAACATTTAGAAAAGAAACTTGTTGACCAGATTAAATTGCTACTACTTTCAGAAAAGGAATGAAATTCTAATTCTTCTATATAAACTTTCAACTCAGTTTCATTGGTTATGTATACTTAGTTTTTGTTTTCATTAAGACAGAATCTTATAATGTAGACCATGAGATCATGCTTGTCCCCACACCACAAAGATCTACAAAGATTAAAGGTCGGATCTACTATGCCCAACTCAGTATATCTACTTAGTTTTTAGTGATCAAATTTTGAATAAAAGATAAAAAAATTGTACAGTCAGGTGAATAAAGTGGATGTATAAAATAGAATTCAAAATTCAAACCCATGTGAAAAAAAATGATAGCATCGAAATAGGAGAAAGTTAGCAAAAGGTGTTAATTGATCTGGAGCAAGAATCTCAGTATTTATCAAAGGTTAGGTTTCACCATAGGAATCATTCCATATATTTAAATGGTTAAAGTACAACTTCTGTTCTAATTTAATTAGCTAGTTCTCTAGATAACTCTAACACCTTTAAGACTTGATGAATATACTACCCAAATTATAAACTGATATGTGACATTAATTATCACTTTTAGTATGAAACTATTATATTTGTTATATGAATATATATGTATATATTACTAGCTGGGACATTTTTGTGCATATATGTGAGTACTGTGGAAGCACTGTATGTGTTGTATACATGTTTGCATGCCCGTGGGCTCATCTGTGCCGATGGAAACTTGGTATTGATGTCAGGTATCTTCCTCAATCACTGTCTACTTATCTATCATAGTCTCTCACTAAACCAGGAGCTTGCTGTTTCACCTAGTCTGGCTAGCTGGCTCCTTTATGAAAGTCCATGTTTCTGCGTTCTATGTGCTATGACAGCAAGAAGACTTCCACACCTACCTGGCCTTTACATGGATTTTTTGAGAATTAGAAATCTGGTCTTCACACTTACACAGGAAACAAACCCACAAAGCCCTTTCTCCAGCATGACGCATGATATCTTATCACTTTTTATATAAGGCAATGTATTGTATATTAATTTATAGTCTTAAGTGGCATGTTTGGTTTTTGGGAGTGTGGGTTTATCATGAGTATATTGGCACGCTTCTTTTGAGGAGTGAGCACAACATCTGCCACATGTACGCACTTAAAACTAGGAATTGTAATACACTGATTCAGAGACAAGTTCACATCCCTGTGAAGACTGTTAATCATTAAAGCTTTCCATTCTTCATGTTTGGTTTTAAAGTTTCAAGATAGAGACATCGTACACATTTCCTATGATCTTTCTTGACTAATCTGCTTTGATCAGTAGAGGCTTGAACTGTTTGGAAAAACTGTGACTCCTAAGCAGAAATGAAACTTTCATAGGACCCTCAGACAAGTGTGCTGAGAATGAGTGTTCACACTTCCTAAGTAATGGTTTGCTAAATTGAAAGTTGTGTATCCTTGTAATATTAATGTAAGATTTCCCTAAGTAGATCAGAATTTCCAGTTTACTGTAAAAGAATACATTTTTAACATCATTTGGATTAGAAAAACTATAGTTATCCCAAACCTATAATTCTCATAAAACTTTATTCATATTGGTAGAAACACAGAGCTTTAGAGTGGTAAGCAAATAGGAGACTCATGAATGTGTGTGTTTGTGTGTGTGTGTCTGTGTGTGCATGAGAATATATATATATACATACATACTACACACACAACAACACACTAATATAATTGATAATACAATCCATTGTCTATATTCATAGAGAACATTTTCAAAGATCCCAATGAATGGATGACTGAATCTAGAGAGAGTGCATGCATATATATGTTATCTGTGTATATATATATATATATATATATATATATATATATATATATATATGTTGAAATTGGCATTATCAGCTCATCACAGTAAAATATTAAGAACTATAAAAATGAAATATATATTTATATAGTTATAAATATATATATATAAATATAGTTATAAAAACTATAAAAATATCTCATAATAGAGCTTATTTTAAAACTTTATTAAGTGTTTATTTCTGGAATTTCCATTTCATATTTCAGAATCAAATGAACCATGAGTAACTGAAACCTTAAGACTGAAATTGCAGATAAGGAGGATTCAAATAGACATACTAATTACTACATGTAATTAATCCAGTCTGATGTATTTCAAATCTGTCATGTTTTTAAATTCTAATGTGACAATTTCTGTATTTTTGTGCAACATTTTAACATCATCATTATTTTATAATTGACATGCCATAAAATTAAGAACATTAAGTTTAAAATATAATTTTGGTAACTTCACTGATTTATACAAGTATTATCAAAGTTTAGGTAAACTTTAATTTAAAATAACCCCCCTAATCCAAGTATTCACCCCACAACTTCCTATCACTCACAGTCTTGTTCTCTATGCTAACATATTTTCTGTCCTGATAAGTTTGTCTATCTTAAATCTCTTTTATATAAATGGAGCTGTGCAATCTGCAGACATTTGTAGACTGACTTCTTTAAGATAATGATTTCAAAGTCCATTCACATCACCTCATGTAACCGTACTTCCTCCTTTCATCTGTCAAGTGATAATCCAGTCTATGGATATGCCATATCTTGTTTACTGTATTAGTTAATGTATTAGTTAATAGATGTTTGTACAGATTCCATGTCATGCAGTTTTGGAAAATATTACGAAAATTCATCCATCGAACATTTGTGTGCCCGTTTTAATTTCTCGTCAGTCTCATTGAGGTAAGATCACCTTATCATAGAATTTCAATAGTGTATTAGCAGTTAAATTTACATAAATATGATATGCCACCCTAACAGAAACACTCAGAAGGTCATATGATCTTGTGATAAATGTTGAAACAGATTTAATCAAGTTCAATACTCATTTAGTTTAACAATCAATAAAACTCTTAATCAGTTATGAATCAAAGGGAACTTCTTTATATCTCATTCTCTCACATTCTCACGGTCAATTCATCACACCATTTTCCAGTCATAGTCCTTTTGTGATGCTAATCAAAATACTTGAGAATGAGAAGTTGTACACGCCAAATCAATTTTCCATAGTTTGGGGGACTTGAAAGGCCAAGATCAAGGACTTGGTAGTGTAGTCTCTACTTTCAAAATGGATCCTCTACATTGTATCCAGAAATGATAGAAGACAAGACAAGATTCTGACCACTTATTCCCTTAAGAAAACTATAATTATTGATGCATATTACCTGTAGTTTAATTTCCTTTAAGAGATTTTCGATTAAATTAATTTTCAGGATTTCTTCTTCTAAAGACCAATCTCTTAAGAATTGTAGAGAGTACGAAGCTTCAATGCCTAGATTGTGTGGACATCCTTAGACTATATCATGTGCCAATTTTATCTTCACAATACATTTCAAACATCTCAGCCTCTTTCTACTGTTACTAATCCCCATCGCCACTTCTATCTACCATAGACATGTTTTCAGGACTTGTCTGCATTAACTTCTTTCCCTTGTCAATAACCAAAAGGATGTCCTTAGAATGTAAATTGGTTTTTGTCACTATTCTTTCCAATAATTTCAAAATATTGTTATTTGTCTTCTGGAAAAAAAAGGGAGAGAGAGTGTGACCTGGCCCTCTTCTGTGTTCATCTTATGCTCTGACACCCTGCCATGCTCTTAAACATGGTCTATTTGTACTTCTGCAGATACACCAACTTCTGATCAGGATAAGAGGTTCTCAAATATTTTCTCATCCATGTTTGGCTGGTTAGAGAAAGAAATTTTCCCATGGCTCTGCAGACTCTGCTATCTTGGGTTTTTTGATACAGTTTTCTGGGATATGAAGTAGACCAGGTTTGTAACCTACAGAACATTATTATAGTAATCTCAGTAGTTTATTTTCTTGAATTATCTTTATATGCAGTGATTAAAGATAACAATTAGTAAATAAGGTAGAAAATAGGAAAAAGATTAATCTCTTAAAAGAAAGAATTCAGTATTATTTACTTATTGTAAACTAAGTCATCATACATATACTACTATGTCCACGATAATAATCTAGGATGATCTATCTTTCAGTTATATCATAATAATTTTCTTTCTGATAAAAATTATGTTTTGACATTTTTCTTTATAAATAACGTTCATGTAATGTTCTCAGCTGTTATTTCCTAGTTGTGTATATTTCAGTTCAAAGTGTACTATTTTGGAGTTCACTATACATAACATCAAGTCTTTAAGTCAAGCTTTACACTATTGAACACTTTTCTAAAGGAATCTGATGGTGCCCATCACTGTGTGGTCTTCTTAAGACTGGATTTCCTAAATTTTAAAAATATTTTCTTGTTATGTAGTAGAGACCATGTTTCAGTTTAAGGAAGTAAATTCTATTTGTGTCATTACAAGCATTTTTAATATTGTTTTATGATTGGATTGCATTTACCTTTATGTGTGTGTTTCTTACTATGTTGCTATTATAAGAAAATTTTTGTAGTTGAAATTATCACCAGTTACTGAGCCCAGAGGCAGCGAATACCGACATGAGTAAAGGCTCTCAAGAAAAAGAGAGCACGGCACCATCAACATCTCTTTTCTGTGAAAAGTACTTGAAATGACCTGTAACTCATTCATCATGCAGTTTATGGAAATACCTGTTTCCTTAATTTTTAATTCCTTTGCTACCCCTTTCATAGTACAATAAAATAATAGACAAAGTTTAAGTCATAAAATTCATAAGGCATGGTGTCTGCTCTGCATTGGGGAAAGGTTGCTGATAAAATCATTAATTAGCAGCTTATCAAGATATCCATGTCATTGTGCATTTTAACCCATGGGCTGAATGTAAATTATTCATAAGTTAACACTGGAAAAGCAAAAGCAGGATCAGCAAGTTGAAGGAAGGTCACACTTACCTGATAGATGAAAATGCTAATCAGTGTATAATTATGAAACATGAATATAAATACAAATAACAGTTTCTGAACAAAGAGTAGACATTAAAATGTAAGATTGATAAAACTATTAAAGGTGAATCATATCCTTTTTCTAATTTTCAAAAATTTTAGTAAAACCAACGTACAGGAAAAGATCAAGAGAAGCAAGTACCAGTGTCTTATATCTCTAATTATCTCTAATTTCTATGAACATTTTCTAATTCTGTTGCATCTATAATCTTTTAAATGTAATTTTGATGTTAAAAAAATTATCAGAGGTCTGGGAAAATAGCTGTCTGCAAAGCACCTGCCATGTGAGCAAGGCGACCTTAGTTCAATCCCCGGAACCCTCTCAAGCCAGACATGGTGCCAAGTGCTTTGTATTCAATGCTGGTGGGCTGGACACAGGTAGATCTTTGAACTGCTGACCAGTCTAGCTAGCCTAATGAGCAAGCTCCAGGTCAACTAGAGATCCTGGCTTAAAAATAAGATGAATAGAATTCCAAAAAAAATAGTGTTCTCTTGCCTGCATATTATTTGTTCAATATTACCTCATTACTTTTAAAAAGATAAATTGTGCAATTTCAAGTTATGGTCAAATGGCTGAGGAGAACGACGGCTCACTTGATAATGCACTTGCCACATAAATATGAAGACCCAAGTTTAGATGCCCAGAATCCACAAAACACAAGCACCTGTCTCTAGTTTCAGTGCATTTTCAGTGATACAGGAGCTAGAAACAAGAGAAATCCAAGAAATTCACAGGGCAGATAACTTTCACTTAGGCAGTGGCAACAAGAGATTCTGAATCAAATAAGTTAGAAGCAAAGATGGACATTTGAGGTTGCCCTCTGACAACCACATGTGTGTCCTGGCTCATGGGTGCTTTTACACACACACACACACACACACACACACACACACACACACACCAGGTATAACATTTAGTTATAAATATATATAACATGGCCTTAGAAGAAACCTCACAGAATTTGTCCCTTATAAAAAGCAACAGAAAAGAAGATGTTCTTACTCATAAAGGTGAACATATTTCCTTGGCTAAGAGCTGCATATATCTTAGCCACCTATTACTCTTGGTTATTTTCAATCTTTATTTAGAATTAATTTTATTCTTTCATGTTAAAATAGAAAACTCTTTGTAAGCAGAAACTGACCTTGGGTATTCTATTTTGTTAAGCTCTGTTCAGCATGTTAGGTCATCTGAAGGTACTGCATATTTTGGGGGTTCTGCACTCTTTCCAACTCCTTGGTCCTTGTGCTGTTACACGGAAGTTATCCTGTTGTGGCAGGAACAAAGCCTGCCGCCAATGGCATGTATACACAGTCTGCCAAACAGCATACATATGCAGCTTGGCCCCCTGACAAGCAGTGCGCATACGCGATTTGACAGTGCACACACACGGCGTACACAACAGTGCACACATGGTGCATGATAGTGCATACACACGGCATGCATGCTCGGTTGGGCTCCCACTTAGGGCCGTCCCGGGACACATAGGACACTGGGCAAGGGTTTGAAAGGGGTCCCTCTTCCTGGAATAAACAAGTCTGCTTTTTGCCTCTTACCTTACTCCTGGAGTCTGTGTCTTTGACTCTGTGCCAGCCTCCCAGGGTCCCGGGACTGGGTGCAGCAACAGGCGGCAGTAGGTACAAAATTCTCAGCAAAATCCTGTAACATCATTAATGGTTACAATGGCTGATTGAATTGGGGCAGGGATTAGTTCAAAAGTTATATTCCTTAACAGTCATGACCACTAGATCTGCTTTAGGCAACAAACAAAACATCTATGTAAGAAAAGAAGAAATATAAATGCATCCCAAAAAATATACCTATACGAAAATCTTTTAATTTTAGATTGAGAACAAAACCTACTTAGTTAAAAAGAATGAAATTACAATTCTGTGGAACTATTTAGAATTTCAAGCCAAAAAAGCACAGGGCGAAGCAATCTATGAAAATGTACTCTGTGGTCTCACAAAAAAAATTGGAGCTGTGCTTACAGGTCTACCCCGCATGGGGCTTGGAAGTTACATTACTTGGTGCTAGCCCAAACTAAGTTTTCTAGTAAGAAAGGAATTGATTCCAATGCTGCTTAACTCCTAATGTCAGGATACAAACATTTTGCGAACATATCCTCTTTACGAGGGAAATAAATAAATTTTACCAGCTCTCATAAAGCTCTTTACTTCCCAGGCAAACATGCAAAGCTGTGGAATTTTTTCTCTTCTTTTCGCCCTGGTGAGATTGCCTTTCTATTGTACACTAACTTTGGTCAAGTGTCCATGAGAGAAAGAGGGAAATAATAGTCAGTTAAATAATAATTTTAATGCAATGTGAAGTACAATTATCAAAACTGTGAGAAAATGAAATACACTGTAACAATGTCAATATGTACATTCAATATTCATAGATTTGACCAAATAATATTTCTAAGTGGCATGACTATGCTCCCTGAATGTTTTTCAGACTTTCAATGGAAAATTATGATACTAAAATAATTCTGGGTTTTGTTTTTTTTTTGTTATTGTTTTGTTTTGTTTTAATTTGTACTGAATTGGCTTCATTCAACAGGAAATGTGTTTAGTCTTGTGATACCTAAGATGTAGAAACTTCTGAGAAGGCATGGCTTTGTACATAAAAGCAGAGGGGGAGAGACCAAGGACTCTAAGGATACTGCAAGGTAAGTGAATCTAGTAGCGAAGAAACACCGAGAGAGTGGGTGTCCAGAGTAACCAGGCTTTCAGAGAAGCATTTGCCCAGAATCATCAGGTAGGTCAGATAAGGAAACAAACTGCCTGTAAGGCCTTCTGAAGTTTACAAAAGCTCTCTTTTCCAAAACCACTGACCCATGCATTCCTAATTGCTTTAAATAGACCAACTCTAACTAAATACTTCACAGGCAACTCAATAAAGCTTTATGGACAATTGTGTATCTTCAGGTGGATACAGCCAAGCTAATTACTGCTTCCTGGGAAGACACTGGCAAAAACAGAATCAACCACCTGATTCACTGATTCAAGTGTCATCATGAGGCCTCTGCTTCCTCCACTATCATCAAAACAAGGCAAATGATAGAATAGTTGGAAGTGAGATTTACTTTTATATTTCATAAAAATATAGCGATGATGATTCTTTTCCAACATGCCCTAAAGTCAGTTATCTTTACAGTTTTAGAAATATGTAAAGTATTATGCAAAAATAGTGCTTCTTCTGCTGCTGTTGACTATAAAATAGTATTACGTCTTATACCCAGCCCAGTAAAGGAGTGGCTTTGCTGTGTGAAGTTGGTCTAGTCTCAAAAAGCCCTCTTTAACTTTTGATTAAAACAAAATATTTCCTGATATTTTAAAGAATTGTTAATTTTTTTGATGTTTTAGTCATTAAAATGGCCTGTTAGTTGTTGAGTATCAAAAAATGTTTCTGTGAAAAGATAAAGAGCTGATATTTTTTATAGTAATGGACCATTGAGTTTCAAATGAGATCATGAAAAGAAATCTCTGCAAAGTCTAATGTACTATGCAAAATTAAGGTATTGTTTTTATTAATAATATTAAAAGGAATAACAACCAACAATTATTTGCATTTTAATCTTATTGAAGCAGATGTATAGCAGTTTGGGGTACTCAATATATAGAAAGTATCCTGTCTTTGTCCACCAGATGCAAAATTTCAAGTCCAGTTGAATTTTCTTGCATTTTCAAATGTATGTCATGCTGTACTTCAAAGTTTTTCTGCCACTCTGGAAACTGCAAAACACAAGCTTTTAATTCAGTGATTCTTTTCTTTAATCTCAGCCCAACTATCATTTGAGAATGTGAGTTCATGAGTCTGTGAACTTGATGGGCCAGTGATGCTTCCTTCCCACTTATCTCATACACAAGTGTTGCAGAAGTTTATTTTTAGTTATGTTTAAAATGGTGATTTTGTGTCCTGTAGGGAAAAGGGCTGCCTAGGTCTTGGCATTTTGTATTGTCTGCAGTTGTTGGCCTTATATAGAAGATGTTTGATTGTTCATGCTATAAATAGCACCAGAGGAGCTTAGGTATCAATAAAACCCCTGAGATGAGATGCTCAGAGTTTCTCTGTCACGGATGGCACTTGCCATGATAGTGGTTCCCTCTGCTGAGGTCTGGCAGGGTTTGCACATATGAATATGCCTCTATGTCTTCACTGTGAGCCTCCACAGCAGCACACTGCTACAACTGGCACCAGCATGGGATACAACATTATGCCAGCTAATCCAACATGGAGACAAGGAAGAGCAAGAAAGAAGCTTCCGATCTCAGAGTCTGATAAAGTAGGCTCATAGCAGCTCCCAGAGGACAGAGATTATACATGCAAAAAAATGAGTAAGTCTCCTGGAGGCAGAGAAGAGTGAGGAAGGAAATAAGCCACTATGAAGATAGAAAGCTATGAAAGTTAAGTGAGAAAGAGGGCTCAAATGTGAGATCCACAGAATAGAGGCCTTTAGAGAAAGAAGTTTTCATGGTAAAAGCAAAAACTTCAGCTGAGAGCATGTAGAAAGCAAGGTTCTAACTGCTTTTTCTGATCATGGAACATATACTTCCTCCTGCTGCTGGTAGTAGCCAGGGAATGGGAAATGGAAGCCAGAGCATACTGCTCTATAAACTGAGTTTGTGTGTGTGTGTGTGTGTGTGTGTGTGTGTGTATCTGTGTGTGTCTGTGTGTCTGTGTGAGGCCCAAGTGGGTATTGTACTATAGATCTATGAAGAAGATTATATGTTTCCAGGTAGCAGTGGCAGAGGGGGCCACGAAACCACCAGAATGTTTCAAATGGAGTCTCTTCCCACCAGCCCAGGATCCACTGCTGTGGAAGCCAGGGCTAGGAGCCAAGAAGCTACTGATATAAACTAATCTGTGGTTTTTCTTGCAAACCAGATTCTATCTTAAAATCTGGAAAGTGTTTCTTCAGGGTCAGCACAGAAAAGCTGTTTTCTAGAACTGGCTGAAGTTGTATCTCCTGCTAGTAGCTAGTAGTCACCCAGGTGCTATTGGGTTTGAAGGTATGAATGAGTCTTTAGAGAGGCATTGTGAGAGGCCAGGAGAGGTCATTGGTGGAGATGTACCCTCAGTGGTAGTTGAAAGCCCACAATGAAGGGGTCATGTGGAGAAGTTGAGGCTTGGCACCATGAAGAGAACCCAGGAGAGGTTATTGGTGAAAGTATAGTCCAATTGCAGCAAGAGACCCTAGCATTCTGAAGATGTCAGTACCATAGGATGATCACCAAGAACAGTAACAGCAGTAAAGTGGAGTGGAGTTAGCCAGAGCCTGGAATACATACTGTGTGTGCTGCAGAGGTCAGAGCACAGAAGTAACCCAAACTCTTTGGAGAAGTCCAGAAGATCGTGAGTGAATTCCAGATAATTGGACATTGATAATATTTTTCTGCTGTCCAAAGACACTGTGAAAACTTGACAAATGCTTGGTTTCATTTGGTCCTGTGCATCTTAGCAAGTCTCAACTACAAGATTGTGTTCCCTTGTAGATAGTTTTGCTGATGTAGTGTCAAATTGTGTCATAGAGGTAAAGAACTTTTTAGGGGTTATCTTATAGAGCAAAGGGGAAATGATGCAGAAGTTTATTTTTAGTTATGTTTAAAATGGTAGTTTTGTGCATTGTTGGGAAAAGGGCTACTTAGGCCTTGGCATTTCTATTGTCACAGGTGTTGGCTTTATGCAAAAGATGTTTGATTGCTCATGATCTGCATGTGCTATCAATAGAAGATCTGAGGAGCTTAGGTATCATTAAGAACCCCTGAGATGAGATGCTCTTGGTTCTATTGTCCAGTGTGCGTTGGCCAGGATAGTGGTTCCCTCTGCTGAGGTCTGGCAGGGTTTGCATCTATGAATATGCCTCCTTGTCATTCTTGTGAGCTACACAGCAGCTAACTGCAACATACAAGAGACAGAAACCCTTTGCAGAACAAGCTAATATAGATGCAACAAAATACCAAGACACAAGTGAACATGAACATGGACTCCATGCCTAGATTTCTCTTCCCATTCCTTCTTTATCATCTTCAGTGTTAGGAGTAAGGACTTGAGTTAATATTATGTGGATTTGGGGGACTTTTAAGCCTCAAATGTTATGGAAGAACTTTGAACACAACTAGAAACTCCAAGCCTGTTATGCAGGGAGGGAGAGGAAGAAAAGAGCTGACAGAGGGTGATTCTTTCTTTATAACACATAGCAATATAAAGATGGTTGGATGACAGTGAGTAGATGGATTCATTGGTCTGTGGATCCATTCATCTCTCTTAGTCACAGGTTCACAATGTTTTATGATTGTAAGGTCTGATGGGTCGAAAATCACAACTGTTCTTTTATATACATACAGATGAAAGACATGTTTATAGACAAAATAACAAATAGTGTGGCTGGGTATATCATCTTATAGTCCTAGTAATTGTTCTGGGAAATATAAATCTATAAAATCCTATTCCTAAGGTATAATCCAGACTCAACAATATTATAGACAACCTGTTATGGAGCTCAGGTAGTCAGACAATAGCATAAATCACTTAAAGTGCCTGGAAGTGCCTTTGTTCTTCTTAGCTTTTGTTTTCAAAGATTCAAAGAGATTGAACTAATGTATGTTAAAATAACACATGAATGAATGGATACCATGGTGGTTTGAGAGAGATATCACCCACAGTCTCATTCATTTGAACTTTCTCATTTGATGGAGCTGTTTTGGAAGCTTAGGAGGTATGGCATTGTTGGAAGAAATATATCACTGGAGGTCAGCTTTGGGAGTTCAATGAATCAAGCTATGTGCTGAATAGTTGTGTGTCAATTTGACAAGTGCTAAAATCATCTGAGAAGACGGGACTTCAATTAAAAAAAATGTCACCATTAGATCAGGATGTAGAAAAAGAAATAGAGTGTTTTTCCTCTTCCTCCTCCTCCTCCTCTTCCTCCTCCTCCTCCTCTTCTTCCTCCTCCTTTCCCCCTTTCTTCTTCTTCCTCTTCTTCTTTTTTGTTGGTCTTCCAAGACACAGTTTCTCTGTTGTAACTCTGGCTATCCTGGAACTCACTTTGTAAACCAGGCTGGCCTCAAACTCAGAGATCCACCTGCCTCTGCTTCCTGAGTGCTGGGATTAAAGATGTGCGCCATCACTGCCTTGCAGGCAATTAGTGATTGATGGGGATATCCCAGCCCATTGCAGGATGGTGGTCTTAGGTTCTATAAAAAAGCAGACTGAACAAATCATGGGGAGCAATCCAGTAAGCAGCACTCTTCCTTGGCATCTGAATCAGTTCCTGACTCCAGGTTTCTGCCCTGCTTGAGTTTCTGTCCGGATTCACTTCAGTGATGGACAATGATGTGGAAGTATAAGCTAGATAAACCCTTTCTTCCTCAAGTTACTTGGGTCATGGTGTTCCATCACAGCAGTAGAAACAGCAATAGAAAAGAAACAACTAAGACACACCATTACTAGTTCACTATCTCTCTCTGCTTCCTACATGCTGTTCAAGATGTGCTCAGCTTGCTTCTCCAGCTGCCATGCCTACTGCTTTCTGCAGTGATGAAGTCTTAGTCTTCTGGAATGATGAGCCCAAGTAGTCCCTTATGTCTATAAAATGTCCTGGTCATGATATTTATCACAGCAACAGAAAAATAACACAGGTA
This sequence comes from Cricetomys ansorgei, assembly GCA_026225945.1. NCBI lineage: Eukaryota > Metazoa > Chordata > Mammalia > Rodentia > Nesomyidae > Cricetomys > Cricetomys ansorgei. Next base: position 44,892,790 of record JAMJFZ010000107.1, on the reverse strand, counting down.
GTTCTTTTCTCTCCTTGATGATGTTTCAAGATTGTTTAGTCCCTTACAATTGATATATTGGTAAAGTTAGAAGAGCAACTGTCCAGAGGAATGAAGAGGGCTAACAGGAGAGTAAGGAAGATGGAGGGGTGTGTTAAATATATAATATACATTCAAATGAAAACATGTACTTTGAACCATAGTGCTATGAACCTTGACTATATACAATGTTTTTTTTTGTATACTTAAGTATTTTATTTTTACTTGCTGCTTATATAAAGTAAATTACTAAATACTGGACCATTTACTCATAAAAATGAGTTATGGTCTAGGAAAGACTTGTTTTTCTTGAATATTAACAAGTGTAATTCACATCACTCCAAATATTTATCATGGATGTTTAAATTAAAGAAAATTTTATGGAAATGAGTGAGTGCCTCAGTAATGCATATTTCACAGATTTATACTAAATTGTTGAGAAAACTATGCCTTTCACAATCTAGTAGTAATATCTGATAGGGAATTCCTCCCTCTAATTCAGGAAAGTGAGAAAGGAATGTAGTAAAAAATGTCAGAAATAGTATTTATGTGAAAGGCATTAGTAGAAGTCTTTACTTCATAAAATTGATGAATGCTAACAATTTTTGTGAGACACTGTGGAATTTGAGAAATTCCAAATTAAAAGACAAAGGTGCCAAGGGCTTTGATTATTAATAGGAAGGATGTGGATACAATCCTGAAACCTCACAACTAACCAAGGTAAAATTAAGTCATGGCTCAGGATATCCTGTGTTAACAAGATTCAGCTAGAATTATGAATAGCACCCTACAGAACAAATAGCAGCAGTTCCCTCTGCAACTAATCCTCACAGTGTCAATTTGTGCAAGAGCTTTGAAGTCACAAGAGCTGAGTTTCTATTCTAGCCCTACTTCTCAGTAATTATTTGCCTCTAAACATCAATTAACATGTCCAAGCCTTCATTTCATCTGTAATGGTGGAGTAATTATAGTACCAATCTCACCCATATGTGTGTAAATAATAACAGCACCTACCTCACAGAGATGTTTTTGTGTTAAAGAGAATAAGTGTAAAGTATTTAGACTATTATGCAATGATCAGGGTCTTAATAGTGTTAGTTGTTAGATTTTTCAGTATTCTGACTTTGCAAATCAGCAAGCCAAGGATCAGAAGATGCCCCCAGAAAAGCTGAAAAATAGGCAACTAGAAAGTAACAAGATGCGGATTAAAATCTGATATGGCTGATTACAAAACACATTTTTCATATAACCCTATTACACCGGTACCCTATGGTTCAAAATATAATGGGAAAAAAAGTCCACCAGCCCATTGTTCAGACTAGGGAAATGAGGAAAGGGGTGGAGGTGAGAGAGCTGGCTAACTGTAGAATGGTGAGACTGAGGCTCTGGTGTAGTTATTTGAGCCCACGACTTGATTTAGGATACGATTGTGAAAATGAATGAATTAAGAAAGTGTAATCGAAGTGGCTACATCTAAGAAGCTATTCAAAATTTCACTCTATCTTTGAGTCTGTGATATAGGATTACACATTAAATCTCTCCATGCTCTATATTTTAACATTCTTGTTGACTAAAGACAGATCAAATTATCCATTAGCTCTTTTCTCATTTAGACCTTTGACTCAGTTATACACAATTGGTATTAGGTTTCTGCTTCACCCAAACATCTCTCACATTTTAAATGAATTCTTGATAGCTTATTAATGAATAGATTTTATAGTATTTAGTAAGAATATAAGCTAGAACAATATTAAAATACCCCCCAAAAATAAGTGATCATTAGCTCAACGCTACAGAGTCACCAATTCTAGAAGGAGAGCAAGGTGTATACCCAGAATATCCAAACTGAAAGATTTATTTCTCCTTTGAAGATACACATGACATTAAGACTTTGCTTCTGAATTATTAGGAGACTTTTGTAGATGTGCTGTTCAATATAATTTACAGAATTTATGTGTGCAGAAACAATGGAGATACTGTGATCAAGTTCAGAAAACATGAGATATGCAAACTGAAACAGACTAGTGAGAGTTTAAAGGATGTGAAAGAGTCAGGATCTAGTTTCTCAGTTGGGGATTTGGGACCAGGTTAAACATCAAACACTGTGGGGTCAATGGGTGAGTTAATGAAAGTTTTTTGGTTTTTTTTTTCCAAAATAAAATAACCAAGAGCTATACATTTGTTTAAAAAAATGTGCTATAGGGTTTGGCAGGATAAGGGAAAAGTCAGTGCCAGACAATTAGAAATTGCTGTGATTCCTAAATAAGACACTACATAGACAATTCAGCATTACAGTTTAATTCACACAGAAAGTGCCAGGTAAACAGACATATAATCGCTCAAAAAAAAAAAAAAAAAAGATAGAGAAATAATGAATCTACTGACCCGTAACAAAATACAATATACTTAAGGTGACAGAGACTATAGTATTCCTGACCAAAAAATAATGGAATTACAGAAAATAAGCTCAAGAACCAGACTGTGTTTCCCCACAATCTTAGAAATATACTTTATACATTAAAATGCCCATGTTATTTGCAGAACATCTTTGTTTAATATTTTTATTTTAGCTTATTTCCACATATACAATTAAGACTCCAGTATATTTTACATCTAAACTTGCGTTATGAAATATGACAGTCTGGCCAAACAGTACTGCAATTACACAGACTGGAAATGTTTACACTAAACCAAAGAAAAATTTTCCTCCTTAATTTGTTGAAAAATTAGTTGATGATTCTTTTTGCAAAATTTCTCCCCGTGTGTGAATAAAGGAAGTAAATTACAATACTAGATGAAGTAAGTCATTTAAGCATTAATTAGTACAAGTCTTTACTAAAGTACCCTGTAAATTAAAGTTCTCCAAAGTAAAATTCTTAACAGCTATTCTCTGCTTAAGCGCCTTTTCTGGTATCTGATAGAATAAAACACTGTTTTCTATTTGGCCTTGGAGTCAGTTTACACAATAGCTTACAAAATTATCAGCTCTTAAGTCATCAAACGCTGTACAACTTTCCCATTCTTCTACGGTTTTTGGGTAGGTTTCATGACTTTTGTTAAATGATCAACTTTCTAAGAATGTTGTTGGGCCCTTGAATGTCCCTTACAATCAAACAGACATTGCTTCTAAAATTCTTCATCCATTCCATCCATCCCATTTTTTTTTTTTTTTTATATATCTACCCTTCTATCCAGACGGGAGAAATGACAGAAGACTGGTTTTGAACAATTTGCTACTTCTGCTTCTGTGTAATGATTAGTTTGCAATCAGAGACCCAGGATGACTCCAATAAAGCAGAAAGATTATTTTGTTCTCCTACCTGAGTCAATCAACTCTTTTCCCTGACTTGTTATTCAAAAATTTTAGTACAGTGAAAATTTATTAGAATTGATACTTGCATACCTTCATATTTTATTATGCATTAATCTATTTAATTGTTCATGTACATTTCTCAATGTGAGCTCACTTATTGTGCAACCATTTTTTCATAAATTACTAGAGTTTTGTGTTCAGTGTCTTAGAATTGTGACACTTCTAGAGTAAATTATAACTTATTCACTTACATGTGGGTGTAAAATACATTGATTCTTTCCCCCTAACATCAGTCTATCTTTCTTACGCATAATCAATTGAATTCAACAGTTTATATTGGTTTATTTGCCAAATAAGTTCTGTCGGAAACAATTACTTTTCATAGTCTTATCTATCTCATCACTTCACCAAACTCTTAATTAAAATACAAAATTGTTGTTAAGCAAAACTAGAATATATTGGCTTGGGTAAAAAAATGCAAGTGAAACTTAAGAAGCATGGAGTACAAGCAATATATTTTTTAAACTAGACACTGAGAAGATCAGACATTTAGACCCAACATTTACAGCACAGAAATAATTCATAAGAAACAATAGCATTTGATTTCGGTGATTTGTTTACTCATAGAAAATACTTTAAATGTTTTGTCATGAAGTTTCAGAATAGATAAAGGCAAATGTATCAATATACATTCTTAGAGATTAAATATATATATATATTTATTTATATATATAGATAAATATATTTATTTTATTTTTATTTATAAATATATTATATAAAATAAATATATTTAATATATATTTATATACATTTTACTCATACATTTATGCATTTATGTACATATACACAGATATATACCTGTGTGTGAGAATCCTAGACATCCATTCTCATGTTTTAACATCATAGTATTCTGTCCTTGTGGTAGTTTTATTACCTGCCAAACCAGCTTTATTTAAGTCTGTTATAATTAAGGGACAAAGAACAGCTACAAATGGACAGTATCAAGTACTTCTGCTTAAAAGCTTGACTAAGGGTAAATTGCATTAACTTCTTCCAAAGGTCTTTAGAGGCTGACAAGTTCAGGTTGATTAAATTACACAGCTGAAAGAAACATTTTCAAATCACAATCACTGTGTGGGGTTCCATGAGAATTGCAGACACTAAAAATAAATAACTAAAGTCTTGAGTTGGTAAAAAACACAATGTCACATGTCTGCTGAATTCATTGACATGGAAATAGTATACCCATTGTGGCTACTTACAAGAAATAATTTGGTATATATACAGCAAACAAGATTTTTTTATATGGCATAGTATCTCAAACTCACTTGGAAGGACAGACATATCAGATATAATTTTAAGATTAATATTAGTAGAAAACATTTTCATTTACAGAACAGAGTGTGGCCATTTCTTCAATGTTCACATAAGGGTTTGAATTTATATGGTTTATGATACATAAATTCTCAGAGTCCTCATTGCGTCCAAGTTCAGTAGGATTTGAGGATGAACCCATGTATAATATCTCTACTTGATAATTTTTGTTAAACTTCAGTTACTCTACAGCATGGTATTTAGACATTTAACAATATTAATCATATCATATTCCTACTTTACTTGATTGCATTCAGTAACTTGGATACAGACATTTTTTATAAATAATTTTTCCAGGCAATCACATGAAGGAATAAATCCTAAGAATAAATCTCTAGCAGATTTAAAATACAGGCAAGACTGGGCACAGTCAAAAATTCAAAATTTTACAGATGAACTTCAGTTCACAGTAGCTTCTGGACAGTAACAATGCTTATTTAATCCAATATAAAGAAAACCATCTAACTAACTCCAGTTTGCAGTTAGTTGTAACAAAGAGTAGTATAGTGAGGAGAAGTTGAATATATCCCAGTCTGTACCAACTTTGAAAGCTTTGTTTACAACCATAGAAAAAGCCTTCAAAATGGACTCACATTTTTAGATATTTTTTTCAAGATACAGATTTCCCATTCCTGAAGTTAATCCTATGCCTCAATGTGGAGATGTCAGAAGAGTCATGCAGAGCACTGCAAGACAACTGGCTTCCTTTCACTTATTTTATTATCTAGGAATGCATTTTTATTAGGCATCTTGTACTAGTTTCTGTGGAGGCTGCCATTTCCCACGTTCACATATAGATTCTTTCTTAGCTGATCCACATAGAACAAAGGATTTCAAACACTTTAACTCCATTTATCTTTTGCAATTTTCAATTGTAGATTTAACTGGACGATGGAAGAATTGATGCTCCTCCCTCTAAATCTGTCATCTGACAGTATTTTGGAAAAGGAAATAGCCTTAATTTAGGTGCTTTGATTTCACCCAGACAGACATTCCTCTGGACAACAGTCAGCATCATACAGACCTCTTTCCTTTTCCTTCTCTTTGGTTGTTCTTATTTTTTGTAATTCCAAGCACTTATGAGGCCCAGGGTTATACTTCTCAATGTCCAGGAAGCCACAGTTATGCTTGAGTTTTTGTTGCCTCGGCTGTTACTAACTATAAATGCAAAGTTTTATCCTTCTTGCTTTTGCAGCAAGGAGAGGATGTGGTTTGACTTAAGAATCTGGAGCAGAAAGTGTGAAGGATGAAGCACTCCCCAAATTTAACTTGGAATTTTCTACTTATCTCCTTAAAGACACATGAGAAGATTTACCTTTCCAACTAAAATAATAAAATAAAGTCATTATTTGAAGATTATCTTTCAAATTAGGGAAGAGTCCATTATCACTTCTCTACCCTAAGACAAATATTTGTTTAAATTTTCTAATATTTTTACATATAAATATTGTATTTCTTTGTACTTAAGGTTAAATCAGGAAGAAAGACTTTGCTTTTCCAGTTAGAAATTTACATTTGGAACCTGGAAATTAAATGATAATTCACCTTTGTCATCAGCCAGTGCAGTGCCTTCATTGTAGTGATGAATAAACAGAATCATTTTACAGCATCCCGTTAGTGTCTAACACAATATACACAGGGAATGTGCACCTAGGCTTGTGGGATGAATGTAGCTCATCTGTTCGTTTAGAGGCTCTCATTATCTTTCTGTGGTTGGCAGCATTTATTAAGAATCCACTTCTGTGTGAAGCAGTGCTAGATGCTGAACTAATGGAGTGGAAATGAAGCAACCACTATGTGAGGCAGATATGAAATATGCAACTAAATTAAAGTTGAATGATGGTAAATGGTGGGGGGGGGGCAGGTCCCACAGGCTGGCAATGCAGCAATAAGTTGGTCACTAAACAAGACATTTCTAGGAAGTTGTGGTTTTGATTTCATGAACCCTGCCAATCCCTTACAAGTGAGTAAAGAGCAATTTTGTTAAAACTATGATTATAGAAGTTCAGGGAAGCAGCTAGGAAGCCTGAGTACCCACTAATTAGGTTGTGTGCCATGCCAGTGACTGCTTAAGTGTGGAACCAATTCCTTGAGGGGGCGAAATGCATTCTAAGTTAGGTCTACATTTCTAATTTGTTCTATTCTTATGTTCAATGACTTTTTTCTAATTTACAAATGCTTAGCACACATTCATGATTGCTAAAAAATCAACTTTACCTACAGTTATAGGTCTCCAATTTGGAAATGTTTGATTTAAGTAATCAATTAAAAATTTTTATGCAAAATAGAATTCTCAGCATTGATTATTATAAATTCAAAATATCAATCAACTCTGAAAAACTTTGATGAGGCTGAGACCTCTAGTGTCTAATATTCACCCAAAGCATAATCCTTTATGTGAGAATAAACAGGCATACTCATTTCAAAAAAAATTTCTGGTCTTTTTCCTAAAAGGGAAAGTTCTTTAAATGCTGCTCAGGAGATGGGTATGGCTATCCACGTGATCTGTTTTGCTTCTGGAAGAAACAAGGTTTAAAGTTTTAAAAGTTAAGTCAGGCAGAATTTGAAGTAGAAGGACACCACAGACAGAGGACAATGAGCAGATACAGATGCTCATTATAAGTAGAGAATGAGTGACAGGAAAAATGATTGGCTGGGAATGAAACAGGCAGAACACTGTGATGGAAAGTCAATACATAGCCACTGTAAAATATAATTGTAAGGATTTAAGTATAATGTACATTAATAAAAGATTCAAACACTGTACACAAAGAAAATAGAAGCTACATTTCTTATATCATATTGTGGTCCCTAAAAATAACATCAGCTATTAATATTTTTTTTTTCAAAAAGTCCCAGGGCTGTCTCCATCTCTACTTCCGTAATATTTGCATTCATTCATCTATTAGTCCATTAATTCTTCTGTCCATCCATACATCCTTTAACCTATGGTAATAGGTACAATTCCATTTATTTTAGGATAACATTAATTATTTAAAGATATAAAATTATTATACATCCAGTCCTAGAATTATCCTTCTCAATTCAAAGTTAACAACATGTTTTGACATCTTTACAAACCAGGAAATGCATTTTACCTTATTTTTCCAGTTGCAAAATACACTATTATATAAGCATATTTTTTTTTAACTAATAATTTCTTTCCTGACAGACATTCAGGTCATTTCAAGAGTTGGTGTAATTAAATTCCCTGAACATTTATCTCTGTGATAGCATTTCAAAGGTTCTTTTTAAGAAGATGAAGGAGACAGTTTAAGAAAAGGGTATAGCTAGAAGAAGATCTAGTACAAGAATCAAGTAAATATGATTTTAACCAAATTTGAAATACTGAATGCAAGCAGAGTCATAATCACTTTGGACAGAAGCATACACATATGAAATTTCTTAGGACAACTGAGTTACTTTTAGTAGAGTCCAAGGAAACACTGAAACATCCGCTCAATATTGATTGTGTAAGCCAAGCCATTTTTCTGTATATTATGAGGTATTAGGCTTAAGTGAGTGAAAGGGGATTATACAGAGTTAGCAACAGCACTTCTGTCTGAGCAGGGCTTTTATTTATTTATTTTAACATGAGTCAACAATGAGTCTTCTAGAAATGGAGTTCTGTACTAGATTATTCTCTACTTCACTTTTGGTCAGAACTTAGCAACTGTGAATCGTTTTTCACCTCCCCTTGTAATTCCTGCTGACATTAGGATACAGTATTTCCATTTTGGGAAAAGCCTTCAGATCTACTTAGAGCTCACTCCAAATCCCAGATTTCGGATTAAGCTCTGTCATTGGGTTAGTATTATTGCTGTATTTATAAAGACCATTTATAGTAAACACATTTAATCCTGTTTCCATATTGGCCATGACAGTGCACACCTATAATCCCAGCATTCAAGAAGCAGGGGCAGTATGACTGCTGCATTTATAGACAAGCCTGGTTTATGCAGTGAGTCCCATGCTAGACGAGGCTTCATAATGAGACATTATCTCAACCAAGGAAAAAACGAGGCTTAACAGAAGGAAGAGTCCAAGCAAGTGCACATGAAACAGATATTAGATACAGATAGAGATACAGACTTGTTGCAACACTCAGAAATCCCATAAAAACACTAATCTCGAAGCCAAAATAATACATGAGCAAAGGATACTCTTTCTGTCACCTATTTCGAAGGGATCTCTGAGTCCCAAGGGGAGGGATTTGATGGAGACATCCTTTTAGGGCAGAGCATTCCAAGATCTCTCACTCTTACATAATGTCTGACTGTCCTGTCTGGCTGTGGGTTTCAGTATGTGTTTCCGTCTGCTGCATGAGGAAGCTTCTCTGATGATGGCTGAGAAAAGTACTGATCTATGAGTATAGAAGAATGTCATCAGGATTCAGTTTATTGGGACAGTTGTTTGTTTTGGAACAGTAGAATTTCATTTTTTCCCAGGTCTCTGTGCTATTTAGTCTCAAGTTATTGGTCACCCAAGCAGTGTCAGGTATGGGTTCCATCTTGTAGAGTGAGCCTTGCCTCAAATCAGATATTAGTTGGTTTTTCCCTTAAGCTTTGTTCCACCATTGCACTAACACATTTGCAGGCAGAATAGCATTTTAGATCAAAGGGTTTGTGGCTGGGCTGGTGTTTATTTTTCTCCTTTGGCAGCATGCAGAGTACCCTAGTGTCCCAAAGATGCTAGGACATAAGGATGAAGACTCTATGTAAGCACAAGTGAAACTTCATTGTGTTAAGTGAGTTGTGTAGGTATTGTCTTCAGCAATGGGGTCTTGCCATCACTTTGTGGAGAGCTTTGTATAACAATGTTGGCAGCAGTCTGGATTGTTTGGGGGTTCCCATAGGACTCCTGTGGCTAAAAACACAATTAGATGTAACCTAATCCTGGTACTGGAAGCTTCATTTGGTGATAAGAGTTGTTTAGTAGGGGCTCAGCAATGAACATGGTTGAACAAGTGCCTTCATTGTAGGATGAAATACTCTTTGGATGTATGTCCAAAAGTAGTGTATCTGGATCTTGAAGTAGTTTTATTTCTAGTTTCCCAAGGAATCACTTGATTTCCATAGTGGCTGTACAGGCTTGCCCTCCCATCATCTACTGATGAGTCTACCATTTACTGACATTCTATCCATCATGAACTGTCATTTGTTGTAATAAACATGACCAGTCTGACAGTAATAGGATGAAATCTCAAAGCACTTTTGATTTGCATTTCCCTGGTGGCTAAGGATATTGAACATTCTTTTAAGTGTTTCTAAGCCACTTGAGTTTCCTCTTTTGAGAATTTTCTGTTTAGATCTCTACCCACTTTTTAATTGGATTATTTGTTTTCTTGACATCTAGTTTTTGAATTTTTTTGAATTTTTTTTTGATATTAGCCCTCTGTTGGATGTGTATTCTGTATTTTTTCCAATTTTGTAGATTGTCAATTTATTCACTGATGGTGCCCTTTGTCACGTAAAAGTTTCTCAGTTTCATGAGGTCTCATTTATTAATTGTTGGTCTTAGTGCTGATGCTAACAGTGTTCTTTTCAGAAAGTCTTTTCCTGTGCCAGTGAGTTCAAAGCTGTTCCCCAGTTTTTCTTCTATCAGATTCAGTGTAACTGGTTTTATGTTGAGGTCTATGTTCCATTTGTAGTTGAAATTTTTGCAGGATGCTAGTGTGGATCTATTCAGATTCTTCTACATGCAGCCATTCAGTTTGACCAGCACCATTTATTAAAGATGGTGCCTTTTCTTCCAGTGTGTGTTTCTGGTTTCTTTATAAAATAAAAAATAAAAAAATCAGGTTTCCATAGATGTGTATGAATTCATGTCTGGGTTTTTTATTCAGTTCACATTTATGGATGTGTCTGCTTTGTGCCAATACCATGTTGTTTTTCTTACTATAACTCTGTAGTAATATTCGTGATCTGGAATGGAAATACCTTCAGCTGGTCTTTTATTGTTCAGAAGTGTTGTAGCTTTCCTGTTTTGTGTGTGTGTGTATGTGTGTGTGTCTATGTCTATGTGTCTATGCATGTTGCCATATAAACCTTAAAATTTTCTATGAAGAATTGTTTTGAAATTTTGATGGGGCTTGCATTGAATCTGTAGATTGCTTTTGGTAGGATGGCCATTTTTACTATATAAATCTCACCTGTCCATGAGAATGGGAGATCTTTCTATCATCTGATATCTTCTTTAATTTCTTTCATCAATGCCTTAAATAGTTTATCATACATGTCTTTCGCTTGCTTAGTTAGAGATATTCCATGACGTTTTATATTATTTGAGGCTATTGTGAAAGGTGTTGTTTCTTGATTTCTTTCTCAGTCTGTTTGTCATTTGTTTATAAGAGGGCTGATTTTTGTGAATTAATTTTATATCCAGTTACTTTGCTGAATATATTTATTAGCTGTACGAGTTCTCAGTGAAATATTTAGGGTCACTTATGTATACTAACATATCATCTTCAAATAAAGATACTTTGACTTCTTCCTTTCCAATCAGATATTTTTATGATTCTGGATAAGACTTCAAGTACTATATTAAATAGGCATGGAGAAAGTGGCAAATGTTGTCTTGTTCCTGATTTTAGCAGAATTGCTTTGAGTTTCTCTCTATTTAAGTTTATTTGGCTATAGAATTACTGTAAAATGCCTTTACTCTATTTAGGGATGTCCTTTTCTCCCTTAATCTCTTCAAGACTTTTATCATGAAGGGGCATTAGATTTTATCAGAGGGCTTTTTTACATCTAATGAGATGATCATGTTGTTTTTGTCTCTCATTTTTTTTATATGGTGAATTAAAATCTTTGATTTTTGTATATTGTGTTTATCAGAGTTCATTTGTAATTTTCTCTGTTGAGTCTTTATGTGGTTTGGGTGTCAGGGTAACTGTGGCCTCATTGGATGAATTGAGTAATGTTTTTTCTGTTTCTATTTTGTGGAATAAATTAAAAGCTATTGGCATTAACTCTTCTTTAAAATATGGTAGAATTCTGCAGTAAAACTGCCTGGCCCTTGGCTTTTTTATTTTGTTTTATTTCACTTTTTGGTTAGGAGATATTTTATTACTCCTATTTCATTGGGGGTTATAGGTCTGTTTAAGTTGCTTATCTAGTCTTGATTTAACCTTATAAGTGGTGTGTATCAAGAAAATTATCCATTTCCTTAGATTTTCAAATTTGGCTGAATACAGATATTTACAGTATGTACTTTTGATTCTCTGGATTTCCTCCACATGTTTTGTATGTTTCCCTTTTCATCTTGTATTTTGTTAATTTGGATGTTATCTCTTCCCCTTTTAATTGATTTGGATAAGGGTTTGTCAGTCTTATTGATTTTCTCAAAGAACAAATTCTTTGTTTCTTTAGATTTTTTATTTCTATTTTATTGATTTCAGGCCTGAGCTTGATTGTTGTCTTCTACTCCTTTTGAGTACGATTTAATCATTTTTCTTCTAGAGATTTCAGATATACCGTTAGGTTAATAGTTTGAGATGACTTCAATTTTTTATATATGCATTTATTGCTATGAACTTGCTTCTTAGAAACACATTCATTATGTCTCAAAAGTTTGGGTATGATATGTATTCATTGACATTGAATTATAGAATCATTAATATTTTCTTAATTTCTGTATAGACATATTTTTATTCAACAGTGAGTTGTTCAGTTCCCATGAGTTTGTAAGATTTCTGTTGTTGATATCTAGCTTTAATCTGTGGTATTTAGACAGGATAGAAGGTGTTATTTCAATTTTCTTGATTCTGAGGAGATTTTGTGTCCTTGTATGTAATCAATTTTGGAGAAAGTTCCAGAAGATTCTGAGAAATAAAAAGATACATTCTTTTGTGTTTGGATACAATGTTCTATAAATATCTTGTTAGGTCTATTTTGTTTATAAGTTCACTTAGCTCCTACTAAGTGTGGATGATCTGTCTACTGGCAAGAGTAGGGTACTGAAGACTCCCATTATCAGTGTGTGAGGGTTGATATGTGATGTAAGCTATAGCAGTATTTCTTTTATGAACTTGGATACATTTGTGTTTGGTGTATAGATGCTAAATATTACAAGGTCCTCTTGGTGGACTTTTTTCATTGATGAATATGTAGTGTCCTTTCCTACTCCTTCTGATGAGTTTTGGTTTTGCACAAAATGTATTTTGTTTTGCATTAAATGGCTACACTAGCTTGCTACTTAGGCTGACTGGCTTAGAATATCCTTTTCCATCCTTTTACCCAGAGGTATTGTCTATCCTTGATATTGAGATGTGTTTCTTAGATTCAGCACAAAGAAAGATTCTGTTTTCAAATCCATTCGGCTAGTCTGTGTCTTTTTATTGAGGAATTGAGACTATTGATGCTGAGAGATGTCAATGAGCAGAGATTACTGATTCCTGTTATTTGGGCTGGTGTGTATGTCTGTGTCTGTGTCTCTGTTTCTTTCTTTCTCTCTCTCTGTCTCTCTCTCTCTCTCTCTCTCTCTCTCTCTCTCTCTCTGTGTGTATCTGTGAGTGTGTGTGTTTCCACTCTTTTTATTTTGCTAGTTTGAGATTATTTATTCCTTGTGTTTTCATGAATATGGCTAATCCCTTTAGACTGGAAATTTACTTCTAGTGACTTTGTAGGGCTGAATTTGTAGATAGAATTTCCTTAAATTTGGTTTGATCATGAAATGTCATAAAAATGTTATTTTCTAAATGAGGATAATGAAATATATTTATTCATACATAATTCATATGTTTATTCCTAAGTTTTTCTCTATGTCATAATATTGATTCAATATAATCCTTTAGTTTTAAAGGTTTGTAGGTGTAGGTTGCTTTTTCATTTTTAGAATAACAAAATAGCAATGACTATTGTTGTTGGGACATAAGGGTCAGATGGTAAAGAATAAATATTTGACTAACTTTATGCAAGAAAATCAAGTATGGATAGGCATCTTGATTTTAGAATGGGCCTAGAGTTTTTATTTTTATATCATAAGAGTATGGATAGAAAGAACTGAAACCAAAAGAAGGAGCAGGTAACTGAAGAGAGCTAGAAGGAAGTAACCCCAAGATATCAATAGCACAATGTTTAATCAAACCTGACGTAGTTGTGGTTCATAATGAAGAGATTAATAACTTATTAACAAATAGGCATTTACTACATTTGTATGCACAAATTAATTTTTAGGCTGTTTTAAAATGACATATATCATAGAGAATCATAACTTTCCCATGTTATCATGTCTTTTGCTAAAACTATGAGTAAATATATCCTTTATGTTTGATTAAATATCCATTAAGCTCTGACATTTTGCAGTTGTTCAGGAAGCATTTTTATTAGTTAAATAAATAAAGCTCTAAGAATTTTAAATGATTGCATTTTGAAAGAAATATCCCAATTTCAAAACGAATTGACTTCAAAATGTCCTGTTTCAAATCTTTTGTGTTTTAAATATTCCATTCATATGCATTTTACAATTAACTTTTTTGTTTTGACCAAAGTTTGATGTACCCTTTGCCTTGCTGTTATTAAGAATGGTTACCCCTGGCACTTTTTGTTTGTAATCATATTTTCAAAACTAGAGTTACACTATAAGTGTTGGACAAGATGTCAAGAGAAAAGCATCAGATAATTTAAGTAAAAATAAAAAAAAAAACAGGCTTTCTGGCAGTTTTTCAACATTTCTAAGTAGGTTTATGGTTTCAGAATCTCCTGGTCACATATTAAAATGGCTTGCATTGTTTCTACCTACATTTAGCTCTTTCAAGTACTTAAAACATGAAGCTTACAAATATAGGAAAAACGTCTTCAAGTTCTCTGAATTGAGCCAGAAAGGAAATTGTCAATCAACAACATTTATTGAGCTCTTAGAGTGTTGGGGATAGATTATATGGGAAAGTGCTGAAAAACACTCAGACATGTCAGCAATCTAGAATAGCTAGGTTACTGATTCTATTATAAAGGGCAGAGTCCTTTAGATGCCAGTGAAAACTAGGACAGGATGAGGGGTGAGAAATTCAAACAATATCCATAACTAATGCAAAAGTGCAAACAGATAATACCTAACTTAATTATCATGGTGTTGAATAGTAAAAAGTAAAAGTAAAAATAAACTTTGTTTCCTGTATCTAGGAATCTAAGAGAAAAAAATAAGGGATATCAGCTATGAGAAATCATATAATTTGGTGTATGTATGGTGGTTCTATCTATGTATCCACTTTCCTATTTACTAGGTAGCCATTAATTTTCTTTGATTCAAAATCAGAAATTAAACAGGGTGATATTTTTCTCCTAACCTTATAACTTAAGAGAATTGTCTCAATATGATAAATAATAATATCATTTTAGGAAGATATTCTATGGATTGGGAGAAGTCTCAGGGGGTAAAGTACTTTCTGCAAAGCATAAAGATTGAGTTTGTATAATCAGAATACATATATGATGGTCCACAAAAGATCATAACACTCTAGAGGCAGAGACAGGGCATTCATGGGTCAAGCAGTTCATTTAGACTAGTAAGAATTGATGGGCTCGGGGTTCAGTAAGAGACTCTGCCTCAGTAAGCAAAATGTCACATGATTAAGGAAGACATGAGACATCAACTTTGAGCATCCATAGCAACATACACCCACATACATACAATTTTGCCTCTCTCCCCTACAAACACACACATTCTAGTCTTCCGTAGCATAGACAGAGAAATACTTAAATCTATGCCATATCACTATGCTCACATGTGGGTATCTGAACATTGCCTGATTAAAAACAGAATATTTACTGTGTTTTGATATATTACTCAATGTAAAATTCTCATGGTTATATTTTACTTATTTTATTCTAGACATTTTAAAATCAATAAATAAAATCTAAAATGCAATACAACTTAATTTAAAGCCATATTTACAAATAGTGTATGCAATGCACAATCATACTGAAAGGCATAGGAAATGGCATAATACAGCATCAAAACTCTGCTGTGTCTTTGTAATGAGTTCACTGTCTTTTGGGACTCATTGGTATATTTTATTTAAATCACATCAGTGAAGCTTACAGAATGAAGTTCACAAGCACGATCTTCCATCTAGCTACTTCTGTTTTTCTTCACATTATCATCCAACTGTTATCATTAGAAAATGAGTCAATCAGGGCTGAGTGTTGGCATATACCTTTAATCCCAGCACTGGGGAGGCAGAGGCAAGTGGATCTCTGTGAGTTCAAGGTCAGCTTAGTTTACAGGCTGCGTTTCAGGACAGCCAGAATTACAACAGAGAAACCCTGTCTGGGAAAAAAACAAAACAAAACAAACAAACAAACAAACAAAAAGAAACAATCAACAACAGTAAATGGAGTTGATGGTGGTATCTTAACAGCTAAAATGATAAATATCCTTAAGATAGATGCTGGCTAAGTAGTATTACCATGCTTCTCTCTTTTAATAAATGACATAGACATGATGTTTACGCAACCAACCACAAACACTGCTTTGCTCCTCTGAAGCACAAAAGACTCATCATTGAGTAAGTTGCTGAAATCTCTGGCAATGCATTGCCAACACCACATAATAGAGACATTTTTAAGCTCTCCTGTTATTGGTTCAGGTTTGTCTTAATTTGCTTAAGGCATAGTGTACATACACTTAAAACTTTTGAGGAATCATTGTCAAGACTTTGATACTGTCTTTACTACATTCTTGAGTTCTGATACCTGTGGAAAGTAAAAAATATAATTTAAATATAAATTCCTTTAATTGAAGTCTCATGTGAAAGACTCTACTTATAGGGTCGTGATTAAAATTCTCATTTTTCTTATTTTATTTTCGTATGTAATTGCAGAGAAGATATTTCTCTTTCTACCAATAGATTAGCAAGTCCAAAAATAAAAATTACAATGTAATTTTGCTGTATTTATTAGCAGCTTTGTCAAGGACTGAAAAGACACCCAACATGGAACAGCAGGGCTTTTTTTTCTTTCTTTCTTTTAAACATGATGAGCAATGCCATTTTGATTTATTACTTTTCTTTCAAAGGACAGGTAACATTTCCTGCAACACTGACTTGAGTTCATAATCCCCTACTGGCAAACCAAAGAGAATTACTATTGGGAAATTTTTCATAGCGGGTTGGGTTCAGGAATGAAAGCTACAGAACATTTCACTTCAGCCAAACCAGCAAAATCCTTCCATCCCTAATTTTTATTTTATATTTCAAAGTTGGTCTCTCAGCATAGGTTTAATTCATGTCATTTAAAAATAAATCTAGTGTCTGCAAAGCAGAAAATTTCGGCTATGCTGTCAAAGCATCAGAGAGAGCTTCCATTTATGAGTCCAGAGACAGCTTAGACTCCAAAGATAGCCAAAGTTTCTGGTTCTATGGTAAAATTTGTCTTATTTAAAATATGCACACTTGTTATACTTGACAAAGAAAAATCACTGCATATATTACATGGCATATTAAACCCTTTTAGCTCCATGCGAAGTATATATTTAAATTAGGAGGTGACACTCTTTGGCAGTAGTACTTTTTGTACTGCATACCTGAAGTAAAATTTGAAATTGATATGGGTATGTCCTTTTTTGTCATTATATCATAAGGATTTGACTATTGCCTTGCTAAGATTAAATAAACAATTTGTGGTAGTTTGTTGGCATGTTTCTTAATTTTCAAGATTACTGTATTACTTTCAAGAAACAGTTTTTAAAATGGTGTGCTGTACAATACTAACCTAGAACTCTCTACTCATCAAAAGGCAAGCTCAAGATTTTCTCTGTCACAGTGCCCACCTGTTGCTATGCCTCTCAACCATGTGGGTTCTCCCATTGGAAACACAAGTTAAAATAGACTCTTTCTTCCATAAGTTGACTTTGGTCATGAGATTTTATCACAGCAACAAAAAGTAACTGATATTTAATACAAGAACTCTAGTTGGCCAGAATAAAGTCAACTGTTGACAAATAGGATCTCATGAATCTAAAAAGTGTCTGTATAGCAAAACAAACCATCAATTGAGTGAATAGGATATCCAGAGAATGGGAACAAATTTTTGCTAGTTAGGTATCTAACAGGATTAGTGTCTGGAATTTACAAAGAAGTCATAAATACTAAATGTCAGTAAGACAAACAACCCAAACAACCCAAATAAAGCAGGTTATGAAACTGAGAAGAGAGTTCTCAAGAGAAGAAATAAAAATAACTAGTAAATACTTTTTAAAAATGTGCCACACATCCTTAGCCATAGAACAATGCAGACTAAAGCTACTTTAAAATTCCATATCAGCCCAGTCAGAACAGTCAACATCAAGAATACAAACGACCACAAATGCTGACATGAAAGTAGGGTGAGGGGAACCTTTATCCATAGAGCAACCATGTTAGAAAGCTGTTTCAAGATTTCTCAAACAAAAAAAACAATATCAAAACAAAACAAAAACAAAAATTAGAACTAGAGCTAACAAATTATCTAGAATGTACCATTCCCTGATATATACCAACAGACTATATTCTACTATAAAGATATTTGTATAGGTATGTTCATTACTGATGTATTTCAAATTGCGAGGAAATGGACTCAACTTAGATGCCCATCAACTGATTAGTAGAAATGAGTGCCTACACACAATGGAATTCTGTTCAGTTGTAAAAAGAGAATTTACAGGTAAATGGATGAACCTGGACATAGTTATACTGAATAAGGCAACCTAGACCCAGAAAACAAGCATTGCATGTTCTCTCCCATATGTGGACCCTAGCTAGCAGTATGTTGTTTTGTGTGTTTGGAATACATTTGAAAGCCAGAAATTTAAAAAAGGGCCACTGGATGCCTTAAGGCAGAGGAGGTAGAGGATATAGATTTTTAAAAGTGGGGAAGAAAAATACTGGGGATCCAAAAATTTAATGAGGGAGGGAGATGCAAGAGGAAGGAACAATGTGGGTGGGGCAGGTAGGGGTAATCAAAATTAAGTGTATCTGAAAAAGCATATGGACACTTCCTATATCACAACCCAGTTGAAATTAGAGGGGAATAGATAGTAAAACGCATGTGATATGAAAGAAGGGGAGGTTGCTGATGGTTAAAGTTCTAAAGGAAAGTAGTGATATGGGATGGGGGAGAGGAGGAAGGGTGGGTTCAAGTTAGTCAAAACTTAGGATATATGGAAAAGCCTGTGAAAACCTACTAGTTTGTGAGCGATTTAAAAAATATAATTTAAAAATAAGGAGTTGAAACAGAGATACCTGAATAGGTAGATAATGCTGTTTCCAGAAGTTATGTTTTTAAATGAATATCACAGAGCTAGGCACAGGATATGAGTCATTGGACAGCGAGGTCCCACAGCTCCCCAACTCTTGTAACTCAGGCTATTACCATTGTTCTTGGTTGTCTACCACAACTGAGTACTAAGGCTTTATTGCTCAAGACACCACATAGTGTTGTAGTATACTACAAGAAAGAAATCTAGAATTGATAGGTTAAGTTCCTTCCATGATGACTAGCTTTTATAGTACAAGGTACTCTGCAGGATGCTGAGGGAGAAGATGTCAATGGTCTACCACACACTAGTCCCTGAATGCTAAAATACTAACCTGCCAGGGAAGATATGTCCACTGGCACAATAGTGACATGACCCTTATAAGGGTAACCAAATGCTTTCTGTTTACATTTGAGGCCTGATATACAGGAAGAAATTCCTGTCAGGTATAGTATACCTTGCATAGGTCTAATGCTTGGGAGTTCACAGGCCCTAGAGGATTACCTACTATTGTTTTTCCTTCTAAGTATTTGTGCTTCTACATAGATCTAAGCTGCTCTCAATCTTGGTCAGAGAAGATTTTCTCTGCAGTGAGTAGCAGTTAATGCAGAAGCTCATTAAGTAATCAAAGTGCTGAGAATAAATGACTGAGTTCTCATTTCTAAAGGAGGCATATATTGGCACCTTCAAAGCTGTGGGAAGAGTGGGAAGAGGTCATGCTGGAAGAAATGTAAAACCAGAGGGTGGGATGCATGCTGTGAAATGTGTTTACTAGACACAGCATGGCCACTGCATACATGAGTTCATAGTTGTTACTTCTTTTCGTTGGTTGTGCGGCCACTGGTAGGTTGATAGTGATCTGGTGGATGGCACTACATCCACACAATGCAGACAACACAAATTGGACTCCGTGGGTCATAAAAAAATAGGTATGAGAACTGGTATGGGAATGTGGCAGGGTATTAAAGATAGTTGGGGGGATAAATATGGATGGATATGATCAAAAAACATTGTATACATGTAAAACGTGTAACTCTAAAGAGGAAGAAACCAAGAAAGAACAGAGAAAGAGGAATAGGGAGGGGGCACAGAGAAGGGAAAAGGTAAAGAGAGGGAAGGAGAAAACACTGGGAAACAAATGCAGGAGTCAGTTATGGAAGTACAACATCCTCTTACCTGCAGCTCTTTCCATGAAGAGATATAGAAAAGCAGCAGAGAGACATCAGATGAGCAGAGTCTAGGGTCACAGCTGTTCATGCCTTCTTGCCTTGGTTAACTACCACTGATAAAATCAATAACGTGCTGATCTACTGTGTTTCTATAACATTTGCATATTTTGTGACCCTGACTTTAAAAGGGAAATCATAAGAACCTTACTGGATTGAGAAGACTAGAGACCAGAAGAGGCTGCTTCCCTAGAATGAGGCTCCTTCAACTTTTAATAAACAGGCTCAAGGGACAGAAACTTAGGCTCATAGTTTTGGGGTTTCATTCAATAGTAGCCTGTCAAAAGTTATTTCTCCTCTTAGATAATAGAGTAGTCTCTTTTGTCATATATCTGACCTTGTTTATATCTCAGATGTATTGTTGAGTTGGAGAGATAATGCTTGTTGTCTCATAACCTGTTTCAAGACAGCTAACTCCTTAGCACACTAAGAGCCTTGTCTTTTCACTCTGCCCGTGAGGCTGAACATGGGACCTCTTTTCAATGGTTCAGTTAATTCAGACCTAGGTCTAGTCATACCTAGGTCTAGATACCTAAGTATCATACCAATCCATAGCAAGACATATCAAGACATACCAAGCCGTGTCTGAGTAAATATCAAACTCTCATGTCTGGGTTAACTAGTCTATGCCAAACTAGTATTTATAACTACTATTGTTGCTGTAACTGTTCTTTCAGAGAGAGCCACAATCAATATTGTTAAAGTTTTCATCTAAAGTCAAGCAGTAAGTAATTCAAGCTATTTAAGTGATAAGTTTATGCCTTCAAACAAGCCATTCTTTATTTCTTTTGTTTGATTTTGTCTTTTTTTATTTCTATTAGTAACACTCTATTCTTCAATGTCATGTTTGGTTTGTGGCTAGGGAACGTTGAGACCACTTTGTACTATGCTAAAGGAAGTGTTTCTTGAATTTATGTTCCAAGGTTTGCACTTCACCAGCCTTTAAAATTGTTTTATGCATATGAAATCAACAAAATATTAACCAATATAAACCAGGTCACAGTTTTTTTTAATTGCTCTATATTAAAATCCTCTTCAGAAGTAAGAGATGAAAATCCAAACATAGTTTACATTAGGAATCCTAAAAAGTAAATTCTCAGGTAGTAGAAGGAATTATTTTTGTAGTTAATTCAACATTCTGTTCAGCTAAAGGTCAGAAGTAAAAATTTAAAAAGAAGCCTACAATTTTGAAATGGCTGAGTTGAAGAATAAAAGTAGGTTGTGGCCAAGGGTAGGCAGATGGTAATGATATAGACATGAACAGGAAAAGTAAGCAAGAGGGCAGTTATAATATGGTCTGCTAATATTGACAATTTCATCAAGATTTCTTCCACATAGGATGAGCCAAGGCCACATAAATAACGTCTGATCATAATCTCTTAAGGGTACATACAGAAGCAATCAGAGAATTTCTGGATAAGTATTCCACAAAGTAACATTTTTTTTAAAAGAATAAAATTTATCATTTGTATCTGCCCCCAGGATGCTCAAGCCTATATCACTGGGAGCTGTTTTTCCTGAGTTTAGGGAGTGATTTGCTCTGTCTGTGGCATTCCTACTTCATCTATTGATGCAGTATAGGAGCAAGAATAGAGCAAGCAAAGAGTAGCAGGGTGAATGGAAGCAGCTTCTAAGCATGTGGAAGAGAATTTCTATTGTGAAAGCATTTTATTCATGAAAAAAGTTGTACCAGTTTCTTCCAGTTAGATATCAATATTGAATTTGTAGCTTCTGATATCATGCAGTCTGTATCTTACGGTTGTGTTATTACTTTTTTAACTACTTTCTTACATAAAATTTGATTGAGATTTGTATAAGCAGAATAATTACTATCTGAAGATGTCTATTCTCCAACCCGGAATGTGTAAGTACACTCTATGACAACTGAAGGAACTCTGTAGACTTGATTATGGGTATGGACTCCAGATAGAGAATGGATCCTGGATTCTCCCTGGTCAGTACAATAAAATCATCTGAATCAAGAAATTTCAGTAGGTACCTGTAATCCCTGAACTTTGGAAGTGGAGGCAGGATGCTACAATATTCATGGTTAGTGAATGCCACACAGCAATCCCCAGATCTATTTGAACTACATAAGAGGTCCCTTCTCAAAAAACACAATATAAACATGAGCAAATGAATTAGATTGAATGTGGGAGAGACTAAACCAGTCATTGCTGGTTGTAGTGATAGAGGAAAGTATGAAGAGACAAGGAATGAGAGTGACTTTCATCTTATTCTTCATTCCATTACTTAACAAAATGCATTTCTAATCTTTACATTTTACTGCAATTTTAATGATTTCATTACTTGTTATAGTTAAATAAAATTTCATTGTATATACATCACAATGTCATTATTAATTCATCTGTTTTGATGGTTATCTATGATGGTCCTGTTATTAGAGGGGAAACAAACATGTAGTTATAGGATACCAAAAAAGAAAAGAGGCTACAAGAGGGGAATAGTGTTGAGGAAGGAGGCAGGGATAATACAGGTGACAAGACAGACAAAAGAAGGCTCTGAGGAATGAGGAGAAGGGTACAAGGAGGCATTAGCAGGGTGGTAACCAACAAAACCAAATTTTGATTTAAAATGAGATAGTGAAGTGTAGTACTGCATATGCCAATCAATTTTTTTCAGTGAAAAAACAAGAGGCAAGGAATATGACAGCCTTTTAAAATAAAGAATGACCTTAAGTCTGAAATTGGAATGAAAGCAGGTACTTGTGTCTTATAACCATGAAGAAATGAGAGGGAAAAAAAAACTGATTCTGTATAGGAACTCCAGATAAGAACTTGGGCCTTTTGACCTTGACTTAAGCCCCATGAAAAGGAATAACCTTCTTACCTAAACAAAAGTAAGATTATAAATTAATGTTTTAAGCTACAAAATATTTGGCAGCCTGTAATATCAGCAACAGAAAATGTACACAGTTTAACTGTCAGATCTTGTCTATTATTTTTAAAGAACTTGAAAGTGATGTAGATATATGCAATAATAACGATAATAGTAATAGGTTTATTGATCACTTATTACATAGTCTTAAGAACAAACATGAAGAGGATCACCAGTATTAGCATCTTCGTAGTACAGGTAAAGGATTCAGAGTTAGAAAGTTCTTCCAGTATTACATACTTAGGCATTTTGGTTTCCACGTTACATTTCCAAAGCTACACAAATCATTTCAGCATGTGGAGGAAATGATGTATCTAATTCCAAGACCTTTTATATAATACTGCAACTCACCCCCACATCTATGCTAACTACATATACATGAATTATAAGTATGTGAGTATGGAACAAAATATTCTTATCAATGCTAAATTTAACCAACTAATATAATTTACTTTAAAAACTAAAAGAATTGATATAGGTACTGAAGATTAACCTTAATGAATTAGTCATATTTTATAATGTTCACTCAGAATAGATCTTATTTATTATGCCTAACTATTCCCTACTCAATCAACATTTTACTTCAAACCATAAAAAGGCGTAATAGAGCTATCTTACAGTGAGGGTGAGGCACAATATCCCAAGTAAATATCTCATGCTAGCAAATAAAAACCTGAGTACCAGGCATGGGGTAACCTCTTTTTAAATTGTTGGACGAGGGATCGATCATATAGATGCCCTAAGATTACAGGTTATTAACAATGTTCCTAGGTAGTCTCCAGAAGTTGAGAGTAATATTCTGTTGTTAAAGACACCACATACTTGAGTCACAGAACATGAAAAATCTCAAGCCCATTGTCACCTGGAAGCATTATTCCTACTGACTAACTCTCATGGTTATGGAAGGTGTTAATTAGACTAACAGAGCAGGAAAGTAACCATCCCTCTTATCCAGCTGTGAGCCTTGAAAATTATAATACCAACTGGCCTAAGAGATATACTCACTGGTGCAAAAGTGGTCAAGTATTATAGGTGGAGCCAATCACATTCTCATTAGACCTAAGGCCTGCTGCTCCATGAGATGAAACCCATTCCTGGCGCTGTTAAAGGTGCCAAGAACCTGGGACTAGGTACTACTATTATTATATTATAATCAATGTAATATTAAAGTTAGTCCTAATGATTTGTTGGATTACCCATAAGTCATCTTTCAACTCTCATCAGAGAAGCTTCTTGCAGTAGATGTCAATTAACACCGAGACCTTCAACTGTTCAACTGGTCCAAAAAATAGCAGACTGAAGTCCTCCCTAAATATGACACACATATCACATTCCTTTCCTGAAAGCTTAGGGATCTTCCAAGAAGAGGGGACAAAAAAATATTTGAAAAACCTAGAAGTGGTGAAAACCTCATGGAAATAGTGTTTTACAGATCAAAGAGGGAAGTTACACATATGAACTCATGGTGATTGTGATAGCCTGTATAAGACCTGAGCAAATTCAAGACAGAACAAAATTCCAGCATAAATGGGGGTAAGAAGGCACAAAATTCCACTACTTGCTGAAGAACTATTGACATTTGATAGCAGCTGGGAGAGTGAGGGTTCATTCTCTTTCATGCTGTGATCCTGGTAAGTTGATAAGGCAGACCCCACTCCTAAAATTAGTTAAGGTTACACAAAAAGGACTCAATGTGGGTGGCAGTAGAAATTCAGACTTCGGTGGATTAGGATAGATGGATGAAGAGGTGATTATGGGAGGAATATGTTCTAAATATGAACGAAATTTTCAAAGAAATAATCAATATATTATTTTTAAATCGTACTCAATTTTAATAAATGTACTTTGTTAGACTCAAATTCTTTATTTATCTTCATATTTCCTCTTGCACTGAAACTGTTATGAAAGTATTGTTCAAATAAATAATGGAAAGCACATCAACTCATTATTCATCAAGCATATAGGAGGATATGCATGTAAGCATATCACTTACAGATAACTATGTGTCAGGGTTGGTGTTTACATAGAATAACAGATATTTTGAATAAAGAAGAAAGAAATGCAATTTTACCTAGTGAAGGACTGTGACTGTGGAAGTATAGGAGGAAGAATTTGGTATGGCAATAATAGAATGGAGCTTCTCTGAATCAGAACACTGAAAAGAAGAAGACCACAACAATGTCTCCAGAATGCACTATGTAATAATTTTTCCTTTTAGATTTCCCATGAAATACAAGTATGTATCTAGAGCAACATTTCATGGATTGAAATCCTGACATTGTAATACTGTGTTTGTCATATACAGGAATAGATAAAACACAGACTCTAGGTATAAAAAAATTATCAAGCATTGGGCCTGAGGTATCTCAGTGGTGAAAAGAACTTGCTACTCTGCTTTTAGTGAAGCCCTACATGTACTGATTATACCTATGATCATTTCTGCAAGATGATGAACATGTCTCAAGATAAGACACCAGATGTATTATTTCTGAGTTGAAATAATAATCTATATATTTTTAAATCAAAACTTATATGCATATTTGTGAATCAGTATAAAGGTGCATGAAGTATATATCTGAAAAACAAGTTTGTAAAAGATATGATATTATTTACCTGGAATATTTATATCAGGATTGTATATACATTTATACTTTTAAAATACAAATCATTATATGCATTCATATATGTGCATTTATGTGAAAATTGATATATGGAGTGTTTGAATATCTCATTGTATTTACTTTTTTAAATATTGTATATTCACTTTTTATAAAACTGACCATAAAATAATGAGAAAATATTGTATCTAGTGGTCCCAGAAGTTTTACCTAAATTGTTTAATACTCCACAGCCTTAGACTCCATGATCTCCAATGACCAATGCTTCATGTAGTATTTATTCTATGTGATTAATTTTGTCAGCAATTTGTTTTTGAGACTTATTTTTAGATTATCAGTGCACTACTCTAGTAAGAATAGCCTCATTGAAACAAAAGTTTGAGTAGCAAAATTGTATTATCCTCCACTTAGTTCTCAAGAATTGGATGCTGGTGGAGCTGCAGAAAGGGCCTAACAGTCAAGGGCAGATAGGTACTGCTCTGCCAGAGGATCCCGGTGCGCTTTCCATCACCACATTGGGAAGTCGGCAACCCTGTAATTCCAGCCCCAGGGGATCTGCTGTCCTCTTCTGAACTCTGCAGGTAGTTATACTCATGTGCATGCACCCCCTCTCAAAACCACACAAAAATTTACAAACATTGGAAAAAATTGACAATTACATTGGAAAAAAATAATGGGATGATTTGAGAAAATAATCAACCTCCTTAAAACATATAAAGTATGGGTTTCAAGAAGCCAGTTATTATCCTCTTTTATAAATTACAAAGATTGATTTACTTGTATTTTTTTCCAAGACAGAATCTCACTATGTAGTCCAGGCTGACTCAGGATACTCCTATGTGAGCCTCTTGAATACTAGGTGACAGAATTTACCACCATGGCTGGCTCTGATGAAGACTTTGCAGAAAATTCTGGAATTTTTCTATTTATATAAGATACTTAAATATTTATAAGAAAAATATAATAGACAGGGTGAACAGACTATCTCCTAATGTATACAAATAGAAATATTCTAGAATTTTGATAAAATAAATGGAGTTTTCAAAGTGATATTTAATAGCATCCATATTTAAAAGAACTAAACTACTACAAATGTTTCATCCAACTTTTATACACTTTAAATGAGTTAAGACTAAGTGTTCATATTTAATTTTTATCTCATTCATAGAATTATTCTTGACTATTAAAACCCATTGCTAAGATACACACATAAGAGAAAAGCAAATCATCTGCAGCCTGTTGTCAGTGAGATGATGCTTTCCTAAGAGGTCCCAGTGTTCCTTGGAGATTATTCATTCTTTTTGTAGCTAGGAGTTGTGGTCTCTCCCGTTGTGTTAATATCCTAGGATAGGCTAACAAGGTAGCATAAACATGGTATTTCAAAGCAACAAAATGTATTCTCTCATAGTTCAGCAAGCTGGAAGTTAGAAATCACGTGTCAGGTGAATCAGTTCTTTCTAAACATGAAACATGAAATGTTTCATCCCTCCCTCCTGAGGTCCGATGTGTATACAATATTTGGAATCCCTTGGCTTACTGGCAGTTTACTCCTTTCTCTGACTACATTTCTGCATCACCTTTGGGATGATGGGACTCTGGGGCATATCCTCTAATTAGACCTGAAATTGGGTCAGGTTTCATTCTATGTCCAGGATGCTCTCACCTTGAGATCCTTAACTTAATTAAGTTTTTAAAGACTTGTTTCCAAACCATGTCAAATTTACAGGTTTTGGAGGATTGTACTTAAAAATACTTTTTTAGGCACTATTACCCAACTTTCCACAGTAATCACTGAAATTCTATAAAATGTTTGTTCCTTATCAGGCACCCAATTATGGGCCGTTTGTTTTACATGTCTTGTCTAAAAAAAAAAAAAAAATGACCATGTAATACTGTGGATATATACGCATGGCCCTACTGGCAACATAGCCTGTTCAAATCTTAACTCTGCTATTTACAAGCAGTAGAACATTAGATGATTAGACGATCCTTGGCTTGGTTTCCTTCTCAATTGCAACTGTACATAACTACTCTAGTTCCACCTGTGGAATTTGCATGTTAAATTATTTTGTATAGATGAATGTATATGCAAGAGCAGTGACAGTTGACATTATAAATCAATTTCAAGAATTGTTTATTTTAGTAGGAGGAAATATAAAGAGGTGAAGCTTGAACTAGAAATATTGGATACTCACTGAGGAATTTATTAAAAGGGTAAGTGAAGAGGTTTAAAAAGATAAAGATAGCCTGAGGTAACAACAAAATCTCAGATGACATATAGTTTAATAAAAGAAAAAATATCCATCACAAATAAGAATAGGCTCTTAAGTATAAAGTTCGTAAGATAGAACCAACAAACTTAGAAATTAGATAAAAATATTTCATGGAGATCACAAATGTGTGAGCGCTTGAGCAAAGTCAAGGACATCTTAAAAGACAACGGCCTTTTCTCTTTGGCATTATAGGAAACCGTTATTGCATTCTAGGTGAGTTGTAGTTGTTGAGACTTGGCAAATCCTCTAAGTTACAAAATGTTTCTCATTGCACATCTTAAAGAATGATATTGGTAATTATTCCACACTTAACAATCAGAGAAAGATACAAAATGTTTGTAGCATGATTTATTCCTGAAAGTTCTTTGCATATTTGTAGACAATGAAAATTAAGTAAGAGACTATATTAATGATAAAACAGAGAGATAAATTTTCTTGTAGTTTTTGAGGGCACAGAAGACAAAAAACATGCAAGGGAGGGGCATAGGGCCCCGAAATGGTTCAGTTATCACTTTGGACATAATTTAAAGAGTTCTGTTGACCCAGTAAGCATATTTCCACACCTCTTATTGTTTCAGAGATGCTCAGTGACCAAGGCTCATTGCCAGAGCTCAGCTTCCAGAACTAACTAGCTAAAGGAAACTGAGGGTGGTGCCACCTAGAGGTCAAAGATTTAATTATGCAGAAAGTTTCATGACCTTAAGGTGTTACACTTGAGTTCTATCTAGAGTAGGGTTTCTTGCTTAAGGTTAGTTCATGGTGTCTTTTGGCATGGCATCATCTTAGTATCATCCCCTCTAAATAGTTACAAAAAATGTCTGCATGCATTGCCTCCAAACTGCCACAAACTCAAAGGGAAAGAGATAGCAGGGATGCCACTGGAACCCAGAAAGCTGTGAAGTTATGGAGGGATGATGATGTCTGAAGCTGTGGGGAAACAGAGGGGAAAAAAGAAAGAAAAGGCGGGACATAATGGTAGTGTGCTTATAGGACTGTAAAGGCAAGACAAATGAGAAAATAGAATTCTTGTATACATCACGAGGCAGATTTTGGAGTTGGAAGAACAGGGTTTGAATGTGGATTTCATACATGTGACTTTGAGTAAAACATTTGTCCACTGAGTCAAGTTGAACTGAAAAACAAGGTTATGATTGTTTTGTTTTGGAGTTAAATTTAAATACTGAAAATTACATTATTTTATACAATGCAAAGGGCTATGAAAAGAACATATAATTCTAATTAAGGCTGGGAACATGAGAAGGGAATAATGAGCAAGGTAAGAAGTGTTAGCTGTGTCTCCTGTGTGGCTTATGCAAGAATTCTAAGGGGGAGATTTTATAAAGTCTGGGTGTTTATGGGTTTGGTCATCTGTTTCTGAAACTTTTTAATGTTTTCAATACTCTCTGCATAATCATGATAGAAGACAGGATTGACTATGAAGTTTGGATAGTCAGCTAGAGCTATGAATTCTTTTCATGTCCTGTGAATTGTGAAATACTTGGGACAGTCCTGGTTTACTTTAACGTGTTGAAATGTGTGTAACACAGTGCTATATTTAGGCTTGAGTGTCCTGCGTTCTACCATCCTGAAGTATATATAGTCCAAAAATATACCATTTTTTTTTCAAAAGGATCCTGAGTTTTAGAGTCCACTTATGAAGTGGAAAAGCTGACTGGCTCCTGGGTTTTCCAACTCTAACATCCTGGCACTGCTTTGTAGCCCACGTGAAGTGACTGCTAAAGGTTATTCATCATGACCTTTCAAAAAGAAAGGCTTTGAGAAGTTGAGTTTGGGTGTATTCACATCATCCCAGACAATATGTTTTGACATTTAAATTAGTCTAATACAGTCTTCTTTTGGTCCTAACTCAGAGTAAATGTCAACCTGCTTCTGGCTCTAAATAAGTCACATTCTCCAAGCCACTGTGAAGAAATGCTTTAAAATCATCAAAAATGAGCATAAAATGTTGTTGTATTGTCTAAATCAACATCAAACATCTGTGTGTCTCTTCTCAGTGCTCTGCTGGAGTCAGATCTGTCTTATTGGTCTCTTGAAGTGGTTTGTTTGCACTTCATAGCAGAGAAAAGCTCCACTCTAGTTTGTAGCAATACAATTCATTCTTCTTTATGTGTCCTTGTTCTGAACAGACCTCTGTGCATCAACCCAAACACAAAAGTAATAGAATGACCAGGAGCAGGTAAAACTAAACTCATATGTATATTAGACAAATATAATGTTGCTTTCTTTACTAGTATCTTTAAAGCATAAAACTCATTATGAGTACATACTGAAGTTTTATGAATAAATCCAACAAATCCTCAGTTTCACATCATTACCGTTAATACAAAAATTTATTTGCTATTTAAACTTCAGAATAGACATCAAACTCTAGTAGTTACCACTTTTAATCATTTGTGGCATTGTGCGCATGACAGAAATGAGCAGAAAGAGATAATAAATCAATACAGAATGGCTTGTAATACAATTTTCCAAACCACTTATTAAGATCTCCTTTATAAAATACCAAAGACATCATTTCTAGAGACCCATAAATGATGCTATAATCATGTTTGCTAGTTTGTCTTTCTCGCTTGTAAAGTTGGAATGTAATTCACTTATTTGCCCATGAAATGAGAGGAAAATCTTTACTCCTGTAAGGAACATTGCTGGAAATAGATTGCATATTAAAACCAACCAGAACCACTAAAATAATTTTCCGTTTCACTCCTCTGACCCCCTAAAAATGGACCCAGGAAAGGAAAAAGATATTGAATTTCTTTGGTGAGATATTTTCTCTATTCAGAAGACTCATCTTCTCTATAGTACATTTTCTCTTATCAAATGAAATTTGCTGGAGCCTCAATATAGAGATTTCTTTTCAGTTATTTTGTAGAGGTCCCTGTGTTAGGATTTGGTATTCTGTACACAATGGTCTTTTTATAGACTCCATTCCGTTTTGGAGTCTCCTGTATTATTCTGAACACTGCCTATATTGCCCATTGTTAGTTGGCAGATCTTCTGGGCATTTTCCCCAGTACCATACAAATTAGATCCTAAGAGACTTTTCTATTGAATATCTCTTTCATCACTGTTTCTTCTATTTATTTCTAAAAATGTGTTAATACTGGGAAGTGCCAAAAGATTGTGTGAAAGCCATCATGACATTGCATGAGTACATATTTTTTTTATTTTTAAGAAAAGAGAGGCAATGCAATTTTTATGCCAACTGTGTATAAGACAGAGGTAGGGGGCAGTCAAGTAAGGAAAGAGAAAATGATAAACGATGATTTTGATTTTCATGGAAATTCTGTCAGTATCTACGTACATAATCCTGTTTTTTTTTCAGATTTACCTAGACATAATCTGTTTCACGTTGTTCTGTTTAGATAATGAGTTCCAAGGACCTACCCGTGTGTGTGTGTGTGTGTGTGTGTGTGTGTGTGCGCGCGCACACACACACGTACTCATGTGTGTGCTCATATTTATGTGCGTGGGTGTGGATATACATGTATTTATGAAGCATAGATAAGGCTTGGATTCAATCATCATGCTACTTCAAAATTTTCAGCAATCATATAATTTTTAAAAATCCTAACTCACTAATTCTCTGCAATATTACCTTTGACAAGACATTATAATGTGTCTCGTTTATATATTGTCCTTACTATCTTATTACAGTTCTTTATTCTTACACGCTCTCTTAATTGAGTCTGTTATTTTTGGGGTTTTTTATCGGTTATTTTCAACATCTGTATTTAAGCACAACTTTTCCACTATTGGTTTATTTTGGCCCTCTAATTGTATTGTAAGTTGGAATCTGCTATGACTTTAACTTTTCTCATTTCTTTATTTTATTTTATTTTATTCATTTGAGCACTGTGCCTGCATGTACATGCGTTGAATGTGTGCCTGTTGACCACAGCACTCAGAAGAGGGCATACTTTTGATCCTCTGGGATGGAACTACATATAGTTGTGAACTACGATGTGGATTGTGGAGACTGAACTCAAGTTCACTGCAAGAACCAAAAGTGCTCTTAACCACTAGCCCAATGTTCCAGTCCTAATTTTTATTTTATTTTTCTCAGAACCTCGAACATGAACACTGTACCTGCATCATTCCTATCCCTCCATCTCCCCTCCAACTCCTCCCATACCTCACAAAACTCGAAACTCATGATTCCTTCTTAGTTACTGCTGTTACATATATTCAGAGATACACACATACACACACACACACACACACACATATATTTCTGAGTTCATTTAGCTTTGCTCATATTTACTTGTGTCCAGGGATAACTACTTGAGATTTGATAACCTATGTGGGATTGTCTTCTTTGAGGGAACTGATTTTCCTTCTCCCAGCAGGCGTTGGTGTTCTGTAACCCTTTACATATTGGTGGGACCATGTGATGTTTTCCCTGTATATGTTTCCATGTAAACTGGCATCCTTATTCTGCTCTGTTGTTCAGGCAATCGTGTTGCTGAGACTTCATGAATGCATGTTCCTTGTCATGTCCAGGGACAATCTCTCTGTCCCCCTTCTGTGGTTTTGCTGATGCTTGGGTACAGAGGTTGCATTGCAGTTGTATCTGATGGGGTTGGAAATAGTCACTAATTCTCACATTTTGATCAATTGTGCATCTCTGTAATAGTCTCCATCTGCTGTTAAAAGAAACCTTTTTGGTGAAAGTGAGAGGTGTACTTATCTTTGGACATAAGATAAGCATTTAGAAAGCAGCTAGAAATACATTGATTTAGGAACTTGGAAGTAGTAGGTTTTCCTCATGGTTCTATGACTTCTTCAGTCACAAGCAGTTGACCAGGTTACAGTGCCACACAGGAACTCACTCCTTTTGAGTGAAACTTAAGTTCAATTAGACAGCTGTTGATTACCCTCAGGATAAAAGTACCTCCATTGCACCGTTGTGGATGTTTTGCCAGTATAGCCTTGACATGGTTCATAGGCTTTACAACTGAGTAGGATTACCAACTGTTCCTCTCACTTGGCATAGCACCTTCTGATTCTATCAGATCCACCTCTCAGTGACAGACTTCTAGTTCATATTTAACTTGATTCCTCTAAGTCCTGTGTCCAAACTATATGGTGTCTTCAATAATAGGGCTTTACCTTTAAATTCTGTAAGGCAACCAAGGACAACTGCAATAGCCTATATTGTTTTGTTTTGTTTTGACGGGGAATCTCTTGGACTTCCTTGATCAACAATTCAAGAACAGGATTTTCATGCCTGATACTGGGGTTCTATTGGCTATTGGTGGCAACAGGGTCATTATAAATGACATAACTCCACTATTTAAAAAAGTCTTTTGGATTCTATCATCTCTATCTATGTATGTATATATCTATCTATCTATCTATGTGTGTGCACACATGTTGTCACCACAACAGCAGGCAGGAGAAAATCAGAGGATAACTTGTACAAGTTGATGACGTGCTTCCACCATATGAGACCCAGAGACTGAACTCAGGTCATCACTTTTTATAGGAAGTGCTTTACCCACTGAGCAATCTCTCTGGCCCTGCATTCTCGGTCTATGAATCATTCAGACTAAATTGTAATGGGAAGCAACAGAAATTCAAGTGAAAATTGCTTTTATAGAAAAGGAATTTCAATCACTTGTGATACTGTAGAGATGGGGCAATTGTCACACCACAGTTGTTGCAGTGGCTCCAAGCCACTTTCAGCGGGGTAGAGGGAGTCCCGCCATCAAATCATCTCACCAGAGAAGTATTTTACCCTTGTATTTTAAAATTATTGGCAAATGATGAAAATTTTTAAAAAACTATGTTTTTCATTTCAGTGGGCTCTTTTTTTGAGATAAACTTTTATTAATTATGTAAACCATTCTCATGGTTTTATATTTTAAAACATAAAACAAGATTACTCAGAGAAATGGATTTCCCATCTTGCCTCACAGACTTTATTCCAGTCCATTCTTTTTGTTTATTTGTTTGGTTTTCTGTTTGATTTTTCAAGACAGGGCTTCTCCGTTATAACTCTGGCTGTCCTGGAACATACTCTATAGACCAGGCTAGCCTTGAACTCACAGAAATCTGCCTGCCTCTGCCTCCCGAGTGCTGGGATTAAAGGGATGTGTCACCACCACCAGACATGCTGATCCGTTTTTAAAAGTGAATATATAATTATTTGCTGTCTAGATATATAGTTGCATGCATAAATGCATATATTTATGTATGTATCTAAATAGTAAACCCATATTCATATAACACAGGACTACAGTAGATATTGTTGTGCAGTGTTAATTGAGATGGGTAGGCTGTTTGCTTTTAACTTAAGTATAATTCAAGTTTAACTTTATTAAATATTAGAGCAATAAGTATAAATATATTCCTTGAGCCATCCATTCCAAATAATTTCTCTATATGTAGTGATGAGTACTGTATTCATTTGTACACAGTGTTTGTTATAAACTTTTCATTTTAATTTTTGAGAAACGGTCTCACTTTGTACCCTTAATTGGCCTGGAACTCACAGAGATCTGCCTGTCTCTGTCCAAGATTGCTAGGATTGGAAGTGTGTACTATCACACCTGGATAGATGATCTCTTCTTTTAACTTTCTATGCTATGCCAGTTTTAGTCAACACCTTCAGATGTAAAACAGTGTGGGGAAGTTTTCTTTGTTCTCCTATCATCAGAGACTCTCTGCATTAACTGATGTTAAAGTCTGTACGAGAGAATTAATTGATTTTTTTTCAAAATGAAAGACCTTGCTGAAGAGCATAGTTATGTGATATTTGTTTTGATTTTGATTTTGTTTAAGAATCATGGTGAAGTAATGTTTTAACTTCACAGTTCTTGCTTATCATATAAAATTATCCATCGTTTCCGAAGTATGGCATTCTTCTCATTTCCTAAATGGCTTCTTCTGCTGGATTAATTTCCACTTTAGTGCTTTGCTTATGCTCTCTGCAAATTAGCCAATGTGCCCTGTCCTTTCAGGGATGCAACTGCATGATTTTCCTTTATGCTCGAAGCATACTGTGTGCAGATTACTCTCTGTCATCACTCCATGTTATTAAGGTTCTGCTGCCTGATTCATGTTCTCTGATCCAAGTTCCTCTAGGACAAGACTGCTTCATTCTTTCTTAAAATATTTAACACTTAACGGTCTACCCAATCTGGTAGATGCATTCACCATTGCTGTGTGTTCATCTGGCAAATTCTTTTCTATTTTCTCATCCATTCAACATGACATGTAAATGCAGATGAGATGTGGGATATCACTTTTTTTTTGCAATAAAATGTGTAGCGATTTAGGTTGACTTACCACCAGTGCCTCTGTGTTTACTTAATGTTATAAAAGAGACCTCATCAAAATTGTTCACTTATAGAAAATGGATGTGAAAAACGGAGACTGTGGGGTGGGAGCTACAACAATAACAGCACATTTTCCAGCGATAGTGAGCCTTTTAAATCTCTTTCTCTTGGCCTGCAGTTATATATTCTTTCTAGGTCACTGGGCCATGCACTTCAAAATATTATCATTCTTTGAGGTTAAAAATGAATGTGGGACTTTCCCCCTTTTTGCTCATAAGAATAAAGATTATTTCCTTAAAAAACTCCTTGAGATCATAGAATCCTGACTATGCTTTCAAACATTAAAGAATAAATAAGAAGAAAACAAATGTAGATTCTTAATGAAATGAAATTCCTGTATCTTGAGACTTTCTTTAATTATTTAAAAATGTTGTTTTGCTTAAATCTTTATTCTATTGTTCAAGAAATTTTATCATTGCATTCATGAAATTGTTGCATTAAATTTCTGTACTTCAAAATTAAACTTCAATATGAATAAACTGTACAGAGAAATATGATACTTTGTGTGATAATTTAATGATGAAAATGAATTATATGTTTTCCTCTAGAAGAATTGAAAATGAAGTCAAATAATTTGCCTGAAAATATAGATAGTATTTTCTCCCAAAGAAGTCTTGTCTTAATACTGCACTCAATAAATTCTTATGTTAAATAATTAACTGAAATAAGAGTTTTTAAGTATTAGCAAAAGGCAAAGAAAAAATTGACAAAGTTTGATCTTCTCTTCATTTTGTGGGTAACAAAAATTAATATTCATTCTCACATTGAATCAAGAATTAGTGTCATTAAAGTATTTTCTTTGCGATAGCCTCTCGATTTAAGTTGCAATTTATTTACTGGAACTTCCTCCACAAAATGATATGCATCATAATCATGTTAGCAGTATATTACAATTAATAGACAACAGTATTTGTGAGAGTGGGTGTTGTCAACCTGACTAAATCTAGAATCACCTGGGTGATAGGTCTCTAGAATGTCTGTGTAGGAGTACCGTGATTGTGTTTACACACAATGTGTGAGATACATCGTAAATGAGACACAATGTGAGGAGACACATCGTAAATGAGAATGATTCCTTGGGCTGTACCATACTGGACTGACTTAAGTGAGAAGGGTAGATGAGCACAAGGAAGCCTCTACCTGGCCCTCTTTGCTTCTTCACTGTGGGTGTATGTGGATAACTCCCAGAACCTCTGCTGCTGTAACTTTCCTGCCAAGATGTACTATAAACTAGAACTGTGGGACAGAATTAGCCCCTTCTCCTTTAAATTGCTTTCAATAGAATATTTTATTACAACAACAGGCAAAAACACTAAGACAGGAATATGTTTAGTTTACTGTAGGTCATATTTTCATAGGTTACTCTTTTCTGAGGCTTGCTCAAAGGTTATTTATATACTATGGTGTGTATCTTCTATCTGCTCTTCCATATCTACTCGGCACCACCAGCTTTCTTCCCCAGTCTGACTGATACAAACTAAATCAGCATCTCTCTTCCCCTCTGACTTTCTGTTCTGTGTGATCAAGGAGAAGCATGAGAAAGAAATCAAAGGAAATAGTAGGGGTATCAAACCTTTAATCTCCTATGGCTTTCGCCCTGATACATGCCCTTTACCTGATTGTCAATCCAGGGAATCTGGGATTGTCATCCCAGGTGGTTCCCTATAGACAAAGGTCCTTACCAAATTAGGTTAACAACTTCTTCCATGCTCAGCCCTGGAAACAACTCTGGGTATTAACCCAAAACTATTCCACCAGATCTTTAAATTTTTCCAAGCACTTGTCTTAACCTTTGGAAAAAGCCATCTATAAAGATCTTCTGAAACAACTAATTTGAATGAGCCATCTGTTTCTAGACAGGACCTTAACCGAGACAGACACTTTTCTGCACATTGTCCATAAATGTTGTTGTATGGTCCTTTAATTTTTATGGATATTTATTAGTGTTCATACATATGGCGTCTGAAAAGACATCCAAATATCAATTTGCAGAGACCTATAACACAAGCAAAAAAGGGGAACTAGCCATACAAGATAAAGTGTCTCTGAAATCACTTTGTAGTCTAT
Source organism: Cricetomys ansorgei (assembly GCA_026225945.1). Lineage (NCBI taxonomy): Eukaryota > Metazoa > Chordata > Mammalia > Rodentia > Nesomyidae > Cricetomys > Cricetomys ansorgei. Next base: position 44,855,407 of record JAMJFZ010000107.1, on the reverse strand, counting down.
AAACTTTATTTGGATGCACAGCATCTCTCTCAGAGTCACATTTCTCATCTTTAGAACACAATCATAATTAGGTTGTCTCTCTGTTTGCCCTACCTAACACATCTTACAAACTACAAATTGGTATGTAAGAGCCTAAAAGCACACTCACAGCAAAATTAAATGATAGATGACAGCCAAACAACACAAAAGGTGGCAGAAAATATAAATAGGAGACCTAAGCCTTAAGAAACACAGCTGTCTAGAGAGAAAGTAAAAATAAATATTTGCTGACACCTTGGTAGGCTTTGGGCATCATTATCTCTCATCTAGATGATAAACTCATGCACATATTAACAATCCCAGGGTGCATATATTGTGCCTGTATATATGGGGAGACATAAAATCTATTAGAAAAATCTTGACAATGACAATTGAATTTTGGTTAAAAACTATGTAACTTGAAGAAGCAGTATACTGGAATTTTATGCAAATTCCACATAAAAAGTGAATAGTATTTGTTTAACTGTTTACATTTATTTTCTACTTACTAATTCTATTTATTTTCTCTGTTCACTCCTTATTTAAATTTGATCGTTTCAATATATCAGATACTATCTTTTCCAGCTGTTTGGGTTCTCAAATTCTTAGCTTCTTGAAAAATCTTGTTTTCCACTCTAACAGCAACAAACCAGACCTTGTAATTATCAATGAATACAAACGCCCACAGCTTCTTCGTATGTTCAAATTTTGTGACCATCTCTTTCTATTTTTGCAGCTTGGTCAATGTAGGAGAATAACTATTAAATTTTAAATTCAGTCTTTAATCTCTGTCTTTAATAAACTTTCAATTTTCCTTTCTTTGAATCAATGTGGTAGGTTGAATAATAGTCCCAAAAAATATTGTTGCTGCCTGAATAAGAATGGTCCAAAAGGCCCATATATTTTAAAGCTTAGTGGGACCATTTGAAAGGATTGTTAGGTGTGACCTTGTTAGAGTAGGTGTAGCTTTGTTGGAAGAAAGTATCACTAGGGTAAGCTTTGAGGTTTCAAAAGCCCATGTTAGGCCCAGTCCCTCTGTCTTTCTTCTGTGTGCAGATCAGGATGAAGAACTCTCAGTTACTTCTCCAGTACCGTGTCTGTCTATGTTCTGCCATGCCCTCCGCCATGATGATAATGAACTAAACCTCTGAAATTATAAACAAGACCCCAATTAAATTCTTTCTCTTGTAAGAATTACCTTGGACATGGTGTCTCTTCACAGCAATAGAACAATGACCAAGACAGTTGTGGATGTTACTTCAAATCTCAGAAAAAGAAAGGAACCTAGAGTTATAATGAAACTGACAATCTTGATGTGGAGAGAATATCTTGGATTTTTTTGTGTGAACTCTAAACAAATTGACTGTGTCCCTGTAAAAATGGGGTAGAGTAGATACAACATACAGGAAAGACAGCATTGTAATCACCACTGCAGATCTCAGAGTGATATAAGAAAAGCCAAGGGATTCCCCAAGACCCTTATATACTAGAAACAAGAAATTGATTCTCACTAGAGTCTCTGTGTGGAACGTGCCTTATCAACCCTGGTCAACAGCCGAGTGATACTGACTTGGGCTTACTTTCTCCAGAACTGAGGGAATGCATTTCTGTTCTTTTAAGTCATCACACTTGTAATGGTGACAAATGCAAAATATCAACCACTTTTAATATTTTAATGAAACCATGACCTTTGTTAATTCCAACATATTCTTACTTCACATCTGCACTGACACAACTGAAGTCAACTACCTTTAAATTTATGCAATGTCAATGCATGACCACACTTAATAAGTAGGTCGTTAATGCACTTAACAATTGTGTTATATTTCATCTGTCCAAGCACTTCAATGACCATTGTACATTTTCCTTTCTTTCTTTACTTTCCTACTTCGACCTCCATCTTCACTAGATGGGATTTTGAATCATTTTAGTCATTGAGAAAATACAATCACCTAAAAGGGAATTCCTACAGAATACTACTATCATATCTACTTATACTTTCCAACCAATAAACCCTTTATAATTAGCTGAAACCAGAGACCATTTATGATCTTACCTAAATACACTCTTGCACCTTATATATCAGAGTCTATCCGTATTTGTTCACCTTGTAACAATTCTGTTTCCTACATATTATTTCCCTTGCCTCTGAATCATTACCGTTATGAATTATTAAGTCTTCATGAAACATTAGAATGGTTTACCACATGGTTTCAAATTATCCATCTTACTATACTCTAGAAAGCTTTATTATTTTCATGGCCCCAGATTTTCTTTGTCTTATGGTCTGTAACTACATATGGTCAATTCTAGTTTCCACCCATCTATTCCTCCATAACTGTGCAGGAATCACTTTCTCCTCTCTGTAGCAGAATACTCAGCTAATGACTTAAAGAAAGAAGGATTCATTCAGGCTCATAGTTGTAGGACGCCATTCCAAGATGGCGCCGGCTTCCAGACAGCTTAGTAGTAAACAACAGCTTTGCACATGCGCTACAGTTGAGAACAGCTTGGCTCTTAGTGACACACCCATAACTGGCCTGCAAAACAGTTATGCAAATGAGGTGCTGCAGAGGTAGCCTATCAGCATGAACCGCGATTCCCACAGTGTATATAAGCGGCTTGCTCCTGGGGATCGGGGCCATTCTCTCTTGTATTCCATTTCCTGATTAAACTGCCTTGAGAAGGAACCAGTCGTGTTGTGTTTTCCTTGCTGGTCGAGGTCGGCTCGGCACACATAGTTGCAAGTCAGGAAATGGATGTAGCTGGAGTGGGTCAGTCATTGGAGCTAGCAGTGGTGACTTCTTACATTGCATAGAACAGGGAGTAGAGAACACCAGGGAACCAGGTTTCAGTCTTCAAGATTTACTCACATGTATGTCAACTAGACCTCACATATCAAAGATTCCACAACCTCCCAATATAGTGTCTTCAACTAAGTCCAAGAATTTAAGCACACAAGCTAACAGGGGATATCCACATGTAAGCTATAACAAACGACATTAACAAAGGTCTCCAGTGATCTCTGCAACAGTCAATGACAGGCTAAGACATTTTTTGACTTGAAAGAAGTGTTGATATAGCTTGATAACGTTTGCCCCATAAACATTTACCCCATTTGGCTTCTAGGATGTTACATTCTCTTTGGTTTTCTTCTGATTTCACTCACTTTTCTTTTTCATCCTAATGTTCAAGTATCTTAAATTCATTTCTTGTTATTCAATGATTTATGTTGTTTTATTCTTTGGATAATATTCTCCAGGACAATTACACTTCTGATCTCTATCATATATTCAGCCCTATCTTTAATTTTTCCATTTGGTCGACTAATATGCACATTAAAAACCCTCTCTCTCTCTCTCTCTCTCTCTCTTTCTCTCTCTCTCTCTCTCTCCCTCCCTCCCTCCCTCCCTCACACGCACACATACACACTTGTGGGTGTCAAAGCAATTATGAGTTCTGCTCTTTTCCTCTTTACACTTGATTAATTTTTAAGCTTCCTTAACTCTATTGATAAAAATGCCACCAATCCAATTTCTGTGTCCACAAAACTTTGAATTCTTTTTTATTTCTGTCATTATTTAACATTTTTTTAAAAAAATATTTTTGGGGGTTGTGTGTGGATAAGTCAGAAGACAACTTAGAAGAGATGATTTTTCCATTTCACCATGTGGTTGCCAGGGATCAAATCCAGGTTATCAAGTGTGTGGGCAAGTGCCATTTCGCTTATGATCTGTCATGCTCTTATGCTCTATATCTGTCACATGAGGAAACCATTTTGACTCCAGAGCATAATCTGAACATTGACCTTCACTATCTCCTTGCTGTGTCCTTGAAGCTCTTTTCCCTTATGTCAATTGTCTCCTCAGGGTTCTCTAGTTTTCTACTTTTTCTCCACTCTGTTTTCAGTACATAAGTTGTATTCGTTTTGAGGATAAGAGTGAATTTTTCCATTCACGTCTTTCTAATTTCACTTAGAGAAAAATGTTACAATAATCCGCAAGATCTTACATGATGGAGCACCTATGCTACTTCTTTCTAGAATCTCATATTCTCCTTCAAATATTCTTGCATATACAGTGACCCCTTATAGGTCTACAAAAAAGCTAGACACATTCTTGCCCTGTGTTTAACTTTTCCAAATGTTATGATGGTGGTTCTTCTTAATTATGTGCATGGTTAAATTCCTTCTGAGTGAACATTAAACTATACACCTTATTTAAAATTTGCACTGAAATAAAAATTATTAAGTCTATATTATTGCATTTCCTTTTCTCCCCGAAGTATTTAGTACTCTAAATATACTCTGTTGCATAGTTTACTTCCATTTATGTATGAAATTTGTTCTACACCTCTCTCTTCTGGAATGTAAACTAGCCTAAAACAAAACATTTGTTTTACTTTCTTCCTGAAACAGAGTATGTGATGAAATATTTATTAATTCCTAGACTGAACCAAGAGTTGCTTAGGAAGAACAGTTGATCATAAAAATAATATAATGAATATAGATTAATATTGTAATTTTCATGTTGCATGTCAATCTATGAAGCTAATAAGATTTTTCATTTTCCAAATATCTTAAACTTGGAAGAAAATCACATTACTATTATGAAATTTAATTATGATGTGCTGGAAATTCACTTTTTATATGAGTGTTTCTGTCTGAAATTTACATAGAAAAATTAAATAAGCTGCCATTTTTATTCCAAACATGCAGACGCCATGCTCAAAAGACAATGTAAGGTATTTCATTTAAAATCTTGATCAATATGAAGTTGGATATGATCTGTAAGAATAAGACACATACACCGTAACATTAGGATATCAAAGAAACTATTTCAAAAGATAATTATATTGTTTATGTACTTTAAGACATTGTGCAACCTGAATTTCACAATTAAAGTCACTTTCATGTTTATCATTATGGTACTTGTTAATCTTTGTATGTTGCTGAAATTAGTTATCACAATGAATCTGTCAGTTAAATTAGAAAAATGCATTTTTATGTAAAAAATCTAATAGGAAAAGAGCCAAAGTGAACTGTTTCAGGTACATGCTAAACAGAGAGACTTCAGACTCACAGAATATGTATGATACCCACTGTGAGACACCATTGTATTTATCTAAGTATGATTCTCAATTCAAGTTCCTTTTTAATTTAGGATGACTTTTTCAAAAATGTGAGTTCCCTTGAAGGATAGAACAGAGTTGCATAATAATGCACATAGTAGCTGTTTTTCATGCCTCGTCTGGACATTCATATGTTCTGTTCTCAGCTTTTAAGATACTGTTGGCTGCTCTTCTCCAAAAACCTAGGCTAATTTCTAGCACATGACATAATCAAATACAGATGTGAATGAAGTGTTCCTCATTAGTGCGTCTGAGGGGATCAATCACTGCCTGCTGACTCTTCCAAGGGAATTAAAATGTTCACATACAACACAAGTATTTGTAGAGTGGAGAAAAATTCTTGTTGTTCACAAATGATACAAGGTTGAGGTGGGAAATTGTGGATAAACACTTCATTCACAAAGTTGTGAAGATTCCAGGGATGAAAAGTTTAAATGATATAAATCTATAATTTATGCTCAATAATTGCCACTGAGAAAGTCTTCAAACAAATATGCTTTGTGGTGAGTAAATCACTATGAAAATATGGTACAGGGGCAGGGGAGTTCCATTCTAAGATATACAAGCATCAGCATATGGAATCTTTGGCTGGAGTTTCAAAGGCTTCAGAGAGCTGGAGAGTTACAGCCTGCTTCCACTCAGATATAGTTCCTGGATTCTATCTGCAATTTAGATGTAATTCCCAATGTGTATTTTCTCTGAAGCTGACGATGAGGGATTACATATCACAGTAAAGAGAACATTATTTTTCTCAAGGTTTTGATGACCTCTAAAGATTATCTGGAATTATTCTTCAAAGATAAGCATTTAGTGACTCTCAGAAATCAATGAAAGAAGAAATGAACACCGAACACAAATGGATATTGTTTATCCTCATGTTTTCTCACAATTTTGTCAATTAATCATTATAAAATGTTTCTATCTATATTAGAATTTTTGTTAATATTTTATCTTCAATTTGTCAGATGTTGTTATGAATAGCTTTTCTGGAGTTACTTTTTCATGTTGCATCTCTTGTCTCCTATATTTTTGACTAACAAGGACTTTATCCTTGACCAAATAGAAGTCATACTCTTCCCTAAGTAATCTTCAACATTGACTTGCTTCCTGTCTTAGCACATTGTCTTTGTCTATTTTCTGTTGTTATTACAAAATACTTGAGACTAGGAAATTTATAGAGAAATAGGATTGTATAATAATGCCTTTAATTTTATTTTATTTATTCATGTTTATTGTTCTGTGTGAAGAATCTGGTTTCCTGTGTTGGGACACTTTTAACCTAAAACACTTGCTTTGGAATTTTTTGTGAGGTTGTATTATAACCAATAAGTTCCTCCATTGTTTACTTACCTTGGAATGTCCTAATAAATCCTTTATTTTTAAAAATAGTATTTGTGTTTCTTCTTTGAAATTTCATGCATACGTACAATTATCTTTATCTCATCCATCCTCCATGACATCATTCAGACTCACCCTGAGAACCATAATCCCATCTCTGTACCGACTTCTCCTCCTCCTCCTTATCCTTCTTCTCACTATCATCATCATCATCATTATTATCAGTATTATTAATATTAATATTATTATTATCACTAAGTCCAATATTAGCATCACTAAGTCCAATTAGTGCTGACCATATGCAGTGAGGTGATATATACATCAGCCAATTTGTAAGTTGTGTCTGGAAGATAGCATTTCACATCTCTCCTTTCATTCCCAAAACAATGCATACTAATAGCATAGTCTTTGGGTACCAATCATAGCTAAACATTAAGACCATGTTTCTGAAGACACCATTCATTTTTTTATTGTAAGACATCAACAAATAAACCTCAAGCTTACAGGAAACTATTTCCCTACTGGCTAGCTTTCATAGTACTGGAAGGTACAATGCAGATTGCTGGGGGTGAAAAGAAGTCAATAGTCTTATGGAGCACTGAGTCCAGAATGCTACATGTGTATGCTAAACAAGTTGTGCCCATGGTTCAATACTTGCATGATGATTTGGGAATGACTAACCACTTTCTGACTGGCCTACTCCACTGGAGGTATTTCATGTCTGGTATTGTAAACCTTGTCAGAGCCCACATGGAGAAACCTATTGAGGTTTTTTTTTTTTTTTTTTTTTGACAGATGATTATGTTGACAAACCATATATGTTTATAACTGTACGATTGTGTTTTGCTCAACCTTGGTCAGAAAAGCTTCTTGTATTTAGGATTTGTGATTGCAGAGACTCATAGTTGCCCAAAGTTCTAAGAATAAGTTACTATGAGGATTCAGTTGAGTACTATCAATCTCCTACTATCAAGGCTAAGGGAATAAGAAGGAAGAGTGGGTATAAAGAAGGCAAAAGCCATAACTTTTATTTTAAATTTTAAGCTTATTAGATGTAAGATTTTGACTTTATAGGCATTTCATTCTTTCAATACTTTGAATATGGCTTCCTACTGCCTACTAGCTTTCATTGTCTATGATCATAAAAAAGATGTCACTCTTATCAAAATCTCAGAGTATTTGATCAATTGCTTTTCTCAATTTGTCTTTAAAACCTTATCTTTCTGCATTTGGACATTTCTCTATATGATTCTACATATTTATCCTTTTTGGAGTTTGATGAACATCTTGGATGTGATCATCAGTGATTTAATCAAGTTTGTGAGATTTTTTTCAAACACTATTTCTTAATTGTCACCTCATTACTTTTTTTTAAACAAAGTGCACATGTTCAGTTAATGGTCAAATGGCTGGGGAGATAGCTCAGTAGGTAATGTACTTGCCACATGAGGGCCCAAGTTTAGATTCACAGAATCCATGAAAAAGCCATGTGTGGTAATGCCTGTACCTAATTCCAGGGTTTGTACAGTGATATGAGTGCCAGAGACAGGAGAAATCCCAGAAGTTCACAATCCAGGTAACATGTTATCACAGCAATAAGCAGCAAGAGTTCCTGCATCAGACAAGTTAGAAAGCTAAGATAGGGTTGCCCTCCGCCCTCCACATTTGTGTCCTGGCACATAGGTGCTTGTACCAATAGAAATAATGCACATTTATGCACAATCAAGCACACACACACACACACACACACACACACAAAACTCAAATCTGATAATCTCTTCCAATAAATTCATAGGCTATATTCATTTGCTACTTTCACTTATTTTCCTACTTCTTCCCATGTCTTACAAAAGTCATTATAAACAACAACAATAACAACAAAACCTTAGATTGTATGTTGTTAACTTTTGGATGTGGATTTTTCCTTCTGGGACTTGCTATGTTTTATTCGTAGACATATTTAAATACATTTTTCTTCACTTTCTGATGTCTTTAGAAAAAATAAAAATTTAAATACTAGATTAAAAAATAATTTTATCACTTACCTTGACTTTTAAACAATAGAAGCTTTGTTGTTACACTGTGCATAGAAGTGCCTTCAGTGTATAATTAATCTAAGAATGATTACTTCTTACCCTGTTATATATGGATATAATATATATGGATAGATAGATAATAGATTATGTAGGTAGGTAAATTGGTTGATTGATAGAAGTTTATTTGGATGGGTACATAGAACATTAATAAGAAATATAGGTTGTATCTAAAATGGTGGCCCTGATTCTCTACCTTTCCTTGTACTTGGACATATTTAGTTTATAACCTGAGGGTATTCTCAAGAGTTGTTCCAACTCTGGGTTCATCTTGATTAGTTCCTTTAGCCAGTATGAGGTAAGCAAACAAAACTTAAGAAAGCCTTGAAATAACTACTGGCTAGGCTAATGTTCTCTTGCTTCCCTGCATTCATTCTTAGAACCCACAGGGATGGGCTGCTAGGAGTGGGGCACATGGCACAGAACAATGGCTTTACAACTCACATTTGAAACCACTGTTCAATATCAGAAAAGTAGTCTGGTCCCTAGCTCACCCAAGATCAACAGAGCCCTTAACCCTGAGTTGACTGCACAGTAAAATTCCAGGAACAGCTTAGCCCAGCTTGTATCAGCTGACCCCACAAAAAACAAGCTAGCAAGTCATTTTATTCTGAAGTACAACTGAGGTTTTGAATCTGTATTTTATGAAGACAATTTCACAGGTGTCAGAAGTTTTGTTTTGTTTGTTTTTTTTTTTTCCTATTTTGTTCTCTTGAAACTCATTTTGACAGAGGAAATGCATGATTAAATTTAAATGCAAACATTTAAAAATAAGAGCTTTTTAGTTATAAAAACATAAGCCATTATAAAGTTTTCTGAATTTCTATAGACACTTATACAAGTATGGATAGTAGAGTCACTAAAAAGCACATGCAGTTTAGTCACAGCTGATTCAAAGACAGCATGCCACAGGGCATAGGGATGCAGTTTTATATAATTGTTCAAAGTTACTGTTTATGGTGTCAATGAAAATTCATCATATTTACTTTGTAAATTCCATCTCCTTACAGATCTATTCCTATTATTTCTGATTAAAATCGAAAGATCACCTGCTTTCTAGACAACTATTTTTCTTTTTGAGTTGTTTGTTTCAATCTCTTTTGGTCTTTACTTATCTAGGTTTTTCTTTTCTCTGGTCATCACTTTCATGTCTACAATACAAGTTAACTCTACACTACAGTTTAACTCCCTTACTATGTATCTTTTAATGCAGATCATTATATACTATTCTATTATTCATTGACTTTGAAGATCTTATAAATATAAATCAGTAGAAATTATTTTGTTGACTTTTCTGCCTTAATTTATTTCAAGTTTTATTTCAACTATTACATTTCATAGCATGATCAGAATACTTACTAGGTCTCTACTAAATTTCCTCCAAAACAATGTGATACTGCTGTTTAAAAAAACTTCAAAGGAATATGCCTGTCTGATTAGCTCTTTTAAATGTGTGTCATTTTCTTCACACTGAGGATATCCACCTTGTGTTTTTGTATCCCTATCTATGCTCCAATTCATATATAATGCTCTCTAATTGATCCAATATGGTTGTAGTTTTTGTAAGAGTAGCTCATAGGCTCATACATTTGAGTGTTTAGTCACCCTGGGGTAGAGCTCTTTCAAAGGATCAGAAGGATTAGGAGGTGTGACCTTGTTGGAGGAAGTGTGTCACTAGGGGTGAGCATTGAGAAATCCACACCAGGTCCAGTGTCTCTCTCTTAGCCTATAGATCAGGATGTAGCTCTCACCTACTGCTACAGAACCATGTGTGCTGACATGCTCCCAGCCATGAGACAATGGACCAAGTCTCTGAAACTATAAGCAAATGTCCTCTTAAATACTTTCCTTTATAAAGTTTGCCTTGGTCATGTATCTCTTCACAGCTATAGAACCATGACTAAGACAAATTTTATCATTTATCCTTTGTATTTTCTAAAATGCCTTTTATTTAATAACTTAATTAACTAAGCCCATTTTCTTTGCCATCTTATTTTATTTTTTAATAGGAAATAGTCTTATTCTTCCTTACTTTTACTATGATAGGAACCACCCATTTTCCTTAAACTCATTGTGGCTTTCCCATTGAGATCCCATTTGATTGCACCTTTATTTCTTTAATTTCCCTAAAATTATTACAGGGTTTTTTTTTTTTTTTTTTGCATGTTCTTCTCTACCTTTATTCTTTATTTTCCTAGACAGAAAGAAACATTTCTTGCATTTTGAATGTTCTAGTCTCCTTTATTCTTTAAAACAAACAAACAACTTTACTGTGGAATACTTGAAAAATCACTGCTTAGTGCTTTTTCTTTCTTTTGCTTTTGTGAGTCTTAAGAGGGTAGCTCTGTCCAAAAAGTCTAATTACAGTTTTATAGTGGGAAGATTCATATTGAAACTTTTATATTTTTTTTCAATTTTATATTAGTTACCCTGGCCAAAAGTTTATGAATTTTATTGATTTTTTAAAAGAACCAGATGTGAGGCCATTGGATTTCTGTGTTGTTTTCTTCTTTAAATTTCATGATTTTGTTCTAAATTTCATTTTTTTTCTAATTTTGGCTATTCATTATCCTCTTCTTGCTTTAATTTGCTAGGGTATTTTTTTCCTTCTAGTTTGTTAATGTGGAAGAATAGCTTGTTGTGTCTTTCTTTTTCTTTATATATGAATGTAACTAACATCTTGTATTTCTCACCAAACACAGTTTCTGCTGCATTCCACAAGTTTTTAACAAGTAGTCTTTTTTCAATTTAATTTATATCAACACATTTTTAATATATCTCTAATATAAGCAACTTTTTGTTCACATGCACCTTGTAAGTCTTTTTATGTGTGTGTTTTTCTTAGACTGGGTCTGGTAATGCATCTCAGGCTGGTCTCAAACTTATTATGAAGCCCAGCTGGTCTCAAACTTACTTCTGTCCTTCCTCAGCCCCTCAATGCTGTGTTATAGTAGTAAGTCAGGATACATGGCCATTATTTATGAATTCTATTCCTATAAACAGAAGATTGTCAATTCTAGTGAATAGATATGAGTTTGAGGAGAAAGAGCATTTTACTACTGATGGGTGGACTATGTTATAAATGTCCATTAGATACAGTGGCAATAGTCTATATTTTTTTTCAGTGATGTCTGGGACACCTAGACAAACAACTAAAGGGGAAGTATCTCACACTTGACACTGGGATTTTTATTTGGGAACCTTTGGCTTCTAGTAAGATGACATCAGGATAGAAGTCTGAAGAGACTAAAACAGTTGGTAATTATTTGCAAAAGTACTTAGAATGTTTATATGGTAAGCAAAAATATGGGTCTTTGCTTTAAGTTGAAAAAGAAAGTAAAAGGACCTGAGAGGAAGATATTAATGGCCAAAGCTCTGATTTTGTCATTAAGGAACTTTTGACAGAGTTATCTATATGTATCAAATATTGTTTGAGTTCTGGAGAGATGACTCAGTGGTTATGAGCACTTGATATTCGCTATGTGAGGACCTACATTTGAACCCAGCACCTACATAACAATCTGAGCATGGTTTCACATGTACCCCTAAACCTCATTGGTGTGGGGCATGACAGAAAGATCATTAGGGCTTGCTGGCTGCTGACACAGTGGAAAAACATACCTTCCAGGTACAGGGAGAAACCCTGACTCAAAGAGAGAAGAGAAGGCAAACAGTGATATGGAGAAGATGATGCCAGCACCCCCTTCTACCCTCTCTGCATGCCTGTCATTACATAAATTATTTGAGCATCTATTGTATTTTTATCACTGTATCACTGGGGATTTATAACTTAGTAAAACAAATTCCTCCCCTTTAAGAAGATTACAATATAAGAAACCTACAAAATAGCAATTAAAACACATACTTTTTGTCTATTAATCTTCCTAGAATTCAGTTTTCTTATTATTGAATTAAAAGGTTGCTTAAAAGACTGGATCATGTTTAACGATAGCATTCTTTAATTCTCAAAAACTAGAACCATAGAAATGACAAGGTATGTGATGAAAATACCAAAGAACGCCATCACAGGGAACCTGTCCAAGAAACCACAGAATTCCTGGGCCTTTACTTAAAATACTTTAACATGAAGAGCAAGCCTATCAACATATCATAGGGGCAAACACTCTGAAAAAAAGTAATGCCACTGAATAGGGCCATAGAAATTCTGGATGTCCTTGGATTCCAGTGTGCCATTTACATGAAGCAATTTTTATTACTTTATATATGTAATAAATATTGATAAAACTTTCCATTTAAAAGGTACTAAACCTGATACTGTATACCATAATTTTCAGTTTTATAGCCGCTGAGAGAAAATACTACAATGATTGAACATGACAGGTAGACAAATGTTAAAAGAGATGTTATTAAGTCTCCTAATTCAGGGACAAAAGAGCTGCTGTTCTAAAGATTCTGCTGTCTAAATGGCCAAGCACCCAAAAGGGAAGGTAAATGACCAAGTTGTCTTTAGCTTTCTCTGTGCGAAAGCTACAGTTAGAAAAGCAAGGAGTAGGTGTGGGGGATTCTGAATATTAAATGCTCAGGGGTAATTTCAGGAATTCATCCAAAATTTAGTTTTGAACATTCTTGTCTTTGGATTAATTTATTTATTCCACACATACTTCAGTACAATCCCACTCATATGTGAAACAAAACATCGAATAGCAGTAGGTTTTATCATATGACAAAATGTACCATCTTTCCCAATAGCATGACTGAATGAACAGAATATCAGCTTTTTAGATTCGCTTCCCTGTGTCTCACACACTACTCATGCAAGCAAAACATTACGATTCTTTTCCACAAAGGTATATAATTGGGAGCTGGGAAGAGCAGCTTCTCCAGTAAAATGAATTAAGTTTTGGTCCATTATTGGGAGTTTTCAAATAGGCTGAGCTGATTCTTCAGCCGTAGACCGTCCAGTGTCTGTCTGTCTTCTATACCACTACCACCATTCACCATAAACATCTCTTCCAGTATTATCTTCATCATCACTATCACACTGTCATCAACGCTGTCACCCTCATAGTGATTATCCATTGTGCTTTTATCCAGTATCAATTGCTTTATATTTATTAATTTGTGTATTGGCCATATTTCTGTGGTAGGGGAATTACTATTTTCTTCTTTTAGCAAATGAAATCTAAGAAAAGTAGATGACTTACTCAGAAATATACAGTTCAAAGTAGTTGAACCAGAAATGAAATATAGGCAGCTTGACTATAGAGACCTTAGTTTTATTCACCACTTTAAGATTACTCTTCAAGGTTAAATTTGAGCTCCAGACACAACACCATAACAAGGTGATTGGTTTCATACAGGCAGATTTGTACTCACCCAGATACAAACCAAAACACAATGTGGTTTTGCAGCAAACTAGTCCAGGAATTTAACATGGAAATACCATTCCGACTATGTAGGGTTATCTTTCTTGTGTAGAACCCTTTTTTTACAGGCCTACCTTAAAATTTACCAAATCATCCTAAAGTTATATCAAACAAAGAGTTGATTTCATGGAAATAGAATAGAATACTAGTTATTAAAGACTGGGAAGTGGATGGATGAGGGAGAAGTATAAAGGGAATATAAATAGGAAAGAAAGAAATGAAATAAGGAAGGAAGGAAGGAAAGAAGGAAGGAATAAAGGAATGAAGGAAGAGAAAGAAGAAAGAAGGAGTAAAAGGGAGTTAGATAGGAGAACCAATAACTGTCTTATAGCACGATAGGATGATTATCCCTGACAATAATTAATTATATATGAATATAAAAATAGCTAGTACAAAGGCTTTTGAATGTTGCCAACACAAATAAATGACAAATATTTTAAGTGATGAATATGCAGTTATCCTGATATGATCATTACACTTTCTATTTGTGCATTGAAATGTCACAATGTTCATCATAAGTACATATAATCTCTCAGTCAATTAAAAAGTAAATCTTTCCAAAAATGATGCCACAGCATCAGAAACTCGGCATCTACCAGCAACAGAACATCTGCCTACAACATCCCAGAGGGCTGCACGATGTTCTCTTCCTGTGTACTACTCAAAACCAGGAAACCTCTTGACACTCACAAAAGGCCCATTCTTTCCTTGGCTCTTTTCTAGGACATATGCCTGTTTAAATTTTACCAATCCTTTATTGCTCTGAGGAAAAAGGAAAATTATCTTATGTTTCCAAGTAGAAGTAACAATATGTCATTTATTATCCTCCCCATTTAGAGTTTTATTATCTGCCTTTTATTTATTGTGGTTGTAATGGCATGTTCCATTCCAAATCTGGTCAACTGCTCCAAACACTGCATTGCCCACAGTAGAAATCTGTAAACACATTTTTTTAAAAAAAAAGAATGATGAGTGTGAAGGCTCTGTTGATACGGAACAGTAACAACAAGTCTTCAAGGAGAGGCCAATAAAATGAAATAGTCATAAAACAACTGAGCGACTTGGCTTTGAGTCTGTAAAGCAAGGAGAGTGACACTGAAATCTTGGTGCTTATTTCCATGTAGCTTTGCCAAATGCATGCAAAGCTCCTCAGATACTTATGGAGATGTATCACAAATGTGGATCCATTTCAGTGGAAGTATCTGAAAGCTCGATTCATGAGCTGGAAAGAAAGCAAAGTTACATGGAGCGTGGGGATAGCACAGCTGCCTTCACATGTAAACATGTGGTTAGGATTACACTAGGAAGCTAACATGGAGAGATGAGATTCTTCACCTGGGTAGCTTTCAACTCCAGTTGTCAGTCTTTCCTTCTTACCATGAGGTAGGGTAAATCCAACTGACATAGCGTACGATAGGACACTATTCAGGGGGAGGAGCTGAAAAGATGTCTCAGTGATTAAGAGCACTGGCTGCTCTTGCAAAGGACCCAGGTTTGATTCCCAGAACCCACATAGAAGCTCCTCATAACTCTCTATAATTCCAGTCCTTGGGGGTACAAGGACATTTTCTGCCTTCCATGGGCACCAGGCATACACACGGTTCACAGACATCATGCAGGCAAAACACACACACACATACACACACGCACATGCACACACACACATATATATATATGATGCATGATGTCTGTGAACTGTGTGTATTATATATATCAGTGTATATATATGTATACACATACACACACACACATATATATATAATAAAATAAAAATGATTTACAAACAGAATTCTAGTTAGTTTGCTTGTTTATTTGTTTGTTTTTATACCTCTAAACCTTCTTTGGATTCTGTCATAGAGGAGACTATTGTGTAGGAAATCAGTCTAAATTGCATACTCTCGGGTGCTTATCAAACTATTTGTCCAAGACTGTTCATTGTCTTTTCCTAACAAAGCGTAAGTGATGCATGCACGTAATGTACTGTCAGGGCATAGGGAAGGGTTAGGAAAGTTCATCATGTATTCTGGTTGCAGAGAAAGCAGTCTCCAGTTAGGCTGCTAGATTCATTTCTCCTTAGAATGTATTAGATTTTTTTTAAAAAAACAAGCTTTACTTATGCTTATTTGGACAGGGTGGCCACTGCTCTCCAGCTGACACATTCTTTCAATAAATGTTCTCGACACTATTTCCATGCCTCAGTTCCCATAGCCTCAAGAGATGGGCTCTATCTTCGCCTATCTGCAGCCTTAAATAATCTTCCCTTCAAGAGCAAGAATGCTTGCTTTTATATACTGTGAAATCCACACACAGTGGATTGTGCTTTTTTTCTTTCATTCTTTTGCTTTTTCACACTCAGCTAGCCAAGGTTATTTTTTATGATTCCTTTATTTTATTCCAAAGCTTAAACGTCTCTCCTTTCTACCCACATACAAGTCTCCAGGGCTGAAATAAATTATCATTCTTTGTTTGCTCAGAGACTCCTCTTGTCTCTTTGGAGAGGCCCTCAGAATCTCCTATCTTTCACAGGCTGTGTGAAATATGGTGACATGAAATGTCTTTCATATTTAATTTTCCAAATTTAATAAAATGCATCTTTTTCTTTTTTTTTCCTTGCCTGAACAATCAATTCCCACGTCACAAATAACTACCCAAGTTGGAAATGTACTTAGAAAACTTTTCTACTTTGTTTTAAGCCTTTGTTGTCATAAGAGCATGCATGCGTGGATAGATTTCCATGTTGACTAAACAAAGGATTTCAAACACACTTATTTTTGCGTATAATTCTTGAGTATTTCACCTCAGTGGTCTATACTAGTTCAGCCTCCTTTTCTTATATCCTTTTTTCCATGCAGGGAAGTCGGAAAGATCAAAGCCATACTTTCTGTAAGCTCTTGGTATAGAGATTCTGGATACATGCGAGAAATTTGGAAGACAGCAGTAAATGTAATATATCTTAATGATAGTTCAGGATGGGCCCACTAACAAGCAAGTTCATTAAAATAACAACTTTCTCCAGGATCCACTGTCAGCCCAGTATGTAGCGGCAAAGTAGCCAATTTGAGCTTCTTATTTCCAACTTTGAGCTCTAACATGGTGGCCTCTGAGATAGTATCTTTATCAGTCTATGCTCTGATGTTTTGTATGTAATTCCAAGACTAATCAATTTCCTACATCTACAGATTTGGGAAATATCTCACTTAACACAATAAAGGTCACTCTATTTAAAAATACCTGGAGTTATTTCTGGCTCCTGCACTGAAAGTAGACTAATGCATTCCCTCATTGCTTATTTATAGGATATAAATTACTGGGACCCTCTGTGACATGTCTCTGCTACCAGGCTCTTACAGGCTCTGGGATCTCAGTTCTTAGAATTTTTCCAACATGTGCATCCTCGTTATGCCTTCAACCTATCAGCCTTTCTTATTCCTGTCCCTTGGAAGTGTCATTTATTCTCTATTCTCTAATATGTTACATTCATTTTTACCTCTTCCTTACCTCCTTTGCTTCTCCACCAAGTTTAAATGTCTTTTTTTTTGTGGAGCCCTTAAAGCAAAGTATTTCCATTGCATTTATTATGTAATTCCATTAATAATCTTGCCATGAATTTCAGATGTGACTTTAACTCTTCTAGAATATTACTTCTTGAACTCAAACACCTTCTATTCAATTTGCTTTCAAATATGTAAAAAAAAGACATTAATGTTAATTACATAATAAATGCCCAACTGGAGGCTCCTGATTACATCACTTTTGCCTACTTTGTATGTGATGCACTTTGTAACCAGTTGTAAATACTAATAGCTTGTTAGCTTCAAATATTGTCCAGCAGTAATTATTTTTCTACTCTTATAAATATATTTATACACATTTCATGGTTGTTTTAATGTGATTCTACCATGCTTTCAACATAGGTATTTGAATATGGTATGATTTATACCATAAACTCTCAAAGGGAAGAAATTCAGATGCATGTTTGATACGGGTACTAGACATGTGAGGGCTTCAACATCTAATGGGAGGGTAATAATTTAAATACTCATATGGGCATTGCCTCTGAAGGCTTTGTTCATGGACAGATAAGTTGCCATATTTACTATTCCATATGCTCAAAGAACAATCAAAACTGTTTAATGGTTAACTGTGTAATGTTTAACTGCATGTGACTATTATACTGTTTCTGAGCATTGGTGTTTCTTGTTATTGGGTTCAATATTTGAATATGGCATGGGTAAATTTCATGACTAATCTGATAATACCGAAAAATGCTACATGTCTATATAAAATTTCGCTTTATGCTTCCTTATTCTGTCTGATTATTTTTCTTTAAAAGAAAACAAACATGTAGTTATGAGAGTGCCAAGCCAAAGGCTATATAAAAATTTGTCACTGTTTAATAGAATTTGAATCTTTTTTTTTTGGCAGTATGTGTTTTTAACAAATTCAAATTAACTTCTTTACTATTTCTTTTCATTAAGAGAGATGTTATTCCAACATAACATAAGAGCAACTTTTTAAACAGAAATTTATAACCACCATTACATGTGTCTATGCTTTCTTTATATGACACCCAAAGCCCAGAGTCAGCAATGAATGTGAAATATTTATTAGGAATAAAGGTATAAAACTAGACCATAATAGAAAACTGACAGATTTTATATTGTTTTTATAAGCATTCCTAATCTCTCAAAAGAAATGCATTCCCTCCCAGAGAAACACACACCAAATATGTTTTCATCAAAGTGCAATTTTCACATGAAGTATATTCTAATTCACTTTACAAATTAGTAATTGTTGTATGTTTGAGAACGAAAGGTGGACTTTCTTACTTATTAGATAGTTTTGGAAACATTTGATCAATGTGCATAGTGGATTCTTGTGTGTTTATACTAATTAAATGTCTATTCACTTTTGAGAATTAAATTATTGTGTTTTAATAGTAAGAGAAAATTCCCTTTCGAAATATGTGTGTTCAATTTCAAGTATTCAGTAATTCATTATTGTTATGATCACTCTCAAGAAATACAATGGATCCTACACACAGAATTTAGCCTGCATATAAGGACTAATGGATGATACGCCTTCTGTGTAATGAGATGTCTTGAGAGGAAATAAGAATTCCTCAGGCAAATTGATAAACAAAGGAGGAACAGTGTATAGAAAAAAGAGATATGCTTGAGTTTTTAATTGTAGATGAAGGTAGAAGTGAGGTCAGGTGTGGGGAATCCCCTATCGGTGTCAGAAGAGGGAATACCTACACTTCTTATCAGCCACCCAAATATGGGGCAAGATGGGAAAAGAAAAATGTATAAAAGCTTCCAGGGCCAACTATAAAATTTAAATCAAATTCTATTATTAACCTTAGGCTTGTCTTTCTTTACTTATTGATCTCCTTTTGGGAATAGTAGTTGTTTTCTACAAAGCATTCACTTTAGGTCAATCTGGTCAGCACAGAAGAGCGAAGTAGTATATCCTATATTGTCAAGGTAGGTTCATTTCTGCGCACAATCATTAGTCTCCTATTAACATTATTTACTCTCCTTTGACTGCTGGTTGTTTATATTTATAATGGAAAACAGAACAGTGAAAAATGCAGAGTGTCTGCCATACAGAAGTCAAAGAGTCACAAATGCGAATAATGGCACAACAGATAAGAATAAAGACACTTTCACCAAAGGTCAACAAAGTAAAATCACACACACTGACTTTTACTGGTAATCACTATTGCAATAAGGTAAAAGTCAGGAGACAGACTTTAAGTTCCCCACTTTAAGTCAGGGAATTTAAAATTTAAAAGTAGCTGAGGTTGTGGGATTGGTCCATGGAAATCATCTGGTTTTGCTAGCTGGTAATTACTAAATTTTAAGCTCCGACCTTCACATAGAGAAAGAAACAGAGATCCTGTCATCCTGTGTTTTCCAGAAAGGTGAACTATTTTGGGAGCTTTAGGTTTTCTCAAAGAAACAGTTAAAGTAGGTATAAGGTCATATGAGTCACACAGCCATGAGCTGTGAGAAGTTGTGTCCGTGCCTGCCTGTCTGAGTCTGTACAGGTCAAGGCTAGAGGCTAGCTGTTCAAAAGGTACAAAGGAACCTGGCTAGACTTTGCTCAGTCAAGAATCTTTCTCATCTTACACAGGAATATTGGAGAAGCTGCTCAGAAGATTTATGATAAACTTGTTTGGATAAATATAAACATTCTTATTTAGAGGCAACATTCTTAACATACCAAGTCATTCCATGAAGTTTGGGAATTAACAATTTTATTTTTTATTTTTATTTTTTGGTATATTAGGAAGATAATTAAAATCATCTTTATTTTTATTAAGTAAATATCGATTCACCAGAAGTTTCAAAGAAATGTATGAAAAGGATTCATGTACCTTTCATCCAGCTTTGCTCAGTCAGTGGTAACATCTGAAATAATCATAAAATATCAAGACGAA
Organism: Cricetomys ansorgei; assembly: GCA_026225945.1. Taxonomy (NCBI): domain Eukaryota; kingdom Metazoa; phylum Chordata; class Mammalia; order Rodentia; family Nesomyidae; genus Cricetomys; species Cricetomys ansorgei. The sequence continues at coordinate 44,834,996 of JAMJFZ010000107.1, read as the reverse complement.
GGAAGTGACATTGGTAAAATCCACAGAGCATATGGCAATTTGTGAGATTTAATTTATTGTAAGGAAGTCACTGAGATTCTACAGTGGTATTTGACTTCTAAAAAGTCACAGAAGAAAGATCCACAGGTCATTATTTTCCCCCAGTGACCTTGGTTGTATACCTGCGCCATAAGCAGATTATTTTGAGAGCCATCACCCCCCCTCCACATTGTATTCCAACCTCATCTGTCTTCCCATCCTTTTCTATCACTTTCTGTTAACTTTGAGCTCTGACACAATCTCAGACTCAAATACAATTCACAGGGATTTTACTATAGGAATTTACACTTGTACACAAATACATATACGAATGAATAAACACTTTCCGAAAAGAAGAGGCCATGAAGTTGAGGGAGATTGGAGAGCTGTACATGGGATGTGTGTTTGGATGTGGGACAGGAAAGAGAAAAATTTTGTAATGAAGTTATAATCTCAGAAATAAACAAAAAAGACAACAAGTTTGCAAAAAAATTAGCAATGGGGCTCTCATAAGACATTTACCCAGATTCTCCAAATAGTGACATTTTTTTCTCACATCTCTTTTATCCACTTTTTTTCTCTTCTCATCAATGGACATATGTACATGCACAAATCTATTCACACACACATTGCAACAAGTAATAAATATTTCCCTTCCTTCTTAGTCTATGGCTTAGAACTTTGAAAAGCCTAGTTATTTCCTTGGTAAAAGGAGTATTTATGACATCTGAACATAGGTGACAAGAGTGTCTTTTTATTCTAATACAGTGATGCCCAAATAAGGTTGCTACTGGAATTGTTAGATTCAGAGCCTGGGTCCTGGCAGTGCTACGCTGGGCCACTCCTCCTCAATAGGCCAATTAAAGGCATAATTAATGATGAAACTGTGGGAAAGGCCACATTTAGAAAAGGTTCTTCAACTCTATGTCCATGGTCTGAGTGCTAACCTGAACTTTAGGTTTAAATAGAGAACATTAGGTTGCAATAATTGTGTGAAATCTCTTTCGGGAAGACCAGCTCCACCAGTGGCTGGCACCAGGCTTCGGGATTTTCCTTATATTAGGAGGAGATGCTGGGGAAATTCTAATTTCATGGTAGAAGGAAAGGAAGAGTTAAGGAACCATCTTTCTTTAATCTGACGGGAAGGTTACTGGACTAGCGATCAGGGAAATCAACAGCTCATTAGAAGGTTGGAAGACCCAGTCTCCGGTCTGCTCTCCAAGAATGGGAGAAAGGCTGGATATTCTATAATTGTTTGTCACACTTATGTGAAGAATCCTTTGGGCAGTCATTGACTCACAAGATTCAGAGAGCATCTGAAGTACCTGGCAAGTGTCAGTGCCTGGAAGTTGGGGATTATGATGACATAGCCCTTTAATGAAGTTTCCCATACCTCTGGCCCTACAGGTCTGGTCTGTAGGATTGTTCATCTATGCCTTTTATGAGAACCAAATAAACACACATACAGTATTTCCTTGAGTTCTGACCTAGAAAAACATTAAAATCAAAGAGATGTGAGCACCTGCAATGATAGCTGGCAAGTCTGAAATACAGGTCACAAACTAGAACTGTGAGAGACAGTGTTGTGGGACCTAATTGATGACATGCATTGCACACTGACTCTAGTTAGTACCAGAATTTAGTTAAAAGTACAGTATTCTGCCAGCCTTTCCCAGAAAACCAGATGATGGGAAGAAATCCCTTATGAATACACATTCATTTATGTATTCTTCTCTTTGATACTACAGTGTTTACCACAAACCAAGAATGCTTTTTGTTTTGTTGTTAAACCCAAAACAATGCAAAAACGAGAATATCAGCATTGATGCAATGTTATTATATCCTCTACAGACTACTCAGTTGTGACCTTTATAGTAACTGCAGTCAGTTAGCATGGTTATCATGCATATGTAATTTGCAGCAATTTCTCCTTTTTCTTCCATAGCACTGATACTGTTTAAAAGTATAGGCCTGATATTTTTTTCAAATGGCTGTCAATTTAGGTTAGCCTGCTCCTTCATGGTATGTAGATTCATGTTAGGCATTTAGAGAAAAAGATACTACTATACAAATGATCCTGAATTCTCAGACTTTCATATGAGAAGAAATTTCATTTGTCTTGCTTACTGGACATAATTTAATTGGGATCTACTGATAAATATTGCTTAGGAAGATTAATGTAAAGTTATTTTTATTTGTTAAACTGAGAGCATTGAGCTTCTAAAGGTAAATGCTCATCTCTGTCTCTCTTTCCCTCCAATACTTTAATTCTCAAACGTTTCTTCTTGTACTTATTTTTTACCATATAACTGCACTAAGAAGAACTGATCTTTATTATATTCTACAATATATTGGAAAGTAATTATTCTATATTTCTATGTATTTGAATAACTAATAGCCTTTGTCGTCAAGGATTTTTATCATCTCTATCCTTGTACAATCTAGAAAAATAGCAGTTTCTCAATAGCTATTAATTGAATAAGCTAGTCAATGAAAAAATGAATTTCATGAGGAATAATGAAGAAGTATTATCTTTTCTATTTGATAAAGCATAGTGAAGATCAGAGCGTGATTAAATTATGACAGCAAGTTCTGAACAGAGCACATAATGAACACGATTAAGTTGATTTTACTTGAATCCAAGAGCATGCTTCAGATTAACAGCCCAAAAATAGAGATGAAAAAAAAACCCTTTTTATATCTAGTTGTAATGATCAAGCCAGATTAGAATGTGCTTTGTGACAGCAAAGAGGCCTTACAGTGTCAGCTAGTGAAACAATAATCTATTAAACAACCTCACATTTCAGGCTAGCCAGGAAGTAATTGGTATTCTCTCCAACACATCTGGAGTCAGCAGAGGTTGGTTGATCTACTCTGGACTCTATTGGGCTGGCTCCCAGCTTCAGATTGGATCAAGGTGTTGTCTGCTTGTCTTTTATTCTTTGTATCAGCAGGCAATCGAAGACCAAAGGAGCAATAAGGGCAGATCATGCCACACAATTCTTCACAAGGCTGATGTTCATAGCTAGCATACTGTAGCCCCCTTCTCTTCTCTCTCCAGGGTGAAGTTCTTGACTAAGCCCAGCTTCTTTCAGAAAGGCAAAGCCAAACCACACAGGTACAAGCCAGTAGAAACAAACAATAATCTAGTCCTCTCAAGCAATACAAACAGGAATGGATACTTGCAAACTTCAAGAGATTCAGCCAGAGTGGAGATGCATGAGACTTCTTGAGTACTTGTGAGCCTGTATGTAAGCATGTGTCTCTTTTTGGCTTGCTCCTCTTCACTCTCCCTACCCCTACATAGTTCTTACTCCTAGTTAGGGCCTTGGCTGCTCCAATGACCACATAGATGTATAACCTCAGGCATTTGAACAGTTTCAGTTTCACCATATGACCAACTTATGTAATCCTAAGAATAAAAACTAGAAAATATCCTGTATATCAGTTGGTTTTCCTACTATTGCAAAAGACTAGTGAGAGAGAGAGAGAGAGAGAGAGAGAGAGAGAGAGAGAGAGAGATTTTGTGTAAAACCAAAGTGGTATAATTTATATCTTAAGTGTTTTCCATAAAGCCCATATATAAAAGTATTGCCCAGCTCAGTGCTAGTTGTAGCCAATGTAATCACTAAAAAGTGTGGTTGTCTTAATTCATTTCTGAGGTGTGATTGGAAGGATTAGAGTCCCAGAGCTGCTTCCTCTTCTGTTTTGTTTCATGGCCATAAAGTAAGCACCTTTCATGCTCTGAGTTATCCTGAGCTATTCTTTCAGCAACCTAAGACCTGAAAGCATTGCTTTTACCCAGTCACGGACTCAAAGCTCCAAAACTGTGATCCAGAATAAACCTTCTGAAACAGCTGGTTATGTCAGTTATTTGTTACAGTGACAACAAGTCAATAAAACCACAAAACAGACTCTATACAGTGATGTTTGTTTCACCAAATAGTTTAGAATAGAACTATTAGCATATATTTTATGAGAGAAACTTGAAATGCAAATGTTCTTTTCAAGGATAATACAATCAAGTAAAATGTGTAATAAGTTCAGGCAAAGTTCATGAAAGTTCTAGATAAAAGAAATAGATAAAATATGTTCCCTCAGATATGATCATACACAATATTTTGGAGTTCATGCCTCCCAAAGTCATGGTCTGCTTTTATAGTAATGTGGATATTCTGCCAACAAAAAACAAATATTTAAGACTTAAATATGAGTATGTGTGATGAAAGCTTTGTTTTAGCAAGTAGTCACAGCAGGTCTTTATATCAAAATGAAAACCAATAGAACTATCATTTGACTGTTTTCTTTAACCAGAGAAAAAAGATCATTCCTAGATTTAAAAGGAGAAAGGGTAACAAAATTATCTACTGAACTATGAAAGAAAGAAAAACATGAAGAACTGAAGATTGATTGTACAGCTCACAAACCTCAGGAAGATTAACTCTCTGATCTCAGGCACCCATCATAAAAATGTACAGATCTATAGCTTTCAAATTAAAGATATACTTAACTGCTGGGCCAATATTCCATTATACTTTTATCATCAACCAACTTTTTGTGGCCATTTCCTTGCTCTCTTTCTCAGAGGGATAAAGTCAATTGAAGAATAGCAGTTTCAGGGTTTCCAAACAGTTTTCATGGATTAGATTGGTCACCAGGGGAACTAAAAGTATCTGAGTGTGTCAGATATTCACAGCCATACTTCTTTGGAGCAGCTTGCCTAAATTCTTCTCATTCTTATTCTAAAGTGTTTCCAACAGATACTATAAGCATATGTTCAATGATTGATCTGAGACATTTCCCCAGGTTTCATGTTAGTGATTTGTATTCCAAACCAAATGTATCTCACACAAATGTAATGGCAAATATAATGCCCATGGTGTGTGAGGTATGATAGTTCTTCCCTATTATTCTTCAAACTTTGTTGCCTGTCTGAAGGGCAACATTAATATACTAACAATCTTCAGCCTATACTGTAGTTCTACACTGGATCAGAATCAGTCTCTGGGGGAAAGTGTGGATTGAATCACAACTGCCTGCTTCTCATTTGTAAAGAGTGAAATACATGGGCTTTTGGAGCTCAGCTTAAGGCCTCAGGAAGTTTGTTTCTTGCTTTATCTTCTTAAGTGCCACCCCACTTGTAGCGTATGTTTTTCAGGTGCCAGGCTGTGCAAGAATATCAAGAACCTTGCTAGGTTGACTTCAAGAACTGGACTGTGTATTGAGACCTGATTCCCACCTTTGTTCCTGCTCCTGCTCCTGCCTTCTCTCTTTTGGCACCTTTTTTCTCTCCCAGATATAATTGTAAGACATGATTTATTGTATAACAGATTTTCATATGCCTTGCTAAGCTTATATTTTCTTTATAATGGGATTTCAAGGTTTTTTAATCACAGAAAGAGGGAGTCTTGAGAATTCTGTCATTTTCCAAGTCAGAATAAAGTCATTATATTTTATCTCTTTGCAGTGTCTTTTCTGTATATCAGTTTAAAATTGCATGATGAAAATTTGTTCCAGACACCATTATTTGATAGTCTGATTCTCCTGGAGTAATCTACATATATTATGGATTTCTCTAGGTGAGATTTCACATATAATAATGTTTTAAAATGTAAAAACGGCAAATTTATTACCTATTTCAGCCCTTTAATGGTGGCAAAAATCATGTAATACAAAATTTATCATCTCCACTGTTTTTTAAGGGCTCAGTTGAGTAGTGTTAGTATATTCACATGGCTATAAAAATGGATGTTGTGGACAATTCTGTATTATAAAAGTATTCAGCAACAGCTCTCTTTTCCCCACCTCCACTGCCCGGGAACTACTCTTCTGCTTTCTGTTCCTCCAAATTTGATGGCTGCAGATAGCTCATATAAGAAGAAGCATAAAATATTTGTACTGTCAGGACTGACTTATTCATGCACCTGAATCTACTCAAATTGTATTTATGTTGCAGCATAAGATAGGACTCGCCCACTTTTGAGGCCAAGTAAAGCTCCACTGAGAGTATAAACCATATTTTGTTTCCTAATTAATCCCTCATTATTCTTGGGTTCCTGACACTTCCTATCTGTAAGGAACTACGTGGCAGCAAATGGGTATGCAGAAGGACTATCTCATAAGAGGAATGGAACTCCTCATCACAGGAACTGATAAATGTCTTCTGAACAAAACCTGGAAGATAGCTTATCGATTTTCCCAATTCACAATAGGGTAGAATATTGAGATTGAGTGGAGAGTGACATATATCTGTGATTAAAAATATGATGATTCATTCACATATCTCAGGGGCATTTTGTAATAGAATCGGAAGTGGGTGTCTCTGATGCAGTCTGAAGGGGTATTCTTGTAGCTTGTTCCCCCACAGTAGCAGAGAGCTGATCGTCATTTTTAGGCCATTTCCTGAAGAAGGGATCTGGGTACATTATGTGTCTTGTGACAGTGACTCGATTGACCTTGATGTTTGTTTGTTTGGTTTTTTTTTTTTTTGATTGTAGAATGTCAAGTCCATATTAAAACTCTTTCTATTTTCACATGGATCCTAAGTTCATCAATAACTATTAATTTGTCAATTACAGGTCTATGCAGTGACAGAACTTAAGGCATTGGCAATAAAACTTTTTAAAAAAACACTGAGGAAGTACACGCCTAAATGTTATTCAAAGAGATGCCCAGGCTCACACAGGCAGTGTAGTGATAAATGTTCACATAGTGATTATACAGCGTATCACCCTGTTTTGCTGATGTTCCTATCTAGGCTGGCTACTTCATTGAAACAGAGTCTGTGCCTTCCTCAATGAGGTATAACAAAAGTTACATTGTCAAAGTAAACAACTGGCTTCTGGACTCTTTAAATTTTATTTGGACCCTGGGCCAATAAGTAAGTAATGTGCATGTCTAATTATAATAAAATGATATAGCTGAAAATGGTTCAAATACTATAGAGAAGCTACATTACTAGGAAATATTTCTCCTGATGTCTCTTGATTAATTCTGAATTATAATTCACACAAATCAATGTGTTAATTGAGAATATTCATTCATATGTATGTTTAATACAAAATTATCAGTTATTTTCTAACCATCCCTTTAGTACAATCCAGAGCTATTTTGAACCCCGTTTGCTCTCTCATGGCAGTTTCAACAGGGAGTCACACATTCTGACAGGAGAAAACACCATCTTCACTGGGAATGTTACAACTACTGATCATAAATCAAGAGGCTGAAATGAGCTGAAGGAAGGGCGGCTTCTACAAGGAAGCAAAATTAAAGCACATGTTGAAGGTAGCATGTAAAGTAACCAAATCTGCTTATCCCTTCGATGAACTTCACTCTTCCGCTTGTGTGCTCAGTCTGTATCAGAAAACTGATTCCAGGTGCAACTTCTGCAGTTTGCTTGCCTATCGCTGAACAGCAGCTAATGTCCTGTAAACACATCCCTGTTATCTTGCTAATTGAAGGCACACAGCTCAAAAGGAAACTGTTTACTTTCTGAACTGTGTTCACTTTCAAATTAATTAAACATATCTGAAAGGACGGAGACTCAATACTAACCTGTCTGCCATTCGGAAACACTGATTGACCTCAGATTTCCTTCTAGTTCTCAGGTATATAAACTCTCAGATAGTTCTGGACATAACAAATTAGATTTGTTTGGCTTACATAGAAACACACACACATATACATACACAATCTTCAAATTTTCAAAATTATTCTTTTTACATGTATATTTAAATAAATGCCTCAAAGAGAAAATATTAACGTCTTTAGGTAAAAGAACTTTAACTTAATAGCTAAGAAAAATACGTATTATGTAGCAAATACTTTGTTTCTTGCCTTTGTTTTCAGATAGTGTCTCAGCTTGTAGTCCAGGCCAACCTTGAGTTCATGGCAGTCCTACTGCCTTGGTCTAGAACAGGTATGAGGAGTAACACGTAGTTGACAAGTGTGCTATATTTAAGATAAAAACTCTTATGTATCCAGGAAAGATCATGGAGAGATGATTTCTTCTGCAGAGAGCTCAGAAAAACTTTCTGTCTAGTTTCAAGAACTTCTGGGAGTGGTAATAGCATATGAATTGGTTGTTTCAATGCTGTACTCCATTTATTTTAGAAAAATAAATGTTTAAGAACTTTAAATTAGGGCTGGAGAGATGCCTCAGTGGTTAAGAGCACTTGCTGCTCTGGCAGAGGACCTGGCACCCACATGGCAGCTCTCAACAGTCTGTTACTGTGGTTCTTGGGGATTCATCCGACACTCTCTGCTGACCTCTGTACACATGCAGGCAACACAGTCATATACTAAATAAATAAATAAATAAATAAATAAATAAATAAATAAATCCTTATCAATTCTTTGAGTTAGATATAGAGAAATTCTTTGGAAACAAACATTCAAAATCATTCAGCCAAGTTTTCAGTGCAGCAATGATGAACCTGGAGTGTCTGCAAATAGTCTGTATAGTCTCCTAATGGAAAGACAGTGTGCAAAGCAAACAGGACTGCTTACACATCAAAGTGTCTTTGGTGTAAATTACCAACAGCCAAAACATACTCTATTATTGCAGCTACTTTAATGGTCCTATTTAGCATCCATACTGGAACATATATAAAGAAACTTTTGCATAAAATTACTTTAAAATCTCAATCTCATTAAGGACACTGCAAAGCTGAAAGTCTATCTTAATCTCAAGTATTTTAATAATTTATTTATAAATTCAAGAAACAAAAATGTGTATACCCTATTTCTACTGTCCATTTACTATGTTCAGAAACTATGAACAATAAGAGAGATGCTGAGAGCGACCTTGTGAAAGGAAAGTTTGGCCTGATACTAATTTATGCTTCGTTTTAACAAAGAATTTATATACCATCATTTTGATATACTTTGGAGAGTTTGAAGGCTATCTGTAGATAACTAAAACACATGATATATGGCTAACAGGAATTTAATTATCAAGTTGTAGTACTACTACCAGTCACAGAGCATCTTTGTAGGTTTGGTAAATGAGTGTTGCTGAAAATCAACCCAGATGCAGCCTGCCTAGCATAATTCACCTAGCTCACAGAATTATGCTTTAGAATATAGTGAAAATACTGAACAGCTGTAAGAGCAACTGGATATTATATATTCCTAGGATAGAATAACTTTGGTTAACTCTTGGGGTTATATAAAAATTAAGAAGGGCAGGTAGTGACATTGGGATTTGCCTTATTTTCTGTGATCTAATTTTCCCTGATTCTTTTGTCCTCAACCAGGAAAACAATCATGGAAAAGAACTCTTGGATCAGATTCAACTAAGCCAGGTGTTAGACTTATTTGGTAGAAAACATGGTCCAAGAAACCATAAGTTGATTTTCTTACAATTAGAATCTCAAATTACATAAAAATAATTTAGAGGGAAATCACATGCTTAACTGTGGAATAAGGCATGGAGCAGCTGGAATAAGACCCCACTCTTTGAATTATGCCTCTATTGTGAAGCATTAGGCTGTCTCAAGTTTCTCTTCTAAATACAAATCCTTCTTGGATTGGGGTATGTGTCAGTACATGAAAGCCTTTGATCTGTACCAAATTTCTGTGTAGAACTCCTTACCTCTTTTTACAGGCTGGGAGATGCCATTCTTTGTTGACTACTGACATTTACACTCCTTGCCTCACGTCCAAGAATAGGTTTTTAGCACTATATCTGACTCGAGGTCCTAATGGGAATTATTTAGGAAAATACAAATTTAAATGAAAGAGTGACATGATGGATTTGGACTTTCTATTGCTTTCATCTCCCACCAAGGCACAAATGACAGTCCTAGTCAATCCAATTAAAATTTATAGGACATTATCTGAGCTGCGGGATTTGTGTTCAGAGCTAAAAAGTTACAGACAAATGAAAACAGTTAATCCCTGACCTCAGCTTCTATCTAGTGTGGAAAATGCATCATGGAGAACTGAATATCTGAGACAAACATTGTGTCTTTTCTGTATGTTTCTCATTAGTAAAGCATGAAGTGATGACTCTTGGAACCAAACCATCAAAACAACACAACATCCTTGGTGTCCCAATAAAGGATACTAGCTATGAAGATGTCAGAGGGAGATACCATGTGGGAGAGAGTTGAGAAGCACAGAAGCAAATGTGGATAGCTATTGGGACCTGACTCTGTGTCCATAGTGTCTCTTAAAAGAATTACAACTCTTCTTTTATTCTGTCTATATTCTTTGTAAGAAGGTTTTGTATGTCAAAGTTTTGTCAGCCCAAAGACAAGGTTAGACGTTTGGACAAACAAAGGAAATAAACTGCAGAGTATGGGACTGTTGAATGAAGTTCTCAGTCAGCAGTTAGAACCAAAGAAACAGGAGGCCAGAATCCCTAAACTGCAGAGGGAGGCAAGAAGCCTCAGCTGGTGGCCTCCCCTGCCAGTCTTCATGCTCTGTGTGCCTACAAAATCTCTCTGGCAAACCTCCCTTCTCCTCTGCTCTCTCTAGCAAAGCTCATAAACCTGAACTTCAACATATTTTAGGACTGACTATTGGATGGAGGATGGAGTTCATGGAAACAAAGGTGAGTATTGTTCTTGGACTACCTGGCATGTCTGAGGTTTGTTGAAAGGATTCCCTGAGGCACATGAGAAAATAAGACAGGACAGGAAAAAAACTCAAGGGGGAAAGTGAGAAAAATTAGTTTAGAAAGGCATAGTGCCCTAGGAAGAAAAGAGTGCAGAGTGAACTGATTTGGGAAGGGAAAAAGAGTGTTGGCAACCTAGGGACAGTAGGAGTTCCCATGTGGGGGGAAAAAAAGTGAAGCATATTTTACTAGTTTGTAACATTTGCCAAATACACATAGGAAATAACCATTGCCTTCTAGATAGAAGCCAGCAATGGGTGCATTTTAGCAATGACTGTTGTGTTCATTTTCTTACTTGAAAATCAGTTTATCCCAACAAAGTTTGACATTTGTAAGCTTTTGTTTCTTTTCATCATTGAACTTTGATAAACTTGGAGATTATTCTATTTCAGGGAACCATAGATGTTACACAAGGAATATGTGTCCTGAGATGGTAACTGTACAGCTGCCAAGAATTGTATAAACACATGGGACATGAGAGAGTTCCCAAAATTTCCACCCCAGTGGTGAATCTCCTGGTTTTAACCCAATTTGTCGCAAAAGGACAGAGTAAGGGTTACTAGCTGAGAGAATGTATGACCAAAACAAGCAATCTCTTTGAAAATATAAAGAGTCCAAACTCTTCTAGTTTGACATAGCATTCATTAGTAATTATACTTGCTAAGTATTCGTTTTAATCTTACTAAGCAATTGGTATTTTCCATTAATGATTATGGGGTTTTCTCAAAACCTGTACAAGTTGAATCTTACTATTCTGTGATGAATAAGACAACAAATGAATCAACAAACAAAAAAATAGATTCTAACCAGGTTTGTGCCTTATAATTATAGTCACGATTTTATTCCGATATTATGTTTCCAGATTTGAATCCAGGATTATGTCATACCAGTTCCACGCTTTTCTCTTTCAGATACATGCAGGATTCTGACAGAACATCTGAGCAATTAGTGGTAGGAGCCCTCCAGGCAGAACTGGAACTTCACAATGCTTGACCTGTCTAATAGGTCCTTCTACAAACAACAACAGGAACTGAACATTAACTGTACCTTAAAAAGATCGCTAAACACAATTCTTCACTGAAAGTTAACATCCTGTGAGTATATTGTCACCTACTACTTCATTAGTTTAATTGCTCTAAAATTGTCATGACCTTTAAATAATTTTAAAATGGTTTTTAAAATTATTTTGTCAAACAAAAGTCTATGTTTAATCTGTCTTTTTTTAGCCAAAGTAAATGCTTTTTTCCTTAGCAGTGAAGCAGTTTTACAAGCAGGCACACATACCAATGGTGTTCAGATTCTTTCCCCGCTAATAATAGCCTTGGTAATAAGCCATAAGAAATGGTGGTTACATTTGAATTCGGCAGGAAGCCATAAAGAAATAAAATAGCAAATACCTTAAGTTTGATATGTCTACATGAAAATCCATTTGCAACCACCACAACTTATGAGAAGCCAGGATGGATGGGTACCAGTTTCCAAGTTTGAAATCTGTGTTTGCTGACACCCCACTGCCCTGAAATATATGAAGACTTCAAAAGCTAAATACATCATTGTCGATGCAATCACCAACATTCACAAATGATATTTCAAAGTCAAAGGAAAAAAAAACCCAATATTGGGTGGATAGAGAAGGGAGAAGGATCTGGGAAAGCTTTGGAGAGGGGGATGAATATGATCTAAACATGTTGTACAAAGCTCTCAAAAATGAACAGGCTTTTTAAAAGGCCAGGCATGGTCATACAAGTCAACGTGGAGACAGGCTGGGGCTTCCTGTGCAGCCAACCTTGCCTACTTGGAGAAGTTCAAATCAGTGAGAGACCCTGTTTCAAACAAAATATGCAAAAATGACACCCAGTGTTGTCCTCTAACCTCCATATACAAACAAATATATGTACCACTGTCCCATGAAAATACACACACACACACACACACACTCCCTCAAACTACAAAAGAATAGTTACTTTTACAAAAGATGTCCTTTGAAATAGAATTGGGACTTTATTTACATATGTTTGACAAGAACATTGGATTCTATAAAAATACCTAATTTGTTTAATGCAAACCTAGTCAGAAATGTACAATTGAATCAGAAATACTCTTGTTCCTCTCCACTATTCCACATTTGATCTGTTAATATATCTAAAGTCAAGCACAGTTTCAGGAGATTGAGGCATGATTATCTAGAACAAGGGACATTTCACGAAAATGTCCTATCTTTATTTTACAAAGATGAAGGAGAAAGTATTTTCTGCAATCAACAAGAATGTCCCAGAATAAGAAAGAAAAGCACACTGAGAACAGTATGTCTGTGTTCTTAAAAATAATTATTGGGAGGAGTGTGAAATAACTGGTCTTCCTTGCTTCTTAAAAAAAAAAAAAAAAAAAGGTCGAGAACAAAGTCTTCACAACCACCACAAAGTTAGCAGTTTCCTTCAACTTTCCATGATTCATAAGACATGGTGTCTATTAAGTGATGATTTAGCGCCTGTCACCACTTTTGACACCAAAATGTCCCCTCTACCACTTCAAGATGGTTCTACCTCATGCAGAAAGTCAGCCAAGTCACTCCACTCTTGAAATTAGGGAAGCCTCCGAAGTTGTTCTGCTTTCTCAGGACGAACAGCATCGGTATAATCAGGCCCCTTCATCTGACGGTCTAGCCTCATGTTTCTTCCCTTTTCTCAGTAACATCATACCCCCTAACGGACTCACACCACCTTACACGTCCCTACCGTGCATGCCTCTTCCATTAATATAGTCCATCCTCCATGTCCACTCTTCAATCCAGGGTACTGTATGGAACCTGGAAAAGCTACTCATCCCTCAGTACACAGCTCAAAACTTCCCTCCTCTTTAAAGCTTTCCTGGACCGCTGTTACCTCTTCTTTCTATGCTGCAGAGTTTTACTAAGCGATGACCTCGCTTGTGTTCTTCCTATTCCCGCCAGTGAGAGTGCGAAGAGCGAATCTTGCTGTACCTGGTGGTGTTTGAAAGTGATCAAAAGCCAGACTGTGAGAAGGAACATTAACGCCTAAGGAACTGTGCAAGCTGTTTGTGAAACTGTTAGTAACTTGGAAATCCAATGCAGTTCAAGATTGTTGTGATTTTAATTAACTGAAAACTATTTGGATTTAAATGTAACAGAATTCTCCATAGGAACAGTGGCAAAATTTATTGACATAATTTGAATTATAATCAGACAATAACAAAGTGTGGATTTAAGTTTATAAATAATGATACAGTCTGTTCTAAATGTCGAGAAAGGCCAGTGATGAGTGGCGTAAGTGCAGGCATGTTGTCTTACTTAGCTTCATGTCATTATATATCAGTATGTGGCAGTAGCTGTTACTCATTAAACTGTTATTAAGCAAATTTACACCTGAAAACCATGACGTACCTTTCTATATTCTAAAGGTAGTCTAGTTTCATCCACTCATGTAAAATCACTGCCAAAATCTGGTAGAATTCATACAGCATTTTTCTTTTTTGCTCAGGAGTAAAATTAAGATAATTTATAAGGCTGGAGTGATAAATTGGTGGTTGAGTGTTACATGATGCTTTTGCAATAGGCCTGGATTAGTTTCTAGTAACCAGTTTGGATGGCTCACAACTACCTGTAACTCTAGCTCCAAGGTATCTGACAGCCTCTCCTGGCCTCCACACACACATCCACACACACACACACACACACACACACACACACACACACACACACAGAAACATGCACACATAGAAATAAATATATAAATAAATAGTAAAAGAAAATCTTTAAAAGTAAGTGAAATTAATGCTAAGTAAGATTTTATAAAAGAAAAAAATCTGAAAATACTTGTAATTTCTCCAAGCCATTGAGCTTTAAGAATGATTGTGTGTTTTGTAGCTTATTGGTTAATATAACACTGAATATGTTAATTGCAATTGTAAATACTATATGCATACATTATTAATCAGGAACACGACCTTTTCTAAAATGTATGTTATATACATTTTGAATTTCTAAATATGTAATATCTAATTTTTCATCAGAACATAAAGTTACTTTCAGTTTATTGGGGAAGTTTATATGAATTCAGAATAATTTTGCTTTTCTCAAATTTACACTTTGACTTCTATCCATTTCAAAAGCCATATATTTTATATCAACTGTGATTCTTTTCTCATTCATATCATCAGAAAAGCTATGAACTGGAGGAGGGGAGTGGAAATGATCAAAACTCATTATAGGACATTCTCAAAGAAGTAATGAAATACATATTAAAACAGAAAAGCTGTAGAAACAAAGCAGTCTTCACTTAAAACATGGAGAAGCACAGAGAACCATAGGCCAATCAGATTAAGCGTAAGCCAACAATTTAAAATCAACCGTCCAACCTGTTTTGCAGATTGGGTAGTAACTTTGCAAAAGAAGTTGATATTATTTATTCTCCCTTTGGATGGCTGATGGAGCAGCCAGGACTCTAGGTAACTGATTTTCTGATTGACATGCTTTGTGATATATGATTTTATAGTGTACACAAGTTGGGAAGGAGCTACAGAGAAGCTAAGAATGCTATCCAAGAATCATTGAAAACTGAAGCACAAGGGAAGTAATATTTAAATTTAAATTTTAAAAACATGAATCCATAGTTAAGTCCTGAACTGAAGGTGTGGGAGGAATTGCCAGTGGCTCAGGTGACAATCCAGGACACATTCACACCCACGGCTTCTCAGTGGATGAGCCATCTATATCTGCGTGCCCTTTCTGTGTCTATTATACACAGAGCATCATTGTTATGTCCACTGCTTATTAAGACTGATGTTTGTTCATTTGAAGTTTCTTACTATAATGTAGAAAGGTTCACATTTTGTATTTCTCACTTCTTTCTGATTTCACTTTCTTCTTATTTTTTAAAATAAAAGGAACTGATAATAAACAAGTTTACTAAGCCACTTTTCCATTAATACCTGGTGAATACTTGAAAACTTATGTTCAACATAGAAATGAGTTTAAAACTTGGAACTTGCTTCCTGTGTCTGTTCCATGTTTGACTCACAAGAAGTCTTGGATATCTACTACATCTGAATCCATCAGATAATTGAAACATCTGAGATGAGATCTTTTCCACATATCTTATTTTGGGCCAAAACTCAAAATTATCCAAACATTTACTTTTGATTTGTTGGGAAGATTAAGATATTTTTACAACTTAGGCTAAATGCATCCCATAGCTCAAATTTAAATTTTTGGCTAAAGAATTCAGTTTTACCCAAGTGATGCATAGTTTATAACCAAGGAAAACCTGTTCCAAACACATACAGTTCTTTGGATTAAGTAAACTTTTGAAACACTTTTTCTCATTGGGATTAATTCCCTCATTTAAGAAGCAAAGTTTCTATAAAATGAGAACTATTTTAAAGTGATTGTTGAAGGAAGAATATCAGCCTCATTTTCTTATAATTTACTGCAGTAGCATGCACAAAGAAAGTTTCCCATCATTGAGTATCAAATTGAATAAGATTTGAAACACTGAACAATCTAAAATTCAAAAGAATTTCATTTCTTCTATGGGATCTATGTTGTATTTTCTAAATGTCTTTCAGGTTCTGCCCACAGGATTATAATTTTAGTAGAAATGTATATTATTGTTAGAAGAATATGGTTATGAATTTATTGAGATATTCAAGATTTAAAATTAAAAGTACAATGAGAATAGCAGTATGTCATTAAGACTCACTGCCTTGGTGAACCCACATCTGAGTATCTTCGTGCAGTAGATGAGAATTACTACAAAAACTCACAAGTGGACAATGTGCAGAGAGTAAGAAACTTTGCGGCATTCAGTCCACCGTGGAATGTCTTCCTTAAACTGCTTCCCTAAAGGCTCAGGGATCTATGCAGAAGGGGTAGCAAAGAGATTTTGAGTCAGAGATGATGGATGATTCCAAGGACACAGTGTCTTCCTGACACAACAGGGCTGACACACATATGAACTCACAGAGACTGAGGCATTGTGCACAAGTCCTGCACAGGGTTAGGCCAGAAATGGTCCCAGCACTGAGAGAGGTAAGTGGTCTAACTTCACCAAGAAGCAGTTATTAGCAATTGAAACATGTAGCAAAGAGAACTTCTCCAATGGCATGTCACTAGGTTTATTAACCTCACTGTAGAACAGGCTCCATCCATGCCCAGGAGCAATTGACTGACAGAAAACAAACAATGTTTTTGTTTGTTGGTTTTGTTTCATTTTGTTTTCTTTGGGCAGTTTTTGTCTTATTTCAAATATGTTTTGTTTGTTTTGATTTTCACTTTTGTGGTTTGGTTGGGTTTTTGTTATTCGTTTTGAAAGTAAGGAAAGAAAGAAAGGAAAGTAGGAAGGAAGGAAGGAAGGAAGGAAGGAAGGAAGGAAGGAAGGAAGGAAGGAAGGAAGGAAGGAAGGAAGGAAGGAAGGACACATAAATGGGAGGGTAGAGAGGTAAAGAGGATCTGGGAGATATTGTGGAAGGAAAAACATGATAAAAATATTTATTAAAAAACTTTAAATAAAGAAAAAAGTATGGATTAAGAAAAATAAAGGGTATTATTTTTAACAATGGGCATAATTTCAGAATCTTTTAACAACTATGTAATGTTAATTGACTTCCCCAAACACTCCTGTGCATAAAAAAAGTTCTAGAGCTCAAAATATCCAGGAAAATAAATTAAGCGCAGTTACTGTTTTGTTACAGGACTCGTACTGTTTTCCAATATTAAAGGAGCAAAAAAAAGCCATGGTGATATTCTGACTTAATTAATTTGCATTCTACTTTAACTGACACACTCTAGAGATTTTTGTGTAATAATTAAGAGTGGAAATAAAAAGTCTTCCAGAAGCCACTATGAAAAACTTTAATTTATTTTAATGGGTTGGCATTTATGTCTGTGACTCAGTAAAGTAAACAACTAAATTATACAGATATGAAAGAAAATTAGCAAATTGATTACCTTAAGTCTACCATTAGTTTATTAAAGAGAATTTTAACAGATACACTGAGCCATGAGCTTTTTTAATTTCTCAGATGGAGATAAACTTTACACAAATTTATAAAATTATCATCATTTATTATGCAGTTTAATTTTCTGATCAGCACCATCAGTGATAATGAACATCTTAAAACATGACTTCAGAAATATTAATACTTTGATTATCTAATTATATAAAATAATATATGGCTTTAATTATATTTATCTCCTATTTTTCCCAGTATCATTCCATTAGATTCAATGCAACATTACATTGGGGTTTATTTCCAAATTATAAAATGTTTATGTAAAAGTTCATACTGATTTTCAGATACTAATGAATATTTAATTCCTAAATTTTTAGGCGCATTTGTAATATCATGTAAGTTCCTCTGTAGTAAGAAAAGTAAGTGCATTTAAATTGAAGACAGACATCAGCTGCCTATCTATATATTATATATAGATAATAATGGCTTTTAAAATGTTTATAACCATGAGGGTTTTTAAAAAAATCAGAATTTTCTCATATATGTGTCATAAACCCTTGAATGATGCTTTATTCTGCTGCCAGAATAGAACATGAAATAATCACATATAACATTACTCCTCTACAAAACATATGGTTTCAGTGATAAAGACCATATTCTTGAGGTGTCTCCTAAAGCAGAGGTAGAAATTTGAAAGTTCATTTTAATGAAATTTTCTGAAAATGATCTTTACTTCATATTTTTGTTTGTATTTATAGTAAGCCTGATGATAACAATCATAGATAATTGTGTGCAATTATGCTTGGGCAAAATACTACATTTAAGAAATTTTATTGAGCACCTAGGACAGCAAGTCACTAATTTAGACTCTAGGATACAGCATCTGAGCAATTGATTACACATCATTTCTGGTATAGGGTGTGGCTGAGGAAAGAGGGATGTGCTGGTTAGTTTTTGTCAATTTTACAAAAATAGAGTCACCAGGGAAAAGAGAACCTCAGTTAAGAGATTTCTTCTATGAGACTGGTCTGTGGGCATGTCTGTGGGAAGTTTTATTGATTGCTAATTGATAACAAGAGGTCCTAGCACACTTACATGTATTGCCATCCCTGGGCAAGTATGCCTGGGCTGGGGTAGTTAGACCTGGGCTGTATAAGAAAGTAAGCTGAGAAAGTCATGAAAAGCAAGCCAGTAGGCAGAAGGTGACTGCTTCAGTTCTGCCTCAAGCTTCCTATTTGCATTCTTGCCTTGCCTTCCCTCCATGGTGGAGAGTAATCCATCTGCCTTATAAACCTCTTCCTTCCTCAAGTTGCTTTTGGTCAGTCTTTTATCACAGCAGCAGTGAATCAAACTAATATGAGAAGATAACAATAAAATAAAATAATAAAATAAAATAAAATAACTAAATTATTTGCCATTTTGTAAGGGTAGGCAATGCAGTAAAGGACATTTGGAGGAAACCTTGATTTTTGTAGTTATGGAAGACCTCGCTTAAGAAGCTGAGATTTTAGTTCCAACACAAGGATGGTAGTCCTACAGATGTAAATATATTTAAAAGGAATGTAACAAACAGAAGTTGAGTTGTATCAAGGCACCATGAGATGTTCTAAGCATTATTAAGCTTGACGCAAATTGGTACTAAGATGAGCAAGATGGCAATAGGAGACTCAGTGAAAAAAAGTGGCATGAATAAAATCACTAATGCCTGTTGTGACAGCTCAGCCGGGAGACAAGGAGGCATTCTCATACATGGAAACTCCGCCAGACCTCAGCAGAGGGAACCACTGTCCTGACCAGTGCCATGAGCATGTGATCTCAGGTGCTTTTATTCTTTCAGAACTCTTCAGGTGTTCTATTGATAGCACATGC
Organism: Cricetomys ansorgei; assembly: GCA_026225945.1. NCBI lineage: Eukaryota > Metazoa > Chordata > Mammalia > Rodentia > Nesomyidae > Cricetomys > Cricetomys ansorgei. The sequence continues at coordinate 44,815,519 of JAMJFZ010000107.1, read as the reverse complement.
AGATCATCAGCAAACAACCCCACAGAAATCCAACACCTGCAAACAATACAAAATGCCCTAGACAGACCCTCACCCAACAGTGCATAAAACAATTATTTTATATATACTAAACTTCTACAATAAATGCCTTTGATGGTAAGATATATAGCTGCCCCATGGTGAGTTTAAGTACAAAAAGTTATGGCCTGGTCATTTTAGCAGGTTTATTCTAGGTGTTGTTATCATAAATACACCACAGGAAGACTAAAATGGGTAGAAACAAGAGCACACTAACAAAGTAGCTCATCATGAATATACACGCTTGTAATCCCAACGCTTAGAAAGCTGAGGGAAGTATATAATAAATTAAAGTCCAGCTTGGGTTACATAGTGAGACTTCACCTCATCAACATACAAAATTAAGTAAATCTTGAAAAATCATGGTTCCTTCATTCAAGGTGTTAGCAGTGAACATAATGAGAAATACTACTATTCTGAATATATTTTGAAGTCAGATTATATGAGTGAGAGAATTATGAGACTCAAGGGAGACCACAATTTTACAAATAAATGATCAGAAAAATGAAACTGGTATCAACCGAGGTGAGAGTAAATGACTACGTGTATGAATAAATATAGGTATGGATAATTATGGGTGGATGAGTTTAATATTTTTCTTTTGTAAAAAAAAAAATACAAAAAAACCCCCAAAAAAACAAAGAAACAAAAACGTGGTTTGGTTAGGATCTAAGTTCATTTTTTGGAGTACTGGACTTAAGCCGTCTATGCTTTCCAGATACAATGTAGTAGCCCTGCCAACTGCCAGATGGTTTCTACCACATGATTTTTGTAAACATAGTCCAGGTCCTTCAGTGATTGGACTGTTCCCTTCTCATCACATGCAGGAGCAAAATGACACCTCTCCAGCAATAAATCTGTGGTTTTGATTTTAAGGTCCTATAGGGCAGGGCAATTCTCTTTGTGTGGCTCTTAGAACAGCACTGTGCACACTGGAACATTTAATCAGTGCTACTCAATAATGAATACTGGGTTTTACAGCACAGAGTTAAATTGGTCCTGAGAGAAAAATATCTGACTCTGGGAGCTAAGTGCTCTTTTTAGTTGCTGAGCAGCGTCTCTCTCAGCTCATCATTGTGCTCAGTCCTCAGGTAGAGAAGCAATTTCATTTACCTTGAACCATCCCAAGGTTAGGTCCAGAGATGACAAAAAATAGAACACAGATTACATGCTCCACCTCACTGGAAAACCTGGAAAACTAACAGTGATTCTCCAAGGGTCACTTACTTCAGGCCAGGGTACAAGAAGGTCATGCTGCTCCCAGACCACCACACACAGAAGCACTCAAGGGCCCAAGGTTCTTAAAGACATCTTCAGAGGCAGTTGAAAGGGTAATTCACCTCTACCATGACATAATTCACCTCCACGACATAATTTCCTTTACTACTGAAGAGAGTACAATGATCATTATGCATTTGCTCCATAGACTCCCATCTCCAAGTTCAGTCAATATCAAGACAAAGCCATCAGAGTCCAAGGACAACAAGGCAATCCTAGAAAGGGAAGATGTTGGACCTGACTTCCGGGCTGTTAGCAGCCTCTTCTTTGTCTTCCTTGGGTGCTGCTTCCACCTGTTTTCAGGTTGACTAATCTAGGAACTGTCCAATACATTTCCAGCTTTTCCCTTTTCTCTGTGAGCTTAAGCACAAATTCTATTTGTTCTTTCCTGAACTCTAACTAGTGTAAGTAGGACCTTAGGAAATGTCCTCATTCCAAAGGTTTAGTGATAAATGTAGGGAATTTTTGAATATTTTTGAATATTTTGAATATCAAAATATTGAATATCAAATATTTTGAATATTATTGAATAATAAATAATATTCATTAAATGATATTATTTTGCTTAAAATGCATTAATCGATGTATAGGAAAAGGGAAAGACATACCACAAACATTTAATAGGATGTGTGAGATACCCTTGGAGAGTAGAATTACAGGTATTTTTCATTGCTGATTTTGGCACTTGTGTGTGCATTTTCACTTTTAAACCAACATGCTGCTACCAAATAAGAAAGGAAAATTCTCTTTATTAAAATAGCTCAGCAAAGGACCAGAATTTTTACAACCTCAAACTCTCTTTTCTTTAAAATAATTAAGAATTGATCACACTTAAACAAAAATAATACAAATTAGTAGAATGTCATATCATATTTGATACATGTAGATTTTGTAGGCACATGCAGTGACCAAGAGAGTAACAGTGTGGTAAAACCTAGTATCCAGTGGGGGGGGAAGAGGAGAAGGAATAGACTTCCCACCCTCAGGAGTTCACAGGGAACAGTGTAATTCTTCACGGTCAATTACTTAAGAACATAAAAGTAAAGTCTGAGACTGTTTTATATGAGTATCATACACACACATGGAGAGGGTGGGGAGAGACTAACCTAGGGTCAATTTAAATTCACCTACAAAACTAGCTTGCAAAAAATGAGTTATAAATGTTGTCAACTATGTGATAAACAGTTTTTCCTACATTTTAAAACACAGTTAAATTTTCTCTAAAATTTTGAGTCATTTATGTTCAACCAAGCTATTAGCCAAGATTTTAAATGCAGAACGGAAATATAATCCTGTGATCTCTACTTTTTAGTTTGCTGCTTCTATCTACACACTTCAGGAGCTGAGGGGTCATGGGTGAAATTTGCTAGAGCTTCATAGGAGCAGAGACAAGATACAGAAGAAACTTCTGCCTTCTAAGCTGTTCTGTCCAAGAAAGATACTGGCAGTAAACATTTTTTTTATATACAAATATACCGCAAAGCCTGATTTTGCTCTTTCTTTTTCATTGAAAACAATTTTCACACAATATATTCTGATCATAGTGTCCTCATCTCCAACTCCTTCCAAATCCTTTCTGCCTCCTTTTCTACCCAACTTCGTGCCTTCCATTTCTCTTTCTCTAGAAAAATCAGCAAATAAACACTAATAACAAGAAAGAAAGAGAACAGACAAGATACACATAGCCATACATACACACACACACACACACACACACACACAGCAAACCCATAAAAATACGAAACTGGAAACCATAATTACAAGGCAAGAGGCCAATAAGTCAAAAAAGTCTCCAACAACACCATTGAGTTTATTTTGTGTTGGCCATCTACTGTTGGGCCCAACCTCAAGTATGGCTTATATATAGTGAGACTTTATTGGAGAAAACCAATTTCTGCTTAGCAGATATCAATTGGAGATGGCTTCTTGGTTAGGGATGGGAGCTCGTGTTCATTTCCCCCTGTCAGTGCTAGGATTCTGTCTGGCTTAAACCTGTGCAAGCCCTGGGCTTGCTGCCATACTCTCATACATCAGTCCTGAGTTCATGCATCAGTCTTGTTATATCTGGAAGACACTGTTTCCTCGGTGTTATCCATCACCTCCAGCTCTTACAAATTTGGCAGCTGCTAGAGGACTACCAACAAATGCTAAACCGATTCACATCTCTCTGCTGAATGCCACTAACCCCTCCAATCCTGGGAGATTTATTGCCACTTCTTACACTAATTAAAGAGGTCTTCCCATTACCCAAAGCCTTGACAGGAAAGAGTAGTTCACAATTTTGGAAAGGAAGAGTGCTGTTAGCTTTCTGTGGCTGTTAAAAACAATTAAAAAATTTGATTACAGAAGATGGCTGGTTCAGGTTCCATTCCCTTTGTTACAAGGAGTCCTCACTAAGGTCACCCCTATATATTCCAGGATGTTTCCACTGCGCTAGGTTTTCACATCTCCACCCAGACAACCCCCAAATCCAACCATTTCTCCCCTACTCTCTCCCTCCATTCCTCCCCCAACACCGGATCCCTCTTGCTCCTGTCCCCTCCTTCCCCAGTCCACCCACAATATCTAATCTACTTCCCCTTCCCAGGGAAATCCATGCTTCCTCCCTAGAGCCTTCATTGTTACCTAGCCTCTCTGGGCCTGTGGTTTGTAGCATGATTACCCTTTATTTAACTGCTAATATGCACTTATAAGAAATACATACTAGGTTGGTCTTTCTGGGTCTAAGTTAGCTCATTCGGACGATTTTTTTTTCTAGTTCCATCTATTTGCCTGTAAATTTCACTTTTTTAACAACTGAGTAATACTCCATTATGTAAATGAACCACATTTTCTTTATCCATTCTCTGGCTGAGGGACAGTTGGTGCTTTTCAGTGGTGGGACTGGGATACCAACCCACAAACAAACAAAACCTTCAACCTATGGACTGACAATTTGTCCTGCTTGCAAGATGTGCTTGGGCAATGGTGGTGCACAACTTGTGGAGGTGTTCAACCAACGATTGGTTTAACTTGAGGCCATGTCAGGAGAGGGAGCCCTTACCTGACACTGACGGAATGGCCAGGTACTGGAGACTGGATAGTCCAGAGACCTAGGTAGAAAAGGACTGGCAAAACAAAACAAAACCACCAAACAAACAATAAACTGATTCTTAATAATATTCTGCTACACTCATAGGTTGGTGCCTTGCCTAGTCATCATCAGAGAGCTCTCTCTGGCAGCAGATCAAAGCAGATACAGAGACCCATAGCCAGGCATTATGTGGAGATTCTAAATTAGAGGTCTCCATTTAGTCCCTTCCCTGAGAACCCCAAAGAAAGGGGGTGGGGGAATTGTAGGAACAAGAGGGGATCTAGGAAATCAGTAGAACACAGCCTACTGAATTGACTAAGCAGGGCTCAAATGGACTCATAGAGACAGAAGCCACAAGCATGGAGCCTGCATAGGTCTGAGCGAGGTTCTCTGCATATACGTTACAACTGTCTTCCTACTGGGTTGCCTCTCCCAGTCTCAATAAGAAGGTTTGTGCCTTGTCTTATTGCATCTTGTTTTGTCATTTTGGCTGATATCTTTAGGAGACCTGTTCTTTTCTGAAGAGAAATGGAGAGGGGATGGATGTTGGGTAGAGGGGAGGTTAGGGGAGCTGAGAAGTAATTAGAGGGAGTGGAAACTGTGGTATGGATGTATTGTATAAGAGAAGAACTTATTTTCAACAAAAAGGAGAAAAAAACAAAAATAAGAGTAAAAGAGGGATGTTAATAAATAAAAAACAGATAAACTGAGACAGTCCCAAGGTAAAAGCATTCACTTACATTTTTATTGACAAGCAATACTTCTATCCTTAGTACATTCATAAAATTTTCAAAAATGCAAAAATCAACTTAAAGGAATGGAAATCTAATTTGATTCATCATTTCAGAGGCTTCACTCCATGGCCTGTTGGCACTACTGCCTTTGGGCCTTGATGAGGCAGTGACTCTTGTTGAGGAGCATGTGCTGAAGTGTAGCAGCAGAGAAGTGAAAACAGAGGAAGATCTCTGTACCCCAATATCCTCTTCAAGGACACAGCCTCTAGTGACCTAACTTCTGCCAACCAGGCCTCATTCTATGTTTCTGTCAACTCATGATAGCACCATCACATGGAGACCAAGCCTTCAGCATATAAGAATGATGGGAACACTTAATAATCAAACCACAACCAATGTTCTAAAAGGACTTTAGATAGAGCCACAATATTCAGGCTAGGGACTCTGGATTTTCTCCACTCTGTTGTGATACCTAGTAGACAGATGACCCAGTATATTAGCTATATTAGATAGGATAATTAGTGGTTAATTAAGTAACCCTATTCACAGGGCATGCAGTTTTGGAATCATTATGTTTGAAGTTTTGTTTTTAATGCTCAGGCTTGAGTGTGAGGTTGTACCTAGCCCTACTTACAGTTCTAGTTCCCATATCAAAAGGGCTGGTTAGAGCTGCACCATCTCTGCAGCTGAATAGAACTAACTGGTATTCATAGAGTGATTTCACTACACACACTGAGGACATACATCTTGTATTGCTCCTAAAGTGAAAAGTAGCAATATTTATTTTCATATTTTATCTTACAAAATACAAGTCACCTTGTGTTTAGAGCCTCTTGTGCTATAAGTTCTCTGTTTCAAGTTGGCTGTTCTGGGAAACACACCTTTGAAGGTGTTTATGACATGGGTTGTTCATTGTGAGCATCCTTCCTACTAGCATCAGTGGAAAGGAAATGAAGCAGCACGGAGGAAGGGAAGGAAGTGATCTGTAGAGCTAAAATGATCTATCATAATTGTCTCCTTTATGGGTCAAAATGCCTAAGAAGTTACACTCTCATTTTCATTAGTCGTCAGATAGGGACCACACTTGGAAGGATGTGACCTTAAGTTCAGTGGCTCATTAAAATGATTTCTGAGAAAATTTCCAAATAGAGATTGTCTTCAGACAGCTCTATTGGCATCTAAAATAACAATGCCTAGCTTAACAGCATGTGTGTGCAGTGGATCTTGGGTATAGTAGCAGGGACATTAACCATATGTTCTAGGCAGAGAAATCCACCTGAATTATTTGTGTGGCTAAGAAAGGAATCTGAGCTGCTCCAAAGTTGATTCAATGTCTGCCTCTACGGAACCCAGAATGACCAGGGTGAGATATTCAGTCTCCTAGTAAGTTAATGAAAATGGCAGTAAACAAATCAGTAGCCTCTTATTCTACCTGTTGCCTCTCCAACCTAAATTTCCACCTACTTGAGATCGTGGTATTTAAAGTCTTTGGTGCAAGCTGGATGCTGCATCTTCGATATATTTGTGGTCCATTCTCATCAAGTTTTACTGCTAAGCCCAGGCAGTCATCTGTACTGTTAACAGACCTCCTGATGCTCTTTCATATCTGCAGCTCCTGAGGGGTACAATAAGTAATACGATCAGTGAATTTTATGGTAACCTTCAGTTATTGCTTAATCGTGAATGTCCCCCATAGGCTCATGTTTTAAATAGTTGGTCTCAACTGGGGGCACTGTTTTGATAGTTATTATAGATCCTTCAGGACTGTCTTCTAACTAACAGAATAGGAATGCCCTGGTAAAGCCTTGAAGCTGACCCCACCTTTTATTTCAAGTCCCTACTTTCTGTTTCCAGATCCACCAAGATACCGTAAGCATCCTACTACATACAAAGCCATGAAAACCACTATGCCTTCTCAATTAAAAAAAAGAAAGAAAGAAAGGATTGAATGTGTGAGCCAAAAGTTAATCTTTTCTCCCTTTAGTTGTTTCTCTCAGGTTATCATAGCAACAGGAAAGGTAACTAAAATGCCTACTTCAAATACTTTGATGAAAAGTAGAAACATTATTCTTATACACAGTGTCGTATGGAATTCTATTCCAGCAACCTAGTCCTTCTATAAATTACCAGAGGGAGAAAGACAACCCAAACATGGAATCATGTCCACTTCCCTAGGAACAAAACAAACATGTCTATCATGGGAGAGGAAACCTGTTTCCAAAGTGGCCTTTGATCTTCTTGAAAGATGGGTACCACAGCTGATGGGATGGTCTTTGTTGTGATATGTTTGACATTTGGCAAAAGAAATAGCCTCACCGTCCTTGGTAAGTGGAAACCAATGCATATATTAAAGTTATTCCACAGCAAATATTTTGTACTTCAACTCGTGATGAAGCAACAGTGGCTATAAATGGTAGCTGGCTTATTCTAATGAAGAAGTCTTTTTATATTTTTGTGTGTTTAGCATTGCTCTATGGTGGACATGGTCACAGGTTTTGTTTGTTTATTTTTTCCTCCTTGCTTGCTTAGTGTTTCAGACCAGCACTCACTTTGTCCAAGCCAGGCTGGCCTCAAATTCCCAGCTATCCTCCTGCTCCAACCTCCCGACTGCTGGGATTATAGGCATGCGTGCATCATCCAGAAAGGTAATTTAACAAATTTTCAAATTGATATCCATCAGATTTTCTGCCCAGTGTATTTTCTTTACACTTTCAAAGAATAACAAGGCCCTCAGTTCAGCGTGTACCGAAGAAAACTCCTTTACTCCTTTGCAAGCCTATTCTGGAAACCTGGGTTTTAGCCCTGAAATTCATGGCCTCTTCATAGGTTTTAATAGGTGACTTCACAGATCTTTGTATTTTGTGTCCACTTCCATACGCCACATACACACCTCTTTCTCACACTACCTTATTGCCCTATAGCTTAGTCTTTTCCTCAAGGATTTCAGAATAGCATTGCCTGCTCATTTACCATCAATTATGCACCTTGGGCTGCTTTTTATGATTGCTTGATGCTTTCCCCAAAGTGAAACTATTTCCTCATTATTGTATTCCAAGAACAATCCCAAAATAAAGCTACTATTGCTGCTCAAGTTTGGAAGGAATCCACATTCCAACTAAACCCATTTATGAATCAGTCTTGGGTTTTTCTTTGCCCTCTCCCGTCACGTTAATAAGACCCCTGACTCTTACCACACACAGGACTGAATGTGTAACATGAGTAAGAATTTTTGTTCCGTGATTACAGATAGCACGAGAATCTGGGCTACTTGACCATGAAATTTGCTAGTATCCCTTGTTTATGCTCACATTAAAGCATGAAAGTATTACTTCTGTCCCATGCTAGACTCTTTTCAGTATCCATCTGTCCCAGTTCCAGACACTGGTCATTTGATGTGTAGTTCTCAGCTTCTCTGCTAATATCAAGCCCCAGCCATGGGCCTGACATTGTTTCTCATATCTACAGATGGCTTGGCTATACTCCAAGCCTTTGGCGTCTGTTGTGATTTTTCTCATTGGAGCTTGTCATATATTCCATTTAGCATCTTTTCCTGCAACAGAAATCTCTGATATCACAGGACCTTATGGACTGTATGACTCAAGGGATGGGGCTACTTGTTTCAGTCTAGACTTATACTACTCTCATTGTCCAGGGACACGATCAAAACTGTCAATCCTTTTGTTGCTAAGGTATGGGCCTGGCCGGTGCTGATATGTGACCTCCAAACTCTGAAAAGGATTATGAAGTATTGCACCATCTTCAAACTGAAACATCAAGATGCAGGTGGTAACATGTCTTTTACTTTGATTTTTAAAGCAATCCATGATAACTGACCATTTATAATTTGGGGGACAACAAGAGTATTCTGGATGTAGCAATAAATCTTTAGAAATTGCTTTAAACATTTAGCAGAATAATAGTTGTAAGTTCTCCCTTAGGACTTAGAACCAGGCTTGCCATGGATTCTTGGCACTGTGGCACTGTCATTTATCATTATATCCATAGATTAGTGCATTTCTCATCTCTTAAAAGAGAAGCTTTTTTTCCTCTCTTTCTTTTATTTTTTGTAGTCGATGTGACCAACATAGAGATCAAGAACTGAAGAGACAATATGAAACAGAAAAAACAAACAACAACAAAACAAAGGATGCCCAGGTCTAAATGGTGTATGAATACAGAATTCCTTCAGCCCCAGGGCTCAGGGCTCATCAAAGGGGAGGGAGAAGAAAGATAGCGGGAGCCAGAGGCAGTGGAGACTGCAGTCCTACTGCAGTAGGCCCGATAAAGCAATTGCATGTAGGAAACCACAGGGGCTGTGACAGCATGTCCGAGACCTGTACAAGAATGATCCAGATAAAAATCCTAGCATTGATGGTGAGGTGATCACAAAATTTCATCCTATTTGAGGAGGTGTTGGTAACTGATGACTGCTGAGAAATGGAGAGTCATTTTTAAGGGTTTTTGACCCATGGGAGACTTCCCACACCGCAGTAGAAGGCCCTATGCCCATACATATATTGGCAGCACTAAGGAGACTCATTAGGATTAAAAAACAGGCCACACATGACATTTGGAGGGAATAGTGAGGTGGGTAGGGAGGACTGGGGAAGGGGGAATGATAAACCTATACTATATGCATATATGACATTCTCGAACAATAAAAAGGAACTCTGAATATTTATAAGCTTTTTCTCACAGTCTCTGGAAACCACATCTCTACACAAGCCCTCCAACATGCTGGTCTTGCTTTTCACGCACCTGGCTTGATTAGCAGGGTTCGTGTATATGGTATTCCATAGGATTTTCAGTCAGTTCAGATCTTTGAAGACTTTATTTTGACAGAGAGAGGATAGTTTATATACCTCTGGGGGAAAGCAGTAAATATGTAGGTCTGTACATTAACTGAAAACTTTCTGATTCTCCTTTCTGATGAGGACAGGGAAATCTCAGCCAAATAAAGAACACAGACTAGAGCTATAGGTCAAGGAGCCTGTAAATGTACAAGCTGTACCCTGGAAGCTTCAGTTGGGATGTTTTGATTCTTTCTGGCTTCTAAGGGAATGAAAGAAGATCAGAAATCCTGTAGATCTGAAAGGAGTCACTCGTTTCTGTCCTGTCTCTCACCATGCTGGCATGCAATATTAATTGTACTTTTATTATTAATAATATTAGTTTTATTTTATTATTTTGGCAGGATCATTTTCAAAAGTCTTGCCTGCTGTTTCCACCACAACAGCTCTTTACTTACAGGCAAAGGATTCATTTTGAGACTGTATCCAATATCATGTATGTCTCTCTCAATTAGCATTAGTAAGAGGCTCACTTATGCTTATCCTTTAGTAGACCCACTATGGGCCTACCTTCTGAGGCAGAACACCACTTGATAACTGCAACCTGCCTTCTGCCATGCTATCCACGGTGCTTTGAAACACTTTTGGCTTCCAGTTATTTGAGTCTCATTTTCTTGACTTGGATAATTTCTGAATAAATAGCCATAGGTGCTTTGGGTAAAAGACAGAATCATTATTGTGACCTCATGCCTTGATGCTCTTGGAGATGCCACTTCTCTTTAAATAATAGGATAAAATTGTAAAATCTGGCTTAGGTCCAGTAATTAGGCATCTCACTTCAGTAGCCCAGCACAGGAGACATCAAGGATCTTTTCTTAACATTAGTTTGCCAGAGGATTATGTATCTATTACACATTTTCACTTATTTTTACAACAGAGTTTTCTTTGGGAAAACACATGAGTCCCAAGTAACTTCAGTCAATACCACCTTTAGATAATTACAGAAGGCAGCCGACCAGTTTAATAGAAAAGGAGACTGAACACAGACTTAGCGATTATTTCTGATGCTGTAGCCTCACAATGGCAGCTGTTAGATATCATTACCAAAAGCATTTTAAAGCTCATCATTAAGAACCATCACTGAAGCCTTCTATTATAAGGTGAACAGTACACACATACAGAAGTAAAGAAAGAGAAGAACACTAACGCAGTTGCAATGACTACATTTAAGTGGCAGCATCGTATGCTCTTTCAAATAGTGCTGAATCTCAAGCAGTGTAAATACAAATAACAATCTTGGATCATAACAAAATCTGAGATACTCAAGAAGTAACACAAGGCCACAGAGGGATGCTCAGTCAGTAAAGCACTTGGTGCACAATCATGGCTGAATGATGTCAATCTCCAGCACCCATGTATAAATTCTGTGCATGTCAACACATACCAATAATTCTTAGAGGTGGGGAGGTGGGCATAGGAATAGGTCTGGAGCTAGCCAAATCCACAAGCTTTAGGTTCCATGAGATGATACTCTATCTCAAATTTAAAAAAACAAAAACCAAAAAATGCTGGAAAGCAACTGAGGAAGACCATTGATGTCAAGTTCTGGCCTTGATGCGAGAAAGCACACATGTGTGTCTGCAGCTAATCATGGATATTTGCTCAGACCGCAATAAATACACAATAAGTTAGCCTGTTTCCTAAAGTTGGCCAGAATCCTGTTATACTTGAATGCTCTCCGAAAGCATTTATTCTTGGCTGTGGATTGTCCCCATATCCAATTAGCACACTCTCAACTCCGTGCACCAAGTATTTAATAGCAAGACTGGGTACAATGGCATTAAAAGGGGATTCTGGGAGCATACACATTGTCATTAAACTGCTAAGAATAGCTTCAATTCATATTCTAAAAGCTCCCCCTTAAGACTGGGGTAAAATCAAAACTACTAATTTAACAGCACTAACAACTGGTGTCAGTACAGTGCACACGTTTTTACAAAACTGGCTCGTAGCCATCATTTTACTTATTCTTTCAATAACTCTCGGAAGGCAGTTAAGCATTACCAAACAAATTCTTGATACAATATTGATCTGACTCAGGAAAATGCAAAAACAGTCATCTATCTTTGTAATCCTGATAAGAAAACCTAAAATGGCTTAGGTGGCTTGTAAAACACCAACATTTATACTTTTAACTTAATTATTTTAGCATTTCCTATTAACTTTGACCCATGACATCACCCACTATTTTTTACCTAAACATATTCATCTTTTTCTATCATATAGAAACTGGTCATTCCTTGCACTACCAGGAAGAGACCAAACCCGATCATTTACATTTCCTGATGGTCAGCATCTATCCCTGTAAAACTACAAAACTGCACTGAGCCACCATGTCTGGCCCATGCTCCCATTGCTCCTAGTGGTCATTATGTGTCTTCATCCTATTAAATGACTTCTTTCTTAGAGAATGCCACTGCTCATTATTCATTACTCTAGGTAAAACCTCTTACACTAGAGGCTGCATCATGGGTATATGCATATCTTTACTGTGCTGCCCTTCCATCTCTAGAATTCAGATCCATTAAAGAAACAAAAAAAAATGTATGTCATTATGATAACTAAGCCTGCATTGTTCAGTTAGCACACTTAACTTCACTCCTAAGAACGAAGACTCAAGAAAACTTTAAAGGCATATGTTTATGAAGACATATGTTTAAAAGACATAAGCCCCAACTTAAGCAGCTCTGCTCAGGTTTGTTAAAGATACCATGGCACTGAGGAGATGGCTCGGTGGGTAAAAGTACTTACGAGGCAAGACTGTCAACTTGAGTTAGGCGTTCCCCTGGAGCACAAATAAAAACCAACGAAGTAGCTCAAATGGATTTGTATACATGCATGCACACACACAAGTACACATACACACATACATCAAACACACACGAAATAAATAGAGTTCACATGATAGCAACACAAATATCTATTTCCCAGCCATCATGGGTAGATTATACTCTCAAACTGTGAGACAAATAAATCTTCCTTCCTTAAGTTGTTCTCTTCAAGATATTTAAGCTCACCATCAGAAGAAGAAAGCCTGAGTGTCTGTCAAAAGACAGAGCACTGAGCTTATACTTCTAGCCTTTGTTTATTGAGGAGGCCGTAGTGGACGCAGTGGTCTTTCACAAGAGACAACAGCTGTCATGGTGCCTGCCTTAGGGACTGCTGAGCAAGGTTTGGAATCTTCTAGAGTTTCCAGTCCTCTCTCTTCTACAGCTGCCTCACTTCAAAGAAGCCCACAGACTGAGAAAATGCAACGTTCTAGATTCAGAAAATTTCTAAGAAGTACGTGAATGTGATCGTGAATTTCAGGGCCTCGAGGAGTGCAAAGAGTAAGGCCTACTCTTCTCATTTCTAACCTAAAAAAGGTAACTTTGCAAGAGCCTGTTCAGGTTTTATGGAGATGACCTTATATTTTCTGAGGACTTTATTGTGATCCCTGGTCCTGAGGTGTTAATTAGAACATTAGTTCTCAATCAATTCATTTTCCCTTTCAAAACTTTGTGTCTTTTATTAGTATCGGAGGTGCCTTTATTCTTTGTTTTTGCAATCAGAGGTGAACAAATTGCCAGGTAAATGTTGGAACTATCTCTATCTCTGTAATCAGGTATATTCAGCTATAATGTGACCCAGATAAGGAATCTTTCAATGCAAATAGAAGTGTTTAATTAGCATACCAAATATACTATGCAAAATGTTACTATGCTTATTGCGATTAATTTGGCAATAGACCAGAGTGCAAAGTGCAAACTAAATTTTATTACCATGTCTTAATTTAGGTTCCCCAAAGCAAAGCTATTATTTTATTAGCCAATGTAAACTCAGAGATACAGGAATGGGTAAAAGAGAATAATAGGGAAGAAAGAAAAGAGAAAAGGGGAGGGCAGTGCTCTCTTCTTGCTATCATTCATTTGTTTTGCATTACGGAGGACTGAGTCCAGAGTCCTTACACATGCCAAAGAAGGGCTCTACCACTGAAACACATCCCCAGTACTCTTTTTATGTATGCTCATTTTGAATTGCTTCATATCTTTTAATTAAAATTAGTTACATAATTCCTCCTCTTGCCTCCTGCCTCTAACCCTCCCTGCCATGGGCTTTCACGTTCCTCTCAAGCTCATGGCCTTGTTTTCTTTGTTATTAAATGTGTTTTACTTATTTATATTTTTATTATACCTTTTGTATATTTATTTATTTGTTTTATGTTTTGCACTTTTATATTGATACTATGCACAATTTATTATTATCCATGTCTATGTGTTTGTCTGTGTGTGTATGTGTCTGTCTGCCTGTCTGTCTGTCGTTAGTGTTGCTTGTATGCATAAGATTGACCACTTGGTATCGAATAAACAATTAGGGACTCATCCTAGAAAGTTAATTCTCCCTTTCTCATCAGCCATTAGTTGCTGTAGGGTTTTTTGTTGTTGTTGCTGTTGTTGTTGTTTTGTTTGTTTTGTTTTGTTTTGTTTTTGTCTCGGAATGGGAATCCCTAAGATTTCCCTCTTCCACATGAGCATGTTTTAGTGCTGTCATTGTTCAGGTCTTGTTCAGACAGTCACATTGTTCGGGTATCATGAGTTCCCTCTGTTTTCTAGAAGATACAATCTCAGCACAGTTCCTGAACCTCTAGCTCTTGCAATTTTTCCAGTTGTTTCTGAGATATTCCCTGGGCCTTACAAATGGGAAATGTGCTGTAGATATATCACTGGAGCTGGGCACCCATGATCATTTGATCTGTGCAGTTTGACCAGTTACAGAGAGTGTTTCAATTGCCCATGCTGACATTTAAATAACTCTGCAGCCCAGGCTGGCTTTAGAGTTGTAATCCTCCTGCCTCAGCCTCCTAAGTATCTGCCACCAAACCCAGATATTATTCACTTTTGATTTTTCAGCCTCCAATACACATCTGTGCCCATAGCAATCTATATGTATCCAATGGTGATTATCAGTGAATCATACACACACACAAACACAGAGAGAGAGGGAGAGAGAGGGAGAGAGAGAGAGAGAGAGAGAGATCATCAATGGGAAATAAAGCGTAGTTAGATAGAAGGAAGTTCTGACCTACTGCTGTTGAGTAACTATCAACAATAATGTACTATTCATTTCAAAGAGATAGAAGGACTTTGAAAGTTTTCACTGTAAAGCAAAGGTCAAAATTTGAGAAAAAAGATATATTTTACCTGATTGAAGAAGCTGAGGTTATCTTCATTCATATGGATAATTTTAATGTTCTTATTTAATAGCTAAAATAGATTTTGATAAAAAAGAGTTCAAGGCAATTATAATTTTGATAACATTAAGGCATACCACTTTTTTCTTTTAAAATATTGAAAAGCTTATATTTTTCAAGTTCAATGGAATCAATAGACTTGAATTAGCATTAGATATAAAACCAGGAAACATTTCTGTTACTTTCCTGCTTTTACTCAGAAATGTGCTCACTGAGAACATACCACAAACACACACACACACACACACACGCACACGCACACGCACATGCACACGCACACACGCACACATGCACACACACACACACACATGCACACACACACGCGCACACAATCTGTTCAGAGTACTAATAGAAATCACAGGAATTCATACCTGCCATGTTTGTCAGACAATGTGTGATCTCCTATTTGCATTGAACTCTGGCAAATTTTCTAAAGAAATTGAATATCTCATATGTGCACATCCAGGAAATAACTTCATTGATAGATCAAATACCTTTCGGAAAAGAATTCTGAAATTAGAATTGGATAGAAGACTGGAAATAAATTCTTTTGAGACTCCAGACTTGCCTCACTGTGTGATCTTACTTAGATTTTCTGACTAGTTATTTTATTATTCAGTGCTAGCATGTTATATACTTATCCTATACTTACACTCAGTAGTTAACACTTGACTTCATTTTTTGTGTTTGTTTTTCAAATAGTGAAGCATTTGGGGGCCAGGCATCCTCTCTGCTTTTCCTGTTTGTAAAAATCACTTCTGCTCTTTGAAAGTTAGGCTTCTCTGCCCTGAGACTAGATCTGGTTTAAAGCGATGACCTCTCTTGCATGGTTCTTTCCAAAGATGAAAAGCAATACTCTTTCACTACATCCATAATTACAGTCTAATTTTATAGAAATTTTGCAGGCAACATGTCTAGGAGAAAAACCACACAGATTAATAAATATGATAAGAATTTTTTTTCTGCAATTTTGTATCATCCAAGTCTGAAGAAGGTAATAAAGAGCAGTGTAATGGAGGAGAGGATTTTTAAAAGAGTAGCAGTTGAGTAAATCCAACATTTACCTGAAATGCATTGTACAGCAAGGTTATTCGTTCTATCAAAACTTCTTTGAGAAGATGACTCATTAAGTAGCATAAGTAATCTTTTCTTTGGCTTTATAAACAGTCAAAAGTCTCCTTAGCCTTGTCCTTGTGGTTATGCCAGATCCATCTTCTATTCACATATATGTCTATCCTCTCCAGGCCTTATTGCTATTTGACTGGTGTTGGATGAAGGAAAATGGATATGTGGATTGTGGGGTGGAGCAACACGATAAGGTAATTTGGTAAAAACTCAAGGATAATTAACTCTGAAAGCAAATGGGACTCAGAGTCAGAGCCTCATATGAAACTTGCTTCCCTGTGTTTTGTCATATGTGTTTATTGATCAATACTGTGAAGGAATGATTCTCGAATTTCTCACTCAGAATCTTAGAATATCTACTGGAAGAAAATCTTCTGGTAAATGAGGTGGGAAGGATCAATAAAATTCAAAGTATGATACACTTCAAAAAGAACAAAGTATCTGGCAATGACTGAATGTTCTTTAAAGGTGGAGCGGGGTTGGCTTCTAAAAGGCTTGTCTCACTGTATTTCAGTGAGTTCTGTGTTCAGAGGAATAGATAAAAAGGATGTTGTCTGTTGTTTCGAATATGATAAATATTTTATATTTGGTAGCATTAGCATGCTGTTACACCATGTATCTCAAGTACATCTGCACAGTTCTCTTAAAAGGCAGTCAGAAGGAAAACAAATTAACACTAATTTAATTCACGATTGCTGAGTCACTAGCTTCTGTCTGGTGTGCTTTGAAAGAATATCTTCACTACTTCTACTGTCTTCTAAAGGGATCTGACAAGGGCTGATTCCTTTGAGGATTATATGTTAATTCTGTACTTGTCATTTGATTTTTTTTTCCTTGAGAAGAGTTTGATATGCCAATAATTTGAGAATTTAAAAATGATCAAATACCTAATTAAAAAGAACAATCTACATCTAATGTAACAAAATTAAACAATGCACAAAGCATGTGTATTATAATTTTTTATGTTTGCCATTTTTGGTTTGCTTATTTTTCACACAACTGCACATTTTCATGTCATGACCACTGGATTATATCTTAATTACTAATGTTTCCTGGACAGTACTATAGTGCCATTGATAGTTACATACCTGAAACTATGGTTAAGTCCCCCCCCCACCTACCCCAATTAGAAGACTAACTATGGTAAATGCATTAAATGAAGATTAATGTATTTATAAATAGACACTAACATACAAATATGTAGTATGCATATTCACATATACATATTTCTTGTGCCTTTGTGGGCTAGATACCTAATGAAATTAGGAATATCTCTTTAAGAGCCATAAAGCAACATTTCTTCAGCTGGGCTACATCTAGGGTAACTGTAAAATGTCTAAGAGGACAACATAGTGAACTTGTCAACTGTGTGTGCTTCAGTAACAATAAAGAAGTAAAAAATAATGGCCTTTTCCCCTTTGTTTGGGTGCAATTCATGTGCCTCACCATCAGGAGCCTCATGCTTGCTCTAGATCTTGGCTTTATGGTTTTCTTAATCAAAGGTCTAATTTTGCAAAATCAAATCTTTTACATTGTATTTTTTCCTTTATTGAAAATATATTCTTTTCTCATACAATATATCCTGATTGTAGTTTTCCCTTCCTCTACTTCTCCTAGTTCCTCCCAACCCCCTCTCCTCTCTGGATCCACACCCTTTCTTTCCCTCATTAGAAGAGAACAGGGTTTTAAGATATAACAACCAAACATGACAAAATAAATATAAGACGAAGCAAAACTATCTTATCAAAGTTGGACATGGCAACTCAACAGAAGGAAAAGAGTCCCACGAACAGGCACAAGAATCCGAGACTCATTCATTCTCACAGTCAGGAGTCCTATAAATCTTCTACATTTTATAGTACAACCTGATATGGTTGACTTGTATAGAGTCCCTTGAACTTATAATTCTCACAAAACATTAATGAAATAGCTGGGGATTTGTGTGTGTGTGTGTGTGTGTGTGTGTGTGTGTGTGTGTGTGTGTGGGTGGTATGTGTGTGTGTGTCTATTCTTGCTGAATCTTTTTAAAGAGTCCTGACCTAAGTTTCTGATATAAAGATGGAATGAGGAAGATACATATGGTGTCTCTCTTAGTGATGCCTCATTCTAAGAACTGAAGATCCAAATTCTCTATTCTATATTCCTTCTATACATTTTTGTGACTCTTGTACATCTTAATCTCCCAGGGACCAAAGATTAGGTTCAAAACATTTCCTAAAATATGGATATGGGAAAGGAGGATTAGAATATATTAGTTCAACACCACCAATGCAATATATTCTAGTCAAGGTCTCGCTGGAGATAAGTCGATGTCTAGCCTTAGGTAATTAAGGAAATTCATGAACATGTTGAGAGATGACTCCTTAGCTTCTCCACAACTTACATCCCAGAGCCATGTTGTCCCTCTGCACATGTTCTAAGGTTCTATACAAGTGAATGTACCATCATTTATAAATGCCATTGTATGCTTCTACTAATATATAGCTTCTTCCTTGTGAGTCAGATGTGCTTTAAAAGCTAAGCAACATTCAACCCTTCCATTCATGTTCTCCCACAGTCATTTATAAAGCTTTGTCCTTGTGTGACACTACATTGTTAACAGAATTCTGTAGTGGAATCTATTTTTTACATAGTACAAATGATGGCCATGCATTCTTAGTGCAGTTTAATTTGTCAATGTATAGTCTTTTCATCAAAAGTAAGATCATATCGTTACTGGGGTCTTTTGAGGGAAGGCCTAGGACCTCACAGGCCTCAAAAGTAAGGCTCATCTACCTGTCTCTAATAAGTCAATTAAGAAGACAAACTGAAAATCAAAAACAGTGGCTTTATAGCCACATTAGGAAGAAGTGCAAATAAAGAATCCAAAGTCCATCTTTAGTGTACTGACCTAAGGTTTAGGTTTAAGTAGAGGGCAAGAGGTATGTATAAGTATACAGTTATGATGAATGTGTGCCATGTCCATCAGTATTCTATTTTATAAGATGAACCGTTAAACTATCAGAACTAAGTAAAGTCTCATCCTAGGAAACAAGCTCTTCCTCCTTTGACTGACACCAGAACTTCAACTTTTCCTTCCCTAGCATGAGATGCCTAAAGAAATCCTAATTCCTTGATGTCCATTCTGTATATACTCTGATAGCCAAAGATTAAAGAACAGTTGTCTTTCTTGGGGATACCTTTGCCCCTGGTGGGATGGTTACACTGGGGTATAGTGAAGAGGTAATGTGACTATAAGACAGAGGTATTACTGAACAAAGCTGGCTTCCTAATTTGGATGACATGATGAGGGATCATAAATAAAAAATGAGGAGAGGGCAGGAAATTGTGACAAGTGTTAAGTGAGAAGGATGCAAAAGATAAAATTTCAAAAACATGGAAGATGAATATAGAAGAGGATGTCTTTGAAGACAAGTTCAGGTGACCAAGCATCCTTGAGGATGGGCCTTTGCAGGGCTACAAAAAAGGACAGCAGATTCTTCTAACACCGAAACAACTAGAAGCCATAGAATGGTTACTGGGTGTGACATATGGTCAGGGCAAAGCCATTATATGACAATTCAAAGTAAGAACCAGA
The DNA here is from genome assembly GCA_026225945.1 of Cricetomys ansorgei. Classification (NCBI taxonomy): domain Eukaryota; kingdom Metazoa; phylum Chordata; class Mammalia; order Rodentia; family Nesomyidae; genus Cricetomys; species Cricetomys ansorgei. Next base: position 44,795,595 of record JAMJFZ010000107.1, on the reverse strand, counting down.
GGATGTTTTCTTGAACACCCATTTTGTTTCATTTTCTTTTTAGGATACAAGTAAAAAGTGACTTAGCCCTTATCATTCTTCATTCTACTTGCAAATAATTCATCACTTAGGTTTAACTGGTGTTTCTAAAAGTTGCTCTTTAAGGAAAAATATCATGGCTCATTAGTTCATAAAATCAGATGAAAGAACTCTAGGCACTCTTACAATAAAGGTGAATTAAATTTTTATGCAAAGTATTACCTTTTAGTTCAAATAGATAAACTTTAATATTACTGTGATTTGTCCAAAAAGCACCCGTGAAAAACTATTGAAATGAAAAATATCCTAAGACCACTTTTACTTATTTTTCCCCATTTATCATTGTCAAGTATAATATATATAATTAACACTTATGAAAGGCCATTCAAATACATAACAAAAGGGCCTTATTTTTCCTAAGAAGAACTTAATTTCATATCATTCAAAAAATTCTCATTGTGTCTTTCATCAAGCAGTTCACACTTGATTCAATTTTACTGTCTGTCTCTGGAGTGCGAATAGATTCACATTAAAAAGTATCTGTTCTTATTTTATTTACAGGTCTCAAAATTAACGGATTGTAGTGTGGCTACTTAGTGACTTAAGTAAGTCAGCATAGACATTGTTGACTTAAAGACACCAGACAAGTATAGATAGTGCCTGAAGTTTGGTAGGAGGTCACGAGTTCATATGACAATAGTGTCTTTGCTGTATAGCTAAAGGAGTGAAGGCAAGTCTTCCCTGAGATCCCCCAGCTGAACAAAATTCCCACCAAAGAATGAAGTCTCCCTGTATATGGTCCAGGTTACAGAATGTTCCACTTCAGCTGTGCAATGTAAATCCACAGCTTTCTATAGTGATGAATGATTCATGATAGTTTAAAGATATGATCTGTGTTTTTAAAATTCCCCTTTGTATTTTATCTTTAATGTTTGTGATTATCACATTTCACACAGTCCAAAGTGCCAACTTAGTGAAGCAAAGCAATGTGCAAAATCTAAAAGAGAAAATATGTCGAGCCTCCCAAATCTTCCAAATCCTGTTCCTACTTTCGTTTGCATGTCTTACATTTCAGAATATTTAGTTTATTTGCTTGTTTTAGGGGTAATCACTTGACTCTCTGCTTTTGAGAAAGTTGGTCAAAGAAAGGGCAGCTTATCTGGTCAAAAGAAAGACTAACACAGGGAAAGAAGTAGACAATCTGTGAGACTGTATGGATTCAAGCTGAATTCTTATTGATTACAGGAGTCAAAACACATTTTTTAAAGACAGAGTGAAAATAAGAAAAAAAAATTCTAGACCATGAAAAGAGTGACTTCCCTCTGTCTACTATTAAATGTCAGGCCTTTGATTAATTATTGATAATATCCATCCTGAAGCCACACTGTAAGGTTTTGAAAAATACATACACTAGTACTGTTCTCTCTACTCCTGGAGTTTTGTTTTCTTGTTAACAAACTTTTCTTTAAGAAAAAGGAAACAGAACTGTGTTTGATATATGTTTCAAAACTCTCATCTAGCCATTGCAAAACTATCTTGTCTTGTTTCATAACTTTCATTCTTCTGCCAATAACATTGTATTTTAATAATTTATCTCATGCAAAAAAATCTCAAAATGTGACCTAACCAAGCTCATTTATTTTATGAGTAGAATCATGAAACAGAAAAGTCCAAGGAGGTATAGTAAAAGACTGTGTTTTATTCACTCATTAATTTGATAATTATTTATTCAATATTTACTATGTGTGGAGCACAGATGAATATTAAAGAATAGAGTTGTGACCAAGAAAAGGCCAATCACTCTAAGTAGCTTATAGTTAAGTAAGTGCATGATTGATGAACTTAAAGTAGTCAGTGAGCAATATCACCCAGTTCATTACAAGTGGTCATGAAGAAAATAAATTAGGAATGAGATTTTTTTTAATGATAGGAAAAAATACTTTTAAGGAATTACTGGAGAAAGACAAATACTGAAGGCAATTCCTCACTAAGGAAATGCATCAAGGATACAGATATACAAAGAATGGGAGAGAAGTTCCCGTTTCCTAAGGCATGCAGCCTGTGTGCTGTGAGTAGCCCGCACAGGAGCATGATTGGGGAAGATGATATCAGAGTTTGCCATTACCTCACAGCAAACAGAAGAATCAGTGGTTTCATTCAGGCATGCTCAGCCTGGAGTTCATGTTTTCTCCCCCAACTCCACCCAAATTGCTGAGGCTGTCTACAAAGCCACTCTTGAAAACAGTAAAGTGAAAATATATGAAGAAGAGAGAACTGAGTACAGCTGATTTCCAGGCTAAATGAAAGATGTCATTTTTGAAAGAAGACCACACTCAAGGCCCGTATTTGCAGGTCTTTATCAAAGTACAGCTTTTTTTTTTACAATGCCCGTAGGAGAGATCTGTAGTGGTCGTGAGAAATAGTAATAGAGAAACAGATTATGGGCACATGTATGCAAAGGACTGTCTCTCTACTTGTAGCAAGGGTTAAATTGGGTTAGGGTTATTCAAGAATAATAGAGAACGGAAATAATGTTGGTTGTAGGTATACACTCTGGTATTCTCGGCATTCAGGATGCTGAGGTAAGAAGATCACATACTCATGGCATGTCTGAGCTAAATAGTTAAGGTGCTGTCTCAATGAATGAGAACCTGAATTAATTTTGATGTGGCAGAAGGTGGAAGGATGGAAGACCTTTTTCCTTCAACATCCAACTGCAGTATCTCAAACTTCAATCACCTAAGCAACAGGGGAGTCATTCCTCTCTTTCTATGGGAACAGTTTTCTAAGATGTGCAAAGAGAGAGGGCTTTCTATCATCTGTTCAAGAGTGAGTTTGCCTTCAGCCTGTTTTGTTTTTTTTTTCTTCCCTTGGCTAACTGCTATAAGCCTGCCTTTAAGTCTCTTACTTAGTTAGATATACACAACAGTCATGAATTCAGATTGCTTCTCTCCCATGCTCCTCAAAGTGCTATCAACACAAGCAAGTCTTTCTGAGATTGTTTAGAAAGAATAGCAGGGAGCCATTCCTGGAAATGTATTCATCATTCCCTAATAAAAGGACTTTCATTGCCACAATTCCCAGAAGTCCAGGCATCTTGCTTCTTGCTTGGTATGTTTTTTTTCTGTCAGTTTTTTACTACCAAATCATCCCCTCCATCGCACGCGCGCGCACACACACACACACACCCTGTCAGGCACCATTAGCAAAATTCCTATTATTTATTTGTCAGCAATATAATCCTTTATCTAAAGCCTCCCTGATTCAGATCAAATCAGAAAGTACTTTAAAGAAGCAAGGGAACACACTATGATTATCTCATGATCCACAGGTAAGCCATTCAAAGAACAAAAAACACCTATGCAATTTTCCTATTTTTAGAAATATTTTCATGAACTGTATTGCTGACTTACCATGATCTTGTCTCTAGGGCCTGCATTTGATGTAATGTAAAAGAAAGGTACCATTTGACAGTATTTTGATTTTGCCTTTTTTTTTTTCAAAATATTGTCAAACATATCATGACATCAGTTTAGGAAGTATATAATTTATTTGTTAGTTATTGAGATTTGAAAGGGCGAGTTTTAGAAAATGAACTAGGTTCCCTTCACAAAGTAAGGGAAGTCAAGGAAATATGAACAAGCTCATGTACCATCAATATATCAAGTTCATCTAACTCAGAGAGGGATGAACCCATTCTCCTAGACCTTCATCCTCGTTCCAGCTGACATGAGGACTGTGTGCTGGGGGAAGAATGGTGTGAATTCTACTTTCCAGGTGCATTTCATCTTCCCTTAGGACCAGAAGTCTTTCCCCGGCCACGCAAACATACAGTTATAGAACTGTCCACTCAAAGGAAACTCTTAATCCCAGCTAAGAATAAGCAGGCAGATAAAGCTGTTTTGAATCAGAATCCAAGAAAACAGCAATGAATAAAAAGTACAGAATGGAGGAATCAGAGTGTCCTGGTGTCAACTTTGGGCCTTCCCTTACTGTGCCATTTTACCAATTTAACCTTCCATCTTTTCAGAAGTTGGCCAGTGCCTGCCTCATCCAAGGACTCTGAAGCTTAAATGAATGGCTGAAGTCAAAGAATTTAGTTCATGTGTAAGCATCAACATTTATTAGAAATTATTTAACAGTACCTTGTTTATCATGCTGATTTCTTTGTGTAGTTGAATTGTTTATTTGTCTTTCTCTTTGTCAAACAAAAAAAGAATTTTGGTTTAATGAACTAAATTAGTGACTTTGAGCAAAAAAATACAAATTGCTTTTTCCAATGGTTGGGATACATTTGCCGTCTTCACAGCACAGAGTTATAAAAGCAACTGGAGCTGTTTTAAACACAGGACCCTGAGTTATTCTCCATGGTTTTTTTTTTTCTAAACACACAACTGCCCTTCAAGTACTTTAGGAATTCTGCCAGAAAAGTTATACCAGTACAGAATATGAAGGGCTCTTCTTTACATTCGCTTTCTTTATGTACAGCAAATGGTTTTAAAGTTAGGTCTCATCAAAATGAAAGGAGAATTATTAATGAACTCTTGAAAATACACATAAGGAGAAGTGAGCCCATGTTCATATTTCTCATCTGCCCTCAAAGAGAGATCATTTGGTCACAGCTTGCAGTCAGCCATCAGCTCCGCCATGGAAAGAACTGACCTATTTCATTTTGGTATTTCTCCCTGGAGATAAAAATATATGAAAGCTTAAAGGGTGGCATTGGTCTGAGAAAGTCTATGAAAGAAATCTCTATAAATATAGAGGCATGTGGAGGTATGTATGTGTGCGTGCTTAGCTTTACACAATTGTATAAATATTACAACAAATATGTTTTGTAAGCTGAGTTTTACTTAAAAATTTGCATACTGAAATTATTTGAATACTTTATAATAAATTTCAGAGATGAAATACAATTTTAAAAATAGTATTTTCATTAATTCTTGAGAGTTTCATATGATATACTGTGGTCATAGTCACCTTCCACTTCACTCTGTCCTCTAACTCATCCCAGATCCAGTGCCACTTCAGTATCCCCAAATTCATATCTTCTCTTTAATATATGTGTGTGTGTGTGTGTGTGTGTGTGTGTGTATGTGTGTGTATCCCATCAAGTTCGGTTTGTACACCCATCAACTTCTGGGTATGGAGCCATCCACTGGAGCAGAGACCACACCCTCAAGGGAAATTGAGTATTCCTCTCAAGAAGCCATCAACTTTACCTAATAAATTGGCTCAAGGGGATTGTTGTGAAACACTTGCAACTCCATACAAAAATACCAACTGGCTTGATCTACTGCAGGTCTTATGCAGGCAATACAAATGTCATGAGCTCAGGAGCACAGTGGGTCTGTCTTGTCCAGAAAACACTGTCTTACTCCAGTTCTTCCCATCCTACAGATCTTAACAATATTTCTGCTTCTTTTTCTGAGATGGTTCTTAGGCTTTGGAGAGGGAGAGGTTGTATAGTTGTCTAATTTGTGGTTGAGCAGTCAGATGGCATTTTCTACACTTAGACAAGTTGTGAGTTCTAGTAACCACCATCTACTGCACAAAGCAATGGTGAGGTCTGTTAACTGCACTAATCTATGGGTAGAAAGACAAATTTAGAGGTTAGTTTGATGTTCCATCCATTTAGAAGACTAATAGTAGGTAGTAGATTTACCCTTGGGCCTGTGAACTCCTCAATTAAGGATTCTTGACCAGATATACAGTAGCAGGTATGCATTTGCTCCTATGGAGCTGCATTATATCCATTCTGAAAGTGGTCCCCTATAACACCCTTGGTTCTATTGCACCCAGGGGCATATCTTGCCAAGGAATGTTGGAAAGGGGGGTTTAAGTGGTGAAGTGGATGAGAGGTTTGGGCAAAGGGAAGGAGTGAGAGAAGGGATAACTAATAGTAAGAATGCCATATAAAAGCCATATAGAAACTTACTGTTTTATCAATTTCCTAGGTATAGATTCATATAAAAGAGTTTGATTGTAGTTATCCTTACCCTAGAGATAATACTCTTCCCAGAAGCTATAAGTTGCAAATAAAAATTCCAGTGGCGGATATGAGACATCTCCCTTCAAGTTATTAGACACCTAACAAATAATATAGGCTATTGCCACTGTCCTTGGTTTTCCATCAGAACTTAATGGTACGACCGTATTACTGAAGACAGCATATACATTGGTCACAGAACATGAAGAAATCAAGCTTATACAGAAAGTCATCACAGTCTTACTCAATAGTGAACTTTGTAAACTATATTAATGTATTATTTAACAATTTAACAGTACAATTTGAAGGCAAAGTACTTGATTTAAATTTCATAAATACTACAAATTTTTACATATGGGTTGAAAATAAGAATGAGACTCAATTCCGTTTAACAATATTCTGAAAATAATTATTTGGGTAGTGAGTTAAAGCAACATAAGATTTTAAGTTGATGGCAATGCTGTCCCTGAAGTTATCTTCCTCACCTCAGAATTCTCAAGGATCCAGCCATGATTGCAAGGTCATAGAAAGCACAAGCTGCTCTCAGTCAAGTACAGCTTGAGTGTAATGGCTGGTGAGCAAAGAAACAGCTGTTGCTTCCTTTGCTAGAAGTCAGCTGCTTCTGCAGTTATTTTTCACTCCTACTCATTCCAACCCAGTCATCCTCTGATGTAAGAAATGTCACTGTCTGCACAGTTTCTTTAGTCAAACCTAGCTATTCACTATGCAGTCACTTATGCTCATGTAACCATCGCTAGAAACGGGGTGGCAGTTGGAAAAAAAAGGATGCATCATATACGTGATATAATATATACCTCAGGACCCGATTAACTACTAAGTTGGAGAGTTAAATGTGTAATCACTGCCATATCTGAGAAAACATTCTTGACAGAAAACAGTTCATATATATGTGTATTCTTTGATAAATGTTTACATGTGTATTTTCGCATCTGTCTCCCACACCCTAACTTCCCTAGGACATCTGCTCGAGGCTTTCTCTCAAATTCATATCCTCTTCCTTTGTTTTTGTAATAACCTACTAAGTGCAATTAGTGCTGTCCATATGTGTATGCATGCGGAGCCATTCACTGAAGCAAAGGCAACCTACCAGTGGCTGTTCTCCCAAAGAAGAACAATTCTTCCTCCACCAGTGGCTATCACTGCCACTAGCTCTCCTGAGTCAGACGTGGGAACACCTCTTGAGCTCCTCCTTCCTTCCATGCTGCAAATTTATCTGTAAAGACCTTTGTGCAAGAATCCACAAATGCTTAGTGTTCATGAGTTCAAGACATGTCAAGTCTATTTGAACATCTCACAACACTGATTGGCACGTTTAGGCAAAAGTGACACAGTTTAGAAGATGACAACATTAAATAAAGTTTGAACTTTATGAGTTCAAAGAAGATGTTGGGTCGATAGGGTGGAGCCTGATCTGAGAGGTATGTACAATCAAACAGAAAAGAGGCTGCCAATGATAATGTAGACCATAGAAAAAGTTCACATGGTTTTGACTAGGGGGTAATTCTCACACCAAACGTGAACACTAAGACTTCAGTTTGCCAACACATGAACTCATTGAAGTGGTTGTGCACTTTTTTGTTTCACAAACCTATATTTTAAGGATAAAAGTATTAGGGGCAGCAATACACAAAAGAATTGTTAGCATTCTTTAGTGAAGGCTGTAGTCTCTCATTTGGCATTACCTTAAAGATTAACATCACAGATTCCAAAATTGGCCTTAAGTTCAGACACTTACTAATTTTAAGAAGAGTGATGTCATATAGCATTTGTCTTTCCGTGCCTGCTTTGTTTCGTTTAGCATAATGTTCTATAGCTTCATTCCTGTTTTCATGTTACAAAGTATTCTTCTTTATAGTGTCCGAAAAAGTTACAGTATGTGCATAGAAAGCATTTTTATTCTTTTCTTTACTGATGGACACCTCAGTTGTTCTATATCTTCTGGATGGTGATATAATTAACATGAGGGTCAGACCTCTTTTCTAAATAGTGGTTTCCTGTGTGTGGATTCAAACTCAGTGTGAGATTCCTGAATCAATGAGAGTTCTATTCTCATTTTTTGGACAACTCTATTTGTTTGCCATGGTGATAACTGTACTAATTTATATTCCCACCTCCAGTCAGAAAGGGTTCCCTTTTCTCCATATCTGAGCTAACCCTTTTCTCATCTTATTATTAATATCCAATCTTATAGGTCTTCTCTCCTTGTGATTTTAACTTGTAATTATTATGAAAATTTTCCAATGCCTGCTCTCACTTGCATGCCATCTTTTCTACATATGTGTTTTACCTTTCTTCTCTTATGCTCATATCATGCCCTATGTAGGAACATGCAAGATAAATAGATTAATAACTTAAATGTAAGTCCTGAACCCAGAAACAAGCACTCAAATGAAACAGTGAGGGAGTGCAATGACACTGGTCTGCAGAATGATACTTAGAGATGAATTCTAAAACATAAATAACAAAAGCAAAATCAGAGAGTATATATCAATCTTAACAGTTCTGCACAGCTAAAGAAATAATGAATGAAGTGAAAAGACAGTTCAGAGACAGGAAAAAAAATTATGTACAAATCATACAACTCAAAAGATGTTGAAATCCAAAATATGTGAAGAACTCAAGCAACTCAGCAATAAGAAAACAAATTGTCTGAAGAGATTTTTCTCAAATGAGGCTATCCTACAATCTGGGATTTTGACACACACCATCTAAAAAGAAAATAATCCCTCTTATCCTATTATAAGCTCTCAGAATTCTAATGGTATCACAGAATGAGAAGGAGTCTGATAAGAAGCTTAGAAAAACATGTCACTCAGACAAGGCTGTGACAGGACTCTGGTTCCTGAGTAGAGGATGCCAAGCAGAGCATGCACATGGATGCTGGACCGAATGCAGGGTTATGATGAGCAGAGAAGGATGAATCACTAAATCCTTTTGGAGACAAGTGAGGCAAAGAACATCATCTATGAGGTCTTGTTTACCTAAATAATTACTGAAAGGGGATTGCAGGCAAAAAGATAAAAGAAGTAATTTTCTAGAAACTTTAATTTAGATCTATAGTAAAACACTTCTCAAATTTCCTAAAACAGTAAAATAAATTATTATCTTTTTCCTGAAGGGATAATTAAGAATAAGTGAGAATTGGAGAGACATATTATAAAAATATTATCAGGTGTAATATAATATATATATGATCATCTATATCAACTTTTCACACAGTTATTTAAGCTTATATTAAGTAGTTTACTTTCATAACAAGATGATTAATATTTCCTGAATCATAATAAATACTAATGAGGATAATTTGTTCATTGCACTTTCTATTATTCTTGTATTACAGATGACAGTTGGAATTCTGTTCTATAATCAAGGCAAAAATATTTGAGATGGTTGAGATTATTTCATATTTTAATGTTCATTCTAAAAGGCATATTTAAAAATTAAAGGCCACTGATATGCAGAGTGAGAATAAAAATAGACCTCTCATTGTTACTATGGAAAGTTTCTGTAATTGAGTTTTAATTAAGCTATTTTAAATGGATATTTCAAAGCCTGAGTGGGTGTTTTGATCATGCGCTAATGTATGCAGAAGATAATGTCTTTTCTCCTATTGGATTGGCAGTGACTTTAAATTTTGATGAGATTTTGCTCTTGTCACTTCTTTATACCTTTTTGTCTTGTCTTTTGTTTTCTGCACAAGCAATCTGATGGCTGCCTTGATAAGATAAGTAACCAGGAAACAAATCAAATCAAGTCACATATCTACTGCAACTCTTTTTCACATTAGGTCTGCATTTGGTAGTATGCTAAATATTCTGTATGGTTCAAAAAGAAGTAGATTGCCATATGACATCTGAAGGCAAAGAAGTTTCTAAGGACTCAGATCCCCTTGTTTAACATATGAGCTATAGAAAACACATCAGGGGAGAAAAAATGAACTCATGAATTCCACACATTCTGCTCTCCATCAGAAGTGCAATCTCTCAATGATCTCATCCTTCTTTTTCACTGGGTACCATACAGATTCGTGGTGGTATGCACTCCAGATGTCTGAAGATGAGATCTAGATGAACAAAGGAGATTCTCCAATGCTGCCGTAAACACTGATTTCATAGTAATGTCCTCTTCTAGGGACATTTGCATGGCTAGCCCAGAAACGGAACCATTGCCTCCACACTACATTGAAGACATATGTGGCAGACTGCAGTTCTCATGACTACCTCTCGCAATCTGAAGTAGCTGTAGCAAATCTCCATTCTGCGTGTTCTACTCTAACCCAGGGCTTCTTGTTTTGTTGCCACACTCACTGTGTGTGTTTGTGTGTCAGCCACCTTGTAATTCAGCCTTCTTCTTATGGTTTGATCACAGCATCGGTTGCCTTATATTTGTTGTGTTTAAGTTGGGCTGCATTCGAGGAAAAGTAAAGCAGCTGTAAGCCGGATACCTGTCAATTCTGCCATTCTCTCGTGCCTTAAAACATTATCATGGAGGAAAATAAAAATAAAAAGAACACAGCCATAGTTCTCTTCATCCCACTGGTCAAATAGGGTTCTTCAAGGTAACACAATTGTGTTGTCACGCCTAGACACTGCATTGGCATTTTGATTAAAAATCTACTTTTTGTAGGAGAAGATTAGATATATAGCTTTAAAATATTAACATGTGTGGTTTCATAAATCTATGCTTTCGACTCCAGACTAGTGTATGTTATTCCAACAGAAAAATGTATAGTGTCACTCGGTGTGACAAAGTTGTCAAGGCAAAGAAACAAAATTCATGCTACTCAGTTCCTAATTTCTTTTTATTTGGTGCATGTGATGTTGGGAAAATTTCTAATGCTTCCCCAAGTCTCATTTCCCTTATTTGTTGAGAGAAGGGTTGTGAGTATCTGGTGAGTTATGGTCTTGGAAAACACTCAGGAAGTCCTACCTGTTCATATTATGATTATTGAGTCAAATAATTCACATCATACACATTGGCATGCGTTACTACCAGGTAACTAACTTTGAATAAATTAATTGCAAATAAAATGTAAGTTATGAAGATAATCACATTTGTTTTATCTTTACAAAAGATAAGTCTGAAAAATACATTCCACACGGAGGTCACCATTGATGAGTTAGACTCTATGAGTTGCAAACACATCTGTTTAGTGCCAGTCATTAAGTTTTTATTTTCTGGACATTTAAGTCATTTCTTTGTAGACTTCTTCTTTGCTAATTCTACAAAACATCTCCATAAGCTTGATCTTTTGCCCTTTATTTTCAAACTTCTTGCATTGGCCAAGTTTGTAATGCCTTCCCACCACCCATCAATCTGTCAGTGTTGTCTTTCTTCCATCTTAAGTCTTCTTGGGCTGGTGGAAGTTAGTATCTCCATTTACTCCAAACAAATGTTTCATCACACACACACACAAAAAAAAAAAAACAAACAAAATGAAACAAAACAAAACCCTGCATTATTTATACTAACATGAGACCATGTTTTAGGCTGGCAAGTTGGCTCAGTAGAAAAAAGTGCTTGGAACTCAAGCTTGACAACCTGAAATAACTCCTAGGATCCTATAGTAGAATGATGGAACTGACCTCCCAGGCTTGTCCTGTGTATTCCACATACATGACACAGTACACATATGCTATACAGGCACCCGCACACACACATACACAAATACAAATGAGGCAGGTTTTATCAGCCATTGAAAACATGTCTAATTCCAGCATACATCCCAAGATAAACAACAGTTATATGTGGCATATTTAGAACTCAGAAGCAGAAATTACTACACATAAATAACCACTCGGAAACAAGATTAAGTTCCCAAAGATTGAAATTAGACTTAAGGTTTACTAACATGTTTACAGTCACTCAGGATATGTGTACAAGAAAGCTCATACTCATAGAGAGATATCTCTTGATTCTTGATCAAAACCAGGGATCGGAGGCTGGGATTGTGGCTTAGTGAGAACATGATTGATTAATATTCATAAGACATTGGGTGTGATCACCAGCACTGCTAGCAGAAACCAATGGCAACAGGTTTCCATTTCTTTAAGAAAACAGATGATGGCATGACGATCTTCTCTCCTCCACCTTCAAGGATCCATGACTTCTCCCTAGCCTGACCTTTCCTCTCTTATTTGCCTTCAGACTATCAAAATCTATCAAAAATCAAGTTACTCACACATTGCCATATAGACCCAAAAATAAAATTACAATAGGCAATGCTCTTTACCCTAAATATTCCAGGATAATTTCCTTCTATGAATAAATACATAAGAGCTAGGGAGTTAGCTCAACTGGTAAAGAGTTTGCCTTTCAAAGTGAAAAGACCTGAGTTCAATCTCTGGAATCCATATGAAAGAATGCCATCTGAGATTTTTTTCTGGCCTCTGTGCATACACACTCACCCCTCTCCCCCTCAAATATGAAAATATGTACATTTGTTGCATATGTATGCAATTACAAAATGGCTACTTGTGATAATACCTTTAGGATTCCTTTAAAAACAGTATAGGCTTGGTGGTTTAAACAAACATAATTTTTCTAGCATATGTTGAGGCTGAAAGTTTCAGGCAAATGTCCATGGGTCAGATTCTGGTGAGGACAGTCTTCCTGGTTTATAGAAGATGCTCTTTACCTGTAACTTTAAGTGGTCTGTCCTTTGTATGTCATATGGAGAGAAAAGGACACATCCATCTCTTTTCCTCTCTTCCAAAGCCAACGATCCTATAAGAATATAACTGCACTTAATCTTAAAAACTTAATAACTAACAGCATCCTATTCCAATATAGTTATATTGGAGATTAGAGTTTCAACATATAGATTTGGGAAATATGTAAGTCCATAACATCTGACAATATCATCATTAATTGATTATATTATTTTATTATATATTATATTCATTAGTGTATGACAATCAATCATTAAGTCATTCCCCTTCCTTTTATTCCCCACCAGAAATTCTCTCTTTGGCTTCTAAATCTATCTCAATAAGCATATGGGCATTTTTGAAATTGTGCTTTTCCTCTTGCTGGTTTAATCCCCACACATTGGTTCAACAGCCAATCTATGATCTCATGATTTTTTGCCTGCCAATCCACTTCTTACTTGTGTGTGTCTGTTCTGTTTTATGAGTTGAATGTGTTGTGCATTTGCTACTCAGTCTTCTCCAGAATCTAAAATTTACACTAAGATTTCTAAACCTGCTTTCTCGTCTCTCCTTTGAGAGAGGGAAGCTGTGTTACAGGTGCTAGTGCTATTCACATCCATCCACGAGCATTTCCACTCTGCTTTGCAACAGAGCTTCATATGCTTCAGAAAAGCTATCAGTACAACAAGGGGGAAGAGAGAAATGTTTCCTTCAAGTATGGTCATAGTTCTCCCACTCTCCCTGTTCTAATTTGTTTGATTAGTTTTTTATTGATTTTGTATCTCATCAGTGCATTGCTCCTGGTTTCCTTCCTTGCCAATGAGCTTTCTGGTAATTCCTGCTTTTCTTGCTATATGTCAGTTAATGTCCCCACGTACACTTCCATCTCATCATCAAGCCTACACACCGTCTTTTCCCAGGTTTTTGTTTGTTTTTTGCCCCATTTCCACCATGTAGCAGCCTATTTCTATAGAAATGACATCTCTCTTAGAGTCCAAAGTCCAGTTATTAATGTATATTCAGTTCCCCAAAGTAGAGGTTTGGCAAAACTAAGTATGTTATCCTAATTGAAGGCCACAGAGTTTAGTGTCTTCTTAAGGATTTTCAATAAAAGTTACTACAAACTACCTTTTCTGTAGTAAAACAGTCCTTCCATCACAATGATAATAGAACACTTAAATTGGTGGTTAAATTATGATGTAGCTCAAAGATGTCCAGGAAGCTTAAACCAAACAGCAAGTTTAGATGGTTTTGCAGTGTATTTGGAAGTTTCACAACTTAATTGGTACCTTAACCAATTAATCAACAATGCTGAAAAGAGTATGAAATCACTGATCAATCATCAGAATATTGTGGATTTATTTGTAATATTTTGCTAAGCTGAGATTGGCTTTCTCTTCCTAAGCATTGCTCATCAGATCACCCACATGTAGTTGAAATGACTTGTTACAGAGTATCCTGAACTGGCCTGCAGGTTGATTTTCTTAAGAATTCTGAGTTAAGACTGAGTCTGGAGCCAGGTGGTTGTAGTGCACATCTTTAATTCCAGCACTCTGGAAGCAGAGGCAGGCAGATCTCTATGAGTTTGAGGCCAGCCTGGTCTACAGAGTGAGTTCCAGGACAGCCAGAGTTACAACAGAGAAACCCTGTCTTGAAAAAGACTGAGTCTGGGATCGGTCATTCTCTGTTTTCTCTTCTTAAAAGAGGCCTAGGTTTCTAAGCCTAAGACATGCAGTATCCTTCTCTGCCATAGGAGACACAGGATTCAGAGAAACTGACCCAAATGATATTCCAAAACAAATGGAACGATAATCTGTATGCCCTAAAAGGGGAACGTGAACAAAAGGAAATTCACTCCTAGGAGATCTATAGCTGCTACTTCTGATGGTTTTTAAGACCCAGTTGTCATTTCTTCACTTGTGGTCCATGGGCTATCTTGGATGGTGAGTTTCAAAGCCATCCTCGTAAGACATGTCATCTAGAACCGCAGAATATGACTTTATTTGGAGTGGAGTCTTTATCTTTGCAGATGTAATTAATCCAAAGCCATGAGAACAGATTGAGGATAAAAAGAGAAGAGGAGACAGGGGAAGAGACCAAAGAGAGACTTGGATAAGATAAGGACCACCAGGGACAGCTGGGTGTCCCCAGAAACTAAAGGAAGCCAGGGTAGGATTCTTGTCCAGGATAGCAAGAAGCAACAAAGCCCTGCTGGCCCTGTGATTTTAGACACCTGGCTTCCAGAACTGTGAAAGAATGAATTGGTGTTGTTTTAAGCTCCTTTTTGTTGTTTTAAGCCTTGTGGTGTTTTGTTATAACAGCCCCAGGACACAAAATTGCTTCCTGAGTCCTATTGTCCATTCTTGCTTGAACTAATACAAATACTGTTTGCTTCTCCTAATAAACAAAATAGTTCAGTAAGACAGAGATTACTTATAAATAATAGAGTTATTTTCTGGAACAACTTAATAATCATTACATTTAATGTAAGAAAATTAAATATATTACTGTAATAAATGTGAAAATACTAAATGAAGTACAGTCTTAGCAAGGAGATAATATATAGAGGTAGAGGCACAACAGCCTCCTCATGAATGTATGTATGGTTGTTTACCATAAACTTAACATTCGATCTGAACATCTTCTTACTATCCCCAAAAGAAAAGATTCTTACACAGACTTAATATCTTGAAGTTTTCTGTTCTAATATCTGTGTTAGTCAAGCTTCTGTCACTGTGAAAAGTGAAAAAAAACCCGAGATAAATAGAAAGAGGACAAGCTTGCTCATAGTTTCAAAAAGCTCAGTCCATGGTCAATGGTCAATGGCTCCATTGTTTTGAGTCTATGGTAGGACAGACTATCATGGTGGGAGGTATGCACTAGGAAAAATAAAACCTGTTCAGCTCACTACAACTGTACAGAGAGAGACAGACAGACAGACAGAGAGACAGAGAGAAAGACAGAGACAGCCAGATAGAGAGACAGAGACAAAGAGAGATAGAAATATATATATACATATACATATATATATGTATATACATATATATATATAGAGAGAGAGGGAATGACATATATATATGTGTATGTATATATATATATATATATATATATATATAGAGAGAGAGAGAGAGAGAGAGAGGGAGAGAGAGAGGGAATGACACAATGATACACCTGTCCAAACCATCTCCACTGATGGTCTAACTACCTCTCAATAGGCTTCACCTCCTAAAGATTCTACAACAGACTGCTGGCAATCAAACGTTTAACTTATGAAACTTTGGAAAAACATTTAAAATCTAAACCATTAGTCTCATCTATAATAAGGAAAATTACTTTTTTCTTAATTTACAAGTCCAAATGCAACAGAAATATATGGAATGCTAAATGTAAATGCCACAAAACACCAAAAAGGTGTGTGGTAAGAGGTGAGTATATGGAATCACCACACAGTGTCTTACAAACATGAACATGCTCCTTGGGTGCAGTTTTATAACTAGCTGCCTATTGGTATTTTGAGTATATACTAAAAGATTTTTGCTTTCCCACGAGGGAACATAGTATAGGCCTAGGAAATAAACCAAACATGGGTATAGAAAAATTTTAAGTCCAAAGCTCTCTGTTTACAGTCAATAGGGAAGGCTCAGAAGGGTAGATGAATCCCAAAGGTGCTCAATAGTTAAGGAATCACTAATGTGCTCAAGTTCAGGAGTCAGGAGAAGTGGTTCTTGGCTACTTAGGAACCCACAACCATGCGGAGGGCAAAGGAGGGTGCAAAATCAAGACAGCAGCCATCCCAAAAGAACTTTAAAATGCAATTTTGTGGTCACCAAAGGAAATTCTGAATTCTGCCTTCAGTTCAATCTCCCCAACCCCAAAGTGGATAAGAAACAGAAGTTCATGTTTCTTTGGAAGGGTGTGTTGTCTATTCAGTAAAGACAGATACTCAGAAAATGAGACCTGGCCATGCCCTTGTATGTATTTTTCAGTTGGGTCTGTATTCCTAAACAATGACATGCATCTGGAAGTAAATTAATTCGAACAAAAATAATGTGGGATTTATCTAAAGTTCAAGGCATTTCTTGAACACAAGCAATTAGTCTGATGGGTCACTGATTCCATTTTCAGAATGCTGATAACAAAATTCATATATTTAAACATTAAAAAAAATAATAAGGGAAGCCTTGTCTGTATATTTTCTTCTCCATGACATTTCTAGAGGGTGTAAGCATTTGGCCTCTAATTTTATTTTCACTTTGCCACTTTGACAACTGAGCTGCATAGCCTGGCATTAAAGAGAAAGCACTGAGTGGTTGAAACATATTTTTCCTTTGTTCAGGAAGCCTACCAACCCTGACTCCTTGCTATCTAGCTCTCCCTTTTTGGTTGCACAGACAGGAAAGGTCACACAGCTTTGTGAAAATAGGTATATTTTAAAAGAGAGGGAATAAAATTTTCTCTTCTCAGAATCCAGGCTATAGAGGCAGTCTAAGGAGATTAGCTCTAAACAACTCTGCCCACTCTTTGACTATAAACCCAGATGTGACAGTGGGCTGAGGCTCCTGATGCAATATTCTTGCTATTAGAAGTAAAAGCCATCTGTCTTCTTAAGCATGGACACGATGTTTTCTGTACTTTTTGTAACAGATCACTTCTAATAACTTCTCAAAACTGGAATGGATGCTCACATTATCCAGGAATGTGTTCCTCCACAACAGACAGTGATTTTTATCAGCTTTCTGACTGTAGCTATGTCTGGAATGTCCAAAATGAGATCTTGGAACTTAATCACCAATGTAATAGAGGTGGAAGGTAAACCTTTTGTAGGACATTAAGTCAGAAGATCATCAGTTCTTACACGGGATTAACGCCCCACTAAAAGAGTCCCAAGACTGTTTGGAGATAGCATTTATCTGGTATTGTCTTATACCAGATATATATACATATATATATATATATATATATATATGTATATATATATCAGTGGAATAAGATAGAAGATGCTTTCTCGGTCCATTAAGTCAGAAAGTAGTTAAGGACAAATCACTGCTTACCTCTAATGTCTTTACAAATAATTTTTGGGTGAGATTTTTAGGACTCCCCCTACCTCCTGTAGTTATGTCTAGGCTTGTTGGAATTTCTCACAGAGAAACAGTCACCTGACCTGAAATCTTTGGCTTCTTGATATAATGTGTTGAATATTGGCAAAATCTGTCCTTACATATGGGAAAAGAAGCAGGACTCTGATGAATAAAGTCCCAGCAGAATCAGTTATATGCTGTGTTCATAACCATGTTTGAAAACAGCATCAAACATCTCCCAGAAGCATCTGGATATCCTGAGCCCATAAACTATAAATGAATTGTAATTGTGTTGGAAAAAGATAATGAATATTTTAAATAACTTTCCCTCAAAATAAGCAGAAATTAAAAGTGAATGAAAGTTGACATAGTCTTTTTTTCCCCCACTAAAAGACCTTGTGAGAGCTGCACTGATCTCTAAGGAGACTGTGATTACAGGTGACACTCAAATGGGCACAAACATGAATGGATGTTCCTAGTGATCAGTACAGGAGCCATGCCAAGAGCTTGAGGGACAGTTGCTGAAGGAGCCACGTGGGAGACACCTGCCTTTTTAACTTAAACTTCTCAAATGGTGCCAGGAAACACCTCAAACACCCACAGGGCTGGAAAATACCTATACAGAGTGGAATCTGGGACCTAGAGGCTGACTTTTATTTATCTCCTCCTACTCAGTATATTCTACTTTGAATTGTAGTTACTCAACTTTTAGGACTCCCTTGACCTTAGGGCATAAGAATGTATTTATCTGTATTATCCATCTTCTTTCTCCATCATTATATGATGCCTATCTAGCTGAATACTGTCATTTTGAGGGTTCTATTAAAATGTACAACTTGCTTCAGAAATGCCAAATAACATAATAGAGGTGGTGACATGAAAGAGAAAAGCCAATGGTAGCCAGCTCTATAGCTCTTTCATCTACATGTCAAATGTGAGTTATTTTCTTTATACAGAGGGCTTTTACAGTGATGTGGAAATGCCACTACAATGTACATACATCCCCCCCCAAACATAAATATACACAAAAGCATATCAATTTGTGACAGAGTTAAAGGACCATTGACTGAGCTGTCAGATAGCTGAATTAAGTCTGTGTTTAGTATCATCTCAATTTCAAACTAAGGAAGGATTTTGATTTTATTTAGTGATGATATTCAGTATCATCTAAGATAAATTTAATCCGACAGTATATCGTTAAACCAAAAGAGAAATGAAAAAAGAAGCCAAAACTGAATTACAGCAGCAATATTGAAAGATATCATTTTCATCAAACAAGGAACACCAGCAGGCATAGGAAACATTTCAAATACAACTTAAGAAAATAATTTAAAAAGAAGAAACCATTTAGATGCTAAAGAAATGGGTGCCTTCGGTTTTCTAACTAATTTTAGGGTAATAAGCAAATTCCTCAGCACTGCGGTATTCTGCTGCTTCCTGTGGTATGGAAAGGAGACATGATATGGACAATTTCAAAAATCTTCCATGACTCTAAATTTCTATACAGTCATACACATTCAGATTGAAAAATATCAGAGAAGGATCAAAGACATGAATGTGAAAACTTTACAGATTACGTGAGTAGCATTTCTTTGTGTACCTAGCTATGTTTATAATGATAGGCTACCCCAGATTCCCAGATTTATTTTCAGATATGTCTCATCTCCTCTGCAATTTCATCAAAAATCTATAGAAGACGTGCTCTTAAAAAGACCATTCTGGAGAAATTGAGGCATAGAAAAGTGTAGGGGGCTCAAAAGTACATGGTCCTCACCCAACTTAAGCATTCTAAGTCAAATACTATGTCTATTCTCCCAAGTTAAGCTGCTTCTCCAAAGTATAAAAAGCAAAAATGACTTAAATGAAACATTTCACATATCCTCAATGTGTTGATAAACTTCAACAAACCTGCAAACCAGAAAATAGAAAACGGAGCCTTGAAAGACTCAAAATAATCTGTAGAAATGGCTCCATTTTGAAAAAGTGCACATGAGGAGGAGCTGTCATTAGTGCTTATTATGAGTACAGTCTGACTTAGGGAATTACCTAGAAACAGACTTCAAATTACGATTCATGTGCTTGAGATGCACCAGATATTTCTACAGGAATGATTTGTGTAAGGGATTGTAAGAAGCAGGATCCAACAGGCAAAACTACAATGTAGGTGCAACAAAGACCCAAATGACTCTTCAGAGAACTCTGAGGACATCTACAGAGCCATATTTGTTTGAGACATGGGGACAGGGCTTTATACTGACACATTGAGCTGCATGAGAAGCAGAATTTGTACTCCTGGAACCTATAACAGTGATTGTGTAGCTTCTTTCTGCCAAAAGCAATTCCCAAATAAAAAGATCCTGCTATATGATGGCAGTACCCCAACATCATGTTCAGAACACAATCCATCTTCTGGTTACATATAATCCCTTTATACTTAGCCATCGAGGACTCTAAAATGCGTGTGTATGTATATGTGTGTTCGTGTGTGTGTGTGTGTGTGTGTGTGTGTGTGTGTTTGTGCATGTGTGTAAATTAGAGAGATGGAATAGATATATCCTGTTGCTGAATTAAGATGGTGTTTAGTACCATCTCAATTATCATCTCTGTAAACTACAGAAAGAGAAGACTTGGACTTTTCAGGTTGAGATAACATATATTCTAATGAGGCTTGCTAATTCTCTCAATCTTCAAATGAAGTTTTCTTTATTCATTGCTATGATCTGAATCTGAAATAGTTTTCACAGCTTTGTGCTGACTCCCCAGTCTATGACACTAATTTGAAGGCTGTGGAACCTTTAGGAAGTTGACCAAGTAGTAAAAGCAGGACACAAATGGTGGATCTTGGTTCCAGCCTGCTTTCATGTGAAGATCCCATACTGTACATTCCCACTGCTAGGGCTTGAAATACTCTATTATTCATTTCATATTGTTATGGACTGAAACTGTGAGCCAAAATAAATCCCCCTCCCCCCATGTTGTGGCTGTCAGATATTTCACCACAGCAGCAAGCAAAGTAAAGAACACATAGATTTTCTACAAATTAATAGTTTTCCTGCTTGTAAAACAGTGGGTATTAACTAGGAATATTTTGCCCTACAAAAGTATGTGGCTAAAAATATAGAATCCAAGAGATGAGTAGCAGCATTATCGTGTAGTGTAGAAGCCATGACCACCGAATGTAGATACACTCTAGCTTGAGTCTAATCCTCTCTGATCATTTTTTTCATGTTTCTTATAAAGAAAACACTGTGTATATCATCTAGTCAATAATGAAATATTTATTGAAAACCTACTATAATTCAATGATAATGGTGTATGATATGCACTAAGGTAGGAAACCTGATGGAATAAAAATATGTACAAGTACTGATTTTTCCCTGTTCTTGTACATTTGTGTCTTAGACATCGCAACATGGTGGTCATAACATGCAGGGTGAGATACCAGGAAACATTTTAATGGAATTGCATGATATGATGGTTCATTTTGGAGGTCACCTGGATTAGATTGAGGGCTGTCTAGGGAATTAGTAAAGTTTACTTCAAGAACTGTCTGTGAGGGTGTTTCCAGAGAAGATGGGTGACTGTGTCAACAATTAAGTGGGAAAGATTTATGCTAAATGTGGGTTTTATCATCACAACTGCCCCTAGAAGGTTGGAGACCAGACAGAAGGAAACAGTGAAGAAGGAAACTCACTTTTACATTCTTGGCCAAAATTAGCCACTCCTCAGCCTAGAGATAGAACCCTACACCTGCTGTTCTCCTGGGTGCTTTCTAGCCATGAGCCTTGGACAAGGTCTGTATCATTAACCTCCTTCTCTTTCTGGGCTTCTTGGCCTGAACAGCCACAGGCTCTTAGGAACTTTTCAATAGTTGTGACTCTGTGAGTCAGTGTAATAAATTCTCTCTTGCACACATTCTTTCATTCTGTTTCTCTGGGAACTCCTGCATAGCATTTACTATACAGTGGAAAAAATAAACATGCATCACTTAGCCATGGTATAACATACAGATTGCATTAGGAAAGGTAAGAGAAATAGAAATAGATTTAAAGTGAGATTATATGGCAAGTCTGTAGAAGGCTTTGAATGCTGAGCTAATAAATGAGGAAATTGATGCCCAACGAGGCATGTCAGAAGCGTGCAAATGGACTGAATTAATAGGAACACTCAAGGGTTTGAAAATAGTATTCTGAATCCAAGGGCAAGTTGACTTTCTTACTCTTCAACTTGGCAGGTGTGAATAATCAGGTTGTTACGGTAAGGGCATAGGAAAAAATTTGAAACATAAAAATCAGAATATCTGTATTTTTTTATCTTTAAAGGATATTATTTATAATATCAGTTGGATAATTAAAACTTTTAATGTATTCTTTCCTTTTAAAAAAACTAGCAATTACCTTATGTCTAAACCCACACTTTTCATGAATTTTTCAAAAAGGCAATCTGTCCTTAGAGCTTCCATGAAAAATCACTCAGCGTAGATTTGCCTAGACTATTTAAAGGGTTTCTTAATATTTCTAAGACATGCTACCTTTGTTTAGCTTCTATTCATTCTGACAATTTTACATCTTGCTGGAAATCTAAACATTTCCTTCCTCTCAAAAAATATGTTAAACTGCAAAAACATGATATCCAGAGTTTGAACAAGACAAAACAAACCAACCTGGAGATATTTGTGAACTTCAAATCACTTGAAATCCACAAATCTGTATGTATTAAGCTGCAGGAATTTTAGCAATATGTGAAATGTGACATGCTGTCTGCTTCACATCTAGACAAAATAAACTAAAATGGTAGCGGTTTATGGAAATTTTAACACACGTGGGCATGACAAGATGCCTTAGGTGGGAAGTCTACTGTCAGCCCTAGAACAGCATACTATGGATGGCTTCTGCTTTAAAGGTCCTGGCCCCGATGCCTGGCAACTATATACCTCTATACCTTTAGTTGTTCAAGCATGTGCCATCAACAGTTTCCAGCAATGGGAAAAGCTTAACATCATTTTTTTTTCAGTCACTATCCTTCCCCATTACTTATCGATTTGTATGCATCTGCCACCTCCTTTCCTCATTTTTAAAATTCCATAATTTTTGATGTTTCCCAAAGCTTGCTTCTAAGAACTATTTCCATGTGCTTTCACACATATGCATATACACACATACATCTACATATATGTATACATACATGTATATATGCTGTAATATTTGCACATGCCTATAAATGTAGATACCATCTACCATCTGATAAATGCTAATCATTTCTTCAGTCCACACCTTCATGCTAGGTCTAAGCTTCCAAGCAACTGTCTATTTGAAAGCTACATTAGGTATGTCATACATATATCAAATAGCTTGAGATATGTCAGTCCATTTAAAATGCGTTGCTTTAGTCTCTCAGGCATGTTCTGGGTCTAGTCATCCATAGGTCAGACCATGGTACCATCAGCCACATAAGATACCAGACAAGAATCAGAGTGGCTCGTCCCCCCTTTCTTTCTTCCTTCCCACATACTCTCAGCAGCCTTTCTCACACACAATCCTTTTCCTCCTCTATACTCTCAAGAGCCTGACTCAAGCTAAAGTTTTCTCTTGACTAGATTACTTTTTCAAACTTGACTTTTACACTTTCCAATCTATTCTGAGCAGATCGAATGGTCTTTTCTCTAAATGTCAGCAATGCAACTGCACAGATGGCTCGGTTGGTCCATGGCTTGCCACACAGACTTGAAGACCTGAGTTTGGACCCCCAGCACCCACTTTAAAAATAAGAACAGTGTGGCGGCATGTATCTGTGATCCAACTTGCAAACAGTGTGCTGGTCAGACAGGAGCATCCCTGGAGCTTGCCATCCAGCTAGTTTCTAAATCAGTGAGGCCAGGTTCATTGAGAGACTTCCTGTCTCAAAAAAAATAAAAATTAAAAATTAAAATGAAGAGAGATTGGGGAATAAGATAGTCCTCTGACACACACACACACACACACACACACACACACACACACACACACGCACACCAATCAGATCTCATCCATCTTCGGTGACTTCTCATGAAGGATGAGGCACCACATGACCTGGCCCTTGCTTCCCTTTCTAGTCGCCCCGCCTCCCAGTCACTGGCTTACTGTACTAATCAGAAAAAAAAATGTACCTTATTGGGGTCTTGAAGTTTTCTTACTTTTCCTTCATATAATGGGATTTTTCTCATCTTTTGTATTACTGCTAAAAATCTATCCTCAAAGAGGGATCCCAAGCCTATCCATATGCAGATTTCCTCCATTTATATATTTTAAATTTGTTATTTAAAATCTAAGAATCCCATTTGCTTTCTTTATAAATAAGATAAAGCCACACTTGGGATTTTATGTTACTTATAGGAGTATTTGTTTATCTTCCCCAGAGGGAAAGTAACTTGAGTGTCAGGCTCTTGTTCAGGTAATTTTCCTGTGCCCATCACAGAGTAGTAAACCAGAAATACTCTTCAATGGAAGGATGCATGGGTGAATGAACTATTATATCTCATTTGAAAAATGTGAGCAGTACTAAATTAAAAATTTCATTCTAGTTGTTTTTTGGAGAGCCGAGTTCAATAATAGAACTACACTGTCTCAGAACTAAATTCTCAGAAGGTAAAAAAAAAAAAAAGTAAGTATATGGAAGAAAATAATTCCATGGAAAAGGGCAGACCATTTGTAGTCAAGAAAAAAAAATGTATATGGGATAAAATATTTCCATGGAAAAGGGCAGACCATTTTGTGGCCAATTTACCACTCTGTCTGACTGCTTTTAAAGGGACTAAGATCTCTGGCTGAAGGCAAGCCAGTAACTTCAAATGGGGGTAGGTGGTACATCTCAGGCATCACATTTGGCAAAGCTGGAAGAAGAAAATGTTTCAGATGTGACTTCAACTACATTTGGGTGTGCTCTGGGTCATTAGTTCTTTTTTTCCTTTCAAGTGTGGTACGATTTACAAGTTTAAGAAAATTAGTTCTTTATTGCTAAAATTGAGCTCTAATTTAATAGTTCTTACATTTAATAAGGTGTGAATTAATAGTGCTTTAAAGTGATGTCATAAGTTGGAAATTCATAAAATACTCCAGTTTTATTAAAATCTTCTACAAAATCACTATTGTAATTAAATCTTGAGACATCACTAAACTTGGCGTTTTCAACAGAAGACCAAGTAGTGGGACATATTTCTAATGTTAAAACAAATGTTTAAGCTTTGGTGGTGCCTTCTGTAATTTTGGAAGGAAATCTAAGTTTCTTCTCAAAGGGAGGAATTTGTTCTGACCTCTAATGAATGCAATCCTGTTCTCTGGGATTTACCTCACTTCCAGACTCCAGTCCCCAGTCATATTAAGGGTGATGTCCTCTGATTGCTGGAGCGTAGCTGTGTCTGCACAGGAGGACTATTTCCCAGCACTGCTGACAGATAGAGCCAGGACACTTGACTGAATTTGTGCAGAGGGCACATGATGCTTGCCATTCCAGACTTGATCCCTAGAGTAGACTCTGAGATCCTCTGTGATTCTCTACTGTTAATAGACTCTTCTAGTGCAGGTTTCCAAAGATGACATAGGTAGTTATGTGAAATAGAGCCTTTATCCATTTTGACTAGCGAATGTCATCACCATTGGATTTTTGTAGGAGCATAAATTAATTAAACCTGTATTTTGTTAAATACCTGATACTGTAGGCATGTTCTTAATTAACTACAATACAGATAAACAAATCTCTAAAACCTAGTTACTGTTTAAATGAAACTTCTGGCCACTTATGATTTTATTATATGCTTCTGTTAAGCAGCACACTAACCATATTATACAGAGTATCTTATTTGTATTTTTGGAATGATTCTTTAACCATCTTCTTTGCCAGTTAGTTTCATTTTAATTCTATCTTACTTGGAAGAGTACAGGTTTTGGAGTTGAACAAGCATAGGTTAAGTTCTATTTCTGTTGCTATATATGGTACTACGGAGATGCAACTGAAATGTCTTTTAACATTATAGAATTAATTATATAGAACTGTTGATTCCTTGGTTCTTATGAGAATTAAACTGAATTTAATCCAAAATAGTAATATAAGGTCAACATGACAGAGCTTGATGCTTTAAAAATATGTAGCAACATGCATTTTGCAATGCATTTTGTTTCTTGAAGTATTTGTAAATCATATTTTAAAAAGTGTAAAAAAGAAAAAAATTGTCACATGAACTTTTTATTTGTTTTATTTTACAGTGAAAAATAGACATCAAACCTAGGATGTTGCACCTGCTATTCATATATCTCATCAATGAACTACACCCTTAACCTTTGACAATCTGACAAATTTGATGAATTTCAAAAAGATATTTTTGATAGGCTTATTGTAGCAGGATGTTTTGAAGAACTTCTTTGTCATATGTAGTTTTCTGAATGATTGCATGCCACGTGGACTTTGGGGAGCAGCTTAGAGTATAAAAGAGGCAGTGGCCAGATGGTAGTTGACTATTGGTGGGAGAGTAGGCAGGCTCCAGCTCATGTCAGGGGTAGTCAGTGGGATGATATAATTGGTGGGATGACTCGTGAGGTGCTAGCAGTTTCTGTTCTCCAAGCTAAGGATAGCCAAAAAGGGGAGTGAATTCTTCTTTCTTTCTATCTATCCTTCAAGGCCACCTGCAAGAGTGGTGATGGTTTCTCTCTGTGTTTCTCTTTTTAGAGCTAAAGAGTAAATGGGAATCTGTTACAGTTAAGAATCAGTTACCAGTTAGGAATCTGTCACAGTGGCAGCTGGGGTAAGAGAACAGGTTTCAGAATTTAGTTACAAGCAGCACTCCAACGTGGGGCAAGAGAATGGCTTTCAGGGCAAGAGAACAGGAGAATTCTGTTACAACTTCTTGCTGAAACTGCAAAAACTTTTGCATGGAAAGAACTTTCTAGTCCTACAATCATGAAGAACCCTGATATATAAACAAGTGTTGTAATATTTAAATCTTGCCGTGTTTTACATTTTCATTCTAAATATATTAGAACCAACAACAGTCAAAGATCATCAGGCAGTCATTCTTATAAGTTCCTTATTGAAGTTCAAAGATTTAGTGATACATTACAAAGAGAAAAGACAAGGATGACAAATCTTAAGATTAAAATGAAATAAATATAAAATCACAGTAGAAAAGTAACTTCTGAGGCTATTTAATATTTGATATACTTTGGAAGCTTCAGCTGATTTCTCTAAAGATTAACTATAACAAAATACTACACAGGATCCTGAAAGCCTAGGATGAAATCGTGATAACTAGGCATTGTAGCAGAAAGATGTGGAATTCAAGGTGTGCTGCAGCTACACAGCAAGTCTGAGACCACAGGAGACCCTACCTCAACAAACAAAACCAATACAAAGCAAAAAAAGAAAAAAAAACAAAGTATTTCCTAGGAAAGAAATCATTCTTTCTCTAAATCCATGCATACCATTTGAATGTTTGGTTTAATACCAATAGGACATCCTGAGAAGTGCATTTCTTCATTTTACTTTGTCCAATTAGTCCAGAATACTTGTTACATGTACTTTCATCAACTTCTTCTTATCTAATGGGCATTGAAGTTTCCTTTTCATCTAATTTTAAAAAAAAGCACATGTAAGTGTCTTAATTAAATGTTAATAATATCATCAGTTCTGTGATATTCTGTGATCAAAAGAAATTTCCTTTTCTGCCTTTCCCCACCTGACCTTCCTTCCACCTCTCTTTCTAGAGCATATCTCCAGGTACTAATAATTATGTGTATCATCAAGAATACTTGTGTTTCCAATGAGATTCTCATTACGTACTTTAGGGATTTTGAATTCAACAGATAGTAGTCTTCAATGTGATCACTAATTACATTCCTGAACCGAATTTAAAAATTTTCATTTTATCGTGGTGAATTGAGTGAGAGGGGGCCATAAACTTTTAACAGCACAAAGCAAGAAAAACTAATCTAGAAAGTCAATATTGATCCTTTTCCTGGAGACATGGATATTCACCTTCAGCCATAATTAGTGTGAAATGTTGCCTCATGGCACTGGACAACTACTAATTCCAGAATCATAAATGGTAGAATTTCTTCTTCGTCTTAAGGTAGAGCCCCAAAGGAGCTCTCATCAGCTTCTGTCTCAGCAATGCTTTGTGAATTATCCTCTCTTGGACTAAACTGTTTCTAGCCAGGCAGTGGTGGCACAGGGCTTTGATCCCAACACTTGGAAGGCAGAGGCAGGAGGCTCTCTGTGAGTTCAAGGACACCCAGAGTTACAGCAAAGAAAGCACGTCTCGAAAAACAAAAACAAAAAACAAACTGTTTCTAAAATAGAACTATTTCTTTAAAAGCATGGCTGTCTGTGCTTCAAATATACCACTTTACGGATTTCCACTGAAAACTTCTATCAGAAATACTGATTTATGTGTATCACAGAGTCCTTTAAAAAATGAAGCATTTAAAAGTTTTTAGTTGATGGTATTCATAATATGAGATTATAACAACTTTATGATAAATCAATTTTAGACTCACACACAAAAATCAGGAAGACAGTTACCTTAGATACAAGTTAATATTTATCAAAAAAAAATAATGCTGTAACAAAATTTCACTATGTCAAATCATCTTTGCTATGTTAGTTCTCATTTAAAAGATAAAAGAAAAAATTTCTAATAAAATCAAGACATTTTTACAGTCTCTTTACTAAAAGGATTAAAGATTTTTTGATTTGTTTTCACAAATGGAAAAGTTCTTGAAAACTTTTATTACAAAAAAATGCAATAGTAGCATTACAAAATATTTTAAAATCCTTAAGCGTTTCCAACTGAGCTTTCAAAGACATTGAACTTAATATAGTGAATTTAATGGTCAAGAGACTGTATATTCCACAGGTTTATTAATTTTGACCTTAATGAAATTTAGTGTAATCTAAATGTGTTGAAATTTGAGTCAACATGCAACATCAGAGAAGTTCAGAGAGGGGGAGTAGTTTTTTGAGAGTCACTGCCTTATGACCTTGGAGTTGTCTCTGCTTTTAAACCTACAGTGATGACTTACTGTCATTCTCCAGGAAGTGAAAAATGAAACTTCACAAACCATTACAAACTGTCACAGAAAGTTAGTTTTACATAGCACATGAAAATGGCCAGGGTCTATCAAAGAGAGTAACACCTGAGAAACAAATCCATAGCTCAATAGAGAGCAACAGAATAAATAGGAGCTCACTGGAAAAATAGGCTGGGAAGTAAGTCCTCACAGACACAAAAGCTGCCTTCGGCACCTTAATTTTAAACTTGCTAGCTGTTAAAAATAAAACAAACACTTTTGTTGTTGCTAAGTCTCTGAGTCTCAGATGCTATGTGTAGATTACATAGTCCAAAATGACATCACTAGTATGTAGAGTAGTAATTAATTTTTTAAGTTGATCATGGCACTTCCCAATTAAAATGTTTTTCACAGTCTATTACTGATAGAAAGATCAAATGCAACTCTTTACTAGGGCCTGATTTGATCTTTCTGCAGTATTCTGTTCCATGCCCTTTCTTGCTTCTCATTCCAGTTGAGGTGGGGCTTAGGCTTGCCCCATCAAATCTATGAAGAAAGGTTTCAGAGGCTGTCACCCTTGAGTCTTCATGGTGTCCTTGATAGAGTGGTCCCAAGAGTCTGCAACCAAATCCCCATACACAAAACTCATTTACATAAACTAGCCATATACTTTGACTATATCTATCCTATGTTTTGAACCTTCTAATCCTGTATTTTGTCATCACTTATATCTCTGTATTACATATACCACAAATACAATATAAGTGCAATGTAAGACTTTGTTATGCTATATATTTTTCTTTTTATACTTGTTCTCTCTCTCTCTCTCCCTCTGTGTGTGTGTGTGTGTGTGTGTGTGTGTGTGTGTATGTGTGTGTGTGTGTTTGTGTTGTATAAGACAGAATAAATATGGAGAACAGAGGACAACTTATAAGAGTCTTATTCTACCACATGCGTGCTAGGGATCAAACCCTGTAAGATTTGATGACAAGCATCTTTACAGGCTGAATCATCTCATTGGCCTCTGTTATGCTATATTATTAAAGGAATACTAAGACTGGGCTGTAGAGATGTCTTACTGGTTACAGACATTTGCTGATTTTGTAGAAAACTTAGGTTATATTTTTCAGCACCCAGTGGTAGCTCACAACCATCTGTAACTCCAGTTCCTGGAGATTTAACATCTTCTTTTGCCCATATACATACATGTACTCATGCATATATGCAAGAAATGCACACATAAAACATAATAATTAAAAAATAAATTAAGTAAAATTTATTTTTAAGGACGTACTTGTTAGTAGCCAACAAAAGTCTTACTGCACAGCAAACTAACAGGTTCCAGGGAGGGTGAAAGATGTGGAAACTGGCAGGAGGTTCCAGCAGGCTGTGCGTGCGCATACATCACTTCATTTCAGTGGATTCAATACTGTTCTCAGCAGTGGAAACTTTTGCACTTTTGAAATTCTAGAAATTTCAAACATTTTGACCAGTGGTTGGTGAATCCACCATTGATATGGAAACTATGGTTAAGGAGAGCCACCTGTAATTTGAAATCCCTTTTCTGAGACTACAACCTCAATTTAACTACTTTGGCCTTAAAGAATCAGAATGTATTTTCGTGCGAACACACACATGCCTGAAATGCTACAGGTCTATTCATAGTTTGCTAATGTAGTGACTAAATATAGCACTTGCTGAGATTCCCACCCGTTGTATAAAAGAATAAAATATTTTAAAATGTGTGCATACCATTATCGTGGTTATAACTTCATCAACTTCGGGTTTTGAAGGAACCAAGCATATAATGAATATGAGCAAAATGAATATTTTATGACTAAAGTCAAGAATGACCGACCTGTCTTAAGGTAATTACATTCTTATAAGTATTCATGACTAAGCACATGAAGTTAGTCTGATACTGACAACTTTCTTACGCGAGCACCAGTGCACCTAGCCTGTGACTGAGGTATACTGAATATCCACTGACTCGATGAATTTCCTAAGTACTTTCACATTGCTACCATCGAAGAGCATTTTCAGTTGGTGGTCAAGGAGATGGGCACGCTGTAGATGCTTGTGGCTTTAGAGAACGTGAATATCTAAACCACTGGGCTCCATCTTCAGCTAGATGAACAGAATTTCCTGCCTAGTGAAAAAGCACTTTTCCTATGAAAGAATAGATTCTTACTGATATTCATATTCAAAGAGGAGGGGTCAGGGCAACAGTGGTGAGACTGCAATGGTTAAAGAGAAGCTGCTGAAAGCAAATTGATTTCTAGTGTTTGGACTCGAGGCGGATGTAGAAGGACAAGACCTTGTTTGCCACAGCTTCCCAGGTGGGAAGGCATTTTCGGGTAGCTGAGAGTTACCAAGCTGCTACACTGAGATGCCCTGACATGCCTTGTGTTATGGGCTGGCACGTGGTAGAACTGCCCTGCTCTTCTAGAGCCTGAAGTGAATTCCAAGACTGTTAGTTCATTTGCTTTGCATCTCTGAAATCAGAATCTCTGGATTTGGAGTTAGGATCCTGGGCCTGTGACGATTGAGGTAAGCATTACGCAGCTTGACCTCAGAAGGCCCAAAGAAAGTGTGGCAGACCCAGTTTGAGCCTGCTCCTTTTTATGCCAACATAGAGCATTCCAGTGAGGAACCCTTCAAAAATCGCAACACTAAAGTCCTAAGGATATGTGCTGAGGGAATACCATATCATTCACCTTACAGTATCAGGGTTTGCAAAGATGAAGAACCTGAACAGCTATTAATTTGCCTAGGTTAAGTTTTTCTTCTTTGAATTTCACTTGAATCAATGAAAATCAGTTTGAATCTTTACAGTAAAATCATTAAGGGAATGGACAAATATATCTTTTACATACCACAACCAGACTATCTTCTGGGGACTCATAGCATATATACCTATTCTAAAACAAACAAACCACAAACCGAATGTCCCATGATAACAATTTCAAAACAAACAAGAAATAGAAAATATAATACTGAAAAGATAAAAAGACCTATACATTCAAATTCAGTTTTGTTAATATTTTCCTGTTATATTAATGTAGATTTATACTCAATATATTTGTATTACTATCTCTGAATATATTTTTTGGCTAAACTACTTTAAGTAATTTACAGACATCATGGCTTTTCCCTTCATTTCTTCAATATAAAATGAGTACATTCACATATGTTCATAATAATGATATCATGACAGCTTCAGCTATCAAATTCACACAAATTTGGGAAGAAGGAATTGTCTTGATTAAATTGCCATGTGGTCATACCTGTATGACATTTTATTAATTGCTAAGTGATATAGGAGGGCCAGCCCACTGTGGGTGATACACTCCCTATGCAGGTGAACCTAGGCTATAGAAGAAATGTAGCTCAACAAGTCAGGTGAAGCAAGGTAGTAAGCAGTTTTCCAGCATGGTCTCTGCTTCCATTTCTGCCTCTGGCTTTGTGTTTTGAGTTCTTGCTTGACTTCTGTGGATGATGGAGTGTAACCTGAAAGCCAAATAACTTTTTCCTATGTAAAGTATTTTGTTCATGTTGGACACTGCAACAGAAAGCAAAGTGGAATGCCTAAGAAAATGTATATCAGTTCCTAGACACCTTCAGAGTCTCAGTTCAAATTCAAACTTCTAATTATCGGTTATAACTCTTCATCTTAAAAATCAATATTTTAATTAAAAATCCCATTCCATTTGCTTATTTTTTACATCTCTTAAGACTTATTTTCCAAAAAGTATAATTTCAATTTTTAAAAAAAAAATTCCCCAGGCTAATGTTTTTATTGTTGCAATAATAATGTAATTACATTTCTCCCTCCAAACCTTCCCATATACACCTCCCTCCCCACTTTACTCCAAATTCATGGCCTTTTAAAACCTGTTATTACACACATACACACTCACACGCAGTCCTTAATATATCTTGCTCAGGTTTTATTATTATATTTCTATATATATATATTCAGGGCTGACAATTTGGTATTGAACAGTCTATTGGAGTGCTCTCTTATACTACAGAAAACCACAACCAACCAAAATGCAAAGTTGTAAAGCCTAGTTCCAAAGGATACATCTAGAAAACATACCCACACCTAAGGCTCAGAGAACACTGAAGAAGAGACAGAAAGGCTGCAAGAGTCAGAAGATCACGTAAATTGACCACACTTGCTCCTCGTTACCACATTTTGTCCTCCTCCTTACCATCAGCTACTTCTGTGTCTCAAAATGTGTTACTTATGTTTTTGTGTCATATACATAAACATATGCACAAGCCTACACACTAGATCTAGACTCGACAAGTGTGAAGTTCAATTCTTAAGCAAAATAGTGATTATCGTTAAAACAACTCACATGATTTTAGCATCCTTCTACGTCTTTAAATTTTATAACATGGATCACAAAGTAGAAAACAAGTATGTTGTAAGGTTACGTGAATGTCAATATTTACATTTTGATAGGCTTTCAAGTACAAGGAATGGTGGCATAATAAATTTTTAAAATCATTCCTCTTGTCGGTAGCCAGATTCTGAGGCACAGATGCACTTCAATTTTTAGCTTCATAAAAGGAAGTCAAAATATGCAAAAAAAAAAAATGTTTGACTGTCCTGAACTGTCAATGATATCATCTCCTCGGCCTCTCAGGCCCTAGACAAAGAAAAGAAAAGTAATGTCATCTGCAGCTTTATGGGCTTTTACTGTTAATGCCTTTTAGACTCATCCTCCTGCATTGACAACTGGTGCCATGACATACACGCTAAGTGAAAAGTACTTGGGTAATGTCAGTACTTCCAGGCTGTCCTTTCCCATCCATGCCATCCTTCGTAATGTGTCTTGAAATTTCTTTCTCATTGTTTCGGGAGAGACCTTCCAGATGCTTCCAGCTACTATTAATACGAAGTCAGAATTTGACTCTCCCAATCTTTGATTCCACACTAGTGTAATCTCTCTCTGCTCTTGGAATGAGACCTCTGGCTCCAATGAAAGAAACACTTCATCATCCGTCCTTCCATCCGCACACCTATTCCCTCATGTCTTTCCTGACCCTTCAGAACTGTCTCAAATTCTTCCTGCAGCATTAACCTGGGCTTTTCTTGTAAGACCAGCATCTATCTATTTTGAGAGATGGTCTATTATAGTTTTGAGCTGTCCAACATCCTCACTCTGATGAGAGAGGAAAGGTCATCCTCCTCCTATCACAACCTGACAAGAAGACACCCAGAAAAAACTGGGTTCTAGAAAAAAATCCAGTTGATCTGAAGAAGAAAATCTTTGAGTTGACTAAGTTACTCTGACAACTCAGAGGAGAAATGCACAACTGAGGAACAGCGCTTGTAAGGAAAAAGTGGGGAGTTTGGCCAGCATTATCCTGAGTGATTGTCTAATTTGACCAAATCATCAAAATAACAGATAGGCTTAAGTATCTATTTTGTTCTATATGGCTCCATGTTTTTTTTAAGTTCTTGGAAACTTGTAGAAAATGGTTCCATAAGATATGCATTGTATATATATATATGTCTAGGTACATTTTTAAACCAAATTTATAATGTTTTATTTATGTAGTTAGTAGTTTTATTTGCTACTCAATATTTAGTCTGTACATAAGTGAAGACATGTTTCTTGGGTAAATAATTTTGGTGTGATATTTATGAAGCTTGAACTGTAGTTTGTCAAATTCTGTCACTATTTCTTTGAACTCACTCATAGTCAGTCTTTCTCCTTCTGACATGTCTGAATTCAATGTTGCCTGATGCTAACTCTTTGTAAAAAGATGAAATGATACTGAAATTGGTTTTTACATACTTTAGAACATTCTGGAAATATGCTTGGTTACTGAGTATTGCATTTAAAATTAAATGAAGCTTGAAGTTGATTACCTATTTTTTAACATTAATATTTAATGAAACCTACACTATATAAGCACTTATGGATCTTGTAAGACAATACTATAAAATATTAGTATGCTGTCTCTTATCCAACATTCAACTGCTTTATTTTATTTCATATCAAAACATACACTTTTGTTCTCAAGGGGACTAGATAACCAGTTCATACAATTTAAATGTCATACATCATACATGTGTTTTGTTTTAGGCACTAGTATATTATCCCTAAACATGTTAAAGATATCTACTTTTTCTTAAAGGAAACAAACAGAACTACAAGAGCTAATGAGACTCATTTCTCTTTAATATTTTGGAAGTCTGTCCTTGGAGAATTTCTTCCTAGTAGGAAGAAACTGGATAAGGTGATCACTCAGTTTTAGTTCCACATTAAGGAATAAGGTAAGTAATGAACCTAAATTCATCCCTTTAAAATCTTCAGTTGGAAACCCTTTTGTATACTCATTAATGGTAAACAGGAATGATTAGTCCATCAGAAGAGGTTGAATATTGTCTGTTATAGCATGTTTGAGATATAGCCTTTAAGACCACATTGATAGAAAAGACAGAAATGAATTAAATTCATAACTAGTATAATGTTCCTCAGTAACTAAAGAGCATAAGCAGTCACATTTGCAACCATGGACACCCTAAGTAAAAGCATCTGTATATGTGACAGCTGCCGCAGTCGATAAGGAAAGCATTGTGCCACAGTAGGGAAGTAATTTTCCTGCAATTTATTTATAGTGGCCACAGCTATAAAGGGAGTGAGGGAGGAGCAGGAGGACACAGAAACTCCAACACCAGCCCAGCATTCAAGAGGAAAAGGGGCCATATTTATTTTGTGACCATTACACACTGAAACAGTGACACCGTTATTCAACTTCATGTCTCATTCTTTTGAGATATAAATCTGCCCAAGGAAAAGGTCCCACTGCTGCCAAGAAGCATTCTTGATAGACGTCAAATACTGTAAGACAGCTGTGAAGTTGCTAAGACTTATTCAATTTTAGCTGATTCTGTTGATGATTGTGGTGACAGAATAATATTCATGGCACATAGCTGGATTCAGATGGAGATTTTCCTGGAGATCTTGTAACCTTATGGCCTGATGTGAATGCCTATTTGATCTCCCTAAAGAAGTCAACAAGAGTTATTTAAAACAGTGTACTGAGACACACTGTCCCCTGTTTCTGATTTCTACTGGGCATTGAGCCAAGATGCTGATTCAGTTACAACATATGACACATTTCAAATGAAGAGGGGAAACAAAAGTTTTTATGGTTGGTCAGCAAGCTATTGGACCATCTTTATGGGTTTTCTGTTCCCCAAGACCTCCTGGTAAGCTACAAGAACATGAAAACAAGTGAAAAACAAATTTTCATCTTTTCTATATGGAAAAACTAAGAAATCATAGCAGGCGGTGGGATGTTCTGACAAAACACACAGTATAATCTCTTTAAAATGTTCTTTTCCAGTGAGTGCTTCAACTCTGAAAATAATATGCTTTTAAAATTGTAAAACATGTCTTTCAGGAATTACATTTCTAAAGCACATTAGTTATGATGCTGTAGTTATTACCCTTGATTCACTCCCAGGTGGATTAGCTTACTTGCTCAGAGGAAAAAAGAATGCCATGTATTACTGCTCCTAGCAGGACCTAAGCCTAATCCTGAAATAAGCATGCACTACACCAAAGAACAAGCATTATCTGACTAGAGGCACCCTAGGGTCAAATGTACAGCCACCAAGGAAAATAGTTGCACGTCAGTTCACACCCTCTTGTTTGAGAAAAGCCAAGGGCTCTGATGCTACTCCCAGCTGATCGTGTTCATATAACTGTTCATATAACTAAAGGAATTTTTGAGATGTTCACAAATAGAAATAGAGAATAAAGTAAGAAAAAATTAACAGAGGAAAGGAAACTCATTCAATGTAGAATATATCAAATACAGAAACTTTGTGGAAACATAGTTTCCTTATAATGATCAGTGGGAAATGGATTCTTTTTTTTTTTTTCCTACTAATTCTTTTGCAGGAATCTTTAAGTATTCTGACCTTCAAAGTCTTCCTTTGTTGATTTTTCTTCAGTTATAATGCCTCTGATATAACTTAAGAAAAGATATCTTCTGTCAGACTCAGTCTCCCTTGCCTGAGGCATTTATGTTTCCCTCTCCCTTTTCACAAGGCAGGTGTCATACTGTTTAACTGCCTGGTTTTATGGATTTATATGTGTCTGTCCTGTTTCCCTTAATAAGGCATACAATTCTTGAGCCAAGGATCTTGCCTTATTCAAACTTCCTTAGATTCTTAAGGAGATCCAAATTTGGTAAGATAAATTGTATTCATAAAAGCCCACCCAGGTTCAAGCAAAATTCATCACAGACATGCCTTTCTTCATCCCTTTGGCAGACACTAATGACTATTTACATGGGAAGTATGAACACTGTGATAGGAACGTGAGTCCAAATGGCAGTAAGAATAGATTCCTTTTTTTTCAAAAGCACATTTTTACATTTTGATATAAAATTATCCTTTATTTTTTATAATTGTATATTTAGCCTAAATTAGTAGGGTGACAACTTACCCAAATTATGCATATTTGCAAACAAAATGTTACTTATTTTTTTATAACACATCCTAATCTTTCTTCCAGCAACATCTGACTAGAAAAAAATTACTTTCATTGGTCCCTTGAGAGGGTTAATTTTAGAGTTCAAGTTGAGTGGAATAAAGTATACCACGCTAAAAGATGAAACATTGTTTCTGAGAGTTTCTATGAGGGTGTTAAGTAACTAAACAGACCATCTGCTCCTCCTGCTGTAGGCAGGTAGGATTTGATCTAATGAAGGCCTGTCAGTCAGCAAAGTAGGAGAGGGGTGAATTTGCTCTCTCTTTTAGTGTCTCCTCCAGTCCTTACATATTTATATTCATGTCTCTCCAGTGTTCAGATTCACAGACTTTTACCAATGTGCCATGACTTCAGTTCTCAGGATAGATTTTATCAGGAGCTCTCACTTAGGTCTTTGGATTCCATAGGTCTTATGTTACTGGACTTTCTGGTTTTCCAGCTTGTAGACTTTACTTCTTGGCTTCTATTGTTACATTAACCAATTCTCACAATAACTCTCTCATACATCTTTATATCCTTGGGTTTTATTTCTCTGGAGACCTTGGATTAATATTTTGATTCATACTGCAAGTCATCATTTTAGTATTTAAAAAACTATAGTTCATTAATTTTACCTTTTCCACATAAAAGCTGCCTGTCTTTTTGGCATCAGCCCTATCTTCCCACAAGCACATACAGAGCACATGTAGATAGGCATGCATGTGCACTTGTGCACATACACATTCATGCATTTTACATGTACCATATGTACCGTACACCATTGAAGAGATGGGTGAATATAATTGAAAAGCAGAAAATATGGTTCCTTAAAGAGGAACAGGGTCTTGAATCATTGAACTGACATCATTAGATTGTCATCTGTCTTTGTACTGAAATACCTGGTTAGAATTGACACTCGTCATATCCTTCCCATTAAGGATGGTGGCTTTGCTCTGGTGTTTTGCATTAGAGATGATGCTGAGTCTCAGAATCATCAACATAGGAACACCCTGAGGACCAAGCACTGTGTCTCTCACCATGGTGACAGATTTCTTGTCCCTTAGCCAGGAAACCTTCTGTTTCTGGACCTTTTCCATGTCACTCAGAAGACTAAAGATGTAACTCAGGCTCATTTTGATTTAATTATGTCGTGTTATTTGTGAAAGCCTAATAGTTTCAAGGTTTTTGAGTGTTCCGCAGTGTCTATGCCTGGTCAGTGCTTCCCACAATGTGCTATGCTGGTGGCAACTACCTGTAGCCATCATTGTTAATATAGGAATTTCTTGCAGAATTCAAGTAAGGGAATAAATCACATACCCTGTTTGATTAATTTTCTGTCCCAAGGTTTCATCTGAGAAATGCAGACTGAGAAACAGTACTCTGCCTGTTTTCTTATCCTTTTTCCTTTCTCTTCCATTTTCCTTTATTTTTCTCCATTTCTGAGATTTCTCACATACCATACCTTCTTTCTCACCACACCCATTTTTTTTCTGCTTCCTTCCAGGAGTCTCAAAGGCAGATGAATTGCACAGATGGACTGGAGAGCTTTGCACACCCTAAAACTTTGCCACACAGTCCGAAAAAGAAAACAGTTGGTAGAAGTGATTTGACTTTTCACCACAGTAACATCAGAAAGCATAGTAGACTTATGTAGCCAATGCCAGTCCTTCTCTATAGTGAATCAACTCACCCATGGGGTTGGTTTAAAAGAGCTACAAAGACAGGATGGATTCAACCACAAATATTCTTTCTTCAAACTGTTGTATTGGTTAATATTACAAAAAATTAATCATTTGACACTATCTGGAATGTTCAAGTATAACAATAAAAAATAACATTGCAATGTTATCTAAAAACAATAGCTAAATTTTAGAGTCAGAAAAGAATTTAGTTTGTGTTGTATCCAATTCTATCATTAGAAAAATGTTTGCACATGGAAAATAAGAAAAATATCAATGTAATCCCGAAAAATATTGCTTACTAAACCTAACTAGTGCATATTTTCAAATTTCAAAATAATCCTTGATTTAAGATCTGGAAATGAAAGCAAGTGAGGGGAAATCATTTTAATCCTAAAATCAGAACTGACTTCCTTAGTTCTGTTCCAGTCAGCTTCCACAGTCAGCATTATTTATGTGCTTTTTACCTGGACCTACATCTGCTTCAGAAACACACCCACTGATTCCTTGATACATTTAGGCCT
This sequence comes from Cricetomys ansorgei, assembly GCA_026225945.1. Lineage (NCBI taxonomy): Eukaryota > Metazoa > Chordata > Mammalia > Rodentia > Nesomyidae > Cricetomys > Cricetomys ansorgei. The sequence goes on along the minus strand of JAMJFZ010000107.1, from coordinate 44,756,093 downwards.
TGGGGTAATGAACAAAGATCCAACAGTACCTGATCCTATACACTTTTAGTGTATCAGGTAAGAGATAAATGAACAATTACTGGTAACTCAGACGATGGAAAGTCATCCCTCCCAAGTACAGTCAGAAGCATTAGCCAGGAGCCTGAAAAATTCATGAATGATTTTTCTTTTTGAATTCCTATATACTATTAAGTGTAGGTAAATGCACTCTTAATGAAGTCCTATCTAGAATTAAGCAAGTTTAGGGTCTCAGATTTTTAAAAATTTGTTTACTGATATATAATCTTTTAAAATAATAGTGAGCTAGTCTTATTCAAAGAAAATGGGGTAAAGCCAAGGATAAATAAAAGGGGACACACACACACACACACACACATACACATACACACAATCAGCCTTCAGCCTCTACATCATTGCAAAGGAGGTTGATAAAGCACCCTCATTTTCTCTCTGAGTGCCCACTAGAATGCATTTCCCCTTACTATAGCATCTGTTTCCTTCAAATGAATCCTCATCATTTATTTTAATCCATTTTCACCTGTGTTGTGCCAGGGTCATGATATATGTATATAACTCATATGTTCAAATAAGAAATTCATGGAAATTAATCTGTTCATATTGACCTGTATAGATCTATGTAGATTTCTCTGCAAGAGAGAAAGGGAAAGGCAATTCAGTGACATTAGACTCTAATAACAAGCTGGTAATCCATTTCCTTCTGGTGTTCTTAGTCTCAAAGATTCAAGACGCAAACATCATCATTTTTTTTAGTACTCAGCAGCACATATCTCCTTGCCAACAGGCAACCCTCACTTTTCTGTTACCTTTCATCCCAAAGTTACTTCACTTCTAGCTATGTACAGTACCATTTTTACTAGGAAGATGGGACACGTCTTGCTATGTAACTCTGACTAGTCTAGAACTCATTCTGAAGCCCAGAATGGCCTTGACCTCACAGCAATCCTCCTGCCTCAGCCTTTTAAGTCCTGTGATTTTAGGGTTGAGCAACCACTCCTGGCAGTAATTATTGTAATAATAATTCCATGCATTTCTCTGACTAATTATAAATAGTTTGATAACAACTGTTCAACAACTCTTAGTATTATATTTAACATATTTAACACTTCCTTATTTACATTGCAAAAAACTAATGATATAGCTTTTGTAGTAGTCTTCCTTATCTACAGCAGAAACATTTCAAGATCTCAGATGGATACCTGAATTCATGTGTGCCAAACCTGATATTAACATATTTTATACAAGCATGCATATCTTCCATATCTATGATAAAGTTCAATTTAGAAATTAATAACAGTATTATATTAACAATGACTAATGATAAAGTAGAATAATTATAATAATTAAGTATAATAAAAGTCTTATGCATGCTCATGTTTTCAATTTCTTTAACTGCATTTTACTCATTCTTTGTGTGGTGATGTGAGATGATACGGTGCTTAAGTGATGAGATGAAGTGTGGTGAATGGCAAAGGCACTGAGACACATATTACACAAAAAACAGTGGAACAGAGGCAGGGCCAGACCGAGACACTAAGTCTGAAGACACATAGGACAACCATGTGGGCAACATAGACTAGATGACCATGCTGGCTAAAAGTCTCCCTTCTAGGTGACATGGATATGGAGAGTGAAACATTTTATCATGCTACTCAGGACTGAACACCATTTACAAAAATTAATATGCTTATTTCTTGGGTTTTCCATTAGGTGGTTTTAGGCCACAGATGACCAGAAGTATTGAAACTGAAGTCAATAAACCCTCAACAAGAGGATGAGACAGTGTGTGCATACACATATGCATGTTATGTGTCTGTCCATATACATACATGCTACATACATATTTATACAGAAAGAAACAATTATAAGTAAGATGGGTTGAAAAAAAAGAAGGAAAATAAAACTGAGGTTAAATTAACTGTGAAACTGAAGACTCTAAGGGGAAGATGTTTTAGGAAGAGAGAAGAGGATGCACAAAGCCACAAAAGCTTAAGAAAAGAGTTTAGGGCATTATAAATAATATAGAGTTTCAGTGTAATGTCGATATAGGGTTGGGAGGACAAACGAGGAAAGACAGGGCAGTGGAAAGGTAAAATTGCTCAACTTTCTATGGCTTATATGTGGCAATGATTCATTTGTTTCATTCATTCATTTCATATCTAACCATCTCTGCTCCAGAAAGGCACTCTGCCAAACTTATACTTTACAAAATGATTCAGGGCACATTTGAATCTACTGGGTGGTTTTCCCAGCAGGACCGTGATACGTGCTTCTATGGGGGAGAGTGTGAATGCAGACCCAAAAGAAGAAGCTTGCCTCGAAGAAATTCTAGTGGAGTCCAATGTTTGAAAAACATGTGTTCAGAGACAGAACGTAAATCTTTAAAAGATTTAATGTTCACCTAGGGAAAGTGGGTCAGTGTGGGTATCGGAAAAGCAAGCTGATACTGTGAGCGTTAACCCTGAATGTTGTGGTAAAGTCATGACAAGTGGTAAGAAGACATGTAGACAGGTATTTGACAGGAGAGAAAGGAAATTCTCGATCACCCAGGAAGATTTTTCCAGAAGATTTACTTAAGAAAACAATACAAGAGAGAAGCTGGATAGAACATGCCAATAAACAAAGTATATCCATTTCTGCACTAAGTTGTCTTGCAAAGGTTCTTTAAAAACAGACTCAGGATTATTACTAATTGATAATTAAAAAGAAAACGTGTTCAACACTGGCTTGACTTACTGAATGATTGTAAATTTGAAAGCTGTGCAGTTCATAAATATAAGAGTCATTTCTATTTTATAGTAGAGTGAGCTAGGCTAATGTATATTCCTTAATTGATTAAAAATGTCAGCATATGCGTGATCAATTCATGACTTTCTTCCATAAATATAATCATTAGTTCATCCTGAGTTATGTGATGAAATCACTAAAGCCTTTTAAGATTTGTTATAAAGTCATCTTTTGAGAGAAAACTAAATTGAGCAACGTGCTAGTAAGCATATGAAGAAAAAGCACTGACAGAGCCTTAGAAATGGCTTCCCTGGGAAGTTTAAGCTAGATTGAAATAATTGTAGAGAACTTATTAAAATAAAATTAATTCTAATTTGCACAAGTGAAACCTCCCATTAACATGTACTGTAGACATATGTATAGAAAAACCCAGAGAACAATGGGAAAGCTGATTTGGAAACATCTGAATCCTGCCTTTGGACTCCTTCCACATTGGGACCTTGGAAGTAGCCCAAGATCCATTTGCCACTCTCCATCATCATCCAAGTGCTGCTCTCTTCCCAATATTATAACACAGTGTTTCTAGGCTCAATTCTCACCTTTATGAAGCCACCCCACAGCCACAGATGGATGCCAAGAGAGGGAGCTCTAATTTCTGCTGTTTGATTCTCAGAGCTCACTATAGTAATTTCACGGCCAGTGCCATGTTTTGAAAAAGGTGCTATGTTTTGTTCAAGTGGAACACGCCCCCCCAAGAAAAAAAAACCTTGAACATTTTTGGAAAACAATTTCCATGCTTGTTCTGAAAATTCTCTCATTCTAAGATTGACAATTATTTTTCTTACAATTGACAATTTGTTTTGAGAAAGCAAATGCAACTGAACTTATTAAAGGGCCAAGAAGGGATGGTTATACAAATCAGAGCCCTGGGGTTTGTCTGAAAGACTATGGAGAAATACAACACAACTTTTACAGGTCTTTCTAGAGATCTGACTGCTGTGGTCATAAATGCATGTGCAGGGGTTTGCTATCTCTCACTACTCTTCCCACACTCCTTCTGGGTCATGACAATTAATTGACCATCTTGTGGCAAATTGCAGCAGGCTCTGTGATAATTGCTGTCAACCTATCTTGGAGTCAGAGTAACTCTTTTCAACGAATGAGAGACTCCAGACAAAGACTTAATCTCTGTCTGCCACATTCTTCCTTGATGGCTTTATGGAATGACTGACAGATCAACAGGTTAGCAGCTGCTTTTTAAAAGCATGTGCATGAAAAAAAAAATGTAGGCAGTCAGTAAGTCCTCTTATTTAAATACTAGATTTGAAAAAAAGAATACAAAAGCTTTTTAGAACTATAGTATTGAGTATTGCTGACTTCTGTCTGGTTTATCCATGACTAAAGTGATCTGTGGCTTAAGGAATGACTCAATCTGAATGTTTGCTTTGTCTTTCAAAAACAAATGAAATGTTGAGCAGTTGTCAGGTGTTAGCCTGATCTTTACTGTAACTCTTTGCGAAGATTATGAGGATTATGCTGAGCACTTGAAGTAAGATTTGGATAGTGATAAATAGCAGGTTACTATTCTCTGGTCTCAGCATCAATCAGAGAAGTGTTAAATGATCAGATAATGTCTCCTGGGCCTCAACAAAGTAAATAAATGCCTTGTTCTAGTTCACACATGCTATTAATCATAGGAAAACAGAAAGCTCTATTTTGAAAACCCAATCAACAGCATACATGCATCTATTCACAGAGCCTAGACCCAGTGTGCATAAAGAATCAAGTCGCCTGCTCTGTGGTGAACCATTAGACAAATGGAAAGTGCTTGTGGTGCGTAGCATTTCTTCTGGCTTGTAAAAACCACTGTTGATCTTCATCCTAGATGCCAGTGATTGTTTAATAATTGCCAACACTCTTTGCAGCCACCTTCAAGAATAAAAAATGAAATTATTGTAGAATCATGACACCTTAGATCCTAATTAGGTCTTCAAAAATTTACATTCAGATCTACTCCATCTACGTAATAAATAAGAAAACGCATGTTTACAGGGTTAGGATTTCTCTGTAGCAGATATCATCCTTTTCCCAACTATATTATATCATGTGACACTCTCTTTGACTCTGCTTATGACTAGGGAAACACTCAGAATTGTTTAATAGAGCTACGGTCCTGCTTTCCATTTCCACACTATAATGTGAATGCTCATGTGTATTTTCACTGAGAAGTGAGGATTTGTTTGTTCTGAGGTTTCAGTGTGTGTATTTCAGTACGTACTTGGTGAGCATGGGTGACTTCGCTGTCATCCCTCCCTTGCATTTCCGTCCTGTGTGTGGTAACATTTCTTTGGACAAATGCCCCCACCCCCTCCACTCAGTGTTCGCCCTACTCTTCCCATTGGTTTCTATCTGCCTGAATTTTACTGAGACCTGTGATCGTTCCGGTCTTTCCCTTGCCGTCTATACACCACACTCTGCAGAATGCAATGACTGTCTTCACACCTCATATCCTTACTCTCAGATACCTTCTTGAACTTACTTTGTTGTCCTAAAAGTAAACAGCAGACTTCAAGTTTGTTAGAAAAAGCTGCAGATATTTATGAAACAATTCTGAAACCCTGAGACATTTCAGTGTGATGTTACTGAAAGAGAATGACTTAGTACTTCTAAAGGCAAAATCAATCAATGCACCATGCAGCTTTCTTTGGCTTCTTACACAGCGTTCTAAGACTTACACGGTCTTCTGAAGCCATAAAAATTACATGAGAAAATTCTCCCCTCTTGGTGATGATCTATTCTATTAAATAAACCCTTTGACACTGAGTTGCTTTGCTAGCAACATCTGAAAACTTTACTTCCTACCAAAGATTGATCTGGATATTCTCTCTTTGCTCTGCTTGCTTTTCGAACAACAACAAAATGTATGTTGGCACTTCTCTACATCTGTATCTCTCTTCCTGGCATCTTTGATCCTCTCTCTCCTTGCCAGTTGTGATTCTGTCCTCTCTATTCCATAGAAAGGACTGATGTCAAACTCATCAATCGTTTCCGTATTGCCAGCTCTCCTGATGACTTTTGTTAAGCTTTTGATGCAGTACACTATTTCTTTCCAAGGTAATTTTTCTTCTTGATTCTCTCCTAATCATCTCAGGTGTGGCCTCTGTTCCTTGTCTATCTACTACAGACCTAACTTCGTTGACACAACTAATCTTATCTCACACATAACAGAGACTTTCCAAGCCCAGATAGATCTCTGTTAATGATTATCTAACCTAAACCTCTTCTCTGATATCCACATCCATATATCTCTCAGTGAATGCTTTTTTTTTGTTTTCCTGGTCAAAACTTAAACTTGACAAACCACCTCCACATCATATTTGCCTGATTTTTCATCGTCTCTGTAAATGACACCTCTGTTCATCGTAGCTCAAAGCCAGTCAGTAGCACAGCTCAATTTCACTTCCAATTCCTTAGCATGCCCCCTGCTTCCTATCTGTGAACTATATTCAGAATACAAGTCCTTCTCTTCACATTCCTACTGCATGTTTAATGCACACCACCATGTACTTTGATTTATATCAATGTCTCAACCTCTTACTCTTCTGGCTTCTATTTTGCCTGGGCCTCCATCAGTACAATATCCATACATTTAAATACAAACCAGATTGCCCTGGGTGAGGTAGTACTTTATTATATCTCTCCAATTTGTGTAAGTAAAGTCTATATTTTTTTTTGCCAGTATGATATACTTCATATGCTTTGACCAATGACTGCTTCTTCATCCTCCTCTTAAATTCCCTAGATTTCTGGATTTTTTTCCAGCGTATTAGTCTTATTTCTATTCTTCAAGTTTTATGGAGATATTACTACATCAGAATCTATGCTTTTCCTGAGTCTAATTTTCTTACTTCACTCCTGTCATTTGTATTTCAACCATGAATAGGATCCGATAACTTTTTCGTTATTTTCAGAGGCTTTCACAAGAATGTACACTTCAATGAAGTGGCCACCTCAGTGTGTTTTCCGTATTTCTTCAGGGTTTTGGTATAACTCCTGTTTTTAATCTTCCTAAAATAATGCCCAATGTACAGCAGATGTTTTTGGAAAATGAAGCATGATCCAGCATCAGTTTGAACATACACGTTACAGGTTACATCCAAGTCACACCTTGCGTACTGCTGTAACACAGAGATCTGTCTGAGATAACATGAAAAGGTAAAAAACGAAAAAGGAAAGAATTCTGTATCTAGACTACTCATGGTATAATAGATAAAATAAGACAAATATAATTTAAGCATAAAGTTAATTTTGCTCAGCAGAGTAGAAAGTCCATAAGGAACTTGGGGAAACTTTTGACATGATCTGGGAAGTCTATTAGATATTGCACAGAAAATAAAATTTTATATCTCAAGGGGGCATGAAATAAAGGGTGTGATGAAGAACAGCAAAGAGCAGATAAAAAGCTGTGAATGATTACATCTTGGAAGCCAGGAACAGGAAGAGGGAAGCAAAACTTAAAGCAGGTTAAATATACACTTGACAAGGCTGAAGGATTTAGATTTTATTTAAAGGAAATGGTGAGTTATGGAAGTCTCTTGAATAGAGGAATAACATCACAGAAATGCAATGGAATTCGTTTCTGTCTTTAGTCACATGTTATGCAGGAATCTCTATTTCACCGGCACTTTGGGTAGTATTTTCTTTTCTTTGTTTTTAAATGACATAGTGTTTATCTATTAATTTGATGGTTGCCTTCTTTTCTCCCACTCAGTAGATTGTCATGAATAGTTGAAATACTTCAAGCAATGACTCTTTTTTATTATTTTATTGTTCCCCTGAAGCAATATGAGATTGGAAGCATCCTCTTGGTGACACTATTATTCAGGAATGAAACCTTTAACAAATGAAACCTTGTGGGTATCCTAAGTCTCTGATAATTTGACACAGTTCTCAGGAGACTCTTTACTAGTTCCCTGGCACAGGTTGTTATAAGAAAGCAAGTCTAGCCTGCCACTCCCCCTGTCACCACCCTCCTTGTCTCTCTCCTGGAACAAGATATAATTCTCCCACAAGCCATCTCTGACAGGGTCAACACCTATATCATGTCATGGTGACTTTCAGCTTCTGTAATATGGGTTCATTAAAAGCTCTTTTTATGTAATCACAGGTACTTCATATAGTAAAAAATAAAAAATGATACAGTGTCATAAAAATGGAATAATTGCAAATTGAAAGGGATAGACAATAGGAAGGAAAAGCCATCCAGTTTTCTCACACTCCCCATCTCACTCTTCAGAGATGCCAATAATGACAATAATTTCTGTTATTCACATTCGTGTGTAGCTGTAGATGCTTTTTAGTTTGGTTTCTACTCAAATTAAAAAAGTACTCTCTTCCCTGCTCTTTATTTTTGTGTATATTTTGAGTTTTTGTTTGCTTGTTTTAATTTTCTTCTATCTTCTGTTTTTATATATTTTTGGACACCTCTCAGTATCAGTACTTATGGAGTTTAAAATTTGATTTGTCATATTCCTTTTAACAATTTTGTGGTTTGGGACTGTAAGAATGGACTATGTCAATGCAAAAATCCATAAAATATCCAAACATATGTAAAATAACATCAACTATGAAATGTAAAGTTGGCCAGTCAAATTGAATGAGTACTTCAGATTTTTCAAATTCTTACCAAAATATCTTGAAAAGATATTATGGTGGTTTTGCCTCTTTTTATAAGAATAGTCCATCCTGTACTGGATATTATTTGTCTAGCACCTTATATAACTTCAGTTTGAAAATTATGAGAACTTAAAAATAGAACCCTGTTTGCTTTACAAAGATGGTGAAAATTGTGAGAATATTTATTTACCTATGAAGATCCTTGTCCATATTTTTCAAACTTTATGTATTTAGTTTATAGTGATTTTAATAGGTTGTTTTAATTTTTAAATTATAAACTCATACCAAGTCATTCACAAAGTTAGATAAAATTCATAATTTCCTTAAATGTAAACAGTTTTAAACATGATCTATAATGAAGCTGAAATAATAAATGAAAACAATAGTCATGAAATATCATGGTTTAATAAAACAAATAAGCCATAAAAGTCTTTTAGATTATTATTAGGTCTTGGTCATGTACAGAAAGTTTTATGTTTATCTTCAAAGAACAATTTTTCCATTTAAAAAACTTGTTCCAGAAATAGAAAGAGAAGAAGTCACTCTTCTAACTCTATTCAAGCTTGTAGAAATTGGTTATTAAAATGGGCATCTCCAGTTCTAGGTATGACTTTGTGAGAAACACTGTGTATCTTTTTGTTGTAAGCAATTTACCATGGAGTCCACATCAGGCAGAGTCAGATTCTTCTCCAAATAAAGGGAAATACAGAGCTAGCATGGCTCAGAAAGACTAGAATGCAACCATCCTGAAGACCTAAGAAGTCAGGGAGAACATCTCTAGATAGAGGCTGGCCAAAGGACAGATGGCTGCTAAGTGGGTTTTTAATAGACAGCTGTGGATTCCATATCTTGTCTAAGAACTAGGTTCAGAGTAATAGGCAAAACTCTGTGAGCCTTACAAGAGACTAGCTAATAATGGCACCCATCATTGGATGGAGATGCAAAGGTACTAAGGTTCTGTACCAATCATTTCACATCTGAAGGAATAAAGACCTTGCTGGGATCCTTGACCATTCTACTAGAAGTTCAGTAAATCCACACAGTATGGGAGAAATAATCACAGCCTATGTTGAAGCTCATATAATATTTCTCTTGATAGAGGTGATATGCTCTCACTAGGACAAAGCTAGAGCTCAAATTATCAAGAGGTACTTGATAACGTGAGGTATCAAGAGGTACTTGAGACAAGATATCAAGAGGAACTTTCATTATCTGCCTAGAAAGAAAATTTACTACTCTCTAAATATGCAATATATATATACATACACCAACGGAGCAGATTATACTTTTATATTTAGGAATACAAATACATACACATAAACCTATATGTATGTGACACCAATTAATGAAACAAGAGGCCGTGAATTTGAAAAGAGAAAGGAGGGATATATGGGAGAGTTTGAAGGTAGGAAAGGAAAGGGGGAGTGGTATAATTATATTATAATTATATAATAAAATAAAAGAAATAATTTTTAAACTCTACACAAAACTAAAAATAATAAATTTAAAATGCAGAAAACTAGGCTCATTTTCATTAATCAGGAAAAAATAGTTAATAAAAACAGATTATAAAAATATACGTTCTGTAATTTAATACATTTAATTTAAATACATTTTGTTAAAGTGTAAATATATTACTCCTCCCTTTCTTTCCTCCTACAGTCCCTTCCCAACTTCTGTTCCTCCACTCTTTCCATCTCTTCCCTCTTCAGTTTCAAATTGATAGCCTCATAGCCTGCTGTCCATTTTCATTACCTGTGTATGTGTGGTTTCAGGGCTGACCACTTTGTACTGGACAATCAGATAGGGGGTGTATCTCCAGGAAAGTCTATCTCTTTCTCTTAGCAGCCATCATTTGCCTGTAGTTCTTTACAGAGGGATAGGAATCCCATGAGATTTTTCCCCCATCAGTATTGGCACGTATATTGAGATTGCCATTGTTCATTTCTTGTTTATGTAGCCATTCTGTGAGAGACAGTTTTTCAGCAGACTTCCTGGTATCCTGGCTCTTACACCCTTCCCACCCCCTCTTCTGCAATGTTCCCTGAGCTATAGGTACAGGAGCTGTAATGTAGATATATCCACTGGTGCTAGGCCCCATACAATTCATTGAGCTCTTCGTTGTGTCTAATTGTGTATTTTTTGTAGGTCTCCATTTGCTGTAAAGAGACGCTTCTTTGATGAGAAGTGATAGCTACATTTCTCTGTGAATGTAAGAATAAGATTTAGACTGTAGTAAGGGATTATGTTGGTCTAGCAAAATGGCAGTAGTATATTCTCTTCTAAGAGCCATAAACTTATTAGCCTCAGGAAGTTAGCTAGGTTTCTAGTGCCAGATATGGTAGTAGACAATAATTTTAAAAATGCTTTAATAAATAAGTTTAAGTGGTAAAAGAAAAAGATGACATAAATGAACAGACAAGAAGCCTTTACATGCCAGCTAAATCTATTGTAAAAAAAAAAATCAAATAAAAATGTCCATAACTTAAAATTGCACTATCTTTCATCATTCAACTTTGGAATATCCCCTAAAGGCTTTGTGTTGAAGGCTTTGTTCCAATAGTCATGGCGCCATGGCAAAGGGGTTGAAACTTAAGAGGTAGAATCTGGCTAGAAGATGACAGTTGAAGCTTTGTCTTGGAAGGCACATTTATCCCCTCCCTTTTTTTCTGTCTTTTCAATTTTTCTACTTCCTGGTCACCACAAGGTGAGCACCCTCCCTGCCATGTACTCCTGGAGCCATAAGTGAGGGAGCCAGCTAGTCACAGACTGAAACCTCAGAACTAATGAACCCCAATGAAATCTCCCCTGTTGAATTGTTTTTCTTGGACATTTTGCTACAGTAATAAAAAACTGACTAATATACTGAGAAGCAAAAATTCACTGAATGACTTAGGTATCAGATTGGACACTGATGAAAATATAGTAATTAAAGATAAAGTGTTAGAAATTACCCAATCAAAAGAACAGAGGGTAAACTATTTATAAAACACTATGAAATGTACCTTATTGTAATATAATATTAAGCTATCTAAAACACATGTATTTGCTGTACCAGACACAATGTTTAGAAACACACTTGAAATATAATGGCAGGCATCAACTTTTCAGATCCCAGAATTAAAGCAAAGCTGGAGTTAGATAACTGCAAAGACAGACACATCATATTCAAACTGCTGAAAACCAAAATCTGTAAAAGCAACCAGAGATAAAGATACTTGTGGCAGAGAACAGTGATTTGAATGTGAATTGGCATTTAATCAAGATAATACAGTCCAGAAGATAATCACTCAGAATTTCTGTTAGAAATGTTATTCTTTTATAAGCAAAAACCCTTGAAACTGTGATTCAGATAGTGACAATTTCAAATAAACACGACCTAAGAAAATCTATTGCCAGTAAACTAGCACTCTGAGAAATAGAAAAGGAACCCTGCAGAATGAAGGCAAGCTATGTTCAAGACTGGAAATGTGCACCAGTTGATAAAAAAGTATGATAATATATAAGAGTTCAGAAAAAATTGTGTGTTAACTGGAAGGCTTATTTTTGTAGGTCATTCAGATTAGGGGCATACCTTAACGTATAGAACACACTAAAACTTCTGTGGTGTACCTGAGCTATGTCTAATGCAGAGAACTATGAAAGGCCACAAGAAAACAAACCATAATACTGTATGATTTTTTTTCATTAAATAATTTCAATGCTGCTCATTATCCATGGCGTTCAAAGAGCTATGAATATCTATGATGTTTATGAAGATGTTGAGGCTATCTATATCTTAGGAAAGAATCAATATGTATATACTCGATACTCTATGATTTGGAGAATAGGTACAAGATATCCATTAACACCACTGTCAATCAGCATTTAGTACATCTAATATTTAGTCTATGTTCTGGGTATTTTAATTTTCACATAAATATGAGAATCATCTTATATGTTACCTTAAAAAACCTATTAATCTTTTAACTAGGTGCCACATTGAATCTGTAGAACATGAACCTGTTAGCAAAATTGACTCTCCCAGTCTCTCTCCTATTTGAATGTCTTTCCTGTATTGTAAATTTATAGAAGTCTTTTAAACATTCTATCTTATGATTCCCAATGAAAATCTTATGATTAACAATGGCATCATATTGGCACAAGGACATGCAAAAGAACAGAAAGAGAGATTGATATAAGCATTATCATCTGATTAATGTCAATTAAACATGAAAATGCACCAGGGGGAAGAAAAATGTCTTTTTAATGGGTGAACATAATTATCAGCAGGAAAAATGAACTTGGTCGGTACCTCTCACAATGCGGAGAAATATTCTAGAAGAAAACGTTAGAGGACATCTTCAGAAACTTGGGACCAAAAGGATATAAAACGTTCTAGTCATAAAACAAAAAATTAATACATTAAAACTTATTAAAATTGGGAACTTATTTGTCAATACAATGGGAGTATAAAAAACACAAACAGAAGCTATATACCTGAGAAAAGATTTGTAATACATAAAATCTGACAAGTTCTCTCTTTTACAACAAACAAAAGATAATTCTTATCAGTGAGAATGAAGCAAGAGGGGGAAAAGTAAAATATCTGAACAAATATTTCATAAAATAATGAATTACTGCATTCAATTAGAATATGCAAGTGAGATCAACATATTTGTCATTAAAGGAAAGCAAACTAAAATCATAATGAAATGCCAGTATATATACACCATGTATCTAAAGTTAAAAAAGCCAACAATTAGTACTAGCAAAAATTTGAAGCAAATCTTTGTGAGTCTTTGTGAGAAAGTAAGTTGGTTCAATAACTTTAAAAACTCATGTATATTCAGAATAATTAATATGTGATTACACTATCATGTAGAAACTCTACTCTTAAATATTAAATAAAAGCCGAGTTGGTAAAATATATGAATTTATGCTCCCAGTGGAATACTATACAATATAAAACAATAAGGTACAGTTAAGTGTAACGACTTATAAGATTCTCAGACACCATACTGAATATAAGCATCTAGAAACTAAGGAGTATAGTATATTTAATTTGATTTAGATGGGATCCAAAACAAATAGAACTAAGCTGTGATAATATAAAGTAGAAGGCCAGTTCCCTTTTAGTGTTGGTATTGGAAAGTGGGTGGTAACACACAGAATGGGTAGGAACAGCAAGAGGAAGCCATACAGAATTCTAACAATGTCTAGTGCCTAATATTTGATGGAGCTTAAGTATCCATGATTATCTATCTGTCGAGCTATAAACAGAGATTGTAATGTTATGCAATTTTAATTTAAAATATGCATTTGTTTGACTTTTGTAATTTTTATAATACATTTTTAAGTTAAAAATTAAATTTAAATGGTATTTTAAAAAATTATCTTTGGATATATATATATATATATATATATATATATATATATATATATATATATATATATACACACACACATATATATTCTTTTTCACTTCCATATACATTTTAAAATAAATTTTCAATATCTGCAAATCCTGCCATTATTTGGAGTTGCGGTATATTCTATATATGTAGTTAATTTGGTCCAACTTATCTTTGCAGTCTTTAAGCAAGAGTCAAGCTAGCTGTGTCTATAGCCATCTTTAAGCTTTTTCAATGTTACACAATTTTCAAAATAGAGACATATTTATTCTACAATTTATTCCCCAATATTTGATACTATGGTATTATTTAAAATTTTATATCTTGAAATCACTTTCTAGACCTTATTTTGTGGCTGATGACATGGTTTATTAATATTAAATAATAATTAATTAAATTAATAATTTAAGTTCTTAAAGTGGATTAAGAACAATATCAAAAATAGATCCTAATTATAAAAAAATAAGCAATCAGTATATAAATCATCAGTTGTCATAAAGATTATGACAGAATAATGAGGGGTGCAGGAAATAAGTCATTATTAGTAAGGCTAGGTTAGAATGTAAACTTTTTATCTCTACAATGATTATAGTCACGGAAAATATACATATTTCCATAACATTATCAGGACTAAATCAAATCTGTTTTAAAAGTTAAAACTATGATCAAGTATAAAAACATCTACTTGAAGAAAGAATAGGTTGGATCTAAAAGGAATTAGACTTGATACTAAAATTTAATGATGGTTATTACATGCAAGATACACTATAGAGGTTTTTACATACTAATTCATTTTCTGCATAATCTATACATAATTTATTTTGTTTAATTTAAGAGATAACTACTTGGAAGATTCCTCAATGTACCAGTGTGCTGGGTTCTGGATAAAGTCTCTAAACGCAGGGTTGTCAAATTCTCTGACTTCTTGTTTTAATAAAAATATCTATATCTATTTTTGACCAAAATGAATATACTGTGCTAATTCCATATATTTTTTAAACTGTCACATTTTGTTTATTGTTGTATATATATATGTGCATGTGCCTGCACAGCTCATGTGGGTTCGATGGGAAGTTCCTTGACCCACTGAGCCATCTCACACCCCGACATTTCATCACAAAGATTTCTAATAAAGATATAGGAACAGTAGTTGAGAGCAAGGGTCAGAATTCTAAATAGTCGGATCTAATCTAACATTGAAAATTTTCATATTTGGTTTCAATATCCAAAGCCATTTCTGTTCCAAATCTCTGTACCATTTTCTCATGATCTATTTGAATGAATAAATTCATTAGCATACAAATATTATTACAGCACTATTGAATATAAAATTTAAACGTCCCGTGAAAGCTTAGCCCAGTGAAGTATGCCAGAGTGAGCACATGAGCTGTCAAACAATAAGGAGGGATTTAAGTATTTAGAATAAAAGATAACTTGACTTTCTTTCTTCTTTATTTTACTTGTTTGTTTTGGTAGGGTCTCACTAAGTAGCCTCTGCTGCTCTGGAGCCTCAGTCTCCCTCCTGCACCAACCTAGCAAGTGTTGGGATTGTAGGTACGTAAATCCACATCTGGCCAAGCAACTGCCATCTAAAGCTCAGCTTTCCCTTGGAGCTTTACACTGCATTTCCTGTTCTTCTCACATTATCAAGAACAGAAATGAGATGAGTCTGGGTTTGTGTACTCATTGACTGCTAATGTATGTAAACAGGAGAATGTGTGCATATGCTATTCCAGAAAGAGTAACACATATCCCAGGCTATGACGTTTCTAGGACAAGAGAATTGGAACTTTAGTACCCAATTGCCTTCTTAATACGACTTTGAATACAGGAATGTTCCCCTGTGCATTTTGTCTGGAGTCCAATTCAATGGATGGTTACATTTCTCAATTGTACATTTGAAGTCTTGTATATTTATTTGATTATTCTGTAATGCCACTGGGCTTTTCAAGATTTAAACTCTTAATACTTCTTAAGTGTAGTTTGCCAAGATGATTTATATATTCTCTTTCATGTACAGCAACAAATTGGCCTCAGAAACCCAAGGCACAGGGATTCTCTATGTCTTAACCCTTAAAGTTAATGACTTCTAATTAGCCCAGCATGAAGCTAATGACTTGTAATCACTTGCCAATTGATTCTGGGTATTTTCTTCATAAATTTAGTCTAGGTGAACTGGGAAGGGTTTGATAGAGAACATGAAGAGGGAGACCAGGGACTGAGAAGTCACAACAATGTGGAGGCATCCATTTGTCAAAATTCCCCCCTTTTCAAACCTGTGAGCACCATTATCTTGTCTGGTTCCTGTTGCTGTGATAAAATATTCTGACCAAACTCAGCTTGGTGAGTATATTTGGCTTACAGGTAAAAGTTCATCATCATGAGATGCCAAGGCCAAAACCTAGAGGCAAGAACTGAAGCGGAGACCATGGAAGACAGCCACTTGCTGGATTGCTCTCCCTGAAGTGCTTAACTTCCTTTCTTATACAGCCCACCTGCCAGCTGGTGGTACCACACACAGTGTGCTGAGGTCTCCTTCATAAACTAACAGCCAAGAAAATATCCCACAGACATGTCAACTGGCCAATCTGAGGGGGGCAATTTCTTAATTGAAGTTCCCTCTTCCCTGATATGTCAAGTTGATAAACAAGATTAGTCATCAAAGGTCCAAAAGTAAAGATACAAGGAATTGGCCATTATATAATGAAAATTGTTAGCCAGTGTCAGGGAAGTAACCTTGGCATTCATTATCTACATCAACTCTGACACTAACAGAAGAATCAGCACCAAAATTATACACCAAGTGATGGATCTGACAAGACACTTCACTTACAGTTATATTTATTTCACCTGGCTATGGTTGTCCTATTAGGAGAAAGACATATATGATTATAAATCAAGCAAACATTTATTAAGAGTCTGCACTCATGCTAGCATTGAGAGGTGACTAACGCCAACCCTTCCCTCCAGAAGATTGTAATTTGCAGCTGAATTCACTTTGCCTCTATTTTAAAAAAAAAATCACCTACAGTAAGAAGCTGGACCCCCAGGGAATACTCTATCATGGCGCTAATGTTTACAATTTAGTCCTCTCAGACCCTATATCCGACATATACATGTATTTGTTCCTCTCTTAACATGGGCCAGGTAAAGCTGTATTGTTTTCAAAGGTGGTAATGTTTGTAGTCTCCTCTTAATGTTTATAGTCTCCTCTTAGACCCTTTATATGACATATACATGTATTTGTTTCTCCCTTAACATCAGTCATGTAAAGCTGTATTGCTTTCGAAGACTGAGAGATCAGTCTCACCTTGAGGAAGATTTGATGGACAGGGGTGGAGGCTAATTTCACTGGAATTATATCCAATGTTCTAGGGAAATTTCAAAAACTGTCCATATATCTTTCGCCATAAAACAGCATATCATTTTTATCATCATTTAAAAGCACTATGTACTAATAAGGCTGATTTCTGAAAGCATCATTGGCTGGAAAAGAGTGATAAGCAACTGGGGAAAAAAATTCCATCATTACTTGATTGTGCTGAACACTAAGAAAAAATATCTTGATGCTCTGAAACTTTGTATATACTTGCATTTCAAAGTTAGGAATAGGAATTTTTAATGTGATGATTTTACTAATTCTTTGAGAATTTCATTCATGTACACAGTATGTTTTGGTTACATCCAATCCTACTTCTTCCCCTAATTACTCCCATGTCTCCCCACCTCACTGCTCCCCAGCTTCATCTCCTCTTTTAAAAAAATAACCTACTAAGTCCAGTCTGTGCTGCCTGTTACATATTCATGGGTGTGGAGTCATCCACTGGAGTATGGTTGACCTACCAGAGGCCACACCCTGAAATAAAACTGATTCTCCCTCCCCTAGCTGCCATTACTGTCAATATCACTTCAGTTAAGGTTGGGAGCTTATAAGCTTCTTCCTCTTCCCAGGCCAGAATATTGTCTGACTTAATCTTGTGTAGGTCTTGTGCATGTAACTGCTGGTGTAATGAGATCATTAGTTCAATGATCTTGTCATGTCCAAAGACACTATTTCACTTCCATTCCCTGATCTCTGCCTTCTACGACCTATTTACCACCTGTCTGCAATGGTTCCTGAGCCTTAAGGGGTGGGTGATCTAGATGTCCCAGCTGAGTACCCCATTAACAAATATTCTCTGTGTTTTGACCAATTGCAAGTCTTATGCATTAGCCATCATTAACCACAGAAAGAAACTTTTTTGATAAAGTCTAATAACTGTACTAATGTTTGATACTATGTTTATTTAGCAGAACAATGGTAGTAAGTTCATTCCTGGGGCTTGTGAGCATCCAAACAGTGGTTCTTGCTCAGATTTACAGTATTAGATAAGTGTTTTATCCTGTGAAGTAGAAGTTAATCCCAACCAGAAAGTGACTGGTTACTCCCTGTATTAGTTAGGGTTCCCTAGAGTAACAGAAATCTCTGAATGAATTTCCCTGTCTATAGAAAGAAAAGGGATTTATTAGAATGACTTTCAGGCTGCATTCCAGCAAATCCAACAATTGCTGACTGTGAATGCAAAGACCAAGATTCCAGTACTTATTGAATTCAGGAGGCTGGATATTTCAGTTGGTCTTCCATGTACTCTGGAATTCTGAAGAAGTAGATTCTACTTCTGTAGTAGAATCAGTGAAGAAATGGTCTTGCTAGCAAGGAGAGAGCAAGCAGGCAAAGAACAAAAACTTCCTTCTTCCATGTCATTATACAGGCTTCCAGCAGAAGGTGTGGCCCAGACTAGAGATACGTTTTCCCAGCTCATAGGATCTGGATTAAAGTTATGTCTTCCAGCCTCAATAACTGGATTAAAGGTATGTCTTCCTACCACAAAGTTCTGGATCTTCCTACTTCAAATTAAGCAAAAATCTCTCACAGGTGTGTCTTCCATTTTTGAGTTTTAGTTAATTCCAGATGTGGTCAAGTTGACAATGAAGAAGAGCCATGACACTATACTATCACACTCAGGAGGACCCTGTTGTTAAAAACACTACACACTCTGGTCAAGAGACAGGAAGAAACCAAGTTGATGCTTACCAGGAAATTTCCTCAGTGCTGGCTTTTTTCCTGCTTAGAGGTGGAATAGTCATCAATAATCTTATCCAGGTATAAACTCTGTAAATTAAAATAACTCCTAGAATGGCAAGTAATAAGAATTTGTTTTAAAATATAATAAATCACAAACCTTAATGCTTCAGACACCATCTTCTTTTCTCCTTATAAAATAAGTAAAGATCGGTTTGGCCCTATGATATTTTCCCAACAGATAAATACTAGTTCAGAGTTACCAGCAACTTAAGCATTCACCAAGCAATAGTCTGCACTGCCTACAAATACTGTCAATGGCTTATTTATCCTTGGTTTTGTAAAAGAAGCACCCACAGACCATTTCCTTTTGATTTAATATTCTTCTTTTCAAATGTCTGCCAAAATAACCTAATTAAGAGCTATGGCATGAATAATGACCAAATTAGGAGAGCAAAGAAAAAATCAGACATATTGTTTATGCAGGAACATTTTATGCTGACTTGGTGTTTAGCTAAGGAGGGAGCCTTGAACTGAATTCTCAGAGTCAGGGTTCCATTCTCATACCATGCTCTCAGTATGTACAACCCCAGGCCAGTCTTTGATTTCCCTGTTTTTCTCTTTTCAGTGAATATGTGTGTGCATGTGTGTGCATGTGCATGCACACACGCTTGAGGGTAGGTGTGCAAATATCTAGATAAAGCTTATGGTTTAACCTCAATTTTATGGGATATTACCCTAATTTTGTGTTGTTTGAATTGATGGTTAATTTATCTCATTAATTCACACATTCACATACACCTACATACACATCTGTGTGTGTGTATGTGTGTGTGTGTGTGTGTATGTGTATAATTGTATGTTTGTGCATATACAGAATTATATGATATATATATATATATATATATATATATATATATATATATAGTAAGGTTTATATAAATATGTAAGCCACTAAAAATGAACAATGCTTTGCAACCAACCCATTCCTCTGTGTACTTTTTATAAGTATAGGGGCCAGTTTGAGAATACTTTGAGAATACTTGAATGGGTAATCAGCAATGTTTATTCTGAAAGACTCATGGAACTGACTGTTTCCAAGGCCAAATATGAGATGACAATTCAGCATAGCACTAAACAAGCTCAGTAATTTTCCTTACAAAACAAAGTTGAAGCCAGGACAGGATTTTGCTATTTCAAATAAAGACTTTCTTTTTTTTTGCTTTTCCTTCTCAGTCACCGGCGTCACCTTTTCTCATTGTGTAATATGTAACACACATTACTCATTGTATAATGACTCTCTGCCCCACTAATATCAAGACATTTAGTTTTGAAAATGGGAGTGAATTCAGTTCTAACTTCTACTTGGATCTGTGTAATCGCTACAGATAAATTAGACAAAGGACAATTGTTCTTTCTTCTGAACTAAAGGACATTCTGAGTAAAATTAATAAGACTAAGCAAAATACACTTTGCTTATGTGTGTGTTTGTACATATGAATGTACATGCATATATATATCTATATATCTAGATATATATATGTAGATGAGCCACAGTCAGTCTCTTTAATGTGATATCCTTCAACACATATATCTATGTTAAAAATATTAATTCTGAAAGTCTCAAATATCTAATCTAGAGTTTCTTAATTTACACTAAACCTTTGCTATTAAATCCATGTGGTGACATTGCTTATAGTTTGGGGAGACAGTTAATTTGCTTAGAGAATAAATGCCAATTTCTTAACAATCAATAACACAAATTGTGAACTAAGTAGAAAAATTACTAAGAGATCATGAATAGCTGGTATGAATCCAGTACAAGCCAGCTGAAGTGATGGTAAGCAACCACAGTGCATTAGGCAATTCCAAGTACTTTCAGAGATTCGTTTTTACATTAATTTATGTGTCTGTGTTAGTGGATACCATGTGTGTGGATTCTTGCCAAGGACAGAAGAAGGCATCAGATATCCTGGATCTAGTGTTCCAGGCAGTGTTCTGTCACCAAATGTGGATACTGGGAACAAAACTCTGCTCCTGTGAAACAGTAGCAGGTGCTCATCCCCACAGAGACATCCCTTCTGGTTGTAAGTATTTCTATAAGATAGTTGTCAACACTTGAGATGCTCAAGGAATGAATGAAGCTTTGAGTCATTTATCCTCAACTATCTGCAGCAAACAATAAGTGATGATGGTTGACTGACATCTGAGAGACATCAGGTAAATAAATACCTTTATCCAGCCAGAAGATTTTCTAAGCCACATGTGCCTTTTTATAAGATGAAGAATGAAGTATGAACTCCTTATGTCAATTGGGTGCTATAACACACTCCGGGACAACAATTGAGAGGGTGAAACAGGAGGTTTAAGATTTAAGGCCAAGCTGAGTTATACTACGAGTTCAAGGACACCCTGAGAATGTGTCCTGAGAGTGAGATTTAAGAAAAAAAAAAAGAAAGAAGGAAGGAAAAGAAAAATATGTGGAGGAAGAGAAATGGGAGAGAGAAGAGAGAAGAAAATGGCTATATTATAACAGTTGCTCTGAACATTTATATACTTCATGTACTCAGTGTAAATTCTGAGGAAAGAAAATATATATACCAAAGATAAAGCCATGGACAAAATAAATGTATGGTGTTAAAGACAGTATTATGTGAGAATTTCTAACAGAAAAATTCACAATGTTTTGTGTTTTTATTTTTAGTTTAAATAGTTTCCCATACTATTTCTATTTTCTAAGTTCTTATATATGTTTTTCCCAGAATAACTGCTAGACATAGATTTACTCTTTTCCTCATGGAGTTCTGTTAAAGACATAGTTGTTTGACTGGGAATGTGAATGTGAATGTGACTTGCTTTGTTTTAAAGTGAACCTAGAAATGTTACTATAAGGTCAGAGTCTCATGACACCCTAACCATAATTCCAAACATATTAAATAAATTAGTATCATCAACTAATAAACATCAGCAACATTTTTGGAAATCGGGCTGTATGAAACATTAATAAACATTCAGGTAAGAAAAATTAGGTTAAGGGAAACAGCATTTTTCTAATCTTATATTTATTTTATATTAATTTTAGAATTCTCATCCATCAAATTAAAGTCAAATTCACTCTTCCCTTTTATATTTTTTAAATTAAAATACAATTAGATCATTTTTCCTTTTTTTTCTCCCTATAACACCTCCACTCTTTTTTCTCATGGCCTCTTTTTCTTTAACTGCTATTCTTGCATACATATACGTGAATAAATATGTGAATATACCTGCTGAGTCTGTTTAGTGCTGCTCGTACTCATATGACTTTGGGGCTTTATATTTACCTTGAAATTCATCACAATATCAAGACTAAGATGTATCACAGACTAAGATGTACAGAAACTGTAAGCCACTGGCACTGCTGATGGGAACATAAAGCAGTGCTGTCAGCTTGGAAAAACTGTATTTCCTCAAAATGTTAAACACAGAATTATCACATTATCAGAAATCTCATGCCTATAATTTAACCTAAGAATAACATATCCCACAAAATTTGCACAGGAATACTACAGCAACCCTCTTCAGAATAGCCTTAAGGTAGAACTAATCCAAATAACAATCTACCAACAAAATAAAATGTGTTACTGCAGTAGAACAAGAGGATCTTCTGAATGATTGAGTCGTGGAAAGATATTATTTTGAGGAAGGAAAAGGAGTGGAATGATAAAGAATGTTAAGAAACAAAACTAAAAAGTAAACAGAGTAGCAAGAATATGAATGAAGTGTAGATTCATTCTGTAGAGTCATAGAATGGCAAAAACTCAAAAGCCTTCTGAGTGAAAAAGGTCAGTAGCAAAAGGCCAGTTCTCAGTTATCTATATTTCTGTGAAATGCTAATAATGGACAAAGCTATGAAGGAGAGCATAGAGTAGTGGTTTCTTAGATTTGAGGACAGAGAGATAAACAGAGATGGGCAAAGGGGCAGGAAACTGTCCTGGTGAACATGATCATCTGAAGATAAACACATTCTAAGAAGAAAAGCAATCAAATATTACCCAACTACAATTTCCGTGACCTCCAACAATGACCTCCTTGCAAGATATACTGGCTCAATAGTGGTAAAAACATGATGACAGTAATCAACTACTTTTTTTATGATATTTAATACCTCCTCCATGAGCTGGGACCCATACATAACACTGTTAAAATGGCCATGACCTAAAACTAGATAAGGCATGGGCCCTAAGGGAAAATCTACTACTATTATTCTGCTAAAGAAACACAGCAATAAAATGATTCCTACTGACATATTGCTCAACCTCAGTCCTCATTAGAGAAACTTCATGTAATTGATGGTAATTAACACTGAAACACACCAATGGACAAGGCGTAGACAGTGAGAGATTTCAGAGCACTCACTTCTAACTAAGATGCCTTCCTCAAACCCTTTCCTGAAGGGACCTATGCAGAGAAGGATGTGGAAATAATGCACAAGCCAGAGTATAGATGGTTCCAAGAAACAGTATTTTCCAGACACAAGAGGACTGTGATGTGTATGAAGTCATAAAGACTGTTAACGGCAGGCACAAGGCTTGTACACGTTCAAGCCAGACAGAATCACAGAATGAAGAGGAGAGGGTAAACCCATTACCCCTTTGCAATTGATACCTACTGAAACACTGGATGATGTATAATATTATAAAATAATAATAAAAATAAAGCAATCCTAAAGGATGCTAAAAAGAACAGTTGCTCACATGATAGGGTGAAGATGAGAAAAAATTACAGGAGTCTCCATAGAAATGAAGATTTTGAGCTGAATTTTAATAAGTAAACGTTCTTGGAATTCATAAATCATGTTAGGCAGAGGGGAAAGGCTTGAATATAGGAAATATAATACCTTATGGGACACATGACTGACTAGGAAAAAATGATTTTTATGAAGGGAAGGTGGTAAAATGCTAGTTTAGAGGACTCCAAAAACAGGTAGAAACCAAAACAAGAAATTCCCTTCAGGCAACACTAAGGAATTATACATCTTGTAGATGACAGAAAGCTATTAAAAGTTTTTAAAGGCAAATTGGCAAAATCATTTTTATATTTCAGAAATAAAATTCAGTTTCTTCAGATAAGATTTATATGTCTGACCAAAATTGGCCCAGAAATCTAGGAATTAATGAAGCACTTACTGGTTTGATTTCCTGGCAAATTGTTTTGCTTTTTAAAGTTAATAAACAAAAGTCTTTCATTTCCTGGGAAATATTACTTTTAACATCCTGGCTATAGAAGGATTGGGTACGTGCTGTAAATATTTGTGCCTGGCCATAAGAATGTCCTTGAATCAAGTGAGGTCAATTGCAGTATACCATGGTACTCTCAGAAGCCTTTGGTTCTTTTGCTGTTCTTTCTCTCTATAATTGGGGCTCATACGTGAGAGCTTCTCTCTTTGGAACAGTTGGAAACAACATTAACAAAATGGTGATTTCACCCCACATTTACTTGTAACTTTTAGGTCATCTTAACAGAAGACATTACTTAAGAAAATCAGAGAAGGCCACTTGGGAACAGCCCAGTGGGTAAAAGCTGGTGACCAGAGTTGAAACACCCAGAATCCCCAGAAAAAGCTGGATGTGGTCCTGTCTGTAATCCAGTGCTCCTGTAGGAGACAGGAGGTGGGTGGGAAAGGAGCAAGTAGGAGAATCACCCCGGATGCTTCCTGACTCAAATAAGGAAGAAGGTAGTCACCAACTCCCCAAAGTTGCTCACCTACACTCACCACAGCGTGAGGGTACCTGCACTTACACATGCCACATACACACACTGTCTGAATAAACACATACCAAAAGCTTAAAAAAGAAAAGTAATCAGAGAAAGAAAACCCGAGAGAGTTAAGAAACCAAAGCTATCCTGATGGTACTCAAACCACAGCTCTAGGAGTCTATGAGGACACCCTCACTCCTTATGCAATTTGGTTATAGAAGATATTCATCTCCTCTTTGGGCTTAAGATGATTAAACTTAGATTTCTCTCTTATAGCAAAACATTTCTAACAGGGGTCGAATTAGCCATTTTCAGCAGGCAGAAGGAGACACTGGTGGCTTTTTGGGAACTTCTGTAATTACAAGTTATCTAAAATGTTTGGCTTTTGTGGCAGAGTCTGGTGGCACACATCTTTAATCCCCACACCCAGGAGGAACAAACAGGCAGATCTCAGTGAATTTGAGGCCAGCTTGGTCTACATAGTGAGTTTCAGGACAGCCAGGACTACATAGTGAGACCTTGCCTTGAAAAAAAAAAAAAAAAAAACAGAAATATGTAGTTATAAGTTGCTATAGTGGCTCACCAAAGAAGAAAAGGAGGTATTCTCATACATGGAAAATCTGCCAGACCTCAGCAAAATGAACCACCGCGTTGGCCAGCCCTATACTCAACTAACAGGGGAACTGCCCTATACTCAACTGACAGGAGAACATTTAGCACTAGAGCTCAGGTGTTTTATTGATTCAGAACTCCTTAAGTATTCTACTGATAGCACATGCAGATCATAAGCAATTAAATAACCCACACAGAAATCCAACACCTGCAAATAATACAGAATGCCAAGACCTAGGCTAGCCCCTCACCCAATAGTGCATAAGACATTTTATACCTAACTATATGCATCCACAACAGAAATAAAAATATTAAAAGTAAAATCCATGGTTTGGGTGCTCTCTGGAACTGAGGAAGTAAACAGTGTCCGCGTATAGCAGGAAGGGGTCTTGAAGAGAGGAAATAAAAGTGGTATGGCATAAAGAGGCACATTGACCTTTGTAAGCCATTTGCTGCTCGCATTGGAGGACATAGACAGAAGAGATCTGGCATGTGTGCATTGTCTCTCCTTGGATACACTTGGCAACCACAGCCAGCTGACTCTAGGCCTGTTTCTCTAACCCTGCACTATTCAAGAATTCTTCCTAAGAAATCTCCTAGGAAATCACTGGCAACTAAGTGGAGTTTGTGTGGAAGATAAAATTTGCCTGCCAAGCCGAGGTTAGGATAGTATTTACCTTAACTGGGAAAATCCTTCCAGCTCCTTTTCTCTTTTATATAAAATTCCATCATAATTTTAATGTGGAAAGAAAAGGAATCTCCCTCTCTGTCTCTGTGCCTCTCTCATGACTCTCTTTATCTCTGTAGTGTGTGTGTGTGTGTGTGTGTGTGTGTGTGTGTGTGTGTGTGTCTGTGTGTTTTCATATTCACGTCTGTGTCCTGTGCAAGGAGACCAGAGGTTGACACTT
Organism: Cricetomys ansorgei; assembly: GCA_026225945.1. NCBI lineage: Eukaryota > Metazoa > Chordata > Mammalia > Rodentia > Nesomyidae > Cricetomys > Cricetomys ansorgei. Next base: position 44,729,958 of record JAMJFZ010000107.1, on the reverse strand, counting down.
GTCTGTGTCAATCACTCAATCACTCTTCAGTTTTTTTTATTTTTTTCCCTACACAGGGTCTCTCAGTAAAGCTGGTGCTTGCCAATTTCTTCAAACACACTGGCGCTGGCCAACAAATGCCAGCATCATCTTGTTCTTATCTTTAAAGAACTGAGATTACAGCGTGCACTGCTCTACTCAAATTTTTACATGTGTTCTGAAGGATCCGAACTCATGTCTTTATGCTTGCATAGTAAACATTTTACCTAATGAGCGATCTCTCCAGCCACAGGAAATTGTATTCATGTATCCTATACAATCACTTCCAGTGAGGAGTCACTTTGCCCATGTATGTGCATTTTAATCCTTTACTGCAAACATTGGATAAATTGATTTCCTTCTGGTAGTAAAGAATTCCAGGCATCTGAGAGCAAATGGAACAGTTATTTTAGGAAGACTTTCCCAGAGCCCTTGTAAACACAGCAAGTGTTTGGGGATAATCCACCTTTTGCTCAGAAGTTATACAGCCTATATTCAACTCATCAGCTCAGAGAATTTCACAGAATTCTGATGGACTTCATTTAAGTATAAAATATAAAGGCAAAGATGACAAAAAAGTTCATTTTACAAATCAGTTCAAAAGTCTACAACAGCTTATTTCTGTCTCCCCCAATATTCCACACACCTAGTGGTGAAAGCAATGCATAATTTGTTGTTTATCTTAGCCATCTGAAAATCAACCAGTTGTTTTGAAAATTTATGCTTCTAAACCTTTGCAACTGTCAGAAGCCAGTAGTCTTATTAATTCATATATACAAGTGTGTACATGCACACACACACACACACACACACACACATACATAGATACACAGACACACATACTAAGGAAAACATTAATTTATTTCAATTCACATTCACAATTCTAGCAATGTCAGAAGTTTGTATATATGGAGGCAAAACATTATCACTTTCTTTTTCCCATTCTCTTTCAATAATGGTAAGAATAAGAGAAAGTCTGAGCTTTTATGTGTGTGTGTGTGTGTGTGATTATATATATATATATATATATATATATATATATATATATATAATGTTGTTTGGAAGCTAATCAATCAGCTTGCAGAGTTCCATGGGTTCTGTTAAAAGTCATGAAACTCACAGTCAGAGATGAGGGACTACGGCTCAACAAATAGCATTAGCCAGAGTGCTGGGATCATCTTATGTAGTTCCACAACCTAATTTCCAAAGGATAACTCAAAAGAAACAGAGAATCATGGACACTCACATCTACAGCACATTGTATTACAGGAAAGGAATCTTGAACTTGGGAAACCCAGATATTTTATGCTGGGCAGTATGCTTGCCTGCCTGCCATTGCTCTAAAGGAATATTTTTATTTTATTACGATGATTTAAGCAAAAATTACCTTTTGCTATGGAGAGAGACTCATCTTTCAAAGCAATTTTCTATAAAACAAAACAATATGGAAAGAAAATTTCACAGAACATAAAGGTTCAGTACCTGCACCCACAAGACATGAGCAGTGCAGAGGTACAGGGAGAACCAGCTCCTAATAGACCTGTACAATGAACTCTAATTTGCTAGGAGGTACAGATGTGTCCTTACAGAGCCAAAATCTGACTGAACTAATAGTCCTCAGTCCATTTCATGAAAGATGCTGTCAACAAGAATTTTCTAAATATTCTATTGATTGATTACTCTCATGACTTTTAGAGAAATACTGTTGATGTATAAATTGGAAAAGTGGCGTATCTCAGAGGGAGGATTTGCCAGTTTTTCCCTGTCTCCCTCCAAGTTAGTAAATATACTGAAAAGAGTCAGGAGACAGTTTCATAGAGGAGCCTCATCCATTTAAACTTAATCTCTTAAACACACTGTGACATGTATTGAATATTGTTTTGCCTTTGTGACAAACACGTTACAAATATTTAAATTAAAATAAGATATTAAATTTAATTTATGCAGTCCAGAAACTTGGCTTTATTTTAGATGGAAATATACAGCTAGAATAAATATCAAATGTTTATGATACAAAATAACAACTCAATCTGTGCTTTCTAATCAAAATCTATAGTCAAGTGGTATGGCACTGTTAACAAGAATACAGTTTGGCACACAGGATGCTATAGTATTCAATCAACAAAGAGAAGTAACCCTGCTGTTGCACCTGTATCTTGGTCAGGTTTGGAAATGCCGTCACACATAAACTTGACTTACACAGGATCTCTGTTCTGTTCAGTTCAGGCAATGATCTCACTCCCACACTTATTTCTACCTCTGAATGACTCTCACTTCTCACTCAGGGACCATTGAGCCCGTGTTCCCTGTTAGCTGCAGGGTTGTATTTCTTCTTGGTTGCTGCTTTAACAAGGGGTATATTTCTAGGTGTGCTCACAGATGTATTATAAATATTTTAAGTTGTATACCAAGCGTGAACCCAGACTCTGTTTGATCTGAGACCTTTCCTGGTGAGCTATAGACTAGAGTGAAAATCTTGGGACATATGTGCTCTCAGCTATTATTTATAAATGCTCCTGTGTTGTCAAACCTTTAAATATTCCACATATTAGAAGATTCCTTTGGTTTCTGAGCTCATGGATTGTCTATTCCTTTCTAAATATAAGATAAAGGAACTACATAGTGTCATGCTCCTTCAGAGTAAACCAACATAAGCAATCAGGTAATCAAACATGCTTTTTGTTTTTTTCTCTCCAGTTCCCCTTGTTTGTGAACTGCATGATATGCCTGAGTTTTCTGCTCTCATTAATATTAATTTTGTCATCAGATTGACATGCCCAACCCTACCAATTCTCTCGTCCTTCCAATACTACCTACAAATCTTCACCTTGTCTAAACTGGCTCATTTCAAGTTATTCTTCTCAACTGTGGTTTCCTAATCAGCATGATGCTGCCAGTTTCTCACAGAAGCAAGCCGTCTGTGCTTTACAAAGAGATAATGCAATGACATTTTATTGCTTTTAAAACTTAGGCATGCAAGCTACTGGCCACATGTGCTTTTATACTCTGTTATGCCTGCCTGGGAAACAGGAAGCATAAGACTAAATAAAACCAGTTAACACTGCGATGTTTGTTTGTTTGTTTGTTTTGTTTTTCTTCAGTGCAAAACCATAATTACTTTCTTTTTTTTTTTTTTACAAAACTCAAAATGAAAGAGATGGATTAGAGTGGTTGCCTCAAGTAATTATGCAATTAAGACACATGCTCATTGCTAAGTGAGTTCAAAATCTTTGTGGAAACTCTTCTCAATAAAGACTCATGTATAACAAGCAATGTTTTATCTTTTAAAAAGTTTCAATGAGTGTTTATGTTTTCCCCTTAACCTTGGGAGACTTGACTGGCTGATTAGACTACAAATTACTTTTGCCTATATTTAAATTATAGTTGGCATGGAAATGCCCTAGGAAGATTTATGATGGAGTCTGAAAAATTGAATTACCTTACGAGGACATATAAAGCTACCTCCATGCATTCATTCACTCACAAATGCTAGGCAACAGCTCTCACTGAATGAGTGTCCTCTTTGTAAGAACTTGCTATGAGTTAAACTTATATGACCTGACAGTAGCTTCATCTGAATATTCAAAAGTAATTACCTTTCTGTGAATATTCTTCAAGAAACAAAATCAGTGGTGCCTACACAGAGGGCTTCTTTCCATCCTAATACACCCAGTTTTAAGAATTCTCATTGTATTTTTCAAAATTAGCCATCACTGTGTTCAGATCTCCCTTGTATTGCTACCTGTAGCTATTGTCCCAGAATGAAGAAGAAATGAGTTGATTCAAGATCCATACCTGTCATTCAATAACACTTATCTCACGAACCAGGAAGCACTCTTACAACTATTCCTGTCTGTGCCTCTGGAATCTTGTCAGCAGCCAAAGGCACTCATATGCATATTTCCAGAAGGGGAGAAAAAGGAAAGGAAGTCCAAGATGAAGAAGAGAGAGAGGAAGGAAAAATGCAAAATGAGAGAGGGAGAATGGGCTTTAGGATTTTTACTGACCATTTTAGGCATTTTAAGTCAGCTATGAGTTTAACCGTAACAGGCCCATGGTGGAAAGATCCCAGTGAGCACATTTGATCTCTGTTCGGTGATCACTGGATTAGTTTTTAAATTATGGATAACTTTCATTTTCAAAAGTTAGAAATATGAAAGTATAATTTTTTCTAGTGGATAAATTAATTTAATAGGACTGCTTTTATTCCTTTTAGCTTTATTTTTCTCTTTCTTTTTTATTTTTGTTTGTTTGCTTGCTTGCTTATTTGAGGCACAGTCTGATTCTGTAGCTGTGGCTGACTGAGAAGCCTTCATGTAGACCATGTTAGCCTCAGACTCACAGAGATCTTCCTCTATCATGTGAGTGCTAGGATCAAAAGTATGTACCATGCCAGGCAGTGGTGGCACATGCCTTTGATCCCAGTACTTGGGAGGCAGAGGCAGGTGGATTTCTGTGAGTTTGAGGCCAGCCTGGTCTACAGAGTGAGTTCTAGGACAGCCAGAGTTAGAACAGGGGAACCATCTTAAAAAACTTAAAAAATAAAACAATGTACCACAATACCAAGCCACCACGCCAGGTTTCAAATTTCTAAAGCTCTGCATCATCTCATCATAAGGATATCATATGAAGAACTAGCAGTGTTCTGATTGTAAAATCAGGGAAGGATGCTCCAAGAAAAGAAAATTACTACCGATATTCCTTATAAACAGAAACATACAAATTCTAAAACAGAATAGGAAATTGAGTTCATTCACACATTAAATCCACACTATAGTAGAGTTGGGTTTATTCCTGGGGTGCAACAATGATTCAACACAAATAGCCCAACAAATGAGATTATGTCACTACAGAGAGTGAAGACAGAGTCCTGTGAACATTTTAACAGATGCAGCAAAAGCCTTGACAAAACTTGATAGTCTTTCTGATAAAATTATTCTCATCAAATTAAGTATAGAAACCATGTACAATACAACAGAGGCCATGTGAAACAACCACATGGATAATACCAAACTCAATAATGAATGGATGAACACTTTTCCTCTAAGGTCAGGAACAAGAGACCCCTTTATAACATCTATTTAACATAATACTAAAAGTTCTGTCTAGTGAAATTGGAAAAGAAAAACCATAAGAGCCAGACAAAACCATTCTTGTCTCTGTTTCCAGATTCTATGAGCTTGCATTTAAAATGCATGTCTTAGTTAGGATTACTATTGCTGTGAAACACCATGACCAAAAACAATATGAGAAGGAAAGGGTTTATTTGGCTTACATATCTCTAGCCACAGTCTACTGAGGGAAACCAAGGTAGGAATTCAAACCAGGTGGGAACGTGGAGGCAGGAGCTGATGCAGAGGTACTAACCACAATAGGTATGGCTCTCTCACATCATTCAATAATTAAGAAAATTCTCTACAGACTTGTCAACAGCCCAATCCTTATGGAGCATTTTCTCAACTGCTTTCCTCCTCTCTGATGGCTATAACTTGTGTCAACTTGACATAAAAATATCCTGCACAATACCTTAGAATCTTCCCCCAAATGGGTGAAACTAATAAATGAATTTAGTAAAATTGAAAGATTATATATATATATATATATATATATATATATATATATATATATTCTGCATCTATAAATCAGCAATATGTCTAGCCAGTAACAGTGAGCTATTGTCCCACAAAGCTACTTCATTCCAATTGCACCAATGGGATAAAAATCTTAGGGATAAACTTAACAAATGAGAGGAAGGATCTGAATGGGGGACTGTAAAACAGTCACATAAAAAAAAACAAAGATTTATTGTTAAATGATCATAGAGTTGAAAGTGATTAACTGTTTTGTAGAGGAATATTTAGGTAAAGAGTGATAATGAAATTAAGAATTTTAAACCAGGTCAGGTGTGATGTGTAGATGAATATTTAATCCTTTAATCTGTCGGCATGGCTGCTCTCGAGTAGAAAGTATGTTGGTAAACATCTTTAATCCCAGTATTTAGAAGACAATGGTAGTCTACACCTTTAATCCCTAAGACAGAAATAGAGTGTGGAAGCAGACACTGGAAGCAGAAGCACAGAAAGAGTCAGTGTCACACAAGAAGTGATATCTGAGATGAGTCAATGAAGGACAGGCAAAGTGACTGACTTATCAGAAGAGTTAGCAGAGTGAGTCAGAGTGAGGACACACCCAACCCTCAGCAGGCTCTCAGCTCAGAGCAGTAGTGAGTTACAGAGTCAGTTACAGGGTCAGTCAGCTATAGAAGAGTCAGAAACAGGTATTATGAAGTGAGCAGTATGAAGCAGGCAGATTGGGGACAAGACATAGAGACAATAACGTGGTCTGACTGAGTATAAGGCAGAGAGGCTGACAGAGGCAGTGTGAAGCAGGTACTAAGGCAGTACGGAACAGTGAGAGTTCAGAGAGAGACATAGAGACACCAAGGCAGCTTGACAGAAGTCAGTATCAGACAGAAAAGTGTGAGTCAGTTTGAAGCCAAATAGAGCAGTTTAGTCTGAGGCAGTCAGAGAGTCTCCCAGAGTCAGAAAAGTTCATTAAGAAACAGTAAGCCAACTCAGAAGATCAGCTTGAGCCAGCAGCTTGGAGGAGAATTTGGGTCAGAACAAAGAGTGAGTTCAGTTGAACCAGAAGAGTCAAAGTTCAGAAAGAGCTTGTCAGAGTGGCTCAGTCAACAATAAGCCTCGAGGGTAAATTAGATTGTGTAGAGGCAGAAGCCTTCTAGTTCAAGGCTTAAAAATAGATTGTATAGAGGCTCCAGGCCCCAGGACTAAGAACCTGTGATTAAATTGGGCAAAAGAATAAAATGCCTTTGTATGGTGAATCAGCAACTACAGAGTTTCAGTAAAATCACTAATAAATCCCACATTTTTTAACAGAAATGGAGAGAAATTCCAAAATTTATATGAAAGTACAAAGAAACTACAAGTAGCCAGATCCACTTGAGCCAGAAGACCAGAACTAAAGCCATTACACTACCTTATTTAAAAAAATATACCACAAAGCTATAGTAAACAAAACATCATGGAAGTGGGATAATATTAGATATACAGGCCAATAGAATAGAATCCAGATTCCAGAAATGACACATTTGTAGTCAATTGAACTTTGACAATGGCATTGAGAGCATGGATAAAAATCAGATAACACCTACAATAAATGGTATTGAGAAAACAGAATGGTCACATTCAGAAAAATGAAACTGCATTTTTGTTTCAAATTATATGTAAAAATCAGAAGAATTTAGAAGAATGTAAGCAAAACTAAAAACTATAAAACCACCAGTACAAAAACATACAGAAAAAAACATCCTTTTTCCCCATTGGAATATTCATTGCACATAATACTGAATTACTTAAGGACATGTTCATATAAGTATGTAATGTACTTCCAGAATATTCTTCTAATACTTCTCTACAGTCCCCATTTTTACCTGCCTTCTCATTACTAACATTTGTTGTCCTAGACAGTTTCATTTCTACATTCACATTATTTATACAGACATGATTTTGTGTATCTGAATAAAATCTAGCAACAGGGGCTGGAGAGATGGCTTGGTGGTTAAGAGTGTCTGCTGTTCTGCCAAGAGGCCTGAGTTCAACTCACAGCACTGACATAGAAGCTCATAACCATATGTAACTCCAGTTCCAAAGGATCTAATGACTTCTTCTGGCCTCCGTGTGCATTAGAAACTAGTATGGTACACAGACATACATGTAGGCACACATGTAGGCACACACACATACACATAAAATGATAATAATAAAAAATAGGAACAACTAATGAGAGACATTGTATGATATCTGTTATTCTGAGACTGACTTGATATGATAATATGATTTTCTGCAGCTGTATCCATTTTTCTAGAAGTGACTCAACTTCATTCTTTATGGCTGAACAAATTCCATTGAGTGTATATAGCATATTTTATTTATTTGGTTCTTTATTGCTGTTTTTTTTCTTTGTAGGTAAATTCAATGATTTTACTATTCTTAATAATGTGGTAATAAATGTGATATATGCATGTTTATCTCTGTGATATGGTGACATGGAGACATTGATTAAATACTCAAGGATCATACAACTGGGTCATATGGTAAATTTGGCTTCTTAGTTTTCTGAAGAATACCCATGATGATTTACTTTCTGCTAATTTATGCTCTCATCTGTATTGTGTAAAGGCTTCTCCACACTATCACCAACATTTATTGCTATGTGCTTTCTTAATGACTGCCAGTGTCATTTTAACTTGTATTCCTCTGAGTTCTCATATAGCTTTTGAACTCCATAGTATATTCTAGACATTTATCTGTTGTCAGATGTACCGCTAGCAAAGTTTTCTCCAATTTTGAAGGCTGTCTCTTCACTTGATTAATTCATTCTTTTGCTCTGCAGAAGCTTTATAGTTTCACGAAATATCATTTGTAAATTGTTGACATTATTTTCTAAGATCCTGAACTCTATTGAGAAAGTTTTTGCCTGTGCCTGTGTCTATCATGAAATGTTTTTCCTATGCTTTTCTCTAAGAAGGTCAGAGTTTTGGGTCTTATGTTAAAACTTTGATCTTTGAATCTACTTGTACACCATAAACAATAGACATATAGTTTCATTTTTCTACATGTGGTTATCCAGGTCAGGAAAATAATCTTGACATTAGAGTAGATAATGATTTTTTTTGTAGGACATCAAAAGTTTATGAAACAAAAGGAGTTTAATAGGATTGAATTAAACTAAAACCATCTACACAGAAAGAGAAAAGATCAATGAAGAAAAGAAAAATTCCTGGGGAATGAAAGAAAATATTTGCAAACAATTCATATGATAATGAATGAATATCCTAAACATGAAAAGGACTTAAGCAGGTCCACAGCATGGAAACAGTCTGATTATAGAATGGACAAAGACTCTGAACTGACACCTCTCTAAAGATGACGTAAATGACATAGGCATGTGAAGAAATGCTTAACATTAGTAATTATCAAAAAATTGAAAATTAAAAGTCAATAAGACATTTCATACTTAATAGGATGGCCATTATCACTGTATGAGGTTATAATACATTAAATTAGTTTAAGTTGCAATAATTTCATAATGTACATTTGTACCAAATACCACATTATAAACCATAAAAAGTAGATAATTTTATGCATATTATACATCTGTAAACTCAGGGAAAATAATATTTATAGAAACATCCAAAAATATTGTAAATGCCATATACAAAAATATATTTAACTGAAATGTATTCTGAAAACTATATCTGTACAATTGTGTTTAGGACAGCTTTATTAACAATTAGAAACTGAAAGCAATCTAAACATATAAGAAAGACTAAACAAAATATTATGTATTTGAAAACATGGCTGACCTAACCACTTCCCCTCATTTTTCCATCCCCTCTCCTCATCCCCAATCATACCTTCATCTCCCTGTATTTCTCTAGCCATTCCTTCATATCACATGTGTTCCAGTATCCCAGTTTATTATAATTTTCCCTTGGGTGGAAAGAGCATAGGTTTTGAAACTTCATTGCTCTGTAGGCTAATTAAAGTGTGTGTGTGTGTGTGTGTATACTTTATTCCTAATATATATTTAGATCATATATATAGACAATTCTTAATATACATTTTATACAATTATATATTATACAATACATGTTACAATATATACATATATAATATATGTATAATATATATATTAAACAACAATATATACAACACATATACAATTAGAAATTGGAGTAGAGGCATTCTACATGGGTAAGTGGTGCTCTTCCCTGAAGGCATGGTTGTTAATTTTCTTTAATGGTAGAAAAGTTTCTTCTCTTGGAGTTATTGGTCAGGGAGACTCCAGAAGCACTCAGAAGAAGGCAGACTGTGACTATCATTTTTGGTTGCCTATCATCACTAGCTCACAAGACCCCTTATTGCTGAAGACAGCACATACTTAGTTTGCAGGGTACAGAGAAATCAATCTTGAACTGAGCAGTAAACTCGGCTGCCTATTTTTGAAAGTGCTGCAAAGTGTTATGCAGGCTTTTGAGGAAGAAAATGGACTAATGGTCTTACTCAGTGCTGCATGCTATAATGCCTATCAGGGAAGATGTGCCCACTGCTGCAATAGTGGTAAGACTCTTTGTGGGTAGTAACAGCTGCTATCTTGATTAGATTTGAGACCTGGTCCACAGAAAGAATCACAAGTCTGGTACTGTAGACAAGATGAAATCCCTTGGCTAGGGAAATCCTAGGCCCTAAGGTAGAAACTATCGATAGTATTGTTTTTTGTTAGATGATCATGTTCTCAAATTTATATTCATAGACCTTGGTCAGAGAAACCCCTTATTGATGAGGACAGTGGTTAATGCAAGAACTTTTTAACTGTTTGAAGTTATGAAAATAATCAATGATGAGTTCTCAGCCATAGGTGGCACAAAATTTATGGCTTAACAACAAAACCCTTTCCCCAGGTTCAAGTAACATTGCTGAAGAAAGAGCAGAAAGAATAGAAGAGTCAGAAGATGGGGAGGCCTACTCAGTTGGCCTTGGTACACAGCTTGACTGTTACAAACATAAACCCACAGATCCTGAGGTTATCCACATAAGATGCATATAAATTAAGCCAATTAAAACCTGTAGCATGCTTGAGGCTCACTCATGATGCCCTAACTACCCCTAACGGAGGACATAATGGCAGCTAAGGACTGTTGAGGAAGTCCCTGGTTTGGGGGAAGGAGTCATTGGTAGGCTGCCATGCCCCAGTGTCCCACACCACAGGCATATGCATATGGACAACACTATTGGACTTAGTAGATTATTTTTTAAAAAACATTAAATTGAGACAGAGATGGGAAATATGTTGGAGGAGCTAGATGGAAGGATATGACCAAAGAACATTATAACTTGGTGTGAAAATTTCAAACCTGCATCTTAAAAAGAAAAACAAAGAATGAAATGTTCTTTGGTTATGGCAATGAATTAGAAATCAAGATTCTTAACAAGACTGAATTTCACATATCACATGAAAGTGAAAAGAAAGCATTTATTCAAAGTACACAGACAGCAAAACTAGTGTACCCTTACAGTAATCAGAATGCTTTCTCCTGTACAGATGTTAACTAAGTAAAATTAACTAAAAGGAATAAATAAGAAAATTTCAGATGTCTAGTAAGAAGACAAGAAGTTGGGCCAGGTGGTGGAGGAACATACCTTTATTCCCTACACTAGGGAGGCAGAAACAGTCAGATCTCTGTGATTTGGAGGCTAGTCTGCTCTACAGAGTGAGTTCCAGTGCAGAGTTACAATGGCGAAACCCTGTCTCAAACAAGAGGAGGAGGAGGAAGAAGGGGAGCGGGAGGGGGAGGGGGAGGAAGAAGAAGAAGAAGTCATCACTGCCTTCGATGACAGGCCACTGATAAGTTACTCATGCTCCAATAGATAGCTTCATGCTCACACCCATGCAGGCATTCCTGGTTAAATTCAGTGATCTACAAAACAAAAACAAAATCAAAGACATGAAAGTGGGATGGGGAATTGGTGGCAAGAGCTCAGGAGTTCGATGGGAGGTGGATAAGAGAAGGTGGAGAGATGCGACAAGAATGCATTATATGCAAGGATGAAATTATCAAGGATTTTTTTAAATCTTCTATATTGATTGGAAAAATGGTAACAGGTTGACTTGCACTTATCACTGTGTGCCTTTCTCTTTGAAAAGCTCACATTCACAGGAACTGAAATCAAATCTTAAACGCACAGCAACACTGATTGTTCAAATCAATCAGACATGAAATACTCTCTCATGTTCAAGGGTAAGTAGCAAGATGTCAAGAAGTCCTTTTACATCTCTAAGGTGTACAACTAATTACTGGTGACAAAGAAACCTAACACTATTTAAGGGGCATGAACAAGCAAGGGAAGCTGTCATTCATGATGTTATATTTCTTTTCAGTCTGTTCTGTAATCCTTAATCATCAACTGCTAATTGCTAGTGAAGGGATTAGAGAGAAGCAAACATGTGACTTAACATGAAGAAAACATCTAAATATTTCAGAATATTCTGTATTTTCACAAGTAGTTCACGGAGAAACTAGATTTTGAAAATCTGAATGTAGACAATTCCTTTATCTTTCATACTACAGTGAGTCAAGCTGCTCTGTGTGGCCCTTATTACAGAGCAATTCACCTTAAAATTTTCAGGGACTTCATTTACCTTACTCTTGTTAGATTGCATTATTTGTAAAGCTCTCTAGATAATCTGCATTCCTATGGTGATTTTTAAAACAAACTACATTAAAAAGTAAGAATTTTAGTTCCATAAAATAACACTTTGATGGTTATCTAAAGATAATTCTTTCTCATTCAGATAGCCAAAGAAAGGAAAATCATCAATTTCTTCATTTATTTTCATTCTTTTCCAATGGCTGACTTTTCTCTTTCAGGTAGGAGGGTTGAGCGTTAAGAAAAAATATTTACTAAGTGCAAGAATATACAGATTGCATTCTGAGCAAACTGAATGTCCAAATAACTACATTTTCTGAACGCCTCCTCTTATCCTATTGCTCACTTTCCCTTCATCAGTAAGGATATCTGACCCATATTTCTCATTGAGCCACTTACTCTTTCTACAACTTCTCAGACTTTAACAGTGGAGCGTCACCATCTCCATCCATGAGTAGAGACAGGGGGCTGGACGTGGTGGGATTCAGTAGGACAGGAAGACAGTAACTAAGCCATGCTCACTGTGTTCTGTTCATCAGTCAACTTGGACCTGGGGTGGACAGTGAAATATTGTAAGAGGTAGCAATGGGGTGACATACTGAGGGAACAAGAAATGCAAAGGAGAGTGATGCAGACTTGAAAATGTGTTTCCAGTTAGCCTCCAAAACAAGAAGGTATCTATATTTTAGACTTATCAATTAAATATGATTTATATTTCATTAAAACTCTGAAGTCTTGTGATCTTTTTGGGACATAGACCCTCTTACAACAGAAAGATTCTATTTTTTTTCCCCATTCTGCTTTAGAAACAAATAAATTAAAAACCCTAAACAATTGGTTTCATCCAACTGCACCCAAAGCCTGACCTAACTTGCTCACTGGTAGAATTCAGCCTCAAACTCAATTCTTTCTGCTACATGGCATTTTTAAGCTGAAATTGCCTAAGACCTTTAATTTGACTTCCAATCAACGGTGTGTAAAATCTCACAATGACAAAAAATTTTGGCAGCTAGCATGGAAAAGTGAACGTTGTAAGGACAAAAGGACAGACCTCACCCCTGAAAGTAATCAGACACTCTTCAAAGAAGGCTTCTAAAAATCAAAGCATGTACTGGCTGGGAAGAAACTCCACACCGACCATTTCTCCCAGAAGGTTAAAATTACACCAATTCAATATCAGAGCTTTCGGTGCAGAGTAGATATTGAAGGGTGATATTTAATTCAGTGGGATAGAATTATCCAGTACAATTAAATCTAAAGCTATGACTAATGTGAACTATAAAAGGGACACTTGGTTTTATAACATGCTTAGTCATTGTAAGTGTTTGAGATATTCAGAAATAACTTCATGGTGGGAGGGAAGAAGGAGGAAGAAGGGTGTATGAGAGAGAGAGAAAGAAAGAAAAAGAGGGGGGGGCAGGAAGATTAAATTAGAAATCTAGACCTCTTATTTCTTTCTATACTTTTCTGTTGATTTTGTTATCCATGATAAAAAGCTGTTTGACACCATGTATATCCATGACTTAGAAGCAGCAAACATGTTTTTTAAAAATTCAGTAAAAGTTCAGCAGCCTAACACCAAAGTGTCAATTCACAAACAACTTCTAAGAGAAAAAAAAATTAGATATTAATGCTAGTGTGCCTGACTTTAGTTTTATGGAACTATGAAGAAGATCTAGCTAGCTATCTGAACACATGGTAGCCAGGGCCAACATCAAGTCAGTCATGGCCACAGGGCAGCGCAAAGCGGTATCTGTGAAACTACATATATGGGGAGAAACATATTTACATTTTAATAATGGTAGACATTAATAATGTTATTAAATCTCTACATTCACAATACCTTTGTATTTACGTGCATCTGTGATCTATGCATTAGCATCCCAGTTTACTCTATCCTCTTCCAAAGATAATCATGTTATGAATAGCTAATAATTAATTTACTAATAACAGTTGTTAACATGAGTTTCATACTACAATAAAAATTTTAAACATTTAGTATTCTGATAGAGAAACTTGGAACTTAGCTTTTTCAGTTAGCTTACCCAAGACTATCTTCATGAATATAAGGCATCAAAGGCAGAAATGGGATGTACCTCTAACTGAGATCCTGGAACAAATGCAAATGTACCATTGCTCTTTATGCCATCTTCTGTACAATTGTTCTATAATTCTCAATGCTTCTGTAGTCCCACTGATCTGGAGACCTGTGTTCTCATTAGACCTGAACAACATCAAACCATCCAGAATTCCAGTGTGAATAAGAGGAGAAGATCTTGAAATCTCACCTAGGGATCTATTTGCAGCTGATGGGTCCAAGGGAAAGAAGAGTGCTTTTGTTTAGAGTTACAACCCCTAGTTGCCTGCCATGCTCCAATGAATAACTCTACACCCACACACTTACTAGAAACACCAAATGGATTTAAATGGACTCAGTGGGTTTCAAAACAAAACAAAACATGACATTGGGAGGCTGGAGGTGTGTGTGGCGGTGGGGAGGGTGGAATTGGAAGACAAAGGTAGAGATGAGTTTGCCAAAACACACTGTACACATGTACAAAATTCATAAACAATTTTAAAAATTGAAAAACATTGCTATAACATTGAGTCCTGAGTATTCTGGCCAAATTCTTGTTCCCACTAGGGAACTGCAATTTCACAGATGCTATCTAAATTTCAAAATATCCAGGACTAAGTCTCTCAAAGAACCTTCTTCTACAGGATGCTTTGGGCTCAGAGAACAGATGAAATACTAAGGTTTGGTTTTCTCTGCTTTCACATTATGTAAACAGCTATGGTTTCTCCCCTGTCTTGCCCCAACATATATACCATTGAAATACAGGATGACAATGTTAGGGTTAAGTTATTCCTATATAATCCTTGAACATTTACCTAAAAATATCTATTGCTATATAAATGCAATGCAAATATTTTAGTTTTTCAATTTTTTATTATAATTTATGTTTTATTCTCTTGTATAATAAATCCTGACGCCCATGCTCCTCTCCCTTTCATTCCTCCCAGCTCCCCCTTTCTTCCCTCTCCTCAGATCCACCCTCCCTCTTCCTCTCAGAAAAGAGCAGGCCTTCCAGGGTTACCACTTGAACAGGGCATAATAAGATGGAACAAGGCCAGGCAAGAGCCCCTACATCAAGTCTGGATAAGGCAACCCAGCAAGAGTAAAATGGTCCCAAGGACAGGTAAAAGGGTCAGAGACCCCACCACCATTATTACTTTTATGAGTTCTACAAGAACATCAAGCCGGATAACGTCAAGATACATGTAGGAGGCTATGCAGGCTCTGTGTCTGCTGTTTCAGTCTCTGTGAGTCCCTAAGAGTGCTGGTCAGTTGAATCTCTGGGCTATCATTTTCCAGTTCCTTGCCATCCCCGCAGTGTTAGGCATGGGCTTCCTCCCTTGGCATTGGGGCTCCGCCCTTCCATTGCCGCAGCAGATTCTGACAGCAGGATAGGTTATCGGTCGAAGGTTTTGTGCCAGGGATGGTGTCACAGTCCCACCCCTGGAAGCCTTGCCTGGTTATAGGAGGTCGTCTGTTTAGGCTGCCTACCCCCTATTACTGTGGATCTTCGTTAGGATCACCCTCACAGATTCCAGGGTGTTTCCCATTGCGCTAAGTCTCCAGATCACCCCCCAGATGTTCTCCAATCCTGGTATTCTCTCCTTATATTCTCACCCTCCTCCATCCCCCACCCCCTCCCAACTTCTGGTCCCTCCTGTTCCCATTACCCTCCTCCTCCAGCCCTTCTGTATCTGTTCTATTTCCCCTTCCCAGGGAAATTCCTATGTCTCCACTGGGACTCTCCTTGTTGCATAACGTCTCTGGGTCTGTGGATTATAGTATGATTATCCTTTACTTAATAGCTAATATCCACTTATAAGTGAGTACATACTATGTCTTTCTATGTTTGGATTACCTCAGCCAAAATTTTTTCTAGTTCCATCCATTTGCCTGAAAATTTCATGATGCCATTTTTTAATATCCAAATAATATTCCATTGCATATATGTACCACATTTTCTTTATCCATTGTACAGTTAAGGGACATCTAAGTTGTTTCCAATTTCTGGTTATTATGAATAAAACTGCTATGGACATAGTTGAGCCTGTGTCCTTTTTGTAGGATGCAGTATCCTTTGGGTGTATGCCCAGGAGTGGAATGGCTGGGTCTTGAGGTACGTTGATTTCTGATTTCCTGAGGAATCACCATATTTATTTCCATAGTGGTTGTACAAGTTTGTACTCCCACCAACAATAAAGGAGTGTTCCCCTTGCTCCATATCATGAGTTGTTGTTTGTGTTATTGATCTTACCCATTCTGACAGGTATAAGATAGAATCTCAGAGTAGTTTTAATTGCAACACAACTATTTTAATTAATTGAAGTACATCCAATTTCTTTCATGAATTTTAATTACATGAACTATATAAGCTACTTTTCTCAGTCCATCATCAAACAACCCAGATGACTTTCCCACACATAAACCAACATTCTTAGGATTTTTCTAGATTTTATTTGTAACATATCTTTTAATTGAGTCATTTTTATTAGGACCTAAAATAAACTAAGGATCAGACTGTCATATTTTGTATAACATTGACTTCTCTTCTGTCAAACTCAGAAGTCCTTTTACCCCATGAGAAGTTGCCATCCTACCCATGCTTTCCAATTCTTCTGTCCCCAAAGGCATCAATGGGATGCCTCCCTGATGGTTCCCTTTGTAAAAGTGCATATTTTGGCATCAAACTGTCTTCAATTTCCTCCTTTTACTTTTCTCAAACTCTAGTTTCAGTAAAATATCACCTGCAATTTCAGATGACATTAGGATACCGTTTTAAAAGTTTCCATTTTTTAAAATGGATTAAGTCCTCTCCTCTGAGAAACACAGTGCTCTTCCAGAGCTGGTTCCGTGTCCTTTATTGATTATGCCTCATCACAGTTAAGAGAGTCAGGGCTGAAGATGAGAAGCTATTACACCAGAGTAAAACCAAATAAAAGGAATTACATGTGAGACAGAGCACCACCTCTCTCACTTACTGAGAATTTACTACACACCAGTGTGCTGAGTTCATTTCATCCTCGCTGCAGCCCAGTAAGAATATACCACCCTCAGAACTGGCAGAAGTGAGGAGCAAGAGCAGAGGAAACCCAAATCGTTGGACCAATGCCACACAGAAGCAGACAGGAAAGGGAAATTTCACTCAGGCAGGAGGACGCCAGAAGCTGTTTCTGACAACACTTCCAGTTGCCTGTGGTAGTCTGGAGTTGGCAAAGTGGAAAAGACCTAGCAATGGGAAACCAGAAAAATGAGGATGAGTGGACATTCTCAAGAACATGGCTGGGTGGGTGGGTACATTCCAGATTCTACAGTTGTTCTGAAAAGTCAGCTTGAAGGAGACGGCAAGGATGAATGCTTCTGAGACTTGTAAATTCATTTGATTCAATCTAGGTGCATGGGAATACAGATGGCTGCATAATTTATAGCAGTCTATGTAAATGATTGGCAAAATAGTGAAAGCTCTTGGCTTTTGGGAAAATTGCCAGTGTGGCTACAGATGCTTACATGTGTTCCCCAGACTAAATTAGGCGGGAGCCCTTGGGTGAATTACTACCGTTCTGTGAATCTCGTCCCAAACTTGTAAGCTATGCACTGTATTTTTATTTATTAAGCAGCCATGAAAGACAATGCTGCAGAGAATTCCCCAAGCACCAATAAACAGTGAGAGAAAACCCAACTGTTGCTTTGTTCACATTTCAGTTTCCCCTCATGCCCTTCTTCCCAAACTGCAAAATCACTATCCATCCCTGTGTTGACTTTTACCAAATGTGATAATCTGCCAGGATCGTTCTCTTTTATGAGCAGATAGCAATGAGGCTTGCTAGTTAAGTCTTCTTTTCATTGATACACTTGAGTATTTAAATTGCACAGTTAAAAGGAATGAGCACTTAGTTTCTATCTGCATCAAACTGTTCTCTCCCATTATCTCTGAGAAGCAGTTTTATTCTGAACTTCTCAAATAAAATAGAAAAGAATTTTTACCTTTTTAAAAGTTTTTTTTGAATACCCTAGCTCCTTAGTGTAGCTGCTTTTTTAATGTTTTCATGCTTGCTTTAAAAGATAAACTGCCCCTTGAAATTCCCAGCAATGACATATGTGACTGCTGTAATAAAAAAAGAGCTGTCAAACTTAGAAAACCCACAGTGTGTGTGTGTTTCTCTTATCACACTTCTTCTAAATTGATATTAGATGTGCTGCCATGAAATTCTTTGCGAAACAGTAAAGATACGATTAGCCTATTTCACTTGTAACTCAATATCTAACTTGCTATTCTGCCAAGTCAATGATGGTCCATCAGAAGCGTCACCAGTGGAAAAGCAATGATTTCGAAATAAATTTGTGGATGTTCAGTGACCCAGGCTTTGGAGTAGAGGATTCACCTATCCATTAATTCTCATAATTAAGAAGGGTTCACCCTCAGAAGCCTCAACATAGATGTCACATCCCAGTTTCAGTGAAAGGCCCTCTAATTGAAACACAAGGCAGTAAATTGGCCTATGGAGGGTTGTACCCTATGTCAACAGGTCAGTGTTGGTATCCTGTTGAACAGTGTCAATGAGGAATGAGAATTTGTTGTGCTGCTCCCACAACAAGTCAGCCTTGGTTTGAGCAAGGAACAACCAGACAAAACATTCCACCACTGTCCTCCATGAAGAATGATAAACCTCCACACAGGACATCTTTGACCCTTCCTGGCTCCATCCATCCCCTTACCACCTATCTCTTAGGAGTCCATGTTATACTTAACCTTGTATCAGAAAAATATGTGTTTAAAAAGAAAAATTAAGATAAATACTAAAATCACTTACTAATTTTAAAGCAAAATTTCTTTAAAAAATTGAATAAGACATAATAAGTTGTGATATATTTTAACTTACTCTCAAATATTATAAATCTACATGCACTTCTCTGCAGTAATAAGAATTGTGAGCAACTGCTATATCTGGTAGCCTGAGCCACTGCCAGAAAGTCACCTTCCTTAGTTAGTTAGTGGAACCAGCTTCCTAGGTGTGGACTCTGGAATGCAGAAAACATGCTAGATTGGAACATCAGAAATTGTCTAAACAATGGCCCTTGATGGAGCACTTGTCATTCTAACGTTGACTCAGCCTACTTAGATATTTTATTTGTGTTGAAAGCATCCAATTGTATTAATGCTAATGGAGGAACTTTATGGGGTCCTCCCTCAGCCTAAGCATTGGTCAGGTAAGACCTTGCCTGTGAACTTAACTGGCCTGTAACACGGCATCGTGTCAGCCAGCTGAAGTTGGGGTTCGGTGCACTGTGCAAGTTCTATTCTACTCATTAAGCATTAAGACCTCTATATCAGTGAACAGTGCTTCCCCTCAATAAAATACCTAGAAAACGTGTTCTCCAAGTCACACCTATGATAAGCAGGTCAGAGCCATGAGAAGAACATCGAGGCCATGAGAGGCAGAGGTCAGTCAGTTGGCCATTTGAGGCAAGACCCTCTGCTCTAGCTGTTCAGGTTTTCCATCTCAGAAAGTTGTCTTTGCTCTTTAATTGAAACCTGTCATAGATACTAATATTTCCTTTACAACCATAGAATAGCAAAGGTTTAGTTTTTAAAACAATCAATATAAGAAGCACAAAATCTTGCTTAAGATAATTTTTAGTAATTTGACCAAGTCTACATGAGTTTATCTTTGATATCTTAAGTATAGATGAGACAGTGTTTTTAGGTAGAGAGAAAAAGAAACTCAGTCTTTCCTACTCAAATAAATATTCATGCTTTAGCTTCAATGTTGTCAGATGTTTCAGTTATTTAAAAATACATGTCAAATATCTACATAGTATATTAAGAATAAGACATATTCACTTAGCTATAAGTGTATATTATTGATAGCGTTCATGTTTTATTAAATTGATTGATTTTATGCAATATATTAATATTCCTAAGCAATTGTTATTCAGTTAACTTGATTTTTACTTTATACTATTAAGTCATACCAATTTTATGTACAGATTTTGGTGTGATTTTATTTTTTTGCTTAATAATATAGTTTTGAGATTCGTGTTAAATATATGACTTTCTTTCACTCATGATGATCTTATTTGACACTATGTTCTTCCCAAGCTTTATTTTTGTGAAAACATATATCTTTATATCTCCTGGTGCATATAGGTAAACATTTCTTCAGATGATAACACAAGGAACATTTTTATGTTTATAGGTAAACCATATATTTACCCTCACTAGATAATGCCCAGCTGCTCCCCATGAATTTGCTGATTAGTGAGAGTCCCAATCTTTTAAATATTTATAAGATTTTAAACATCTTCTCAATCTGATAATGTCAAAGAACAAATATGATTTGACATCATTCATGTACTAGCCAATCTTGAATACATTTCAGTATGCTACCTGTTCATACTTTTGCTCATATTTCTATGGAGTTATTTCTTTATATTCAGTTTTAGGTACTTTGGGAGCTATGTAACAATGGTAGTATTTTAGATTAATTAAAGTGTTTGAAACATCTCTACATCCAAATTCAAATTTTTACAATGGTTACTGCGGTCACTGAAAATTATTTGGTCATCTCTCTGCTAGCAAAATTAAGAAGACAGTTGCTTTAACTAATTTAAGCTATCAGTCTTACAAACAGAAACAGCCTTCACTCCTATCTTTGTTCTCTAATAGGTTTTTTACTCCAATTTATTGGATAATTGCCTAACCCATCTTGCATATGGAGACAAGACTTTGTCAACCCAAGATATTTAAATGTCTTTGAAAGAAAGCCTCTCACAAGCCAACCATTATGTCAGAAATCATTAACTATTAGTCATCAACTAACACTTTCTAGGAAAGAGTTATTCAAGGGGAATGCATAGAGATTCTTTTTCTTAAATAAAACTAAAATTTCAACTTATGTTGAAAATATGAAAACAACATAATAACATTTAATCAATCCTGATCGAAATTATTCTAAAGATATAATTTGGCTCTAGTTATACACTGTGGCTTCCAGCTTAGTATTTTTATAGTATTTCTGTTTATAGGAAAAATGTATCTCTCCACATTTTTATTTATATATATATATAAATATATATATGCTTTTTCTTTGGCTCTTTTACTTCTGTTTGTTTGTTTTATCTTAATTCTGGCTTATTTGTTTTTATTTCATCTTATCATTATTTTGCCTATTTTTCTTTTGCAATTACTTAATTTTTATTGAAAATAGATTTTTTCATAAAATATATTCTGATTATGTTTCCTCTCTCCCAGAGTCTTCTCAAATTTCCCCTACCTCTCCACCCACCCAAATCAATCTCCCTCTCCCTCCCTCTCTCTCTCTCTCTCTCCATACCCAAATCAACATATCTCTCTGTCTCTATCTCTCTGTCTCTGTCTCTCTGTCTCTCTCTCTTTCTCATTAGAAGACAAACAGGCATGTAAAAATTTAAAAAAAAAAAAAAAAAAAAACTAAAAGTTAGTTTTCAGGTCTTTAGTTTCTGTTGCCCTCTCTGGATTTTAGGTCCATGTGATGGCAATGGGTTGCCTGGTTAGGGAGTGCTTCTGAGTCTCTGCCTGATGTGACTACTGGGGGTTCCAGGTAGAACCTGTTTCTAAGTATTAGAAGCTGGCATGCAATAATGGGCATGGGCTAAAAAGGGATGTGTGAGAACTTCCACAGGAGGGAGGAAATGGGTCTGTTAGGAGGATTTGCAATGGAAGAAGAGAGGAGAGACAGGTCCCTGCAGATGGTCTACCAAGGTTGGGGATGAGGCTGAGGAATTGGCATTGTGGGGTAGGAAGGCCAGTGAGATTGGCCTAATGGAATCCCTGGCTGGTGTGGCAGAGGTTTTCCAGGAAGAGACTGTCTAGAGCGTTGGCAGGTGAGACACAGGGTCGGGGTGAGGAAAGCAGACAGTAGAAGATCTGCTTAGTCCCTTTGGAATGGGAGCAAAGAAGAAGATAGGGCCACACCAGGTGTTCTGCCACCAAGCTGGGGCTAAGACTGGGGAACTGGAATTGGAGGATGGAAGGGCAGTGAAAATCCCCTACCTGATTCTCTGGACTGCTTTTGTGACCAGCAGGTTCCAGGGAGAGATACTGCCTGGGATATGCTGTAAGTGACACAAAGGGATGGGGTGAGGAAGGAAGTCTCCCCCAGGAGAATCTGCTTAGTTCCCTAGGACTTACAGCAGAGTCTGCTTTCTAAGGAGAGACAGAAAGGATATGGATTTGAGTGGGAGGAGTGGGAGGGAGGATACTGGAGGAGTTGGGGACCGGGAACCATAATCACAATATAGTGTAGGAAGAAAATCGACTTTCAATCAAAAAAAAAAAAAATTTAAATGTAAAAAAAGGGGTAATAAATCTTAAAAAATAATTGGTTCAATATGAAGGAACAGAACTGAAACCATATTAAATAATAGAAGTTAAAACAGCTGAAAAGTACTCAGCAATAGCAAAGCAATACGCAATGATACGTGAAAATTTGCAAAGTATACTTATGGTGCACCAAAAATGACCAATATTAGAAAATATCAATGTCAGTGTCAGTATTTTTATCTAAAACTCATCATTTTAGGTAAAAAAAAAAAAAAAAAAAAAAACCTGATCAAGTTCCTTTTTGATAAATTAGTTTTGGCCAAATTATATTCCATAAAATTATAATTGTACAAATTCCTTTGTTCTGTTATTGTTTTCTCTTCCTTCCTTCTTTTTTTCCTTCCTTCCTTCTTTCCATTCTACTATCAAGACAGGTGGTCACAAGCCATTTTCAACGCCTTCTTAGTTATTATCTCTGCCATCTTTTTCTCTTCTGTTCATCTAAGTCTTTACTCCTTCCCAAAGCTCTTCCCACCCTCCAATATAGACTAGAGTAATAATAACATTTCAATCATGTGATTTCTAACTCTGGTTCTCAGTTTATATCCTGGTTTTTTAGATGATTCTGCCTCAGTAGTTTTCACACTAAATTTTATAAATCACATTTGATCTGTTCTCACCAAATGATGACTGAGCATTTTAAATGAACCCCTGATTTGAACTTCTTCTGCTTCATAATGAAAGAACAAATCAGGCCGCCTGTTGCATTGCTTATTGGAAATTGTATGGTAGCATAAATTGCAGTTACCAAAATTCTCTTCTTGCCTTGCAGGATGAGGTCATCCTCCCATTCCCAAAGCCTGCCTGTCAATATTATCCTTACAATAGCATTGCAATGGAAATAATTCTCAAGAATCCATTGTCTTTTTCCTCTGAATCTCAAACATTCTTGTTTGACCAATCACTTATTGAGGTTGGAGAGATAGCCTACAGTTAAAAGCCCAAACAACTGCTTTTGCAGAAGACCCAAGTTAAATTCCCAGAACCCATATCCTGCAGCTCACAACTTATTGTAATTCCAAAGTTATCCAGCATATAAAATTATATCTATACACAATCTTCAAGGTCCCGCCTAGTCCTCAAAGAATCAGTGTTTTCCTTTGATCATGCCTTTGCAGGTTCTGGGTCATGGAAGGACACAGCTTATTTATATAATCTACTGGTCACAAGCTTAATAAGTTGTTCTGATCACTACCTCACTGTAAAATTTGGATAAAAGCCATCCTCCACCAGTGCCAAGGACTCAGGAAACATCCCAATCCCAAGGTCAAGCCTGTCCCTGCCATACTTTTGCAGAATTCACCTAACAAAAAGGAAAACAGCAATCATTAGATCTCAAATACCTCCCCTCTCAAATTCATCTCCAGTCTGTGATTCACCTTTTCTTATGCTGCCTTAATCCCTTTATGCTTGGCCACAACCCATCTCATCAAGCACCTTGCTAGCAAATGGAATACAAATCTGTCATCTGTGGTTTTGCCATAGAATGACTAGTTGAATCACTTATAAAATTGCATGGTGTAGCAGTTCGATTATGGTATCATTCAGCAAAGAAATCAAGGAGGCATATTCATAGGTGCAAACCCTGCCAGACTTCAGTAGAGGGAACCACTATCATGGAAATGCCATGCTGGACCGTGGAACCTGGAGCCTCCAAAGCTCCTCGGGTGTTTTATTGATAGCACTTGCAGATTATGAGCAATCAAACATCCCCCACATAAAGGCGCCAACTGAAGCCCACACAAAACACCAAGATCTAGGCAGCCCTTTTCTCAACAGTGCACCAAACAGCCATTTTAAACATAACTAAAATTAAACTTCTGCAACAGCATGGTTCTATACAGAAACTATGAGAATAGTTCCCTCCATACTTGAGGACTTCCTCTTTAAGCTATCAGCAGAGCTCTGGCTGGCAACAGCATCAATGGAGTGAGCCCAGAAACTTGTCGCGTATGAGGTATAGATGTTACACCAGATCAGGTATCATCCTTACAGAATATATTTAAAACACAGCACATATAAAATTATAAAATATTTTCACAAATATTCAGATATGACAATTTCTCACATTAGTAATCACCATAATGTGATTCAAATAAGGTAATTGCACTAAGAGATCTTGTTTGTTTGTTTGTTTTGTTTTGTTTTTCATAGAATGAGATTGAACTTGAGGCCACATACACATACCAGGCAAGTGGTCTACATTGAGTTACAACTTCAGCCATTTTTAAACTTCTTTACTTTGAGATGGGATATCACTAAATTTAGCAGCTACCCTTGAACTCATTCTGTATCTCAAGCTAGCTTTGAACTCACAATCCACCTGCTTCAACCTCTCAAGAAGCTAAAGGCCTGTGCCACTGGACCTGGCTTGGACGGAGTTCTAAGAGTGTACGTACTTCCTTTATCAGTTGTGCAGGAGAGGCCTTTCCCCGGATATTTTAGTAGAGAAATAATTGAAGAGAAGCAAAGAGCCATGAGGGAAGATCTTTTTAGCACATAAAAAAGTTCAAAGACCCTGAGGCAGGAACAGGCTAAGCGTGATCTTCAGACAGAAGCCTGTGTATCATGTGTAAAGGGGGACAGATAGCAAGGCCTGGCTGATGATGTAGAAAATATCAGCCTCGAGGAAAGGTGTTTTTATGATAACTTCATAAAAAAGAGTCATTAAAAGGGTTTTAGGTAAAAGGTGTTCAGCTCTGATGGATACTTTTAGAAATCGGGAAGGTGTCTCTTGGTGGGAGTCAATGGGTCCTACCAACCTGCAGCTAAACCCATGTTCTGAGATTCCCTAACAGAGGATCAGCAGTTTTCTGATGAGGAATAACACAGAAGCTCATAATAATTACAAGTTAAAAATCCAGGCAGAGAAATTAAAAGGGCAGGCAACCTTATAGAAAAAATGCAAAATTGATTCAAGCAGCCACCTCTAGTGATTCCATATTCCAGTGGCCAATAAATACACACAAAAAAAATACTGCATACTAAGGAAACACACCTTAGAAACCTTGATAGAAACCACTGAGTCCCCACAAGCACTTCTACAAACAAGCAGGCTGAGAGAAGTAAAACTCTCTGCACACGTGGCACCGTTAGAACCCTCTCTCCAACACTCAAGCTGCAAGACTCCTGAACTTCTGTTTGGCAGTGTCTGCTATAGTGGTCTGCTAGACCAGCCTAGCATATTGAGTGAGATTGGGTCTTTAACGATCAAACAAGTAACAAGCGTGCAAACAAATAAAACAGTCAAAAGAAACTATAAAAAAAAAAAAACTCTTCAAAAAGTTTGTGTTCAAGGAAAAGATGAAAGTGAGAAAATATACAAAATAAGATTCTTTATGAGAATAGTCTGAGGGCATTATTATGCAAATACTGAAAAAAAAATCAGTTGGCAAATGCTGAATATATTTGCTTTTTCTATGGTTCTACCCTCTGAAGAGCCCCATATTTAGATGACCTAGACTGTTAGTGTACAAAAGTCCTGTTGTATCTATCTATTTAGGCAGAGTCAAGTCTTTTGGTAATGATGAAAGAATCTGAAGAATTAGTGCCATTATTTACTTTTTCTTTTTCGTTTGCTCTCAAGACTGAATGGAGACTTGAGAAAAAGTAGGTCGGTACTCAAGTCCTAAGAAGCCGCCTGAGTTTTTTAGTTCTGAGTTAGGACAATTTCCGAGGTTTCCAGAGTGTCCAGTTTCATCAATATCTGGAGGCCAGATAGAATCTCTAGGCACAAGCCAAAGCACGAACAAACAGTTGTATTTATGTATGTATACCCTACACTCTGTCTGTTGGTTGCAACAGGAAGATTTGTGTTGAGTCCAACCAATAAAAAGGAACGATATCTTCAGAACCCAAGGATTGTAGAGGCAAACCTGGGAGAGATACATAGTTGTCTATGGTAAATGTCATAAGTTGTTTTAAAAATCATTTATCTCAAATAAAATTTTCTTGTAGGAGAAACTCTGAAATGTATTTTGAGATTTTATTTCTAGATGTTAGTTTAGGATACGAGGAAGATAAGAGGTTGATAATACTCTGTTCAGTTCATCCATGGAGAATTGAACAGATAAAGGCTATGAGAAGGTTGATTCAAGTTTGAAGAGAAGGAAACAACAGCAACAATCACAGAAGATCTCCTTCTTGTCCTAAGGCTTTCTGTTCATTTGGAGTATGTTAGAGAATTTTAATGATCTGATACATCAGACGAGTAAGGGAACCTCACAGGGTAACAAACCACTTGCAAACAAAAGTCAGATGTATCTACATCCTCTGCATATTCAGCGGTGGTCTCAGCTGGCCAGTGTACACACATGGCATATACTCAAACACACACACACATACACACACGTGCACACACATACACACACATATACACATACACACACTCACATATACATACACACACACAAATCAATAAATAAAAGGTTTTTACATTTATTTATTGTGAATGTACATACACTTGTGGGCATTATTGCACACACATGTGGACAACTTGCAGGAGTCGGTTCTCTTTCCACCCTGTAGACTCTGGAGATGGAACACAGGACTCTGGTCTTGGAAGTAACACACTTTTCCCTGTGGATATCTCACCAGGTATCTTCTAGCTTTCAAATATAAAGTACAGCGTCATTACCTACAGTCACCCTACTCTGCAGTAGCATACAGGAACATTGTACTGCTAATAACTTACCCATTGAGAGACACATGTTCTTATACTGACTTTTAGATTTTTGCATAATGTTTCTGCTTCCATGTACTAGTAAAAACAATAATTTTACAGATGACTTTATTGTAAATGGTGTATTATTATAATATTTTCAATTTAGTCTGATTTTCAACAGTGTTGCTGCATGGGCTGGTGTTTTTGCATAGGAATGGGAGATATCTAATTCTGTGGTTTTAGGTGCAACATTGAGTTTTGCAGAGGTTTAGTTTTGAAGTCTTAGCTGCAGAATATGATAGTAACAAAATTGCATTTGTGCTTCTGTGTGTTTCTTTCAAATCGTTATTTATAATTTTTATTTCCTTGTAAGTTTTTAAAAAATTACAGAGACTGTCTTATTGAGAAGATTACTAGTGAATTCTCTAGTTGGGTGAACATGTTCAAGATCAAACGTTTTATCAGATTATTATATATCCTTTCATTTATCCATCATTAAAGTCTATAGCAGATACTTATTTCCATTTTATGATACTTAAACATTCATTAGCTGCTTTTTTTAATGATACATTTCCTTAATAACACAGCACTTATTTCCCGAACAATGTGGCCTTTATTAAAGCACAGTTGTCTGTAGCTCCACAGTGACTAAAGACAGCAATCCACAAAGAGCAAGGGCACAGAAATAACATATTTTTCCTCTATATTTGCAAAATATGTACAAGTCCTTAGCCTTCATTGTTCATTTTAAAAGTATATTTCAATTCTAAAAAATGAATAAAAGTTGTTTAGTCTCCAAACCTGAAATAGGTACTCCTTACAAGTATGCATTTCTTGTATCTAATTGTAACTACTATGAACATTTAATTTTTTTGGTTTTAATCATAATATATCTTTCAAGATATTCACGGAAACATATTACTTTAATTGTTTTTATACCAACATCATTTCAAGTGTGTGAATATTTCAAAACATAAGTTTTAATATCTGAGAAAGTATAGTTTTTCATCATTCAATATAGTAGATTCCAAATACAAAAACTGTATAATCTACTGACTGGGTCACCATCCATGGAGAACTAGACAGCAGAATAAGACAGCAGAATAATATATCCCTGATTTTATGTATGTATATATGTATCTTCATATGTATGTGTGATTTTATATATATATATATATATATATATATATATATATATACACACACACAGATAAATAGATATACAGATATATATATACATCTATTTGTGAATTTATCTATGTATGTATGAATCTATACATGCATGTGTATGTGTGCATCTATTTGCATATGTATGAATTTATATATATGAATTTATGTATATATGTATGTATGTATCTGTGAATTTATCTATGTATGTATGAATCTATATATACATATGTATGTGTGTATCTATTTGCAGATATACATATGTATCTATAGATCTATCTATCATCTAGTCTAGAACAATGTTTCTTTCTGGATCAGTGTTTTTCATACTTATTTCTTGCACATTCACTTGCTTCATAGCATGAGAAGATTATTAAAATGTAGATTCCTATATTCCAACATATCTATTCAATTTGTTTCTGTGATGGATCAGCCTCAGGTACCTTAATACATAACCAGTTTTCTTGTTGATTCTTATGCATACT
The DNA here is from genome assembly GCA_026225945.1 of Cricetomys ansorgei. NCBI lineage: Eukaryota > Metazoa > Chordata > Mammalia > Rodentia > Nesomyidae > Cricetomys > Cricetomys ansorgei. The sequence continues at coordinate 44,700,959 of JAMJFZ010000107.1, read as the reverse complement.
AAAATATTAAAACCAATACTTCAGGGTTTTTCATTTTCTAATAATTACAGGAAGGCCAAATGCAATGAAAGTTGTGAGGGCAAATTGGAGAACAAATGGAAAATTGGAGGAATTTAGAACGAACAACCAATACTTAAGGATATAATATTGCAGCTTTTCCACATCAGTAACCTGGATTATTTAACGCCATCCCAACATATTTGGAATAAAGAAAATTAGTTCTTTAGCCTACAAACTGCAAGAGAAAAAATTGCTAGGTTTACTTTACTTAAGTTTGCTTAATTTTCTTCTTGATTGAATGAGATTTACTATTCATTGTACAGCACTATCCTTCAGTCCAACAACTGTTAATCCCATCAGTTGTGCCTGCTTGCAAAGATTATCATGGCTGAGCTTGCTGAATGTTCCCTCACAGAAGGAGGCGATGGGGAGGGTCATTGGCCCCTCAGCAGAATACCCAGCTACTTCTCCAACCAATTGAATACAATTGTGCACTAGTTACATGTGGCCTGAAGGGGAGGGATGGATAAATAAGCATCAATCTGTGAAGCCACAGGGAAGTGGTTGTCAATGTTGGGTGCAGAACTTCTAGCATGGTTGCTTTAGAGTTACCCACACTCCTGCCCATGACCTCTCACCCATGTTCTGTAAGTACATTCCCCAGGGTGAACTTTGTTAAAACTGAACTTTGGTTTGTTATTGGGATCTTGCAAAGAATGGGGTTGATATTGCTTAGTACTATGAGGAATAACATTTTCACAAAATTATTTTATTGAAGAATAATATGTACATACAGATGAGCTCAGACACTAAAATAATACAAGTTTTTAAACTTTTATGAAGCGAATGGGCTGATGTAACCAGTACATATTAATGAAGATAAATCTCCAGGAGCCTTTACCTCACTGTGAGTCAGTTCCACAATCCTTATTCTGATTTATACCTCTCCCACCCCCAATTCTACATCTCTACAGCTTTGTTAACTTAGGGTAATTTTAAACTTCACACACATGTATTCCCTTTCATCTCCTTCTTCAGCATTATACTCCTGAGATGCATCTATGCTTTTCCCTCTTGGGTGGTATACTATTTCATTTGACAAATATCCCACAACACAGCACTGGGATAAATACCAGGCATGGACCAAGATGGTTAATGAGGACATCTTAAAAAAAGCTATAAGAGTCAAAAACACCTATTTAATATAGATAGCTAATAGTGGGCCTGTAAGCCTACAGGGTCGGAGAACCTCAAAAACCTACCAAATCTGTGTGCTTGGTGAACGCACAAAACATAAAACATACTGTTCTCTCGATTGTTACTGTGAACTATGGGCCCAAGCAGCATCCCTATGGATCTGTTTTGACAAAACACTCATTGTCATAAAGGAGTGGGAATGTAGAGAGCAGAGGTTTGTACAGGCCAGTTTATGTCTGGCTTGGGCCAAGATGGCTACTGCCACTTATGAGTTGTAGAGAGGAAGGAGGCTATGATTCAATAAATATGGCTGACACTTGATGTCCAGAGAACCCCAAAATAAGCAGCAATATATGATCTTATATTACAATTATGACTTATATTAACTATTCCATGCAAAATTTTACTTTTGTGTGGCTCTGTATAAATACGGCCTTGAGGTCTTTAGCTTTCACCTTTGTGTATCTGTCTGTGTGTGTCTGCCTGTAGTAGGCCTGTCTACCTCTGTGAAGCCTGAGTGCCTGTATTTCTGTGTGTGGCTGTGCCTACCTGTGTGTGAGCCCTGTGTGCCAGTGTGTGCCTGCCCAGCTGTCTACTATGGTGGCTTTTGTTTGCAAGCTTGTGAATAAGGTATGATTTATCTTTCCATGGCTCTATATATTTTCCTCAGCCTCCCAGCCTCCTATGACCTTCTTTGTTTTCTAGCATCAGAGTTTGGACTTCACAGTATATTTGACTACAATTACTGATTCCTTCAGATTATTGTTTTTCTAGCAAGAAAAAAACATCTGACATCTAGCATTTTTCAATTTTTGTGTTATAAACATTCCTACATTTGCAAACTTCAAGCAGCCAATGGTGTATGTCAGAGCTGATTGACAGAGCTCCTGCACACCTATAGCAGACACTGCCAAACAAGTTCAGGAGACTTGCAGCCTATGTGTTGGAGAGAGGGTTCTAACTGTGCCATGTTCAGAGAGTTTTACTTCTATCAGTCTGCTTGTTTGTAGAAGTGCTTGTGGGGACTCAGTGGTTTCTATCAAGGTTTTTAAGGTGTGTTTTCTTAGTATGTAGTATTTTTGTGTGTGTATTTATTGGCCACTGGAATATGGTACACTAAGTCTATGTCATCTAAATATGGGGCTCTCCAGAGGGTAGAACCATAGAATAAGCAAATATATTCAGCATTTACCAATTGAAATTTTTTTTCAGTATTTCATGATAATGCCCTCAGACTATTCTCATAGAGAATCTTATTTTGTATATTTTCTCACTTTCATTTTTCACTTGAACACAAACTTTTTGAATATATATATTTTTATATAGTTTCTTTTGACTGTTTTATTTGTTTGCATGCTTGTTACTTATTTGATCATTAAAGACCCAATCTCACTCAATATGCTAGGCTGGTCTAGAATTCACTGTAGCTAAGATTGACCTTGAATTCTCAGGAATTCCCCTGCCTCAGCTTTGTAGCTACTAGGACTATATTCTTATGAAGAGCCACTATAGTCAACCTACTTTCTTAACATATTCCAACTCACCAAGATATTTCTTGAACTAAGTGAGGTAAAATAATTTGTGAACTATCTGATGGAGGAGAACATTAAGAGCAAAACTTTTAAATGCTCATGAAAATACCATTTGTGTGAAAATCCTTAAAATATTACACTTTCCCCACTCTATTACACATATACTGCTGAATAATTTTTGGTTCAAACAGAAGGAACAAAGAGAGGAGGGAAAACTTCGAACTTGGAAGGCAAGTTATGACTTTGTACTAAGAGAAAATTAATTATGTCTCTCTTAATAAAATAATAAATGAAAATGGAAGTCTACCAAAGAAAGATAAAGGGGCTATAAAATGTTTGATACTTGAATAAGGCTCCCAGATGAGGAGCCTGTGACAAGTCTCATAAAATCATGGATGATCCGATAAAATTTTGAGATGAGCTAGTTTTACAGGAGAATGGGGGAAAAGCATGCTTAATAATTGCAGGTTAAGGGGAAATGTATTTAATCACACTTTACTTTTTGAAAAAAGTTTCTGAGGTGGAATTATATATCACTTGTTTAAATGTACATTATGCAGTACAGTAGGCAGTCATTCTATTAGACACTAAACGCAGTTCTTTTAAGCACCATTTGTTAAAGAATAGGACAAAGACCTTGCTGTAAATCTCAGTTAATAATGCTTATGGGAAGACTAAGTGTTAACATGAAGACACAGTGCGGTTATCTCCACACAGTCGAAAAATACAGGAATTGGAACTATAATTCTCAAAAGATCAAAAAAAATTTTAACCAAGTCTCAAAACCTTTTAAGAGTATCTTGAAATGTCATTGTAAAAACATCCAAGCCATAATTAAAAAAATTTTTTTTTCATCAAGATCCATTTATATTCAATGTAAATAAGAATGTCCTTTCCAAAAATGTTTCATGTACATGAGAGGTTATAAATATTTTTTGAAATGTGAAGCTTTTCTAAACTGTAGCCAAGGATGGGTTACCAAGAAAAGTCTTTCCTGCCAAACACTTGTATGGTCAGCTTCTGTCCAGAAACTAACCAGCTGATAATTTTAGACAACAAATAGAAGCCACCAAATATGCATTTTTATGACTATGGTTTTGGCTGAGGATCAGACGCAGACCCTCCAACACGCTAGACAGGTGCTCTGTCATTAAGCCGCAGCCACGGCTTGATTTGCTGCTGCTGCTGCTGCTGCTGCTGTTGCTGCTGTTGTTGTTCTGCTTACTTTCTATTTGGACACAGTGTCTACGTTGTCCAGGTCATCCTTAAACTAACAATCCTCTTCCTTATCTTCCCAAGTGATTAAGATTGTGGCTGCGCTGCTCAGTGCAGAACGACTGTAACTCTTGATCTTGGGTGCATAGATTTAGTGAAGAATGTTGTGGGACCCAATATTGGGCCCACCAATATTCCTATTTGGAAGGCAGGGTGGCTCTAGAGGCTCAAAAAGTGGAGCAGGAGGCCATGCTTCCTCTGGGTAAAATAGCTGGTTCATAATGCTGAAGGTGGAGATTCTTTTACGGTGGTTACAGCTGCCTCTTAGTCTACCATGATCCTTTAAGAAACCCCAGTTAAAGCCCTTGACTCACCAAACAAGCTTAAAGGGAATAGTTTCTTAAGTCTGCATTTGCCTCTTAGCCTGAAAGAGACTCCCCATGAAAAGCCGTGTAGCAAATGTTTTATAGACTATATCGGGCTGAGCCAAGAAGTTGATTTCATTCTTGAGCTTTTCCTAGATACATAGAGATGTCACAACTTTTCTTTCACTTTTTTTTTTCTTTTTTTCTTCCTTTGGTGCCAGAGATAAAACATCAGAAATGTGTCTACCATGTCCAATAAGGAAACCTAATCTCATGAAATTATATTTTTAAAATGTTTATATTGTCTAATAGTGTTTGTCTCCTGTTTTGCTTAAACATATAAACACAGATATTACAGCCTTCTTCAGGATTCCATATATACCCTTATGCTGCCTTTTAAAGCTTTATCTGGAGTCCTACCTCCTACCACTAGCAGTCATTTTGTTTCAGAAAATAGGTGCCAGCAATAACTTTATTCCCTGGTAATGTCCCTTACGGAGAAGCTGTTTCCCCACAGATTGCATATTACATCAAGTCTCTTTACTAGACAGGATATGTGTTCCTATATCTTGTACTTTGTTGTAGCCATTGATTTAGGTTCAAAAGGCAATTTTTTCTTTGCTTAACTCAATCACTGGTTCTAGCCTAGAGCCCGATATTTCAGCCTCTGTACAATCTGCTCTTAAACTTACAACTGGAAGGCTTACCTCCATACAATCTAATAAGCCTCCATGACTTACTGCTGACTGTACCAATCTGACTAGCTCCTTCTGAACAGTGACTCTTCTGGCTCAGCTCACTCATTTTTCTGGTTCAAACTCTTCTCCAGGCTGACTGGTTCAAACTGACCTTCTGAGCGGACTTACTGTTTCTGATCAAACTCTTCTGACTTAGGCAGCTTCTGGCTGACTATCTGACTGCCTCAGACTGAACTGCCTCTACTCAGTTTCAAACTGATTCACTCTTCCTGTCTGATATTGACTTCTTTTAAGCTGCCTTTTTGTCTGTCTCTCTCTGAGCTCTCATTGCTCCATACTGCCTCAGACAGTCTCTCTATTCCTCAGCCAGACAGCTTCATTGTTTGTATCTCGTGTCCCACCTGGCTGCTTCAGATTGCTCACCTCATACTGCCTGCTTCACTGATTGTGGCTACTGATTCTGTTCTAAACCCTCTGAGCTCTGCCTCCTGTGTCTGCTTCTACGCTCTGTTTCTGTCTTAGAGATTAAAGGCATGGCATGGACCACCATTGCCTTACTGAATACTGGGATTAAAGGTGTGTCTACATTTGATCCAAACCACACAGGCCTCTGAATATAGACCCCTGGATTATATACCCTTCCTAGTTTACACACAGGCCTCTTCCTCTACACTCTGTGACAGTCCAGGAGTTTTTATATTTACTCTTAGCCGTTAAGTTTAAAAATGTTTAAATTTCTGTGAAGAAAATATCAAAGGAATTCCTTGTGGATTTTGGAAATGGAAGACTGTTTCATTGACAAATAGTGACAGGGCTATTTTCAGTGCCAATTATTTCAAATTTTTAAATTCATTAACATTACTTGATGAAAATTATGTGTTTAATAAATTTCCATGATTTGAAATAATTGATGGTATTGAGATTCTTTCATCTACGTTCATTGTATAATATTTCATCTATTTGTAGAATTAGATTAGGAGATGGATTTTATCTGTGTGTACATGTTCAAGTGGGTGGACACATGTATAATAAGTGTATGAGAGTGTACATTTCCATCCAAGTCCATGAATAGGGGCCAGAGGTTTACATCACTTGCCACACTCAGTCCTACTCCACCTTATCTTTTGAGACAGCGTGTCACTCACTAAACCTGGTCCTCACTGTTTCAGCTACACCCGCTTTCCAGTGAGTTCTAGTGATTTTCCCCTCTCTGCCAACCCAGCACTGGTATTACAGGTATAACACCAATGTACCCAGCTTTTACATGAGTAGTGGATATCCAAACTCAGGTCTTCATGCTAGTCCTGCAAGTCTATTGTCCACTGAGCTGTCTCCCTACCCTCAAACAGACTTTTGAATCCAACTTCATCTCTTCTCCTTACTAACAATCAAATGTAAGGTATAGTACTTAAATTCTCATACTTTAGTTTCTTAATCTTCATACTGCATATAAAAATACCAATGTCATGGAGCTGGTAGAATGATTCAAACCTTTTTTTTTTACATGTTTATTTATTTGTGTGCATGTGGGGAGGTCAGAGACAATTTGTTTGCAGTTTTCTCCTTCTATCATGTGGATCCCAGGGATCAAACTAGTGTCATCGGGGTGGGCAGTAGGTACCTTTACTCTATGAGGTATCTTTCCAGCTCTATTTATATTACTATAATTAAAATATTTTAACAGTGAAATGGAGTTGTGCAAAACAATAATAGTAATACCTTCAGCACAATGTCACAGCCTGGATATTCTACTGACAGACCCACAGATCTTGTTCATATTATCCCAGGTGATTTTTTTTTCTGATTTTCTTTATGCAGTTTTCAATGATTTTATTTTAAAATAAAATAATAAATTTACAAAAAAAATAGTCTAAAAGTACAATTTAAACAAAATTTTCCCAAAAAGTTGTAAAATACGTTGGCAAATTTATACCCTATCATTTTCAGAATATTAATTATTGCACAGCTTTGCCAAATATGTCCATTGCTTTAGATAACGCTCCCAAAGTTGAATTTACCCTATCTAATAAGACACTTTATTTAATTGTCATCATTGTCCCTATATTATCCAACCATACTCAGAAATTACCTAACCATACTCAGTTGTTAAGTCTGCTTAGTCTTCTTCAGAGTAGACGCATGACTCCCTCTTAACCTGCTTTCTGTAAAAACCTTGAGACCTGTGAACATTACAGGCCAGTTCCTCTGTAATCTGCCCTCCAGTTTAGGTTAACCTGAATTTTTCCTATGATGTAATTCAACTATTCTGAGCAAAAATTTCAGAGTGGTGACACTACTGTTGTTCTTGCATTCCACCAAGTCAGAACCAAATTCAGTTTGTACCATCTTAGGTGAAATTAACCATAAGCACTTGATTAACGAAGTATTTTCTGTGGTTTCTCACAGTAAAGATCCTCATTTGTTGGGGAAGTTTATTTTTAGCTATGTTTAAAATGTTTTTATGCAGTGTTGGGCGAGGGGCTGCGTTTTGTATTGTGTGCAGCTGTTGGGATTTATGTGGGGATGCTGATTGGTAATGATCTGCACATGGTATTCGGTAGAACACCTAAGGAGTTCTGAATCAATAAAAACACCTGAGCTGGGAGGCTCCGGGTTCCACTGTTGAGGCTGGTGTTTGCCAGGAGAGTGCGTCCCTCTGCTGAGGTCTGGCAGGGTTTGCAGATGTGAAAGTACCTCCTTTGTTGTCCTTGCTGAACAACAGCAGCAACTTACTACTACACTCACTTGCAATTTTCCAATTTACAGCTGCTCTATGCAGAGATACTTTACATCCGGCAAGCACTTTATGCACCATCCAACTCCTGTTCAAATATCTAACGAGCACCTATGTATTCTGTTGATTTGTTTTTTGATACGATGGTTGACACATCTTTAAGTAATTAGCTGATATTCCCTGGTGAGAAAGTTTTTGCCTTTCTTACTTATTTATTAATTCCTACGTGGGTTCATGGGTTTTTTCTTTTATTCAATATATTATGATCTGTTATTGTCTTTGCTTATGTTAATAATCAAATAGCACCAAATTTAATGAGCGACAGCTCTTCACACTGGTCTGTGCTTTTTTCTTCTTCATTTATTCCTTATTTTCTTCCATGGTTTACTGCTTGTTTGTTTGTTTTTTGAACGTATATATAATTATGTGAGTGGTGTTTCTGTGTGTACAGGTATGCAACACATGTATGTAGAAGATAAAGGTCAATGAAGGGTATCATTCCTTAGGAATAATCCACATTGATTTTGAGACTCTTAGCCTAGAGCTTGCAGTTTAAGGTAGCATAACCCAAGATCGATCTATCTTGGACTCCTCAGCCTTAGTATTAAAATGTGCATCATTGTGTCTGTTTTTATACATGAATACTAGTATTATTATTTATCGTACAAATGGTGTTCTGGTCTATCCTTTTCTGTACTCATAAATAATAAATAATTAGTTTCTCTAAGGAGTCACATTCGCTTCTAGTGAAGAATGATACTTAGAACCCAAGATCTTACTGAAAGATTTGCTATTTGCAATTGATCTGTCTGTCCTCATCCCTGGGGTCTCTAAGGAGACAAAACTATAAAATATACAAATTATTTTATAGATAATATAAATATTATATAAATATATATTTATAAATATATAAAATAAATATAAATGTATAAATAATATAAATATTTATAAATACTCTATCTAGATGGATATTTGGCTATTGAAAACCATGAGTCAGAATTGAGACTTACATTACTAATTCTGCAGTGAAGTGCTTGTTGCAATTTTCTTCTTCTCAATATCTGTGACTCTGTACCAGTTGGAATGAATGGAATGAATTCAGTAATTCTTAATGCACATAATTGGTTATTTCTTTTATGTATACTTGTTATAAATCGAATATGAAATGCCTTCCACATTTTCCCATACTGAAGGCTTGGTCTTCAGTTGCTGGTGCTATAATGGAAATGATTGAATAATGACAATTCTGACAAAAGCAGTGGATTGATCTATTGATAGACTCAAAATGTTATGACATTATTGGGAGACTGTGGAAATCAGGAGTAGGGACTTAGTTGGAGAAACTAGTTTACTGGGCATTGATCTTTGAAGGACATATCTTATCCCTTCACCTTTCTGTTTCTTCTTGGTCTTTCTGCTTTTCAGATGTCATATGGTAAAAAACTATGCCCCACCATGCCCTCTTCTGCTGACAGGTTCTGCCTTAACAGAAACATATGGTTAACAGGGCCTGAAAGCATCAGCCAATGCTCAAGGAAGAAATAAGTCTTCTTCCTTGTGCACATTATTTATGTCAAGTCTTTTCCCACAATAATTAAAGGTTAACACAGTACCTAACTTCCTTCAAAGCCGTCATTATCTTATTTGCTGATGAGGATGAACTTCCCAACCCATTTGGTCTCTCAGAATCCTCCACTGGTCAGTGACCACTACCACTTCCTCTTTCACTTCACTCAATCCCCCAAATGCCACACTAGATTATCAGTACTCATTACCCCAACGGACATCACCCCAAACTTGTTTTTGTCCTAATAACCAGCCCCAAGGAATTCCTTAAGTCCCTTCCAAGTTCTCCCCTCCATTCCTGAATAGGCTACCAGACTGCTGCTCCCATCAATGCTTGAATGGCAATGTTCATATCACTACCTGCTGATTTCTTGACTAAAGAAAATGAGAGGGGAAAGAGGGGAAGAAAGAAAAAAGAAAGGTGAAAGGAAGGAAGGGAGGGAGGGAGGGAGGAAGGAAGGAAGGAAGGAAGGAAGGAAGGAAGGAAGGAAGGAAGGAAGGGAGGGAGGGAGGGAGGGAGGGAGGGAGAGACGGAGGAAAGGAGAAAGGGAGGGAGGAAGGAAGGGAGAGAGGGATGGGGGAAGGAAAACAGAAAACAGAGAAAAGGAGGGAAGGGAGTATTTCATTCTAACCAAGAGACTTCTTTATCACTCTTTCTCAATAGAGACATGATTTCTTTCTTTTTAGTTGGCAGAGAGGCATAGTAAAGAATATATTAGTTTAAAATGTTTCAAATAACACAAAACTGATAAGCTGTAAATTAATAGAGTCGTCCAAACTTGAGGTCTATACCCTTGGCATCTCCATTGTGTCTTCTTGCATGTTCATGTAATAAAGCCACCGAGTACCTGATAGACTTCCTTGACTTTGCATCTAGCTACTAGTTGGAGATTTGAATCACGCTCATATATTGTAAGAAGTAAGGGCCAGTGATGTCTTAGATAAATCAGTATCCAAAAACTAAGTGCTCAGTCATCTTCATTTACTTCAAATCTTTGTCCAAACAAATGGTTTCCCAGATAGTTCAGCCTTGTCTTGCTTCTCCATCATACTTAAAGACTAGATCATAACTCAATTCCTGACCTGTATGCCCCGTGGTTAATTCCTTCCTGTGACCATCACTCTGTGACCTTGATCTAAGTCATCCCCATTGATATTTCTTCATTTTCTATTACTTAAAAGGTTTAAAGTAATGACTTTCCCTGTGTACGCTGGCAAAACATTGTAGACTGATGGCTGAAGAATGGGAAACTGAATTAAAATCATAGTCGTTTTTGCTCTTTCTCATGAAATACAAGGTTACAGAAGAGAAACACAGGACAGTCTGCTTGGCAGTGAATTATAGGGACAAAGAGGCAGGAGAATCTATAAACAGAGACCAAGAAGGGACCCAGAGGAGTTCTCAGTAGCAGGATCCTTGCTCCTGATTAGTTTTCTGCATCATACTGATAATCAGACACTCAAAATGTCAGTCATGCTCACCTCAGGTCATTTATGGTTTCTATGTGGTGAGGTGTTTTATAGGACGTCTAGAAGGAGCCACACAGGAAAGTGTAGTAAAAGCAGAGGAAATTAAGCGAAACGTGTCCAGTAGAAGCCAAGCATAAGCGCCGTTCTTGTTCTTTGCTGTTCTTTCCAGATGTGCAGAATTTTCTGGAAATGTAAGGGAGGAAAGGAAAATGGCTAATGGTACCTAAAAATATATCATTGGATTCAATGACTAGTGAGCTGGAAAGGTGTGTTTCAGACATACCTTATGGAAAGAATAATCACAAGAGAAAGTGTGTCTCAGCTCCCTGGCAAGCAGGTTTCCTTCCCGTCAGGAGGATCGTGAGTGTTATATCTGGCTGACACTCTCGTTGTTTAACTGCATATTAACCCACTAAATGTATATTAAAGACATAGTGCCAAAGTAGCTGTACAATGTCTCTGCTTTTCACTCCTAGTTGGCTGGCAGTTATTGTACACTTTTTAAATGTAAGATATATTGCTGTGAAACACAGGGAAACGTTTCCCTTATAGAATGAGGCTAGTGGAAAGTGTGGAAATAAGTCTGCGTGTTTCACAATGCCTTGTCTTTGTTTTTGGCCTCCTTGAAATTGCCCTGTCTTCCTCGTACTTTAAGTTTTTGTTGTTTACCTGATACTGTTGACAAAATTCACTTTTCTAAAGGAAACCCTCTCTTTTGATCAAGTCACATTTGCAGACCCAGCACGGTGAGGAACCTGACTCAGTCTCACTCCAGTCACACACGATTTTATTATGGTCACACACCACTTCCTTTACCTGTATGGTAAAAACCAACTCTATCTTTGAAAAACCAAAGTCACGCACTCTGAGTAAATCCTCCAAATGTCTACCTTGTCTTGCTTTCTTGATCCTGCCATTCTCCAGACCAAAGTCTGAAACAAAGAACCATTTAGACTCATAAGAAAAGAGGGTGTGGGTCTTTTAGTGAGGAAACTTCATCGTTTTTCCTCTATTCAGAATGTTCCAGTTACTCATCTATTCATTCAATATCCATCTCCTGAGATTTACTACCTATGGAGTGCTAGACACTTCAGTGAACATAAAAATCTATTAGACACAATCTCTGTGTGAAAAAGTTTAGATTCTAGCAGGTCAGAGAGCTATTTTTTAATGTAAAAATATTAGATGGTAGAATAAGCCAAGGCATAAGAAAAGAATCTACCAAGCACTAAAGGAATGCACAAGAAGACACTGGGAGCATAAATCAGAAATATATTTACTTTATGATCCAAGAAAGCATATTATGGGGAATTTAATTGGCAATAGGAAATCTGGCCCAAATTCTGAGCATAGAGATAGGGTGGGTGGAAAGAAATTCAAACAAGGAAGTAGGGCACCAACATAGCCACTCAGTAAAGTGACAAATGTTCTTTGCTTGTGCTAGTGTGTTTACATGCAGGGACTTGTGAGGCTGCCTAAGCACCCCACCCTGCAGTGCTTGCCATGCACACATGCTCATGAGCAGACTTCACTTCTCAAAGTCTTCATTTCAGTCATGCCTATGACTCCTGTAGAGCCAACGAAGTATAGAAACCCCCATCTGCCCTCCCAAGTGCTATGCTCCAACTGAAGCTTAGTACAAGCTGTTGTCACCGGAAGCCTGGGATTAGCAAGTAAGTGGTAAGGGTATGTGCAGCTGTAACCCCAAAATAAACTTCTGGAAACTGAAAGGAACTTGGACTTCTTGGGTGAGTTTTCATGTTTTCCCACATCTACAACAACTATTCCCCAGCTGACCCACTTCTAATCACATGGCGTTTAAAACTTCTACACAGAGCCCATTCCTCATTCTGAAAGCCATTAGAACTTACTGGCTCTCAGATTAAGAAAAAATACATATAATCTTCCACTCTACAACTCTTCTTTTTCAGATATCTGCTCATTAATTCCCCAGGCAATGAGAAGAGAACTTTTCTCATATGGAAACCAACTCTGATTTCATTTAGAATGAACTATGGGTGCTATTGAGTGAATGAGGGTGTCCTCCTCAAATTCATATGCTATTGTACCTTCCAATGTGTTCAGAGCTGAAGTCATTCAGTAATGACCAAAGGTAGACTAGATCATGATGTTGGCACCTTCGTGATAAGATTGGTGCTTCTGGATAAGGAGGAAGAAATAGAGACTCTCTCCCCTCCTCTCCTCCTTTCACACTGAAGAAGATCATGTGAACATCACTAGGAAAAATTTTTTAAATATTAGCTCAAAGCAATTAGTATACTTTCATACTTCTAATTTCCGGAATTGTAAGAAATAGTTACTTGTCTTTTGTTTTTTGTTTTTTTCTGCTACCAAGTCTTTGTATTTGGGGATAGCAAGGTGGTTTGGCTAAGCCTATTATCCATAGGAACAACATACCTTCAGATAATAGGATGTCACCTGTTATCTGACTTTTGACTTAGAATATTGGGTTAGGTTATTTTGTATTTTTACAACAAAATAACCAAAACTCTCAATAATATTTTCTAAGAATAAGAACATTGCAATTAAGAATGAGTTATGAAGAAAAAGGAATATATTCAGCTCTGTTGGCAAAAAAATAAAATAAAATAAAGCTTTTATAAACCACTTTTATTCCCTTATGGAACCAAATGGCTTGAGTTTCTAGAGCATTGCTTAGGAGATGGCGAGGCAGTAATTAGGAGGTAAGAGTAGAAGGGTTATTACACCTTCAGGAATTCCTTACCATAGCCTGGGCTATGGGAGCCCGTTTTGTGAATTCATACAAGGTTGATGAAGACATTGGGAAAGTCTAATTGTCAGAACTGTGTGTGGTAAATATAAAAGAAGCCTAAGATCAGAGACCAAAAACCAAAAATGTGACATGTGGCTTTGGCTATAGGAATGTCTACATTAGTGTAATAAAAAATAAAAATAGTAGTTCTGTAGGTCTTAAAGTCATAGACAGAAATGTGTGCTTGCGGCTGAGTGTGTTGCAGAACTCCGTTCTATATAATACCCCGATTGCTTAGGGTAATTTTGGGATTGTACCACTGCCCACCACTTTGTCTAATGTTATTATGGATTAGAGAGTGTCAAAGCTACTGGCTTTGTCTAAAACCTTTTCTTATTTGTTTAGGGTTGGCCAGTTTCTACGGAATTCCTCCTTCCATTTGTGTGTGAGCACATTGAGGATAGCTAAAATAGAGCACAGAACTCAGGGGCCAATGGCATCACTAGAAACATTTTCATTAAAATTGAGAGATGCAGAGATTTTTTCCTTTTATATTAAAGAGGGTGGCATCCTATCCATTCATATATACACAGACACCAAGGCAAAACAGACAAACATGTAAACAAGATCATCTTTAATATCCTCTCAAACATGTCCATACCCTTTCATGCTTTCAGAACTATTTAAAGTACTAAATTGTTACTTGTCTGTTTAGCTAGGTAAAGAGATGTGAGGTATTGTGTATCTTGGCTTTGTTGAAGAGAGCCCTTGAATCTATTGTAGAAGTGCTAAGGGCTATATGGAATTGGGAGATGAAGTGTTCTCTAACTTTATTTAAGAAAACCATATATGGAAAAATATATATGGATCATACTTCTAAGCCATGGTAGTTTAACACTATCTATGAGATTACTTTTACATATGGATACTTGAAAGCTTCATTGGTCTTACTCGGCTTCTAGGTAAATTCATGAGCAAAAGATAATAAAGAGATCAAGAGAACACAAAAGACACTATATGGAGATTATTGGTAGATGGGTATATCAGTGCATAGTATAATCAAAAGTACTTAAGGGGAGTTTTAAGGAGCCAAGTGTCCTGTATAGCCAAGGGAAATTAAAGCACAAATTATCAATCATGTAAGCTACAAAGAGGACTGAAGACATTCAACTACACCAGATATTTTATTTCCATTCATTTATTGGCAGATAAGTAAACCCATAAAATGTATACTTCAATAAAGTAATCTGGGAATTGTATTATGTGCCATATAGTCATAAAAACTGCAATCCACCAGAAGAAAATAGTTAACACTGTCCTAGTGGCTTCCCTTTAGTGATGCAGACAGTAAATAGCAGGCTAATGAAAGAAAAAAATCCTGGAGAAAGAAAGATACCAACTCTCAGAACTTCTGGGGGAAAGCTGGGGATGGTTGGAAAACAGCCATCCTTTGAGATAGGTGATGGAGAAAAAGCAATGACTGAAGTTCAATAACAAGGAGAGAGAAAGTGGAATAGAATGAGAGAGAGTCCTTTCTGGTGTGGGTCGATCCCAAGCAGGATGTGCCCAGCTTCCATTGTGCAGTAAACACTTAGGCAGAGGGTGGGAACTGTTGGCTGGGAGGAAGCCTCCAAAAAGATGAATGTGCTTTCATCATCAAATAACTTAGAGGGCAAAGGTGGGAAATGGAGGGTACAAGGGATAAAAGCCTTGTAGTTGATTGAAAGAAGACACTGAATTAGGGGTGGATGCTGGATGCAGAAACCCTAAAGCATAATTAACTTTGGGCTTCTCATGTTCAGACTATGGTCAAATCACACAGAAACCTTTTGGGGTGCACGTGTCATATAGGTGCAGGAGAGGGTCCTTTTCAATACTTGACCATAACAATTACAAAAAGTAATTCTTTAAAAATTCCTGCTCAGGAAGAACATACCAATTGGTTGTCCAGTGCCAAGTGGTCAATCCTAAAACATATATACAAGGAACATTGCATGTACTCAACAGGTTATATTTGGGAATACATATGTCTATATAAGCAGATATATGCAATAAGAATGGATGAAAAAAGAGGCCATGAATTTGAAGGAGAGCAGGGAAAGGTATATGGGAGGATTTGGAGAGAGGAAAGGGAAGGGAGAAATGTTGTAATTAAAATAAAATCTCAAAAATAAACAAACAAGTAAAAAAACTAGAGTTTGGGTGGTTGTCCAGAGTTAACATACTTTTTCCCTGTTTAAAGGAAAAAAATGGAGTGCAAACTTTAGGTAATGTAACAGTGATCTGGGCAATTCACATTCCTTTCAGGGCATAAATATGGGGGTATTTGAGTAAATATCTGAAGTTTTTCCTTAAAAGAGAAAATACTCCTTACTGCTGTGGTCAGGGAGGCAAAAGTGGTTGCGGAGGGTTGACAACACTGAGAGTTTTCATAAGATTTTATGATAATTTCATCCACTGTTGATAATTTTATATTATATGTACAATAAATGTAACTACATTTCCAATTATTCTGGTTGTCATGAGAGATTTAATATAGTGACCCATTGATTTGTCAGAAAATCCTTCCAGGTCTATAGTTTTACTATTTAGAATTAATTCTCACTAAATGTGAATTTTATTTGTTTTTGTCGTGTAGAAACAAGCACACAAAAAGGACATAAAACTATTAAATCTGTCTTAAAATAATAAAATAATCCCTGCTCAGTTGATGCCTAGGTGGCTTTAAAAGCAGAGGTCCCTTCCCAGCAGCTCATTCAGGAGTCTAGAGTAAATGGATGGAGATTGTCCTGTCAGATGCTTCCATCTAGAAGGGAAACACTCGAATCAAAACCATGCAGTGTTTCAATAACGAAGTATGCTCTGAGTCAGACTGGAGTTGAAGTTCACTAACTCCCAGGAAGATTGGAGAACCGGTGGCAACTGCTTGCCGGTGCTAGGGTCAAAGACACCACACCACAAAGATTTTGTGTTGTCAGAAAATGCCAACCCCAACAATCATAGGAGGAAAGGCAGGACAGCAAACAGACCATATCTACGTGCCTATATGCCCACCCAAGAGAGAAGCATCCCTGGGGATCAATAGTCAATTCTCTTTATCTTTTTAAATATACTTTCACATTTTTCTTTGTACTGTAACTCTTTGTTAATTTCTATTTTTTTCTATTATTGTTACTGTGCGCCTTTTATCTTTTTCCTTTTTCACCTCCTTTTTTTTTTATATAAACCCGTGGATTTAACAAACATCCTCAGAGTGTTATATTCAACAACTGCTGAAGATACATTCCTTAGACAACCATTGAATTTTTTCCAAAACAGACTATCTTTTAAGACATAAAGCAAGTCTTAACAAATACGTGAGACTTAAGATAGCTTCCTGTAGTCTAGATATCCCACAAAAAAATTGCTAGACTAGAAAAGCGAAAACACATCATACCAGAATTAATGGCATACAATGGAAGACATTCTAAGAGGGAAGCTTATGACTGTAAGTAAACACCTATAACAATATAAAATCGGATCCCAGACAAAATAACAATACATCTCCAACCTGGACTGGTTCACCCCTCCCTAGGCAATTGCTTAGTGTAGACACGTGATCAATACAGCCCAGACTTCTGGATTCATGCAATTCAAAGCTACCTCCCAGGTAGCTGGGACTACAGGTATGTGTCACCTCGCCCAGAAAGATAGCTCAGTCAATAAAGTCTTGCTTTATATAAGCCTGAGAACCTGACTTCAATTCCCAGAAGGCACATTTAAAAAGCCAGGCGTGGTGGTATGTGTCTGTAATCCCGCCTCTGAGGCAGAGGAGAAAAGTGCAGTCTCTGAAGCTCACTGACTAGCCAGCCTAAACAACAGGTTCCAGGAAACGAGATGATCCACCATACAAACCAAAAACAAACAAACAAAAAGATGGACTACACTTGAGGAGACACACTCCAAGATTAGCCTCTAGCTAACCACAAGTATGTGCTCACAAAAGCACCTGCACCTAGACACACACACACACACACACACGCACACACTAGCGAAGAAAGGAAGCTCAGGCCAGGATGGACACACAGCAGAATTCTATCTACTGTTATGAAACTGACTGACATAAATCCTTCTTCAATTATTCCATGTTTTAAAAGGTTGGGGGTGAAGGAATGCTACAAAACTCATGTTATGAAACCAGTGTTATCCTGATTCCAAATCAGATAAGAAAATATTAAACAACAAAACTCAGGCTGGAGACCAATATCTCCCTGATGAATATCCCTGTGCACAATGAATGGCTGAGGAGGGGGAATATAATATGTAGTTTTATGTATTATTAAGATATTTTATGTGCATCTAAAAACTCAATGTACTCGTCATTATTCTGTAAATAGCAATTATTATTACTCAATTTTCTACCACACACATACACACACACACACACACATATAGTAGGCCTTGTGTGTTGTTTCTCATTATTGAATAATGTCCAGTCATATGCATGTCCTTTGCATAATTATTTCTGCTTTCAATGTACATTTAGTCAGCCTCCAATATATTGCTGACCTGAACATCTTCACATGTATCTGAGCACAATTCTTCTGGAGGTATTTCCAGAAATATGCTTGTTTAATCTCAAAATACAGCAAAAAATATTTTAATCAAATTAATTTGCAAAATGTAATTCTAAGAAGCATTGTTCCCAGTAGGATATTCTGGTGACTGTTCATCCTTCTTCATAACTTTTTTTTCTCAATTTGATGGGTATACATGCAAATGTTCTATTTGCATTTTAGGTATCCCATTAGTAGTTAGACTTCTCTTTACGTACATATTACGCTATGAGCTTCACGATGTTAGCTTCATGTTCAAAACTTATGCTCATCTTTGATGCATTTCCTTTCTGTTATGTTTTTATTTTTGAATTATGTGTGAAGGATACCACAGCTCACATTTGGAGGTGGAGTTCAACTTGCAAGAGTTCAGTCTCTTTTTCCATCACATGAGTGCAAGCGATCAAATTAAGGTTTTTAGGGTCAGCAGCAGGTACCTGATAAGCATCTAACTAGCCTCAATTTGCCTCTTTTTAATATATAAATTTTATTTTTTACTATAATCTTGTACATATGGATGTTTTGTCTGCATGACTGTCTACACACCACTCATGTCTCTGGTACCCACAGAAGCCAGAAAAGGATGTCATATCCCATTGGACTGTAATTACAGATGACTGTGAGATGCCATGTGGGTGCTGACCTGGTCCTCTGAAAGAGCAACCAGTGCTCTTAACCAGTGAGCCATCTCTGAAAACCACCACTCCTGCTTCGTAATAGAAAAGTCTAACACAACATTCTTCAGAGTGCAACTTTTTCATTTGCTCTGTCAATTTTGTTAGCAATCCTTGGTGGATCTCTAAGTTTTCAAATAGCTGAGAAAGACACAGACTTCCTCTGGAGCAAAGGGAATATATGACATCCAGTATAATAAAGATAGTATTGCCGTACATTACAAACAACGGGCAGGTTTGCTTGAAGCCTCCTATGGAAGGTTGAGGTTTCCAAAGCATGGGGTTTTCTGAGCTACAATGCAAACCTATTGTTTGTGGAACATCTATCAAGGCCCATTTGTACTGCTACAGTGGAACTTAGAACACATGTGGTGATAGAGCAGGCTACTAACACAGATATGAAGTTCACACTCCTAATGTGCATTGAATCACAAATCCTTTTTCTCTGCCCCAGTCCATGAACCCCTAAGCTTCAAGTGGAAGAAACACCTCACGTCTTACAGTTCTTAACTGTTTCCCTTACTTAAACAAAACCTAATGCTCACATATTATAAAATATGCTTTTCAATTATTTCATGAACATTTGCCACTTTTTATGAGCTGTACAACAAGGGTATTTTCCTATTTTTTTTTCTCATTGCCATAGATTTACATTTGGATCCAGAAACCACCTAGATTTTAATACTGCTATAATATTAGTTATTATTGTTGTTGTTACTGTTGATGCTGTTACCAGGGATTGAACCCTAGACCTCAGGCACCCTAGGTAAGTAAGTATTCAATCAATGTTATATCAGCAGCCATTTTAAACATTTTTTGTTGTTTTAAGACCAACTCCTTCTAAACTGATCAAGCTGGCCTTCAATTTACTTTTTTTGCCCATGCAGGTCTACTTACAATGTCTCTGCCTCATCCTCCCACAGTGGCCTGGGTTATATGACCTTACTACCAGGCTAAGTTCAGTTTTAATACAATGTATGGGAGAATCAAACTCATTTTTTTTTTTTTTGTCTCAGTGCTGTAAACCAATTGGCTTAACTTGACTTAACAGAGACTGTTCTTTGACACTGATTTTTGATGCCAGCTTATATGTTTTATTTTACTAGTTCCCATACATAAAATCCAATCCTTGAGCACTTTCTTTTGAACACTTGGTCTATTTCTTTTTCTCCAAGCGACTTCTGCAGCCCTTTGGTTCATGCGACTTTGTAATATATCTTTGTACAATAGATAGGACTTCCCTTTCAATTTGTTTGAGCTAGTTGTGGGTGCTTCTTCTTAACAGTGTTGTGTAGAGCCATTATTTTAAGTTCTGAGTAAACAATAGTTGAAATTTTATTGGAAAAATCGATATCAAGTAGAAAGGGTCTCATGGGATTCCCCAAACAACCCAGTCTGTTGCCAATACTACAAGTTGCTTAACACAAGCTGACAGCAAGGCCCCATTGCTGAAGACAACACCTACAGAGCTTGTTGAACTTGAAGAAGTCGAGCTAGTGCCTACATAGAGCCTTCACCCCTACATTCTAGCATCTTCAGTCCAAGAACTTAGTCTACATGCTACCAAAAGAGAAACATAAACCCAACCTAGCTACAAAATCTTTGGTCTACAATGGTATACAACCTGCAAGATATGCTAGGGCAATGGTAGTCCAAGGTTTCTGAGAGTAATCCACCAATATCTGAGTTGAGTTCAGGCCCACTCCACAAGAGGAACCCATTTCCGACACTGCTTGAGTAACCAAGAATGAGAGATAGATAGTCTATGGAACTAGGCTAAATCCAAATACTACTGTTCTAAGAAACTGAACAAAACAAAAAACATAGCAGAATGTCCTAAGGACATTCTGCTATACTCGTAGACCAGTGTCTTGCTCAGTCACCATCAGAGAAGCTTCCTCCTGCATCAGAAGGGAACAAATACAGAGACCCACAGGCAGATATTATGTAAGAGAATAAGAGATCTTGGGATACTTGGCTCTAAATTGGATGTCTCTATCAAATCCCTTCCCTCAGGGCTCAAGGAACTTCATTGAAGAGGAGGCAAAAAAAGTGTAAGAGCAAGAAGAAGTGGAAGACACCAAGAAAACAAGCACATATGAACTCACAAAGACTGAAGCAGCATGCTCAGAGCCTATATCAGGCTGCACCACATTTTCTGCATATAATCATGGTGTCCAATGTAGTGTTTTTATGGTTTTTATGGTTCAGTGTTTTCCTGAGTATGCAAACAAATGGTTCTCTGATTCTTGTGCTGTCTCTTGGACTTTTCCCTCTGTTTGTCTTGTCTGACTTCAATGTGCTAGTTTTTGTTATCATGTTTTATTTTATTATCAGCCATTAGATGACTGTTTATTGTCTAATAAGAGAGAGAAAGGAGGTGGATTGTCAGGTGGGGAGGAACTGGAAGTTGTGGAGGGAAGAGAAGATAATCAGAATATATTGTGTGAAAAACAGAATCTATTTTTCAGTAAAAGAAAAAGAAAAAAAAATAGGCTAGGTGTGGTGGTTCATACCTTAATCCCTGAACTCCAAATAGGCTATTTACAACTTTTTGGAAAGAATCCCCATTTGTTCTTAGTTCTTTTATGGTGAGTTTATTCTATTCCATTCTATTATTTATCAGTATTTTTTCTTTCTTTCTTTCTTTCTTTCTTTCTTTCTTTCTTTCTTTCTTTCTTTCTTTCTTTCTTTCTTTCTTTCTTTCTTCCTTTCTGTTTTTACTTGGCTTAGATGGATAAATTTTTACTTGTCCTTAAGAGTATTTCAAGTTGGGCAATTCTTTTAGATTGGGTTCATTGACTACAAAATAATGTATCTTTTATAGTGTTTATCCTCAAATATGCAAAAATTTTGTATTATGTTTCCATTATACTAATGCATATCTACTGCCCCATCCCATGCATCTTCGGCCTTGGAATCCTGACTAGATAAGGGAATAAAGAAAGGGCAGACATTCAGAAACACATATAGTGAAGCTGAAATCAGGTGGAGCTTTGCTTCCACCTTAACCTGGAAACTGGAGCATGGATTAGATACAGCACAGGGGAACAGTAAGCTAGTCTTGGCAGGAAGTCTCTCTAATGAGCAGTCTCACTCTATATGCATCCAGGAGGAGGAAGCTGCAGTTGGTAGTTTTTTGCACACTCTGATCAATCATCCATAAACACTCACACTCAGACTCTGGAGGAAAGCTTCGCCATGTATCTTGAGTCTGATCCATGTGGGTATGGCTTTGCCAATTTCCTACGAGTCTGAGGCTTTGGAATCCTCAACATGACTGAATCCATGTCAACAGCACACATTCATTCACTCAGGACTTCAGTTACTCAGAGCTTCCTTCACTCCCTACAGTCCATCAGTTTGCAAAACAACTCCTGTGTCACTGCAAAAACAGTCGCTAAAACTTTGCTAATAATTAACCAAGTATGAAAACTGAAAATAAGAGAGTATTTGTTTCGCCTGTAGTAATCACTAGTATTTACTTTTACTGGGATAATCCTTGTTCTACTGGGAAAAACATAAATATGCCAATTCATGAAGCATGCTATTCAATAGGAATGCATGTTGTTGAGGAAAGATCACTTCCTAGCTCCTAAACCAGCCTTATGGGTTAAGGGATAAAGATTGCTTCAATTCTTTACTGCTAAGAACTAAAATCAGTGTGTGTGTGTGGGGGGGGGTATTCTAAACAACTACAGTTGAAGTGTGTCCTACCTACATCTCTATAAAGAAGGAAAACCAATATAATAGATTCCTTGGGCATATTTCCTCACACTTCCTCTGCAAAATCCTCTTTTTCTACATCTACATTTTGCTACCTTTTAGCATTTGGCATAGTACTTAACACAAAATACCATCTCTGTATGTAGCTGTTGGTCAGAACAGTCAAATGACCCTAAGGAATAATTTTATAATTTTAATAATATAGCAATACCTTTTATGTTTTAAAATATTGGATTAAATATATATATATATGCTAATAGCAATAAGCTTATTCATGTTACTGGGAAATGCAAGTTTAGGTAAAAATGTCACTGAAAGATTCCAGGGACGCTCATATACTTCATAAACTGTATTGAAATTGGCGCGTGTGACAAAAACCTATGGGGTCTATTTGCATTGAACAGGCAAGTGACAGGCATACATATGGGACCATAGATACGGACATGAATGGACATGATTTTCTGATGATCAAGTGTGAGCAATGAGAAGGCACCCTGATTGCAGCATAAAATGATGGGCCATAGCTCTGGCAACAATCAGCACTTCCTGAATTCACAGCAAGAAGAGTTCATTAGCTTCACTGATTAGAACACAGTGAGGCCCAAATCAAAGTCTGAGGTCCTGTGGAGACTGAATTGCCTTCCCTCTGTACCAAGCCCAACGCCTATCTCCCACTAGCAGCTCTGAATGGCTCATCTCAACATGATGAGTGTAGAGGTTGCAGTTTTAAATTGAACCTGTCGTTACAACTGGGAAACAATCTCAGCTGTGATGCTTGTCATTTGGGGCTGTGAACCCTCTCCTTCAATTATAGATAATCTAGAAGAACACAACAAAACATTATCTGTCCCTAAGTTCAGTGCTTAGATGGAACTTTTCTTGGTTACAGTTCAAGTGAAAATAGATACATCCACACCAAGTTATATCTCTATTAAAGTCTAATTACAACGCTTTATAGGCATTGTTGGAGTCATCAGAAACGGTTTAAGGTTCAGGTGGCGTACACAAAAGGAAAATGCCAACTGCATTTTAATATATGACAAAATAATGAATTGCTTCTCATGCCCCCTTTCCACAGACATGTCAATCCGAGGATGGTAAGGGCACGGTGAACCTTGTTCTCTTGTGTCCCCATACAATGTAACAATAGCAGACTTGCTGCTGCTACTTGTTTTGGTTTTA
Organism: Cricetomys ansorgei; assembly: GCA_026225945.1. NCBI lineage: Eukaryota > Metazoa > Chordata > Mammalia > Rodentia > Nesomyidae > Cricetomys > Cricetomys ansorgei. Next base: position 44,677,271 of record JAMJFZ010000107.1, on the reverse strand, counting down.
GCTAAAGAGTAAGCAGATACTTCCTCATCTGCCAAGGTGGAGCTGCGTCCTTCAACCTGGAACCTCAGTGTTTATAATGTACAGCATGGAGGGTGGGGGTTGGGGGCTAGCTAGTGAGCTAGCAGGTCTTTGTAAGGGAGCAGTCTCAGGCTGTAAACATCTGGAGGCAGAAAGCTTTTTTTTCCACTCACTGGTCAATTGCTTGTAAACACTCTTACTTGAACATGCTGTCAAAATTCACACTTGAAGCAGAGGAAGGCTTTGCCAATTCCAAGCCTGGCCCATATGGGGAAAGTTTTGCCATTCTTACAGATTTGAAGCATCAGGTCCTCAACATGGCTGCACCCATGTCAGACAATACACATTCACTCAGGTCTTCCTCAACTTCCCAGACTCATCAAGGAATACAAAAAATGCAAAGTTATTGTGGTTTTACTAAGAGAGGTATTTCTTGTTGCTCTTGTAATCTTAATATATACCAACTTTAATATGGCCAAGCCAAGCAAGAAGAAACCTTATGACCGTTATTTGTTGTTGTTGGACTATTATAATTCTATTCATGGATATTCTGAAATATTAAAAGCTATTAAAAATTTCTAAGAAATAAAGAGTAAAGGCAAGGAGATTTACTTTATCTCAGTAAATCTTGCTGGGGTTGTCATAGGCCCTACATGGGAACCTACTGCTATCATTTTACTAAAGAGTCATGTTACATATGGTTGGTTAGGCCTGATGTCCAATTAGACAGCTGTTGTTGTCCTCGAGAAAAAGTACCACTTTTACTCCATTACACATCCTGCTGAGCTGGGCACAACTGTAGGTTGTACATCTCCCTTGGCAGTTTGCACAGCACCTTCCACTTCTGTGAGAGCCAGTCCCCAGGGAGGAGGTTTCCAATCAGTTCTGCTCAATTCCTCCACAGTGCTGTGTCTGAAGTATTCGGTGTCTGCAACAATAGGGGCTTGCCTTCAAGTTCTGGGAAGCAGCCAAGGGCAATGATAATAACCCATATTGTTTTGGGAGTGTCTTATATTCTCCTTTCTGGGAGAATTCTCATGACTGGCACTAAGTTTCTTAGTAGATAATCTGTGGTTCTTGGGAGGGCCCATGTGATATAATACCAATAAAGCTCCAATAATATAAATGTATATAGATAGATAGATATAGATATGTAATTTTATGTTTCTTTATAGTTTTTTCAAGCATCCTTCATGTTATTTATTTCTCCTTTCTCCCCTCTTCCAAGATTTCCTTCCTCCATCCACCACTAAACATTAAACTACACCTGCCTGTTGTTGCTGTTTCCCACTTCAGAGAACTTGTATCCTGTCACTAGATCTCCTTTCTTCCATGGTCCCCCTCTACTGTCCAGGCTTCTTCAGTTACTTGAGGTTATATATTCAAATCAAAAGATTCAGAGCTAGGATTCATAGACAAGGGGTAACATGGGACTTTTGTCTTTCTGGGTCTGAGTTATCTCACTGAGTACAATATGTTCCAAATCCAGCCACTTACCTGAGAATTTCATGATTTATTTTTACTTTACAGCTGACTAGAATCCCATTGTGCAAATGTACTACATTTTTGTTGCCCATTTTGTTTTTCCAACAAAGAACATAGCTGAGCAAGGACTTCTATAATAGGAAATCCTACCAGCATATGTCAAGGAGTGGTGTAGGTAGGTCATATGGTGGCTCTACTTTTAGCTTTTTAGAAATTTTCTGCACTGATTTCCAGAGTGGCTGTGTGAGTTTGAAATTCTGCACCTAGTGAGTGAAGGCTCCACTTCCCCTGCACCCTAGCCCTTCCAACTGGTAAGGAGAAAATCTCAAAGCAGTTTTAATTTGCATTTTCCTAATATGTTGAGCTCTTATATAGTTAACCATTTTCATTTGAGAACTCAGTATGATTCTTTCCTTGATTTTTTTTAAGTTTAATTTATTATATTTATGAGTACTCTATCAGCATGCATACCTATATACCAGAAGAGGGCATATGATCCCACTATATAGGGTTATGAGCCACCATGTGGTTGCTGGAAATTGAACTCAGGACCTCTACAAGAGCAGTCAGTGCTCTTAACCACTGAGCCATCTCTTCAGTCTCTCCTTGATTTCTTTCATGGGTTCTTTATATATTACATATATTCAACTACCCATGGCTGGAGAGATCACAGACCCTAGAGACAAACCTTGTGATGCCATTTTCCAAAAGTAAAATAATTGCCAATTGTATTCTAAATACTTATCCTCATAACCACAGATCAGTGTAGTTCCCACTTGTCTTCAAAGAAGCTTCATTTTACAACAGATGTAATCTACCAGAGAGATCCACTAGTAACCAGTAGTCAGTAAATCAGTGACCAATCTTGGGTGCCCAAACTTAAGTGATACCTCTGAAAATGCAATCTTTGCCCACCCCCACACCGCCACCCTGAGGCCCGGAGAACATCACAGAAAGTGGATAAAGAAATTGTAAGAACCAAAGGACCAGGATTCCCAATTCTTGATAGTGTTCCCTAGATATGAGAAGGAAATTGCACCCAAGAAATTTCATCAGCCTGGCTGCCTGAACAAGACCTGCATGTCAGTGTGGATGCAGAAATTCCAAAAGGTCATACCCCTAGATGAAGAGCTACTGGAGGTCATTTGTGAGGGTTGTCCAATTCTGTGATCAGCCCTGGACATGCATATATACAATCAGTGCTAATAGACTCAGTAAGTTGTATATGTATCTATATATATTTATGTGTGTGAAATAAAATATACACATAGATAACAAAAATAATTAAGAAGAGGTCATGAAATTGAGAAGGAGAGAGAGACAGAAGTGATGTAGATGCAGTGCTCATGTGTGAAGTTCTCTAAAAATTAAATTTAATTTCAAATTTTTATGAATAATGTTTTCAAACTGCCTTCTAAATATTCATGTTTGTATCCATTGATGAGAACTGCACCAGCCTTCATCAGAGAAGCATCTCAGAGCAGAAGGGATGATTAATGCAGAAACCCATAATTGGTCACTGTACCTACAATAAGTACTCATAGAATACTCAGTCCCTATTGGTATAGCTATAACACACCTCTCTAAGTCCCTATTGGTATAGCTATAACACACCTCTCTGAGTCCCTATTGGTATAGCTATAGCACATCTCAGAAGAAGGGTTGAGAAGAATGTAAGAACCAAGGATGGGGAGATATACAGAGTAATATGTTTCTGGATATCTCATGGCTTTGAACTCATAAACTCACTTCAGTCATGATTGTCTGCACAAGACTTGCACAAGGTTGAGTATCAACATCCCACGAGACTCCACCCCATCCTAGAGGGAGGATCAGTATTTGATACTTGCTGGGGAAGGGTGCTGCTTTCTGAAATGCTATAGCCATGAGTAAGTTACTCTTGCTCCACTGAATAACTTTCCATCCACATTTAGACAAGTAACTCTAATTAAGCTCACTGAGCCACACAGAAAAGAACACCTAAAAGTGGGAGGAGAAGCTCAAGAGGAGGGGTGGCAGAAGGAGAGAGTGAGGTTAGAAAGGGAAAGGCGGTGGAAGTGATTAAAACTTACTCTATAAACGATCAAATTTTTTTAAAAGGGAAAAATCACAATGGCAAATAAATTATAATATGCAATACAAAATGAAAAAGGTCAATGAAATACTTAACTCTAAAATTTTCTCTTCATGATTTCATCTGTACATTGTTATTTGGATTCTGGATTTTTACATGTGGTTATTAATTGCATTGTTTTTTAATTGGATAGTTTCTGGTTTCTAGCATTAAATTTCAGTTATGTTTTCGGTATGTTTTAAATGCACAGGACAGGTATTTCACAGAAGAGTCCTCATGTTGGGTGTGCTGGATGCTTCTGGAGGATCAGATTTGGTCCATGTGCTTTGGGCTGGGCACCTACCAAAGTCATCCTGTATTCTTAGCCCATGACATCAGGGGCTACACAAATGTGGACTTTTAAAAGATTTATTTATTTTAAGTGAGTATATGTGTATCTGAGTGTATGTATATGCACTTGTGTGTGTAGGCACCCGACTAGGCCAGAGCTCCTCAAGTTGGAGTTACAGATAGTTGTGAACTGCTAAATGCAGATGCTGGGAATCAAATCCAGGTTCCCTGGAAGAGCACCAAGTACTCTATTGGAAACTGTTAAGGAAGCCATTCAAGAACTATTCTGGTTCCCAAGGGATAAAAAAAAATTAATTTCTCTGTTTTATAATTTCTAAAACTTATGACTCAGACTAAAATAACTTTTACTCTGCTGCCTTTTCAAAAATTATAGAGTTTTTATTTCTGTATAATTTGATAACTGCTGTGTCTCTTTAATAATTATATTCAGCCAAGTTACTGTACCATAATTAACTTTACCACTTCGCTATTATTACACATTAGGCTGTTTCAAATGTATCATTGTGTTGTGTTATTAAGTGAATAAATATCTGTTTATACTGAACACTTTTCTCCAACTGTTTGACTGCACTGGTGAAAAGGTTGTAGGAAAACCTTACACTGATGTAAGCTAGCTTCTCCATCCCCAAGTCTAGTTAACCGGCTTGTAGATGACTTTCAGCAAGCAGGTCTGGCAGGAAACACGACTGAATACAACATGCATCCATTCCAGGCCTAGGTACTAATTTAAACAAACTGTGATTCTGTAATTAAAGAGGCTTGCATGTTCTTGGAACCATTATGTTTTAAAGAAATAATTCACATGGAAAGCATATGGTATGTAAGAGCTGAGTTTTGTTCATACATTCTCCAAGTCTGTGTGTGTGGTATATGCCTATGTGTGTACTTGTGCATGTGAGTGTACCACAAACATGTTTATTTATGGTGTGTGTGTGTGTGTCTGTGTCTGTGGTATAAGTATGTGTATGAGTATATGCGTGTGTATGAGAAATGGTGGAGGGCAGAGATCAATGTCAGATGGGTTGCTTCACTGCTTTCTATTTTACTTTTTGAGACGGTCTTCAAACCTGGACCATTGATTTGTTTGTTCTGGGTGGCCAATGAGCTCCAGAGACCCTCCTGTCCAGTCCCCACCCCGACACTCTGCAATTTCAGAATGTAGCTTTTGTACTGAGTGGTAGAGGTCACAATCATAGTCCTCATGCTTGCACAGAAGGCATTCAACCAAGTGAGCATTCTTCCCAGCCTGCCCTCTCCAACTGTTGGACTAGAAAAGCAAACACCTAGGAGGAATTTGTGCATAATTACCCAGATGGTATGGCTGTTTATTCAGGGCAGCTCTTCTGTTGAGTGATCAGAACTAGTCTGCTAATGTCCTGTTTTGAAGCTTATAGATCTTCCCAGAACACTGGAGGTGCCCCAAGTGTACCAGCAGTGAACCTTGGGAGAATTTTTCAGAGACTGAACCTCAAATTAGAAATTCAAGTATGCTAATGCAATGGCAAGCCAGCCAGAAGAGGTGGATATTGTTGATCTCTGCTAAATGCTTAGCCAGGTTGACAGAAATGAATTGTGACTGCATTTCTAAAACTTGTCCAACCACCATCCTAATAAAGAGATTATCAGAGAATCAGCTGCTTGGGTTGCTGAGTAGGAAGGAGTTAGTGTGGATCTCACTAGTTACATCAGTGCTTAATTTGACTGTTGCCTACATCTAGTCAACTCGTAATTAACCATTCTAATGGGTCTCAGAGGGAGGGGTGGGAACCCATCACTGTGACAGGGATAATACTGGAGAGTAAAGAGGGAAAACATTTTCTGTTAGGCTTTTGCATACATCATATGATTAATAAGGAAGTATGTTTGTCTTTGTAATTATGTGTTGCTTAGGTTGTTTTGTTTTTTTTTAATTCCCATGCCAATAAAAAAAAAATCTTGCATTAAACAGATAGCAATGAAACAACCTAGAGAACAACCTAGAGTTTAAAACCGGCAAATGAGTTTCTTCAAGTTAGTAAACTATTCCTCTGAAATGTACTCTTTTCTGGAAAATGTACGCATGAAAATGTGTCAGCCCCACTGTTCCCACCACTTCAGTTCAAGATTCCATCTTATTTAAGATTCCATTATTCTCCTCCCCGTTCTTCCTCCTCCTCAAGCGGGTGTATACAAAGGAGCTTAGTCACTGTGGCCTGGGGTGGTGCTCAGCCCCCCTTCTCACACACCACGGTTCACATGCTACCGACTAAGATTGTTCCCTCCTGTCTACCCTTAATACCTCAAAGACTCCACAGTCAGTATCAGAAGTCCTTGGGAGAGCTTTAACCAAAGAAAAGCCATGAGAATGTAGTATGCGCAGCAAATGTCTACTCCAAAATCTGAGTTCAAATAGTAGCTCTTAGCCAGGGCCATATCAGTTTGTAATGTACATTTTTGTGGAACTCTCACAGTTCTGGAAACTACAGCAATTTGAAATTCTAAAACTGAAGTAACTTGTTTCTCTAGATTCTTACCTTCACTGCCTCAAAGACTCATAGTAATGTTCAACCAGGAAAGATGTGTCCTCATCGCTGAAGCTGGGTACTCAGTGTTTACCCTTGCAACGGCAGCCTGCGGACCAAAGGAAACTTTTCAACCTCCTTCCTGCTCCTGTCCCTGTGAAAACTAAGAAGGGTCCCCCAACTCTGCCATTGGTCCTCTTGATATGCTGCTGCTGCTGTCTGCCTAACTGGCTATAGCATCAATATCTTTTCTAATAAATCTCTTCTATAAAAGGGCAATCTGTCCAACATCCCCTTTGGTCCCTAAACCAAAACCTTTCTGTAGTTTTTCCAAATACTCGGTGCAAAAACCACATAACTTCCCTCCAAAGATAAACTGCAGTAATCACTAAGTCTGTTCTGTAGGCTCCTCGGAGCCGTGGATGAGCTGTGCTTAAATTTCCACAATGACTCTACTAATCTGCATGTAGCCACCTGCCTATCCAGCTGCGCCATCTCCACCCCTGGAGCACCCCATTTCTACCATCAGAGACCCACTCCTGTCTTTGCCTCCTCCAAAACGCAGTACACCTACACCCTCACTCTCACGGCAGCGCCTCGCAACAGCAAAGTCTTGCTACAAACTTCTTGCTTGTCATTAAAGCGTTGAAATGACTTTCAACAACAACAACAACAAAAAAAAAAGAATGTCTTTCACAAAAGGGATTGTTTCATCTTTCAAAAGTAGTGATTTGAGGAAGAGGCTAGGTTTCAGAAGCCTAAGTGGGAAGACAAAAACATCAACTTCTGCTTTTTCTCTTCGAATTTCTGGGACAACACTCTGAGCTCTCTGTGGAAGGTGACTGAGTAGGAAGTCACCTACAGAACGCTTAGAACGCAAAAGCACAGGTATAAATATTAACCTGCTTCTTTAGAAGAAAGATCATTCGGAAACAGATTTCACGCTTTGAGCCCTTCAGAGATTTGCCAGCACTGCATCTGTATGGCTCATAGTCCTACGATTCCCCAGCTGCCTCTTACAGCTTAGTCTGGGTCACGCGCTTCAGAGGGCCAAGTGTGACAAACTCATTTCCAGGTTCCAAAGGCATCGTGCCTATAAGAGAAGACACCGTTCAGTGGAATAACAAAAAAGGAAAATGGAGTTGGAAGCCTAAATATGGACTCTAGGTCTATACCCACCAATCTTGGTTAATTGGCAACAGGGGCCCTGCCCTGACACCCACATACCCTGGCAAGGGGGGGGAGGGGCAGAGAAAACTTAATTTTACCTCTTGCTTTGTGCTTTTAGATTTTTACATGGAAAGATTAAAAAAGTTTCTATACAGTTCTTGTATTAATTTTGTATTAATTTGTGTTAAGAAAGCACCAAACATTCTGTGTCTCTATCAACTCTTGAATCACCCTTAATGACAGTAAAAGGATTTACAGGTTATTACTCTCCATGCCCTAAAGGAAGGGTGATAGTTGTTACAAATTAATTGATCTTTTCCTTTCCCTTTGATTTTAATTTAACAAAATTATTGGATTACCTACAATGTACTCTGGAGACAAGTTTAGTCAGGTACTTCCAACTCTTTAATTTAATTTTTCTTAATTCTAACACAAAAAATAATTTCATTACAGTCCAGACATAGCTAAGCATTACTTACTTTACCAATGTACGTGCATACTTTTTCTTACTATGTCAGATACACTACATTCTCTTTCTCCTCTGGATTTGTTTTCTTAATGCTAGTTGCAAGCCATTAAGTAGATTTAATGGTCCATTCTGGCTGCTTCCAAATGGCTAGTGCATTCTCTTTCCCTATTGTGCCAGGTGCCAACTTCTCTGCCTACTTCTAAAGGTCAGATTTACCGGGCACAAACCAGGAGAGCCTGTTGCCAGCACTATTATTTGCAACTTAGGCAAAACTTAGATTCCTTTCTTCCTTTGTCTCTTCACATATTACAAAATTGTTTTAGCCTCCCTAAATTTAGTCTCCCTAAATTTTTATTTTATATATTTTTCATATAAATTTTTATTTTTGAGGATTTCATATACAAGTACTGTATTCATATCAGTTCCACCCATCTATCTTTCCTTTCCAATTCCTTCCTAGACTAGGGATTATTACAAGTATGTACTCCACTATGCCTAAATTTTTCTTTCTCTCTTTCCTTTCTTTCTCATTTTCCTTCCTTTCTTTCTTTCTTTCTTTCTTTCTTTCTTTCTTTCTTTCTTTCTTTCTTTCTTTCTTTCTTTCCTTGTGGGTTTTAGGAATCAAATGTGGATTCTCATGGTTGCAAGGCAAGCACTGTACCAACTGAGCCAAATCCAATCCCTTTATTGGTATATTCTGAGTAGCTAAAACAGCCCTTTAAATATTTTTTGTCACTAAATCTTACCAATCACATAATATAATACAATCCACTCTTGCTTCTACTTCTTTATACAGAATCTCAGGCTTAGGCAACATATTGTTCTCCCGGTGTAACTTTTTTGAATATCAAATTTGTAACCTTGCGATTAGGAGAAATAAATGCTCTACTAGTCAATAAGACTTATGCAAAATGTGTTTCTCAAAAGCATCTCCTTGCTAGTAAGTGATTAAGTCTAATTCTATGTTTCTACCATGATCCATCTGAATGTTTGATAGGAATTCAGTGCACCACATTGTCTAGAAAAAGAACATTAAAGTGTCTGCTTAGACACTGTTTAGAAACTCACTTCAATATCTTTATAATTCCAGTCCCTTAAAGACTTGAAGAAATTAATGTCACTTTACTTAACAGGGACACAATGAGGGTTCATTTTCCATGTGAAAGCTTTTACAAACTCTCTTGAGGCTCCATGCTTTGGTGGTACTCACTGAAAGCACTCAGTTGAGCCCATTGAAGTCCACACAGGCCACAGTTTTTAATTATTAACCTGCAGATCACATCATTATTAAACTGGAGACCTTGAAGATCTGGGGACTCTTTAATGGCAGTCCCTTTAGCAACTGTCTTCCAAACTCTGCAACAATCAATCCTGTAATCAGTTAAAATTCAATTCATTTCAGAATTAATCTCCAGTCTGTGCCTGAGCACATCTCCCATGGAACAGTGCTGAGGATTAGCCAAAGCTGGATCGAGGCAATCCAGAGCAACAGAGAGTGAGGAGACGGTAAGAAAGGCCTGCCAAAACAAAAGCTGGCTCGAAAAGGTATGTCTGCTTTATCCCCCTCACATCTATAAAGTTCTGGAAGACTGGTTTATTTTGGAAAATTAATCTTTCCTTCAGCACACATTACGTTTGGGGGAAAAAAGCTTGGTTTACATGAAAATGTCTATACAAAAGTTACCACGGTGTACTTTATAAGCGCATATGTGTTATATAAGGCATGGGGAGAGAAATAAAATATGGTTAGTATTTCTTCCCTTGGGCAGGTTCCAACATTCACCCCACCAAGCAATAAGCCATTCGATTTCTGCCTTGTTTCACGCCTTTAGACACAGTCAAGTTGATGTGGGTGATATCTACAGATGGACTCAGGTGGTTATGCTCCAAAACACTTTCAGAATCACTATTTTACATTAACCATTCCTAAGGCTTCTGCTTAAGATGCCACCTTTAACACAAAGCGGGGGGTGTGTGTGGTGGGGTTCATCATTACATCCTAATCTAGGTAGAAAGACTTCTGCAGAAAAATAGGAGTCTGAGTTAGAGCCTGGGAGCAAATGCCTTCTCCAGTTACCCAAGTGACAAGACTGGGCATGTCATATCATTCTATGTCCCTAGATTTTCCTTCTAAGAATGATAGCACCTCACTGGTGAAGATATTTTAGGAGTCAACCCAATTTGTTCTGTATTAATCTGATTAAGTCTCCATAGCAGATTATCACCCTGATGGTTTGAACAATGGAAATTACTTTCTGTTGAAGACACACAACCGTATGATCTCATTTCACCTTGATTATCTCCTTAGAGACCTGAGGTTCACACAGATGCCTGCCAACACCTCTGCAGGAGTTATTACTTAATGGGCACAGAGCTCCAGTTTTACAGGATGAAAAGGTTTCTGGAATGGGGTGGTAGTGATGGTTACTTGATAATGTGAATGTTTTCGAGGCCATTGAAGCGCACGCTTTTAAAAGTGGCCCAAATGATACATGTGAGATTCTGTACATTTCATTACTTCAAAGATAAAAGACATGCTTAAGGAGTAGAAAAAAAGAAAAGAAAAAAGATCTAAAGTTCAAATACAGTTTAGTGGGGTTTCAAAATTTAGAAATTTCGCACATAATTCAATTCATATATATTAATATATATATTTATATTTATATATTTGACTGTATATATTCATATGTACATATATACATGTACATATACATGTACATATGTATATATATTGATCAGCACAATAACTAGTGGCTTTTATTGCATGATAGTTATACATTTCTAGTTGTTAGACATGAATGTGTTAGTACCAACGTGTACAGTTTTAACAGGCTAAGATTCTAGTTTGTAAGAAGTAAGCCTAAAGAAATAAATCACAAGAAAACATTTTTTTTTAAGAATCAGTGTGGTTTCATTTCTAGCATAATTATTTAAGCTCAGACATATATGCCTTGCCAGTTAATTCACACAGAAGTTTTAGAAGACACAATTCTGCAATCTTATGCAGTGTTCCAGGGATCAAGGTTGTCAAAATATGACCTGTGGGTCAAATGCAGTCTGTGACTTGCTTTCGTATAACATTATTAGTAATGTTTTTTTTTAAGCTTAGCTGATGACAGGCCTCTAATTATAACTACTCAGAGTCTGAGGCAGGAGGACCAAATTTAAGGCCAGCCTGAACCACAGAGTGAGTAGAAGATTTTCCTTGGTAGTTAGTGAATTAAAATAAAAAAAATTTGTCTTATTAATTATTATTTATTAAGATTATCTTAAAATAAAAAATAAATACAAAGAGACTTGTTGAAGCTCAGTGGTGGAACACTTGTTCATTGTGTAGAGTACTCTAGGTTCAATCCTCAGTACTCAAAAGAAAAGAAAAAGAAACAAGAATGCTTTAGAATGACAAAGTATGGATCCTGCCTCACCACCTTTTCAGAAATACAGCAAGTACAGGCCACTTGTACACATGTTCATGGCTATTGGGACCAGTGATGACTCAGAAACTCCTAAGAATCATGGTGTTTGGGTTACTTTGTCCATTTTGATCTCTTCTGCTGAGCTAGGACTGTCATCTCTTGTGATTATTGGTCAGTCCATCTTGGAAACCTCTTCCTCTGCTTCCAATCTGCCCAGGCTGGGAATAAAGATAAACTTCTATTGAGGAACCCTTCTTGCATATCAAGTTCTATTAGATTCTTTTCATGTGTTAGATTCCATAACTCTCCTAATATAACCACAAGGTTAAATGTGATGATTCTCCCTCTACAGATTATAAAAATGGGTCTGGAAGAGTTCACTCACTTGACTTTAATACCAAGACCTCTGGGCTTCAAAATGCAAGGTGCCTGCTCACAAGGGAAAACAAACAAGACATTAAAAAAAGAAAAAGGCTTGGCTGACTTGAGCTTCATGTTCATAAGGGAAATAGACTAAAGTGATGTTTTTCTAAGCAAAACAGCCAGTGTTGAAGTGTGTGAAGACATCTGATTTACAGTTTCTGGGCTCTTAGCTCTATTCCAAATAGTCAAGTCATCTGACAAACAATTTCCAAATTAGTGCAGTATTGTAATGACACTTTCCTTTTCAAATATAGCCTTAGATGCCATTCATTGGACAGATTCTTTCTAATGTAAATATTGAGCAACTCTGTATTTATGGTCCTAGCGAGTGTTCAGAAAGAAGCATAGTTACAGGATTACGACTGTTGTGTGTCTGCTGCTTATGAATCTGTAACATACACATGTAGCTGATTTGAGCCTTACCTTGGAAACTCTGCCACACATCATTTGTACTGGCTTCTGTTTTACAACACCAGTCATTCCCTGAAGCAGGTTTTAATTTAAGTTCTTAAAATAGATATGACTTTCACTCTTCCTTAAAGCAAAATTTTACCTGTCTGAAACAAACAGGGAAAACTGAATCATTGTTATGAAACATGTTCATAAGTAAGTGGGTTCTCAAAGAGTAAAATTTAATAAACAAACAAACAAAAGACTTTTTGGATGTTTTAAAACAATTTCCAAATACTAACTTCCAAACTGGAAAGTCTTTTAATTTCAACATTAGTATGGCTGTTTTTATATAATATCACACAGCTGAGTGATAACAATAGAGAAATGTGAATACATTCCCATATTAAAATAAGATTCATCTAAGGCAGAGTCTGAGTCTCACCCAGCAGTGCATAACCCTGCGTGTATATGGAGATGAGAGGTGTGTTATAGTTTGGACATGCTTTGCTCTCAAAAGTTGTAATATGGAAACTTGATCGTCAGTGTGGCCATTTGAGACGCTGTGGACTTCTAAGAGGTGAGACCACTGGAAGTACTCGTTACTGAACACTGCCCTCACAACGGAATGAAGCATTCTCATGGGACCTTGAGCTAATTTTCACAAGAACAAATTGTTCTAAATGTCCAAATCTATGATTTCTCTCCAGTATTTTGTATGATGATCTGACCTCTCCCTCACAGAAACTAGGAAACACATCCGGAGGGGTGGGAGGGCTTTGAAAAGGAATGGCTACATGGCACACCAAATGAGGAAGAACTCTGAGTATGGTGTCTCCCAGCACCAAGAAAACACCAGAACTAGCTGTATAAAGAGTCTCACTGTGGAAGGGAGGGGGGAGGGAGGGAGAGAGAGAGGGGAGGGAGGGAGGGAAGGAACAGGGAGTGAAAGAGAGAAGAAAAAAATGGAGGCAAGGAAGAAAGCTAAAATATAAGGCTGCTCAACTGAATCCATAATCACACCAAATTGTACTACACTAATAAACAACCAGTTTCCCAGGGTGATGGTGGCGCACACCTTTAATTCCAGCACTCGGGAGGCAGAGGCAGGGGATCTCTGTGAGTTTGAGGCCAGCCTGGTCTACAGAGTGAGTTCCAAGAGAGCAAGAGTTACAACAGAGAAATCCTATCTCAAAAAAAATAAAAAATACAGCCAATTTTATAAACATACAAAATAATACCAGATACTACCTTATTCTCTAAATGTTCCCTTTTCTCATTGTTTAGATTCTATAGATATTATCATATTTACATTGAACCCAAAGATGAGAAGATTTTCCAGTAATGAATAAAGTGGAATTTTAAAGTCAGATTATTTAAATTTTAAAACAGTAAAGACAGATGGAGTATCTTCTACCTTGAGCTACCTGTAGGCCAAACTTTCACGCAGTTTCTTAGATCACCAGGGTTCTTTCTGCCTGTTCAAACCAAACAGTCCTTCTGACCACTAACCTCTGATACAGCCAGACAGCATCACCACTGCTAGGACAGAAAAGGCAATTGCTGGTCTGGTGGGTGAGATTTAATGGTTCCCAGAAGCTTGCAATGTTTACTGAACTCCTTTCCATACAATAATGAAAACATATTTTTTCCTTTGTGTCTCATCATTCCTCTGTCAAAACTTCGACACAAACAGAACTTTCTCCAGTTTTTAATGCTTTAATTTACAGAATTCACACACACACACACACACACACACACACACACACACACACATACACACACACACACACACAGGTCTAAATTTCCATCTTCCTTTAGGCAACCTGCACCATTTGGGTTCTACTCATGGCCACAAGGCCATGTCTTTCCGAAGAGGGTGGTTGGGGTGGGGAACTGCTTTCCAATAAAAGAGTCTGAAGCAGATATGAAGTTCTTTTTTTCCTTTTCTTTGCTTAAATGTCCTTTGTAAAGGCTCAGAGAAACAGAAGTGTGAATACCTATGGGGTGTCATGTGACGTTTAGACACATGCATGCATTGTATAATGCTTAAATCAACTTGAACACAGATTCCCTCAAGCAATTACCATTTCTTCATGCCATAAACTTTTAAAACTCACCTTTAAGTTTTTCTTCTCTTTTAAGGAAGTATATAGTTCCTTGTCCCCTGTGGCCATCTTGAGTCGCCTATTGTAATAGCATCCCAGAACATCTTACTCCAATCTCTTATCCAGTTGGTTGGCTGGTCTCTCCCCTCCTCCCTCCATGGAAACCATCATTCTGCTCTCTACTTCCATGGGATCAAGTTTTTTAGATTCCATGTATGAACAAGATCAGGTTGCACATACCTTTCTGTGCCTGGATTATTTCACTTAGCAAATGATCTCCAGTTCATCCACACTGCTGCAAATGATTTTTGAAAGGATCGCATCCTGTTTACCCTGGACCAACATTCCCTGGGTATATATGACATATTTTCTTTTCCAATCATTGGGTGATGAATACTTGAGTTGTTTCCTTTTCTTTACTATTCTGAATGATGTTATAGTAAACTTGGGAATGCAGAGATTGCTTTGATATTCTTTAGTTAGCCTATTTTGCTTCCATTGGCTATATATTTAGTAGTGGGATTGCTAAACGGTAAAGCAACTCTAATTTGTCATTGTTGTTGCTGCTTTAGGAAACTATATTCAATTTTAAGGAATAGTAAATGGTTGTACTAATTTCCATTTCCACAAGGATTATGTACACAATCTTTTTTTTCTCTTCATCCTTCAGTTGGTTTGTTTCTCTTTTGTTTTGTTTTTGTTGTTGCTTGTTTGGTGGTTGTTTGATTGTTCTGTTTGATAGCCACTCTGAGTGAGGTAATATATCATTGCAGGTTTAATTTGCATTTTCTGGATAATTAGTAATACTGAGCATTTTTCACACCCCTGTCAGTCATTTATATATATTCTTTTGAAAAAAAAATATGTCTATTTGGGTCTATTACCCAATTTTCAATGAAGTTACTTGTTTTTTTTGCTATTCATCTTTTGAGTCTCTTGTGGATTTGACAGTCCTCTTCTCTTTAGTTTTTATTAAGTCTGACTTTATCCTTTGGCTTCTTTTAATCTTTAATCAACTCATTTTTTGTGTATTACCTGGTCTTTCCAGGTGCATTTCTGGCAGTTGGGACCTAAAAACTTTTGATTAAAACCATCTTTGCATTTTGCTTCTTAGTTCCTGAAGATGTGTCCCCAAAGGAATCGGACTCAGGAAAGTGAGATGTTCTGAAAAGAGAGGAGCAGAGGAAACTGGGAGCAACAGTAAGCAGGAGACACAGTCAAGGCAGCACACAAGCCCCAGGAAGAGGAAGACAATCAAGGCAGAAAAACACAGTGGTAGCTCAGCACTTGGCCTTGGGCACTGCTACTTGCCACAGCAGGAAAGTGAAGAGGTAGTTTTCCTCTGCAGCAGTTATTTAGCAGATCAGGAATGCCTAGGATTTGCTATGAATTAGAGTTAAGGTCTCATAACAACATTAAGGTGTTCCTTTTGGTCATATTGAAGTTGTAACAAGGCATTCAGAAGTAGAATTTTCTTGTGCCAGGCAGAGTAGATGATTGTATATAGAGGCCATTTTGAGCACCCTTGAACTATACCAAATTGCATCTCTCAGACAGGCAGCTGGATTCTCTGACCCAGTGACAACAGTGTTGACCCTGGCTCCCAGCAGCACTGGCCACAGAAGGGGTCAGAAGAGCTATTGGATTTGAGCCTGTGGAAACTCAGCTTTACACTCCTAGGAGACCTTGGTCTGTAACCTAAAGATAGAAGCTAGATCATATTTCTTTACTCTGTTTAAATTAAAATGATCCGACTTTAAAAGTTCATTTCAGTTTTATTACTAAGGGCATCTCACTCTCTCTGGGTTCTACATAAAGAAGTGGTATCTGGACAACAAGGAGAAGACGCTTACATTTGGAGTATTGTGATGATGTACAATATTATTTTAGTCCCAATCAGTAGGGAGTTTTTACAGCAGCTAGCAACTTTCTGCTGCTTAGAAATCCAAAGACAATCTGTTAAGAAATATTAACACGTAAGGACTGAAATTAATCAAAGTTATAAAATCATTTTTAAAACTATCATTGATCGTTCTTCTTTTCTATTTATGATCTATACTAGATCAAAGCAGAAGAGTGGAAAATTCAGAAATATGTCAAATAAACATTAACTCTTGTTACAAGTGCTCTTCCAGAAACTTCTCTTTATACATATATATATACATATATATATATACACACACACGTATATATATACATATATATATACATATGTGTGTATATATATACACTTTTAGTTATCCTATATATATATATACATATGTGAATTCATACATATATGAATGATTCTCATCAAAACATATGTAATGCTTAGGTAAACTAATCAAAATGAATGCTTGTTGAAGGTGGAGAAGTTTCAAGTGTAACTACTCTGTACTCACCCACCAATCCAAACCTCTATGTTAGGTTTCACCTTGTAGTTCCTTCTACTTGGTATCATCCAGAGTTGCCAGACTGTGTGACAGGTGACATTAGAGGAAGTGCTCTCTGTTGAGTGGCTATTTGCCAATTAGTGTAGATGCCATGTCATGTTACAGTCCCTAAAATAACAAGAAAATATTTGTAAGTGCAGTATTCAGCCCAGAATATGCTATAAAGCTTCCTTATCATGTTCTTACAGTCAAATATATTCCTGTCCACGAGAATTTTCTAACTGATACCTGATGGTAGGCATGCCAAGATACTGAACACTTCAGCTCTTTCTGTGGATGGGAAGTCCTGCGCCTCTACCTTCTAGAACAGTTGCCTCTGGCCAGTGTAAATACTTATAAATACTACGTGGTAAGACAATGAGAAAACATCACTCTTGATCTCTTCAGGGGCTGTGGTGTGAAAAGTGTTTACTACTTATGCCATGATTTCTTTGGGAATATATGGCCATGTTGTCTGCCTATGATGTGGCCAACTTAACCAACTCTCTGATTTGTGGATTTTCAACTTGTTTCTCTATTTTTATCAATATTTCATTATTTTGTTATATATATATAATATATATATTATATATATATACCTAGGATCCTAGTCAGGACTATAGATGCCAAGTGTCAATGTCACTTCTATCCTGTGCCTCCTAGGGACTGATTTTGGACTCACACTGCTGGTGTTTACATCTCGGCTACACCATGTTCTCACATGTGTCACCTCAGGAAGGTGACTGAGACCTTCTTCTCCTCAGTCTCCTTGCTGAGCATAGGATAAACACAGTAGTCATGTTACTTGCTTGCGATGAGAATCCCCAAGTGAGATCACAAGTAGAATTCTTAGGAATTCCCTGAGTCCCCTGCTGCCACCTGTTAAATACCACCTATCTTCACTAGTTATAATAGTGTCTTCATAATCACAAAATGCATAAAAATCCATTTCCCTCAATTCCAAAAGCACCGAGAAGCAAATACTCTGATGGAGTATTTCTTTAACCCATGAGTGTAGTTCCACTTTAGAGAAACACACTTCAGTTGCTTAAGAGAATTTAAAACTCAGAAATCTTTAAGAGACTACAGGTTTTGCATTTTGTTTTCTAATTGGCTGTTTGTAAAAAAGTGGGTTCTTTGTTTTGCTTTTTTTCTAACAGAAAATTTTCTAGGAGACCACGGCAGTCTCTTACCTCACTCTGGGTGACAAGAAGATAGGAAATGCCCACATAATTGGAACCTCCAGGGCGTGTCTAGGTAAGGAGTGGTACCTTTACAATCAGCACTGCCCAGCGTAATCACCTGGGAAACTTTAAAAGCTGCAGATTAGCCAGGCCTCACCCTTAGGGACTCTCATTTCATTGCTCTGATTTAATTACCTGGCATCAGCATTGGTAAAAGCCCTCCAGGTGATTCTAACCTGCAGCCAAAAGTGAGAGGGTGCTGTAGGTGGGTGCTGATTAATATTAGGTCAACTGGGTGTGCCTCACTATGTAGCCTGCTGCTGAGTCAGTCAGTCCTCTGAGGCACCTGAGTCAGTTGCCATAGGATACAACTGTCTACAAAATCTTCAGAGAGTGAAACCAGAAACAGCCTACTTCCTTGGACTTTGTGCTAGCTTGAGAATTAAGTTCTGAACAGTTCCTTTGCTTCAAAAGCTTCGTTTAATTAAACGCTAACCCCAAAATTATACATCAAGTTTGATGGTTAAAAAGAATATTCTATAGATTTTTCGAGTTCTTAACTATATGTTTCATCTTTGTTTTGCTGACGATGATGAAACGCTCACCACAAAACATTAAACATATGCAAGAGGAATCACATGATCGGCACTGTGTGGATTTAACAGCTTTGATCTTCCATCTACTTTAGTGCAAGTGTCCTGAGTGCTTGGGAAGTTATCCTTAAGCTAGGAATATTCAAGCACAATGCATTTTCAAATAGAACATATAAGGGCAGCTTCAAAGAGCCTAGAAATCAGGAAGATGCTGACGTGTTAGGAAGCCCAGGAAGATATTCGCTTCTGTGGTTTTAAAGATGTAAATAGAAACAACTATGGCAAAGGATTTCTATAATTAGCTTTCATCCTGATTCCAGAAGTTGCTTATTACAGAGAATTTAATAGTATATGAAAGCCACTGTTTAGAAACTTAAGTTGAGCTTTCTGGAACTTTAGTGAAGAAATTAGTATGTTCAGACTTTTGTGGTTTCTCTAAAGTCATGTGCTAACTCAGTAGCAGTTCTCTGTCGCTAAAAGGTTTTGGAAAGGGGGAATAATGAATGTTCTGGTAATTTTCTTGTCTCCAGGCATAGTTTACTGAAAGCAATGCCATCAGTTTAAATTAGAAATTAAATGAATTAGCATTCTAAACTGAGGGTTTGGTTTATGGAAGGAACACTGGTATTTAGACCAACAAATGCATTTTGGGTTTTTTTTTTTTTTTAAACATAGTAACTTTACCCAGTTGTTCTCCCAAAGCCACAACAGAGGACAATCTGATCAGCTGACATACCTCCCGGAAGAAACCACAAGCTCCAAGGGTATCTTTGCAGAAGGCATTCAGCAACAGGACAGGGAAACCACATCCTGACCTTGAGCAACAGAATCTCCTCCTTCCCCGTGACAATCCCAGACTGCCAATCATCAGTCAGTACTTCTCAGCTTGCCCACTGTAGTATCCTGTGACTTTTTCCTCCCCTTTGATAGATTATTTGTAGATATACATCTTCTGGGTGTGAATCAGGTCTGGAGAAAGACTTAGAATGAGCTTCTCTCTCACTGCACCCACATTTTAGCCATGCGCCAAGTAAATGAGAATCAGAGAAACTAACTCACATCTGTAGTTGGAAGAATGAATGGAATTCTTGAGTTTCCGTTCCATTTGGATGACAAGTTTTAGGAGAAGAATTGTTGATAAGAAGGGTGGTAGGGATCTTCAGTAAAGGGTGCTTGCTGCTCTTGCAGAGGACCTGAGTCTGGTTCCTCACAGACACATATAATTCCAGCTCCAGGAGATCTGATGCTGTTTTCTGGATTCCATAGGGATCTTCACAAATCTTTGCATACATATTTACAGACCTACGCATATATGCTTAGATCAAAATACATTTTAAAAATAACAATGACGACTGACAGTCAAACAAATGAATCATGTCGAACTACAAGTATGTTTCTGTTGACATTCTAAAGAAAAGTGTTAGTTCTACCTTAGTGTCTCAGTGAATGTTCTATTGCTGTGAAGAGACACCACGACCACAGCAACTCTTAGAAAGGAAAGCATTTAATTGAGGCTTGCTTACAGTTTCAGAGGCTTAGTCCGTTTTCAACATGGTAGTATGCAGACAGACATGGTTCTGGAGAAGTTGAGAGTTTCTATACCCAGATCCACTGGATAGCTGGAACAGAGACTGGTCCTGGCTTGAGTATTTGAAACCCTCAAACCCACCTGCAGTAACACACTTCATCCAACAAGGCTGCACCTCCTAATAGTGCCACTCCCAGTTGACCAAATATTCAAATCTATGAGCCTATGGGGGCCATTCTTATCCAAACCACCACAATTAGATGCTTGGGTTCCATGTGAGAGGACCATTGACTGGTCTACCTTGAATTCGCAAAGACAGCCCTAAGTTTAGATATAAAAATTCCTAAATCTAGTTCTGGGTTTCTCCAATAATTTGGTAGGCTCTTTCTAGAGCTGTGTTAGATCATCCTCAGCTTACGGAGATATCCAACGGGAGCTCAGTAAACTTCCAGTACTGATACTCAAACTTTTGTAGCATCTCAAAATTATATATATAAATTACCCATAGTCAAGCATCAGCTCACAATATATGAATCAAAATCTCTGGGGTACATATCCATAAAGATTTCTCATGCCTAGCAAACTTGAGCATGTCTGTGTTTGGAAGGACACACTCAAGAAGCAAAAAGCAGAATTTCCATAAGAAGTTAGCTTTTCCTAAGGGCTGCTGGACAAAAGAATCATTGTTCTATAGTTACTATTACTGGAATTTGTTCTTGTTTGCCCTTGACACAGTCTCTTCATGGAAACTGAGAGAAAATCATTCAGTATGTCTTAATGAATAAGACTGGCTACAGGCAGATTATTATATAAAGCATCTTTGGGTAACATAGGAATACATATTTAAAACATCATTCCATCCAACTTTATTCTACAATAATAAATTCCAGAGATGTCTTCTGTGTTGTTTGAGAAAGTTACAAAAAGAAAAACAAAAAACAGAATGAACTGTGTCTTGTCATCTTTGAGGTGAGTTGTGTTTTGGGTGTGAACAATGTATAACATTAAAGAATATTCTGGAAAAATTGGGCTAGCCTCCCTACACTAGCCTCTCCCTAGATTTCTATATTAGATTTCCAATACTTGGCCCACTGTTTGTCTAGTTGAGCAATCCAAAATGTAAAGAAATACTGGAGCTGAGCAGCCTCGTGTCCCAGATAAGGACACTTGGAACTAGGGATGAATCAGTGGAATGAAAATCATGGACTGACTCATCAGAGCCGTTAAACAGGGGTTCAGTTCTTTCAACTGCCTGAAAGGCTCTCAGTAATAGATGCCTTATCTGTCTATTTTATTTTCATGGTACTAATTTCCCACTTTAAAAATTCTAACATGTGGCTTTGTTTAGAGTTTAAGTTGCTCTGAGAGTTGTTGCTGTTTTAATTTAATGACTCTACAAGAGTAGAAGTGGTTTTTATTGTTTTTGCCGTAGGAGTAGTACTACATTGCGAAAGCAAACAAACAAAAGTATTATATAAAAATAAGTCTTGCACAGCGCTTAGCCACGTCAATTTAGGTACACCTCTGTGAAGGAGATGCAGAGGCCCTTTCCCCGGGTTTCTTTTCCCAGGCTAACAATTGCATTTGGCTTTGACTCATGCAGCCTTCATCTTTCGAGTCTCTGCTGCTTCCAGGGTTGGGCCACATGGTACCCACTAGAATGGGCTACAGCATTGGCTCCGGTTACATAGTCAGCACAGTCCTGTTTATTTACTTTGCCTTAGTATAAAAGCTGAGATGTCCCTTTCTGCTTATTACATTACAAAATGTTTAAGTGCACTTACCAAATCAAAAAAGGCTTTGTGTTCTCCTTGGCTGCCAGTAACTTCAAAGTCTCCAGAGATGGTCATGTCTAGTCTCCAAGGTTCTCTGCGCACTCTGATTGTATAAAACAAATCTGCTTCTTCTCTAGACACACTTGGACGTCTCTCCTCTCTTTGTTCCCACTTGATTTAAAAACCTGCTCAGTTACTCTACATCAGAAGAAAACAGTACTCCCTTAGTCAAAGAGTTCTGCATTGACCAAGCCTGACCGGAAGGTTTAAATTCATCTTCCAAAATTTGAAATCAAGTGCTCTCTCTCTCATCATCTCTTTTCACCAGTGCACAATCAGCATTTTACTTTCCCAGAGGTAAGCATATGAATAAACATAAAACTGTTTAAAAATAACTCCTTGGAAAATAAACTATAAAATACAATATAGCATAGCATCCACCAATACAGTGGGAAAGATGGATTCTGAAAGAAATGAGCCAAATTTTCTAGCCCATCAGTGTGAATGGACTGGACTTGGATTTAGTGCAAAGAAAGCCATCTGAGGACCAATGATGCCAGAGAAGAGGACATTTCATAACCTGTTCTTCTTTGGAGCATAGTCATTTAACATAACAGCCACTGAGAAGGGAGGGCTAACATATGCTTCCTAGAAATAGACCAACTTTTTTCTTGTCACGTTTCTTCTAGCTCTTTTTGTGGCTCCAATTGCAATGCTGTCGGTCCACAAGTAAAGGCTTAGTCAAGTACTTCCAGGCTTTCAGGACCACGTAAATGAACTCTGGCTAATATCATCACATGATTGAGTAGAATGACATGTTTGGGAGGGCATCTTTGTATCTATATGTCTGTACATATGTGTGAGATTGCATGTCCATGTGTATTTGCATGCATGTGAAGGCCAGGCATCAACATCAGACGTCCTCCATTACTGTCTATTTGTTATGTTTTTGAGACAGGCTCTCACTGAACCAGGAGCTCATCAACTGGCTGAACTGGATGGCCAGCAACTCCAGAGATTTGTGTGTCTATGTTCCCAACCTCCAGTGCTAGGGTTATAGATATATGCTACCATGGCTGGCCTTCTATGGTACTGGGCACACAACAGGCACTTCACTACCTCAGCCATCTTTCCCCCATATTTATGGAAATATTTTAAAAGTTCAGTTGTTTATTCATTGCTCCCTTATTTCTACATGAATAAACCCAACCTCATAATCTGTGTTGGCAATCCAAAATACACTTCCTTAAACCTCTACAACCTCACCATCACTATTTTGGGGGTGTCTTTCCATAACTTTCAGCCAAGAAAAGTAAAATGGAATCTCTCAGGAACTGTTAGGTAGCCAAAAGTTGTGCTAGATATATTAGGCTCGTATCAGATCTAGGATCCCAGGCAAACGATGTTGAGAAAAGCTCAAGAACCGGATCCATCCTAAGAGAATGCAGAAGTTGGATCAGTGCCTTAATGGACAGCAAGAATGATAGAACGATGTAGGAAGGACTATAAGTCTCTCATTCCCCAATTAGATCTCATTTTCCCGGATGGCAAAATAAAACCATATCCCCACACAGCAGTAAAATTCATATTCCATCCATCAGTCAGGCTCTTTATTGCTGATTAGATTTCCTAATAAAGAATGCCCAGCAGTAGCCATAATGAAAAACACTCCAAATTTGATGGATGGAGAGAATTGGAACCTCTTTAATAGGAGAATTTTAGTTTAGGTCTTTAAGACTCTTACCACGTTGAACTTTCAGCAGAATTTAGCGTATCCAGCCTGCCTGCTTCCACAGCAACCAAACTGTTAGCCCGAAAGTTCTTCTACCATGGCAGACATAAGTGGAAGGTCACAGAGAACGGGGTGGTGGGAACATTCTAGATATCTGGCCACCTGGTTTAACCCGCTGGTCTGACTCTTCTTCTCTGTAGAGTGAGATGCTAGGCTACAGACCCACACAGAACTACAGAAACAGTGCAAACCAACTATGTTAGACTCGGCTTCCCCCATGAAGACAGAGCAGCCAAAACACCACAGCACAGAGTGATGCAACAGATATGAGGGTCTAGGGTGCCTCCTCCTATCGGACATTGTCCCGCTCCTACGGCTAAGAGTTCCCTAGGGTTTTGAATTTCCACAGCCAAGATGTCACAGACGTTCTGGAGAAGACAGACACATGCAGCCAGAGTTTAAAACCAGCTCCCTTCACTTTAGACCACGGTAGGATTCTCATGACGATGATGGTAGCAAAATGTTTTGAGGATGATAAACGTAAGACTGCCTCAAGGACTGAACGTTGGATTTCCTCCCTGTTGGGTTGTTGTCTCGGGGAAGAGTCGTGCTTCCACATGCAATCAGCGCTTTGATTTTCCCCAAGAAACAAACCTTTTGCAATTGATATTCTAAGTCTGGTTACTTGATTCATAGTTTATTTATCGTGAAAACAAAAGCACTAAGTCCTATTTATCCTCATCTTCCTACGTGGTAATGGTAGAGTGAGCAAGAGGACGCTGAGCGAGAGACTTACATGTCTCTAAGTAATCTGCAAGGCAGCAGGGATCCTGGCCGGTTTTGTTCACTGCGGTTTTTCCACACTGTGCAAGGGCTGGCACAAAGTAGGGCTCCACACTATTTCCTGAAGTGAATTAATATAATGAAAATAAACATGTTATTTTGAAATTTGTTAGTAATTGGATACTAGATGAAATGAATGGTAAAATTACTGGCATGCTTTAAAATCCTATATAGTTCATTACTTTATGACCAATGAAAGGAATTATAACACTGT
This sequence comes from Cricetomys ansorgei, assembly GCA_026225945.1. NCBI lineage: Eukaryota > Metazoa > Chordata > Mammalia > Rodentia > Nesomyidae > Cricetomys > Cricetomys ansorgei. The sequence continues at coordinate 44,652,586 of JAMJFZ010000107.1, read as the reverse complement.
GGGATTGTTGTTGCATTTTGGATGAAATCAACTTTTAAAAATGATGTTTACAGCCTGTATTCCATTAGCAATATTTTTCTATGACAAATGTGACTTAAGTTTTTAACACTGACTCTATACTGAATTTCTGAAGATGGTCTATCTAGAAGCTGACACAGTCCACACTAAGATCACTGGGCCATGAGGCACTCCTAAGGAAACTTCCAGCAAATTATATCTACAACACAGGGATCACAGGGGGATGTGGAAAGTTTAAACTATCCTTGCTTGCCAGAAAAGGATTCTACATGGGTCACAGGTCTTTGGGGCTGCAGATGGGCACAGGAATGAGCATGACAGGGACCTGTTGGGAAAGAGGCCCTGGGCCAGCAGGACACTGATTTCCTGTTTGTGCGGAGACAGGTACCCTAGGTGAAGTACCTTGTCTGTTCATTTTTCCTCCCTTCTTCTTTTTTCTTCTATCATGTAGTTCAGGAGAGGATAAAGTAAGCAGACACTGGTTGGGAGTGGCAAGTGTGTACAGCAAGCCCCAGAGACAGAGTGTACCAAGAACACAGATGAAAAACAGACAGCAGCTTTGCTTCATTCAAGTTCCTCCCATCCCACCTGGCTGCTCTTCAGAGAGGTGAACTGAGGGCAGCCTGTAACAAAAGCAATGTCTGTCTTCACTGCCCTCTTCAAGAAACCCTCTGTGCTCTCTCCTCCATGACCAGCACCACAAAGCTTTGCCAGTGTCAGTACCCAGAAAGTCACCTTCTCCCAGCACCAGGTCCCAAGGCTTCCAATTGTACTCTTCTCTGATTTTATTATAAAAAAAATTCCACTCAGACATCTTCTGTCAGTTATAGGTTCTTGTGATTACAACAATTTGCCCACGAGGATATGACAATCAGCAGATGTTTGTATCTTAAAGGACATCTGGTGTTTGACTCAAGAGGCATTGTCATTCCGAATCCACATAGAAGAGGGACAACAGGTCTGAAGACACCATGGTCTGATTCATCCAAATTCTCCAGTAGGGAGAGAAAACACAAGGTAATAAATCAACCTAATTTTCTCATTGAATGTTAATTTTTCAATTTTCAGTGGTGAGGTAGTCATTATTAGTCTATTATTTTTAATGAACTCAAATCCAGAGAAGTTAAAATTCCTGACTGCTTGCTACTCCACACTGTTCAATGATTGGTAAAAAGTGAGACTCTGCAATATTTCCTGCAATTAATTAATACATAAAAAAACCATGTCATTTGGAAGTTTATTAATAATCGATTGCATGATAGAATGATGAAATTACTAGGATTACTTTTAAGTGTTATATATTTCAGTACTTTTAAATAGTGAATGTTCAATGAATGAAATTAAAACATATATGGAATTGTGGTTGCATTTTGAATAAAAACAGCTTTTAAAATTATGTCCACAGTGTTCAGTCCATTTAGGCCCCGAACATCATAACTCCATATTTATTCTTATCAGTGTACATTTCTTTTCACCACATTGAACATTTCAAGATGAATATTCAGAAGCATTCATTTGTAAAACAAATGTGTAGTGTTTTCTGTATATGATGCTAGCACCCCGGACCCTTCTATCTAAAATAACAAGTGTTTTCAAATAAAAGTGGGAATTTGAATGCCAGTTAACTAGACTACAGGAAGAGCCTTTAAATGCCCCATGGTTTCTTCTCCTGTATCTATGAGAATCTCCCAATGTTTATAGAACTGATGTGTTTAGATACTTCACACTGCTAGGTATACAATCCTTGTTTATGTTTCATGTTTTTGAGAAGTAAAAAAAAAAATGTACTTACTCCTTCAAAAAATATAATTATGTATAATTATGTTATATTTTTAAAGCTATTGGAAGATGCTCCTAAGGGCCTCTATATTATATTTTCTCTTAAAATATATATTATATTCAATATATTCATGTCAATTATAACAATAGAGTAATATAATCACCCTTAAAAGCCTACAACATACAAGCCTGCTATTTAAAAAATTTATAGTGTGTATTACTGAGAATTTTCTGCCAAATAAAGGTAACTTTTTAAGAATATAAATACAATACAATCCCAGAAGCAACAGTAAAGGGACTCTAGAGATTTGAGAGTGACAAGGACTCTTATCTTTCTCTCTCCAAAAGGCCATGGATAAGATCCAACTTGTTTTATGATTGACTTTCTTGTCAAATATTCCCCACAAATGACACCAATTTATGTAATTGTCTGAAGTTGTCATAAGATTTACAATATTAGAGTCTTAATTATTTAAATATAGACCTTGGCTCCCTCATTAAAAGTTTAATAATTTACACTTCCATTCCTCTATCACATATTTTTTAGTGTTTTCAATGTGCCCAATTTTTGATAAACCTAGAGAAGATGCAAAATAAATAAATAAATAAAATGAGGAAAATGAGGAGAGAGACTAGAGTGTGAGGAGTTAACCCAGTGTGGCGGTGTGAATAAGAATGGCTCCCAGCTCATGTATTTGAATGCTAATTCACCAGGGAGTGGAACACTTTGATAGGATTAGAAGGATTAGGAGATATAGCCTTAATGGAGGAAGTATGTCCCTGAGAGTAGGCTTTGAGGGTTTCAAAAGCTCACAGCCAGCCCAGTGTTTCTGTCTCTCTTGGCCTGTGAATCAGGATGTAGCTCTCAGCACTACGCATGCTTCCATGCTCCCTACCATGATGGCAATGGACTAAACCTCTCAACCTGTAAGCCAGCTCTCACTTAAACTCTTTTATAAGAGTTTCCTTGGTCATGGTGTCTCTTCACAGCATTAAGACAGTGACTAAGAGTCCCAGAATTTCATGCAGTCAGTGGAAAATAGTTGCTATAAATGAGATGGTGAGGGGGCATGGAGTGATGAGCACTGATTCTGCCTGGGGTACTGAAAAGGGATGCAGCGTGTACGACACACTAAGACTTCAATTATGTATAGAGAATGGGAGATGAGCTCAAAAATGAACGACAGAAAGCATAAATGCAAATGATGCTTTGACTTGTTAAACCAAAAGGTAAATTATTACACACAGAGTTTAAGATCTGATAGTATTCAAGTTAAAGTGAGGAAGTTCACTGGGGAGAGAGCATGGACTTATGAATTTCAGTTGCCTGGATGTTTGTATAGCAGCATTTGAGTTTGTTTCTTTGTTGTTTTGTTTTGGTGCTGGGGTTTGAACTCAAAATGTAATTGTGTTAGGCAGAATAATGGCCCCCTGATCATGTCTGGGTGCTGAATCTGACGTTTGTACATGTTATCTTTCTCATCACAAAGGAATTAAGACTGCCAGTTAATTGGCTTACCTACAGGGAAATTGTTGCATGTACATGTACCTAATATAAAGATCTTTACAAATAGAAGAGGGAGGCAGAAGAAGTCAAAGTGATGGTACACAAGAAGGTCGTAGAGGCACAGCTGTCCTTTAAGATGGAGGAAGGGCCCAAAGGCCAAGGAATGTAAGTGCCTTTAGAAGTGGAGAAAAAAAGATAAGAAAACTGGTAGTTCAAGTCTCTAGGATGGAATTCAGTCAAGATGTCACCTTGATTTTAATCCCAGCAAGATCTACTTGTGACTTCTACCCTATAGAGTTTCAAGATAATAAGTTTGTAATGTTTTAAGCCAGAGAATTTTTGGTGGTTTGTTGTAGCAGCCATAGGAAACTAACACAGAGGGGAAGATGGGTAAATGCCACATTGGAAGAGTTTAGATGCATCTCAGAGATATTTGCACATCATTCTAAGAAGGCAATGAAAAGTTCCTGACTATTTCTGTGCATTGAATACACGAATTTGGAAACAATATGAGGTGTATCCAGAAGGAAAGTGTGGAGGAAAAATATTTAAAGTATTGTTGCGATAAAACTGGGTAAGATTCAGAATAGACACAGAAATAAATGTGAAGGTGCTACAGTAGCACAAAACACTACTGAGTTGGTGCCCAAATTCTCAAATGTGACTGAAAGCCCACAGGTAGAAGTTATATTTTGGCTGCTAGTTCAAGGATTGGTTTTGGCCTGTGTCTCAAAGCTCAGAAACAGAAGTGAAATCATTATCAATTTCTCTAAAACACTAGCCAGTTAGTCTCCTTTAAAAATCATACCTATGAGCCACATCAACCACCAATATGCGTGCCATCAGAACCCAAGGGTACAGCAATGGCACAGCTACCTTAGCAGTAACCAACAGCTCTTTAATTTAAGACCCAATCAACAAGAGGGAAATCATTCCTAGTACAGGAAATCTAACTAATTATCTAGGGCTGGTTAAGTCATGGATCTTGGAGGAGAACCTACAAGCATCACTTCACTAAACCAGCATAAACCCTAACTACATTCTAAATATTCATTCTTATACCCAGAGATAAGTGTAGTCCTCACACCCCATCAAGGAAACTTCTCTTTGCAATAGACAAAGACCATTGCAGAACACAACCAATCAATATGCAGAGCTGTGAAGCTTAGTCCAAATGGTTATATCTACAAAAACAACTCCTGTACCTAAGGAGTGGTTATGGAATTTATGGAACATTGTAAAGGAGGTGGCCAAAATTACAAGAGCTAGAAGATTGGGAAATTTGCTGTGAGATTATGTCTTCTAGTAAAATAAAAAGATATGTACATAAATTGTGACAGGGCAAGACAGGCCAGTGGTTCCTCCATCTTGTATTCTTGCTGGGGTCATTTCAAGTTTAACTAGAATTTGATCTCTTTGATGGAGAATTCAATGGAAATTTACCCAACTCTATTACAGGGACCAGATGTCAAGATGCTCCAGCTAACTTAACTCAGCTTCTGTTAAACTTCCTGCTTGTGGAAGTCTCTCCCTCCAGCTAACTGCTTATCTATCATAGCTTCTGCTAAAGTGTTTGCTTGCATAAACCTCCCCCGACCCCACCCTTACCGCAACCCAACCCACAGCTGTAGAGAGAGATCTCAAGATGTGGTTTCTGTCTTTAAAAGTCACTTACTTTAAATGCTTGAGGCTGGGCTATCCTTGGGTCTCAAATACCAGAATGTAGTCCCAGATAGCTGGAATAAAGATTTTCAATTGGCTATAAATTGTGTCTAAGTGGTCATCTCTGGTGGGCTCCTTGTACCAAAAGTCTCACTAACATGATTTCTTAAACATGAGCTGAGCAAGAAAAACAACAATGGACATGCAAAAATAGATAGGGAAAGACCTTATGGCTTCAAACCTACAAACAACAACAACAATAAACTACAGGAAACAGAGGAACGCTGGAGTAGGAGAAACAGTCTCCCCAGGGAAGACTGGTTCACACCCATTGCTCCAATACCAAATGGTCAGCCTTGAAAACCCACACACAGATAGCATTCTACAGACTGAACTTCTTATACAAAAGTGACATTATACTTTTATAATACATTATACATATACTTTTATAATACATTATACAGACTGAACAAGTTATAATTAAGAATACATTTGCATGTATATATGTATGTATATTCATATAACAACAATTAATGAAAAAAGACATAAATTTGCAATAGAGAAAGGATGGGGGGGTATACAGGAGACTTTGGGAGGAGGAACGGGAAGGAGTAAATAACATAATTATGTTAAAATCTCAAAATTAAAGAAATAGTAAAACTATGAAAGTTGATCAATAATAAATTTCAAATATTGCTTTTACTAATTTATCAGTGTATTTTAAAATTATTCTCAATAGGAAGAAAATCATGCTGAATAGCCCACTGTAAAAGAGTAAGTTTTAAAAGGCAATATTCTGTGGGTCAGTCATTAGCAACAACAACAGCAAAAAGCTATCAGAGATGTAGGAACTGATCAGTCCATTTTTCCTGATTATCACTCAAAGGACATTTGGATATTTCCTGTGATAGTGAGTTTCTCATTCCCAACCACAGTCCAGTTGGATCTATATTAATATAACTATATGCCTCTAATTTTTCTATACAATCCTATAGTCTCCAGTTGTGTGTGTGTGTGTGTGTGTAGGGGTAGTCATTCATATGCTATTTCCCTAGACTAACTAATCCAAACATCAATTATTGAAAAAGTCAGTTATTTGCAGGGCTTTGAAGTTAGTTCCTTGAACTTACCAAGAGTCTTCAAGGAAAGAACATGGAAAGTTCACTATTACAGAATGATATAGTTGAAGCATACCCTTAATATAATGAGAATGCACAGCTTAAAACTCAACAAATCAGCAAAGAATTCCATATAAGGATTCCTTTGAGGATCAGAACTGATTCAATTATTATCTTTAAAAGGGTAGTTATTAGATAGGCTTTCACAGTGTTCATAGGTAAGGCAGCAATGGCTGTCACCACTCTGGAAAGGCAAAGAACCAACCCTAAACTGCTCCATTCATGAATTCAGCAGATGTCTGAGCATGTCTCAGCATTGTCAATGCTGAAAGCCATGGAGATTTCTAGAGAGCCACTAGTCTTTAATCCACATCAGAAGGCCAGAGGTTCTGATGCTAAAAAATGATGGCAGCAGCAGCAACAGCCACAACGAGGGATAGTCTCATTCACCAACAAGAAGTGAAGGCAGGCAGACAAGCAGCACTGTGTTTCCTCAGACCTCTTTATATCTGGATGCTACCAGAAGGTGCCACCATCTGAAGGAGGGTCTTCTCTCAGGAAATATGTCTGGGACATGCCCTCCCAGGCTCTCCCAGGCCCTTCCAATCACTTCCTCTCAGGCCCTTGTGGGACCTTTCAGAAGCATGTCTCTTAATTGATTGCAAATTGAATCAAGTTGAAAACCAAGATTAATCATTACAGCGTCATAAAGAAGAAAATGCTGAAGGTTCATATAGGAACTACGAAAGCCAGGCAGAAAGGACAATGAAGAAAGATTAAAAAGATGTGACCTTTGTAAGAAAGTAAATCATAGACAGGATTGAATAAGAAAGCCAGCTAAGCAAGGCATGGAAGCGAGCCACAGAGCAGGTTTCTGCCATTTTCCTGCCTCTCTTACTTGAGTCCCTTCTCCTGTTACCTTCAATGATGGACTGTGGTCAGGTTGTTTAAGCCAAATAAACCCTTCCCAGGTTGCTTTTGTTCATGGTCAATAGAAACAAACTAACTAGAACACGGCTTTTAAAGAGGACCGAAGTTTGGTTCCCAGGGGAACTAACACCTTCTTCTGGACTCACACATGAATAAATACACAGAGACACATGCATATCCAGTTAGAACTATGGATTTTTTAATATATAAATTTTTCTAAAATACAAAAGAAAAATCTTCAAAAGCAATGACCAAGATCCTTGTAATAGGAATTAAAGAGAAAGACAGCAAGGGGAAACATAATCACAGACACAGGGAGAAAGGGGACTCACCAGTCACTAAAAAAAGTGAGTATTTAGCTAACCTATAGAGAAAGAATGCGGGATGTATTTCTCAGGACAGAGTATATATGTCTTTAGTCCTCAGACTTAATAGGAGCAGAGCCTAGAAGAGGCAAAGAGCTGAGGTGGAAGGAAGGGAGAAGTCCAAAGTTTCTTCCTTTACAAGTCAAGAAATAAAGCATATTCTACATCCCAGAAGCCGAAATGAATGTTACACAACACGGGAAGCTGTAAACATAGCCAAAAGTAACACCAAAGAGACACAGCTTCAATGGACTGAAATTTCTATGCACTTTATGTTTAACATTATTGAGCAGGAAAAGGGATAAGCATAATGTTGAATCAGGACTATAGCCTCCCAAAGGATTAACTCTTCAAATGATGAAAATAAAGTTCTCAACTTTAATCATCCCACACAGAAGACTGAGAGAGGAAGATCACTGAGAGTTCCAGGCAAGCTTAGGCTATGTGATGAGTCCTAGGCCAGTCTGAGCTACACAGAGACTTCTAGGACTCACTATATAGAATGAGACCCTGTCTCAAAAAATAACTACCAAAGAGAAAGCAATCTGAAAAGGATCATAGAATACATGGATATCTTACACATTAAACATAAAAAAACCAACATTTCAACTTTATAGCCTTCTACCATTGAAATATATGATAAGCTCGGAAAGAGACTAGTTTCAGAATGAATGACAACACTGAAAATGAACAAATACCTCCAACAAGAACAAATGTGAATTAGAATTCCACATTCTAATTAAAGGTGCAGTGTTGTAGCACAGTGGCACAGGACAGAAAAGTTTTCTTGTGAATGACAACTATATACTAAATATGGAGAGTGTTGTAGGTCACATTGTCTTTGTTGAAACTAACTACTCTCTTCTGTGTTAGGATGGAAGTAGCTATACAGAACACATCAGAAGAGGGCATGGCCACGTTCCCACGCAACGTTATTAATAAGCACTGAAGCATGAATTTTATATAATTTCATATATCAGGAGATGTTCTTCTTTTGATTAAATTTTCAAAAATTGAAAACTCCAAAATCCAGACTTTGCTCACAGTATATAGCCCAATGTTTCCTCAAGGTTCACACAAAATGAGCCACGGATCTGGATTCTACTCACATGCCACAGTTTGAGATTGTGGATGATGGGAAGTAATTTTTTACCTACACAGTTTGTTTTCCTGTATCCTTCCTTTGGCAGGGTCTTTTCAATGAGGAAAATATTCCTTGTAGTTAAGAAGGTCCTGACAGACTATGCCTCACCTTAATAACTATGGGAAGAGAGTAATAATTTTTCCAGATAGAAAGCGTTAGCTCCCATCTCCATGTTTTTATTTAGACATGAGCAAAGCCAATGCAGGAGCCCTGGTCTGTGGATCAGAAAAGAAGCAATGGGAAGTTCTCTTCTCTGTGAGAGATGACCAGTCTAGACATTGTGGTCCTCCAGCTTCAAGTCACCACCTGTGTGATTATTAAACAGGACCTTTCCAAGAAGGATGAACTGAGAGTCAATTTCATGTGCCTACTTGGCTGAGCCAGGGTACCCAATTTTTATCAAATAGGTATTGTTGCATAGGTATTATTAGATGTCATTAACTCTAAATACACCAAGCACATCACCCTAAATATGTGAATAGGATGGGAGAGACTCATTTAATCAGTTGAAGACTTAAAGGTTGTAGAAAACTAAGGTAAGCACAGAGCTTCACTGAAGAAGAAGAGATTCTGCCCCACAGTGCCTTCAGGCATAATAGGCAATGCATATTTTATGGTAGACACATGAATAGATAGAAAGATAGATAGATAGAAAGAAAGATAGATAGATAGATAGATAAACAGATAGACAGATATGATATGTCTTAGTTAGGGTTTCTATTGCTGTGATGAAACACCATGACCAAAACAACTTGTGGAGGAAAGGGTTTATTTATATGTATATTTGGCATATATATCCATATCATTGTTCACCATCAGAGGAAGTTAGGACTGGAACTCAAACAGGGCAGGGACCTGAATGCAGGAGCTGTTGTGGAGGCCATGGAGGGGTGCTGCTCACTTTCTGGTTGCCCATAGCTTGCTCAGCTTCCTGTCTTATAGAACCCAGAACAACCAACTCAGAGACAGCACCAGTCACAATGAGTTGGGCCTCTCCTATCAATCACAAATTAAGAAAATGTCCTACAGGGGGAGTCATTTTCTTAATTGAGTTTCTCTTCTCTCAGATGATTCTAGCTTATGTGAAGTGGACATAAAACTATCCAGCACATCATAGATGACAGAGATAGATGATAGATAGATCATGATAGATCATAGAGATAATAGACACACCAGTTGTGTTTCTCAAGCCAGAATTAAGTCAGGATATGAAAAGTAATCTTGACTATCATTTTTAATTAAATCGCTCCATGTATGAAAATATCACCCTTGACCATTTCATTTGGAAAGACCATGAATATGCTTTTTAAGAAAGAAAAACAACATCATTCATTTGATTTCTATTTCACACAGTTGAGGAGTCCTTAATTGATGTATAAGTATTTTAAGTTAAAAAAAGAAAAAAAAGACCAATAGTATCTCACTCCTTCACAAGTTTTATTATAATCACTATGTACAAAACAACAGTCACAAGAACAAAAACCAACACATCCACATACACATATATAAACAGGACTCTCATATTTGAAGGTGCTAAAGAGTCTTAGTAGGACAGAAAGCCCTAGGCTTCCATGCGCCAGAACTGTTTCTATTCTTTGCTTTTCATAAGAAAGGTTTTATTCCCTCAGTTGATCAGAGAGCACACTTGGAGAAAAATCTGTTGATATTTCCCTCGCTGAGTTTTAAATAGCCTGAGAATGTGTGATATATCTTTTGTAGTGAGTGCTTTAAAGAAAAAAAAAGCATTGCTTTTAAATCTCATGCCTGCCCCAAATGTAATGTGAAATAAATTCCACTGTGAATGAGCCCCTGCCATGTCTCAAAACTGAATTTTAATATGCAAGTTTTCTCTGAGACAGGCCATTTGTTTGTGTGCTCTTAAAAGCTGCAAAACTAAGAGGATTGATAAAATTTAAATCTCTATAGCAGAGTTTGTGTAAAGCCATAAGCTTATATCTGCATGCTATTTTAGCCATAAAACATGTGAGCTGTTCAAACTGAGATTTCTCAGAAATTGGTTTCAGTGCAATTACCAGGGTGGATCTTACTCCACGTGTGAAAGTTGTGAACAGCACTGAAAGCAGTGATACCAACAGCCTGGCGTTTGCACTCCCAGAGTTTGCATTTAGTCTCTGCAGTGAATCCAGTTATACAGAGGGTAGTGGCTGGAATTGTTTTTTTTGTTGTTGTTCTTGTTTGTTTTTAATTTTATTTTGTTGTCAGCATGTCCTCAAACTACCGAAGATATTATTAAAATCCCAAATCAACTGAATGTCTGGCTGCAGACTACTATAGGAACTGAAGTTCCAGAATCTTTTATGGTTCTCAAATTCCTTGATGTGAATGGGTCACTTTTGAACTTCACCCCCAAACTCTTCACAGATTCAATAAAACTAAAATTAAAAGTGTCAGCTATTATTTGTTCAACACATCCTTCATGCCTGGTACCCCCTTGGGTGTTTCATACAGTATTTCCATAGTAATCTCTGACTATTTACACATTGAAAATCAGGAGGTTTCAAGACAATGAGGCTAATTAGCTGAACTAAGGCTGCAAAGCTCTTAAAGGAGTCAGTTTTACACCCAGAGCTGTGTTGCCTTTCATTCTTGACTGTCTCTAGTGCCCACTCTGAGGCTGTGTGGTGGTACATTAGAGCAGATACAGTCTTGGATGCTCTGCCTTGCTTTTTTTTTCCACACCTCTGATCAGACCACAGAATATTAAAACTTACTCTGTAGGCTGAGGAATTGACTTCCCAGGGTCACGAAACCTGCAATCAACTGAAGAAAACGTTCCCACACTCTGAGCCACCTGTTCTCTTTGAAAGACAACCAGTGCACTAAAGAGACACTGTGGTTCATGGATATGACTTGCAAATATTGGCTCTGAATATCAGACATGTACTCCAGAACAGCTTGAAATATGCAAAACATGTGGTTCAACATACAAGCCTGCAGATGCAAATATGAATATAGATCAGGACCACACAGCCAACTATTGTGCCAAGAAAGTATGAGTTTCAAGAACTGTACAGTTATTTGATCACCATGTGAATGCAAATTATGGGTTTTGAAGAAGGTAGAGACACATCTTGCTTTAAAGTCTCCAAGGACAGTAAATGCAGCAAGAACAATTTTTTTTCAACCATGTGTGTTTCATTGAACTTGTGAACCAAACTGTCTGTACCTAGGGCAGTGGTTTTCAACCTGTGGGTTGTGACCCCTTGTGGGGTAAACAATCCTTTCACATGGGTTACCTAAGACCATCTACATATCAGATATTTACATTATGATTCATGACAGTAGAAAGATTACAATTATGAAGCAACAATGAAAACAATTTTATGATTGGGGGTCACCATACCATGAGGAACCAACTATATTAAAGGGTCGCAGCATTAGGAAGATTGAGAACCACTGACCTGGGATATTAGAAATGAAGTTAGCCCAGAGCCATTGTTTCTGAAAGTACTGTTCTCCTTAATTTAACTGGCTTTCAAAAATCACTCATTTGAATCATTGCAGTTGGTAGGCTTTTCTATTTTCCTTTCCAGAGTCTTACCAGTTGTATGACACTGAAGCTGACTAGATAATTTCATGGGTGGGAAATAAAATTCAAGGGTTATCTGGAGGAAGAGAACCAATAGAATTTAAATATATACGTAATATATTTATACTACATATTAAATATATAGTATATAGTAAAGGCAGATTTGTTAGAATGGCTTATCACCAATAAGAGCTGGGTAGTCAACAGTAGCTATTAGCACACTGAAGAAGTTGAGAAGCCCACAGTGCTCAGCCCATAAGCCCCATAAGTCCCATTCTGGTGTTGAAGGCCCAGAAGATTCTGGGGAAGTTACCGATCATACATCTTTGCCAGAAAGTCAAAATCTGGACTGTGGTGTCAGTGAAGGATTGCAGCAGCAGCAGCAGTAGCGATAACGGCTGGATGGGCACGCTCCCTTCAGCAGTCAGGCCAGAACTGTTTTTGTCTTTGAACTCCTTATACCTGGCCACTGCCAGAGACACCACCGTCTCTGAAGGAAGGACTTCTTCCTCGCAGATGCACCCAGAAGCCTGTCTCTGAGTTAATTCTAGAGCCCAATGGAGTCGACAATTCAAGATTAACCATAGCAAGGTTAAATTTCATTTTAAACCGTCTACCTTTTTTCTGTTTATGATTGTGGCAAAATGCATGGAGCACACCATCTGTCATCTTTTGTGTTTAATCGCTACCCTCGCTATCAGGAACTTGCTGACCGTGGCAGATGAAGCTCTATGCTCAGCACACAGCCACCATTTTGTCAACTGCTATGAATTTGAATCAAAGCATCTCACAAAAGGGAAATAATCAAGTGCTCCCCTTGCTGTGCATCTGCTTTATTCTACTTAACACGAGGACGTTAACATTCATTCATATTGTAATAAATACCAGAATTGCTCTCCTTTATGAAGCTACTCCATATCCCTTGGACGTAGTTCCCATGTTTTGTTTACCCTTTCCTGCATTCATGGACACCTCAGGTGGTCCCACCTTTACTATTGTGACTAGTGGTGCAGCTGCACCACTGTATCTCCGACAGTTCTTTGTGGTATATACTAAGAAACAGAATCGCGGGTCTACGACAATTCTGTTTTTAATTGTGGTGAATTGACATCCCCTTTTACACAGCACCGCTGCCATCAGTACTGCCCAAGTGCTTCAATTGCTGTTCACAGCAGCTGTCCTAATCGTGATCCCTCGTTGTAGTTTGATATCCCTAACAATGAGTGAAACTAGATATCATTTTCTGTGCTCGATGGAACTTTTCATACCTTCTTTGGATAAATGTCACATCATTTTGCCATTTTTAACCAAGTTGTTTGGTGTTTTGTTGTTGAGTAGTAGGAGTTATTTAAACATTTTAACTCGGTCTCTATGGTTTGTTACTTGTTTGGTTTTGAGACAAAACCTTTATTATAAAGTCTTAGGCTGGTCCTGATTTCCAATTCTCCAACGTCATGCTTCCTTCATCTTCTCAAGTGTGAGGATCACAGATGTGTGCTGCCCACTTGGCCTGTGGCTTGCCTTTTAAATGTTTGATCGTGTGCTTTGAGACCCAAACCTTTAAATTTTTATGTGATCCAGCTATGCATTTTTCCTTTCGATGTCTCTGGTTTTGGCCTTGTATCAAAAGAAAACTTAATTAAATCCAGCATGATGAAACTTCTAATTTTTTCTTCTAAGAATTTCATAATTTTAGCTTTTATGTTGAGATATTCAATTCATTTGAGGATAATTTTTCTTCTTGAGATAAGGTAAAAGTCCACTTTCATTCTTTTGTGTGAGGGTGTGTGTGTGCATGTGTGTGTTTGTGTGTGTGTGTGTGAGAGAGAGAGACAGAAAGAGAGAGAGAGAGAGAGAGGGAGAGAGAGACTGACTCTCGGTGTGGGAACTCTCATAGTCTCTATAATACTGAATGATGAATCGTGACTACAGAACCACTGCCCTAAGGAAACTGGAGGGTTAGTTTCCTTTGAGACTTTGGTCAAAGCCATTTTATCAACAAACCAATTACGTAACTTTGTTTTTTGGCTGCTTCTGTTTGAAGGCAACCCTCTTAATGCATAGTGCGATTCACTGACACAGAGCTGACTTATAATGACACAATGGGCTCATGACTCAACGAAGCTCATCTTGTACGTCTCCTCTCCAATAGGCAAGTGCTTTCCAGTACTAAAAACAAACACTCAGCAGCAGCACTTTGGTGCTGTGTTCAGACCCTATTTTAAACAGCAATGTTACCAAGAAATACCAAAGAAATGGGAAACCATGGCACTAAGAATGACTGAAGGACGTGAGAGGAGCAGACGCATAAAGACTAAGTGTCACCTTCTTGATCTTCAGCTGAGAGCTTGTGCTCTGACTCAAAATGCTTGTTCTGTATGTGTCCACAATTGACTGTAGAAGTACCACAAGTACTTTGAGGTTATAAGTGGAGCTCAGTGAGTAAGCAAATCTACAAAAACTAAATCCACAATGAGAACATAACATGCATATGTGTTTTTCACTTCAGGAAGAGTTGTCTCTCTAGCATACATGGAAGTAAAGAGAATTTCACATGCAGGAGCTACAGAAAATAAGGCATGTAATTAGTCCCTGTCTGATGTGTCAATACAGGAGCATGTGCCTCATAATGACACACTTTTCAATGATAGAACACATCTGCAGTGGTGGCCCCATGATACTATATTATGTAGTGACATCATAGCCATCTTGGTTTCTGCCATAAGATGCTCACACAAAGCTGAAATTCCCTTAAGAAGACATTCCTCAGAACAAGCCCCATAATTAATCAGCGCATGACTGTAATTCATTTAAACTGCCCTTCAAAAATATGACACTCTTACCCACAGGCAAAATTTCAGGAAGCATTGAAGAATGGATGCTTATTAAAATCATAAAATTATGTTTCATATAGCATTGAATTTTCCAAAGATGAGTCTGATACTCAAGTACCAAGAGCACAACAAAGTTATATCTACTGGGGGAAATAATGTACCCAACTAGTGCATCCCAGGCCCCTAAATATTGCCAGGATATGACTCTGGTCTTTGACTGGTTGCCATACCAATTACCATAGAACAATTCTGCATAGCTAATATGATTTCTGGTCTAGTTGGTAATAAGGACTATCCCAGAGAGTTAGCAGGAATTCTAAATTATAGTGTTTATTTGCTTCTAATTGTTCTAACCTGAGAGTATACATCAGAAGCCCAGCAGCTCTGAAATACTGGCTAGACCTCAGAGAATTCAAGGCTGGAGATGGCTATGCCCCTGTGGCGAGTACAAGTTAAAGTCAATCTTGTTGCAGCCAGAAGGTACTTCCCTCTGATTTTTCTGCAAAGCCTTCACTATGTCTGTTTAAACAACTGCCCTAATTTTACCTATGACTAAAAGAGTTATATTATTTGCTTTTCCCATCTGTGACAAAATTTATGACAGAAACAACTTAACAGAAGATTTTATTTTGGTTCCTGGTTTCAGAAGTCTCATTCCCTGGTAGATTGGTCTGATGAGTTTGAAAAGAACATCACAACAGTGGCAGGATTTCAGCTGCTAACATCATGACAGATGAGAGGTAGAAAGAAAGACAGGAAATGGATAGCAATGATGTAATTTTAGTCACTCACCCTCAATGATCTACTTTTTCCAGTAAGGTCCCATTTCTAAAGGTTCCACAAGTCTCCCCAAATAGTGTAACTAGCTGGAAACAACATATTCAACACATGAGCCAAAGGGAGAGATTTTATATTCAAACCATAGCAATAGGGTTTTGTTCTTGTTTGTATCATATTGTTTTAGTATTTTCAGTGAATATCATGTGTATTAATGTGTGTAAGAAATTTTTCTACTGAAATAAAACATTATCTTTACATATATCTCTTTATTTCACTTTTCTTTCTTCTATGCTTAGATGGAACTCGCTACTTCCTTTTGAAACTCCATAATTAGAAACAGTCTGTTCTGGCAAGTGCTATCCTGGATTGAATTGTGTCTTCCCAAACACTGAATGTTCAAGTTTCACTCCTGCCTAATTTCAAATGAAATCTTTTTAGAAGTGGGTCAAGATGCAAACCTATAGAGTTAGGTGGGCCCTATGTCTAAAGGAATTGGTATCTTTGGAAGAACAGGAAAATGTTGGCATGCACAAACATGCAGAGGAGATGACTTTGTTAAGAAAGAGGCATTGCAGCCAAGGAAGACCAAGGACTGGCAGCCAGCATCTGAGGCTAGGCATGCCCTCAGAAAGAGTGGCACTCTGGCTGGTGTGTGTGTGAGGGGGGAGGCTTGCCTTCTGACTCTGGCCTTGCCAACAGAGGCAGATAATACATTTTTGCTCTTTTAAGTTACTTGTCTTGTGGAAATTTTTTTTAATTGTGTGTGTGTGTGTGTGTGTGTGTGTGTATGTTTGTGATTGTGTACCTGTGAGTGACCAAAAAGGACACAAGCATCAGATTCTCTAGAGTTAAACACAGGTGGTTGTGAGCCATCTGACATGAGTACTAGGAACTGAACTCTGGTCCTCTAAGAAAGCAACCTTTGCTCTTCTGCACTGAGCATCTCTCCAGCCTGGTTGTAGCAAGCTCTTATAGGAGCCCTGGGAAAGGAGTAGAGATACACTGTCTGGAAATGTTTCTCATTTCACATGGACCTTCCATTCCATTCCAGAGAATACATTTTTAATGAAATGTAGTGCATCTAATTTCCTCATACTATGAAAACATTCCAAAAATGTCAATCTCCCATTTTTCTAGTGCTTTTTTGCCAACAGACACTCTTGCAAAGGAATTTAGAGCTAATACTTGAAGTAACAAGAAAAATGTAGAATTCCCTGTCATTCTTTCATATTGTTTTTCATAAGAATAGTCTTAGCTGCAATCAGGAAATGTTTTTAGGGTACCAGAAGCCAGTACCTCGCTGTTCTGAATGAAGCTCACATGTTTCTGCTTAATTCCACTAATACATTTTTCCAACATGGCTGATGATACTGTCTAAGCTTTTGCTCATGTTTACAGTAATGTTGCACCTGCATTCAAACCTATCAAATGTAGCTTGTTTTTTCTTTCTCCTTCCCAGAATCACCCTTTATACAAAAACACTTATGATCACATAGAAACTTAAGCAAGCTAGGTGATGGTGGTGCACACCTTTAATCCCAGCACTCAGGAGGCAGAAGCAGGAGGATCTCTATATGTCTGAGGCCAGCATGGTCTACAGAGTGAGTTTCAGGACAGCCAGAGTTCCAACAGAGGAACCTTGTCTCAAAAAACCAAAAAAAAAAAAAAAAAGTAAAGAAACGTAAGCAAATGTTTGTCCTTGCATTGTGACAGTAGATATGCTGGAAAAATCCATTCACATGTGCATTCTCCAGTGATAAGATCTCTTTTGCCTAAATTAATATAGATGCAGCATCCAAAAACTGATAATAGAATGCTTGGCACCAAAAGTGAAATGCAGGGACGTGTTACACCCATTGACGGGGACAAGCTCTTACAACATCACAGCTACCGAAATTGCTCAATTTCTGTGTTCTTGTATTTTTATTCATTCATTTAGTTTTGAGACAGAGTGTCATGAAGCTCAGGTTGACCTCAAACTCATCATGTTAGTGAGAACGGCCTGGAAATTCTTGTACCATGGCTATTAGTTTCCTCTGTGTTGAAGCTCAAACCCAGGGCTTTGTGAGGGTTAAGCAAGCCCTCTACCAGCTACACTAAATCTACATCCCTCATGTTATTTTTTAAATAAAACAAAGAAGTATTATTTAGTAACACTTACCAGTGACAAAAATTTCAGTTCTTTTATTAAGATTCATATCTACCATAATCAATTAGTCATAAAAGGTGGAGTTATTACTCTTACTACTCGGTTATCAGTCACATAATAGCTATGAATGATATGTGCACTTTGGTGAATGTAAGAACGTGTCAAGGAGTTCTTTTCAAAATGACTCCCTTAACATCTGTTTCCTGCTGCTTTTAGCTGGGTGAGTCCTCATGAATTATGCTTACCTTAAAAGGGATTGCAGCAGATTGATTTTACATTGTCCTTTTGAGTTATCAGTCTTCACTGAAGAACATTTTTCATGGACGCACTCTTGCTTTTTGTTCTCGTGCGTACAGTAGGGCTTATTTTATCATTAATTATATGTACCTGTCTGAATTAAAATTAAATGAAGATGAAAATTCAATTCTTCAATCAAATTAACCATATTTCTAGTGTTCAATAACCATACACAGAGACTACTTCCTGTGGCTATAAAGTATTTCTACCATTGCAGAAAGTTCTGCTGGATTATACTCATGAATAGCATCTAATGTTAGAAACCGAACTGAAATGCAAACCGCTTATGTATTCTAACCATAAATGTGAGGACCCTCTAATAAGGGCTTGGGGTACAGCTCAGTATTAGAGCACCATTTTAGCCCAAAGGGGGCTTTAGGTTGAATCTCTAAATGCTTACATTTACCCTGCAGTTCAGGGGCAATGGGAAAACTATAACAAAAGGAAAAGATAAAAAGATTCAGATTTCGTATATTTAGCACTAAACTATACAGACTAAACTATGCCTGGTTTCTTGATTGTTCAGTTCTTTTTTTGACGAATTCACAGTAAAGTTCCTATGCACTTAATGGACATTCTGTCTGTTGCGATTTCACGTACTTCGGTGATTCTGGTGCTTTGTGTCACAGATCCAGTTTAGTGCTGCACTGTGATGGTCCTCATTCCATTGTTCAGAGTGTTCATTTCAGTCTGGGATTTGGCTAACTCCTGCTAACATATCGATCTAATTTTAAATTGCACAGTACAAAAAAACACGGTCATTACACACAGTCTCTTAATTCATGTTAGAGATAAATCAAGTGGCTGTGTGAATTAAACATATACAATTTATGTTATAGCACTACATTTAAAAAATATGGTTAGAAATGTTGCTTGATTACTCAACATAAATATTGTACGTTTATTCAACGTACACATTAATTTCCTTAAGAATTTTGAATTCTCTGAAGAGATATAATAATATGAAAAGAATTTATGAAAACTAACACATTATCTAGTCAAAAACAAATTCTCAAAACTGAGAGTAAGAATTGCTAAATTTAGACACTAACTTAAATTTTCCTTCTTGTCATGTTACAAATATATTTTATAAATTCGTATATTTAATGTACAAAGTTATTAAATATGGGTGTTATATCTTAAAACACACAAATACAACATAGCAAAGATCTGGTTTTAATTTTATTATGCTGCTGGTTGGATAAATCTTGAGTAATTCCAAAATCCTGTGTCACATACACTGCTGAGGGTCCGTGCACAGACAACCTGGGGAGCGCTGGTGGATCATCATGGGGCTTCTGCTCCACAAATCAAATTATAGCTCAAAAATGCAAGTGTGTCCCAGCCAACAACAGGGAGGAAAGCATAATACTGTTTTCTACAGAGAACAGTGTTCAAAAGATGTAGCCTCCTCCGGAAGCATTTGACTCAGTGATGCAGTGAGTTAGTTGGGTTGGAATCCCCAGCAACATCCTAGGGAGGCCTGGGAAGAGACATGCACTGGCTGGCAGCAAGTTCCGTCTCCTCCGAAGCATTAGAAAAATGATTGTCATTTATCCTCCATGACAAACATTTCCTTCTTATAAACCATCTTCTGGTTGTACAAACCATTTATATTGTGTCAATTTAAGAGCCCTTGCTATGAAATGGACTAAAATGTAAGAGAATGCTCACTCAGCTCTTGCACACCAACACTTAGCATCGAACAAAAAGCCGTTACAGCAGACACACATGACTGATAAAAATAGGTAAAGCAAGAGAAGCGAGGGTAGGTGTCAGCTACCCATTCTTTTGTGAATTTTGATTCTTTTTCTCTTTTGCCTTTTCAAGACATGGCTTCTCTGTTGTAACTCTGGCTGTCCTGGAACTCACTCTGTAGACCAGGCTGGCCTTGAACTCACAGAGGTCCATCTGCCTCTGTTTCCTGAGTACTGGGATTAAAGGCATGTGTTACTACTGCCAGGCTTCTATTTTCTTTTTAATCTCTTCTGTTTTCAAGTGTTTTCATCATGAAGAAAAGAAAACGAAAGTTGACAAGGCACATCAACAGAAAGTGTGGGTGGAAGAACAAAATGCGGCAGAGGAGTTCCCTGCAGCATAAATGTTGTGTAATTAATTAATCGTACTTGTGCATGTACATAGATATTTTATCCCTTCTCCACTACTGTTATTTATGACTCATTTTAGCAGGTTAAATGTAACTTCTGTGAGGATATATATATATATATATATATATATATATATATATAGAGAGAGAGAGAGAGAGAGAGAGAGAGAGAGAGAGAAATATATGGCATATCTTAAATAAATTCTGGATTCTGGTAGGGCATTGATTAGAACACATGAATAACTGTGTATCTAAAAGTGTGCATAGTGTCAGCTTTTCAAATACAGACAAGTATCTTTAGTGTGCATATATATAATATACTAATAGATAGATAGATAGATATTAATTGTTCATTTTTATTCCAGAGATGACAGAAGTCTCCAACCAACTGGATTAAACTTAATGAAGGAAATGGAAAATAATCTGGCCCTGATGAGTTTAAAATACATAAGGAGAAAAATAGAAAACATGAGCCTCCAGGTTTATGAAGAAGCTGAGTTCAGAAGGTAGTTATTACTGGATGGGAACATGGAATTTTGTGTATGTTTGTACACTTGGAGGCAGTAAATTTACAAATACCAGATTGAAGTTTCCATTAGAGACTCACACAAGCCCTAGAAAGCAAGCAGAGTTTTCTAAGTGGCAGGTTAGACGTACGCATTTGCCCCCAGTTTGCATTAAGTCTTCAGTGAGATGAAAGCATAGAGGGAAACAACAAAGAAAAAAAACTTTTAGAGAGACAGGTTCGGGGGTCAGTACTAAGGAATGAGTAAATTCAGCAGATGTCTCAAAGTCAGTGAGGGCAGAAGCTCCTCTGACTGCAATCCTTCTGCCCTGTGGAGCCTCGGGAAGGAGACAGGACCCTGTCCTCCTGCGAAGTCCTGATGGGGTCACCGGTACTTCTGAGGACTGAAATTGAGACAGATGTGAACCAGAAGACAAGGTAATTCATTGAATTCGTTCAGTATTCCTTAATCCTTCTCCCCAAAATGGAAAGTGTTGTAAAAGCAAGCATTGTCCCAGTGACAAACCCTAGAAGTCCTTTGCTGAGGGAACTAAAGAGGTTGAAAGCTGTTGTCCCTGACCTGATGTATGTAATCCTAACTAAATCTTTTGTCTCACAATTGAGGGCTGTGCATCTGACAGATGAATTCTTAATGTATTCTCAAAGGGAAGATTCTACCCAGCACGGAGCACCACCGCCCTTAACATATTTGCATGTGGTGGTTTTCAGCTGTGTGTGAACGTATCCAGCAAAGAGCCTGCCCTTGTACTTCAAGTTTTGGCTACTCAGCATCTGTGTCGAATGTCCCAGCAACACTCCTGTTCATTTATATGCAGCAGAAACCTGAAAGCTAAATGTTCTAGACTAACTCCAAAGTGGGCATTTACACATGTTCTAGAGCAGGTAAATAAAGAAACCATTTTGGACCCTGCGTCAGTGGGGAGTCCTCACAATTAGCAAAGGTAAATTCCTCCCTAGGGGCGGTGGCCACCCATCATCCATGGGTTCATCCACCATTCTTTAGATTCTAAACTTACTGATTTCCTTAATTCCAGGTACAAATTTCCCAGACCCTTGCAAAATACAACCAACATTCCTGGAACGTTTGTAGGCTTCTAACTCTCTGTCCTCCGTATTTCCCTACAAAGAATACCCAGAATAGATCCTCTTAATGCATTAAGAAATTCAATGCAGAGTTTAAAAAATAAAATAAAAAAAAAAACTACCATGAAAGATTATCTGGCACAGAAGAGACAGTCAGGGCTGGGGAGATATCTTAGTGCGTGAAGCCCTTACCACACAAGCATGAAGACCCGAGTTCAGATCTTCAGTGCTCACATAAAAGTCAGGTTCTGTGAGGCACAGTTCTATTTCCAGCCATGGAGAGGCAGAGGCAGGAGGATCTCTAGATTTGCTGGGATGCCAGTTAAATGAATTAATGATCCCAAGGTTCTATGAGAAACTCCGTCTCAAGAAATAAGAAAATGATTGAGAAAGACACCAAATATTAACTTCTGCCCTCCCACACACACAAATTGTCCCCATCACATATATACAAGAGCTAATCTGGGAAAGGAGTAACTTTCATTTACTAACACATTAAATGCAACACACCCATGATACTATAAGAAGTACACAGACAACAGAGACTGGCTAGGATACTGACACACAATTGTCTGGGATAAATTAATTAATGAAAAGAATAATTTGCAAATTTGAGGAAATTTTAAAGAGTTAAGACAATGAGATTGGAACACATAAAGGAAACAAAACTGGAATTGTGAAATGTGGGAAGATAATACCTAAGAACTAAGTAAATACATTAAATACATGAATATTTGGAGTGAAAAAGTAAATGAGAAAAGCGTTATAAAAAGGCAAACTATCCACTAATGATTTTTTAAATTTAGTTTTGCAAAATTGTTAACAAGATATGCATGGTACACATGAAACTTGATTTTTTTTTCTGCAAATCGCAAAAGTTTCTCAAGATCTAGAGATTGTGCTATGCATTTAAGCAAAATAAAATTACACAAGAAGAAGAAGACTTTGAATGTTCTATCAGCACTGAGTGTTATACGTAAGGCTTCACACATAGCAGACAATTCATCTACCGCTCCATTACAAATCCAGCCTTGTTTTTCACTTTTTATTTTGAGACAGAAGCTCACTAAGTTGCCAGGCTTGGTTTCAATTTGTAATCTTCCTAGTTCAGCTTCCTGAATAGCTGAGATCAAAGTTCTATGTCACCAGACTCAGTTCACAGGGCTTTCTATGTTGATTACCAAAGACATGAAAAATCAAAATGCAATCTTACAGAAGACAAAATGTTTTATACTTAAGATTTGGATGCAAATTAAATCTAATGATTTTGTGCAGCAATAAACGAGGCATCTCTCATTATTAGAACAATGCCAGAGAAAGAAAGGCCCTTTTTTTTTTTATCACAAAAGCCAACTACCAGGAAGAATAATTCTTAGTTGAAGATGGCAGACAGGTTTCATCATGCATACTTATTTCAGACTATTAGTTGTGACACTTTGGAAGGCTTTGCTGAAAGGACCTTAAGGTTTTGTCTTAGCTCAATAATGTGTCATAATCAGTTAGTAGTTTCTTCTTTGCATGATAGAATAGGCAATAGCTACCTGGATGCCTTCCTATGCTCCTCAAAACCCTCTACCTCTGTAGTCTAAGTTTTCTCCTAACACGAGAGGGTGAAATTAGGAAACTAATATATACATGTAACTGTCTATATGTAAAGAAAGAAAGTTCTTACCTAGTGATAGCTTTAAAAGTGAGATTGGAATACGAATAACATTTACATTTATTACCACAGTGAAAAGCAATGAACTCAAGTGGTGAAAAACTAGAGGAAATTTTCTAGTACAGGAAAGACTTGAAAAAGAAGTCTTAAAGAATAAGTGAATATTTGCCATGTGATCAAAGATGCTGTGTGACGGAGGAAGGATGAATGCAGTGTGGGCATGAGAGTGTGGGAGTCTGGCTAGCAACTGAAAGGTGCTTAAAAAAAGAGCATGTTCTTGATTGACATAGGGTAGCTGAGATGGGTAGGTGTGGTAGAAAAGAAGGGGAGAGGGAAATAAGCCAGGAAACCCAGATTGTTTCAGATTTTAGAAGATCCAGCCTTGGCTCAGAGTTGAGCCTTTCTTAGAGAGGAGTATGGGGCTTTGAAATCACAGTCCCTCTGAAAACTGACTTATGAGAGCTGGCTTCCAAAACAACCAAGGAGATGTTTAGTATAAGGGTTAGCGAGCAGATCTGTCATCTGATACATTATACGCCTATCTTCATGCCATCCCTGGGTATCCATTAATCCAGCCTGGCCAATAGTGTTGCTTTTAGTAAATGTCACTGTTGTGAGGAGACTTTCCGAGATTTCTACTTAATCTTGACCACCTAAAAGTAGTTTTCCATTCCTTTCATAGCCCTTTTTCCCAACACACACTAGCCTGTAAGCACAATGGTTAATCCCCACCTTTCCCAGTGCCTTTGTTCTCCAATCTCATCAAGTCTCCATCTCTCAATCCCTGCCATGTGTATCCAATCTAGGTTACACGCAATCACCTCAACGGAACACTCTCTTATCAATATACTTTATCTTCTTTGTGATTTTTTCTTTCATACCATTCGCCTATATAAAACACAACCTTAACTAACCCAGCACTCCTTTTCTATTCTTGCACTAGGCTGTGCGGTTCTTAGCTAGTGATCATATAAGCAGATACACTGTAGACATGAATTGAACTCGGATGGTTGTTTTCAGTCAATGATTAAATGCGTGTGGATCCCCCACCTTGAGCTGTAACCCCCATAACTGCCTCAGAATGACCCTAGTCAGTTTTTCCTGTGTACTTTCCCACCATTCTATAAATAGATCAAACCATGGTATCGTATGTGGAATTTTACAACTGGCACCTGGCTGGAGGAATGTGTCTGGACTCTTCAATGTTTTCTTGTGATGAAGTATTTATGTTTTTTGTTTTTTGGTTTTTTTTTTTTTTTTTTGTCCTGACTAATATATGCTCCTCTTTTTCTAACTCAAATTGCAGGGATCCATTTGATCTTGCTACCACTCAGGAGAGTCCCCAGGTGAATTATGTTCCATACTCTTAGATCTCTCTTCCACTCTTCCGTCTTGTGGAGTTTTCATGTGATGGAGCCTGGTTTTCTGCAACAAATATTCAGGAATTTCCTGAGCCAGTACTAAAACAATCTAGCTAAAATAAGCATGCTGGGAGTTTCACCACAGAATTGAAAAAAAAATTTGTAAGTCCCAGAATTACTCAATTTATCAGCATAGCACAGCCATTCTCCCAAATAACGAGCACCTCTGGTGTGTGTAAGACTTAAAAGTTGAAGTGCTAGCAGGAACTGTTCCTGAAGACTTGACTCACCGATTATGTACTTGCTTCCTGAACACTCTAAGACATGTGTTTCTGGCAATAGCAGACTGGTTATCTCAGTCAAAGATAAATAATACCATGTCACATCCACAGGTTTTGTAAACTAAATGATAGGTGTATTAAAAGTTGTTCTTCATGTGCATTTCCTCTTCTCTTTGCCTTGGCACATCTTTATCAGCCTGGTAGATCTCCATAGAGGTGTGACTTCCTCTCAGATGCCTTCATACGCACAAAATCTCCAACAACTACCATATCTGCAAGCCCCTGCTCACTTGCATTCATTGCACTTTAAGGAAAGCAATGGTCTTTAAACTCACTTCTCACCTTAGTATCTTACAACACTGTATGTTCCTGGACAGCAGGACTGAGTGAGGAGTCACTGTTTTTGTTGTCAAGGGCTTCCCTATACTAGGTATAAAGCAAGTGCTAAAACAGTGATCTTGAACTTGACGAAAAGGAACAAGCTCAACGCTGTTGTTTTATTTACAAAAGCAAGCATGTGAACATCTGCGATGCAAAGAACATATGCTCCTGTTTGGAAACACGAAGTGAAATAAGTCTGAAGCCTAGTCATGGGAACTCACAAGGTAGACACGTAACACACGTGTTTATCATAGAATATGGAAGCACTTCTAGGGTTAAAATCTGTGTGGCCAATCTAATCTCGATAATACCACTCTCTCAAACTGCTTCAGTTACCCTGGCTTTAAGTATATCTGTTTTTATTTTCAGAATATAACAACAGTTCACACTTAGGAAACTTAGATGAGAGAAGTGTAGAGTAGAAGTTGGATTGGCTTCTTAATCATGCAACAGCCTCACAGGTTTAAACAGATGGATTGGATTAGCAAAGAGAGGCATCTCTGGTAATATGGACATAAGGTGATTTAAACATAAAAATTCCGTACTGAAGTGATGATGTTGTGATAAAGGAGAGAAAATTGGTTTCCATCACTATTGTCTAAAGATAAAGGGACAAAAGTAAAACAGTTGGAAAAGTCAACTGACCTTTATTCAAAATCCCCATATTAGGATGGGTAACATTAACACACTGGTATTTAGTTTTTCTAATCTTTTTTTTTTTATTTTTACTTTTTATTCTTTGAGAATTTCATGTATGTAGACAATGTATTTTGTTCATATCCAACCTGTATGGATAACCTACCAGTGGCCACAACCTCAAAAGCCGAATAAGTCTCCCTCCACCCGCAGCTGAAAATAGCTCTTCAGCTAGCAGTGGGGCCTCCTGAGCCTTTCTACACTGCGTGCTGGAGTGCTGAGTGGCTTGAACTTGTGCAGATAACAACAGTTGCTGTGAGCTCCTTAGCGCAGAGCCATGTGATGTCCACCATTCCCAGCAATCTTCCCCATCCTCTGGCTCTTACATTCTTTCTGCTTCCTCTTCCATCATGTACCCTGAGCCTTGTGGGGAAGTTGCATGATAGACGCATCCTATTTTAAATGCTCGTGTTGCCAAACTGCCTTCTAAGTAATTGTGTTTATGTGCAAAGATCTGTGCTCTGTGCTTGGTTGGAGAAGTTGCTGTCTGCAAAGAGTAGCGGTTAATGCAAAGATCTGTAATTGGGAAAAGTGCTGAGAATAAATGACTGTGAGTCTATTTTGAACATTTTCAGGTCAGACATAGTTTCCAAAATGGGAACATGAAGCTTTTCAGGGTCATTAATATACAAGAGAACTTTTGTTGAGAACTTTGGAAAAGAAAATCTCTATTTTAAAGAGCTATTAAGAATATTTCTCTTTCATCTGATGTAATATGTAGTTCAAAGCTCACAGCTATAACATTTGGCTCTTACACAGCCATCGAGTGGTAGGGCCTATTTAACTTATAGAAAAGAGAGAAGGGAGAAAGAGACAAAAACAATACTTTCATACAGAATGATGAACTATTGGATCAAGCCAGACCCAAAGCTGTGCTTTACATAGGCTTTCTATTATAATTGAACTGTCCATTATCTTCATTTCTTGATTTATTTCTTTTTTACTATCTATTTATGGAGAAATCTAATTGTGAATGTGAAAACAGGGATGTCAATAATACAGATAACATTTCATTTATTTCTCCCTCTGAAATCTACTGAAACTATTATTTCAACCAATCTGACCAGTCACTTAAGACAGATTAGCTGTTACAAGTATACGCGTACTAGTGGTTGTCTGCTGGAGTTAGCTAGCACTTGTTCTAATATCAGATAAAAACTCAAGTGTGGGATGAATGACCTGGCATTTCCTCGTAAGACACTGAATTGTAGAAGATGAGGTCAACTGGTGGATGGAGGGGTAATACTACATGAATCTCCAAGAGGAAGAACTTGTAATGAAATAATGAACCACACAGGTAAAAGGCTGCCTTCTATTTAAAAAGAAGTGTTCTATATAATTCATAGAATGGACAGAAAATTTCAAAAAAGACAGAATTGAAATGTATCTGCTATGGATTGAGCCTCGCCTGAGCTTCAAGTGAACTCTTCACACAACTTGTGTTCACATAAAATCTATTTTCAAGTACTTTGAACAGTTGGAGCACACAACCTCATGCTTGTTTGGAAATTTTAACACTGTAGCAGCATTCAGAGGTGATTCACAGCCTGTATAGGAAGAAAAAATGAAATAAAATCTCATTATTTCTGCCATGTTTCCTACTAAGTCCAAGGTAACTGAAAAGAATCAAATTAATTGAACTCTTGAAGGTAATCTTGATTCCAATAGCTTTTGTGAGCAGTTTCTATGTGACAATTTCAGAATATTAGTGTTTGGCAATTATTCCAATCATGATAGATGTCTGATTTCACACTCTTATTTCATTTACAATTCTGAAGGGATGATCTGTACTCATGTGCTCTTAACATGCTTTCCCACATATTGGCTTTGTTTATTTATTCCCCCACATATTTGTTAAATTAGAAAGCAGGGTGTATGGTTTATGAAATAAGGAAAATGCCACAAAAAAGAGCACAGTAACTGGGTTTCCAATAACAAGCACTGAAAATGTACATACGAGCAACACTATACAGACCAAGCAAATTATATCTAGGAATATATATATGCACACACACATAACATACACATACATATAAAAACAGTAAATAAATAAATAAGCTGAGGAATTTGCATGGGAGTAAAAGGAACTCACACATGCAAAATTCAACAATAGTGTCAGGGCAGAATCTTTTAATTGCTACCCACACTATTAATGTTTTAAGTAAGTTTTGTTGCAGGTCCTGACCTGTGCATTGTGAGAGTGTCAGTAGCAAACGAGTCCTCCACTTGGCAAATGCCAGTAGCAATCTTCAGCTGTGACAGTCACAGACGGTTTAGAGAAAATATGGGTGGAGTTTGAGAAGAGAGACTGAAGTATATACAATCATATTGTATATGAGTATGAATTCTCAAAAGTAAAGAAAAAAATAGTCTTCAGGGATTCCCAAAGTTCCCCTGCTCTGTTTGAGAGTTCCATTCCCTCAAATTAAAAGTAAAGGGGATTAATTTAAGAACTGAGGAAAATGGCACAGGATTGGATGATAGCCCCGTGTTTATATGCTGACTGCGTTCAGCACTGTGCTAGGACTTGACCATTCAGCAATAACCAAGATATGTTTGCCTTCAAGAAGCTTATAGCCTGAAGAGGAATAGGTTCTTGTTCGGTGATAAGATGAGTGCTATGATCTTGATTGCACATTTAAAATGGAATAATAATAAAAATACTAGGCTAGGTCCTCAAATCTATTCAAAATGGGAAAAATAACTGCTTAGAGTTAATATTGTTTAGTTTTCTTTATTATACTAGCCACGAACGTGTGTCTTATGAGTGCTTTTGATATGACTGATACTGCTATTACCTATCTCCCTCCACCTAACTGTGCTTATTATTTTGAAAATGTCCATACAAGTGTGTGTGCACACATCACACACACATACACTCACACACACACACACACACACACACACACACACACACACAGATAGATAGATGATAGATAGATAGATAGATAGATAGATAGATAGATAGATAGATAGATATAGGGAGAGAATGAGAGGTCTAATAAAAACATACATTCACATCAAACAACGCAAACTTGCTGAACTCCATGTTGCTCATATTATTAAACAAGAACAACAAAGAAGTTCAGAGTTTTATCCTGAGGCAGAGAGAATCTATTTGGAAAGGCAGATCTTTGCACAGTTATGTACTGGGCACTTCATTTCCTATGGAAGACAATGTGTGCATGTTTCACAAGAATAGTTTTTCATGCTATCTTTGAAGTTACATTATTCATATGAGAATTAAGCAAACATGCCATTGGATTTGAAGATGAAAATCAGCCACATCTTCTCTCTGATGTTTTTGTCTCTCTCTTCGAGTTTAACATTCAAGCTGTGAACTTTACGGTTATTCTAATGAATTTAGGAAACAAGGGAGATGTGCTGTTTTGCAATGCAGTTAAGATCTGGGTCATTTGATAGTTTATAAACAGTAAGATTGACATTACACTGCCACAGGTAAGTCACTTGAATTGACTGGCATGTCCTGACAACCTCCCCAAGTTGTCATGGGAATGCAAATAATGAATTCATATAAAAGTGCTTTAAAAATAAGATGAATAATGAAAACATCTGGGAGGGTGAGTTTTTCATGCTGTGGCTCCCAAATTCTCAGCATCTACATTTTAAACCACTTCAAACTTTGCATTTTCTTCCTGGAAAGAAAGACCCAGCTATAGGAATAAGATTTTCAGGGGACTGTGAAGAAGACTAGTTATTGTTCTGAATGCCTTCTCAACCCCTTCTCAGGGACTGGACACGGTGTTTGAACCATTTACTCTGTTTTTAATGCCACCCACCCCCCGGCCATCCTACTTCCTCCCACAGGAGCGAACTCTTCAAAATTAACTCCTAGAGTCTCTTCCATGTATATGACAGAAAGCAGCCCACTCTGCTTTTTCCCCCAACTACGAAGCTAGAGTTTCTCCTTAGTCAAATCTCTGTTTAAAGTTACTTACATATATGACTCTGCTTTGTCTTCTCCCATTAGCTTAGCCCACTCTGGCCTTCAGAGGCTGCCTCTGGCTTTACTCATATCCATAACCTACTCAGTGATGGGATTTTTCAATGCTCTCCTCATTAACCCCACATCCTTATCCACAGCAGGGCCTTCTCCCTCTCCACCCAGAAAAAACAATCTTCCCTTGTCTTCCATTCAACTCCTTCCAACTTCCTGGCTGCTTGGCCCCAACCTTGCTTGCAGATCATCCTCCATCTTTGATCACTGTGTTTGAATTCTCCAAGATTCTTTCTTTACCATGGCTTTCTCTTTATCATTATATTATCTTTCCCAAATGGATGCCAATGGATACAATAGTCTGTCAGACTGTTCACTGGTACCCCTAATGTTTTATTCTTTCTTGGAAATGTGTACATTGTCTTCATAATACTGGTTTCAGATCTCAGTATCTCAATTGTCCATTGATTGACAATAATGTTTCCCATTCTATTCCAAAATGAATGAAAGCAGAAATATGTATGTTTCATTTATTTTTGATTCTCAACGCACAGCACAGCCCTTGATAACCAATAGGCAATCAATGAAAATGAACAAATGAGTGACTAAGGACCAAATATGGAAATGAATGGATGACAGCATTTTCAGAGCTAGCTTGCTACAGCCTGACACCCAAGCAATACTTTTTTTTTCTGTATTTGTTTAATTATAAAAATAGTACATGCTATCTCCAGTTACTCAGGACCCATTTATATGACATCTATTAGAAAGTCATTCATTAATTCAAGAACTCTGTCTTGTATTTGATTCATTTAAATCTATTTGCCATGGCTACACATAGATGTCCACACATAAGTGTTTATATATGTTCAAGTTAACCAAACCATAACAAGAATGACAGGAATAGTAGCTGAAAAGAATGAGAAAAGGTTATGTATCACTCTTCACAGCTGAGTAACATGTCAAAGGTAACTATTGGGAGATAGATGTGATGGTCCTGATTTGAAAAATCTTAGGATGAATGCCTGCATTCAAACATCACATGAGAGTATATAATGATGCACCATTTCAGTGTCGATTAAATTTTTAAATAAATTAATTACTATGTCAGTACCTCTTATTATATATATATATATATATATATATATATATATGCACATACATATACATACATATGTATATATGTGTATGTATATGTGTTTGTATATATATTATATATATATATATATATATATATATATATATATATATTCAACTCAACTGCCTGCAGTTGAGGGAGACTACTCCCTGTGGTAGCCAGTGAGAACCCAATGAGAAGGAACTTTTACTTTGCTTATGGCTTTTTCCCAATTTAGGCAAAGGTCAACATGAACATTTAGAAAAGTAAGTGTGAATATGTTAAAAATAGAAGGGAATGGTGAGCCATAATTTCTTCACCTAAAATGTAAATGTTTTTCTAATATTTAAATGTGTTGTCTTCCTACTTTCTCTGTGAAGCTGTAAAATAAAACTTAGGACATTAGATGTGTTCACAGATCTGCAACGTTTTTTGTCTTTCTTTTCATTTCTATTACCCAAGCAGCTTAAAGTACAGGATCAGAGCAAAGGCTGTCAGAGCCTACGTCCTTCATTAGCTGCTTCACTACCTTTGAGTTTCTTAGCACAGTACTGATCATATTCAAACCCAACTTTCTCATATTAAAACTAGGATCATCTTAATAACTCACCAACCTGGCTGTTATGAAGGTGAAATGATGTAATATAAATGCCTGTTTTGTGGGAAACATTCATTTCAAGACTTCAGTTTCTCAAGTGAGCCTAGACTCCCTTGGGTATGAGTTGGACCTATTCTAACTGCTGGGGACAGAGCGTGACAATGACAACATCAATGCCACTTCAGAGACAGATCTGATTAAGCAACTGAGGCTTCTGCTGTGTGCTTCCCCACTGTGGTTTGACAGCTCGCTCTGAAAGCAGCCAGATGCCACATTATGAACGACACAATGAAAAGGCCCAGTGTTCAGCAGTAAAGGGAGGTCTTGGGCTAACAACTCATAGGAAACTTGTCCTAACAGCGTGAGTTGAGTTTGGAAACAAATGTTCCCCCAGCAAGCTTTTTATGTGGCTATAGCCCTTGCTCCAACTTGACTGCCATCTTGTGAGGAGCCTTGAGAAACAGACACCCAGGAAAGCTCTGTCCAGATTCCTGACCCTCAGAAACCGTGAGACATAAATGCATGCCCATGTGAAATAGCTCCTACATTTTGACATAACTGTTGTATGTCTTTTGTTTATGGGCTATTTCAAGGGTGGAAGTGTTTGGCGAACCTTATCAAATGTAACACTTTTCTTACCTACCAATTTTATAAAAGAAATATAAAACAAGGCTGGGAGATGAGAAAGCAATAAACTACTTTTATTGATAAAGGCTAACCTAGAATATGTGATCAAGTGTGGTAGTCGAATAATCTTCCCTGCTGAATCTCAGGAGGGTGACTTAGAACCTTGTCTTGGGCAGCTCTCGGTTGAATAGAATTTGGCAATGGAGAAAGTCTATCACTGGGGAGAAGCAGAGATGAAAAAGTCCGGCCATCAACAAATTTGCAAAGTTTATTGCATCTACTCCCTGTCTTAAACTTTCCAGAGTTGGGTCTCAGTGAGGCCAGGAAGCCACACCCCCACACTCAGCAGGACCAAACGTGCTTCCATTCTAACAGTGAAACCACTGCAGATTTCTTACGGATTTCAGCCTGGTGGTTATGCATTACCCATCAACAGATTCTCTGTCGATTCATTGACCTAATCATCTGTCATTAAAAACTCAGATTATTTCCAATTTTTACTGCTTCGAAGGATGTATTGTAGGAGGAAGTGAGGCCTCCCTAAGAACTGGCTGCCAGGATTTAAACAGGGGCAGTGGTCACACAAATGTGAAAGCTGATAACTAGGAACAGATGACATTGCAAGAGCCAACCAACAAAGGACATTTCACCAAGATTCACTCAAGAGATGAATGGGAGCCGGATGGGGTGCGATGAGGGGTCATAGAGGGTATAAAGTGTGCCCTTTGTTCTGAACAAAGAGAATTTGCTTGTCCACACATCTCCCCGAGTCTGGTCTCTTGAACCCCGCCGACTCATCACCCTGGGCAGTAGTGGGTGGACAGGGCCAGAGGTTCCACGCTAGGAGTGCCCCCCAGCACCCCACCCCCACCCCAGGAAAGTACAATGTATAACTTCAATTCTCACACCTTCTAGAAAAGAATTACTAGGTCCAGGATTACTTTCTACGTATATCACCAAATTTCTTTCAGAATGTTTGATTCTATTCCTTCAGTTCCATCATGATCTTCTGACCCTTGAAGCCTTGGGATTTAGTCTTTATTTTGTGATCTTTTCTATCTGGTAAGGGAATAATATCACACCCTTATTTAATATCCACTGCCTTGGTAACTAATAAATAGGAAAACTTTTCCTTGTTTATGGCCATCTATATTTCCTTTCCTCTAAATTGCCCAATGTTCAGCATGCAAATCTTAGATTTGTGCACCCTAAATCCCAGGGCAAACTCTCAGCTGCCCTTGCTACTTGATCAGTGGATCCTGGTAGGTAAAGGGACATTCCTGGTGGGGAATGTTACTGTGTATCTCAAGTTATTTTTGCTATTGTTATACAATTCTTTTCTTTTTGAACTTGATTTTTCTGGAACGTTCCTCAGTATGTAGCTTGTATTAACACTTAAGCAAACATCATAGAAGATGCTTTGTACAGACATCACTGTAAGGACTATGTGTTTATTAATCTAATGCATTAACCCTATGAGGCAAGTAGAATTTTAATCACTATTTACAAAACAAGAACATGAGAGGAAAAGACACTGAGTACTCTGCCAGAGAAGAAACAAGTATCAACCCATAGAGTCAGAATGTGAACTCCAGGGCTCTCAGTCTGGGACACCTGTGACCAGCACCACTAACAAATCCAGTGCAGTTCTGTGTACAGTCCTACAGGACTTGGACTGAATTCTTCCCATGTCAATCTTCACAAACATTAAATATGGTACAGACTCTGCCTCATTCTGATGACTTCTTGATGAGAAAATGGTTGTTCTCATGATAAGAAACCTTTGATTTTTCCTGATTATTAATGGCATGCACAATATGATATTTAAGGATTTCAGAGAATGGCTGCTGTTATATCTTAGTGGTATAGCTTGTAGCATTTTTTGGGTTCTGAGTTCAGTCCTCAGTAACAAGAAAGACATGTTCACAGAGAACAAAACACAGAAGCAGGGATGCTCTAATGCTATCCCCCAAAGTAGAAAAATCCGGGTGTAAGGAAGCAAGAAAGTGACATTCCATTTGTTATTTATAGCACTAAACAGGATGGGATGAGAGAGGTGATAGGAAAGTAAAGTCCTACTTCTCTTTTTCATAGGCTTTTGTCCTACACTTTGTCTATATGTTGCACTGCAACATTCAAATGTTACCATTAAAAAAAAACATACAGGGGCAATTTAGTTATGCCGTACAGCCATTTTAATTTCATCGTAGAAAGCTGTCTTAATGTAATTAAGCACAAGAAGCAAGTCACTTTACAATAGCCTAGAGGACGCAGGATATTTGTATTACTTCTACTCCTTCTCTCCTCCTATTTAGATAACAAATTTATTCCATTTTTAACAAGAAAAAAATTATCATGCACTTAATATAATCAAAACTATGCAATATAGTATGTATGAAGCAATGAAAGGTGAGCATACTATATAGGTCATAGCATCCTCGAAGCGATGCCCTTACAAAGACAATTTCCATGTTACCGAAAACTCTGACATTTTTGTCAGGTATTTGCAATCACTTAATAGTCTCAGTTAATGGGACGATACAAAAATAATGTAATCCAGAAGCAAAAAGGAAATCATACTGTTTTAGGTGTATCTTAACCATTTAAAAAATTTAAACAGCAGTAATTTTAAAGCTGGGAATAATCTGTATTTGAAAATCCTTTTAAGTTAAACATTGATTATTCTTCCATAGTCATTAATTAACTTCTACCTTAATTTCTAGTTATCCAAAATGAGAACTGATCTCAAATTCATATTTTCTGTTCTTATACTAATACCTGTTTTTACCTTTTTAACAGTACTGTGAAAATTATACTTCGTGGTGTGCAGACATATTCCTACAAAGGCAGATGACATACCTTCATCTTTGTGTGCAACAGTCTGCCTTGTTACTAGTTAACACGAGACTTCTAACAAATACATTTCATTTGTTGAGAAGTAAATTGGTCAAATGAAGAATGTTACCGTTTTCACGTAAAAGCTCATAAAACTCTTTTACCTTATTTTTAAAAGTTTTTTTTTTTAAAAAAAATATTTTGATGACAATCAGTGACTATACTGAATTGATGTTTTAATCCTTTGATTGAAAACTTAGATGAGTTATCTGATTGACTTTAAATGATAAGCCTTTTTTTCCCTTTTTTCTGCTTTTATATTCTCCCCCATCCCTTGTTTTCCAGCATGGAAAACATTTGTATGGTATCCAAAGGAAGGAATTACCTTGGGGTCAGTCAAAACTGAGTTACATCCTAAGTTCACTTCTTGCTAACATATAATGGAGCAGAGGAGTTATTTGATAAGTAATAGGTTCAAACACTGTTACTTCATAGCACTCCCTAACAAGACCGTACCCCCTAACTCTGTAACACTTAGTCACTGTCTTGCTTTACATTTGTTTCATTATATTTCTCTATGTAATACCACAATCTCTGAGGTAGACGTTCACTTAAAACTCTGGATAAACCCAACATTCAAAGACAATACATAATCTGTACCAGGTCATACAGCTATTGTGAATGAAACAAGATCACAGGTCAAGTTTGCCCAGTTCTACGATGTTTTTCACTCTTAAGTTTATTGTATATGATCCCTTTTGATTACATAATTACATAAGTGAGTATCGTTGCTTCACCTACTATATATGTACACAGTTATTCTACAAATACAAAACAACATCCTCAACTCTTTTCATTAAGATATTAATTTTCATAATGATACATAAGTAGAATTTAAGTAGATTTAAGTAGAATTTGCAGCACAAGGTATAAATGACCATCAGGAAACAGCATTGTACATGGAGTTGATAGGGAACAGTGAGAATCATTATATTTTAAAACACAAGGCTAGCTACCAGTTACATGGCAAGAAAATTATTAGTAGTATTAATAATGCATGACAATAGTATACAACAGCAGTTACTGTAAGTCTCACGAATAGTCTTTTTCCTTTAGCCTAATGATGTAGAAAGCAAGATATTGTTGATCCTGTCTTTGCTATTGACTTCTGTGCTTTGCTGAAGACAAATCTAACTAGCTTTATGGCCTTCCTGTAGTAACTGAAGATACTAACATGTCTCAAAACAATAGGTGGTCCAGAGACCTTTCATGAGAGAACAATTTTGTGACAGATTTGTTTTGCTTATGCTAATGCTAAAATGTGTTTTCTTTCTTTGAGCTCATTCCAGCTGGTCTAAATACAGGAGAGTCCCTGAAGGAAGCCAGCATTAATGTTTTATTCTAGAAAAGCTGCAGATGTGATCATCCCTTCATGGAAAATTGACACTTCTTTGTATAGCTTTCAATTCTCCCACTGACTGATTTTATAATTTTTCTGTCTGCTTAGTGGAAGCAAGAAATTCTGTGAGGTATTATGCTAAAAATTGGTACTGATAGTAATAACTGTAAGCCATTTACCTAAAAATTATTGGTGCAATGATTTGTTGAGTGAGCTCTTATGATTTAGCCTTCCATCATGAAAATTACTTAAGCATTGAGAAAACACAATGTGTATTCGTAGAGAATTAGGGTCTTTTTTGACTTACATTAAATCTCATGTTCAAAGGTGGAATTTATGCAGAGTATCACTTAGAAACTTGTCTATAATAACTGTTTTCTCCCTCTAAATTGAGCAGAAAGCTGGCAGACAACCATCTCATTTTAAAATCCACCCCCCTCCCCAATGTGTGCATGTCTGTGTGTGTGTCTGTGTACTGCATGTATGCAAGTACCCACAGAGTCCAGAAGAGGGCATCAGATCTTCCGGAGCTCGGGTGGCAGATGAATATGTGCTGTCTGACCTGAGTACTGGGAACCAACCTCACATTCTCTGGAAGAGTAAAGAACAAGTGTTCTTAGCTGTAGAGCCAGCTCTCCAACAAGACTAGTGTTTCACATCCATGCATTAAAGTTGCCTTCATTCCCCCAGCTCTTTCGGGCTCTCTTTTTACTTTTGATTAAATCATGGTGAAGACAGAAAATAAGGAATCAATGGCTGTAGGAAGCAGCATTTACTTAGAAACAAGCACTGTAAATGTTGTTGTTTAGGAAATTCATGGCTTGGTATGCAGCTTGTCAAGAGAGACACAGGAGACACTTATCATGATGGGGATGGGGGGCTGTCTCTGTGACCCAGCCTCCAAATGGTACTTCTCAGACTGTAATCTCAAGCCTTCCTTCAATTTTTCAATTTTTTTAGAATAATTTCTGAAAGAAAGAAAATTACCATTAACTTAGTAGTTTAAACAATATGTATTATCTTATACATCTCTTATACCTCTAAAGGTTAGAAACATGAAAGAGATGAAAGTCAAGGCATCAGTCAGTGGGATTTCATTCCATCCAGAGGAATGACACTCCATTTTTCTAGCCTTTGTCAGCGACCTTCCTTCCTTGCTTCATAGCCCTCATCTTCAGAGGCAGGTCCCAAGTGCGCTCTTCTGCTTCTGTCTTTGCTCCTGACTCTTCTCTCTCTTTTTCCTTTAAGAAACCTTGCATTACACAGGGGTTGCTGAGTTAATACAAGACCACCCTCTTTATCTTTTTTTTTTTTTTTTTCCTGAGGCAGGGTTCCTCTGTTGTAACTCTGGCTGTCCTGGAACTCACTCTGTAGACCAGGCTGGCCTCAAACTCACAGAGATATGCCTGCCTCTGCCTCCCGAGTACTGGGATTAATGGATTAAAGCCTTCCCAGGATCATCATAGAAGCTGTTTTTCCTGGTTGAACAATGTAGTCAGAGCTTGCCTGTGCCACATGTGTGAGCCATGAGACAAAAGATTCTCTTTTGGCTTATGGACATATGTTTGCAAAGTGGGGCCTCATGACCATCCTTCAAATTCTGATTCTGGTAGAAATCCATATTGCCTTGCTTGACCATTGGTGTGTGTGTGTGTGTGTGTGTGTGTGTGTGTGTGTGTGTGTGTGTAAATGAATTGGATTTTGAGATGAAAATCACATTCATTGCACACTTAATGCGTTCTATTGTAACAGAACATGAGTTACATTGGGAACCATTCTGTCTGAATCCACTAAAACATGGTTCGCCAAAGAATCAATGCCAATGCGACAAATATTCACCAAACATACACTGCATCCTAGCCTTACTCTAGGCAAGTGTGATACACAACTTGAGA
The DNA here is from genome assembly GCA_026225945.1 of Cricetomys ansorgei. Lineage (NCBI taxonomy): Eukaryota > Metazoa > Chordata > Mammalia > Rodentia > Nesomyidae > Cricetomys > Cricetomys ansorgei. The sequence continues at coordinate 44,613,929 of JAMJFZ010000107.1, read as the reverse complement.
AAGGAGGAAAATGATTCCTACATAAGCTTCATGTCTCAGGACACAGGCAACCCCACTTAAAGGCTTTAGTGTGAGCTCAGCTTCTTCAAAGTGTGGGTTTGCTTTGTGGTCCCAGTGGAGATGCATAACAGAATGTAGAGAAGATGAAAAAAAAAATGTTGAAACAATAAAAGGTTTCTGAGAGTGCAAAAAAGCAAAAATAAGTTCAAAATCAAATGTGCAGTAGATCCAATGTATTCTGGCAGTTTTTCCTGTGTTGCATTGTGCAGTTTCACTGCAGTCTTGGTTTTGAATCTGCAACACACTCACCTTGCACTGTGCATGATGTCATACCACCCAGGGCCAACAATGGCTTCCTGATGCATGTTAGCCCAGGTTCAAGACTACCGTGCTGTACACTGCAGTGTTTTTAATGCACAAAGTCTTCTGCTCTTATAGAAACATGTTGATTTAATTATAGAAAGCGAAGACTTTTACTATCTTCCTACCGTCGTTCTCAGCATGTAAGCATCAGATTAAAATATCTTTGAATGTGTTGTGTTAGGGTGTTTGGTTTTAAAAATCCTACGTGCAGGGGCTCGTGCCCGGCCCTTTCCACCGTGTTATGCCCTGTTCTGCTGGTAACTCAGGGAGGTCTGCTCTTTTCTGAGGGGAAGCAGAGGTGATGGGTCTGGGGGAGACAGGAGATCGGGGAGGAACTGAAAGGAATGGAGGGAGGGAGACTTGGGTCGAGGTGTATTTCATAAGAGAAAAAAAAAATTCATTTTTACCTATTCTTTGGGGAAAAAAAAACACACAATCCCAAATTTAGAATAAGAGAGAAAAATGTTGATCTGTTTATTTGACTTCAATAAAATATCAATTAAAAAAATTCCAACAATTTTAGAAATAATCCTAAACACATTTCTGCTATTTTTACTACATATTTTTATAAAGTAATATTCTCAGCACTGAAAATGATAACCTAAAGAGTATCGGTTAACCCTAGAAGCGTTGAGGTCCTCTGTGTCTTGCAGAATCCAGTGTCAAGCCAAGTTTTAAATTTTATATAAAAATTAATAAACACCTCCATTCCATGAGTAGAAGTATTTTCTTCCATTATTCATAGATGATAAAAATACGTGTGCTACAGACTTAAAATTTTTCTTTATGATTTATCATCTTTAAATGTCTGATTTGTATACCTACTTTATGTACCTTAATGCTCTCAGTACCACTGTACATATTCTTTGCTTTTTGCCTTGCCAAAGAGCATAAGTACACGGTGCTAGAGAGTCTATGACAGTCACTCACTGTAGTCTCTTGATACAATTAAAAAAAAAAAAAAAAAAACCAATGAAGACAAGCTGAAGGAGACTGCCACTACCATCATTCAGCATGATTTAGAGTAAACGTTTCTCTTTTCCTTTGTGTGTTTGTGTGCATGTGCGTGTATATATGCATGTGTGTGTATGTGTATACGCATGTATATGTGTGCATACGGAGGCCAGAGGCCAACCTCAGGTGTCATCCCTCAGTTACCACATACCTTATTTTATGAGACATAATCTCCCACTGGTTTTGAACTAGCCAATTTGGCTAGGTAGGCTGGCTACTGAGTCCCAGGAATGCCCCTGTCTCCGACTCCCTGGTGCTAAGATGACAAGTGTATGCCACCATAAATTCTCGGGATAGAACTCAGGTCCTCATGCTTGAATAGCAAAATCTCTATCAACTGAGCTGTCTCATCTAGCTGTGTCTCCAGCCCCCTTTTTTCTTTCTTAAAATGCAGAAGTACATGCACTGTAAGATGATAATAATAATAAAAAACAGTATAGTGGCATAGTAGTTGATTATAATAATCAAGTACTATCTGCTATATAGAATTGCACGTGATAAATTTTTATGAGTGGCAACATAGTAGGTCTATTTATAGCAGCATAAGCATAAGACTGTGAGCAATGTGTTGTGTTATGACATTTCTTACGCTACAGTTTCACTACATAATAGCACTTTCTCAGCTACATTATAATCTTCTGGGAGAATCATCGCATATGTGGTCTGTCCTTGACCCAAACTTCGTTATATCTGTAAATAAGACATGGAAAGCAATTGGCATGTCAGTTCCCCTTAGTTGTTCAGGCTTTGTTGAGTTTTCTTTATAGTGATAGAAAATTATATCTTGACTTTTACCTATAAAAGTATGCATTTACATATGAAACTGAGATAAGCTTATTCATTCATTTGTTCATTTAACAAATCTGCTGTCCTCAAACACTGTGTAACCATGACAACTCAGCCACCTAAAATGTAAACTATTGGCACATGCTCAAATAATAACTGGTCCAAATTCCAGCTAGTCTTTTGTATGAGAATGCCCTATATCTTTGCACTTGTATAATGATATTACCTGCTGGCTTTCCAAAGCAAATCTGGGACACGTTCTCCACCTTACTCTGACAACTTTGATCCTCTCAATATCACTTGCTGGGCCTCCAACCTTCCTACACACAAGGCAAAATCCACCATGCCCTTAGCCCGGGAGTACTGAAGGTATGGCACCACAGAACCTGCAGGTGCCGTGCAGTGAAACTACTTTGGACATGACTAATATGAGCAGAAATCAAAGTGTCAAATGTGAAGAGAACAAATCTGTGACAGAGGGCTGAAACCTAAGCTGAGTCATAGGAAATAAAATGTGAAAGATTTTCAAAAGCAACCTCTTATTGAAACAAATTAATCAGTAATTTAAAAATAAAATAAAGCAGCAGGAAAAAAATGTAAACCTCATTCCCCTTGACTGTACAGAATTTCATACTGTTTGGGTGACTATTTCCTTTAAGCATCATTTTACGTATTTGAAAAAACTAATCAGACCCCCCTACCCCCTACACCTGTCCCCAGAGCACCTGTTCAGTACTGGATCCCCAGCAAAGGATGGTGGGGGGGTGTAAAGCACTCACTCCAAAGAGAGAGAACATTGAACTTCAACTGGAATGTTGGGGGAGACTGGCATGCCGAATCAATATCCAGCACCAGGTTCAATTGATGCCTTCTACACACAATCAAAATTGTATTTTTTTCAAATAGTAAGGCTATTGCCACCTCTGCTTTCTTTTATGGGCTCCCTGCAGAGTGTGTGTGTGATGGCCAGATATTTGAAATTGAGTGTGGGGTTCCTTTTCAAGGGTAATAATAAACCTGATGCTAGAGTTGAGCTTGGCAAAGGTGACTATCAATGTTCCTTCTGATACGATTGGTTTATTTTGCCTTGAGGCACAGACTAATTCCCAGAATGATCTGGTGATGACTTCAATTTAAATAGAGCTATAGCTGAAAAATTTTAAAGGAAAGCATCAATCCTCTGAATTTTTATAGGGCTATTGTTAGATTACCAGTTATACTAATTGTACTACTATTACAACACCTTCCAGACAATCATGTATGGGTAAATTAACGTCTCTTATTATTTGTCATTTAAGGATTAGCATATGTACATTATCACTTTTATTTCTTAGTGATGAAGAAACTTTTTTTGCATATATGTGTGAGAAAAATACATACATACATATATATATATATATATAAATATAAAGAGAGAAAGAGAGAGAGAGAGAGAGAGAGAGAGAGATGTTCATATATCTATTTTGTTTACTGAGGCAGGGTCTTCCACTGAACCTGAAGCTCACCATTTTGGCCAGTTTGGCTCACCACCTCCTGGGGTGACCCCTGTCTTTGCCTCCTATGCAGTGGGATTACAATCAATTCACAGTGCCCACCGGGCTTGCAAGTAGACTCTGAGGATCCCAACTCGACTCCTCACGTTTGTGAGGCAAGCACTTTAGCAATGCTAAGCCATGTCCTCAATCAACTGAAACAATTTTAAGATCAAAATGGCTCTTACCATGAATGGCAAAAAGAACTAGAACTTAGCAGTATGAGACCGAATTTACCATCTGATCCTGAACAGTCATGTAACTGTAGCCTCAGTTTCTCAGTTCACAAACACAATAAGAGTTCCAACCACCATATTCTATAAAAGTTAAATTAGTTGCTAACTATATGGGTAGAACTGTGCTACATGGATGTTAAATAAAATGGCAATTATGTTCTATCTTCTTCCGGATGATCTTTGCAACATAGGGTTTTGTGGTTTGTTTTTCTTTTTTCTTTTGAGTCCAAAGAGGTCTGGGTTTGCTTCTCATGTGTCACAAAAGGTTTTCTTAAATTATGCATTGGCAGGATGACAGGGGAGTGGTCTGTTTAGGAAATGTATATCCAAACTTCACCTGACTTCCCCTAGCTGAGAATTACAACTGCCTTGAAATTGATGGCAACATGTATAATCACCTTAACTGTCTTTTCATAAGTCATCAGGGTCTGTTTACTCTTAATCTCAAGAGGAAAGCCAGGGAAATTCCATTATTGCACTAAAATAAGCCCATCTCCCAAAACTGTTTGTCAGCTAGAAAAAAATATGGAGTACCTAACATTGGTTTTTAGGAATAAAGAGATTTGATGATTATAATAAATTCTCTAATTCACCTACACACACACACACACACACACACACACACAAAGCAAACAAAAAAAAACCCTTTATAACATTTAAGAATTACAATATAGTAAGTGCTCTCCATTGTCAGATATCATTTATAAGTCTTAATAATTAGAGTTAAAAATATGATCCGCTGTGTCAATTCAACTGTCAGACTCCAGGGCAATGTGTCTTCAGAGTTACTTAGACATCACAATTGACAAAGAATATTAATGTTCATGGGAGAAACACAGGTCTACATCTAGATGGCTTTGGCTTGGAGCAAAGTGAGATGATGAAATCCTAGTGAAACTTGTCCTCAGAGTTAAACATCACTGTAGGAAACAATACTTCTGCTCACGGATGGAGGATAAAGATCACTTGGAATGGTGTTACAGAAGTAGGCACATGATACACCAGTGCTCTTTCCTTCAACTAGAAAAGCAAACCCTTCATTATTTTATACTCTACTTCTTGGAAGCAGAGAAACACCTGATCCAGTTGAAGATTTAAGAGCCTAAGGACTACCGTAGCTGTTGTAGTAAGGTTACTGTGGTGTCTCACCAAGAGAGACATGGAGGCATTGTCATAAGTAGAAATAACTGTCAGACCTCAGCAGAGGGAACCACCTTCATGGCCGGCACCATACTTAATCAGCAGTGGAACCTTGAGCTCAGGTGTTTTTATTCTTTCAGAACTCCTCAGGTATTCTATTCATAGCACATGCAGATCATTAGCAATCAAACATCCCCCACAGAAATCGAACACCTGCAAACAATACAAAATGCCAAGGCCTAAGCAGCCCTATTCCCAACAGTGCACAAAACAATTATTTTAAATATAACTAAAAATAAACTTCCACAACACATAACTGCGGCTCAAAAATATTAAATGTCAGTGGGTGGGAGTCTTAAGAGATAGTTAAACAGTTAATTTCGCTAACTGCTCTTCAAGAGGGCCAGGGTTCAATTTCCATCACCCACATAGCAGCTCACAAACAACCTGAAACTCTAGTTTCAGGGAATCTGACGCCCTCTTCCGACCTTCACCAGCATTGCACTCACATGGTACACAGACAAAGATTCAGGCAAACTGTCTTAACCATAAGATAAAAATAAATAAAATCTGAAATAAAATTAATTAAACAAAACAAAAATTATTTGCTTTGGGGCTGGAGACACAGCTTGGAAGTTAGAGGTAGCATAATGGCTAAGAACACACAAACACAAAACATGCACATGCACACACACACACACAGAAAGAGAGAGAAAGAGAGAAGGAAGGGGGAGAGAGATTATTATTGAGATAGTAGAACAATTGAAATCACTGGGGAGATGGTTCTGTGTGTAAAAGCTCTGGCTGCACAAGTATGAGTATCTTTGGTTGTGAGTCTCCTTGAATTTGATGTGGTCCAGTCCATTAGGAAGGGGCTGAAACACAATCTCTCTGTGTATCTATCAAAGACTAGAACCTCCAAAGGGGGAGCTGATGAGTGTGGTCTCCAGCCCTATCTCTTTACACAAGGAATCTGTCATATTCTTTCTTCCTAGATTTGATTTCTTGGTTTTCAAAATAGTCTTGTACTTATACATAAAAATTTCCAACTAAAAATAATTATTATTGTTGAAGAAAGGAATGACTTAGAGGGATGCAGAAAAAAGTGAAATGTTCACATAAACTAAACACACACATACACACACACACGTACACACGTTCATATTAGTAACTGGTGTAACAGCTTAAATCTCTGAGTTGATAGAGAAAGAATTTATAAACTGAGTGTAAAAGTAGAAGAAAGAATAATATTACTATTTTGGTCTTGGTTCTAGTAACAACATCCTTAAGTTTTATTTTTATTTTTAATAGTGTAAGATTTCTCACAGCTCTACACCAGGTAAGAACATAGACTCATTGATTTTATGAAAGCCGGGCATAGCCCAGACTTCCGGTTCTGCTCCTGCATGCCTTACTTCAGATGCCTTCCCTCTCTGAGCCTTATGTTCCTCCTCTGAAATGACGTCTTTATCTTAGCTTGCTCATGTTGGGAACTCTGGGCTAGGCTTGCTTGTTCTGTGCAGGATGTGGTGATTAACACATAATAACCATGCAAAATTTTTAGCTCTTTTACTATTTCCCTTAGTCCGGTCTGACTTCATCTGCAAAATAACTTGGATGGGTCATTACCAGCAACAGAAATGAGTTGCTCACAAATCTGAAGGCTGAAACAGCCAAAATCCAGGTGCCAGAAGATTTAGTGTCTGATGAGGAACTGTTTCTCATAGACGGCATTTTCGATGTCTCCATACCTTGGAGAGTGGCGCAAGTAATCCTTAGGCCTCTTTAAAAGGCTCCTTATTCTCTTTACAAGGACTCATCCTTATGATCTAGCCACCTCCCCAAGGCCACACTTCTAAATACCAACACTGGGCATGATATTCCAGTGTAAGTTTTACAGGAATTTAAGCACCCAGACCATCACACTCTTGGCCCCAGCAGATGTTAAGTTTTTTGTTTGTTCTCTGCTGGGGTGGAGGGTGGGGTTGATGAGGAACTCTGAGCAGGATTCTGGCCTTGGCATCAACATCTATATGAACTGCTCCTTCCAGATGCTCCTAAAAAGACAACAAATGATGCCTATGGCTTTCCAGGGCTCCTTCCCTAGTACCTGAGAGGGAGGGGCAGAGGTTGTAGAGACAAAGTAATGTCAAGACAACGTGTGGATAATAATCCTGAGGCAGACAATGAGCTTGTTACTGTTAGTTCTGGAAAAAGAAAGATCCAACTCTATATTCTGTGGGTCCAGCACAAACGAAAATGACCCTTGTTTATATTTCAAGTTGGTAACCACTGAGCATTAAATCAAGTGGGCCAGAACTTTTCAGAGAAATTATACAATTTACACCAAGCATATACAGAATTAAAATATATGTGTGTGCATACTTTTTTTTAATTCTGTAGATATGTATGTCTACACACACATGAATGAGATTTCTTAAGGAAAAGTGATTGGGAAATCTGGAGAGATAACAAAAACGGAATACTACTGAATTTGAATTGCTTATTAGACAAGAGGCAATCTAAATGGTTTTGTAAATAGCACCAAGACCAGAACAATTTAGAAAGACATGTGCTGGAAGAAAGACAATTGAGCTCTATGCAGAAGTCAGACACCAGACTCTTATAATGAACACGGTACATTTACATGAGAAATGGCAACAGTCTTTTGCTGTTCCTCTGCAGTCTGTCAGCTTCTCTTCCTCCTCTCGGTAAAGCTGGGCTCTGTTTCCGTTTTGAAGACATCCTCAATTACACAATGTAGGCCAAAGAAAAAACATAATGGAATTTCAACCATATTGCTCTTTTTCTCTCAAGACAGCTTTTCAAGAACGTCTCCATTCCTAGTTACAGAAAGATGCCGCAAAGACTCCAAATGTGCATTAAAAACTATCACCTTTCCTTGGCCTTTCAAATGGAATTGTATTCCAGAAAAGCCATGTCGCTTTGTATTCCAGGCAATGCTTGGAAGACAGCGTGGATGAAGCACTTAGACTGCTCATCCCTGAATGGAAGTGCAAGTCTGCGCACGTTCCGTGTGTCTGTCTCTCATCCTGACAAACTGTCTTCCGTGCTGGGAAATGAAACCTGCTCCCTTCCTTTTCTGCTTTTCTTATAATAACTCAGACTTGAGAGTTGTGCGTTCAGCCTCCCAGAAGTGATACTGTCATGTAGACGGAGACGCTTTTCTTCCCTAATTTATCATGTCTTTAGGAAAGTTAAAAAAAAAAAAAATTGGATGACAAGGATAGAAACAGCTATTCCCTTTGAGTTAAGCACGTACACAGGGAACTGAAACTGTATTTTGTGCATGTTGCAGATTCTGACAAAACAGGAGATGGGGTGCCTGTATCTTTATGTAAACGGAGGAGGAACGGCTACTGAAAGTTTAAAAAGCAACTCCCCTTCAGGTAAAAATTTATGCTTCCTTTTTTTTTTTTTTCTCTTCCACTAAACTTTTATTGTTTGTGATGAACTCATGGGAGACTCAAATTCCTCCCCTTGATGAGAACAGACATTTGTGAAGATGCTATCTGCATGAGAGTGTCTACCTGAGCATTCTCTGGCTCACCTAATCTATGCCTCAGAGGCCGATATACGGACAAGATAGGAAACCCACAGTCCTACCCAAATATATGTCAACAAAATGCCCATGATTGTGCACTTGCCTCTTTAAATGTCTGTATTTTACAGGTGAGAATAACTACTCTGATATCTTCCCCAGGGTACAATAGAGAGTATACCAACCATTAACATTCTTCTAAGCACCTGTAAGCAGTATAAGCACAAGTCAGCAGCTGTCAGGTGGGATCCAATTGGAAAGAGAAGGGGCACGTTCAGAATGTCACAAGATGTGCTGCAGGGTAGTTCTTTGAGAGTTTCCTCTATGGGCCCGTTCAACATTTTAACGTGCTTTTCTGATTTTGTTTTAATTTTGCACATTCACATATTACATTTATGATGTATTGTAATTACTACACATGACAACAATCTGTCTCTCATAATTATTCTAGGATATGTGTCCAGCTGAGAAAAAAAGAGTAATAGGAACAATGTAGAGCAGCCTCTGGGAAATCTCAGGCACCTGGAGTATGAGAAAGAACCTACATCAATATCTCGTATTCTGGTAGCTCATGGGGAGGATAGTGTGGGAGGTATCCATGAAGCCAGAAAGCAATGCCTTCTTTTGGGGTTACAGGTTATGGGAATAATCGCAGTCTTGGGGGAGCTGGAAGCATTGTACTAGAAAAGCACATGGAATGGGGATAAGAAGATTTTTTTCAGGCACTCAGGGGAATCACCTGCAAGAAGGTGCCAAGGATAAGGAAAGGGACAACGGATGCTTCATTAATCAACAAAAACTCTGTAGCTAATTATTTGAAGATATCTGAAGCCCTTTCAGTGAATCACTTCCTGGAGCATCTCTGATCAAAAATTATGAGACTTAAGGTGTCCACTGATAGAGAAGAATAACATTAAACTACACATAAATATGTGCCCCACAGTCTGTACTCTAACATGGACAATTTGCCCCATGTCACTGAAACAGAAACAGAAAACCCTAATTGTCTTCTGGGCTTAGACAGTAACAGTCTTGCTAGCTCTATATAATGGCTCACACACTCAGCCCTAGTGCTTAGGAGACATAAACATTGCAAGCTTGGGGCTGGCCTAGTTTATATAGTGAGATCTTGTTTCAAACAAATACAAAACAAAAATAAAAAGAAAAAAAAAGAGTTTTGCTTTTTCCATTTACCACTCAAGTAGGTATAAAAATATACCTGTCATTTTCTCTGACCAATTCGCTTTGTTTGGTATTAGGATAATATATTCATTTTTGATGGATTTTATTTTGATCGTTTTGATAAACACAATAGCGAAAAATTTCTCTCTTGCATCTATTCTTCAGAATTCTTGTTACAAATAATAATACACTTGGGTTAGCAGTTATTTTTAATTTCCTTTCTTTTTATCTCTAGTCATTGCTAAGATCCTGATATTCATTAATCATGAAGAGGAGGAGGAGAAACAGGAGGAGGAGGAGAAAGAGGAAGGAGAAGGAAGGAGAAAGAAGGAAGAAATGGAACAATTTTCCTAATCCAGTAATTGGCAACAGAAGGCATGAAATAGCTCAATCTGGAGTCCTTAGCATTTGATGAACTACACAAAATTCATAAAGCCCTACTTATGAGTTATTTCCTGTTCCAGGACCAATTCAATATGACAATCACATTTTTGCCACAGTCTTTATGTAAATTCAAATTGAAAAAAAAAAAAAACCATCATCCTTAAGATTTGCGTTGTGACTTCTGGCATGTGCCCTGGTGCCCATTCCCGAGCATATAGTCATCTGTGTCCATGTTTGAAACCTGCACTCCTTTGCAGAGGTCGCTTCTCTCTCTTCACCCTCTTGCTACGGAAGGTCACAGCCCTTGGTGTTTGCATGTCTTTCTTAGGATTTGCCTCCAGCTGAGTGCCAGGACTTGGTCAAGTCCCGTCTCACAAGCCTCCTTGAGAACATGAGGCTGCCAATACTGAGGCACAGTTAGAAAAATCACCAAATTCCTTCTTATTGGCATGTTTCAGCTAACAAATGATCCTTAGATTTGATGTTTTGATGTTTGTTTTTTTTCCTAATCCAGGCCTTCATAAACCCATGAAGCTCAGCAGCTGCAGCTCCCTAGGTCTATTTATTCCTAGTCCAGAGAGTGCAGTGATACAGCCACAGTCAAGTCCACGACAAAGCCTTCAACAAAATTTCCCTGGATCAATCTGCGCCTTCTGTGACTCTAGAAACCAGAGAATTTAAACATCTACTTTTTTTTTTCTATTGAAGTGTCTCTCTCATCACACATGTTTTATACACAGGGGCTGATGTTTGCTATAATGAGGAGCAAGGACCATGTGTCATATGAGGATTATTAATGTTAAAGTCAATTTTTTTTTCTCAAAGTAAATATGTGAGTGGCTATGGGACATCTGTGAGGAAGAGAAATTTACTACTAAATTTTAACCATGCAAAAGAAGATCTGGAAGATGCTCCCATATGTAACACTTGTGTCCCTGTATGAAACATTTGTGCCTCCATTTGTAACATCATGACAAAGTCCAAATGTTTCAGCCACTGGCTCACATTTTTCTTTATGTTAAATGAGAGTGCCTAGAAGTCCCCAGCAATATTACATAATCATTTTGGAAAATTATATAGAAAATTTCTGATAAATATTAAAGTATTGGGATACTATTGAAGTATCAGGATATGAGGATTTTAAAAAAATAACTACTACTCTAAATGTTTTTTTTTAAAGTTAAATATTGTAGCATTGACTTCTGAAAACTTTCAAAACAAAGTTTTTAAATGTTGTGCAGTAAAAAGACAAATTAACGGCAGGTTGTTCATAAGAGCACGACTTCTTGGCACTTTAGAGGACTTCTTTTCTGTTAATTGGTTTGCTTATGCTCTGGTGTTCTTTGTTGCTGTTTTGTTAGAGTAACTTTTCTTTATAAAACAACTTAGGTAACATTTTATGGTCAGGGAAGTGGTACTCTCAAGTAGGAACAACATCACAGTATAAGAGTCACACCTTGCCATTAGGAGGTCTGGGGTCAGATTGGGTCTGACCCTCAATGTCAAGTTTTTGAGCCTCTTTGTACTTCAGTGCCACTGTCCAGAAAGTTGGACAGCGAATGAAGGCATGTGATACAGCTACTGTTATTCTTAAGTAAGTTCTGCTCTGTGTAAGGAATCGAACAGTTCTTTTTATGAGCATTGAACTCAGGCCTGAAGTTATCCAGGAGCAAAGAGAATCTAGGAAAGGAAAGGAGGCGGTATGTGGTGGCTCAGGTTCTCTCTCAGCCACTCTCTCCTCTTGGTGGAGTTTCTAGTGAATTATCAGCTGGGAGGACATGGCTTGGTTTATCATAAAAGGAGCAGGTGGCTAGATGTGTAGCTATCTGCTTGATCAAGCTATTGGAGAACATTCTCGGAGCTCCTTTCTCTGTGATCTTTTTAAGGAAGTAAGCAGTCAAGTGTGATTCCTGTAGGGAGAGTTTCTACTGATTGCTTGTAACAGACTTACAAAGGGGAAGTTGGCACTTCAGAGCAGTCATGATGTTCCAGTGTGCCCTTGTGTGGGGCGGGCTTGCCTTGTAACAAATGCCTCTTAGGAAACACATTTGTCTGTTCTGAAGCAGAGACGTTCATTCTAGCTCTTGTCTTTACCCACAAATGGTTCTTGAGGGCTAGTGCTTGGGCGGTTGTGGAATCAGAATGAAGTCCTGGCTATATTCTGTGCTCTGAAGGACGTGACAAGATTTGATCCTTGTATCATCCTAGGGTGACCCTTAGCCAAAGCCTGACTAGAGATCAACTCAGCAGAAAAAAAAAAAAAAAAAATTTCTCAGTTTGCTGCAAATTCTGTGTGGAAGTACTTCTAGAGACTTCCAGCAGCTTCTGCAGCCTCCTGGCTGCTTGCCATGTCCTCTGTCTGGCATTTGTCCACGCCTAGGAGCCAACTGTGGTAAAACATGAGCTTCTGCAATAGGTGCTAGGAAAGGCTTGGGAGTCTCTTCTTTCCCAGTAGCTGTGGGGCCTTCTGACAACATGCCTAGGCTTCCCCAGATCCTCAGGCACACAGCCAGCCTGACTAGAGTCTACAGGCATTGGCCCAGAGTGCCAAAGCCTCACAACAAAGGTCAATTCTTGGTAGACTTTACAATCATAGTGTCTCCTGCAGGTCTGGTGTAGCTTGGCCACTGCAGGGGGCCCCTGAAACCACTCAAAGGTGGGAACAATGGTCTCTGCCATTAAATGCTGGCTTGAGAGCTTACAGTGAAGGAGGTGACAGCCATGAGACACCAGAATTTCTGTGACTATAGGTCTGGAGTGGTTGGTGATCTCATGGCTTTGGGGACGAACACAGTGAAGTTTAGAACATGACAGAGTTTAGGGTCCTTGACTGGTACTGATCATCTCAAAGAACAGCCAATGTGGGGTCAGGGTGTTCTTGTCTCCTTCCAGAAATCCTGCAACTGAGGGGACCAGGAGTTGACTGCCCAACTGCCAATCTGGTGGGGAATCTATTCTGTATCTTGCCCAAGGTTGGATCCTGGGAGGGCAACCAGTGGGGGCCAGCCTTTTCATCTTCATCGTCTTTATCCCCATACTGTTGAAACTGAGGATACCACTAAGGCAAGAAGACAGGCCCTCCATGCCACAGTCCTCCAGCAGAGAGTTTTCAGGGCACTGTGAGGCTTCAGGGCTTATTGCTTTCTTTTGCCATCACTGAGAAGGTCAAGTCACAGCTACTCTTGGGGAAGGAGTACGCTATGCTAGGTCTTCAGGTGGAGTGGAGGGAGGATCCCACATGCTGTGAGACTTGCTTACTCTTTGATGGCATACATGGAATCATCTTAATTTTTCTTTTCATCTCACTTAAATATATAAACCCAAAAATATACTAAATCAAACTAATATTAACTGGACCACAGTGTATCCATGTATCAAAACACAGGGTGGTACATCTTAAAGGTATGCAATTCATAACGGAAATTATGCCTCAATGAAACTAAGAAAAATAATTCAAAGGGGGGAAATAATAATAAAGTAAAATGTGCAAAACCAGTGGGATGCATGCATACTTTGGTGAATCAGGTGTGTTTTAAAAAGTCATTTGTTGTTCCCAAAAATTTCATTACAAAAATATAGCTCCAGGGAGGACAGTTGGTATAGTTTGTACTAGAGATCTGACATATACAAAATATGTATTATGAGGTTTTCTATGCTCTTATGACCTTATTCAAGCAGTGCACTACAGTTGCTTACCCCAGGGCCAACAGCTCAGCCATGTACAGAAAGCATTTACTGAGAGACTAAAATCAGAGGTAGACTAATGTTGAGGCTGAGCACTCAAAAGGCAGGAAAAATACAGTTCTCTCCCTGATCAAATGGGACCATTCATAATTTCCTGCTAAGAACATCTTTGTCAGGGGGGAGGGGTAGCATATATGTGCATGTGTGTATAAAGATGCATATCAAGTCCTGTATCAGGTGTCTTCCTCAATTACTCTCCACCCTAATTTTAGAAGCAGAATCTCTCACTGAAACAGGAGCTCACTGGTTAGTCTAGAATGGCTGGCCACGATTGCTTGCTATCTATTTGTTTAACATAAGATGTTAAACAAAAAGAAGAGACAAAAAAAAGAAAGAGAAACAAAGAGGTCAGAGAGGTAGGGAGGATGGAAAGAAAGAAAGGGGAAAGACAATTTCTGAACGAAATAAAGCTCTGAATATCAAGTAGAGTTAATCTGTGTTGGAAAGTTCTCAAGGTGCGGAAAAGTAAGACGTATGTATAAATAAATAAATGTAATATTATATTGTATATTACATGTATAATATATAAAGTAAAGAGAAGAAACTGACACAAAGGAAGAAGCTGTAGGAAATGGAAAAATGGTAGATGCAATACATCTCCTTCTCTAAGAACTCATTTTTGGAGAATTCTACATGACAACAAACACATAAACATCCAGAACTGGCAATAAATGAAAACCTCTTAGATACAGCCTCCTGTAGCCACTCTAAGTGCACAGTAGCAGGAGCTCTTGCCATCTTGTTCTCTCTTTCTAAACACTAGAGCTACAGAATTGTCTTTAAGCTTATTGATACAAGGATGGTCTTGTTACTATACCCAGGCATGGCACACAGTATGGTACTGAAATGATGCCCTGGAATTAATAAGTTTTTTCACAACATGGCAGAACTACAATCTGCAGAATCTTTTACATTGGGTATATCCCTGATGTCTGGCATGGTGGCAGCACTTCAGTTGAGTCACAGGGCATTTGGGGAACTTGTGGGATGGAGCAGGACTGTGAGGTGTGCTTTGAAAACCCACCACATACATCACATCTACTCACAAGCGCCTGGGACTCTTCTGGGCAGTCTAAGCACTGTGCATGTTTCCCTAAGCATCTAATTCACTATTGAGGCAAATCTTGGCATCTAGAAGCAATTTACTCTGATCAACAGAGGATGATAATCACAGCCAAGATAGTATGTCATTTAAGTCAGACTCCACAATCTCACATAGTAATTTCTTGACAGTTTATCATTTTTTCTTCTAATCTTGAATTTGATTTGAAGATAAGTATAAAAACAAATGACTCTTTTCCTTCCAACATTTTAAATACTTCATCTGGATGTGGAAAGATAGTTTAATTTCCCTTTGTTGGCATAGATGGTCTCATCTTAAATCACTTATTTGTCTCTATGCCTCATCATCAGATTGGCACAAGGTCCACATTCTCATATCATGTCATAAAAGCATCAGCTACAGGCAAACTTCTGAACATACACATGGATTATGTATATTTAACATTCACTTTATTCTAATTTACTTAAAACTTAAAACTATTGAAGCTGGAAGATATCTCATTCAGCATGAAAAAAGACATATGACTTTAGTGAATGCTGTTGTGATCTTTTCTTTTGGCCAGGATAAATATAGAAAATGCCAGGTGAATCTTCCAAAGGCACAATACTGTTCTATTTACAAATACAAAGGAATTTCACACTATCAACCAAATTTCAGAGAGCCAAACTTTGTGTTATTGCTATTCATCAAAGACATTAAAGCTTTTCTTCATATATTAAGAGCCCTCATATTTATTATAAAAAAAAAACAGGTCTTTAGAAATTGCTATATTCCAGAGAACAATACCCAAGAGATTTTTGGGAGTTCAGAATTGAAATAAAATATACATAACTTATAACAGTTTCCTGCAAACTTGCCTAGCTATCACATAATCACAAAATGTTAACTATCAGGAAAAAAGAAGCATATTCAAAGCCTGGAAGCAAAATAGAGGTAGATGTCTTTTTAAAGAAGACAAAAATGTAATTGAAGTTCTTTATGTATTCATATTATTATGTGGAAAGAAAAATGGACTTCGTCCTACAGACAGACAGACACACACACATGTACACAGACACACACACATGTACACAGACACACACACACACAATACTTTAAAGGAGTGCCCAGGTCTTTAAAGATTTCTCTTAGTTAAAATAGATAATCTGCTTGCCCTCCACTTTCATCTAGAAAACTTTACATTTATAAAACCAGTAGTTTCAGTGATCACATTTTCAGCATAATGAAGCAGTTGGTTTATTGAGCACTTTGGGTAATGGAGTCATTGTTAACTGTACCAGAAAAGGACAACTAAATTACCAATCCCTATTATTGTCTATATTTGAGAAAACTGTGCTTTTTAAAACCATAATTATTCATGGTAAATGTAGTAGCAAATTCAATCATAAAAAGTCTCGGTGTGGCACAGTATTCTCGAGTTGGGAAGAAACACAGAAAAGGCATGTTGCTTCCTTCAAAAGACCTTGGCCTGACCAAGATAATTTGTCTGAGATTCTGAGGAAGGGAGGCTGGCTTTGTTCCTGATGATTGTGTCCTAGAGTTTCACAATAGCTCTCTATCCAAGATTTGGTGTTAGCTGCAATAAAATACTCAAGGTTTGTTCCTCCCAGGAGACAAATCATTAACTCTCATTCTTTAAATGACTTACAACGATTTCAAGTAATTTTCTATGCTTTGTAAGTGAAGATAATCTTAGCCAAAGACCTATATCCACAGTAGACACTTGGTTCTAATGGATCACATTTGTGTATCCATTGTTGTAGAGAAGAAAAAAAGAGTCTCAGCACTGAGTCAGTCACATGTAACAGGAAACAGACAATTCAATGGAAAAAATATTAATGAATTACATATGATCTAGACAGTTTGCTTCTACAAGGAAATTAATATATATGGAAATATTATCAAGTATGTTTTTGTGATTAGACCACTGATAGGGGAGAAACTAAAACTGGAGAGAGAGGTTTCATTGTGGCCTTGAGACACAAAGACCACTCAGCATGATAGAAGTCTAATTGGGAGAAACAGTTCTCATAAAGCAGCCTCAAATATATTTTACAGGAAGATTTTTAAAGGCAAAGGACACAGAAAAGCTACATCTTGGCTGATAGTTGTAGGGGCATAAAGCAAGCAAGCAGTTTAACAGAAGGCAAAAACATGCAGTTAGCTGGAGCATTTCAATCCTGAGTTTTAGAACAGGTTTGAGTACTTTCCCACAGGATTTTTCACTGTGTGGGTAGAAAAGGAGGATCAAGTTACATCAAAAATGGCCCCAGCTGAGACAAGATGTAGGAATCTCTGCCCTGTCACAGTTACAAAGAAACTGCCAATATTTAGAGTTCTACAGAGCACACGAGTCTGGGTTTAAGACAGCTACTCTTTCACTAAAGAATTACCCTAAAGAGCACAGAGGATGAAAATGTGAACAGGAGGATGAAAATGTGAATGTCACTTAATTATTTTTATGTCTTGGATATACAATGACCCTATAGGCTTTCTACACAGCAGTATTCAGAGATTATAGGGTTAGAAGGGCTCTAACCAGTCACAGAATCAATTCATTGATGTTACCATAATTTTACAACACTATTATACATTAAAACCAGGAGATTGTTCTTTATTAGTGGAAGTAGGTCATTAGGATCATATATTTGAATATAAATCTTGTGTTTAGGTTCTTTGTGTCTCTTTCTGATGCCCAGCTGCCATGAAGTAAGTAGGTTTCCTCTGCTCATACCTTTTTACTGTAATATTTCTGTGTTACTATATGACTTAGTCAGGGTTTTCTTGAGATTATTTATTCAATTGTTCAATACAATAGAGTCTGGGTGTCTCTATGGCTTTCCATCAAAAAAAAGGCCAAAAATCCAGTAGTTGCTGAGGCTATGAGGTTGGGAAAGGATTCCTGAGGAGCTGTTCTTCTTCAGCAAACTTTCGAAGCCCTAAGAAAGGAGTTCCTATATTAATATGGTAATGAGGCAGTAGCAGCAATAGGGTAGATGAACCTGCTGGTGAGAATGACCCATGGGAGGAAAAAGCAGTTTCCTTCTTTTAACCTGGGCTGCCACTAGTGAAAGGTGCCACCCACATCTTGCAAGGATTTTCCACTTCAAATATTCTGATCAAGAATATACCTGGGAGGTTGGCTCATTGGCTTGCATTTAGTTCCTTCCAGATCTAGTGAAGTTGACAACCACGATTAAACATTATAGGACTGGGACAAACGGAGCCAATATAAATCTTTCTTCCCACCCTTAAGATATTTATCTTAGAAATTGTCTTACAGAGAAAAAAGACCAACTAACACAAGTATTAACTTTGCTTTCCCAAACCCCAGTTATTTGGGAAACTTCACTTGGAAGATTGTTTAGACTGTGGCCAAGTAAGAAGCTGTATCTCCCTTCCCTCAACAGTGAATCTTACCAGCAGATGATCAAAGGAAATAAAATCTTTTGATTAGATTTTTTCATCACTGTGATCTGCAAAATGCCCAATGAAAACAACCTAGGGAACAATACGCTATTTTGGCTCACAGTTTCTTTAAAAAACAAAACGTCATGGTACCATAGTGGGCAAGGCATGGTAGAATGGATTCATTTGTGAGAACAGAAGCATGAAGCAGCAGCTGTTTACCTCATGGAAGAGTGGGAAGCATAGAGAAAGCCAGAGCAAGGGACAAGAATTACCTTCAAAAATCAGCTCCAGTAGACTGCACCTACTTTCTAAAGACTGCACAAACTCTCAGAACATAGCCACCCACTGGGAATGTGCATTCAAAACATGCACCCGTAGAGTACATTGCAAATCCAAGCTATAACAAGCATCAAACATTCATACGGAAAGAGACAAAAAGAGCAAATATGGATGCTTGCTGGCTTTCTCAACAGCCAGTTCCCTGAAGTCTAAAGCCTGTGAGATAGTAAACTCAATCAATCTTGTGCTGAATCTCAGCCAACCAGTTTTGCATTCCACCTACCAGACCATAAGGGCAAGAACTATACTTTATCCCTAAGGAACTGTAAAGTGTTAGGAAAGCCATATATATATATATATATATATATATATATATATATATATGTGTGTGTGTGTGTGTGTGTGTGTGTGTGTGTGTGTGTGTGTGTCTTTTAACTTGTACATAAATAATTTTATATTAAAAAATTGACATATTTCCACCACAGTCCTCTAATGTATCTTCTTCATGCAACTAAAAAGGAAGTCAAGAAAGTTCAGGCAAGGAGTCCCAAACATTTGAGGATGATCTCCAACAAAGAAATTCCATGGGAACGATCTGCAGCTAAGATCTGTTACTCTATAAACAGAAGTTCTACTAAATAAAATCAATTTCAACATTATTTCTTATTACATATTATTGGCCTACATATGCTCAAAAAGAAGATCTATTCCTACTGATATCTGTATGTCTAGCTATAAACACCTGATAAATGAATGAAGCAGTCAGAGTTGATACACCATTCATTTTCTAGGCAAAACTCATGACAGGAATAGACATTTGAAGAAAGTTACAGTACCAAACATGTTAAGTATAACAATTTTTCATTCTGATTTCTAAGCTGAAATATAATGACATGAAATATTTGCATATTTTACTAATTATACATACATGGCTGTTATTCAACTCAATATCACAAAGTAATATGAGAAAATGCAAAAGAGGAGCATCAATCAAATAGGACTCCAAGGGATGTTGGATATTATTAAGAATTTTTTTTAATGTTCAAGCCGAAGGATGTATCCAAATAATTAAATGAATAATTTTAAGAGGAGCCATCATGATATCCACATTAAACACAGATGGTACAGATATTTATTCTCCTCTCCAATGAAATGTAGAATGCAAAGTTCTAGGCACTGGACCAGACACACACATTTAGTACTAAATAAAACATGATTTTTGTTTTTATACAGATCCCATTCTAACTAGGTATACAAACATGAGATGGAATAATAAACAAAATTATGAGAATATGGAAAAATAAGTATTGATGGTTCATGTGCATTTAGATACAGAAGGCATATTTTTGTAAATGCTGATGGATGGCTAGAGGATTTCCCCTTTGGGAACTCTGTGCAGGACTACAGGCATTGTAGAAAAAATGGTGCTTTACTATTAATATTGATAGCCATTTAGCATCCATATGTTAGAACCTAATTCACAATGCAATCAAAATAAAAGTAAGATATTTGAGAAATGACTAAGTCATGAAGGCTTCATTTATGAGGTTCAAAAGATGAAAGAGTTTTGTTACTAAGGAGTAAAGTGTGGGTAGTTCTGTCTTGATTGACAGATTAAGTCACATAATAATTTCTTACTGGGCATATTCCTTTCCACAGTGCATCTGAATTTAATCAGCATAGGGGACGAGAGAGGGAATGAGGAACAGGATGGAAGGGAGGAAAAGAGGGAGGGAGGGAGGAAAGAAAAAAGGATGGAAGGAAGAAATGAAATGTAAAATTCTTTATAAGATGCAATTTTAAGAAAAGTAATTGAAAAATTTTGGGGAGTCAAAAGGAACTTACCACCCTAGCTGAGTACCAAGGACCACAGATCTAAGTGCTGACTCCCCCTCGATCAGCACCAAGAGCTCTCACAATGGCTGTATCTGTCCATCATGCCCATAAGGTTTCTCCAGACTGCAGCTGTGTACACCTTGTTATCTTTTTCTTTTCAAAAATAAACTGAAGATCTGAGATTATATATAATTAGACAAAAAAATGCAACTTTCCCTCTCTTTCCAACAAAATCCTCAGAGGACAACATTTAATTGTCCAGGCTTAAATTCTGTGGCCACCCTAATCTAATAATGTCCAGGGGAAAGATCTCTGGTTCTCCAAGACATGGGTCCAGAATTTGTTTTATGGAAGGAAGTTCAATTTTATTAGGCCACAGGATTTCAGAGAACTCCTGAAGAAGGAATGGCTCTTGTGAGGAGAGGATAATGCTCAGGTAAAACCACTTTTAACTATGTTACTCATTTCAAACATAGATTTTTAGACTTAATATGAAGAATAATAAGGTTATGCTGGATTTGGTAAGTTTCAGTTTGGAGAGGCAAAGTTAGATTTACATGATTACATGATTTATATGATTACAAATTTAGATTTATACACACTTCATATGTGAGATACGTGGAAAAGAATGATAAACAGCTGTTTCTTAAATATTGACTCTCTCTTTCTCTCTCTCTCTCTCTCTCTCTCTGTATGTTTATGTGTGTATGTGTGCATGGTCACACACCATGTGCATGCAATGTTCTACAGAGGCTGGAGGAGGATATCAGGTTCTCTGGAACTGTAGTTGCATGTGATTATAAATTGTTGTGTGGGTGGTGGAAACTAAACCAGGGTCCTCTGATAGAGCAACAAGTGCTCTTAATGGCTGATCCATTTTTCTAGCCCCCAAACAAACTTTTTGAAAAGTCATCTTTTTATGGTGAAATGAGTATTTTTCCTTACAGTCCCAGGATCTAGGGACTTTCTTCCTTGGTAGTTTTGGATGGGTATATTCACAGATTTATAACACCTTTTGAAAATATACTTTGATGTAAGATTGGCATTCCTTTGAGCGTGATACACTAGAAGTATGACTGCATCGAATACAGAAGCAACACTAACTCTTCAAAATTACACTGTACATACAGAGCAGCAAACATAATCTCTTTAAAAGATTTAATAATAGCATTTCTAGTTTATCGTTTCAATAAATAAGTTTGTGTTGAAACACCACAAGGCCTGTTAATTTACATATCACATAGGGATTCTTTCACATTATAGCTACCAACCAAGTAATTACAATAGAAACCTAGCCCAGAAACCTAAAACACGTCAATGCATTGCCCCTTATTTATACTCTTCAAGAGCTTCTGATGACAATGAAAGCCAGGCTTGTCATCTTCTCTCATCTTTGAGCTAATTCATGGCTCCATTCAAAACAACTGAAGCCTACAGTCTCCTTCTTCAACAGAACAAGTGTCTTTTCTACCACCATGTCTACATACTTCCTATTCCTTTTGCCAAGAACATCCCTGCTTTGGGTCTTCATGACACTAACTTGTCATTCAATCTTTGGCCTCCATATCACCTCCCAGTGGAAGTTTGTAGCATCATGCACCTCCCTTTCTTTATAGCACTTTCCATCACTGATTACTTATGTTAAGTGTTTGTATATCTCTGTTCTGCTTCTTAGCATGAAAATGGACCTCGATTGGGATGGACTCTGCATCTCTCTCATACTCATCCCTTATAGCTCCAGAACCCAGGGCCTTGCTCAGAGATGATGAGCAAATGATCAGCAAATGATGACTAAATAAATACAATCAAGGTCAGGAACAAAGGAAATGCTAAGAACTTTAGAATTGTATATATTGTTCCTTATGATATTTCTTCTAGGTCCAGCCTTTAAGGAGTTTTCTATCTATTTGAAGCCTGAGAGAAACTCACCTGAGTTATAATACAATGGACCACACTTAGAAACCATCCCATAACATAACTGGTATAGCCATACTACCACATATTCAAATGTGTGCTGTGAGCTTTGATAGCACACCTTGAAGACTGATTTCTGTGGTTTTTTATTGCTATTCATGAATCACTGGGCTTTAGCTGGACTACATACAACACCAGTAATATGGGCACATGTGAAAAGAATTGGATCAATTTTTCTAAGCATATAATTCAACCAAAAGGAAGATTTATTTGTAAGGAATATGGTTTTCACATACACTTCAGCCTAGGCTTCAGTTTGACTGTTCATCACATTCATTGAACATAAATTTTGTAACTTACTCTGCCTTCTAAAGTGGGAAGTAATTTGTAAATGGATGACATTGTTGCTAGTGGTTTAGAAGAAAGCACATGAAATCCAGAAATAAGAGCCTGACAGTACCTTCCAGATCTATTACTGTAGTAGAATACTTACACAACTTATTTAATACACATATTTCAAGTTTTCATTTTTTTTTTCTAAATTAGCATTCTCTCATTGATTAAAACATTCTTGCCTTAATTTAGAGGAGTATGAATTTATAAAATAAATTGCACTTTAGAAAGACAACAACTGCTATCAGTGAATGATTAATGCTTAAAACTATATTCAACTGTTATTGCTATTACAAATTTTTGATATTGCCAAAACTTTCTTAGATCTCGTCTGCTCCAAGGCAGTGGGGAGGGATTTTTATTTTCATAAATGCTCTCCTTTTGTACCCACTTGATAAGCATAGACTGGGGTCACACTGAATGACAGCACTGCCCCTTCTTTATTGCATGATTTTTTTTCAATATCTAGCTTCTTTATTTCAGTATCTTTATTTGGAAAGTGAGATAACACTGGTAGCATCCCAAAGCACTACTGCAAACTCATACCCACTAGGTCCTCAAACCTACACGGCTGTGGTAAACACTCAACCAGTATGTGCCCACTAGATCACAATCATTAATCTCTTCAACATTTACACTCCTAGTTCAATGAGCTCTTGACATGAAGGAAAAGTCCTACGCGATGTGGAAGCATCTTCCTGGTGCTCCAGATGATAACGTGGGAGTGGATTTTGCTCAGTGCAGACATGATGCATGACTGACTTACAGTCTTATTTGGAATCCACAGAAGGATAAATTCAGTCAGAAGACACATTTCCATTCAGAATATTGCAGTTATCTGTCTGGATTTTTTAAATAGACTGTTTCTAATGGGTTTTCAGTTTTAAGGCTTATGATTCCTTTGTAACCATAAATCTCCAAGTAATGAAATAAATTAAAAGAGAATGACTAAAAAGTAATTTCTTTCTCAATTTTCAACAAAGCCTTACCTTCTAAAGTTTAAAGTCATAAGATAGCTTCATTTTAATCCTAATTTATAGTATTAACATTTCCACAAAAATCCTAGTAGAATTAGGTAATGCCATTCCCTTTTTCGGGCATAAAGGAAAAGATAGTCAATGACTTTCCCAAAAATTTTCTATAAACTGACAGGGAGACCTGAGATTAAGTAATATCGCATATTTTGGTGTTTCTGTCGCTTCACTGAATGGGTTAAGCATTCATAAAACAGGTGATTTCGTAACCTTGTCCTTTTCAGAAACCTCATCCCTGAAATGAAATCTATCTTATCATCCTACTGGTCCCAAAAGACCAAGAACACTTTGTGAATTACAAACTCCTAGCAGAATGTATTTCATATAAACTACAAAAGGCATTCAAATTAGCAAATGGTGAGAATTCCACACTAGACTCCATGAGCTGTCAAAGGATAATGATGAACATGACTGCTACAGAGGCCACTTTACGTTTGGTGAGAGAAGCCTCTGCCACTGTAACCCGTCATTGAGTAGATAACCATTGAAAGGGCTGTGAACACATCGATTTAAGATAAAAATGCAGATTTTTTCCTTTTAAACTCAATCGGCTTTGAAATAGCAGATGTTTAAAAGCAGCTTGTAAGTGTACAGTTTTAAAGAAACTATGTATATAAACTCAGTATTTATCAAATATGTCTATGCTACATTTTTTGACAATCTATACTGCATTTTTAAAACTAGAGGGGGGAAAAATTTATCCTTCAATCATTTATTTTCAGCCACTAAAGAAGGACCTAGAAGGGATTAACTCTCATGTATGAGTATGTTCTGGAGACTATACTTAATAACAATATGTTTCATATTCAAAATTTGCTAAAAGACTAGATCTTCAGTATACTACACACTCACACACAAAAAACAAACAAACAAAAACAAAAACAAATCTTAACTGTGGCCAGTAGAGAAGATATCTATTAGCTTAATATTGGTAATCACAATGTATACAAATAAAAATTTAACACTCTATACCTTAAATACATAATTTGTCAATCCTGTCTCAATAAAATTAGAAAGAATTGTATAACATAGATTATTTTTTCTGATTTTTAAAAAGTTTTCTTCTCTTATACAACCTGTATAATACATCCTGACACCCTGTCCTGCCCTCCCTCCACTCTTCCCCGTTCCCCTACCTCCTCTTCCTCAGATCTACCCCCATCATCATCAACAAACACCACCCTCCCCGCTTCACCCCAGAAAAGAACAGTTCTCCCAGGATTGCCACTCAAACAGGGCATGGCATAGCAAGATGGAACTAGGCTGGGCACTAATCCCCACATCAAGGGTGGGCCAGGCAACTCAGTGGAAACAAAAGAGTCCCAAGGGCAGGAAAAAGGGTCAGAGACTCCCCCACTCCAGCCTGTAGGAGATTTTTAAGAACTCCAATCCAGACAGCCATAAGATGGATTTAGGGGACTCTGCAGGTTCTGTATCTGCCACTTCAGTCTTTATGAGCCCCTAAGAGTGCTAGTCAGTTGACTATGTGGGGCTTTTTCTCCTGGTGTCCTTGACACCCCTGATCTCTAGCATCTGTCCTCTCCCTCTTCCCCCAGGTTCCTGAGCTCTGCACAGTGGTTTGGCCCTGACCTCTCCATATGCTCGCATCAGCTGCTGGAGGGGGCCTCTCTGATGAGGGCTGGGCTAGGAACCAATCTATGAGCCGAGCATGACAGCATTATAAATCATCTCCGGGTTATCCAGTCTCTAGTTGCTGGCCTGCTCTGCAGTTTCAGGGAAGGGTTCCCTCCTCCTTTCCATTGTCAAAGATGATCTTGCAGAGAGGGTAGGCCATAGGTCAGAGGTTTTGTGGCTGGGATGATGTCCCAATCCCACCACTGGAAGCCTTGCCTGGCCAAAGGAGATGGTACTTCACTTGATAACCACTCCTCCCAAGTGGAGTCTACAAATTATTTCTCTTTGTAGAAAAACAGATCAAATCAAAAGAAACAAAATAAAAATCGCATTTTCCCATTATTCAGCCAGAATATATCAAAGGGACATTTTTTTTTTCAGAAGAAAGAAATCAATAGGCATATGTATTCTGTAGTGCAGGAATCATAAGACACCTGATTCTAATAGTTTTCCATCACCTCACAATATTTGCAGGGGAATTTGTCACTGCCACAGTTGCTAGACTCCCCTCCAACCACCACCACCCCTACACACAAAACTGATGTTGCAAGATCCTCTAAGAAAAAGACTTCAGTAGCACTTCGGAAAATGTATGCAACCTGCACTCACTGGAAGGTGCGAATGGAAGAAGACTTACTGGAGACTTTTGTACCCTAACATTAGACTCCCATTTTGTTCACAAGTGGATAAGTCCAATATCCTCTTTCTGTGCCCGTTCTGCTCTGTATTCCTTTTCCTCTGTTCTTTCTTGCATTCTTATAGGTTCCTCTTTCCTCTTTATTTATTTTCTACCTGTCATCACCTGCAGAAGAGAGGAATGTGATTTAGAATTAGTGAGTACAAATTAGCAAGAGAACACTAATGAAATGTTTTACTTTTTCTTAGAGAAATCTTATTTAAAAAACACTCAACAGAAAATGACACAATAATATATATTATAGTTTATATATTATATATACATAATACATATATTATATATATAATATATTATTATTATATAATTTATATTATAGTTTAGGAAATTTCTGGAATGGAGTTTGATAACATTCATAGAGAAACCCGTAGCTTTCCCAATTTGACAAGATTAGGGTTAAGAGACCTAATTGTAGCTTTTGATAAACTTCACATACACATAACTGTACAAGCTGATTTGGGAAGTAAGATTTATGTTGGCAATGGTCTTCATATATTAGAATGCACAAATTCAGGCAAGATCAGAAGACAATCCAACCAGAATGCAGTAATATGTCTCTATTCAAAGTTTAATTTTCATCTTTTTTGTATCTGTTCAAAAGTATGTGGAAGAAAATGCACAAATGCTTGTATTTATTAGAGTTAAGAAACTTGAAGCTTCAAAGACCACTAGAAGATAGTACATTCCACATCTCTGTCATTAAATAAACTTTCCTATAATGTTCTCTTCACAGTAGTTTTGAATGGTAATTGATAGTTTGGGAAAAGTTGTTGCTATCTAGGTCTTACCATCATTAATGGTTAATTTTGAGTAGTTCTCCAAAGCTAAACATGGTCCCCATGTTGCCTGTTGGTAGCAGTGAGGTTGATAGTCTAACCACAAAACAAATGGCATTTTCATTTGATTTCTTTGGAATTCCCATCAATTCTCCCAAAGATGATTATCCACAGGAATGACACTACTCCCTGCTACTCTGTGAAAGACACAGTATAATATGATCAGCATGTTCTGACCAACACATGTAAGAGAATACAGAACAGACTCCCTCAAGGCACCACACAGGGAACAACAGATTGTAAAGTGTAACCATCTACTTTCCCCTTTTGTGATTTTCTTTATAAATCTGGTGATCTTTCGTTTTATTTATCTTTCTTATCTCATATAATACACTTCAACCTCCCCTCCTCCTCTCCCTCCACTCATCTGAGTTCCGCCCATCTCCCCTCTACCCTAGACCTACCTTTCTGACCTCCCACCCCCACCCCATGCCCATCTCTCTCCATATAAAGCAGTTAGTCCCAGGTTTACTGCCCATAGAGGGCACAAGACAGAACAAGGCCAGGCACTAATCCCTGAATCCAGGATGGGATAGGCAACCCAACAGGAGGAAAAGGGTCCCAAGAACAGGCAAAAGGGTCAAAGACCGCCCCCCTTTCCAGTCTGTAGGAGCTCCACAAGAGCACCAAGCTGTTTCCAATTTCTGGCTATTCTGACTAAAGCTGCTACGAACACAGTTTAGCAAGTGTCCTTGTGGTAGGATGGAACATCCTTTATGTATATGCCCAGGAGTGGTGTAGCTAGGTCTATGAGGTAGATCGATTCCCAACTTCCTGAGGAATTGTCATGTTGATTTCCATAGTGGCTGTAAAAGTTTGTACTCACACCAACAATGAAGGAGTGTTCCCCTTTTTCTGCATCCTCGCTGGGATGCTCTGTCCTTTGTGTTACTGATCTTAGCAATTCTGACAGGTGTAATCTCAAAGAAGTTTTGATTTGCATTTTCTGAATGAGTAAGGATGTTGAACATTTTTTTCAAGTGTTTCTCAGCCATTTGAGATTCCTCTTTTGAGAATTATTTGTTTTGATTTGTATCCCAGTTTTAATTGATTTCTTTGTTGATGTCTATCTTCTTGAGTTCTTTATATATTTTAGAAATTAACATTCTATTGGAAGTTGAGTTGGTGAAAATCTTTTCCCATTCCCATTTTGTCTTACTGACAATGTCTTTTGCCTTGCAGAAGATTTTCAGTTTCATAGGGTCTCATTTATTAATCATTGATCTTAATGCCTGAGCTATCAGGAAATTGTCTCCTGTGCCAATGCATTCAAGGCTGTTCCCTACTTTCTCTTCTATCAGGTTCAGTGTATCTGGTTTTATGTTGAGGTTTTCTGATCCACTTGGACTTGAGTTTTGTACAGGGTGGTAAATATGATTCTGCTTGCATCCTTCGACATGTAGACATCCAGATAGACCAGCACGATTTGTTAAAGATGTTTTCTCTTTTCTGTTGTATATTTCTGGCTTCTTTATCGAAGATCAGGTGTCCATAAGTTTGTGGATTTATGTCTGGATCTTCAATTCAGGTCCATTTGATCAGCATGTCTATTTTTATGCTAATACCATGCAATTTTCATTACTATTAATCTGTAGTATAGCTTGAGATCAGGGATGGTGATACCTCCAGAAGTTCTTTTATTTTTCAGGATTATTTTAGCTATCCTGGGGTTTTTGTTTTTCGATATGAGGTTGAGTATTGTCCTTTCCAATATGTAAAGAATTGTATTGAGATTTTGATAGGGATTGCATTGAATCTGTAGCTTGTTTTTGACAATATGGCTATTTTCACTATGTTGATCCAACCAATCCAGTAGCATGGGAGATCTTTTCATCTTCTGAGATCTTCTTCAATTTCTCTCTTCAGAGACTTGAAGTTTTTGTCATACAAGTCTTTCACTTACTTGATTAGAATCTTCCCAAGGTATTTTGCTGTTTGTGGCTGTTGTAAAGGGTGTTGTTTTCCTGATTTCTTTCTCAGTTCATTTGTGGTTTGTATAGAGAAGGACTATTGATAATTTTAGTTGATCTTGTAAGCCAGCCACTTCAGTGAAGTTGTTTATCAGCTGTAGGAGTTCCCTGGTTAAGTTTTTGGGGTCACTTTGGGAGAAGGTTCTGTGAAGTGGTGAGAAAAAGGTATATTCTTTTGTATGTGGGTAAAATGTTCTGTAGATATCTGTTAGGTCCATTTAGTTTATAGCATCTGTTAGCTCCATTATTTCTCTGTTTAGTTTTTATCTGGATGACCTGTCAGTTGGTGAGAGTAAAGTATTAAAATCTCCCACTATCAGTGTGTGAGAGTCAATGGTGTTTTTAATTTTAGTAATGTTTCTTTTGCAAACGTGGGATCCTTTGTGTTGGGGGCATAGATGTTAAAAATTGAAATATCATCTTGCTGAATTTTTCCTTTGAATATTATAATGTGTCCTTCCCCATCTCTTTTGATTAATTTTGGTCTAAATTCAATTTGTTAGATATTAGAAAGGCTACACCAGCTTGCTTCTTAGGTTCATTTGCTTAGAAAATCTTTTCCTAACCCTTTACTCTGAGGTAATATTCATCTTTGAAGTTGAGGTGTGTTTCTTGTTTGCAGTAGAAAGATGGATCCTGTTTTTTCATACATTCTGTTAGACTATGTCTTTTTATTTGGGAATTGAGTCAATTGATGTTGAAAGATATCAATGACCAATGCTTGTTAGATCCTGTTATTTTGTAGTTGTTGTTGGTTGTAGTGGGGGTAGGGGTGTGTTTCTGTTGCTTTTGACGGTGTGCTGTTATATATTTCCTGCATTTTTCTACTGGAAACGTTCATTGGTACTGATACTATGGAAAGAGTTGTGACTTCAACAGATTCTGTACACATCCACCCACACATACACCCCCCCCCTACACACACACACACCGCACACACCCTCTGAGGAAAATGCATACAATGTGAGCACCTATAATCTTTCTAGACAAAGCAGAGATGGGAACACTATTGGGTATCCTAAAGCAAGGACCAACTAAGAGGAGAAGCTGATGAGGTGGCCAGACCTAACCAGTGCAGGATCAGTAAAGGACTACACTGCCATCCCACAATGACTGTGGACTTAAGAACCAAAATTACATCCCAGTCTCACTATCTACCTTCATCCAGGAGGCAGAGGAAGTAACTTTAAGAAGACTACTTTCCCCTTGCAAGAAACATCTCCTTATATCCAACATTTATTCTCAAAAGCCCAGAAAACAACACCAGTGTTGATGACCAGAAGGAGGCTTAGGGGATTCAATAACTGTTTAATATTGCTTCAATTTTTTTACCCTTTTTCAATATAAATGTGCATGAATCATCCTGCAAGTTCATAAATAACACATTTCACAAATGAGATAAAAATACACACTAGAAATAACCTATTATGCCTGAGAATAGGCCTACTTCGCAAGAGACTCCTTGATAATTAGGGAGGAAATTAAAATTCCATATTTAGCAAACAGCCATTAATGGAAAATAAAGATAGTATCGAGCCATCTTCAGAAAGTGTTGTCTTTTCTTTATTTCCTACTCAAATTAATTGCTAAGGATGGCAGAGCTTTGTTGTTAATCTATGTTAGTGATAAGGAGTCCCACTGCAAAGGACTGAATAGCCCTGATCAGTCCCTAAGAAAGTACCATTTCAAAAGGACATATAACACCACTGAAATGTAGAGGACAAATGGCCATTCTACAGCTGTGCTGATTTTCCTTATTAGAGGTAAGCCTTCATCCACAGAGTACATGTTTGTCCATATATTTGAGGCAATATCAGAATGTTCAGCACATCAGTATGACTCTGGAATCCTCACCTAAACATTTACAGGCCAACTAAGGAAGTTAGGTGGCAACTCAGAAATCACATTTGGACTACAGTTTTGTTGTTGTTGTTTGTTTTTGTTTGTTCTTAGCTTTTACATTTTGATGACTTCTCAAATATAAGAGTACCATAATTAGCATTGCATAAGATCATGTTGGGTCACCAAGCAATGAAGTAACCAAGATATTATTAATATGTTCATGTAGATTGTATTTTCTTTTTCCCTTTGTTGAGAAGGAAGGGGTTGAGGTAGGTTCTCACAGTAGCCCAGGCTAGTCTAGAACTCACTATGGAGTCAGGCTGGTCTCCAACTCATGGTAATCCTACTGCTTGAGCTTCCTGAGTGCAGGGATTACAGGCTTGTGCCACAAACCCACCTTTGTATTTTCAGTCACCGGTTTTTCTGCTGGCTGACACCATGGGGGGCAATCAGCTGTGTCTATTAAAGTGACTCAGTCAGCAGGTCATTCAGATGTCCTCATATTCTTTTGTTTTATGTGAAAAGACATTGCTATCTAACAGATCAAGAATGTTTAGATAAAGAAGTCAGAACTAGAAGCTGGACTTAGACAAAAACAAACATTAGTCTAGAACCCTGAGCACTCTAATGCAAGTCACACGGTTATAATGGTGATAGCTTATCCATGTCTGATCTACCCACACTAACTTATTCAATAACAAGTAACATTCCTAATGAAAGAGCCTCAGATCCAGTTTATATCTCACAGTCCAAGTTGATGTGAAAGGACTGACAAATGTTTCACAATAAATCCCAACAATTTCACATTCCCTTTAGTTAAACTGGAAGAAAAGCAATGTAAAAATGAGGCTTTGTGCTACCAATAGGCCAGATCAAGAGAGAATTTGGTTTGGAAATATTAGGAGTTCAGGTCCCCAAGAGAAAGGTCAAAGAAATATTTACAGAAAATCAAAGAGATTTGAAAGAGAGGCATAGTTGACAGACTATTTTTATTATATTTTAGTTGTGTGTGTGTGTGTGTGTATGTGTGTGTGTGTGTATGCGTGTGTGTGTGCTGGCATGCCAGTGCCAGGATATGCATGTGGAAATCAGAAGACAAGTTGGCAGAATAGGTTCTTGGGATCAAACTCAGGTCTGAGTGCACAGCAGGTACCTTATCCATTGAGCCATCTACCAGCCCCACAAAACTACTGTTGAATGAAAAAGTATTACCTACTTACTAGTAGACCATGGAATAGGATTCCTGTTTTAAAGTTATTTGGGTTTACAGAGAATAAATATGTTCTGAAGGAATCCTATTGTCCTTTGATATCTACAGAGACTTATTTCAAAGACCTATTTAGATACAAAAATGCATGAATGTTATGACTTATATGAAGTGGCAAAGGATTTGCATGCATTCTATACAAATCCTCTGATCTACTTCAAGCCACTTTTGCTTATAATACCTAGGGCAACATAAATGCCATGTAAACAGTTGTTATACTGTGTTGTTTAGAGAATTGTGACAAAAAAGAAAGTCTGTCCATGTTTATTACAGATGGAAGATGTCTCTCGGTATTTATGATCCACGGATGGTTGAATTCAAAGATGAGGAATCTTGTTAGTGAGTGAAGGACATGTGCTACTCATTTCTGAACCCATTATACAATTATTTCTGGAGACCCCATAGCATTGATTCTGGGCTGTGGGCCTATTGCATTTCACAAACAAGTTCACTGTCCTTGTTAGTCATTGGCTATGCCTGGATCAACTGCTGGGGGCTGGGACTGCTCAACTTTGCCCCACTTTTAAAACTACTTCTGGTGTGACACCTTTTCTAGACCCACAGACTCACATAAACTTTGAGTATTGTGCTGATTTGTAGTAAAACACCCCTGGTGCTTGATACTACTTGTTGCCTTGGTTTGTTTTGTTTTATTATTTTATTTATTTTATCTTATGGAGCTTTATACAGAATGGAACGAAAATGTCTAATGATTGTATTTGATTAGGACTTTGATGGCCATGCTCTCCTTAAGACTAAAGGTAGGATGTATTCATTCATACATCCACCTTCACATTCTCAATTTTACTCTCAGGTCAACCTTGTCTGTCAGAATAGTGGATGATCTCACTGTTTTTGTACCCTCTTATAAAAAATTCAACTAAAGCTTTACCCTCCAGTGTTGAGTGATCTCCCATGGACCACTATCTATTCACTGTGATGTCATGCATCACCTAGTCCATCACTTTAAAGGTTAATTAGAAAACACATCTCCCACTGCCAGAAGGAGGAAGAGCTATGATCCTCCTACATGAGATTTAAATTATATCCACCTTTCAAGGATAGTTTGTTGAAAATGGCGGTATCTGCTTTGGCTCCATGTCGAGTTAGTAACAAGATTTTGGCTTCCTTCTAACAACTGTGTTATCAACCATACAGTGCCAATATAAACTTGATGTTATATCAATAGATATTTGATGTTAATTTCATGCCTGACTATGTTAATTATCATCTGCATCACAAATTACTCAACATTAAGCCTTTAAAGCAACAAGCATTTATTATCTCATAGTTTCTTTGGATTCAGTCTTGCTGGGTACATCTAGTCAGAGGTCTTTCAAGGTCACAATCAAATTTTGGCTTTGTTTGTATGCTGATGTGAAGGATGAACAAAGGGAGAATCCTTTTCCTAACCCACGCATGTCACAGCAGAATGGCCTTGGCATCTCACAGAATGCTGAACTGAAGTCTCCAGTTTCTGACTATTGATCAGACTTTCCCAGTCCTCTGCCAGACAGACAGACCTTTCTCAGGGCAAGTCACACCAGCTAGACTCAGAAACAAATGAAAAGCAAGACAGTGAGCAGGCTGGACATGGGTGCCTTTTTATAACTTAACTTGGAATTTCATCCCAGCGCTTTTGGTGTATTCAATACGTTAGAAGTAAATCAACAGATGTGCTTTACCTGCAAGGAGAGGGTACTACAAAGGCATGTGTACCATGGTTATTAAAACCCAGCTTAGAGGCTGTCTTTTTACTGCTTTATATGGCTTTTCTCTTTACCAGAATCTTCAGCTAGTTTTATCTTTTGCATAAAACAAATGTGACATGCAAAAACACTTAACATGAGCGTGCATATCCTATAACAGACACTTTGGGTCTAATGAAGATTTTTATTGTTACTTTAAATGACTTTTGCCTTACTCTAACAACTCTGGGTACTGGAGATTTTATAGTTAAGAAGGAAAAGAAGGAAAGAATGAATGAAGGCATAAAGGAAGGAACGAGGGAAGGAAAATATTCCATTCTCCTGAGGAGGTAAGCAAAGCTAACAGAGGATGTTAGCTTATGCACTTATTCCACATGTAAAGCCTGTTAGGCACTCTCCTAGCCACAGGCATTGTGAAGCTGAGAGACAGACCAACTCGAGGAGACTGCAGTTAGGATTCCAGGTGAAAATCAGAGACCAAAGGAATTTGCTACTACACACAGAAACAGCTGATATTTTTTAATGAATCAGTCAATTGTGTGCTATTTTTATTACATAATTAGTGGGAATTTTAACTTACACTACCTCTCAGAACAACCAGCATCCGAAACTTCAGTGAGTCCCCACTGAGAATGGACTCCTGCCAAAGTGCTCTCAGCTCCAGGGCTGTGCCTTTTAGCTCCTCATGGGCTCAGGATTATGATGGTGGGAGATTTCCATTGTTGGCATTGCACTTTGTTAGAAAACAGGTGTTAAGCAATTGTCAAGATGATAAAAGACCTTGTGTTTGGTAAATGCATTAAACCACAACAAACGCAAAACCATGTGTAAATCTCAAATAAGGCACTACACTCCCTTAACTTAGAGAAACCCCAAACTAAAAGAAGGGTGATTAGAAACCCTTGCGTTATTGTCACAGAATATAGGAATGAAAAGTTTATTTGGTTCATGTGTTTAAAGGAGTCTCATCCATTGTGTGTGTGTGTTTTGGGGGAGGGGGGAGTCATGGCAATAGAAGCCTGTGGTGGAGGCTATTTCATTTTCCCAAATAATCCTGCTTCTGCTTTTGTGTATCATATATATTTTAATGCATTTCTGTATACCAAGATTTCTCTAGATTTTACTAAGATAATGCTCAATATTGATTTATTTTCTGCTCAAGAGCTATTAATATAAATTACATTTGATTTTTAATATTAAGACATCTTGGGTAGCAAGAATAAACTCAGCTGTGTCTTGAGGGATTTAAATTGGATTTGCTAGGTTTCCTCTTCCTTCTTTCCTTCCTTTCTTCTTCATTCCTTTCTTTCTTTAAAATATTTGCATGGGTAGAATTGACTTATGATTTCCTCTTCTGTAGATTTTTCTGCCTTTTTATGCTACAACTGTGCTTCCCTTCAGAATGAGCTGAATATTCAGTCTTTTCTAACAGATAAAAGAATCTATAACAAAGCAGAACAGGGCACAGCATTCTGAACATTTAGCTCCCTATAAAACAGTCTGATCCCACTGTTTTGTTTGAAAAAATGATTTGAGCTACTAATTTAATTTCTTTCATGGTTACAAGACATTTTTAGGTTTTTATTCCTCTTTAAACTATCCGTGTGAGTTGCATTTTGCCGAGAACATAGCTGCTGTGTCTTTATTATTCTTTTAATCTTTATGTGTAACACAGATCCTTTTTACCCAGAAGATTACATGTTTGCATCTCTGCTTTAAATCAACATGGTCACCTATTTTTTGGGATACTTTTTCTTATGTTTTTCAATTTTGGACTCATGAAATTAACTTCTGCCTCCCTAACAGGCATCACTTTTTTTTTTTTTTCCCAAATTTCATGAACAGATCTGACATCCTGTGTGGTCCTCAGGCCCATGTTATTTTCTCATATGAGCCATTCTCACTATTACAGCATTGCATTCTCCATACACCTCCAATCTCCTCTTGCACTTCAAAGAATCTATATGGCATATGTTTAAACAGAGAAAAATCTCTAGATTTTTTTTCTTTAATAAAAGTTTTCTCTGCTGTAACTCTGGCTATCCTGGAACTCACTCTGTAAATGAAGCTGTCCTCAAACTCACAGAGATCCACCTGCCTCTGCCTCCCGAGTGCTGGGATTAAAGGCGTGTGGCACTACTGCCTGGCTCCATTCTGCTCTTAGGTCAATCCAATTTCAGTTGGAAAAATGTGCATTCAGGATAGGGAAAGCTGCAGGTCAATCACAGGAGCTAATTGTTCATCCTCTTCCACCCAATTCCCTGGACCTCAGTCCTTGTGAGGCCTCAACAGGTTCAGATCCTGTGAAATGTCGCTGGTACCTGACTTCATGTTCCCCAACATTCCATTTCATGAAGGAATGACTGCCACCCAACAGAGTTATTGGGATAGTGGAAGTGTTAAGAGGTAGGGCTTCATTGCAACTCTCTTAGTCACATAGATACAACCTTTGAAGGAAATCGTGAGTCTCCATGCTCTCCCTTACTTCTCTCCTTAACGCCTAGCTGCTAAGAAGGGAACAATTTCCTCTGCCATAATGTCCCACTGAGATATACTACCTAGACACAGGTCCAAACTCATTCAGACCAAATGAACATAGACTGAAGTCTGGGAGCCAAATTAAGGCCTTTATCTTTTTTATATTGATTATCTCGGGTACTTTGTTGTAGCAACACAAAACTAATCAGCGTGCTGGCCAACATTCAGATCCCTCCACCTTCTTCCCTGTCTTTTATGTACTCAGCTGAAACAGAGTTGTGTCCATATCAGGAAGTATCTACTTTGAACACAATGTCCTCAGCTTCTTTTATTTTGCTTCCTCGCATTGACAACTTCAAAGATTGTATGGCACTGAGACAGAGGGAGGACAGGTGCAAAGAACAGAGGAATTGATCATCGCTGAGTATAAATGCGAAGGAGGAATTCCAACTGAAAATAAAAGTCCCGTGGTAAGACTTTAGCATTAATCTTTATTTCTAGTGTCAGCTGCTCTTTTAAAATATTAGCACCTACAATATCTACCCAATAAGAAGGGTAAATAGTCTGGACTCACGAAAAAAAAGTGTAGCTATCTTAAAAAAATCATTTGAATGACTCAAAATTTTCTTTTAGCCTCATGTTTTCTCCTTAA
Organism: Cricetomys ansorgei; assembly: GCA_026225945.1. NCBI lineage: Eukaryota > Metazoa > Chordata > Mammalia > Rodentia > Nesomyidae > Cricetomys > Cricetomys ansorgei. The sequence continues at coordinate 44,576,973 of JAMJFZ010000107.1, read as the reverse complement.
ACTGCAACATGTCACCCTTACTTTAGAAAAGTGCAGTGGACAGCCACGTGGCATTTTTCTTTTTTTGGTCCTAAATTCCTCTATGATTGTCTAATACCCACAGTGCATCTTGCTATGGCCTAGTAACCAGGTAACAGCAAAAGTCAGTTTGTTTATTTCCTGGCCCTTCTTGCTATTTTGTCAAATGTTGGTAGCAAACCTAAAAACAAAAGATAATTCATTCTATAATTTCCCCCATCTTTCTTCTTTCGTTACTTGGCCAACATTCCCGTCTGTCAGATCCTCCAAAAGATAATTATCTAATTCTTTTAAGCTGCTTAACAATGGCTCTGTCATTGTTAAAACCATACATGGAGATGGATGCTAAAAAGGATAAGACAGGAGATTAATATCAAATGAACCCCGAACATCATCTTCGATTTGGTATCAATCATTTGTCTGGTTGTCTCTACCTTCATTGCTCTTAGAATTGTCCTCATACAATGTCACAGTGCACGAGAACACAGCAGTATTCCTTTCTGCCCTACATTAAGGGCTCTTATTTCCTTCCCGCTGCCTCTCTCCCTCATTTGTTACATCTAGCAATCTGAAAGTAGATATATTTAACAGGCTTTGCCTGAGAAGAGCTTCATTTCTGTCCTGTGAAGGGAGCTACAGCCTTGAATTGTCTCTTCATATGTTCTACCTCTGACAGCGCTGAGCCCTTATTTATGAAAGACATTTAATTAATGCCCTTGGATAAACTTAACCTTTGAAATGGTTTCCTGATGCATGGAGGCCCTTTTCTCTCATGCCAGGAATTGATTTTGGAAATGTTCCTGCCTCCTCATAACTTATGATTCTGAAAGGAAGAGACCATGCAGAGTGGAGCACACAAAAGAGGCTGTGAAATGTGTTGATGAAAGATTTGCATAAAGGTTCAGGGTATATAGATCATGAGAAATGTGTGCAATTGACTTCAAGAAAGATGATGATTTTACAATGGCATTATGGTACCATGTCACTGAAACAGAACCATAGCACTGAAAATAGTAGGTCATTTCCAAACCAGCTGAAGCTAGGCTCGCAAACTCTACTCAGGACATAGAGGTGAAAAGGAAACATAGCCTAGATGTTGGAAGCACAGGGAAGAGAATAAAGACCCTAAGTTTGTAAATACTCTATATATGTCCCAGCGTAGCTACCAAAGACTTTCACAAAGAAAACTATGTCACCAAGCTGCTCTTTACAGTGAGAGATCTTATTAATGTAAATATTTTACAGTTGTGTGTTGGGACAGGTGTTCTTTAATTAAATATAATTTTAGAAAAGTGATTTTCTCAAAGCAACATATATAATTCGAAGATTTTCTAAAGTTTGAGTTTGCATCTTCTAGTAGTAATAGTTGGTAGAATTAAATTATTCAGGCCCCCAATCTATTTCTACATTGGAGTAGGCAATGGAAACCCCTTGGCCAGTCATTTTAATCATGTCTCCCAGAAGATCATATCGCTTTGTTTGCACAAAAGTGACATAAAATATTGCCTGCCATGAAGAAAAGATAATGAAAACTATATTCTCAGCTACATCATTAACACTTTGCTTATTAGATATTCACTTAATATCTACTTGTCTCTTGTACTAGGAGTACAGGTTGTTTATTAAATTAAGAAGATCCATGGAATAAAGATCAGAGAAAAATAAAAAAGTTGGAGTACACTGGACTGTAAAATAGATCCCTTTTTCTTTCTCAATCAAAATGTGAGTGTTGAGATGTCTGTTTCCTGCTGCATCCTTTGGATATCTCACTGTGCTGTGGGCATGCCTGAGGCTATATTGTCTACCCTCAAGTTTTTAACCAACAGGACAGTGTTGTTTTAAAACTAACCAGGAACAACTGTGGAAACATTCTGGTGGGCACTTTTCTGAACGAGAAGTTTCGCCCAGCCACCCTAGCACACGTTCTCTGGGTCAGGCCTATTCAAATGAGTAGAGCCAAAGGTAGTATGTAGCTTTACCAAAGAATACAAAAGAAAAATAAAAAGATGAATCTGGTAGTCTTGACGTCATATAAAATGAGATGGGATAGAGAATAGCACAGTCGTTAGGTGTTCTATGTTTTAGGGAAGCAGGGGTTCCCCAGTTACAGGGTTACAGTTTAAGGTTCTTTCTGTATTTAATTGCTATTGCTTGAAATTAGAATCCCAGAAGATCATATAATGTCATCCAGTGGCAAATAGTCCTAAAAGAAATAGCATAGTCTTGTTAGGGATCTGATTCTTTGGGTCAGTGAGATGGCACGTGTAACCATGTCTGATGACCTGAGTGTGATCCATGGGTCCAAATGGTAAAAGGGGAGAATTAACTCCCTCAGATCATCATCTGACCTCCACATGCATGCCATGATATATATGTGCACTCCCCCAGCACATGCAAGTACACAAATAAATAACAAAAAGAAAATAAAAATGCTCAAATAATATGATTTTTCAAATTTTCCAGTTTTACAAAGAGAAAATATCATATTAATATATAGCAAAAAAAAACCATAAATGTAACTTTATTCAACTGCTGATAAGAGATGGGGTGGCAAGGTTTGTCTCTACTCAAGCCACTCATTCAAGAAAGATTCTGTATGGTATCTCTGCTACTTCCAGGAATAGATGGGAAAGAAGTGAGATATCTATATACTCTTCATTGAAAACATTACAATATGACTAGAATTAAATGCATGACATTTACTTAAATATCTGTTTTGATTATTGAATTGTAATGAGTATTCACTTTTCTAATTTTCCAGAATTGAACAAGCATCATGTTCTGTCACTTCTGAAGATGCTCAGTACTCTAATCTTCTAGAATTATAGTCAAGAACTGAAGTCAGTCATAGCCATTGGAAGGGAAACAATGATTCCAGGCATTTATATTCAAGCAATGTTTTAAGTATCTGGATAGAGATCTGATGCATATTACGCATACATTTGATCTATTTACAGGTACTATACTTGATAGATGATAGGTAGAGAGATAGATAGATAGATAGATAATAGATATGTAGATAAGTAGATAGATACATAGATAGAAGCTTTGATATTATACATTCTATGTGGTGGTCTTGGAACTTTATAAAGTATTCGACTGCTTTACTCCCAGAGTTTCTAATTCAGTTGGACATCAAGGGTAGCTCTCAAAGATCTGCATAACTTAGAACATTCCATTTGATGCTTATGTTATCAGTCATGAATTATGGTTAGATAAAAAGTCACCACGCTAAAGAAACGTAAATCAAAGTTTATAGTAAAAATAGTAAGAATTAATTTTTCTTATGTGCTCTACAAATTATTGGGGAATATGTATCAGACTGTTAGCAATATTAAGAAAGAAAGTGATTGCATATGGCAGTAGTGAAAAAAAAAGATTTTATTTGTATAGTTCACATATAATATGATAAGGATGGATTATGTATTTGCACAGTTGAAAATATAGTATGTTTACTTTATGATCAATGAACTATTATTATATTCTCTACTGTGTGAAATCAGTATCCTAATTTATATTTGTCTAAAAAGTCATCAATTTTGTTCATATTACAATAGATTTAGCCAAAAATATCCTAATATTTGCTTTGTTTTCTCTCTGTCTTATTTTTTTTCCCATTATCAACATATATTTCACTATTTTTCTTTTAATTGCAGGTTTGGTATGTTTCCACTATGATCAGAAAAACAGTTTATATTAGTTATACTTAGAAAAAGGTATTGAAACTTCTTTTGTGCTCCATTTTATGGCAAAGTTTCATAAGTATTTCATACTTACCTATAAGTCATGCAATTTTATAGAGTGTTGTACATATGTATTAGAACTATTATGTTCATTGAACTTTTAAATTCCCTATGCGTTTTCAAATTTTGTTTAATCCAAAATGCTAATCTGTAATGCATTGAGAGCTATAGTAAACATTCTTTTATAACCAAACAATAAGTAAATTACTGGATTCCTGCATTTAAAAATTGTTCTTCCACATGTTTCTCTGATGTCAAACTCATTTAAATGAAAATAATGGGATACAAAAATTATGAATACTTAAAAGGAACAGAAAAAGAAAATAGCAGATGGGAAACTCAATTGTTTGGAAGACAGAACACAGATGAAGGATTGAGAAATAAGTAAATTAGACACATAGTTACAACCTAATTTCTTGGAATGTCAATAAAATCAAAAGTGAGCCATGGTGTCCCATAGGAGCCCAAGATGGCCAGAATCTGTCTTGCCTGACTGTGTCAGAGGCAGGTTGAGATGCATGACTTTATTCCGGGGACTTGCCGGATCATCTGTGTTTACTTGACCAACTCTTTGGGAATCCACCTGCAGTATTGGTAGCTTCCTTCTCACCAAAACATGCCTGCTTGTCTAGAACAGGAAGGCTATCTTTCTGATTCTTGAGACTTAGAGATCACGAAGCATGAAGGAGACCTCTATGAGGAATGGCCAAAAAAGTAGGGAATTCATGAGTTCCCAGAAGATAACTAACGATTTACATCATCTTTCTGCTCTCCTAGTTCAGAATGCTATCAGCCAAGTTGATACTTCCTTTCATGTGCCTTCTTGGGTGCCAAGACAGAGAGTAGGAGACATTTTGATATGGATGTGGGGAGATTTCCACTAGAAAGTATAAACTGAGCCAAATGATGCTGTAGAGATTCTTAAACCACTTTCTATGCTTTGCTCACAGAAAATGAGTCAAAGCTGTGAGATAGTAGGAGTGGTAGAGAAAATCAAATGAAACACAAACATATAGGATCACATATATACACACAGAAATGGGCCTCACAATCAGTATTTCAGAGGGATGCGAGAAGATACTGCTTCTAGCACTACAGAAGTACATGCCCTGGGAAGACATAATTGGAGTTCAAAAAATAACCTTCTGAAATGGGAACATAAATATTAATAAGTAGAAAAGCATATAGGAGTAAAAGATACATGGCATTTTTTCCAATAACAGAGAGTAAGAATGTAAAATGAATAAAATTTTGAAAAACAGAAAATGCAAAGGAAATTATGCATTAAAAAGTACAAGAATCTGTTTTTCTAAGACATAGCAATCAGCTTTGGTGATGTCACCAAAGTTATGAAATAATTGCATTCATATTGCTTATAAAAGGATAAAAATAATGTCACATGTTAAAAAGCCAAGTAATGGGCTGGTAAGCCCATTATGTGGTAACAATGAGGTTTACCACCAAGAGAGCAAGCTGTAGAAATTATTCTTTCTTTCCAAGACAGAGGGAAGGGGAGCGGAGAGAAGGCAACATTTTCGATTATGAGTACCTAGGGTTATTACTGAGGTTTCTGTGCTATACAAGGATTACCTAAATGAAAATAGAACTTAGTTTACAAAGAAAAGTAGGAGCCCTAGAGAAAGTGTTTAAAGGACTTGCTGTCAAAGTATGAGGACCAGAACTGGAGTTCTGATCCCTGGACCCACAGGAATTCTGGTGGGCATGGGGGCCACCTGTAATCAGTCTCGGGTGACAGATAGGAATCCTCAGAGAAAGCTAGCAAGCAAAATGAGACAACTTGGAGAGCTCTGGTTTTGACTGAGAAACCCTGCGTCAATGAAGAAGATGGATAAGTGATCAAGGGTGATATCTCATAACCACCTCGACTTCTGCACGCATGCATTGGTGCACAAAGAGAAAGAGAGAGAGACACAGACAGAGAGAGACAGAGAGATAGAGACAGAGACAGACAGACAGAGACAGAGACAGAAAGGGATGGGAAACTTTTTAGAATGAAAAAGAAGAAAGTAATAAAAATTAACTTATACTTTGAAGAAATACACAAAAGAACACCTGCCAACATTTGACAAGCTGTAATCAGTAAGTAATAGCAGAACATTCTGACCCCTGTATTCTTTCCAAAACAGTTGGCGACTGATGAATGTGTCCCTGCCTTCCTCCCACACTTAGTAAGTTTTAGAGAATATGTTGATCACATTCATGATATCAAGACTCCAATTTGGGAAACAATTTCAGTCCTAAAACTATAGGCGGTCATCTGATAGGCCTTTAGCAAATACTGAGTCCTGCTACTACCCAGTGAGGATGGAACAACTTGTGAGAAGCGTCACATCCAAGTTTGAATCCTGCTGCTACCAAATGCCAGTGATCAGACTGTGGGAACACTGTATCCCTCTTACAAAATGACAGTGGTAACGAGAGCCACATGACAGGGTTGTTGAGAATCTTCCAGCAAAGAACGCACATGAAATATTTAGTTTAGTCCTCTACTCCACGTGGGAAACAGTAATATTGAAATCAAGGCCTTGATAGCAACTGCCACAGCTGATACTCGTTGGTACTTAAGAATGTAGACAAGTGAGGAAAAGGGAGAGGTAAGTAGATTGGTAAAAAGGGAGAAAATGTATGAGCGAGCTAGTACCTGAGTCTAGCTGCCACCTCCTTAAAAATCTGTGAGTGATGACGTTTAGGATTGATTTAGTTTTAATATCTTTACTTTGGGATACACATTCTCTGTGAGGTGGAAGATAAGAAGATGAACAAAATGGCCAGATTTTTTTTTTCTTCTTAAGTGAAAAAAAATTTCCATACAATGTATTTTGATGATTTTCCCCCTCCCCAGTTCTTCACATCTCCTCCCCACCTCCCTACACACCCAAAACTCTGTTCCTTTTTTCTCTTTCTTTAAAAGAAACAACCAAAAAAAGGAAAAAAAAAAACCACATCCAAAACAAACCTCCACAAAAATGAAAATAAAAATAAGTAAAGCAAAAGATCCCTAGGACAAAATATTATCAAACAAAGAAAAAAGAGCCAAAAAATCTACAGAAATACTACTGAGGTCATGGGCATGAGGTTTGCTCTGAGGCATGGTTAATGGACCCAGTGAGACTCCATTGGAAAACACTGATTTTTCCTTTGCCAGTGGATATCAACTTCGGACAGTTTCTCAGGTAGTAGCTGTAATTATTGGGTGTCCGTGGGTATCACATTCTACAGAGGAGCTGAGGAAGGACTAGTCTCTTGGCACGTGTAAACCATGAAGCCGACAATTAAAAACTAGTGTCTTCTCTGCTTTTATTTGTTAAATAATCATGTTCTGGAAGGCAGATATTATGAATAAAGTGTCTTCCTCTCAGCAAAAATAAGATTTCATTCTTTCCTAAATATTTCCAGGTTTAATCTTTACTAGGAACTAAAGCATGAATGCTTTAAGTAGGTTAATTGATACTAAGATTTTACCAATCCAGGCTCAGTCAGCAAACACACAGCTGACTGACCTGCGGGCAACAGTGTAAGACAGTGTAAGGGGTAAAGATGAAGACCAGGAAACAGAGCTGTCACTTAGGCTCTCTGCCTCAGAAGGGAGTTTTTCACTCTGACTTGTTAATCATGCAGGCTTCAGGATGAAGCGGGTTCATTACATAGGAATTGAAAATAAAGGACTTTACAAGGTGCTGGAGATACAGCTATGATTTTAACTGACAAGTGAACTGAAGCAATGAAAGATAAAGCACACCTCACAAGCCACACAGTAAGTGAGAGAAAAGTTCAGGTCCTGAGGTCCCTGCCAACATTCCCCCTCCACACCTAGAGCCTTACTTCCTGTCCTGTCTCCAGTGTGCAATTTATTTTTTCTCTTCTGAGGAGAGAAAATATCAAGATATCTATCAAGACTGAAGAATCTGTGAATCCTCAGAGGATATTCTCTTTCAAAAGTCATTCAATTTAAAAAATAAGAAAAACTACCCTGGAAGCCTGAAAGAAAATGAAAGACAATTAATTAGGCATGTAAATTAACCAAAGAAATTAATAGCGATGTTAAAATGCTAATAACCATCAGAGCCTATTTGCAAAACTTCAGAATTTGAGTGACAGAATTACAAATGAACCAACAAGAATAAACTCTTATGAAAGGTTTACAGTGTTTTGATGGAAATGTATTTCTAAATACATTAGTGCAGCATTTAAAATTTTACCTAGCATCTTGTATTTTCAGGAGGCCTAAAATTATTTTAAAGAACAACATGAACATGGAAAATAAATATTTCTCTAAAAAATGTTTGATGTTTGGATACCCCAAACATAGTTTCAAATAGACTCATTATTAAAATATTTTCAGTTAAATTGTGTGTGTGTCTGTGTGTGTCTGTCTGTGTAATTAGTGACAGAAAGAATCTCTACAAAAATTATTCTTTTTTATATAAATCAAGTATATTTTAAGAGACAAGGATCATTTAAAAGATATTGAAATTTTTATAATAGAATTCTACTGGTAGAATTTTCTTGAACTCCTAGAGAATTTACTGCAACTCCTAACTTATTAAAATTCACAGTTATGACCTTTAACTCTATAATCAATTCTATATTTCTTTTGAATGGTTCATTGAGTAAATATTGTGCAGAGGAAGGAATTGTAGACAAAAGACTAAAAGAAGGTATTTGAGGATCAGTGGAGAAGAGGTACTAAACTCATAACACACTTTAGGTAAACCTGTTAGGAGCTGCTTACTAATGTGGATTAAGATGTTGGTTAACAAACTCTTGGGAAATAACTCATAAAGAAGCTTCAGAAAGTAGGACAAGGGGAAGCAAGAGGCATAGTGCTGTCTTCTTTCCCTGGGAGAATTAAAACAATGGCAGAGACCCACAAACAAGTCAGAGGTACCTAGAACTCTCTGAGCAGGACTAGTGTTCTCTCTCTCTCTCTCTCTCTGTTTCTATCTATCTCTATCTATCTATCTCTCATTCTCCTCTTTCCTTTCTTTCTCCCTCCTCTTTTGCTCACAAAATATAAATAGAACATCCCTCAAACTATTTGCTTTGCTTTAGTACTTCAGATAATTTAATTATAGTCATTTTTTTAAAGCCACAAAGCAGTGCTGGAGAAATGGTTCAGCAGTTAAGAGCACTGGTTGCTCCTCTAGAGGACCCAGGTTCAATTCTCAGCAGCTCATAACTGTCTGTAACTCCAGTTCCAGGGGGTCCATGGTACCAGGCATGTATGTGATACATACACACACACACACACACACACACTCAGGCAAATATTCAAATACATAGATTAAAATAATTTAGCCAGGCAATGGTGGCATATGCCTTTAATCCCATCACTTGGGAGGCAGAGGCAGGTGGATCTTTGTGAGTTCGAGGCCAGCCAGAGTTACAACAGAGAAACCCTATCTCAAAAAAAAAAAAAAAAAAAAAAAAAAAGCCACAAAGCTCCTAACTTGGAAGAATAATATCTCCACTACCCTGAGTCTTACGCTGGGCTCCTATTTATCCTGTGACTCTTCTGCCTCCTTACACTTCACTTCCTTCTCTGCATATGCTCCCATCTATCATCTACCTCCCACAGACTCACACTGTCTTTCCGATTCCCTGATTCCATCTTCTTACATGTGATAAAAGACAAAAGGTGAGGGAAAGAACGATCTGGCAATATATGGTAAAATGGCCATACCTGATTTAAGATGCTCACTTATCTATACAACTGCCACTTTCTATTTTATGCAAGGCTGTGGTTTTTGTGGCTAAGAAAGCATCATGGTTTCCCAAAGCCTGTGAGGAATAGAATTTCCAATTACTACGAGTGTAACCAATCCACAACCTCTTTTGATTACTTATGAAACTAAAAATACGTTGATTTATAGAGTCTTGATGTTGAAAATGGAATCAAGTTCTGTGAATATTTTCTATTATGAATCTCCTAGTCCCACAACAAATAAGTCTCTAGTTTCCTGAATTAAGCTTTGCGTGTAGGAGTTTTCTTTTGTGCACACATATCTTCTGTGGGGTAGAGAGATCTGCGCTCTTCCTATAAAAGACTCGTTTTATGTCTATGACTCTCAGGATTCTCACTGTAAGTGGTAATCAAAGGGAACTTTGCATGAACACACACTTCAAGGTCAGCCTTCACTGTTACAGTGTCTCCTGAGATTGGCTTCTGCACAATTGCTGAACTACGAAGGAAGGTGAGGAGGGCAGAGCTGTTTTGTTTGAAGAAGAAAGAATTTATCATCTTATTTTTTCAGCTCTATCTATGGATTTTTAATGTGAAAATGGGATAACTCTTACGATTTCAAAAACTAACAAGTGATAAATAATATATTAGAGGCATTTGAGAAATTAAAAAGATTCAAGTAGATAATAATTCTTTGGGAGTTCAATTTAATGCCTCTAGAGCATTTACCGCTGGACTAAACAGACAGTTCTAATCGCTATTTTAAGATATGTTGTTTATTGCCACATATTTCTTGAGGATTAATGTTCACATTTAACAGTTTGCACATGCAACATCAGCACTTACAATCCTCCTGATGCCACACAGTTATTTGTATGCTTAGCCCTCCCTTATACCCTTGTCTCAGGTCACAGTGCTTGCTCTGTTACTAATAAAAATTTGACAGAGACTAGAATTTAAGAAGAAATAGGTAACAACTTACCTGTGCCTTTTCCAAAACTCCTACTCATTTTGCTGAGATAACAAATATACCTACTAGGGGAATATAAAAGTGCAAATAGCAAACTTACATATATCATTCTTCAGAATGTATAAGATTAGCTACTTTTAGTGTGTGTGCATGCACACACCAAGAAAACAAACAAAAAAACAAAAAAACAAAAAAAAAAGTACTATCCCTGGCGCATAGTAAGAAAGCATGACTATTTTTCTTGAACTTGCATAAATTAATGGTCAGTGGTTATTTATCAATATTTTTCAATGCAAGTAGTCTAGTAAATTGTAAATATTGTCCAACTGAATTGAGTTTTAATAATGAGTAAATTATACTATCTTAAACACTAAAGAACTCTTACTCATTAGAGCTAGAATTTGAGGAGCTAGAGAGATGGCTCTGTTGGTAAAGTGCTTGCCACATAAGCGTAAGAGTCTGAGTTCAAATCCCCAGCATCTATATAAAAAGCCAAGTATAGAAGCATATAACAATACTCCCAACACTGAGAGACAGAGACAGGAGGATTGCTTTTTAGAGCTTGCTGGCCACCTAGTATTGACAAATTGCTGAGTGCCAGGTCTGGTAGGAGACACTATTTCAGTATTTCAGAATGTATGGTAGAAATTTAATCTGAGATGGACCTTTAACTGCCACACATGTGTGACTGGACACACATGTATAAATACATACAAATATGTAAACTCATATATACTGCACACATAAAAAAATTCTAGCACTTGAAATACATTTCAAGTGAGTCTAAAGTACATCATCATAATCTTTTTAAAAACTTGTGAATTTGAACCTTGGCATTTCTTGAAGTGTTAAAATTTAAAACTGTGTATGTTCATAAAATTTATCATTAATAGGTGCCATTCTTTCTATATCCAGCTGACTTGTTCATGTGAGGATTTCTCTTCTGGATACCATCAATTGCAGTACTTTACCATTGAGCAGTGTTACTCCTTGATTTTGGTCTCATCTCTGTGGTACTGATGTCCAGGGCCTATTCCCACAAAGGTTCTCTTACCTAAAGGAAAACTTGCTGAGGAAGATTCATTTCAAAATGAGTAATTATCCCTGATTCCAGTATTCATACATCCATTGGCTTGTATTGATAGCATCCATTTTCTTTTCTAACAGAGATCTCTTCTGCACAAGACACCTAGTTTCTCAAGCATGATTGTGGCCACATTCCTTGGGCCCACTGAAATGCAAACTTGCCAAGTCTTCCTTGAAAGCATGTCAATAGATCTGGGTGAAGGGCTTCTCCTTAAAGAGAATCTGGCTCTTAGTGCCTGGACACAATGACATTTTTTCAAAAAACTACTTTCCAATCCTGCTCCACTTTTATTTTTGGTCTTGGTGAAAGTATTCTGGAATGATAATCAAAAGTCGTGCAACCCATGGATGTCTGAAAAATCCACAAAGAATCATACTATTAATTATTTACATGCCAAAAATACCTGTGATGCACATGACTCAGTGTATAACTATATAGTTGTAATGATTTTTTTTTTAATTTGGGCTGACAATGTTTCCTCCAAGAGCCAAAGACCACTTTACAAAAAAATTCAATACTAGACATGAGAAGTTCTCTGTTGAATTGTTGACCAGGGCTGTCTAAGAGATTCCTAAAGCACACAGTCCATTCCTATTGCCTTTGTTTACCTCACAGGGGCAGAAAATAAGTTTTTATCGATGAAGACACTGTGTACTTCAGCAACAGGGTTCAGAGACACCTCAGCTGGAACTGACCTGAATTCCCCTTCCTTGAAGACTAGACCAGAAGGCACCATGAGAAACTTTCAATGAAGGGAGGCAACCAACAATCTTACCCAACTATGATGTCACATCAATGCTGCTATGAACCAACATCAATGACCAGCATGGCACCATCACATACGGGTACAGTAGTAACACACATAACTTGGCGGTAACCAACAGCTCTGTAATCAGACTTATGACCCACTCAACAAGAGGACTACCCCTGGTATTGAAAACCTAGTTAACTACTCAGTACTAGTAAAATCATGGTTATTGGAGAAGAATCTATAACCACTAACTTATTAAACCAGAATAGTCTCTAACAACAATTGGTAAGCATCTGTCCTAATACCCACAGATAAGTGTAGTCCTCATCCCTCATCAAGGAAACATCTCTATGCAAAAACAAACAAACAAACAAAAAAAAACCCAGAAACCACAACCAAACAAAATGCCAGAATGGTAGAGCCCAGTCCCAATGGATACATCTACAAAACACTTCCATAGTCAGGAAACATTGAGGAAGAGGGGACACAAAGATTGTAAGAGCCGGAGGATTAGGGACTTTGCTGTGACATTGTGTATTCTAGTAACATCAGAGGCTACAGCCATAAAATGTCACCTTCATGATTGCCCAAATATGAGCTGAATAAGGATGATATCAACGAATATGCCGATCTGGAAGGGGAAAAGCCCACATGACCTCAACCATTACAAAGAACTACAGGCAACTGAGTAAAGCTGCGAGCAGAAGTGTTTCTCCCCAAAGAGAGGCATGTCAATTGTTGTGAGTACCAAATAAACAGACCTGAAAACACACATATAAGTAACAACTCAACAAGTTATATTTAGGGCTATATACGAATATACAACTACAGATAGACAAGCAATAACAGTTGATGTTAAAAAAAAAATTTTTTTTAAAAAACATGAATTTGAAGGAGAGCAGGGAGAGGTATAGGAGAGGGTTTGGAGGGAGAAAAGGGAAGGAGGAAATGTAATTAAACTACAATCTCAAAAACAAACAAAAAAAGATACCAAAAAAAAAAGTACCGCCCATTCCCAAATAAAAAGTTCATTTTGTTGTTGTTGTGCCAAACTATTTGATGCTCTTTATCAACTCTACCTGCGTTATCTGAACTTAAATATTCAACTTGCTAGACTTGTTATCTATACATGTGAATACATCAATATAACCCCCAGGCCAATTCTGATTCATTCACAGTGCCTGCTAATGGAAACAAAGATGCAAATTCTCAGACAACACTTTCTTTGTTCTTTAGTGATATGTGTCAAGAGAACAGGAGTAGCAGTCAGCAGCATTCACCATGCTAAATAGAATCTGCGAGGGCAGATTCTAACTTTGTTATATTCTGTGACCTAGACTTGAGAAATTGTTTAACAAATATGTATTAACATATGGGTTTGAGTATGTATATGTAAATGGGTGGCTAAGCACACTTAGAGTTGAATTGCAACTATATGACAGCTAACTAGTTAAAAAGCTAAATATTGCTTAATATTTGATGGGATAGTATAACTATTTTAAACAAGCTTTGCAAAAGTAATAAATTATAGGAATAATTTATAAAAACCTTAAGGCAATGTAACTCCTTGAGGGCTGTTGTTTTTGTTGTTTTTCTGGTTTGGTTTTGTTTTTCTTTTTTCTGGCTTTTTGATACAGAGTATCACTCTGTAGCTCATGGGATCCTCAAACTCACAGTAATCCTCTTGCTTCAACTTTCTTAAGTGCTGGAATTCCAAGGTGAGCTGTTATCCTCAACTTCCTTGAAGCCCTGCTGCAGTGTAAACCTGAACTAATCACGTGGTGATTTCAACATTCTTTGCCAAAGTCATGCCAAAACAAGGCTAATTTCTGGCCATGTTGTCATGCAAAGTTTGACTTTAAACAAAGCAAACCTCAGTTTTCTGTATATTTGAGAATATTAGTTAAATTCTTAACAAAAGAAAAGCACACACAGTGCTGTATGCATTAATAACATTATGGCTCTGGGTGCATATTAATTAATAGTACTTGGTAATCACTCATATTATGTTTTATGGCATTAAATTAATAATGGGAATAATGGCTGTATTAAGAAATTGATGATATAGATTTGAAGATACCATTGAGAACACTATGCTCATATAAATGAACATACGGCTTCATTATAAGAAACGCAGTCATAAGAAAGATGAGTTTTAATAAACTTAATAAAAGCATCCATTGATCACTGATTCTGGAGAAGTAGCACCAGTCTTATCATTCTTACGTAGACTACTGTAAGGAAAGCTCAGAAAGTCTGCACAGGGGAAGGCTCTTTGGAGCATCGTGGAGCATTTTAGATACTTATGGATACAAAAGGAACTCAGATGACATCTAGATATTTGATAATATTTTTTACTGTTTGAGTTTTTAATTGTATGAAAACTTACTTTCATGAAAAATATTCAGGTTTCTAGATTATTTTTAAAGACTGAGAATGATATAAGTAGTTATCAGTAAGCAGGTAAGCAGTTGAAAGTATGAGAGATCCACCAGCAGCCGATTGGTTAGACACAGTGGTCAAAAGAAGTCACACAATCACTTTCTCAATAGTTTTCAAATCACGGATGGATACTATTTTTAAGAAGCTAGTTAAGATAATACTTTTTTCAGTAACAACTGCTTGAGCTCAGTTAAAGTTATTTTAGCCCTCTGAGTTTTGATTTTCAAATACATAATAAGAGTATTAACCTTGATAATTATTAAGGAACTTGCAGAAAGTGTAAATATTATAAAGAAAAATGACTCAGAGCCCATTTGGAATACAATAAATGCAAAGGAAATATACATGCTTGACTACACTGAATTATGCATTGCTGTGTCTGGGCAAATGGAATGAAGTCTACCATACACTAATGGCAAAATTCACCACTAGCTGTAAACCCATGCAACATTTATAAGGCAAGACGTTCAGGGGATCTGACTGACAGGACCAATCTGCCTATTACTGCTCCAGAAGCTCCTTCCTCATCCAGGAGTTTTTAGTTGTATCATTTGTGTGCAAGAAAACTACTTTATTTTAATAATGAGAGTTCTGCAATAACACTGAATTTGGCAGACAAATACACTCAGCAACGTGTGGCAAACTTTGCCACTATTGCATTCTTGACAACCAAGCCGTAGGCATAAAGATGTGAGTGCGACGTTCATGATGCTTTTCAAGAAGGTGAATGTGATCCTTGAGGGTGATCAATGAAACACTCACTTCCAGAAGAAACTAGATTGTCAGTATGAATGTATCCTTAAGCCAAACTAACCAGGTGGGATGAGCATTCTCTGCCTGGCTTAGCTATATAGAAACAACAGTATCGAACAATGCACAAATAACAACACAGTGTCTACTCCTAGTTTCTAGGATGCTGTACTAATGATGTGTCAGGCATTGGATACTGAATGGAAAATAGATTTCTTGATCCTTAGATCTTACAATCTATGAGAATCTGGGTCCTGATGCTCAGTCTAGTCATCAGGAGTCTTTATCTGAAGTTAGTCTAACCAAATACCTGAACAGATCCTCACTGGAAGTGCATCCTAGATCTATCAGAGAATAGAACTTAATTTGTTTTTTCTTCCTTGAAGCTAATATTTACACTCCAGTTTAGGGTTAGAATATGGCTCACCAAACTCTATTCTGTTGACTTTTCTTTTCGTGTATTCGTGAGAGAACTCAATATCAATGCTGTTGTGGTTGTGGTGAAATTTAGCCCATTTGATTGTCCTCTGAACTCTTAGCATCCTCCAACTTCCTGCCTTCAGTGGGTGGACACAGCCCCTCAGACCTCAAAAAATCTTCAGGGCCCTGCCTGACAGAAGCCCCTAAGTTCCCTGTAACTAATGATAATATCCTGTACCAGCATCTCCAGTCTACTGCCTTTTCTGCCTTGCTGTGCCAGTCAACAGATTCGACCCTGTGATAGCAACCCTGCTATATCATGGTCTCTGGGGAGGCAACTGCTCCCTGGCTATTTTTCAAAACACCAGCATCACCCAGAGAAGTGGTTAGCAATCATTTTCATCTTGACAGAATCTAGAATTATCTGGAATATGGGCCTCTGGGCATGCCAATGGGGAATGATATTGATTGTTAAATTGAGGTAGGAAGACATGTGAGGTCCAATATTGCTCAAGAAGACACTGAGAGTCACAAATTGCCAAACAAAGTTTACGCAGACCGTGGGTCGCCACCACAGGGATGATGAGGATAGAGACCAGGCTTGCAGGCATTTTAAAGCTAGAGAAGCAGCTAGTAGGGGATCTTTAATTTGATTGGTCAGGACCTGGACATGGGTCCTTACTGGATTGGCTCATATCTAGTGGGGAAGTGAGGAGCTCACAGGGAAGTGAGGAGCATGAGAGACATTCGGAATGTGAGGGATGTGATGGAGTTCTGATATAGCACCATTCTGATTGGCCTGTAACTGACTTCTGGACTTTAGGAGAATTAGCGCCCATCTTGAGAGGACAGAAAGGATCGCCTTGGTCCTCTCAGACACAGACACACAGACACACACACACACACACACACACACACACACTGTGTGTGTGCCATTCTTTCAATGGGATGCTGGACGGCAAGCAGCAGCTTCATGATTAGACACGATGTGACCAGCTCTCTCAAGCTGCTGTTGCTGTAACTCCCCACCCGAGCTGAGATTGAGTCAAAATAAGATTCTGTTTCTTTAAATTGAGTTTGTTAAGGCATTTCATCACAGCAACGGAAAAGAATCTAAGAAATCATATGTAGAGCCAATCTCCACAGTGACTCCCGTCCCATGATTGGGTCTGCATCATTTCTGCCTCATCTTATGGGGCCCTAACCTGACTCACAACAGGAAATACAGTACTTCTGTAAATCAAATACTTAGAAAGCAGAGTAAGCATATAATAAACGATCAATAAAATATAACTAATGTCTAATTCATATGCTAAAGATTGTTCGGTCCTCAACAGGATATCAAAAGGAGCATGTTAATTATAAGTGGATGATTACATAACTCATTACTAATTTGTTCGAGATTTTTGACTGATATCATGAACAATTATCCCTCCTTTTGGCACATAAAATATTACTACTTTAGAGACAAAATTAATTGCATTCCCATTAAAATAAAGCAAATTCTAGAAATTTTTGCATTTAATTCCTCCTCTGAAAATACTAAATTCTCTCTATTAAGCCTCTTGATGAACATAATAAATTTTATTTTAAGAAAATCCTAAAAGTAGCATTATTCAGTTATTTGTGCGACATACTTCTGTAAGGCTCATTTAACACCTTGACTGTCTGATTGAGATGAATGGATACCAAAAACCAAATGAGCACACAGATTTCTGACTATTATTCCACTGAGTACGATCTCCCAGAAGGCTAGATTAGCAGAGCACCCGGCTGTTGGGTCTGCTTTGAAGGTTGAATCTTCACAGTGAAAAGAAACAAACACTAAAGGAATGAGAAGCAAGGCTGACTGGTTTAAGGCAGAATAGAAGCCTGAAGGTTACTGTGGCTTTTGCTAAAAACCTACTTCTCCACTGCATCACTTGCCAAATAACAGAACTTTTTAATGAGACTTTTTATAATGACACTTCAGTAGTCACATTTTTCTCTTTTCAAGACAGGGTTCTCTGTTGTAACTCTGGCTGTCCTGGAACTCACTCTGTAGACCAGGCTGTCCTGGAGCTCACAGAGATCTGTCTGCCTCTGCTTCCTGAGTGCTACCATTAAATGCATGTGCCACCACCATCCAGCTAAGAAGAGAGGCTTTCCTGACTGGGAATCGAATCCTGGCCCGCTAGACACCAGGGACACATTTCTTTTCTGCAAAATATCTTTGTCTAATTGATTGTCTCTTTTGTGTTTCATGAACCTGGACAGAAATTATTGTTTTCTCTTTAGCTCAAAATGGAATGAAGACTTAGAGAAGCCTTGCTCGGTGTCACCCGTCTGGCTTACTTCTCTAGCTTCTGTGACAAAATCCTCTTGAGGAAGGAAGGTATTTTGTCTCACAGTCTGAGACTATCTACCCATGGACCCCCTTACCAATTCATCATGACAGGGAAGGCAAGGTGGCAGGGGCTTGAGATGTGAGAAGGCTGGTCACGTGACATCCACAGTCAGGAAGCAGAGGGGGACGAATGTTGCAACTCAAACTACTTTCTCCATTTTATTCAGTCTAGGACTCCAGGCCATGCAATGGTGCTACCCACATTCAGCGTGAATCTTTGCTGTTCTGTTAAACATTTCTGGAAACATCTGGAGGCTGTTTCCACGGTGAATCCAAATGCCCCCAAGGTGACAATAAACGGTGACTATTGGTCATCCTTATCGCTGTTTGGTGGTTGTTTTGCTTTTTCCAGGATGGGATGTCACTGTACAGCCTAGACCAGACTTGAACTCATAACCTTCCTGCCGGAGCCCTTCTCAAGTGGTAGGATAACCAGTGTGCACAGTGCAAGTTATGAGTTCAAGTACAGGACTTCAACTCACAGCCCTTCTGTCTTAGCCCTTCTCAAGTGGTGGGCTTACAGGGACCACCATGAGCAGCCCGTCCTTTTCATTTTTAGACATCATTCTAATGAATCGCTTGCTTTTATTTCTTTTAATACATATGTATTTTTATATAGAAAAATATTTTAATGTTCAAACTACAACATAGATCTTATTGCTCTAAATGCTTTTAAATCAGTGGTTGGACATGGCACTCATCACCACCTGTAATCACAACACAGGACATATCAAAAGAGTTCATGATGTTAGGCTACAGAAGTAATCAGTTCAGCGAAGTTTCAATTTGACATTTCACTAATAATTACCTAACCATATTTGGGTTCTCTGAACACTTTATTTTAAATAGAACTTGAAAAGGTAGATGGAAAAAAATAAGCATAGCAAGAAAAATAAGACTTTTAAATGATAAAGAGAGGCAGTTATACAGAAAGACTACACAGCAAAGATGTGTTTTCATTATTCTTTGACAATTTCTTATACATATATACTGAGTTGAGACCTTTTTCCCCTCCCCTCCCATTATCCTCTCTCATGCCCTCCTCTCTCCTGATGAAACTACACTTTCCAACAATCCTTCTCCTACTTTGCTGCCTTTTGTTTCCCACTGAATTTTAATGTTTCCAGCATGAGTACGAGTAGGGTGTTGTTTCCTGGAATAACAGCAATGTATCAGCAGCTACACCTCTAAGGAAAATGGCAGCTCTTCCCCAAGTCCCCATTAACCGGTAAAGAGCGGAACACCATGACTCCAGCACCACCACCATCCATGATGACACGGTGACAGGTCTAGTCTTGTATAGGTAATCAGTCAGCAGTGCATGCATGCAATGACTATGCCGTGTCCAGAAGACACTGTCACCCCCTTCCCCGATAACCTCTGGCTTTTACATTTTTTCTGCCCTTTCTTCCACAAGCCTTGGGCAGGGTGACATAAACGTGCCACTCAGTGCTGAGCACTCCATGGCCTCTTGGTCTCAGCACTCTGAGCATCTGTCAGTCTCTGTATCAGCTTCTGCACATTGCAAAAGGAAGCTTCTCTAATGAAGGCAGGAATTGTGGTTTTCTTTTTTTGTTTTGCTTTGTTTTCCTTTCTGTCCTTTGCCTTCCTTGTGATCCTGTGTAGATTACCATTCTGCGCTTCAGAATAAGACACCCTCTCCTCCACTTAGGGCTGGAAGACATTGAAGAACTAACCGGACCTGGTCCAGTTTGGAGGTGTGTGATTAGTGTCGCTTTGTACAGTTCTTGAGCTTTTGTCCCCAACAAGAATGTTATTTTGAGCCTCTGACTTATAAAATTAGATAGCATTGTACTTCACTGGACTTATCTTTGTTATTATCTAAAATGCACTTGCTTTGTATCTTTCATATCATCTAGCACCCCACTGCTCTTTTCTGTCATCATTAGACAAGTTTCAAAGTTTCAGAGAAATTATAAAATTCATAGCAAAATAGCCTCATACTATTTTCACTAGACATGTTCTCTCTCTCTCCCTCCCTCTCTCTCTCTCTCTCTCTCTCTCTCTCTCTCTCTACACAAACACACACACACACACACACACACACACACACACACACACACACACACACACACACTTTCTCAGTTACTTGAGAGTTAATTGCAGGAACATGATCTCCAAACTTCTACATATCTCCGAACAATGAAGATATTCTAAATGGCCACATTACAATGATCACATTCAGTAAACTTTCCATTAACATGATATGCCACCTTCCCAGCAATGTTCGTTCTGGTAGCATTTTCCCTGATTCAGCATCACATCCAGAGCTTTGCATTATGCTCAGTTCCACTGCGACACTTGGGGTAACTTTGCTTCGGTAGCTTTGCTCTTAGTCACTCTTCCTGCATTAGGCTAGATTATAAACTCTTGGTGTCACATGCTGTCTTAATTAGGTATCTAGGTAACTAAGCTTGATGCTTTTGCTAAAAAACACAGCCTTGGCACATCAAAGGGTCTCGTTAACTATTTAGTAAAAGACTAGTTGGAGTTTATTAGTGAGTTTTTCCTATAATTAACAAGTGCTAACCATGAATTTTGACACAGTGGTATTTCTATTTTCTAGCAGGGACTCAGAAACACAGCTTTGTTTGTATGGGCTAGATGAAGTGAAA
The DNA here is from genome assembly GCA_026225945.1 of Cricetomys ansorgei. Classification (NCBI taxonomy): domain Eukaryota; kingdom Metazoa; phylum Chordata; class Mammalia; order Rodentia; family Nesomyidae; genus Cricetomys; species Cricetomys ansorgei. The sequence continues at coordinate 44,556,066 of JAMJFZ010000107.1, read as the reverse complement.
GTTCATGCATGATGGGGACCAGGTGCCCAATGCTGAGCTTCATACCCTCTGATGCTCTACATTGACTTTCTAAGCATCCCAGAATCCCCTCACCCACTCTAAGCACCTAAAATGCAGTTGCCCTGCCAGCATCTATTGCTTTGCGAAACTTGAGCGATGAAAAGGCTAAGCTAAGTTGTGCTCTTGTCCTGTCCTTTCTCGGTTTGAGCTATTCACATCTAGAATATACCAGGACACACAAGGTCAAATTTTCCTGGTTAAGATGCTTTCACAATGCCTCAAACAGCAAGTTCTTTTCTTTCATCATGTGGCACATTGTGCACTGTTTAGCTGAACTGTCAGAACATGAATATCATAATCAATTTAACAATTAGCATTTTCCCAGACAATAGGCACATTATTGGTTGGAGCAGTAGCCAACCCTTTAGACAGAGAGCCATTGAAGCACTCCTGAGTGGCCTCCTTAGTGCTTTCTTCTATGTAGGCTTAATAAAGAGGATGAACAGTAAGGGGAGAAAAACATTAGAAAAGTATTTTATTTAAATATCATGAATTTCCATATCTTTTCCGAAACAATCCAAAGAGAAAAATAATAAGGATTTTAAAGATAAACTCCCTTCAATGATGTTCACTGGTATACTTACAAATTCTCTACTATTAATGTAACTGTTATATCAATTAATTATAATTAAGTATAATTATAGTACTATAATTATGTTTTATTAATTAACTATATAAAATGATACAACTATCATTTTACTAACTTAAAAAAGTAATTTATACCTTTAGAACCCAACACACATTGTATTTAAAATTTTTACATCAGTACAATTGTCCATATCATCCATAAATTACAAAATTAGAATTTTCCCTGGAATTCGAGAAGAAAAACAGGATTTCTTTGAGTCTTAAAAATCAAAGTGACAGACCTGCTTTATTCGTAGTCATTAGGCAGACAAAGTGTTTAGGAACTGCTCGGTTGAATAAGGCATTTCCTTTCCCTGATAAAAATTTACAGCTATCAATGAAAAGGGGCATATGTCACCCGGTCTATAAAAGAATCAAA